>CM029023.1:86603983-87946066 GCA_016801055.1 Panax notoginseng
AACAACAATAAATTTATGAAAATAAAGTAAAGCTAGAGAAGAAATTAGTTGATCTTCATACCTTACTTGTGAATATGATGAATTAACATCCTTAATCAAAGCTAGAGAGAAGGTACAAATGTTCTAAATGGTAGAAAAGAGCTCCCAAGGGTGAACAAATGTAAGGAAGTGAGACTTTTAATGGGGGCATATTGGACAATTTCTCACCTCATTTGACTGTTAGAACTATGCATCACACTCTTTAGGCGAGTTACTAGCACGCACAGTTAGTTTAGAAGGAAAATGTTACTTTTTCACTTCACCTCAAAATCTCAGGTGTTAAGTGTAGCTTTCTCTGGACTATAGGTGATCATGTGGGAAATTGGTGAAACCTTGGGTGGTCACGTGAAATTTACCCAAGAATTAACACTTAAAACTCTCTTTTTTTTTTGTACAAAAGGAGTAATATAATTGGTTATATGTCCAGCTTCTCCTATTTTGGTTGATGGTGTTATTGGCGGCTCCACTAGTGGGTATTGGTCAGAAAGTAATACTCCCACCCAATTTTACATATACACATACACATAGTACATGAATAGATGATTCAAAATTGCAAAAGTTGTATACTTTTGTCAGTTATTATTCACTTGGTGAATTCAAGTGAAAAGTTTATTACAGGGAGCCAAACATCCTATTTTTCAGTATACTTTTAATTTTAATTCCTCTTCTTTTATTTTTGTCTTTTCCTTTATTTTTTTGCAACTTTATCTAGTAAGTAAAGTATCTATTATGTCGTTTCAGCTTTTACTTTTCATATTTAAGCATCATTTTGTTTAAAAATAAAATTTATTATTATCTAATATTCTATTTTGCCGGTTAGTGCCATTATCTATCAAGTTTCAAATTTCCTAGAAACTATTAGTTCATTAAACTAGTTGATCCCAATTGTTGAATTAGTGACTGAGGCTTTGATAAGTTGAAATGTTTATAAAATTAGTGTTAGTTACATTCCAGATCATTAGGCTTGTAGTCATATTACCTTGTTATAACATTGCATCCTTTTGGTTTTCCACAGTTTCACTTGCATTAATTTTTTCTTTATAGGTAGACTCAATGCTGTCCCATGTCATTATTCTGTTAGTTTTCACAGACCCAGGTCTATACATTTTCACAGAAAATCTGTTGTAATGCCTTTGTTTATGTCACGAGTTGTTTGAGACATTGGCACTGGAAAGTTCTACTTTCTAGTTCTAGTCCTGTTTACCGCTAATTTGGAGAATGTAGATATTTTTTGATGCGTTTGGATCCCTTGAGGATATCATGAAAGTGGAAGCAACTTTGAAAGAGGGTGGGGGGCATAGTGCTGAAATGTACTGAAATTTCTAATCCAATTCTGATCCTAGTAGTGTCTTACTTCTGCATGGTACGTGTTATATGGGTAGCATTGTTTCTTTGTCTTAAAGTTGCAATCTTTATTTTTTCCTCGTAGATACTACATTTACCTAATCTACTGGTAGATATGTAAGCTTCGTTCTACACATTTGAAATAAATTTCAGCATTAAATTTTTTTGATAAGTAATAAATTTCATCATTATTTTCATTGTATTTGTCATCATCATCTTTCGTTGTTCTTTGAGCTTTTATTATGAACACTTAATATAAATTTCATGATTAAATTTTTTTTGCTAAGTTATAAATTTCATCATTATTATCATTGTCTCTATTATCATCTTTCTTTCTTCTTCTTGTTGTGTTTTTTCCCCCCTTGCAAATTTTAGTCCATGGATTTGAACCGTTGGCATTGGAAAGTTCTACTTTCTAGTTCAGTCCTGTTTGAGGGCTAGTTTGAAGAATATCTAAATTTTGCTTTATTAATATCTGGTTGTATCTTGGTTTTCATTTGCTGGTTTTTATAAGGGTTATTTTATTCAATGTGTTGTGTTCTTTATGTTTTTCCTTTTCTTTGGCCCAATTTATTGGAATTCCAATAAAGCAGAACTGCAGAACACTAAGATATTTTGATGCACCATTTTTTTCAGTCATTCAACGATCTCTACTCATTTAGGGTTGTGCATATTGAAGAGGTTATATATTGATTTTAGCAAGAAATATCAGAACAACAAACTTGCTGAGGCCAATTTTTTTTTATTACATGTGAGTTCTTATGCGCTTCATTTTACTCTGTCTTCTTTCCTCTTGTACTTCACCAACAGTTACTTTACATTTTTAAAACAGTATCAGTGTACTCTAAGTTGAGAAGCTTTTTCAAATTCTACAACTATTGCTTTTTCAATTTGTAATGTACAACTCAATCTTAGTGTAAGGTGCACATTGTTCCAATGAGGGAGAGGTTAATTGAAAATTTTGAAATGTACAATTCACTGTTAATGTAAGCTGAAGATTGAGCAGATAGAGATTCGATTGGCTGGAATTCATTCGGTGCTAATATTTGGAAGCATGGAGAATTTTTTGCTACAAAGGTATATATTATTATTAAAATTAGAATTTTTCCTTTAGTGCTTTGACTGAATGATATAATATTGATGCGAGATAATTTACTTTTGGGAATATTTTTACAGGTGGTTATACTGATTGTTGGCAAGCTTGCTCAATTTAAAATTATTTTGTTCCAATGGGGAATGAGGTACTACTAAGTTAACTTATTAGTTTTTTTAACACGTGTAAATATTCAAATTAAGTAAAACAGGTTTAGCGAAAACAGCATCAGCTTGGACCGGAACATGGAAGTTCTAATGCACATGGCTTCACCCGCTACTTTAAGGTATTAATATCTTCTTACCATTCTATGAATTTTCAATTTTAATATTTGATATAACTGCAAAAATAAGAAAAAGGGATGGAGGTAGTAAGAAAGTATTGGAATTTGAATTCGGAGGTTGGAGTTTTGGAGAAGGAGAGGAGGGGCTATGTAGAAAGGTAGTAGGGAAGGGCTAGGTAGTTCTAGGTAGGAGATTATAGATTATTATTTTTATAGGTTCTAAATATATTATATATATATATATATATATATTTATTATAAATATATACTATTTATAAATATGTTTATATTTAAATTTATGATAAATATCTAAATATATGGTTTTATATACATTAAGAGTAGTATGAACTGGCAACAATAAAGTAGTAAGTAGCACATTATGGAGCAACAAGTAACATGACACAGAAACTTGCTACCAGAGCCAAATAGCAACAGTGAACATGCAACTTTGCACAACTACAGTAAGCAATATGTTATTTCAAACAACCCCATAAAGCAACAACATAAAGCAACATGTGATTGCACTACAACACTACAAATGGTGTTATTTCTATTATGGTTTGGTTTATGGTTGTGTATGAGTTGTTTAACATATGGGCAATGTGTACTTCTACAGTATGGTTTGAAGTGTGGTAATTAGTTTTCTTTGTTATGCTTGGATGTGTTATGTTGGTTGTGGTTATTTTAATAAACTAACTATAATCATTATGTGGTACGAATTTTGGATGAGGCTTTCATGTATCTATTATTTTTTGTATTTAATGTGGTTGTGTTAAGTGAATATTTTTGTAATGTACAACTCAATCTTAGTGTAAGGTGCACATTGTGCCAATGAGGGAGAGGTTAATTAAAAATTTTGAAATGTACAATTCACTGTTAATGTAAGCTGAAGATTGAGCAGATAGAGATTCGATTTGCTGGAATTAATTCGGTGCTAATATTTGGAAGCATTGAGAATTTTTTGCCACAAAGGTATATATTATTATTAAAATTAGAATTTTTCCTTTAGTGCTTTGACTGAATGATATAATATTGATGCGAGATAATTAACTTTTGGGAATAGTTTTACAGGTGGTTATACTGATTGTTGGCAAGCTTGCTCACTTTAAAATTATTTTGTTCCAATGGGGAATGAGGTACTACTAAGTTAACTTATTAGTTTTTTTAACACGTGTAAATATTCAAATTGAGTAAACAGGTTTAGCAAAAACAGCAATAGCTTGGACCGGAACATGGAAGTACTAATGCACACAGCTACTTTAAGGTATTAATATCTTCTTACCATTCTATGAATTTTCAATTTTAATATTTGATATAACTGCAAAAATAGGAAAAAGGGATGGAGGTAGTAAGAAAGTATTGAAATTTGAATTCGGGGGTTGGGGTTTTGGAGTAGGAGAGGAGGGGCTATGTAGAAAGGTAGGAGGGAGGGGCTAGGTAGTTCTAGGTAGTAGATTATAGATTATTATTCTTATAGGTTCTAAATATATAAAATACGGACCCTTTTTTTTATAGAGTCTGGATCCAGTCCGGGATCCCGGACTCTACAAAATACGGACCTTTTTTTTTCTTTTTTTTTTGAAACAACTAAAAAAAAAATTTATGGAATTGAATTTTTTTCATAATACAGTGTTTTGGGTGTGATTTGGGTACGTATAATAAAACATAGTGGTACTGTCTGTGCAGACTGTACCACCACTTTTTGGTATAGGTATTCAAAACACGTCCAAAACATTGTATTATGGAAAAATTTTAGTTCCATAAAATATTAAATACTTTTTTTTAGTTATTTAAAAAAAAAGAAAAAAGAAAGGTTCGGATTTTAAGAAAATTCGGACTCCCGGACTTGATCGGCTATATATATATATATATATATATATATATATATATATATATACTATTTATAAATATGTTTATATTTAAATTTATGATCAATATCTTAATATATGGTTTTATATACATTAAGAGTAGTACGAACTGGCAACAATAAAGTAGTAAGTAGCACATTATGGAGCAACAAGTAACATGACACAGAAGCTTGCTACCAGAGCCAAATAGCAACAGTCAACATGCAACTTTGCACAACTACATTAAGCAATATGTTATTTCAAATAACCTCATAAAGCAACAACATAAAGCAACATGTGATTGCACTACAACACTACAAATGGTGTTATTTCTATTATGGTTTGTTTTATGGTTGTGTATGAGTTGTTTAACATATGGGAAATGTGTACTTCTACAGTATGGTTTGAAGTGTGGTAATTAGTTTTCTTTGTTATGCTTGGATGTGTTATGTTGGTTGTGGTTATTTTAATAAACTAACTATAATCATTATGTGGTACGAATTTTGGATGAGGCTTTCATGTATCTATTATTTTTTGTATTTAACGTGGTTGTGTTAAGTGAATATTTTTGTAATGTACAAATCAATCTTAGTGTAAGGTGCACATTGTCCCAATGAGGGAGAGGTTAATTGAAAATTTTGAAATGTATAAATCACTGTTAATGTGAGCTGAAGATTGAGCAGATAGAGATTCGATTGGCTGTAATTAATTCGGTGCTAATATTTGGAAGCATGGAGAATTTTTTGCCACAAAGGTATATATTATTATTAAAATTAGAATTTTTTTCTTTAGTGCTTTGACTGAATGATATAATATTGATGCGAGATAATTAACTTTTGGGAATATTTTTACAGGTGGTTATACTGATTGTTGGCAAACTTGCTCAATTTAAAATTATTTTGTTCCAATGGGGAATGAGGTACTTCTAAGTTAACTTATTAGTTTTTTTAACACGTGTAAATATTCAAATTGGATAAACAGGTTTAGCAAAAACAGCAACAGCTTGGACCGGAACATGGAAGTACTAATGCACATGGCTTCACCCGCTACTTTAAGGTATTAATATCTTCTTACCATTCTATGAATCTTTAATTTTAATGTTAGATATAACTGCAAAAATAGGAAAAAAGGATGGAGGTAGTAAGAAAGTATTGGAATTTGAATTCGGAGGTTGGAGTTTTGGAGAAGGAGAGGAGGGGCTATGTAGAAAGGTAGTAGGGAGGGGCTAGGTAGTTCTAGGTAGGAGATTATAGATTATTATTTTTATAAGTTCTAAATATATATATATATATATATATATATTTATTATAATTATATACTATTTATAAATATGTTTATATTTAAATTTATGATAAATATCTAAATATATGGTTTTATATACATTAAGAGTAGTACGAACTGGCAACAATAAAGTAGTAAGTGGCACATGATGGAGCAACAAGTAACATGACACAGAAGTTTGCTACCAGAGCCAAATAGCAACAGTCAACATGCAACTTTGCACTACTACATTAAGCAATAAGTTATTTCAAACAACCCCATAAAGCAACAACATAAAGCAACATGTGATTGCACTACAACACTACAAATGGTGTTATTTCTATTATGGTTTGGTTTATGGTTGTGTATGAGTTGTTTAACATATGGGCAATGTGTACTTCTACAGTATGGTTTGAAGTGTGGTAATTAGTATTCTTTGTTATGCTTGGATTTGTTATGATGGTTGTGGTTATTTTAATAAACTAACTATAATCATTATGTGGTACGAATTTTGGATGAGGCTTTCATGTATCTATTATTTTTTGTATTTAATGTGGTTGTGTTAAGTGAATATTTTTGTAATGTACAACTCAATCTTAGTGTAAGGTGCACATTGTCCCAATGAGGGAGAGGTTAATTGATATTTTGAAATGTACAATTCACTGTTAATGTAAGCTGAAGATTGAGCAGATATAGATTCGATTGGCTGGAATTAATTCGGTGCTAATACTTGGAAGCATGGAGAATTTTTTGCCAGAAATGTATATATTATTATTTAAATTAGAATTTTTCCTTTAGTGCTTTGACCGAATGATATAATATTGATGCGAGATAATTAACTTTTGGGAATATTTTTACAGGTGGTTATACTGATTGTTGGCAAGCTTGCTCAATTTAAAATTATTTTATTCCAATGGGGAATGAGGTACTACTAAGTTAACTTATTAGTTTTTTTAACACTTGTAAATATTCAAATTGAGTAAAATAGGTTTAGCAAAAACAGCAACAGCTTGGACCGGAACATGGAAGTACTAATGCACATGGCTTCACCCGCTACTTTAAGGTATTAATATCTTCTTACCATTATATGAATTTTCAATTTTAATATTTGATATAACTGAAAAAATAGGAAAAAGGGATGGAGGTTGTAAGAAAGTATTGAAATTTGAATTCGGAGGTTGGAGTTTTGGAGAAGGAGAGGAGGGGCTATGTAGAAAGGTAGGAGGGAGGGGCTAGGTAGTTCTATTTATAAATATTATAAATATATACTATTTATAAATATGTTTATATTTAAATTTATGATAAATATCTAAATATATGGTTTTATATACATTAAGAGTAGTACGAACTGGCAACAATAAAGTAGTAAGTAGCACATTATGGAGCAACAAGTAACATGACACAGACGCTTGCTACCAGAGCCAAATAGCAACAGTCAACATGCAACTTTGCACAACTACATTAAGCAATATGTTATTTCAAACAACCCCATAAAGCAACAACATAAAGCAACATGTGATTGCACTACAACACTACAAATGGTGTTATTTCTATTATGGTTTGGTTTATGGTTGTGTATGGTTTATGGTGTTATTTCTATAATGTGTACTTCCACATTATGGTTTGAAGTATGGTAATTAGTTTTCTTTGTTATGCTTGGATGTGTTATGTTTGTTGTGGTTATTTTAATAAACTAACTACAATCATTATGTGGTACGAATTTTGGATGAGGCTTTCATGTATCTATTATTTTTTGTATTTAACGTGGTTGTGTTAAGTGAATATTTTTGTAATGTACAACTCAATCTTAGTGTAAGGTGCACATTGTGCCAATGAGGGAGAGGTTAATTGAAATTTTTGAAATGTACAATTCACTGTTAATGTAAGCTGAAGATTGAGTAGATAGAGATTCGGTTGGTTGGAATTAATTCGGTGCTAATATTTGGAAGCATGGAGAATTTTTTGCCACAAAGGTATATATTATTATTAAAATTAGAATTTTTCCTTTAGTGCTTTGACTGAATGATATAATATTGATGCGAGATAATTAACTTTTGGGAATAGTTTTACAGGTGGTTATACTGATTGTTGGCAAGCTTGCTCAATTTAAAATTATTTTGTTCCAATGGGGAATGAGGTACTACTAAGTTAACTTATTAGTTTTTTTAACACGTGTAAATATTCAAATTGAGTAAACAGGTTTAGCAAAAATTGTTAGGTTTGTAATATTCATGAACGCAATCAAATTGCACAAAATAAGCGGAAACATGTAAAAATCAGAGTTTAAAATATTATAAATCATATACCCGGATCATCCTTTATGCGCAATTATTAATTAAACGAAAAGATATGAAGAACAAGAATTATACCCTTGAAGATTCGAGCTTCCCAAGGTACAAGTTCACCTCCAATCCTTTTCACGTTCAACTTGAATCTACCGGGTTTGGTTCTTTCTTTTGATCAACGTTAGTCACCCAAGTGTTTGGCCTCTAGAGGGTGATCCACCAAGAAAGAATAAAGATCTAAAAAGATGGGTTTTTGGCAAAATCTTAGTTTTTCTATCTCTCATAGAAAAAGAGCTTACTCTCCCAACTCTTGGAATTTCATATATTGATATCTGATATAAGACTCTTCTTATAAAGATATCAAATAACCCTATTTAATTAAAAATAAGGTATTATTTATTTAATTAAACTCTTTTAATTAAATGGGCTCACTAATCTTATTAGAGATAATTAATTAAACTCCTTTAACTAATTTTTTTCTCCTAATTCTATTAGGAATAAATGAGAGTACTTATATTAAATTAATTTCTAAACTCTTTTAGAAATTAAAATAATAATAATTGTAATAATATTAATAAGACTCCTCTTGTTAATTTATAATTAATATTTCTAAAATATTAAATAATAAATATTAAGCTATTTAATTTATTCTATCACCATAGATTAAATTAAATATACTTAACATATTATTACGATTATGCCATTAACTTCTTAAATAATTATTCTTCCTTTTATGGTGTGACCCTTTAGGTTCTCCATATTAAATCGGTTGTGAATAAATCAATTAGAACAATTCTAATCTCATTTAAATAAATAAATTAAATAATTAATTTATTTAAATAAATAATATTTATTCTACAATAGGGATAAGCCTCCCTAACGATCAATGACTTTTCAGATAATATAGATTTCAACATTAATCATAAAAGAATATTTGAGTAAATAGTTACCATACAATTCAATCCTTCCACCATACAATGTCCCAATTAAATATAAGACATGAAATTACTGTCAAGTCTTATTTTATTTAATTATATGTATTTCGACTCTTAAATGCACAACACCAAATAATGTAAATTAGAAACTTCTTTTTTAATTTCATTCTGCCTTGGCCAAGGACTACTGGGTTGTCATTTATCGAATCACATAGGACATTTCTCTTCTTTTACTAGAAGCGGTAGATTCTTTATTGATCATACATTATCTCCATGTACAACTTATTATACCCAAACATACCCTTTGATATACCCTTTGGGTCTTAAGGAATAAGTCAAAGTATAACTCGTCATACACAAGATACTATGATGATCTCAAGTTCAAGGATCACTTGTACTACTATCACTACAGGAATTCCTATTGACAAGTAAGTAAAACTCCATTAGGTATTCCTTTAGCGAGCCACGTTCAGTGAACTTATTCTCTAATAAGCACCTACATACTTGCTTTAGTGTCTCCACACAAATGATCATGAGATCAATCATCCTCATCCAATGAGCAAGCAACGTATGTACCAATCTATCCGGATTCACTAATCCCCAATTTAGTAATCCAACGATTGGGAACTATTTTAGTTTTAAGCTTTCTAAGAATTTAGATCTCATTAGAATGATCATCATCATTATTCTAAAAGCATTGCTTAAAACTATGGGTTTATCACATATTATAAAACAGCATCATGTAGATAATTAAAAACCTTTAATAAATTAATACTTTTTATTAATAAATGAATAAGATTGTTACAAAGTATATGCTTTATCATCAAACATGATTGGCTTGTGTGCATACTACTTTCAATCTCCCACTTGCACTAAAGCCAATCGTCATGGTATCTCATACTCTTCTTCTCTAAGTGACGATTATCCTACTGTTGGATAAGCTTCTGTAAATGGATATGTAATGTTGTTCTTGAGAGTCAACTATCTCTATAGTGATTTTCCATCTTTTAATGATTTCGTAATCAAATAAAAGTGCCACAACACATGTTTAGATCCAAGATGAGACTTAGGAATTATTACTAGTTCTGTAATGAACTTATCATCTAAACAATCAACTTGCAGCTTCATTACTTTGTCTTTATCACTAAACCAGCAACTCCTTGCTGTTTGGAACCTTTCCAATTTCACTGCACCACCATTCAAGGTAACTCTTTACCTTAAAGTAGATTTTCTGTTGTCTTGGTCTGTCTGAAAAACTTGAGTCTGTTAAGCCTACTAGTTTTAACTTTGACCCACCATAAATTTTAATCACATCCTTAGTACCGGTTAAGTACTTTAAGATGTTTTTCACTGACTCACAGTGAACTTCTCCAGAATATGACTGATCATTATCAGGTCTCGTATACTTCATTGCATACATGATTGTCACTCATGCAATCTCTCTTTTTAGGAGTCTATGGGGATTATAAAGAGAGATACACTCCATGACTCATCAACATGAGACACCTCTTGGAGTTTGCCATGCTAAACGATTTTAGCATCAAATGAATATACATTCCTTGGATTAAGTCGAGCATCCTATTAAATCTATGTATATAGATTTTTATTCCCAATTAAGATACTCTTTCCAAATCATTCATTGAGGAATGTTTAAACAATTTTATCTTTACTGATTGTAGCATTAGTATGTCATTCATTATCCGTAGTATATCAACATATAATACCAGGAATGTCACAACGCTCCCACTGACCCTTTTGTACACACTAGGCTCATTCTTGTTTTTGATAAAATCAAACTCTTTTGATCGTCTCATCAAAACGAATGTTCCATATTTGAGAAGCTTGCTTCAATCCATTTCTCTGAGTGTCTACAACTCTTACCTCATCGTATGTAACTCTGGATCATCATCTTCTATGATGTGTACCCTATCATCATCATCTATGATGAATCCATACCTCCTAGGTATCTTTGGTACTATTCCAGATTTACGATTCAGTTGTGGTACAATAAGTATATCTATATGTTTCTGTTATTTAACTTATAGTGATTTGTGGTTCTTGAACTCTTCAAGATTCTATTATCCTCCCACTAGCCCTTCAATTATAAACATCTTTATCTTAGAAGGTAGCGTGTTTCGCAACAAACACCTTTCGCTAAGTAGGATTATAGAACATATACCCTAAACTTACTTTAGGATGTCCCACAAATCTGTACTTGTCATATTTGTACCAAGCTTATCCTTTGAAACCTTTTTTCACATAAGCTGGACAACCCCTTATCTTAACATACTTAAGATTAGGAATCCTCCCTGTCCATAACTTTTATGGAGTCTTGGGGCCGAATTTTGAGGTTACCTTTTTCGTAGATATGCAGCCATTTCTAGGGCATGATCCTAGAGGGATACTGGAAAGTCGGTAAAATCATTATGGACCGCACCATGTCCAACAAGGTACGATTTTTTCCTTTTCGATACATCAATCAATTATTGCGTATCAAGAGGCGTCCATTGTGAGAAAATCATTTGAGATGATCTAGAAACTTATTGCACAAGTATTTATTCCTTGATCTAATCAAAGAATCCTAATACTTTGCCAATTTGGTTTACTTCTGAATTCTTTGAACCTTTCAAATAATTCACACTTGTATTTCAGCAAATACACACATTCAACTCTTTGAATGAGATAGTTTGTTCAATTTGTAAAATAATTTTTCACGTAAGCCAAGTATACAAAATTCATTAAGTAATATTCTAGTTCTATACAAAATATTATTTTTATAAATAGAACAACAATTGTTCTTAATTATAATACCAAAGATTTCATTGTCCAACAATAAAATAGAAATAATGTTTCTAACAAGAACTGGAATACAATAACAACTTATTGACTTAATAGATTTGCCCGTAAGCATTGCTAAACTATAAGTTTCTATGGCTAATGTGGGAACCTTTGCTTCATTTTCCACACATAGGATTACTTATCTTTGTTTAACTTTCTACTTCTGCTTGGTCCCTTCATAAATCTATATTTATGATAACCAAAGCCGGTATCCAATACTCAAGTAGAACCTTGACTTAAATTTTTTTTTATTTTAAATCATGAACAAATTTGTATTTGTAACCGAAACTTCATTAAGTTTCTTTTGGTTAGCCTCTGCAAGATGCTTCTCGCAGTTTCTTTCCAGTGTCCAGGCTTATTGCAGTGGAAGCAAACTCCTTTGCTATCCGTATCAGTTTTATTCTTATTATCCTTTATTTTTGCCTTTCTATTTACATTCTTTGAATCGTTCTTCTTTTCAGAAGATCATTTGACCCCTACTAGTAAGACATGGTCTTTCTTGGCTAGAAAGTGACTCTCAACATTTTTCAACATGTTAAGCAAATCAGCGAGGCTGATATCTAGCTTGTTCATATGAAAAATTCACAACAATTGTGAAAGGAGTTCGGGAGTGAGTGCAAGATCAAATCTTGGCTCAACTCTCCATCCATGACAAAATTTGTTGTCCTAATTGATCAATCAAATTGATAATGTTAAGGACATGTGTCTGTACTGTAGTGTCGTTGGTCATTCTAGATCGGAAGAGCTCCTTAGATATCTGATATCTATCAGTCTTACTTTCCTCACCATCAACTACTTGATGTGCAGGAATATAGTAAGAGCATCCATAGTTTCATGTTGACGCTGAAGCTCGTTACTCATGGATGCGAGCATGATGCATTGAGACAACTGTGCATCATCTTGCCACTTTCTAAAAGTAGAAATCTCTTCTTCAGAGGCATTGTCTGCAACCATTGCAGGGATAGGTGTATTAAGAACATAAGACATCTTTTCAGCCATGAGAACTATTCTCAAATTTCTTAACCAATCTGTTTAATTCGGTCCGGTTAAATAACATCTAATATGCTTCGCAGTGATAGTAATTTAGACATTGTAAAATTCTGTAAATGAATTTATAATTAACAACATTTTATCATACATTCTTTTATTAATTACCAAAATAAATTAGGTCTTGTTTTAAATTGGTATCTCCCACTATTTTTTTCAAACTATATTACCCTCAATATATATAGTTCGGCAAAATCTAATTAAAGATTTGCTAGTGAGAATAAGGATCCCATTTCAAATGTATATAGCCTTATGGTGACACAACAAACTATATATAAATAAATAGGTAGACAACTCTTGTCAATTACATCAACTATGTAACTCCTTATATTTTGCCTCTTAGATTATTTCGATCAAGTGGTGGCACATCCGAATCAAATTTATCCAAGTTAAGTCCAACCTAGCACTCCATATATTCAAAAAAGAAAAATATTATCCTTGTGGTGACACAACAAAATAATATTGTTTAATTTTCTTTATAATCATCAAATGTGATAAATTAACATCTTAAATACTTAATACTTGCCTTGTGGTGACACAACAAACTCATATTAAATATTTAATACTCTATTAATTTTTATCATGCTAGAAGGCGACGTTTGATTTTCCAAATATCTTTGAACGCTTAAGACTTAATTTAAAAAATTTGAGGGGTTTTGTTATTAATTTGTCTCATCTTGTTTAGCGTGCATGCACATATATATATAAAATACGCGTCATATTAATAAACATGCGAAGCATGTTTGCATAATATATAATATATATAGTATAAGCATGCACATATAGAATACAATATTCTACCCGGATTGATTATGAATTTTTATTCTAGTTTGGTTCACTAGAGCCACCAAGTGAACCAAAAGGTCAAACCCTAGGGGTGCAAGAATTAATATTTAAATATAACTATTACATTTAAACTCGGGCTCCATTACAAACGGGTCTTTACGCGCTCCTTGCTCCTTGATCTCTAATTCTTCAAAATTAATTCTAACTATTCCTATTACAAAAATATTTAAAATAAATAGAAACATTGATCAGCAGTCAAGGAGAAATACATAGGAAGGAGTTAGAATTTACATTAAGAAAAATTTAGAGAAGCGAGATACGCATACCCCATTTAATAAAACTCATACATTCATGCATCCAACTAAAATAAAATCCAATCACTTTGGTCAATAGTCCATAATCAATCCCATTTATTATCATACACATCACCATATGCATCAATAAATAACATTCTTTTTATGAATAATAAACATTCAATATATATATTGATATCATTTAATAGGCAAAATTAGTTAGCATAAAATCTAATTTTTGAATAAAAATAAACTCTTTTATTTTAATCCAAATTTAAATCAAAATAAACTCTTTTATTTTAATTTATCTAATTTTGAATAAAATAAATTATTTTATTTTAATCAAATTCTTTAATCAAAATAAACTCCTTTATTTTAATTAATTATGGAATCCAATTCCAAGTAAAAAAAAATTTTATTAAAGGAAACAAAGATTTTCTTTCCTATTCACAAATAAACTCCTTTATTTTGAATAATATGAAATCTTATTCCATATCTAAATAAACTCCTTTATTTAAGAAAATACGAATTCTCTTTCCTATTCACAAATAAACTCCTTTATTTTTGAATAATATGAAATCTTATTTCATATCTAAATAAACTCCTTTATTTAAGAAAATATGGAATCTAATTTCAACTCCAATTAGTTATCATGGAATCCAATTTCAACTCTAATTAGTTAGCATGAAATCTAATTTTAAAATTAAAATAAACTTTTTATTTTAAAATTAAAATAAACTTTTTATTTTAATTATAAATTAATTGAGAACATATTATATATATAAATATATATATAATAACCGTTCCCTTTAATTCACGAAATCATTAATATTATAAAAAAATCGAGTGGGATGAATCCCTACAACTCCTGGTATAAAAATAAAGTAATCATATATGATTACTATAAATATATATAATATGAACCATTCACCTGGATCAGCGCAACATATACCAAGCATCCATGTATACTAACGTTTATATATATATATATATATAACAAGCAGCTTAACCATGGATCATGCGCAACAGGCCACGCGAGTCATAAAAAAAACTTTTAACACGTGATTCACATATCAGCGAATTCGCGAATTATTATTATTATTTTTAATAATAAATTTTATACAATAAAATTATGCCTAATTAAATTATTCTAAACACATATCAATATACATATCAAATTAAAATAATTAATAATTTATATAAAGGTTTGGTTTTGATACCACTGTTAGGTTTGTAATATTCATAAACGCAATCAAATTGCACAAAATATGCGGAAACGTGAAAAATTAGATTTTTAAAATTTTACAAACTATATACCCGGATAATTCTTTATGCGCAATTATTAATTAAACGAAAAGATATGAAGAACAAGAATCATACCCTTGAAGATTCGAGCTTTCTCAGGTACAAGTTCACCTCCAATCCTTTTCGCGTTCAACTTGAATCCACCGGGTTTGGTTACTTCTTTTGATCAGCGTTAGCCACCCAAGTGTTTAGCCTCTAGAGGTGATCCACCAAGAAAGAATAAAGATCCAAGAAGATGGGTGTTTGACAAAACCCTAATTTTTCTATCTCTCATAGAAAAAGAGCGTACTCTCCCAACTCTTGAAATTTCATATATTGATATCTGATATAAGACTCCTCTTATAAAGATATCAAATAACCCTATTTAATTAAAAATAAGGTATTATTTAATTAATTAAACTCTTTTAATTAAATGGGCTCCCTAATTTTATTAGAGATAATTAATTAAACTCCTTTAACTAATTTTTTCTCCTAATTCTATTAGGAATAAATGAGAGTACTTATATTAAATTAATTCCTAAACTCTTTTAGAAATTAAAATAATAATAATTGTAATAATATTAATAAGACTCCTCTTATTAATTTATATTTAATATTTTTAAAATATTAAATAATAAATATTAAGCTGTAAGACCCCAAATTATTAATAAATAAAATTTAAATTCCCTCTATTTATTATTTTGAAATAGTAAGGGTTAAATTGATTAATGAGGTTAGTTATGGGTAAAATGCGTAAATATTTCAAATAAGCAGGTGGTTATAAAATATTCATTGTTATCGGGGAATATTCGTTTGGTCGTAGAATATTCTTCCTGTCGGGGAATATTCGTACGACGGCGCAGTCTTTTGTGGGCCCCATAACGGAAAGCGATTGGATGAAGAAAACGACAAGTATAAGTTGTTTATAAATAACGGCGTAATTGTTACCGTTAATACTGTTGGAATACCCGGTGGTTAAAACACAGTAATACGCGTTGTTGCACAGTAGCACACTGTATTGCACAAATTATTGATTCTTACGTAAGAAGACACTACTCAATAATGGTTACAGTAATTACTGTTCAGTATTTTATTTTATTGATTCAATAATTGCTGCGTTGATATTTTATATTACTGTTATTTTAATAATTGTCACTATACAGTATTTTTCTTTATCAGATCAATAATTCATATTATTTGAATAATATTATTAGATAACATTATTGGTAATATCTAGAAAGTTCTGTCTAAGAAGAGGTTTGGTTATCTAATTGCGCGCCAGTAAGGAGAAATCTTTATTGGAAAGCCCCCTCTTTCCTGGGAACGACCTGGTTGTCATAAATGTGATTCTGTAATATTATTTGTGAATAATTAATTATTGATTCATATGATAAGGAAATATTTATTTTATGTGGATATAAATGAGGGATATATTTTTGTGGTTAAAAATGAAGGAGTTAATGTTGAGATTTTTATCAGTATTTTTATCGGAATGGAAGTATTAAAAATCAGAATTTTTGAGATATTTTGCGGGGGTTATAATTTCTATTCCGACCGTTGGATCGTGGTAATTTTTGGATATGTTATACATATATAAGTTGAGTATATGTCCACAAATTTTGAACCTTTAAAAATGAACGTATGATTTATTATGAATTTTATGAGATGACTGGTTCAGGAATTGTTGAATTTTCGGAGTTTATTATTTTGATAAAAAATTCTAGAATTGGTGGGCCCCACTCTTGGTTGGTGAAGAAATGTGCTGAGATTTTTATTCAAATGTGGTAGGCTTGAATAGTAGCAGGTAAATCCATCAGGTTACTTGTAAGACCCCAAATTATTAATAAATGAAATTTAATTTTCTCTATTTATTATTCTGAAATAGTAAGAGTTGATTTGATTAATGTGGTTAGTTATGGGTAAAATGCGAAAATATTTTAAATAAGCAAGTGGTTATAAAATATTCATTGTTGTCGAGAAATATTTGTTTGGTCGTGGAATATTCTTGTTGTCGGGGAATATTCGTACGACGGCGCAGCCTTGTGTGGGCCCCATAACAGAAAACGATTGGATGAAAAAAACGACAAAAATAAGTTGTTTATAAATAACGGCGTAGTTGTTACCATTAATACTGTTGGAATACCCGGTGGTTAAAACACGGTAATACGCGTAGCACACGGTATTACACCAATTATTGATTCTTACGTAAGAAGGCACTACTCAATAATTATTACAGTAATTACTGTTCAATATTGTATTTTATTGATTCAATAATTGCTGCGTTGATATTTTATATTACCGTTGTTTCAATAATTGTCACTACGCAGTATTTTTTATTATCGGAGCAATAATTCATATTATCTGAATAATATTATTAGATAACATTATTGGCAATGTCTAGAAAGTTCTGTCTAAGGAGAGGTTTGGTCATCTAATTGCGCGCCAGTAAGGAGAGATCCTTATTGGAAAGCCCCCTCTTTCCTGGGAACGGCCTAGTTGCTAGTACTGTGATTCTGTAATATTATTTGTGTATAATTAATTATTGATTTATATGACGAGAAAAATAGTGATTTTATGTGGATATAGATAGAGAAAAATTTTAATGTGACAATTGTTGAAAATTAATATTTTATCTTTTTCTGATAAAATAATTCATTTAAATATATTATTTTAATAATATATTGATGGTGGTATTTTTACAATGAATATGGGATATATGAGTATATGAGGAGGAAGAGTATTTTTGTGGCATTAAATGATTAACACATGTTTTGTGTGTTGGTGGACATAATTCTTGACCGAAAATTTATTATTGACAATAAAATCGCCCGTTTATGAATTTCGGTCAATTTCTGTTTAGAATTTGGAAAAACTTTCTTCTGCAAAGTTGTAGAGAATTGAATTTCCTATAAAAACTCGCGAGATTCGAATTTTCTGATAAAAGGGCTATTTATTATGAATTATTGAAGTTCTGAAGTTCCGAAATAATTGATTTTTGGAAGTTTTATTTATTATTTTGAAGAAAAACGTTTTTTGGCATTTAAGTGGGCTAACATGTGATATAAATGGGCTGAGATCAGATGTCTAGAGGTGGGCTAAGGAAAATTTGATAAATATATTATTATTATATTAAATTTTCTGCTTTGGTGTTCTAAGCATTTTCCTATAAATAGGGTGCTTAGGTTAGAATTGAAATCACACCAGAAACACAAGTTTCTCTCTATTTCTCTCTCTATAACGAGCGTATTCTTGTGAGTATTTGATACTTTGAGTGTTGCTTTACGGTGCAAGTTTCCTTCAGCACTATATCTAGTATTCCAGTCAGAAGTACCGTCTTTCCGAGGTAAGGGATGTTATTTCTTCTTAAATGATATTATTTTCTTCAATATCATTATGCCGAAGTATTGATCTGAATTTTTATCAAATTTAGAACTTTTCATGTCGGGGTTACTATTCACGAGTTACTATTCACGAGTTACTATTCACCAAAAAATGAAATTTCCTTCTTTTCGTCCAAATATCTATTCTGGATACTAGCTTTGATTGTATCCATATTTTGATCATTCTTAAATTTTACTTCACTATGATAAGGTATTTTTGGACATGGATAAATTAAAATACGAATCCTTAATATTTGTTATTTTGCTTCACTGGATTCGTTTTCTTTAAAATATTTTTCATCATTCTCAGTCTTAAATGATGATATAACTGAATATCTTTGGCCTGTAGTGCAAAGATGAATAATTTCTGATGAATATCTTTGGCCCGTAGTACAAAGATGAACAGGTGTTGAGGTGAACATGACCTACTGATGGATATCTTTGGCCTGTAGTGCAAAGATGACTATTTGATTCAAGATATTTATTGATTGATGTTATAGGGATAAAATGTTGATGATTGGCTTTTAAATTCATAGATAATCGTAGATTTCATTCTCTACGTAACTTCTCTATGAATTATTATTTTCCGCTGCGAATATTGAATTAAAACTTGTTGTCTATTGTATTCTATTAAATTTTTTCCTGTTGATGACTAACGATAATTTGTTGTATATTATCTTAGTTATAATATTCTTTACTGGGCTAGTTGAGCTCACCCTTTTTTTTGTTGTTCCATTTTCTTTTCAGGAGGCGAGAATGTAGCAGGTACTAGTCGGGGTATGGAATGAAGGTTCTAGGAAGTTGTTTTAGTAGTCCTCACCATTTTTTTTTGTAAAATATTGTTCCAATAATTGTAATGAGGACTTATTTGAGTGTGGATATTGTCTAGATGACAATATTTATATTTACACTCACAGTTTTTATGTTGTATTAATAAAGTTGTAGTTGTTTCTGTACCATGTTATTGACGACTCAGAATAGGTGTTGTATACCTGTTTTGGGGGCGTCACAGTTGGTATCAGAGCTTAGGGATATGATCTCTGGCGGAGATCGGGGAATAGAACTAGTAGGGGAGAGACGAGTAAATCCTTCGCTAGTGTGTCCTACCTAAGCTTATTTGTTGGTTGGTCATAATATAGGGATATTATGTGATTTGTTAATTTGTTAAATTAACCCTTGTTTTATGGCAGTATTTGAGAATGTCGACTGAGAATGTTAACAGTGGAGTAAATGAAACCGTGGAGACACCTGTACTCACCAACGAGGAGAACGTGCAACAGGCTGGCAATGTTCCTCCTGTGAACAACACCACTGAGCAGACGGTGAACGATGAGATGTTTAGAAGCTTTTTGCGATTCATGCAAAACCAGACGAAGGAGATTCCTGTTCAAAATATAGGAAGAAACAATGGCAACGC
The DNA here is from genome assembly GCA_016801055.1 of Panax notoginseng. Taxonomy (NCBI): domain Eukaryota; kingdom Viridiplantae; phylum Streptophyta; class Magnoliopsida; order Apiales; family Araliaceae; genus Panax; species Panax notoginseng. The sequence continues at coordinate 86,624,115 of CM029023.1, forward strand.
ACAGCTGGTCACAGCCAAGCAGTTCAAAGAGTTGGGACCACCAGAATTCTGGGGAAAGCCGGATCCGATTAAGGCGGAGACATGGTTCAAGCAAATTACCAAGATATTTGATGTCTTGGGATGCACGGAGGAACAGAAGGTTCCATTTGCCACCTTTATGTTCCGTGGCGAGGCAGACTACTGGTGAGAATCTGTGAAGCGTACCCATCCAGCTGCACTCAGCATGTCTTGGGAGATATTTCAGAAGCTATTCAATGACAAGTACTTTCCTGAAAGTATTCGTCATATGAAGGAGGTAGATTTTATTAGACTGGAGCAGAATAACATGACGGTGTCCCAGTACGAGGCGAAGTTTGTGGAGTTGTCCAGGTTTACACCTCATTTGGTGGAGAATGAGGAACGTATGACGCGGATGTTTCTGAGAGGTTTGAAACCCGACATACGTCAATATCTCATTTCTCATAAATTTTCTCTCTATTCAGATGTTGTCAACAGGGCTCAATTATTAGAGCGAGATAACGAGTACGGTCAACCGAGGGACCACAACCAGGATCATATCGGTGACAACAGTCATCAGAACAATGATAATCAGCGGAGAAAGAAAAATACAGACAAGAACGGCAACCACTCTGGTGGTAATCGTGGCTATGAAAATAGAAGAAGCGAGTCGGGAGGAGATTTTAAAAAGAGGAGATTCAACAATGACAATACGAAGACGTCAGCACCAGCAGCAACTGGTTCCAAGGGAGGAGAACGACCACCGGTCATATGCTATAAATGTGGAAAAGAGGGACATATCAGCCCAAACTGTCCACAACAGTTCAAGGTATACTATAATTGTGGAAAGGAAGGACATATCGCTCGAGATTGTACGATAGCGAAACCAAGTTCAGCGGGGACGGTGACTCAAAAGGCTACCCCAGAAAAGTCAAAGTCAACGGTTCTTGGAAGAGCGTTTGTCGTGACTGGTCAACATGCGAGGAACCCAAACGAGGTGATCACGGGTAAGCTAATCATAAATTCATGTGAAGTTTATACCTTACTAGATACTGGTGCTACCCATTCATTTATTTCTCCTGCTTGTGCTCAACGTTTAAACTTGACTCCGGAGAAATTAGACTTTGATTTATCCGTGGAGACTCCGTTAGGGGAAACTTTCATCACATCAACTGTTTATAAATCTTGTTTGATCCAAGTTGGTACCATCACCTTACCTGTTGACCTTATCTCTTTAAAGATACTTGCATTTGACGTGATTTTAGGAATTGATTGGTTAACTACTCATCATGCCAAAATTGATTGTTTTCGTAAGGTGATTAGTTTTCATATTCCTAATCAACCTGTTGTTCGAATTCAAGCAACAAAGCCATTAAAATCAATCACTGTCATATCAAGTCATAAAGCTATTCGTTTATTGAAAAACGGATGTCAAGCTTTCTTAGCCCATGTTATGGATTTGAATAAAGACACGCCAAATTTGAATAATATTCCTGTTGTTAGTAACTTTCCTGACGTATTTCCTGAAGAACTTCCCGGTCTACCCCCGGAACGTGAAGTTGAATTCTTTATTGATCTTGAACCTGGTACAAAGCCTATTTCTAAAATCCCATATCGAATGGCTCCTATTGAACTTCAGGAGTTAAAAGTCCAACTACAAGAGTTGTTGGACATCGGTTTCATTCGTCCTAGTACATCTCCTTGGGGTGCTCCTGTTTTATTTGTAAAGAAGAAAGACGGGAGTATGCGACTTTGTATCGATTACCGGGAATTAAACCATGTCACCATCAAGAATAGGTATCTGCTACCTCGTATTGATGACCTGTTTGACCAGTTACAAGGAGCACAATTCTTTTCAAAAATCGATCTTCGTTCTGGATATCATCAGCTGAAGGTTAAAACTGAGGATATTCCGAAGACTGCCTTTAGAACTCGGTACGGGCATTATGAATTCTTAGTCATGTCTTTTGGATTGACTAATGCTCCTGCGGCTTTCATGGATATGATGAACCGAGTATTCAAGGATTATTTGGATCAGTTCGTTGTTGTCTTTATTGATGATATCCTCATATATTCCAAAAGCCGTGAAGATCATGAGCACCATTTGAAGCTGGTACTCCAAAGGCTGCGTGAAAACAAGTTATATACTAAGTTGAAGAAATGCGAGTTCTGGCTTGAGGAAGTAGCATTCCTAGGGCACGTGGTGTCAAAACATGGAGTATCTGTGGACCCGGCGAAGATTGAAGCAATACAAAGCTGGGAGCAACCGAAGACGGTGACCGATGTACGTAGCTTTCTAGGCTTAGCTGGTTATTATCAGAGATTCGTAGAAGAGTTTTCTCGAATCGCTACCCCGTTAACTCAGCTGACTCGGAAGGATATCAAATTCGTATGGAGCGAAGAATGCGAGAAGAGTTTCCAAGAGCTTAAGAGGAGACTCATTTCGGCACCTGTTCTGACAATACCATCTGGTTCGGATGTATTTGTTATCTACAGCGATGCTTCAGGCAAAGGGTTAGGATGTGTTCTCATGCAACGTGGGAAAGTCATAGCCTATGCCTCGCGACAACTTAAAGAATATGAGAGGAATTATCCTACTCATGATCTAGAGTTGGCAGCAGTCGTTTTCGCACTAAAGATCTGGAGGCACTATCTATATGGGGAGAAGGTGGAGATATATTCAGACCATAAAAGCTTCAAATATTTTTTCACTCAAAAAGAACTCAACATGCGGCAACGACGTTGGCTCGAGCTGTTGAAAGATTACGACCACACTATTCAATACCATCCTGGAAAAGCAAACGTGGTAGCTGACGCGTTGAGTAGAAGATCATATGCAGGAACGAGTGCGATGATGTCAAGTATACGTGTAGAACCAACTTTAATCGATAAAGTTAAAGTTGCTCAAGCTACAGACCCGGAGCTGATGCGTATGAAGAAGAAAGTGCAAGAAGGTGCTATTCCAGAAGCAAGAATCGATGAAGAAGGAATACTTCGAGTCCACTCCAGACTTTGTGTTCCTAACGATTCTGATTTAAAGTACAAGATCATGATGGAGGCACACAATACACCATTTGCAATCCATCCTGGAAGTACTAAAATGTATCGTGATCTTCGACATACATTTTGGTGGAACAATATGAAGAGAGAGATTGCAAAGTTTATCTCGAGGTGTTTAACTTGTCAACGTGTAAAGGCGGAGCATCAAGTACCAAAGGGTCCATTGCAACCACTTGAGATTCCGAAATAGAAGTGGGAACACATTACCATGGATTTTGTTACGGGTCTTCCCACGGTTTCTCAAGGTATAAATGCTATTTGGGTTATAGTTGATAGATTAACCAAGTCTGCTCATTTCTTGCCGATACGAGAGACTAATTCCCTTGAACGTCTTGCTAGTATGTACGTGAATGAGATTGTAAGGTTGCATGGCATGCCAGTATCCATAGTTTCGGATCGTGACCCAAGATTCACTTCAAGATTTTGGGTTAGCTTACAAAAAGCTATGGGCACGGATTTACGGTTCAGTTCGGCATACCATCCTCAAACGAACGGGCAATCAGAGAGGACTATTCAAACTCTTGAAGATTTATTAAGACTTTGTGTCCTAGATTTCAAAGGAAGTTGGGATAAGTACCTACCATTGATGGAATTCTCCTACAACAACAGTTATCAGGCAAGTATAGGTGTGGCTCCCGTTGAAGCATTGTATGGACGAAAGTGTCGCTCTCCAGTATGTTGGGATGAGGTGGGAAAAGCAACGTTGTTGGGACCAGAGTTGGTACGAATGACTACAGAGAAGATCCAAACGATTCGACAACGTATACAAACGGCACAGGATCGACAAAAGAGTTATGTGGATCTTCATCGAAAGGACGTAGAATTTGACATTGGGGATCATGTATTATTGCGTGTAGCTCCATGGAAAGGAGTTACAAGATTTGGGAAGAGAGGAAAGCTCAATCCACGATTTATTGGTCCATTTCAGATTCTTGACCGAGTAGAAAATGTGACCTATAGACTTGCGTTACCTCCAAGTATGTCTCGTGTTCATAATGTTTTTCATATATCTGTGCTTCGTAAATATGTGAAAGACCCGAACCATGTTATTGAGTTAGAACCGGACGAGATAGCTGAAGACTTAACGTACGAGGAGGTACCTGTCAAGATCATGGATAAAAAGGAGCATGTCCTACGCACGAAGGTCATACCACAAGTTAAAGTTTTATGGAGAAACCATGCTATTGAGGAAATGACCTGGGAGTTGGAAACGAAAATGAAAGCGAGGTATCCTCATCTTTTCGAAACACCAGGTACGTATGTCAATTTCGAGGACGAAATTTCATAAGGAGGGGAGGTTGTAAGACCCCAAATTATTAATAAATGAAATTTAATTTCCTCTATTTATTATTCTGAAATAGTAAGAGTTGATTTGATTAATGTGGTTAGTTATGGGTAAAATGCGCAAATATTTTAAATAAGCAAGTGGTTATAAAATATTCATTGTTGTCGGGGAATATTTGTTTGGTCGTGGAATATTCTTGTTGTCGGAGAATATTCGTACGATGGCGCAGTCTTGTGTGGGCCCCATAACAGAAAACGATTGGATGAAGAAAACGACAAAAATAAGTTGTTTATAAATAACGGCGTAGTTGTTACCATTAATACTGTTGGAATACCCGGTGGTTAAAACACGGTAATACGCGTAGCACACGGTATTACACCAATTATTGATTCTTACGTAAGAAGGCACTACTCAATAATTATTACAGTAATTACTGTTCAATATTATATTTTATTGATTCAATAATTGCTGCGTTGATATTTTATATTACTGTTGTTTCAATAATTGTCACTACGCAGTATTTTTTATTATCAGAGCAATAATTCATATTATCAGAATAATATTATTAGATAACATTATTGGCAATGTCTAGAAAATTCTGTCTAAGGAGAGGTTTGGTCATCTAATTGCGCGCCAGTAAGGAGAGATCCTTATTGGAAAGCCCCCTCTTTCCTGGGAACGGCCTAGTTGCTAGTACTGTGATTCTGTAATATTATTTGTGTATAATTAATTATTGATTTATATGACGAGGAAAATAGTGATTTTATGTGGATATAGATAGAGAAAAAATTTAATGTGACAATTGTTGAAAATTAATATTTTATCTTTTTTTGATAAAATAATTCATTTAAATATATTATTTTAATAATATATTGATGGTGGTATTTTTACAATGAATATGGGATATATGAGTATATGAGGAGGAAGAGTATTTTTGTGGCATTAAATGATTAACACATGTTTTGTGTGTTGGTGGACATAATTCTTGACCGAAAATTTATTATTGACAATAAAATCGCCCGTTTGTGAATTTCGGTCAATTTCTGTTTGGAATTTGGAAAAACTTTCTTCTGCAAAGTTGTAGAGAATTGAATTTCCCATAAAAACTCGCGAGATTCGAATTTTCTGATAAAAGAGCTATTTATTATGAATTATTGAAGTTCTGAAGTTCCGAAATAATTGATTTTTGGAAGTTTTATTTATTATTTTGAAGAAAAACGTTTTTTGGCATTTAAGTGGGCTAACATGTGATATAAATGGGCTGAGATCAGATGTCTAGAGGTGGGCTAAGGAAAATTTGATAAATATATTATTATTATATTAAATTTTCTGCTTTGGTGTTCTAAGCATTTTCCTATAAATAGGGTGCTTAGGTTAGAATTGAAATCACACCAGAAACACAAGTTTCTCTCTATTTCTCTCTCTATAACGAGCATATTCTTGTGAGTATTTGATACTTTGAGTGTTGCTTTACGGTGCAAGTTTCCTTCAGCACTATATCTAGTATTCCAGTCAGAAGTACCGTCTTTCCGAGGTAAGGGATGTTATTTCTTCTTAAATGATATTATTTTCTTCAATATCATTATGCCGAAGTATTGATCTGAATTTTTATCAAATTTAGAACTTTTCATGTCGGGGTTACTATTCACGAGTTACTATTCACGAATTACTATTCACCGAAAAATGAAATTTCCTTCTTTTCGTCCAAATATCTATTCTGGATACTAGCTTTGATTGTATCCATGTTTTGATCATTCTTAAATTTTACTTCACTATGATAAAGTATTTTTGGACATGGATAAATTAAAATACGAATCCTTAATATTTGTTATTTTGCTTCACTGGATTCGTTTTCTTTAAAATATTTTTCATCATTCTCAGTCTTAAATGATGATATAACTGAATATCTTTGGCCTGTAGTGCAAAGATGAATAATTTCTGATGAATATCTTTGGCCCGTAGTGCAAAGATGAACAGGTGTTGAGGTGAACATGACCTACTGATGGATATCTTTGGCCTGTAGTGCAAAGATGACTATTTGATTCAAGATATTTATTGATTGATGTTATAGGGATAAAATGTTGATGATTGACTTTTAAATTCATAGATAATCGTAGATTTCATTCTCTACGTAACTTCTCTATGAATTATTATTTTCCGCTGCGAATATTGAATTAAAACTTGTTGTCTATTGTATTCTATTAAATTTTTCCCTGTTGAAGACTAACGATAATTTGTTGTATATTATCTTAGTTATAATATTCTTTACTGGGCTAGTTGAGCTCACCCTTTTTCTTGTTGTTCCATTTTCTTCTCAGGAGGCGAGAATGTAGCAGGTACTAGTCGGGGTATGGAATGAAGGTTCTAGGAAGTTGTTTTAGTAGTCCTCACCATTTTTTTTTGTAAAATATTGTTCCAATAATTGTAATGAGGACTTATTTGAGTGTGGATATTGTCTAGATGACAATATTTATATTTACACTCACAGTTTTTATGTTGTATTAATAAAGTTGTAGTTGTTTCTGTACCATGTTATTGACGACTCAGAATAGTGTATACCTATTTTGGGGGCGTCACATTACAGGTTAAGTCTGTTTCGGTGTGCTAATATTTTTCTATAAATAGAGGGCTAAGTTAGAATTGAAAATCACACCAGAAACAAGTTTTCTCTCTTTCTCTCTCTAGATTATTGAGTGTATTTTGTGAGTATTTAGATACTTTGAGAGTTTCTATTCATCAGAGCAAGTTTCTTTCAGCCTTATACCTGTATTCCGACCAGAAGTACTGTCTTTACGAGGTAAGGGATGTTATTTTATTCGAAAATGATATTATTTCTTCAATATCATTATGCCGAAATATTGGTTGGAAATTTTTATCAAATTTGGAACTTTTCACGTCGGGGTTACTATTTATGAGTTACTATTCACGAGTTACTATTCACGAGTTACTATTCACCGAAAAATAAAATTTTCTTCTTTTCGTCCAAAATATCTATTCTGGGTACTAGCTTTGATTGTATCCATGTTTTGATCATTCTTGAATTTTACTTCACTATGAATAATTATAAGGTATTTTTGGACATGGATAAATCAAAATATGAATCCTTAATATTTGTTATTTTGTTTCACTGGATTCGTTTTCTTTAAGATATTTTTCATCATCCTCAGTCCTAAATGATGATATTACTGAATATCTTTGGCCTGTAGTGCAAAGATGAATGATTAACTGATGAATATCTTTGGCCCGTAGTGCAAAGATGAACAGATGTTGAGATGAACATGACCGACTGGTGATACAAATGAATATCTTTGGCCTGTAGTGTAAAGATGAATATTTGATTAAAGATGGTTATTGATTGTTGTTACAAGGATAAAATATTGATGAAGGACTTTCAAATCTTAGAAGATAGTAGAACTCATTCTCTACTTGACTCTTCTAATGGTTTGCTGTTTCCGCTGCAGTTATTAATTTAAAACTTGTTGTCTATTGTATTCTATTAGATTTTTCCCTGTTGAAGACTAACGATAATTTGTTATGTATTATCTTAGTCATAATGTTCTTTACTAGGCTAGTTGAGCTCACCCTTTTTCTTTTTGTTCTATTTTTCTCAGGAGGCGAGAATATAGCGAGTACTAGTCGGGGTATGGAATGATGGTTCTAGATGTTATTTTAGTAGTCCTCACCATTTTATGAAATACTGTATCAATAATTATAACGAGGACTTATTTGAGTGTGGATATTGTCTAGATGACAATATTTGTATTTAAACTCACAGTTCTTATATTGTAACAGTAAAGATGTAGTTATTTCTGTACCATGTATTTTGACGACTCAGAATGGGTGTTGTATACCTATTTTGGGGGCGTCACATAAGCTATTTAATTTATTCTATCACCATAGATTAAATTAAATATACTTAACATATTATTACGATTATGCCATTAACTTCTTAAATAATTATTCTTCCTTTTATGGTGCGACCCTTTAGGTTCTCCATATTAAACTGGTTGTAAATAAATCAATTAGAACAATTCTAATCTCATTTAAATAAATAAATTAAATAATTAATTTATTTAAATAAATAATATTTATTCTACAATAAGGATAAGCCTCCCTAACGGTCAACGACTTTCCAGATAATATAGATTTCAACATTAATCATAAAAGAACATTTGAGTAAATAGTTACCATACAATTCAATCCTTCCACCATACAATGTCCCAATTAAATATAAGACATGGAATTACTGTCAAGTCTTATTTTATTTAATTATATGTATTTCGACTCTTAAATGCACAACACCAAATAATGCAAATTAGAAGCTTCTTTCTAATTTCATTCTGCCTTGACCAAGGACTACTGGGTTGTCATTTATCGAATCACATAGGACATATTTCTCTTCTTTTACTAGAAGCGGTAGATTCTTTATTGATCATACATTATCTCCATGTACAACTTATTATACCCAAACATACCATTTAATATACTCTTTGGGTCTTAAGGAATAAGTCAAAGTATAACTCATCATACACAAGATACTATGATGATCTCAAGTCCAAGGATCACTTGTACTACTATCACTACAAGAATTTCTATTGACAAGCAAGTAAAACTCCATTAGGTATTCCTTTAGCGAGCCACGTTCAGTGAACTTATTCTCTAATAAGCACTTACATACTTGCTTTATTGTCTCCACACAAATGATCATGAGATGAATCATCCTCATCCAATGAGCAAGCAACGTATGTACCAATCTATCCGGATTCACTAATCCCCAATTTAGTAATCCAACGATTGAGAACTATTTTAGTTTTAAGCTTTCTAAGAATTTAGATCTCATTAGAATGATCATCATCATTATTCTAAAAGCATTGCTTAAAACTATGGATTTATCACATATTATAAAACAGCATCATGTAGATAATTAAAACCTTTTAATAAATTAATACTTTTTATTTATAAATGAATAAGATTGTTACAAAGTATATGCTTTATCATCAAACATAATTGGCTTGTGTGCATACTACTTTCAAAAACAGCAAAAGCTTGGACCGGAACATGGAAGTACTAATGCACATGGCTTCACCCGCTACTTTAAGGTATTAATATCTTCTTACCATTCTATGAATTTTTAATTTTAATATTTGATATAACTGCAAAAATAGGAAAAATAAGAAAAAGGGACGGAGGTAGTAAGAAAGTATTGGAATTTGAATTCGGAAGTTGGAGTTTTGGAGAAGGAGAGGAGGAGCTATGTAGAAAGGTAGGAGGGAGGGGCTAGGAAGTTCTAGGTAGGAGATTATAGATTATTATTTTTATAGGTTCTAAAAATATATATATATATATATATATATATATATATATATATATATATATATATATATATATGTAAGATCCGAACTTTTATAAATAAAGATGAATTTTCTATAAATATCATTTTTGAATATTATGGAGTTAATTTGATATAATGTTATAGTTGTGGGTAATATTTATAAATTTTGTAAAGTACGCAAGTTGTTATATAATATTCGATTGGTCGGGGAATATTCGTTTTAACAAGGAATATTCGTACAACGACACAATCATTGGTGGACCCCACAACGGAATTATTGTCGGATTGAGAAAACGACAAAAATATTTTATTAAAAATAATGGCGGAAGTTTTATCATTGTTACTGTTGAACTACTCGGTAGTAAAAGTACAGTAATACGTGTGGTTGCATAGTAGCACACGGTATTGATTATTAATGCTTATGTGAGAAGTCACTCAGTTTGATTCAATTATTGTCAGTTAATAATATGAATTATTTAGCGATAATGACGTTTTGTTTTATTCGTATTATTAACGTAATAAAACAGAAACATCTTTTTATATAAAACAGAATACTTTATTAAAGTTATTCTATAAATAGAATATATTATATTTTATTTAAAAGATTTTTCTTTAAATATGGACCGTCAGATTAAAATAATCAATCTGGACCGTTCATAGATTAGTTACTATGCATTCTATTTTTCTATAAATAGCAGCTCATTCCTTCATTATTTCTTACGAATTCACTGAACTCTAGAGAGAGAAACTATAGAGAGAAACTATAGAGAGAGAGAAGAAGAGTATTCTGCTACTTAACTACTTCCTTATTTCAGCTCTTCTTTAAAACGGTAAGGGGTGTTATTCTTTCTTATTCATGAAGAGAACTGTTGTTATTTCATTTCTTATTATTCTGTTGGAATAACCTGTATACGCGGTCTACCCTATACTTGGTGACATTCTTCTATTATTCTGTTGGAACATCCTGTCTGTGTGTTTTACATCGGACCTGGTTCCGTCTTTATTATTATTCTGTTGGAACATCCTGTCTGTGTGTTTTACACCGGACCTGGTTCCGTCTTTATTATTACTCTGTTAGAACATTATGTCTGTGTGTTTTACACCGGACCTGGTTCCGTCTTTATTATTATTCTGTTGGAATATCCTGTCTGTGCGTTTTACGCTGGACCTGGTTCCATTATTTATTATTCTGTTGGAATAACCTGTCTGTGCGGTCTATCGCATGCATGGTGATTTCTTTTGTTATTCCATTCTTTATTATACTCAGTTGGTTAAGTTTTGACTTCTATACTCCATGAAATTTGTGGAATATCCTTGATAATTGCGTTTCATCCAGTATCTTTTTATGAAAATATTCTTCTAAGCATTCTTAAATTTTACTCCACAAAGCAGTATCATGTTGACAATTTGGACGTTGTTAATTCTTGGATAAATTAATTCTTGAACTTGTTTTATTGAATTCTTATATCATTGTCATCATCCTCATGTTTATAAAATGTTGAAAGTCATCTGTGGCCTGTAGTGCATAGATGGACTTGGTATGATTATGACCAGGGATTATTCGGTATAATCATGACCGTAATGTTATAAATGATGTGGTAAAAGTCCTCATTGACCCGTAGTGCATTGATGGACAGTTGTTGGCATGATCATGACCATTAATGAATACACGAATATCCTTGGCCGTAGTGCAGGGGTGATTCGATGATGTAGATTATTTTATTAAGCTGAGTCCCAGCGATCACAGTGTTGAAAAACCTTTTAAATCATAAAAGATAGTAGAGTTTATTTTCTACTTGACTCTTTTAATGGATTGCTTGTTCCGCTGCAGTTAAACTTGATGTCTATTATATTTTATCAGTTTAACATTGTTGAAGGCTAATGATAATTTATTCTGCATTATCTTAGTCATAATATTTCTTACTGGGCTAGTTGAGCTCACCCTTTCTTTCACTGTTCTCTTCAAGAAATGAGAACGTAGCTGGGGCAAGTCGGAGAACGGAGTGATGGTTCGAATGATAGTATTAGTTAGTAGTCCTCATTATTCTATGTAATAGTGTGTTAATAAATGTAATGAGGACTCCTTTTGAGTATGAATACTCTCTAGAAGATAATATTTGTATTCAAACTCGCAGTTTATGTTTTATCGTATTGTACACGACAGTTGTATTAGTAAGTTGTATTTGTATTCTGTACTTTATATCTGACGACCCAAGATGAGTGATGTATACCTATTTTTGGGGGCGTCACAGTTGGTATCAGAGCTTAGGGATATGATCCCTGGCTAAGATGTGAGAATAGAACTAGGAGGTGAGAGACGAGGAATTCCTTCGCTAGTATGACCTACCTAAGTTTATTTGCATGGTATTTAATTGGTCGGTCATAATATAAGGATAATATATGACATATCAATAATCAGGATAATGTGCATCAGGAAGGTGACAATTCTCATGCAAACAACAACACTGACCAGATGATGAATGATGGAATGTTCAGAAACTTTATGCAGTTCATGCAACAGCAGGCGAGAGTGGCTCCTGTCCAAAATATAGGTGGAAACACTGAAAACTCTCAGACGGTCACCGCTAAACAGTTCAAGGAGCTGGGACCACCAGAGTTAAAGGAAGAGCCAAAACCACTTATAGCGGAAACATGGATAAAGTAGATTACCAAGATATTTGATGTCTTGGGATGCTCCGAGGAGCAAAAGGTTTCCTTTGCCGCCTTTATGTTGCAAGGAGAGGCAGATTACTGGTGGGAATCGATTAAGCGTACTCAACCTGCTGCACTGAAGATGTCTTGGGAGAAATTCCAAGAGCTGTTCAATGACAAATACTTTTCCGAAAGTGTTCGTCACATGAAGGAGGTGGAGTTCATCAAATTGGAGCAGAATATTATGACCGTGTCGCAGTATGTGGCTAAATTTGCTGAGTTGTCCAGGTTTGCGTCCCACTTGGTGGATAATGAAGAGCGAATGACGCAAATATTTTTGCGAGGTTTGAAACCTGAGAAACGTCAACATCTTATTTCTCATAAACTATGTTTGTATTCAGATGTTGTGAATAGGGCTCAGTTAGTGGAGCGCGATAACGAGTCACGGCAACCAAAAGAGAGCAGTCGGTAAAATGATAATACCAGTGAGAGCAGTCATCGAAGCGGTGACAACAAGCGTGGAGGGAATCAACAGGCTAGAAATGGTAACTACTTCGGTGGTAATCAGGGCCAAAACAATAAGAATGGTCATTTCAAGAAGAGGAGATTCAACAATGATGGAAAGACGTCAGCACCAGCACCCGTTGTTAAGGAAGGAGAACGACCACCTATCATATGTTTCAAATGCGGAGGGGAGGGGCACATCAGTCCAAACTGCGTGATGCCGTCTAAAGCATGTTATAATTGTGGAAGAGAAGGTCATTTAGCTCGATTTTGTCATTTACCAAAAATAAGTTCAGCCAAGATGGAGACACCAAAGGCCGTCCCAGAAAAGTCAAAACCGGTAGTGCAAGGGAGAGCGTTTGTTGTGACCTCCCAGAAAGCAAGGAACCCGAATGAGGTCATCACGGGTAAGCTTATCATAAACTCTAACGAAGTCTATACTTTATTTTATACCGGTTCTACCCATTCTTTTATTTCTCCTACTTGCGCTCATCGATTAAATTTGATTCCAGAGAAATTAGACTTTGACTTATCTGTTGAAACTCCATTGGGAGAAACCTTCATTACATCCACGGTTTATAAGTCTTGTTTGGTTCAAGTTGGTACCCACACATTACATGTCGATCTTATTTCATTAAAAATACTTGCATTTGACGTGATTCTAGGGATTGATTGGTTAACTACTCATCATACAAAAATTGATTGTTTTCGTAAGGTTGCTAGCTTTCATATTCCTAATCGGCCTATTATACGAATTCAAGCAACCAAACCATTAAAATCAATCGCTGTCATCTCAAGCCATAAAGCTATTCGTTTATTGAAAAACGGATGTCAAGCTTTCTTAGCTTATGTCACGGATCTAAAAAAAAATACGTCAGTTTTGAATGATATTTCTATTGTTAATAAATTCCCTGACGTATTCCCTGAAGAACTTCCTGGCTTACCCCCAGAGCGTGAAATTGAATTTTGTATCGACCTTGAACCCGGTAAAAAACCCATTTCCAAAGCCCCATATCGAATGGCTCCTATTGAACTTCAGGAGTTAAAGATCCAACTGCAGGAATTGTTAGACATTGGCTTTATTCGTCCTAGTACTTCTCCTTGGGGTGCTCCTATTCTATTCGTGAAGAAGAAAGATGGAAGTATGCGACTTTGTATTGATTATCGGGAGTTGAATCATGTCACCATCAAAAACAGGTACCCATTGCCACGTATTGATGACCTGTTTGACCAGTTGCAAGGAGCACAATTCTTTTCAAAGATCGATCTTCGTTCTGGATATCATCAGCTGAAGGTTAGAACTGAGGATATTCTAAAGACGGCTTTTAGAACTCGGTACGGGCATTGTGAATTCCTAGTCATGTCCTTTGGATTGACTAATGCTCCTACTGCCTTCATGGATATGATGAACCGGATATTCAAGGAATATTTGAATCACTTTGTAGTCGTCTTTATTGATGACATCCTTATTTATTCCAAAAGTCGTGAAGATCATGAGCAACACTTGAGGCTGGTACTCCAAAAGCTTCGTGAATACAAGCTTTATGCCAAGTTGAAGAAATGCGAGTTCTGGCTAGAGGAGGTAGCATTCCTTGGGCACGTAGTATCAAGTCGTGGAATATCGGTTGACCCGGCAAAGATTGAAGCTATTCAAAGCTGGGAGCAACCTAAATCAGTGACCGAAGTACGTAGATTTCTTGGTTTAGCTGGTTATTATCGGAGATTCGTGGAAGGATTTTCTCGAATCGCTACTCTATTAACTCAGCTGACTCGGAAAGATACAAAGTTCGGTTGGAGCGAAGAATGTGAGAAGAGTTTTCAAGAACTCAAGAGGAGACTCATTTCAGCACCTGTTCTAACAATACCATCTGGCTCGGAGAGATTTGTCATCTACAGTGATGCTTCGAGCAAAGGGTTGGGATGCGTTCTCATGCAATATGGAAAAGTCATGGCCTATGCATCAAGACAACTCAAGGAATATGAGAGGAATTATCCTACTCATGTTCTAGAGTTGGCAGCTGTTGTCTTTGCACTTAAAATTTGGAGGCATTACTTGTATGGGGAGAAGGTGGAGATCTTTACGGATCATAAAAGCCTTAAATATTTCTTCACTCAAAAGGAACTCAACATGCGACAACGACATTGGCTTGAACTGTTGAAAGATTATGATCATACCATTCAATACCATCCTGGAAAAGCGAACGTGGTAGCTGACGCATTGAGTAGAAGATCATATGCAAGTACGAGTGCGATATTGTCAACACAAAGGCCCATTTTGTGTGATTTGCAAAGGATGGAGATAGAGTTAAACACTCCAGGGACCCATGTGATGATGACGAATATACGAGTAGAACCGACTTTAATCGATAAAGTTAAAGCTGCTCAAGCTACAGACCTGGAGCTGATGCGTATGAGGAAGAAAGTGCAAGAAGGTGCTATGCCGGAAGCAAGAATCGATGAAGAAGGAATACTTCGAGTCAACTCCAGACTTTGTGTTCCTAACAACCCTGATTTAAAGTATGAAATCATGATGGAGGCGCACAACACACCGTTTGCAATCCATCCTGGAAGTACCAAAATGTATCATGATCTTCGTCATACATTTTGGTGGAGCAATATGAAGAGAGAGATAGCGCTGTTTATCTCAAGGTGTCTAACTTGTCGACGAGTCAAAGCGGAGCATCAAGTACCAAAAGGTCCATTGCAACCACTTGAAATTCCAAAATGAAAGTGGGAGCACATTACCATGGATTTCGTTACCGGTCTTCCTAGGGTTTCTCAAGGTATTGATGCGATTTGGGTCATTGTTGATAGATTGACCAAGTCTGCTCATGTCTTACCGATACGAGAAACTTATACACTTGAATGTCTTGCTCGTATGTACATAAACGAGATTATAATACTGCATGGTATGCCAGTATCCATAGTTTCTGACCGAGACCCAAGATTTACTTCACGATTTTGGGTTAGTTTACAAAAAGCTATGGGCACAGATTTACGATTTAGTTCAGCATATCATCCTCAGACGGACGAACAATTAAAGAAGACTATTCAAACTCTTGAAGATCTATTAAGACTCTGTGTCTTTGACTTCAAGGGAAGTTGGGACAAGTTCTTACCATTGGTGGAGTTTTCCTACAACAACAGTTATCAAGCAAGTATTGGCATGGCTCCATTCGAAGTATTGTATGGAAGAAAATGTTGTTCTCCAGTATGCTGGGATGAGGTGGGTGAAGCAACGTTGTTGAGACCGGAGTTGGTACGTATGACTACAGAAAAGATTCAAACGATCCGACAACGTATAAAAACCTCACAAGATCGACAAAAGAATTATGCTGATCTTCATCGAAAGGACGTGGAATTTGATGTAGGAGATCATGTGTTCTTACGTGTTGCTCCATGGAAAGGAGTTACGAGATTTGGAAAGAGAGGAAAGCTCAATCCTCGATTTATCGGTCCATTTTTAATCCTCGATCGAGTAGGAACTGTGGCTTATAGACTCGCTTTACCGCCAAGTATGTCTCGTGTTCATAACGTTTTTCACATATCCATGTTACGTAAATATGTGGAAGACCCGAACCAGATTATTGAGTTAGAACCAGACGAAATAGCGGAGGATTTGACGTATGAAGAAGTTCCTTTTCAAATTTTGGATAAGAAGGAACATATTCTACGCTCCAAGGTTATACCTCAAGTCAAAGTTTTGTAGAGAAATCACGATGTTGAGGAAATGACTTGAGAGTTAGAATCTGAAATGAAATCAATGTATCCTTACCTCTTCGACATACCAGGTACGTACCCTAATTTCGAGGGCAAAATTTCATAAGAAGGGGAGGTTGTAAGACCCCAACTTTTATAAATAAAGATGAATTTTCTATAAATATCATTTTTGAATATTATGGAGTTAATTTGATATAATGTTATAGTTGTGGGTAATATTTATAAATTTTACAAAGTACGCAAGTTTTACCATTGTTACTGTTGAACTACTCGGTAGTAAAAGTACAGTAATACGTGTGGTTGCATAGTAGCACACAGTATTGATTATTAATGCTTATGTGAGAAGTCACTCAGTTTGATTCAATTATTGTCAGTTAATAATATGAATTATTTAGCGATAATGACGTTTTGTTTTATTCGTATTATTAACGTGATAAAACAGAAACATCTTTTTATATAAAACAGAATACTTTATTAAAGTTATTCTATAAATAGAATATATTATATTTTATTTAAAAAATTTTTCTTTAAATATGGGCCGTCAGATTAAAGTAATCAATCTGGACCGTTCATGGATTAGTTACTATGCATTCTATTTTTCTATAAATAGCAGCTCATTCCTTCATTATTTCTTACGAATTCACTGAACTCTAGAGAGAGAAACTATAGAGAGAGAGAAGAAGAGTATTCTGCTACTTAACTACTTCCTTATTTCAGCTCTTCTTTAAAATGGTAAGGGGTGTTATTCTTTCTTATTCATGAAGAGAACTGTTGTTATTCCATTTCTTATTATTCTGTTGGAATAACCTGTATACGCGGTCTACCCTATACTTGGTGACATTCTTCTATTATTCTGTTGGAACATCCTGTCTGTGTGTTTTACACCGGACCTGGTTCCGTCTTTATTATTATTCTGTTGGAACATCCTGTCTGTGTGTTTTACACCGGACCTGGTTCCGTCTTTATTATTATTTTGTTGGAATATCCTGTCTGTGCGTTTTACGCCGGACCTGCTTCCATTATTTATTATTCTGTTGGAATAACCTGTCTGTGCGGTCTATCGCATGCATGGTGATTTCTTTTGTTATTCTATTCTTTATTATACTCAGTTGGTTAAGTTTTGACTTCTATACTCCAAGAAATTTGTGGAATATCCTTGATAATTGCGTTTCATCCAGTATCTTTTCATGAAAATATTCTTCTAAGCATTCTTAAATTTTACTCCACAAAGCAGTATCATGTTGACAATTTGGACGTTGTTAATTCTTGGATAAATTAATTCTTGAACTTGTTTTATTGAATTCTTATATCATTGTCATCATTCTCATGTTTATAAAATGTTGAAAGTCATCTGTGGCCTGTAGTGCATAGATGGACTTGGTATGATTATGACCAGGGATTATTCGGTATAATCATGACCGTAATGTTACAAATGATGTGGTAAAAGTCCTCATTGGCCCGTAGTGCATTGATGGACAGTTGTTGGCATGATCATGACCATTAATGAATACACGAATATCCTTGGCCATAGTGCAGGGGTGATTCGATGATGTGGATTATTTTATTAAGCTGAGTCCCAGCGATCACAGTGTTGAAAAACCTTTTAAATCATAAAATATAATAGAGTTTATTTTCTACTTGACTCTTTTAATGGATTGCTTGTTCCGCTGTAGTTAAACTTGATGTCCATTATATTTTATCAGTTTAACATTGTTGAAGGCTAATGATAATTTATTCTGCATTATCTTAGTCATAATATTTCTTACTGGGCTAGTTGAGCTCACTCTTTCTTTCACTGTTCTCTTCAGGAAATGAGAACGTAGCTGGGGCAAGTCGGGGAACGGAGTGATGGTTCGAATGATAGTATTAGTTAGTAGTCCTCACTATTCTAGGTAATAGTGTGCTAATAAATGTAATGAGAACTTGTTTTGAGTATGAATACTCTCTAGAAGATAATATTTGTATTCAAACTCGCAGTTTATGTTTTGTCGTATTGTACACGACAGTTGTATTAGTAAGTTGTATTTGTATTATGTACTTTGTATCTGACGAACTAAGATATGTGATGTATACCTATTTTTGGGGGCGTCACACACACACACACACACACACACACACACACACATATATATATATATATATTATAAATATAGACTATTTATAAATATGTTTATATTTAAATTTATGATAAATATCTAAATATATGGTTTTATATACATTAAGAGTAGTACGAACTGAAAACAA
Source organism: Panax notoginseng (assembly GCA_016801055.1). Taxonomy (NCBI): domain Eukaryota; kingdom Viridiplantae; phylum Streptophyta; class Magnoliopsida; order Apiales; family Araliaceae; genus Panax; species Panax notoginseng. Next base: position 86,642,909 of record CM029023.1, read on the forward strand.
TAAAGAAGTAAGTAGCACATTATGGAGCAACAAGTAACATGACACAGAAGCTTGCTACTAGAGCCAAATAGCAACAGTCAACATGCAACTTTGCACAACTACATTAAGCAATATGTTATTTCAAACAACCCCATAAAGCAACATCATAAAGCAACATGTGATTGCACTACAACACTACAAATGGTGTTATTTCTATTATGGTTTGGTTTATGGTTGTGTATGAGTTGTTTAACATATGGGCAATGTGTACTTCTACAGTATGGTTTGAAGTGTGGTAATTAGTTTTCTTTGTTATGCTTGGATATGTTATGTTGGTTGTGGTTATTTTAATAAACTAACTATAATCATTACGTGGTACGAATTTTGGATAAGGCTTTCATGTATCTATTATTTTTTGTATTTAACGTGGTTGTGTTAAGTGAATATTTTTGTAATGTACAACTCAATCTTAGTGTAAGGTGCACATTGTGCCAATGAGGGAGAGGTTAATTGAAAATTTTGAAATGTACAATTCACTGTTAATGTAAGCTGAAGATTGAGCAGATAGAGATTCGATTGGCTAGAATTAATTCGGTGCTAATATTTGGAAGCATGGAGAATTTTTTGCCACAAAGGTATATATTATTATTAAAATTAGAATTTTTCCTTTAGTGCTTTGACTGAATGATATAATATTGATGCGAGATAATTAACTTTTGGGAATATTTTTACAGGTGGTTATACTGATTGTTGGCAAGCTTGCTCAATTTAAAATTATTTTGTTCCAATGGGGAATGAGGTACTACTAAGTTAACTTATTAGTTTTTTTAACACGTGTAAATATTCAAATTGAGTAAACAGGTTTAGCAAAAATAGCAACAGCTTGGACCGGAACATGGAAGTACTAATGCACATGGCTTCACCCGCTACTTTAAGGTATTAATATCTTCTTACCATTCTATGAATTTTCAATTTTAATATTTGATATAACTGCAAAAATAAGAAAAAGGGATGAAGGTAGTAAGAAAGCATTGGAATTTGAATTCGGAGGTTGGAGTTTTGGAGAAGGAGAGGAGGGGCTATGTAGAAAGGTAGGAGGGAGGGGCTAGGTAGTTCTAGGTAGGAGATTATAGATTATTATTTTTATAGGTTCTATATATATATATATATATATATATATATATATATATATATATATTTATATTTATTATAAATATATACTATTTATAAATATGTTTATATTTAAATTTATGATAAATATCTAAATATATGGTTTTATATACATTAAGAGTAGTACGAACTGGCAACAATAAAGTAGTAAGTATCACATTATGGAGCAACAAGTAACATGACACAGAAGCTTGCTACCAGAGCCAAATAGCAACAGTCAACATGCAACTTTGCACAACTACATTAAGCAATATGTTATTTCAAACAACCCCATAAAGCAACAACATAAAGCAACATGTGATTGCACTACAACACTACAAATGGTGTTATTTCTATTGTGACACCCCCAAATCCGGGTACTTCGATTCCACGGGTTTTGGTGTTCACTGTACAAATATCATCTATTTTTCTACCCAATATAAATGCAAACCATGCAATAGATAGAAATAAAATCTTCCTTTAAAGGTTACATCATCTGAATAATAATAATACAATCCCAGGTTAAACTAACCTTAAACATCTGTGCGGAAACATAACAAATAAGTCTTAAACAACAACACTAATTCTAGTCTTAAACAAATACATCCTCAAATAAAATAACAAGTCTTCATCACTTGCTAACTTTGCCTTTGCCCTTACTAGTGGAAGGTTCGTCAGTTCTTTCGTTCTTAATTGCAATGTTATTATATAGCAAGAGTGAGCACTATTGCCCACAAGTATAATAATGAAACAACAGTATAATAACATGCGAATAAATCAAAGACATCTGAATAAAAGCTCAACTTTTGAATCAAGAATGAATAACAAGAATCAAAAGAATTCTGAGGGCCATAAGACCTTGAACTATGTCCTAGGTTAACAAGGGTTATACTTGAAACCTTTAACAGTCATAAGACTATGGACCTTCTTCTCGTACTTAGGGGGATCAACCCTTAGTACCATACTGTGCACAATATCTTAACGCTAACGCATAAGTAAATCCCTTTACAGGGTTGTTCATCTCAGTTTGACATTCGAAAGGAAGTTTGGTTTGGATAATTCAATAAGGGTTCTGAAATTTAGAACGTTCATCAACCAAGGACTAGTTGAATCAATAAGGTTCACTAGTGTAAAAGGTTCAACAATAATGATATTAAATATGAATAATAATTTTAATAAGTATACAATAGAACAATTATTGTATAACTGAATCATGCTTTGAAAGATAATCAATCTTTAATATACATTTGAACTTGAATAATAGAATTGATAATTTACTCAAGGTAAATAATAAACTTGAGCAATAATGACAAGTAGGGTTAGGAAACTTGCTCAAATTTAAGAGTTTAAGTTTAGAAAACTTGCCTCGTACGTAGATTACACTTAACTAAACTCGTTCTTTGAATTTAATCCTACATACCATTCACATACACAATACAAGTTAATTATACTTTAACTAATTATCAAAACTCTTTCTCTTTGTCTACTTTAATTATTGACTATACTTAGTCAATTTATCACATTTACTGTCACATAATATTACTTCATGAATGACAATCTAATTATGTATTCAATCATTAAATCCACATGTAATTATGTTATTTACATGTTAAGCATCTATTTTAATATCACATTATACCTCTAACATGTTTACATGTTCATTACATTAATCCACTAACACATTGTTAGACTTAAACATTTTTAATATCTCATTCCCGAAGTTTCTAGGGAGTGGCGCTGCGGCGCCACTGTTGTACTAAGGAGTCGCGCTGTGGCCGGACACTTGGCGTTGCGGCTCGGTTCTTGGCACTGCGGCGCGGGAAATACACAAGCAGCCGGCGCTGCGGCGCGGCGTACCAGGCACAGAAATGGCAGTTCGCGAAAATCGCAGAACATGCCAATTTCTCCCAAATTCTTATTTTCTACTCGAAATTAGACATACCCACATGTTATAATTCATGTATAAACATTACTCAACCCCTATAGAGTGATTTTAACCCATCTAAACACTTAATAACAGAATTAAAATCTATAATTTGACTGACTTTGATGCTTATGAAGGTTTTATAAAATAAAACATATAATTTAACACTATGAGTTCGTTATAACACCGAATCTGTCCGTTTAAGGCTTGATCTCATCGTGTTAATATGCAAAACAATATACAAGTGTAAAATTTAGGGATAATATACGATCATTACACAAAATATAACGTGTTTGGCCATAAGGCCAAACCCAAGCTCTGTAATTTTGTAAAACATATATACGACATGTTTTCATGACACTGATGTTATGGTTTACAACATATATATAATTAAACACGATTTGATATAATCATAACACACATACAACCCAAAATCATTACTCCTAACCCAATTACAGAGGTTTAAAACCAAAACTATGAAAGCCATGTTCATAGAATTTAAATGACGTAAAAATTTGTAATTAGGAAGGAGGAGATTACCCTGTAGAGTATAAGGTATAGTATAGGAGATGAATTGAAACTCTTTCTCAAACTTTTCTCAAACACCAAGCAAACTCTCTCTGTGATGTTTTTATCAGACTTAAGCAATAATGAAAATGAAAAGAATAAAAGACGTATGAATAAATAAAAGATCAAACTGACGCGCATAATGGTCAGTTGCCCATCATGGGTTAACTGGCCATAACTCCTCTAAGGCCACGTTTGGTTAGCAACTAGGCTCCAAAACTCTTTATTTTAATAAACCTTTTATCATATAGTCTGAAAATGTCACACCCAATTCATAAAATAAACTCATATCTTATTTAATTTAATATAAATAAAATATAATAATTTCTCATAATTTTACACAGTCACATAATTAATTATCTCATTAATAAATAATGTCAATTTATTAAATCTCTAATTAATAATTAAATTAATTAAAATACCAATATGCTTATTAAATATTTCTTTTAATACAATAAGCTCACATAATCACATACTTTGATCATAAAAATTCTCTACATTAATTTAATAAATGTAACACATCTAATTAAATTAATCTACCACAATTGCATCAAATAATTATTTAATCTAATGATTAAATCATCAAAAAATATTTATTTAATTCAATAAATATTAATATTAATGTACAAAAATCTCGTTCGTCACATCTATTATGGTTTGGTTTATGGTTGTGTATGAGTTGTTTAACATATGAGCAATGTGTACTTCCACATTATGGTTTGAAGTGGTAATTAGTTTTCTTTGTTATGTTTGGATGTGTTATGTTGGTTGTGGTTATTTTAATAAACTAACTATAATTATTATGTGGTACAAATTTTGGATGAGGCTTTCATGTATCTATTATTTTTTGTATTTAACGTGGTTGAGTTAAGTGAATATTTTTGTAATGTACAACTCAATCTTAGTGTAAGGTGCACATTGTGCCAATGAGGGAGAGGTTAATTGAAAATTTTGAAATGTACAATTCACTGTTAATGTAAGCTGAAGATTGAGCAGATAGAGATTCGATTGGCTGGAATTAATTCGGTGCTAATATTTGGAAGCATGGAGAATTTTTTGCCACAAAGGTATATATTATTATTAAAATTAGAAATTTTCCTTTAGTGCTTTGACTTAATGATATAATATTGATGCGAGATAATTAACTTTTGGGAATAGTTTTATAGGTGGTTATACTGATTGTTGGCAAGCTTGCTCAATTTAAAATTATTTTGTTCCAATGGGGAATGAGGTACTACTAAGTTAACTTATTAGTTTTTTTTAACACGTGTAAATATTCAAATTGAGTAAACAGGTTTAGCAAAAACAGCAACAGCTTGGACCGGAACATGGAAGTACTAATGCACATGGCTTCACCCGCTACTTTAAGGTATTAATATCTTCTTACCATTCTATGAATTTTCAATTTTAATATTTGATATAACTGCAAAAATAAGAAAAAGGGATGAAGGTAGTAAGAAAGCATTGGAATTTGAATTCGGAGGTTGGAGTTTTGGAGAAGGAGAGGAGGGGCTATGTAGAAAGGTAGGAGGGAGGGGCTAGGTAGTTCTAGGTAGGAGATTATAGATTATTATTTTTATAGGTTCTATATATATATATATATATATATTTATTAATAATATATACTATTTATAAATATGTTTATATTTCAATTTATGATAAATATCTAAATATATGGTTTTATATACTTTAAGAGTAGTACGAACTGACAATAATAAAGTAGTAAGTAGCACATTATGGAGCAACACGTAACATGACACAGAAGCTTGCTACCAGAGCCAAATAGCAACAGTCAACATGCAACTTTGCACAACTACATTAAGCAATATGTTATTTCAAACAACCCCATAAAGCAACGACATAAAGCAACATGTGATTGCACTAAACACTACAAATGGTGTTATTTCTATTATGGTTTGGTTTATGGTTGTGTATGAGTTGTTTTACATATGGGCAATGTGTACTTCTACAATATGGTTTGAAGTGTGGTAATTAGTTTTCTTTGTTATGCTTGGATGTGTTATGTTGGTTGTGGTTATTTTAATAAACTAACTATAATCATTATGTGGTACGAATTTTGGATGAGGCTTTCATGTATCTATTTTTTTTTGTATTTAACGTGGTTGTGTTAAGTGAATATTTTTGTAATGTACAACTTAATCTTAGTGTAAGGTGCACATTGTGCCAATGAGGGAGAGGTTAATTGAAAATTTTGAAATGTACAATTCACTATTAATGTAAGCTGAAAATTGAGCAGATAGAGATTCGATTGGCTGGAATTAATTTGGTGCTAATATTTGGAAGCATGGAGAATTTTTTTCCACTAAGATATATATTATTATTAAAATTAGAATATTTCCTTTAGTGCTTTGACTGAATGATATAATATTGATGCGAGATAATTAACTTTTGGGAATATTTTTACAGGTGGTTATACTGATTGTTGGCAATCTTGCTCAATTTAAAATTATTTTGTTCCAATGGGGAATGAGGTACTACTAAGTTAACTTATTAGTATTTTTAACACGTGTAAATATTCAAATTGAGTAAACAGGTTTAGCAAAAACAGCAACAGCTTCGACCGGAACATGGAAGTACTAATGCATATGGCTTCACCCGCTACTTTAAGGTATTAATATCTTCTTACCATTCTATGAATTTTCAATTTTAATATTTGATATAACTGTAAAAATAGGAAAAAGGGATGGAGGTAGTAAGAAAGTATTGGAATTTGAATTCGGAGGTTGGAGTTTTGGAGAAGGAGAGGAGGGGCTATGTAGAAAGGTAGGAGGGAGGGGCTAGGTATTTCTAGGTAGGAGATTATAGATTATTATTTTTATAGGTTCTAAATATATATATATATATATATATATATATATATATATATTTATATTTATTATAAATATGTACTATTTATAAATATGTTTATATTTAAATTTATTATAAATATCTAAATATATGTTTTTATATACAATGAGAGTAGTACGAACTGGCAACAATAAAGTAGTAAGTAGCACATTAGCCTAGGATCTACATAAAGCAAACATCATGGAGCAACATGTAACATGACACAGAAGCTTGCTACCAGAGCAAAATAGCAACAGTCAACATGCAACTTTGTACAACTACATTAAGCAATAGGTTATTTCAAACAACCCCATAAAGCAACAACATAAAGCAACATGCGATTGCAGTCCAACACTGCAAATTGTGATATTTCTATTATGGTTTGGTTTATGGTTGTGTATGAGTTGTTTAACATATGGGCAATGTGTACTTCTATAGTATGGTTTGAAGTGTGGTAATTAGTTTTCTTTGCTATGCTTGAATGTGTTATGTTGGTTGTGGTTATTTTAATAAACTAACTATAATCATTATGTGGTAGGAATTTTGGATGAAGCTTTCATGTATGTGTTATTTTTTGTATTTAACGTTGTTGTGTTAAGTGAATATTTTTGTAATGTACAACTCACTCTTAGTGTAAGGTACACATTGTGCCATTGAGGGAGAAGTTAATTGAAAATTTTTAAATGTACAATTTACTGTTAATGTAAGCTGAAGATTGAGCAGATAGAGATTCGATTGGCTGGTATTAACTCGGTGCTAAGTAATATTTTGAAGCATGGAGAATTTTTTGCCACAAAGGTATATATTATTATTAAAATTAGAATTTTTCCTTTAGTGCTTTGACTGAATGATATAACATTGATGCGAGATAATTAACTTTTGGGAATATTTTTACAGGTGGTTATACTGATTGTTGGTAAGCTTGCTCAATTTAAAATTATTTTGTTCCAATGGGGAATGAGGTACTACAAAGTTAACATTAGTTTTTTTAACACGTGTAAATATTCAAATTGAGTAAACATGTTTAGCAAAAACAGCAACATCTTGGACTGGAACATGGAAGTACTAATGCACATGGCTTCACCCGCTACTTTAAGGTATTAATATCTTCTTACCATTTTATGAATTTTCAATTTTAATATTTGATATAACTGTAAAAATAGAAAAAATAGGAAAAATAGGAAAAAGGGATGGGTGTAGTAAGAAAGTATTGGAATTTCAATTCGGAGGTTGGAGTTTTGGAGAAAGAGAGGAGGGGCTATGTAGAAAGCTAGGAGGGAGGGGTTAGGTAGTTCTAGGTAGGAGATTATTATTTTTATAGGTTCTATATATATATATATATATATATATATATATATATATATATATATATATTATAAATATAGACTATTTATAAATATGTTTATATTTAAATTTATGATAAATATCTAAATATATGGTTTTATATACATTAAGAGTAGTACGAACTGGCAACAATAAAGTACTAAGTAGCACATTATGGAGCAACAAGTAACATGACACAGAAGCTTGCTACTAGAGCCAAATAGCAACAGTCAACATGTAACTTTGCACAACTACATTAAGCAATAGGTTATTTCAAACAACCCCATAAAGCAACAACATAAAGCAACATGTGATTGCACTACAACACTACAAATGGTGTTAATTCTATTATGGTTTGGTTTATGGTTGTGTATGAGTTGTTTAACATATGGGCAGTGTGTACTTCTACAGTATGGTTTGAAGTATGGTAATTAGTTTTCTTTGTTATGCTTGGATGTGTTATGTTGGTTGTGGTTATTTTAATAAACTAACTATAATCATTATGTGGTACGAATTTTGGATGAGGCTTTCATGTATCTATTGTATTTTGTATTTAACGTGGTTGTGTTAAGTGAATATTTTTGTAATGTACAACTCACTCTTAGTGTAAGGTGTACATTGTGCCAATGAGGGAGAGGTAAATTGAAAATTTTTGAAATGTACAATTCACTGTTAATGTAAGCTGAAGATTGAGCAGATAGAGATTCGAATGGCTGAAATTAATTCGGTGCTAATATTTGGAAGCATGGAGAATTTTTTGCCACAAAGGTATATATTATTATTAAAATTAGAATTTTTCCTTTAGTGCTTTGACTTAATGATATAATATTGATGCGAGATAATTAACTTTTGGAAATATTTTTACAGGTGGTTATACTGATTGTTGGCAAGCTTACTCAATTTAAAATTATTTTGTTCCAATGGGGAATGAGGTACTACTAAGTTAACTTATTAGTTTTTTTAACACGTGTAAATATTCAAATTGAGTAAACAGGTTTAGCAAAAACAGCAACAGCTTGGACCAGAACATGGAAGTACTAATGCACATGGCTTCACTCGCTACTTTAAGGTATTAATATCTTCTTACCATTCTATGAATTTTTAATTTTAATATTTGATATAACTGCAAAAATAGGAAAAAGGGATGGAGGTAGTAAGAAAGTATTGGAATTTGAATTCAGAGGTTAGAGTTTTGGAGAAGGAGAGGAGGGGCTATGTAGAAAGGTAGGAGGGAGGGGCTAGGTAGTTCTAGGTAGGAGATTATTATTTTTATAGGTTCTAAATATATATATATATATATATATATATATTTATATTTATTATAAATATGTACTATTTATAAATATGTTTATATTTAAATTTATGATAAATATCTAAATATATGTTTTTATATACATTAAGAGTAGTACGAACTGGCAACAATAAAGTAGTATGTAGCACATTAGCCTAGGATCTACATAAAGCAAACATCATGGAGCAACAAGTAACATGACACAGAAGCTTGCTACCAGAGCCAAATAGCAACAGTCAACATGCAACTTTGGACAACTACATTAAGCAATAGATTATTTCAAATAACCCCATAAAGCAACAACATAAAGCAACATGTGATTGCACTACAACACTACAAATGGTGTTATTTCTATTATGGTTTGGTTTATGGTTGTGTATGAGTTGTTTAGCATATGGGCAATGTGTACTTCTACAGTATGGTTTGAAGTTTGGTAATTAGTTTTCTTTGTTATGTTTGGATGTGTTATGTTGGTTGTGGTTATTCAATAAACTAACTATAATCATTACGTGGTACGAATTTTGGATGAGGCTTTCATGTATCTATTATTTTTTGTATTTAATGTGGTTGTGTTAAGTGAATATTTTTATAATGTACAACTCACTCTTAGTGTAAGGTGCACATTGTGCCAATGAGGGAGAGTGCACACTATGGATTGTCAAAGATCATGTCATGTCAAGTGCGAGCTGGGGTCGAAGGCCTAAGACTGTTGGTTTTGGAATATGATTAAACTTGTCTGTGACAGAAGATCTGTCCTTTCTAGCACTTGGAAAAAAACGGCTCTGAATCAGGCATCAACAGCGAATCCTGTCTGATCAGAACACCGGTTCCGGCATCAATAGTGGATTCAATTCAATAAGAGTTATAGCGGAGTCGAGAACTAGCCGCTACTGTTGGAAGATGGGATTGTTTAAGGGCCACCACTTTTTTCCTCGCACTAACGGATCCTGAACTCTAAGGAATACTCCCTTTCCAGAGAAGCACTACATCTTCTTCTTTTTTTTCCCTTTGTTACTTCGACATTTTCTAAAAAGCCAAGAAAGTTACCCAACAAAGTAAAGGACTTCGTCTTAGTCTACTTTCAGGTCATTGATGTGACGCCCCCAAATCCAGGTTCTGTAACCTCAGATTCGGTGCTCACGATCTATCATCATCATAAGCATTCTATAACTATTACGGAATAATAAACATACATTGTTCATTATAATAAAGTTCTATAACATGGTCCCAAGGTCTTCTTAACCTTAACTTAAACACACCATTTATATTACAAAAGGTTTACATAAGAAATCCCATTAGATAATAATAATTAACATTCATTCTAAACTATTCTTGGATCTTGCCCTTGCCCTTGTCCTTTGTATTGGATCCTTCAGGCTTAGCTGAAATAAATGTCATGATATAGCAAGGGTAAGCAACTAATTTACTTAGCAAGTTCATATACAAAGGAGATATATCATGACTAGAAAGAAGTTTTGCTTTCAATGTTCAACAATAATATAGGTTGTGAAGGAACATGAATTAATAATTAACAATTGAATATCTGAATAATTGAATAACATGAACTGAGTGGTTTTGAAATAACCATGAACATTTACCAAGGTTCTCAGTCATTTAAACTGGGCCTCTTAATAAGTTTTGGTATTCAAGGGGATCAACCTTTCACACCTCGTGATTTATGCATAAACACTTAATAATCCGGCATTGATATCATGCCTTAATCAAATTCATCCTTTTCTCAGTTAAGAGTTCTTATCATATCAATTTAATAAGAACAACTTTTTAAAACAAATTTGATTTAACAAATTTAAACATGCTTGATCTAGCTGATACAATTAGCATAGATCTATCTCATAAACAGTTCATGAATGAAGAACTTTAATTTAATTCACAGTTCAATAATAGTAGAACATGAATTCAATTGCACAAAGTGCGAATTTCAATAATCAATATAGATGTGAATAATAATCAATAATTATTCTCTAACATGCTTTTAAAATAATAACTCGAGTTTGAGTTAGGAAACTTGCCTCGTCTGTAGATTACGGTTACGCAATTAATTTATATCCACTATGTAGTTAAATTATCTTCCTTTGAGAGACCTATAGTTAATCTTTCAATTAGTCATAGTATAACATTAGATTATTTACATAAATATTATACATTACATTTAGTTCTTATAAACATTATCCTGTCTTGATAATGTTACTATTAAATAACAACTTAATATTATTAATCTTGATAATATTTAATTCACCTCTTAGTATTATTAGTTCCCTAATAATACTTTCATTTGCTTACTAATATTATTAACATCTTAATAATATTTTAATACCTTACTAATATTATTAATCCTCTTAACAATATTTTAATTATGTATTAATATTATTACCTTAATAATATCTTACTTATGCTTTAGTATCATTAATCATTTAATAATACTTTTAATCATTTACTAATATTTTATTCATTTACTAATATTATTAATCATTTAATAAAATTTTATTCACTTACTAATATTATTAATCATTTAATAATATCTTATGCCATTACTAATATTATTAATCATTTAATAATACTTTAATCATTTATCAATGCTTAAATCAAATATTATTAACCATTTAATAATATTGTAAAGAAATTTTAATCTTCATATTTTTATTTACTTATCAATATCATATTCTAATATTATTAATATCATAATAATATTTTAATATTTTATTGGATTAATAAACAATTTATTCTAATTGTTCACCATTTATTAAACCTCTTATTTAATATCCATAAAAGGTCATAAATAATATTTTTTTATCATAAATTATCAAAGTGCTCTAAGATAGTCTTGATATGATATATTATGTGTATTCAAGCATAAAAATCACATTTTTCTTATTAAAAACATCATTTAACTATTTATTTCCTTTTATTTATAACTTAATCATTTTTAGGAAAAATAGCAAACTGATTCCAAAAATTCTCATCTTCTGAATTTTGACAGAATATGAACCTACAAGGATCCCCAAATTTTGCTGGAATTTTAGAAAATGATCTACTATTTTTAAAGTTCCCAAAACACTCGGATATTGCTTCATTTTTCATAAATTGAGTTCTGCTCAGACAAATATGAAATTTTCAGGGTATGCTCTCCTAACATATATGAACCTACTGTAAAAATTTTGGAATTTTCCAGTGTATACACAGTGAGATATTCGAAGGTAAATATTTAGGAGTCCTTTACGGAAATATTCATTATGCAAAATCTATAATTCGAAACGTGTCCGTTCTTTTTCCTACATGTAGATAACTTCTCAAGGTACCTCTGTGATTTTTTCCATATTTTTAAGAGACATGGAAATGTCAAAAATAGTCCCAAGAAAAACAGGACAGAAACTATTTTAGGGTTTTTGAACCCTTAACATTCCAAATGGACTGTTTTGGGAAAAACAGCCCCAAAGGTTTTAAAAGTTACTAGATTTGTGTTCTATCACTTATGTTTACTAGATAACTCGTGTATCTAGCACCCCCCTTCGACGGATCACAAATATAAGTTGGAAACTTGAGTTACACAAGATTTAATGGAAGAAAACAAGAGTTTTCACCCTTGGAGAACATATGCTCATATTCTTCCTCTAAGCCTTTGATCTTATACTCAAGATACTTAGTTCCATACATGATGATATCTAGGACTAGGGTATCTTGAGTATTTGTTCATAACTCCAACAAAACTCAAGCTATAAAACAAAGTAGAAGAAGAAGATGAATGTTAGGTTATACCTTGATTTAATGACAACCTTCCTTCATTTACCAAAGTAATTGTAAGACCCCGAATTTTATGAAATAAAAGTATTTAATTTTTCTTATAATTACTATTCAGTAAATGGTTAAATTGATAATAGTTTAAAGTTATGGGTGAAATGTGAATTTTTTTACAAAATAAGCAAGTGGTTATAAAATAATCATTGTTGTCGGGGAATATTCGTTTGGTCGTGGAATATTCTTTCTGTTGGGGAATATTCGTACGACGGCGCAACTATTTGTGGGCCCCATAACAGAATAACTGTCGGATGAAGATAATGACAAAAATTGAGTTTTTATAAATAACTGCGTAGTTGTTACCGTTAACACTGTTGGAATACCCGACAGTTAAAATAAATTAATACGCGTGGTTACACAGTAGCACACGGTTTTGCGCAGTATTTTTGAATTATTGATTCTTACGAAGGAAGACACTACTCAATAATTGTTACAGTAGTTACTGTTCAATATTTTATTTTATTGATTCAATAATTGCTGCGTTGATCTTTTATATTATTGTTGTTTCAATAATTGTCACTGCGTAGTATTTCCATTATCAGATCAATAATTCATATTATTTGAATAATATTATTAGATAGCATTATTGGCAATGTCTAGAAAGTTCTGTCTAAGGAGAGGTTTGGTCACCTAATTGCGCGCCAGTAAGGAGAAATCCTTATTGGAAAGCCCCCTCTTTCCTAGGAACGGCCTGGTTGTCATAAATGTGATTATGTAATATTATTTGTGAATAATTAATTATTGATTAATATGATAAAGAAATATTTATTTTATGTGGATATAAATGAGGGATATATTTTTGTTGTTAAAAATGAAAGAGTTAATGTTGATGTTTTTATCAGTATTTTTGTCGGAATAGAGGTATTAAAAATCAGGGTTTTTGAGATATATTGTGGGAGCTATAATTTTTAATCCGACTGTTGGATCGTTGTAATTTTTGGATATGTTATACATATATAAGTTGAGTATATGTGTACAAATTTTGAACCGTTAAAAATGAATGAATGATTTGTTATGAATTTTAAGAGGTGACTGATTCGGAGATTAGGTTTTGGTGGAAAATTCTAGAAATGAGTGGGCCTCACTCTTGGTTATTGGGAGAGATGGCTGATTTTTGGTGGGTGAAATAGTAGCAGGTAAAGCCATCAGGTAGCAGGTCAAGTCTGCTTCGGCGTGCTAATATTTTCTTATAAATAGAAGGCTAAGTTAGAATTGAAAATCACACCAGAATTCATAAGTTTTCTCTCTTTCTCTCTCTAGATTATTGAGTGTATTTCGTGAGTATTTAGATACTTGGTGAGTTGATATTCATCAGTGCACGTTTCCTTCAGCGTTATACCGATCAGAAGTACTGCTCTTTTGAGGTAAGGGATAGTAAGGGATTTTAAGGGTTGTTATGTTTGTCAGTTCGTAATTTTTCTGACCTTCAAAAATTTTGAAAAAATTTAAAATGATATTTTGATGAGTTTTCTTGATTGTGTCCAAAAATGGTGATTTTTGGATGTATAGATTAAGAGTTATGAATTTTATGAGAAAAGACTATTTTAAAAGTAACCGCTTATAACTTCTTGTGGTTAACTCCAAAATTGATGAAAGTTTTATTGGGAGTACATGTATATGATAGGAGTATACTCTGTGAATTTCAGAATTTTTAGATAAAAGTACAATTTTTGATAAATGTCTAAATATTCGGCTGTTTTGGCCATATGAAAAATAGTAAATGACTTTTAAAAATTTTGAGAAAAATATATGTTTACTATGGGACTATATTATGCTAAATTCCAGAAAGGAAATATTTTTGGAACTGATTTGGTATTTTTCATGAAAATGGTTTAGTTATGAGTAAATAAATTAAATATGTTATGTGAAGTAAAAAAATTAGAAAATAGGATTTTATGACTTGAGAATCCTATATGAGGTATATGTAGATTTTTGATGAGGGTTTTGGTTATTGGTGATGAAATCTTATGAGTTTGGCATTTTAGAATGATTAAATGCATTATTTTAGTAAAGTGTAAACAATTAAAATAAATTGTTTATAAATTTAAGAAATGTTATTCTTTCAATATCATTATACCGAAATATTGGTATGAATTTTATTGTGGAATTTCTATCTTTTTATGTCGGGGTTACTATTCATGAGTTATTATTAACAATTTACTATTCATGAGTTACGAATATTACTCTTGAGATTAAAACTATATGTTGATCATATTACTTTTATTATCATATATAACATTTTTATAACCCTAATGATGATATTCTCTTTCACTTGAGTGTAAAGATGGGTAGATTATTGGTATGATCATGACTAGGGTTCTCTTTGGCCAGTAGTGCAAAGTTGAATTGTTGACTGGTATGATCATGACCATTGAATTTATAAGTGAATATCTTTAGCTTAAGTGCAAAGGTGAATTGATCAACATGGTTATAATGATTGTTTATATAAATTCTGAAATGATTTTATATTTCTTTGAGATATGAATATATTTGGCCTGTAGTGAAAATATGAACTGTTGAGGAATATCTTTGGCCTGTGGTGCAAAGATGAATTATTGATGAATATCTTTGGCCTGTAGTGCAAAGATGAGTTGTTGATGAATATCTTTGGCTCGTAATGCAAAGATGACTTGTTGATGAATATCTTTGGCCTGTAATGCAAAGATGACATGTTGTTGAATATCTTTAGCCAGTAGTGCAAAGATGAACATGTGTTGAGATGAACATGACCAACTGGTGATACAAATGAATATCTTTGGCCGTAGCGCAAAGATGAAGTTATTAGTATGATTATGAACATGAACTGTGATTTGGTATAGCCATGATCTTTGATGTTTCAGGTAAAGACGAGTGATGAAAATTATCTTTGTCCTGGATGAGAAGAGGAATTTAGAACCATAAATATGATTATGAGTTATTCACATAAATGTGGATGGGAACTATTTATTTATGTTACAGGGATAAAACATTGCTGGTGGATTATTAACGTGGAGAACATAATAGACTTTATAGTCTATTTGACTCTTCTAATATATTGCTCGTTCCGCTGCAACTATGATTGAAATTTTTATCATTTACCATATGTTCTAAATCTCTGATTTATTATTGATGAAGGCTATTGATAATTTAATTATCTTTAGTCATGATATTCTTTACTGAGCTAGTTGTGCTCACCCTTTTGCTTCACAATTCCTTTCAGGTAATAAGAGTGTAGCTGGGTCGAGCGAGGGTAACGGGGAAATAGAACGGTGGTCTCTAGCTGTGGAGATTCTCCCGAAGCAGTATAGAAACGTTTATTTAGTAGTTTTATTTGGTGAATCCAATAGGGTAAGGTGTACCCAACGTTGGAAATGTGTTTTGCCACTATCATACAAAATGTCTAACGACATACAACCTCGTGTCATCATAAGACATAGTTGTGCACATCCGCTTGCTGAGTATATATACAAGCACTACCTATATAATCTTGGTGTTTGTTTGAAGTATAATTCTCGATTAGAGACAGTGGAGATAATGATAAGTCAAGAGAAGACTCACCATTGGGAAGAATATGATAGTAATCTTCTAGTTTTTCTTTGGGGTCTATTGGGTCAACCAAGAATAATTCTGTGGCCATATGATATCTATCATAACCTAGAAGCATGGCCTCCCATGTACGAAGGTTTCCTTGAGCACTTCGCAAAGATTCTAATTTCTAAAACAGTTTTTGACTATACATTTATGTAGGTATCACTGTGAGGTGCTGTCCACGGTTGGGACATATGTCACATTACGATTGAGACACGGGTCACATTTGGTATATATTTGTATCCAAACTCACAGCATATGTGTTGTTGTATTTTGCATGACAATTGTTGTAACAAAGTTATAGTTATTTTCTGTACCATGTATTTGACGACTCAGAATGGGTTGGATGGAATGGACCTATTTTGGGGTTGTTATAGTAAGTGATTAACTTAGGATGCATGAACAAACTAGCACTCCTCTCTCTATCTCTATATGGTCGAAACTCTCTCTCTTGAAGTTGCTAGCTTGGGAGAAAAATTTGAAGAAGAAGAATGAGAGAAAGTGGAGTATTCTAGCAAATGGAATGGTTTATTCCTTATTATCCCCCATACTTTCTTTAACCCATGGATAAAAGCTTTGCCTTATCACTTTAATTAGTCTAATCATGATTAAGGATGCTTAATAAAGTGGCAACCAATGAGAGCTTGACAACCATGTCCTTGTGTGTAAGAGTTACTACTAATAGACATTGCTTAGCTTAATCATCTTGCCATAAAAAGCCTAATTGGCCGCGTGAGACCCCAGATTTTATAAATAAAGATTTAAATTCTCTCGAAATAAATTTTTTTAATATTATGGTATGGATTTGATATAATGTTTTAGTTGTGGATAATATTTATAAAATTTACAAAGTAAGCAAGTGGTTATATAATATTCGATTGGTCAGGAAATATTCTTTTTGTCGGGGAATATCTGTACGACGGTACAATCATTGGTGGACCCATTATTGTAGGATTGAGAAAACGACAAAAATACTTTATGAAAATAACGGCGGAAGTTGTACCGTTAACTGTTGAAACACTCGGTGTTAAAAGTACAGTAATACGCGTAGTTGCATAGTAGCATACGGTATTGATTTTCAATGCTTATGTGATAAGTCACTCAGTATTGTTCAATCGGGTATTTGGGATATTTTTTGTGTAGGAGTACTATTCACGAGTTACTATTCACGGGTTACTATTCACCCGATTACTATTCACTCTAGTATTATTCACTCGGGTATTTGGGACACTATTTGTGTCGGGGTACTATTCACAGGGTACTATTTCTGAAGTACTATTCATGGGGTACTATTCACCCGAAAAATATATTTCTTTTCGGTCCAAATCATTTTTGAGTACAATATTATTCCATGAAGAGATGTGCTAATTTTTCAGACCATTGGTTGAAATTATAATAAAGGTGATAAGTTTTGTTTTATTGGTATTATTAATGTAATAAAACAGGAAAAACTTTTTATATAAAATAGAATACTTTTATAAAGTTATTCTATAAATAGAATATATTATATTCTATTATGCATAGTATTTTGTATAGTAAAATCTTTTTATATAAAACAGAATACTTTTATAAAGTTATTCTATAAATAGAATATATTATATTTTATTATGCATAGTGTTTGAATAGTGCCTGGATAGTGTTTGCATAGCAAATTTTTTTATAAAGTTATTCGTTTTATTATATTATAAATAGAATATATTATATTTTATTTAAATATGGACCGTCAGATTAAAGTAAATCAATCTGGACCGTTCATGAATTAGTTACTATGCAGTCTATTTTTTTATAAATAGAAGCTCATTCCTTCATTATTTCTTACGAATTCACTGAAACTCTAGATAGAGAAACTATAGAGAGAGTTCTTCTTCTATAATATTGAGCGTATTTCTTTAGAGTTTAAGAAAGCGTTGAGCGTAGTGCAAGTTTTCTTCTAGTATATCCTCGACCTACTAGTCGGAGTACTCTTCTTTCAAAGGTAGGGAATATTATTTGTTGTACCCGTAAGGGTTATTATTTCTTTTGTATTCATGAAGAGAACTTCTGTTATTCCATTCTTTATTATTCTGCTGGAATAACCAGTATACGCGGACTACCCTATACTTGGTGACATTATTCTATTATTCCATCTTTATTATTATTCTGTTGGAATATTCTGTCTATGCGTTTTACGCCGGACTTGGTTCCGTCTTTATTATTATTCTGTTAGAATATCCTGTCTGTGCGTTTTACGCCGGACCTGGTTCCGTCTTTATTATTATTCTGTTGGAATATCCTGTCTGTGCGTTTTACGCTGGACCTGGTTCTGTTATTTATTATTCTGTTGGAATAACCTGTCTATGCGAAGTACCGCATGCATGGTGATTTATGTTGTTATTCTATTCTTTATTATTCTGTTGGAACATCCTGTCGGTGCGAATTTCGCCTGACCTGGTTCCGTTATTATTATTCTGTTAGAATAACCTGTCTATGCGAAGTACCGCATGCATGGTGATTTCTTTTGTTATTCTATTCTTTATTATACTCAGTTGGTTAAAGTTTTGACTTCTATACTCCATGAAATTGGTAGAATATCCGTGATATTTGCGTTTCATCCAGTATCTTTTCATGGAAATATTCTTCTGAGCATTCTTGAATTTTACTCCACAAAGCAGTATCATGTTGACAATTTGGATGCTATTAGTTCCTGGATAAATTAATTCTTGAACTTGTTTTATTGAATTCTTATATCATTGTCATCATCCTCATGTTTATATTTTGTTGAAAGTCATCTGTGGCCTGTAGTGCATAGATGGACTTGGTATGATTATGACCAGGGATCATTCGGTGTAATCATTACCGTAATGTTACAAATGATGCGAAAAAAAGTCCTCATTGGCCCGTACTGCATTGATGGACATTTTTTGGTATGATTATGACTATGAATTCTCTTTGGCCGTAGTGCAAAGATGAATTGTTTTATGGCATGATCAGGACCGTTGATGAAAACATGATTATATTTAGCCGTAGTGCATGGATAATTCGTGGTCGTGATACTAAAGAATATCCTTAGCCGGAGTGCAAGGGTGATTCGATAATGTAGATTATTTATTGAGCTGAGTCCTAACAATAAAATATTAATTCATGGATGTGTTAATAAAGAATATCCTTGGCCGTAGTGCAGGGGTGATTCGATGATGTGGATTATTTATTAAGCTGAGTCCCAACGATAAAAGTCATGAAAAACCTTTTAAATCATAAAAGATAGTAGATTTTATTCTCTACTTGACTCTTTTAATGGATTGTTTGTTCCGCTGCAGTTAAACTTGATGTTTGTTATATTTTATCAGTTTAACACTGTTGAAGGCTAACGATAAATTATTCTGCATTATCTTAGTCATAATATTTCTTACTGGGCAAGTTGAGCTCACCCTTTCTTTCACTATTCTCTTCAGGAAATGAGAATGTAGCTGGGACTAGTCGGGAAACAGAGTGATGGTCCTAGATGGTGCATTAGTAGTCCTCACTATTCTGTGAAATAGTGTAATAATAATTGTAACGAGGACTCCTTTTGAGTTTTTATACTCTCTAGTAGACAATATTTGTATTCAAACTCACAGTTGATGTTTTGTCGTATTGTACACGACAGTTGTATTATTAGGTTGTATTTGAATTCTGTACCATGTATCTGACGACCCAAGATCGGTGATGTATACCTAATTTTGGGGGCGTCACAGTTGGTATCAAAGCTTAGGGATATGATCCCTGGCTGAGATGTGAGACAAGAACTAGGAGGGGAGAGACGGGAAATTCCTTCGCTAGTATGACCTATCTAAGTTTATTTGGTATTTAATTGGTCGGTCAGAGTATAGGGATAATATGTGACATGTTATAAATTAACCCTTGTTTTGTGACAGTGTTTGCAAATGACATCTGAAAATCAAGAGATGAACTCATATAGAGTTTTAAGTAATGAATTGAGGAGAATTTTATGATCAAAATATAGAACTGTAAGATCTTATTCGTGAGTTAGAAGAGTAGGGTGAAGAACGGCAGGCGGTCGTGGAACAAATGGAAGCAGCAAAGTCAAGTCCAACGACAATGATGACGCCAAAGGATGTCCTGAACAAGTCAAATTCGATAGTTTAAGGGAGAGCGTTTTTCGTGACTCCTCAAAAAGCGAGTAACCTGAACGGAGTTAACACGGGTTAGTTTATTATAAATTTTTGCGAAGTCTATACCTTATTAGGTACCGGTTCTACCCATTCTTTTATCTCTCTTGCTTGCGTTCAACGTTTAAATTTGACATCGGAGAAGTTAGACTTTGACTTATCTGTTGAAACTCCGTTAGGAGAAACCTTCATTACATGTGCTATCCAAGTCTTGGATGAGAGTCACAGTTTTGAATGATATTCCTATCGTTAATAAATTTCCTGACGTATTCTTGAAGACTTCTTAGCCTACCCCTAGAGCGTGAAATCGAATTTTGTATTGACCCCAGTACAAAATCTATTTCTAAAACCCTCAACTATTTCTTTACTTAAAACGAAGGTAACATGCGCCAAAGACGTTGGATCGAGCTGTTAAAGATTATGATCGTACCATACCATCGTGGAAAAGCGAACGTGGTAGCTGACGCGTTGAGTAGAAGATCGTATACGGTTACAAGTGCGAATATACGAACCCACGTGAAGATAACAAATATACGATTAGAATCGACTTTAATCGATAAAGTTAAAGTCGTTCAAACTACATACTCAGAGCAGATGAATGTGAAGAAGAAGGTTCAAGAGGGCGTTATTCTAGAAGCATGAATCGACAAAGAGAGGAAATCTCAACCCTTGATTTAATTGGACCATTTGAAATCCTCAATGAAGTAGGAACTGTGGCCTATAGACTCGTTTTACCGCCAAGTATGTTGCGTGTTCAGAACGTTTTTTTTACGTATCGATGTTACGTAAATATGTGGACGACCCGAACCACATTATTAATTTAGAGCCGGACGAGATAGCAGAAGATTTAACGTATGAGGAGATACGTGTTAACATCTTGGATAAGAAGAATCATATTCAACACTCAAAGGTTATACCTCAAGAGTTAGAATTTGAAGTGAAGTCAAGGTATCCTCACCTCTTCGGCATACCAGGTACGTACGTAAATTTCGAGGGCAAAATTTCATAAGGAGGGGAGATTGTGAGACCCCAAATTTTATGAATAAAGATTTAAATTCTCTCGAAATAATTTTTTTTAATATTATGGTATAGATTTGATATAATGTTTTAGTTATGGATAATATTTATAAAATTTTCAAAGTAAGTAAGTGGTTATATAATATTCGAGTGGTCGGGGAATATTCTTTTTGTCGGAGAATATTCGTACGACGGTACAATCATTGGTGGACCCATTATTGTCGGATTGAGAAAATGACAAAAATACTTTATGAAAATAACGGCGGAAGTTGTACCGTTAACTGTTGAAACACTCGGTGTTAAAAGTACAGTAATACGCGTGGTTGCATAGTAGCACACGGTATTGATTTTTAATGCTTATGTGATAAGTCACTCAGTATTGTTCAATCGGGTATTCGGGACACTTTTTGTGTAGTAGTACTATTCACGAGTTACTATTCACGGATTACTATTCATTCGATTACTATTCACTCTAGTATTTTTCACTCGGGTGTTTGGGACACTTTTTGTGTCAGAGTACTATTCACAGGGTACTATTCCCGAAGTACTATTCACGGGATACTATTCACCCGAAAAATATATTTCTTTTCGGTCCAAATCATTTTTGAGTACAATATTATTTCATGAAGAGATGTGCTAATTTTTCAGACCATTGGTTGAAATTATAATAAAGGTGATAAGTTTTGTTTTATTGGTATTATTAATGTAATAAAACAGAAAAGCTTTTTATATAAAACAAAATACTTTTATAAAGTTATTCTATAAATAGAATATATTATATTCTATTATGCATAGTATTTTGCATACTAAAATCTTTTTATATAAAACAGAATACTTTTATAAAGTTATTCTATAAATAGAATATATTATATTTTATTATGCATAGTATTTGCATAGTGCCTGTATAGTATTTGCATAGTAAAATCTTTTATAAAGTTATTCGTTTTATTAGATTATAAATAGAATATATATTATATTTTATTTAAAAGTTTTTGCTTTAAATATGGACCGTCAGATTAAAGTAAATCAATCTGGACCGTTCTTGAGTTAGTTACTATGCAGTCCATTTTTCTATAAATAGAAGTTCATTCCTTCATTATTTCTTACGAATTCACTGAAACTCTAGAGAGAGAAACTATAGAGAGAGTTCTTCTTCTATAATATTGAGCGTATTTCTTTAGAGTTTAAGAAAGCTTTGAGCGTAGTACAAGTTTTCGTCGAGTATATCCTCGACCTACTAGTCGGAGTACTCTTCTTTCAAAGGTAGGGAATATTATTTGTTGTACCCGTAAGGGTTATTATTTCTTTTGTATTCATGAAGAGAACTTCTGTTATTCCATTCTTTATTATTCTGCTGGAATAACCAGTATACGCGGACTACCCTATACTTGGTGACATTATTTTATTATTCCATCTTTATTATTATTCTGTTGAAATATCCTGTCTGTCGGACCTGGTTCCGTCTTTATTATTATTTTGTTGGAATATCCTGTCTGTGCGTTTTACGCCGGACCTGGTTCCGTCTTTATTATTATTCTGTTGGAATATCCTGTCTGTGCGTTTTACGCCGGACCTGGTTCCGTTATTTATTATTCTGTTGGAATAACCTGTCTATGCGAAGTACCGCATGCATGGTGATTTATGTTGTTATTCTATTCTTTATTATTCTGTTGGAACATCCTGTCGGTGCGAATTTCGCCTGACCTGGTTCCGTTAATATTATTATGTTGGAATAACCTGTCTATGCGAAGTACCGCATGTATGGTGATTTCTTTTGTTATTCCATACTTTATTATACTCAGTTGGTTAAAGTTTTGACTTCTATACTCCATGAAATTGGTGATATTTACGCTTCATCCAATATCTTTTCATGAAAATATTCTTCTGAGTATTCTTGAATTTTACTCCACAAAGCAGTATCATGTTGACAATTTGGATGTTATTAGTTCCTGGATAAATTAATTCTTGAACTTGTTTTATTGAATTCTTATATCATTGTTATCATCCTCATGTTTATATTTTATTGAAAGTCATCTGTGGCCTGTAGTGCATAGATGTACTTGGTATAATTATGACAAGGGATCATT
The DNA here is from genome assembly GCA_016801055.1 of Panax notoginseng. Taxonomy (NCBI): domain Eukaryota; kingdom Viridiplantae; phylum Streptophyta; class Magnoliopsida; order Apiales; family Araliaceae; genus Panax; species Panax notoginseng. Next base: position 86,666,621 of record CM029023.1, read on the forward strand.
CGGTATAATCATTACCGTAATGTTATAAATGATGTGGAAAAAAGTCCTCATTGGCCCGTAGTGCATGATGGACAGTTTTTGGTATGATTATGACTATGGATTCTCTTTGGCCGTAGTGCAAAGATGAATTGTTTTATGGCATGATCAGGACCGTTGATGAAAACATGATTATCTTTAGCCGTAGTGCATGGATAATTCATGGTCGTGATACTAAAGAATATCCTTAGCCGGAGTGCAAGGGTGATTCGATGATGTGGATTATTTATTGAGCTGAGTCCCAACAATGAAATATTAATTCATGGATGTGTTAATAAAGAATATCCTTGGCCGTAGTGCAGGGGTGATTCGATGATGTGGATTATTTATTAAGCTGAGTCCCAGCGATAAAAGTCATGAAAAACCTTTTAAATCATAAAAGATAGTAGATTTTATTCTCTACTTGACTCTTTTAATGGATTGTTTGTTCCGCTGCAGTTAAACTTGATGTTTGTTATGTTTTATCAATTTAACACTGTTGAAGGCTAACGATAAATTATTTTGCATTATCTTAGTCATAATATTTCTTACTGGGCTAGTTGAGCTCACCCTTTCTTTCACTGTTCTCTTCAGGAAATGAGAACGTAGCTGGGACTAGTCGGGGAACAGAGTGATGGTCCTAGATGGTGCATTAGTAGTCCTCACTATTCTGTGAAATAGTGTGATAATAATTGTAACGAGGACTCCTTTTGAGTTTTTATACTCTCTAGTAGACAATATTTATATTCAAACTCACAGTTGATGTTTTGTCGTATTGTACATGACAGTTGTATTATTAGGTTGTATTTGAATTCTGTACCATGTATCCGGCGACCCAAGATGGGTGATGTATACCTAATTTTGGGGGCGTCACTGGCCGGTCCCTCTAGCCCCATTTTATCTCCCAATTTGCTTTTATTTTAATGCACAAATTTGATTAATCAAAAGTCTAAAATACCCTTAATCAAGTGGGCTAAGTATTGGTTTGCATTTTATTTCCTTTGGGCTCCCTCCTTAATTGTTTTGGGCTATGTAATAAACATTGTCTAGCAATTTTAATATATGTTACCCAATTTGATTATTTAGGGTTTCTATTCCAAATCTTATGAAATTTAATTATCTATACATGTGACTTTAGCTCATAACCTAATTAGGTTCACAAGAATTAGGTTTAAAATTATTAGTCACTTGAAATAATAAGATTATCCACTTAAGTTAGTATACATATTAATTACTAACCTCTCATTATCACCATAACCCTTAGGTTATTTAATTGTCTCACCTAATATATAATTAGGTTACGAAGCTTTCATTTTTAATGAAATCTATAAATGTATATATATCCATAACTATAGCATACATGTTAATTGACCCATGCACCACTTCACATATGTTGTCACATATTAAATCACTGTATAACACAAAGTTTTAAATATCAACAATGTACATACATATATATTGACTTAAAATTCACGGTTATTACATCCTCCCCCCCTTATAAGAATTCCGTCCCCGAAATTTCCTATAGGGTTACTCAAAAAGATGTGGATAATTTTCCCTCATCCTTTTTTCGAGTTCCCACGTTACTTCTTCAGCATTGTGGTTCCTCTAAAGAACCTTTACAGAATGTATAACCTTATTTTGCAATTTCTGTTCTTTTCTATCTAAAATTTCAACTGGAATTTCCTGGTACGACAAATCCTTTTCGACCTGAATTGGCTCGTACGATATCACGTGCTTGTAATCAGGCTTGTATGGTTGTAGCACTGACACATGAAACACATTATGAATATGTTCCAGTTCAGGAGGTAGAGCTACTTCGTACGCCACTTCGCCTATCTTCCTCAAGATCTCGAAAGGTCCAATAAATCTCAGACTTAATTTACCTTTCTTTCCAAACCTTATCTTCCCTTTTCAGGGAGATACTTTCAAAAATGCATGGCTTCCCACCTCAAAATCTCTCTTCTGGCGATGTAAGTCTGCATACTTCTTCTGGCGATCTTGAGCCCGCTTTTATCACCTTGATGATCTCTATAGTTTGCTGCACCAGTTCTGGTCCCAACAGTCGACGTTCACCCACTTCATCCCAGCATAAGGGCGTTCAACATTTCCTTCCATATAGTGCTTCGTACGACGGCATTCCGATGCTGGCGTGATAGCTATTGTTGTATGCGAACTCTACTAATGGAAGATGATCCTCCCAACTACCCTTGAAGTCCATCACACAAGCTCTGAGCATATCTTCAAGTGTTTGAATCGTTCCCTCGCTTTGCCCAACGGTCTGCGAAAGACTCTTCCAGAAGTTTAACGTGAATCGCGGATCCCTATTCGACACAATAGATACTGGTACGCCATGTCTCGAGATAATTTCTTTGATATACAATTTGGCTAGCTGGTCCAAACTATACCTGATCTTGATCGGCAAGAAGTGAGCCGACTTCGTAAGACGATCTACAATCACCCATATGGCGTCATGTCATTTTTGCGTTGCTGGAAGTCCTACCACAAAATCCACCGTGATGTACTTCCACTTCCACTCTAGAATCTCTAAAGGCTGTAGTAATCCACTCTGTCGTTGATGCTTTGCCTTGACTCTCTGATAAGTTAGACATCTGCTGACGCATTCTGCAACCTCTTTCTTCATGTTTGGCCACCAAAAGTGTTGAGGCAAATCTTGATACATTTTTGTGCTTCCTGGGTGTATCGAGTACCTCGTATTGTGTGCTTCTTGCAAAATCTCTTCTCTTAGTTTTGGTACCAGCGATACCCAAATTCGCCCTTCGAATCTCAACAGTCCGGTGCCATCAATCTTGTATTTCAATTCATCCCCTTCAGCTAACCGCTTCTTGATGCTATCATAATCTTCGTCATTCTCTTGAGCCTCTTTAACCTTATCTAATAGAGTCGGGCTCGCTGTCACTATAAATAAATTCTCGTTGGTCTCCATCGGATACTTAACCTCTAAGTCAAGTCGTTCGAAATCTTTCACCAATTCCTCTTGAATGGTCAACTTCAGTAACTTCTCTCTGCCTTTTCTGCTCAGGGCATCTGCCACTACATTTGTTTTTCCTGGATGGTACAGAATCTCACAATCATAATCCTTGATCAATTCTAGCCATCGGCGCTGCCTCATATTTAGCTCTTTCTGCGTGAAGATATACTTCAGACTCTTGTGATCTATATATATCTCACACTTCTCGCCATACAAATAGTGCCTCCAAATCTTCAAGGCAAAAACTACTATTGCTAATTCCAAGTCATGAGTTGGATAACCCTTCTCATAGTCCTTCAGCTGACGTGAAGCGTACGCAATGACCTTGCCATGCTGCATCAATACACAGCCAAGACCCTTGTGTGACGCATCACTATACACTACAAATCCTCCCGTGTTGTCTGGTAAAGTCAACACAGGTGCCTGACTGAGCCTCTTCTTCAATTCCATAAAACTCTCTTCACATTTCTCCGTCCAAACGAACTTCACTGTCTTTCTGGTAAGGTTGGTCAACGGTGATGCTATCTTTGAAAAATCTTGGATGAATCTCCGATAGTATCCTGCTAATCCCAAGAAACTCCTAATTTCTATCGGCGTCTTTGGCTGTTCCTAGTTGATAACTGCTTCTACCTTTGCTGGATCCACCGAAACACCATCCGTGTCGATAACGTGACCCAAAAATTGCACTCTCCGCAACCAAAACTCACACTTGGAGAACTTTGCATACAACTTCTCCCTCCTTAATGTCTCCAACACTATCCTTAGATGTTCAGCGTGCTCTTCCTCTGTCTTTGAATATACCAGAATGTCATCAATGAACATGACAACAAACTTATCCAAATACTGTTTAAACACTCTGTTCATCAAGTCCATGAATGCTGCTGGCGCATTCGTCAACCCAAAAGACATTACCAGAAACTCAAAGTGTCCATACCGAGTTCTGAATGCCGTCTTTGGAACATCCTCTTGTCTCACCTTCAGTTGGTGATAACTGGTCCTCAAGTCGATTTTTGAAAAATATTTCGCCCCCTTCAACTGATCAAATAAATCGTCGATCCTGGGCAACGGGTACTTGTTCTTAATGGTGACCTTATTCAACTCCCGGTAGTCGATACAAAGCCTTAATGACCCATCCTTCTTCTTTACGAATAAGACTGGTGGTCCCCACGGTGATACGCTCGGTTGAATGTATCCCTTATCTAACAATTCTTGTAGTTAAATCATCAATTCCTTCATTTCTACCGGAACCATACGATACGACGCTTTGTATACCGGTGATGTCCCTGGTGCCAAATTGATAACAAACTCTATCTCTCTATCTGGTGGCAATCTCGGAATCTCATCTGGAAAGACATCAACGAATTCCCTTACAATAGGTATCTAACCCAGTTCACCCTCGACTCTGCGGGTATCCACAACGTGAGCCAAATAACCTATACAACCCTTCCTAAGCAACTTTTTTGCTTGCATCATCGTCAGACAACAAGATTATTTCGGCGATTTACTGCCATGAAATACCACCTTTGACTTATTCGGAGTCTTTAGGTGTACGCACTTTTTCTTACAGTCAATGACCGCCCCGTGACTTGATAACCAATCCATCCCAAGGATTACATCAAACTCTCCAAGATGAATCAGTATCAAATCCACGTTAAGCTTAAACCCTCTTACATCAGCACAACAGTTCCTATGTATATAGTCTACAAGGATAATTTCTTTGTTTGCTACTTCTACATTCATTGGGTGTTCTAATAGTTCACGAGGTAAACTTAATCTTTGAGCAAATTCATCAGATACAAAAGAACTTGAAGCTCCCGAATCGAATAACACATAGGCATTTATATCGTTGATCGGAATTATACCTGACACCACCTCCCTGGATGCCACGACATCTTGCACTGTCATATTGAATGTCCTCGCTGTCGGCTTGTTTGGCTGGGCTGGTCCTCCACTGGTTGTCCTAGTGTTATTGCCCTTGTTGCTGTTTCCGCCATCCGTACTTTTCTTCTTTGGGCAATCCTTGATCCGATGTCCTAATTCACCACAGTTAAAACAACCTCCCTTCTTCACCTTAGAACAATTGGGTGAGGTATGCCCTTCTTGTCCACAGGTATAACATACCGTTTTTCCTTTCAAGCACTCTCATGAGTGACCCTTTCCACAAACTGACTTCTTTTGTTTCACACTTCCTTGCTGAATCTCCAAATTACTACCCCCACTGCTCCATTTCCGCTTCTTGTTGTTGCTACCGCCACTGCTAACATTCAGATTCCCACCTTCTACTTTCTTCTTATTCTTCTCCCGATTGTACTTTGAGATTGCTTCGCTTCCACCTTTGGCTATGAGAGCTTTCTCCAACAGAGTTGAGGATGACGTGATTTGTAAAACCGCTACCTTACTGTAAATCCACGGCTTTAGTCCATTTTCAAACCTTCTTGCTTTCCTTACCTCCGTGTCTACCTGATGTGGAGCGAATCTGGCCAATTCATTAAACTTTGTAGCATACTCTGACACTGACATATTATCCTGTTTTAATTCCAAAAACTTGATCTCTATTCTCGCTTGTGTACTCTCAGGGAAGTAGTTCTCAAAGAACAACTTCTTGAACGCTTCCCAAGTCACGATTCCAGTCCCGGCTTTGTTCTGGTTGGCCTCCCACCAATAGTTAGCCTCACCCTTCATTAAGTAGGTAGCAAAAATTATTTTCTGTTCTGCTGCTACTCTAGCAATAATGAAGGCCTTCTCAATCTCCTTCATCCACGTCTAGGCCTCTATCGGGTCTGTTGTTCCTCTAAACTCTGACGGTCCTATAACATTGAAGTCCTTAAAGTTGGCTAATTGGTTTCCTGCCTGATTTCCCCCAGGTTGAGCTTGATTCCTCATGGCTTCAGTCATCATGTTGACAAAGTCTTGCATTGGGTTTGGTTGAGCTCCCGCTGTATTATTAACCGACTCTTCGATCTCTTGGTTCCTCAGTACTCGTCTGGGCGGCATTATCTTATGAAACAAAATTCTAACACGTTACTCGAGTTTTATTATCATATAAGTACTTAGGATGTAACACGCTACTGTATTCAAACAATCAAATGATCATTATGTGAGAGTTTTAAATTACCAAGATTTGGAAGTCTTTCTCCCTGATTAGTGGGTTAAGTTTGTTTTAAAAAAAAATTCCAATTCAGTCTACTGGATTCACATAACATTAAATAGACATTTTACTATTTAAAATTTCCAACACATATCATAATAATGCATTTATATTCATATACCAATCTTCAGTGTCTCACATGATTAATACAGGTATGTTATTATAAATACTACTATCCCATTTTAAACACAAAAGATGGGATTAACTCAAAATGATACTTCCCTACAAACACAAATAGGGATACTACCTAGCTACCTACTACCTCACACCTGCTGAGGTTTACATCATCATAAAACCCTATTACACAAAAGGGGTACTAATGCATCTATCTACAACTAGTCCATAGCATAATCATCACTGGTGGCCCTGCTGGGTCACCTGAACAGGCTCCTGGGGAAACCACCCCTCCATAACTCTATGTCGAACAGATCGGCTCGACTCTCCTATCTCAAACTGCGCCTTCCTAGTCCCACTGTGCTGGCCCTCATATGCTGCATCTAGCGCCAGTCCTAAAGTCTCAGCCCTGACCTTCATGGCCTGCAGTGCTATCTCCAATTGGTCCACCCGCTGGGCTGACTCATAAAATGCCTCCTCCACGCGAATCTTGTCTGCAATCTCCACGTCAAACTCGCCCCGCATCGCCAGATGCTCTATGCTCAGCTCTCCAAACTTTGCCTTTTCATGCTCTAGCTGTACCCTCAGCATCTCAACTTGCAACTGGGACTCATCCAACTTTCCCTTCTGCTCGACAACCTCCATATGGGCTTGATAAGCCACCTCCTTGTATTGACCTTTTGTGAACTGAAGTGTGTGGTTTTCAACCTCTAGTTCCCCCACTCTACCTTCTAATTGATTAATTCTCCTCAACAAATCCCCTATCAGAGGACCCTGAGGGGCTTCTTCCGTGACCTCACGCTCAATGAGCTCTTGCTCCACTAAGTGACTGCCCTGGCGCTCGTCAGACATCCTACAAACACCATAAATAAAACCAACATCAGTACCACAATAAAATATATTCATTGATAAAATGAAATAATATTTTATTAAGTACAACACAAACTCGATGAATTTTCACAATCCATCTCCTAACATACTCTATAAGAGTTTTCTACTAAGGTTATAACCTAGGTTTCGCATTCCTAATGTTTATAACCTACGGCTTTGATAGCAACCTGTGACGCCCCTAAATCTAGGTTCTCTAACCTCAGATTCGGTGCTCACGATCTATCATCATCATAAGCATTCTATAACTATTACAGAATAATAAACATACATTGTTCATTATAATAAAGTTCCATAACATGGTCCCAAGGTCTTCTTAACCTTAACTTAAACACACCATTCATATTACAAAAGGTTTACATAAGAAATCCCATTAGATAATAATAATTAACATTCATTCTAAACTATTCCTGGATCTTGCCCTTGTCCTTGTCCTTGTCCTTCGTATTAGATCCTTCAGGCTTAGCTGAAATAAATGTCATGATATAGCAAGGGTAAGCAACTAATTTGCTTAGCAAGTTCATATACAAGGGAGATATATCATGACTGGAAAGAAGTTTTGCTTTTAATGTTCAACAATAATATAGGTTGTGAAGGAACATGAATTAATAATTAACAATTGAATATCTGAATAATTGAATAACATGAACTGAGTGGTTTTGAAATAACCATGAACATTTGCCAAGGTTCTCAGTCATTTAAACTGGACCTCTTAATAAGTTTTGGTATTCAAGGGAATCAGCCTTTCATACCTCGTGATTTATGCATAAACACTTAATAATCCGGCATTGATATCATGCCTTAATCAAATTCATCCTTTTCTCAGTCAAGAGTTCTTACCATATCAATTTAATAAGAACAGCTTTTTAAAACACATTTGATTTAACAAATTTAAACATGCTTGATCTAGCTGATACAATTAGCATAGATCTATCTCATAAACATGTCATGAATAAAGAACTTTAATTTAATTCACAGTTCAATAATAGTAGAACATGAATTCAATTGCACAAAGTGCGAATTTTAATAATCAATATAGATGTGAATAATCATCAATAATTATTCACTAACATGCTTTTAAAATAATAACTCAAGTTTGAGTTAGGAAACTTGCCTCGTCTGTAGATTATGGCTACGCAATTAATTTATATCCACTATGCAGTTAAATTATCTTCCTTTGAGAGACCTATAGTTAATCTTTCAATTAGTCATAGTATAACATTAGATTATGTAATCACATAAATATTATACATTACATTTAGTTCTTATAAATATTATCCTGTCTTGATAATGTTACTATTAAATAACAACTTAATATTATTAATCTTGATAATATTTAATTCACCTCTTAGTATTATTAGTTCCCTAATAATACTTTCATTCGCTTACTAATATTATTAACATCTTAATAATATTTTAATACCTTATAAATATTATTAATCCTCTTAATAATATTTTAATTATGCATTAATATTATTACCTTAATAATATCTTACTTATGCTTTAGTATCATTAATCATTTAATAATACTTTTAATCATTTACTAATATTTTATTCATTTACTAATATTATCAATCATTTAATAATATTTTATTCATTTACTGATATTTTATTCATTTACTAATATTATTAATCATTTAATAATATCTTCTTCCATTACTAATATTATTAATCATTTATCAATGCTTAAATCAAATATTATTAACCATTTAATAATATTTTAAAGAAATTTTAATCTTAATATTTTTATTTACTTATCAATATCATATTCTAATATTATTAATATCATAATAATATTTTAATAATTTATTAGATTAATAAACAATTTATTCTAATTGTTCACCCTTTATTAAACCTCTTATTTAATATCCATAAAAGGTCATAAATAATATTTCTTATCATAAATTACCAAAGTGGTCTAAGATAGTCTTGATATGATATATTATGAGTATTCAAGCATAAAAATCATATTTTTCTTATTAAATACATCATTTAACTATTTATTTTCTTTTATTCATAACTTAATCATTTTTAGGAAAAATAGCAAACTGATTCCAAAAATTCTCATCTTCTGAATTTTGACAGAATATGAACCTACAAGGATCCCCGAATTTTGCTGGAATTTTAGAAAATGATCTACTATTTTTAAAATTTCCAAAACACTCGGATCTTGCTTCATTTTTCATAAATTGAGTTCTGGTCAGACAAATCTAAAATTTTCAGTGTATGCTCTCCTAACATATATGAACCTACTGTAAAAATTTCGGAATTTTCTAGTGTATGCACAGTGAGATATTCGAAGGTAAATATTTAGGAGTCCTTTACGGAAATAGTCATTACGCACAATCTATAACTCGAAACGTGTCCGTTCTTTTTCCTACATGTAGATAACTTCTCAAGGTACCTCTGTGATTTTTTCCATATTTTTAAGAGACATGGAAATGTCAAAAATAGTCCCAAGAAAAACAGGACAAAAACTATTTTAGGGTTTTTGAACCCTTAACATTCCAAGTGGACTGTTTTGGGGAAAACAACCCCAAAGATTTCAAAACTTGCTAGATTTGTGTTCTATCACTTGGGTTTACTAGATAACTTGTGTATCTAGCACCCCCCTTCGACGGATCACAAATATAAGTTGGAAACTTGAGTTACACAAGATTTAGTGGAAGAAAACAAAAATTTTCACCCTTGGAGAACATATGCTCATATTCTTCCTCTAAGCCTTTGATCTAACACTCAAGATACTTAGTTCTATACATGATGATATGTAGGACTAGGGTATCTTGAGTATTTGTTCATAACTCCAACAAAACTCAAGCTATAAAACAAAGTAGAAGAAGAAGATGAAGGTTAGGTTATACCTTGATTTAATGGCAACCTCCTTCATTTACCAAAGTAAGTGATTAACTTAGGATGCATGAACAAACTAGCACTCCTCTCTCTATCTCTATATGGCCGAAACTCTCTCTCTTTTCTCTCTCTTGAAGTTGCTAGCTTGGGAGAAAAATTAGAAGAAGAAGAATGAGAGAAAGTGGAGTATTCTAGCAAATGGAATGGTTGATTCCTTATTATCCCCCATACTTTCTTTAACCCATGGATAAAAGCTTTGCCTTATCACTTTAATTAGTCTGATCATGATTAAGGATGCTTAATAAAGTGGCAACCAATGGGAGCTTGACAACCATGTCCTTGTGTGTAAGAGTTACTACTAATGGACATTGTTTAGCTTAATCATCTTGCCATACAAAGCCTAATTGACCGGTCCCTCTAGCCCCATTTTATCTCCCAATTTGCTTTTATTTTAATGCACAAATTTGATTAATCAGAAGTCTAAAATACCCTTAATCAAGTGGGCTAAGTATTGGTTTGCATTTTATTTCCTTCGGGCTCCCTCCTTAATTGTTTTGGGCTATGTAATAAACATTGTCTAGCAATTTTAATATATGTTACCCAATTTGATTATTTAGGGTTTCCATTCCAAATCTTATGAAATTTAATTACCTATACATGTGACTTTAGCTCATAACCTAATTAGGTTCACAAGAATTAGGTTTAAAATTATTAGTCACTTGAAATAATAAGATTATCCACTTAAGTTAGTATACATATTAATTACTAACATCTCATTATCACCATAACCCTTAGGTTATTTAATTGTCTCACCTAATATATAATTAGGTTACGAAGCTTTCATTTTTAATGAAATCTATAAATATATATATATATATATATATATATATATATATATATATATATATATATATATATATATATATATATATATATATCCATAACTATAACATACATGTTAATTGACCCATGCACCACTTCACATATGTTGTCACATATTAAATCACTATATAACACAAAGTTTTAAATATCAAAAATGTACATACATATATAGTGACTTAAAATTCACAGTTATTACAATTGAAGAGTTTGTCTTTTGAGTCAGTGGATTGTTGCTGGAAGCTGTTCTTAAGGGCTGTCTACCGGCTCTAAGCCGTGTAAGAAAAGTAAGTCAGTTCCTGCCTTTCATTTTGGTCAAAGAAGTGGGCGCTTGTAGCCCTCGAAGGCAAAAAGGTGACCAATCAGCGCAGTCATTCCAGGACATCGAGTTATCGAAGTCAGAGTCCCCGGCGTAGTTCCTTTTCAAAGATGAGTCCGAGTGTGAGTCTGTGCGGGCAATCCATTTTTTTTCTCCTCACCCTCAACACGATGCCTTAAAGGTCTTAAAGAGAATCCAACTAAAGAGGCTTCGTGATATTTTCTTTATTTGTAGATAGGTCAGGATCAACCGCCTTGACACCTTAGTATCAGGAAGACCAACCCTCCTCGTGCGGGAAAGAGGACAACAAGAGTTAGGCCCTCCATATCAAATATTTGTAACTAACTACTGAAGGAAGCGCATCGATCGAAACAGGACTCACTATAGGTTCGATCGACTTCTTTCTCTTGGCTATTGAGGATCTTGATCGGCTAGGTAGGGGAGATCTCCTATCCCAATTAGGGCCAAGAAGAGGATACAGAAGTGAATTAAGGGATTTCCCTAATACTTAAGTCAGGCTAAAATGGAGATATGGTCTGGAATAGGTATGGGTAGGACTTGGATGCTATGAAGGAGTTGACCAATACTTAGCTTAGGTATTTGGCTCAGGAAAGAAATGGAAGAGCTGATAAGACAGACTATAGGTTGTTCGGCTCTGCGATTTTCCCATATAGAAAGAGTTTGGGAATACAGGGATGAGGTGTTGGCACTTCGTCTATGGGCATTGTAGAAAGGAAAGGTTTATCCGCTCATAATGATTGTAGAGTCTTTCCGGGTTGGAGGTCTAATAGTAGTCACATCAAGTCCTCCCCCTCTTACTCAGGATAGCTAGCGAGAGGAATACTACTGATTATCCATGAAAGAAGGCTTTGAAGAATGAAAAAAATATTATCTAAGGATAGAGAGCCCCCGCCTTTTCAGATACGAGCGAGTGAGTGCTTTTTCTGCTATGAATGAATAACCTCTCCATTTATTTTCAAGCTTGCTCTTCAATACGGCCTATCACTCTCCTCTATGAAAAGGTTCTTCCGTAATCACTCTCAATAAGACATCTATTCCCCTTTCAAATGAAAAGATAACTAGCCTTTTCTCTTCATCATTGAAATTCGTCATTCAATCACAGTGCGATGCTCTCAAAAAGCTTAATCCTCTAACGTTGAAATGAATATATCAGGAACTCGACCTGGGATCCGCCCATTCCGATCCTTGCTTACGAAACAGTTGCACCACCGGATATGTATGTTGGGAGAACACCAGGATCCTTCCGTGTGGAAGAGAAGGAAGAAAGAAAGCGAACACAAATACTAAAAAGTGGTTCATGAGGACCTCAAAAAAGGTGATAGAGAGCGCCGAATGGGCTTTCCAAGCATAAAACAATCCCTACCTATACATTCTATGGCAACAGACAGAAGGCAATTTTGTCGTTGTTGTCAACCCAGGCCCATTCCCGTTCCCAATAATCTCCATGAAAAGACTACCCTGATTTTTGAACAAACCGAATGAGAGTCCAGGTATGAAAAAACTTTTATATGCTTCGGGTATTTCCAAGTATGTATCATCCGCTGCGTTATCCACTGCTTTATCCGCTGTCTCTACGGCTGCCAAAAGCCTGCCCTCTCTCGGGTATTGAGTGGGTTGACCCGGGGATTCGGACGACGAACCTTCCAACAAGCAGAATAGAAGTTGACCACAAAACCATCTCTGTGGGAGGCTGCTACCCATAAGGACATCTCGGACATATGAAGGAAAGGCGGGGGACAACCAACTGAACTGGGGAGCCTAAACGACATTGAGGATGAGTCCAACGGTCGACAAACAGTTTCTATCTACAGGTGCTTTCATTATGGATCAGTCGACTTGTCACGATTGATTGCTCATACACAATTAGGTTAGGCAGGCTTGGGGAGGTGATCTGAATCACTATCGATACGATGCTGGGCCGGTTTGCTGTCCGTAACGAACTTTACTCTGCCCCTGAAAAAAAAAGAGTGGGAAGACCTTTAACCTGGGCTGGGGAGGGATTGGGGTCACTTTGCTTTAGGACTTTAGTTTGTAACAAGGCTCGAAGACCTCCGGCTGGATTTGAAATGGATCAGGTAGGGCATCCGTTTACGGCGTGGGTGGGATTAGCAGTTTTCTCTATTATTTCCTTCAATGGTAGGAAATCTGCATCCACGGGGTATATGGGAGAAAGCCAGTCTGCAGTAACTCCAATTGCTCCTTCGGATCACTAAGGAATATCTTAACTCACACATACCGCAGTGTATTCTTGTGATCTTGTCAACTTACATAGTCGCACCTACCAGCAACAATACGACTACTCCCTGCACGCCGGCGCTATTTAACGCCTTGGTTCGCCCAATACAAGAACTACAGCCCAACCGCAGACTACGCCCCCGTGAGAGCCCTCTATTTGACTAGCAATACCCCCTCCCCCATACCTTCATATCCAAGCGGGAATGATTTACCTTCGGATTCAAATAATAACGCATAATGGCAGTACTCCTTCCCATTTCTTCTTTTATGATTTTATCTACTTGAAATGCTTACAGGTAAATGCGGAGAAGGTACCCAGGGGACCAAATAAAACGGCACTGGAAGGTCTTCAATTAAAACTTCGTCCTGGCTAAAGAGAGTAAAGAAAAGCTAAAGGTAAGGATTTTGGGAATATGCAACTCCCCTTTAGTTGTTGTCTTAAATGAGTTCCTCTATTCATTTTACTTATTATGAGTTAGAAATTTCTTTTTATTAAAAAAATTTAGGAAGATTGGGGAACTGTCTTAAGCTTGTTCAAGCAAGTGTAACGAGGGGACTCTCCCAAGAAAGACTCGAGTGAAACACCTTCCAGAGCGAACTATTTGCTTTTGTTTAATCTTCCGCTATTCTTAATTTATGCTTCACCCTCAAGAATATAATAGCTTTTTTAGAATACTTAACTCTTAGTCTTTTTTCTTCTTGCTCGTTTCCTTTAAAGCTTCGCCAGTACTGAAAGACGAGTAAAGATTGCTAAAGCAGACTTAAGGAAAATACCCCACCTTACCAGATTTGTGACAAAAGCAAAGGCTCGAAAGACCTACTTGACGAGTTTCCTTATGAGTGAGTTCGTAGGTGCCTTTCCTTTAATTTAAGTTGAGTGTAGCGAAGGGATTCTCCTAAGAGAAGCTTTAGAGGGAATACGGGTGAAACTACTTTTATGAATTGTCTCAGTAGTGACCGACTTTACTAGCTGTGTGATTAGTGGCTTAGCTGTTAGCTGTCTAAAAGCTACGGTCAAAATAAATCCCTTTTAAAAATAAACCACTAATACGCCTTAGGTACTTGTCGACGTCGGGATTTTTAGTTGTCCCTTTTCGTTACTTGTTCTTTGGTGTTCTCATTTTAGGAGAGATTTGTTTGAAAAAACAAGTGAAAAAGGTCCGACTATATATAATGTCGACGATGGATTGTTAAGAGTCGCCAATTGATTTTTTAAATGGTTGTACTAACACAACCGAGAAAAGGTTTGCACATGGACCCAGTGATGTGACATTACTAAATAGGTCGGTAAAACCGAGATTCATTAGGGTCCGGGGACTAGATTATGCGGAGGGAAGGTGTTAGGCACCCCCCCGACATATGTGTTACCACGGTGATCGCCACTTTTCAAGAAACTGTTATCTAAATGTGTGTGTGTGTGTGGGTCAATGTGCTGTTATTTGGAAGTAGTGTGAGGCCTCGTTCGCACCTATATACATAGGGTTTGAATTTATGTAAAAATTTAATTTTAACAAGATATTGCAGTGATGTTTTATAAAAGAGGTTTTTTAAACCCTTGTGCTCAATAGTAATTGAGACCTTTTACACTCCCATTTTATTAAATGTTCGGCTTGATTGCTTTTATTTTTTGAGATGCGAAGCATCTATAAGAAAATAATGTACAAATAGGTTCTAAACTCCTCGTGGGTATGAAAACCATCTGAGAAAATCCAAACATCGCAGATAAATTTACAAGCTGCTTACAGCTGAAAAGGTCCATCACGGGAACCGAATCTTGATTCAATAGACTGAATCTGTGATCACATAATTCCTAAGCTCACATGACGCCGCAATTGATAGAAAAGCAGTAAGTAGGTATATATATATATATATATATATATATATATATATATATATATATATATATATATATAAAAGCTATAAATATATATATACAGACATGATCACTAACCACGAAGCACCTCCACGGGGGATCAAAAATATAAATAAAGCAGTAAAAGCTATCAACCGCCACAAAGTAAACTCTAGGCGGGATGAAATATATATATATATATTAAAACAAATAAACGCTCTGGATATAAAATCCAGGCTCATCGAACAGAGTCTGACAACAGTTAATATATATAAAAGTATATATATATTAAAGCAGGAAACGCTCCGGACCGAAGTCTAGGCTCATCGAATAGAGTTCGACACATAGTTCATTGCAAATAAACGCTCCAGACTGAAGTCTAGGCTCAATCGAGGCATAACTCGATAATGTTAGTCCATACATATAAATATAAATATATATATATATATATATGTATATATATATATATGTATATACAAACTGAAATAAAATCACGGACCGAAGTCCGGGCAAACACACGCAACACGACTCTCAACGTGAAGAAAAGTGTGTGCAAAGATGAAGAGAAATACTTTAAAGTGTGTGAGAAGGCTTACAGTGGACTGCCAAAGAAGACTTCTATATCTTTAAAGGTATGAACACTTGGCTTGTAAGACCCCGAAATTTTTTTTTTTAATAAAATAGAATTTCTTTTATTTATTATTTTGAAATAATAAGAATTTATTTGATTAATGTGGTTAGTTATGGGTAAAATGCGTAAATATTTTTTAAATAAGTTGTGGTTATAAAATATTCATTATTGTCGGAGAATATTCGTTTGGTCGTGGAATATTCTTAGTGTCGGGAAATATTCGTACGACGGCGCAGCCTTGTGTGGGTCCCATAACGGAAAGCGATTGGATGAGGAAAACAACAAGTATAAGTAGTTTATAAATAACGGCGTAGTTGTTACCGTTAATACTGTTAGAATATCCGGTGGTTAAAACACAGTAATACGCATTTTTGCACAGTAGCACACGAAATTGTACCAATTATTGATTCTTACGTAAGAAGGCACTACTCAATAATGGTTACAGTAATTACTGTTCAGTATTTTATTTTATTGATTCAATAATTGTTGCGTTGATATTTTATATTACTGTTGTTTCAATAATTGCCACTACACAGTATTTTCCATTATCGGAGCAATAATTCATATTATCTGAATAATATTATTAGATAACATTATTAGCAATGTCTAGAAATTTTTGTCTAAGGAGAGGTTTGGTCACCTAATTGCGCGCTAGTAAGGAGAAATCCTTATTGGAAAGCCCCCTCTTTCCTGAGAACTGCCTGGTTGTCAGTATTGTGATTCTGTAATATTATTTATGAATAATTAATTATTGATTTATATGATGAGAAAAATATTAATTTTATGTGGATATAGATGGAGAAAATTTTTAATGTGACAATTGTTGAAAATTAATATTTTATCTTTTTCTGATTAAATAATTCATTTAAATATATTATTTTAATAATATAATAATAGTGATATTTTTATAATGAATGTGGGATATACGAGTATATGAGGAGAAAGAGTATTTTTGTTACATTAAATGATTAACACATGTTTTTTGTGTCGGTGGACCCCATTTCTTGACTGAAATTTGATTATAGCGTGTAAAATCGCCCGTTTATGGATTTCGATCAATTTTTGTTTGGAATTTGGAAAACTTTTCTTCTGCAAAGTTGTAGAGAATGGAATTTCCTATAAAAAGTCGCGAGATTCAAATTTTCTGATAAAAGGGCTATTTATTATGAATTATTGAAGTTCCGAAGTTCCGAAATAATTGATTTTTGGAAGTTTTAATTATTATTTTGAAGAAAAACGTTTTTTGCCATCTAACATGTGTTATGAATGAGATGAAATCAGATTCCTTGGTGGTGGGCTTGAATATTTGGTAAATATTATTATTTTATTAAATTTTCTGCTTTGGTGTTTTAAGCATTTTCCTATAAATAGGGTGCTTAGGTTAGAATTGAAAATCACACCAGAAACTAAAGTTTTCTCTCTACTTCTCTCTCTATATCGAGCGTATTCTTGTGAGTATTTTGATACTTTGAGTGTTGCTATACGGTGCAAGTTCCCTTTAGCACTATATCTAGTATTCAAGTCAGAAGTAACGTCTTTCCGAGGTAAGGGATGTTATTTCTTCTTAAATGATATTATTTTCTTTAATATCATTATGTCGAAGTATTGATCTGAACTTTTTATCAAATTTGAAACTTTTTCATGTCGGGATTACTATTCATGAGTTACTATTCACGAGTTACTATTCACGAAGCATGATGATGTTTTTTGTGGAATTTTTATTTTTTGGTGTTGGAAGTACTATTCACGTATACGACACTATTCACAAATACGGCACTATTCACTGAAAAATAAAATTTTCTTCTTTTCGTCCAAAATATCTATTCTGGATACTAGCTTTGATTGTATCCATGTTTTGATCATTCTTGAATTTTACTCCACTATGATTATTTATGAGGTATTTTTGGACATGGAATAGCTGAAATACTAATCCTTAATATTTACTCTTTTGTTTCACTGGATTCGTTTTCTTTAAAATATTTTTCATCATCCTCAGTCCTAAATGATGATATAACTGAATATCTTTGGCCTGTAGTGCAAAGATGAATGATTTCTGATGAATATCTTTGGCCCGTAGTGCAAAGATGAACATGTGTTTAGATGAACATGACCAACTGATGAATATCTTTGGCCGGTAGTCCAAAGATGAATATTTAATTCCAGATATATATTGATTGATGTTACAAGGATAAAAGATAGATGATGAACTTTTAAATTCATATATAGAAGATAGTAGTTTGCATTCTCTACTTAACTCTTCTAATGAATTATTATTTCCGCTGCGAATATTGATTTAAAACTTGTTGTCTATTGTATTCTATTAGATTTTTCCTTGTTGAAGACTAACGATAATTTGTTCTGTATTATCTTAGTCATAATATTCTTTACTGGGCTAGTTGAGCTCACCCTTTTCCTTGTTGTTTCATTTTTATTCTCAGGAGGCGAGAATGTAGCGAGTACTAGTCGGGGTGTGGAATGATGGTTCTAGAAGTTATTTTAGTAGTCCTCACCATTTTTGTATAATATTGTATCAATAATTGTAATGAGGACTTATTTGAGTATGGATATTGTCTAGATGACAATATTTGTATTTAAACTCACAGTTCTTATGTTGTAATAATAAAGATGTAGTTATTTCTGTACCATGTATTTTGGCGACTCAGAATGAGTGTTGTATACCTGTTTTGGGGGCGTCACAGTTGGTATCAGAGCTTAGGGATATGATCTCTGGCGGAGATCGGGGAATAGAACTAGGAGGGGAGAGATGAGTAAATCCTTCGCTAGTGTGTTCTACCTAAGCTTATTTGTTGGTCGGTTATATTATAGGGATATTATGTGATATGTTAATTTGTTAAATTAACCCTTGTTTTGTGGCAGTATTTGAGAATGTCGACTGAGAATGTTATCAGTGGAGTAAATAAAACAGTGGAGACGCCTGTACTCACCAACGAGGAGAACGTACAACAGGCTGGCAATGTTCCTCCTGTGAACAACACCAATGAGCAGATGATAAATGATGGGATGTTTAGAAGCTTTTTGCAGTTCATGCAAAATCAGACGAAGGAGACTCGTGTTCAAAATACAGGAGGAAATGATAGCAATTCACGGTTTGTCACAGCCAAGCAGTTCAAAGAATTGGGACCACCAGAATTTAAGGGAAAGCCGGATCCGATCATGGCAGAAACGTGGGTCAAGTAAATTACTAAGATATTCGATGTCTTGGGATGCACGGAGGAACAGAAGGTTCCATTCGTCACCTTTATGTTCCGTGGCGAGGCAGACTACTGGTGGGAGTCTGTGAAACGGACCCAGCCTGCCGCACTCAGCATGTCTTGGGAAACGTTTTAGAAACTTTTCAATGAAAAATACTTTCCTGAAAGTATTCACCATATGAAGGAGGTAGAGTTTATTAGACTGGAGCAGAATAACATGACGGTGTCCCAGTACGAGGCAAAATTTGCGGAGTTGTCCAGGTTTGCACCTCATTTGGTGGAGAATGAGAAACGTATGACGCGAATATTTCTGAGAGGTTTGAAACCCGACATACGTCAATATCTCATTTCTCATAAATTTTCTCTCTATTCAGATGTTGTCAACAGGGCTCAATTATTAGAGCGAGATAGCGAGTACGGTCAATCGAGGGATCACAACCAGGATCATACCGGTGACAGCAGTCATCAGAACAATGATAACCAGCGGAGAAAGAAAAATACAGACAAGAACGACAACCACTCTGGTGGTAATCATGGCCATGAAAATAGAAGAAGCGAGTCGGGAGGAGATTTTAAAAAGAGGAGATTCAACAATGATAATACGAAGAAGTCAGCACCAGCAGCAACTGGTTCCAACGGAGGAGAATGACCACCAGTCATATGCTATAAGTGCGAAAAAGAAGGACATATCAGCCTAAACTGTCCACAACAGTTTAAGGTATGTTTTAGTTGTGGAAAAGACGGTCACATAGCTCGATTTTGTCCTGTAGCGAAATCAAGTCCAGCTGGAACGGTGGCACCAAAGGTGGATACAGACAAAATAAAGTCGGTTGTGACAACCCCAAAATAGTTCCATTCCACCCAACCCATTCTGAGTCGTCAAATACATGGTACAGAAAATAACTACAACTTTATTACAACAATTGTCGTGCAAAATACAACAACACATATGCTGTGAGTTTGGATACAAATATATACCAAATGTGACTCATGTTCCAACTGTGGACATCACCTCACAATAACACCTTACATAAAGGTATAGTCAAAAATTGTTTTAGAAATTAGAATATTTGGGAAGTGCTCAAGGAAACCTTCGTACATGGGAGGCCACGCGTCTAGGTTATGATTGATATCATATGGCCACAGAATTATCCTTGGTTGACCCAATAGACCCCAAAGAAAAACGAGAAGATTACTATCATATTCTTCCCAATGGTGAGTCTTCTCTTGACTTATCATTATCTCCACTGTCTCTAATTGAGAATTATACTTCAAACAAACACCAAGATTATATAGGTAGTGCCCATAGATATACTCAGCAAGTGGATGAGCACAACCCTGCCTTATGATGACACGAGGTTGTATGTCATTAGACATCTTGTATGATAGTGACAAAACACCCTTCCAACGTTGGGTTCGCCTCACCCTATTTTCTTCACCAAATATAACTACTAAATGATGACCACCGTTCTATTCCCTTGTTACCCCCGCTCGACCCAGCTACACTCTTATTACCTGAAAGGAATTGTGAAGCAAAAGGGTGAGCACAACTAGCTCAGTAAAGAATGTCATGACTAAAGATAATTCAATTATCAATAGCCTTCATCAACAATAAATCAGAGATTTAGAACATATGGTAAATGATAAAAATTTTAACCATAGTTGCAGCGGAACGAGCAATCCATTAGAAGAGTCAAATAGACTATAAAGTCTATTATCTTCTCCATGTTAAAAATCCACCAACAATATTTTATCCATGTAACATCACTCAACAGTTCCTTTCTACAATCATATGAATAACTCATAATCATAATTTTGACTATAAATTTTTCTTCGCACCCAGGGCGAAGAATATTTTCATCACCTGTCTTTACCTGAAACATCAAAGATCATGGTTATACCAAATCACAGTTCCTGTTTATAATCATACTAACAAATCCATCTTTGCACTACGGCCAAAGATATTCATCAACAAACCATCTTTGCACTACGGGCCAAAGATATTTAACAAGAGTTCATCTTTGCACTACAGGCCAAAGATATTCATCAACATGCCATCTTTGCACTACATG
This sequence comes from Panax notoginseng, assembly GCA_016801055.1. Classification (NCBI taxonomy): domain Eukaryota; kingdom Viridiplantae; phylum Streptophyta; class Magnoliopsida; order Apiales; family Araliaceae; genus Panax; species Panax notoginseng. Next base: position 86,687,849 of record CM029023.1, read on the forward strand.
CCAAAGATATTCATCAACAATTCATATTTGCACTACAGGCCAAATATATTCATATCTCAAAGAAATATATAATCATTTCAGAATTTATATAAACAATAATTATAACCATGTTGATCAATTCACCTTTGCACTTAAGCTTAAGATATTCAATTATAAATTCAATGGTCATGATCATACCAGTCACAATTCAACTTTGCACTACAGGCCAAATAGAACCCTAGTCATGATCATACCAATAATCTACCCATCTTTACACTCCAGTGAAAGAGAATTTCAACATCAGGGTTATAAAAATGTTATATATGATGATAAAAATAATATAATCAATACATAGTTTTAATCTCAAGAGTAATATTCATAACTCAACTATAATTTGGTTAGAAAAAGAAACTAATTTTGTCGTGAATAGTAACTCATGTATAGTAACCCCGACACAAAAGATAGAAATTCCACAATAAAATCCATACCAATATTTCGGTATAATGATATTGAAAGAATAACATTACTTAAATTTATAAACAATTTATTTTAATTGTTTACACTTTACTAATTAATGCATTTAATCATCATAAAATGCCAACTCTTACAATTTCATCATCAATAACCAAAACCCTCATCAAAAATCTGCATATACCTCATATAGGATTCTCAAGCCATAAAATCCTATTTTCCAATTTTCTTTCTTCACAAAACATATTTAATTCATTTACTCATAACTAGACCATTTTTATGAAAAATACCAAATCAGTTCCAAAAATATTTCTTTTCTGGGATTTAGCAAAATATAATCCAATATTGAACATATATTTTTCTCAGAATTTTTAAAACTCATTTACTATTTTTCATATGGCCAAAACCACTGAATATTTAGACATTTATCAAAAATTATACTTTTGTCCAAAAATTCTGAAATTTACAGAGTATACTTCTATCATACACATGTACTCCCAATAAAAATTTCATCAATTTTGGAGTTAACCACAAGGAATTATAAGCGGTTACTTTTAAAATAGTCTTTTCTCATAAAATTCATAACTCTCAATCTATACATCCAAAAATCACCATTTTTGGACACAATCAAGAAAACTCATCAAAATATCATTTTGAATTTTTCCAAAATTTTTGAAGATCAGAAAAATTACGAAACTGAAAATCATAACAACCCTTAAAATCCATTACTATCCCTTACCTCAAAAGAGCAGTACTTCTGACTGGATATCGGATATGATGCTGAAGGAAACTTGCACTGATGAATAGCAACTCACCAAGTATCTAAAATCTCACAAAATATGCTTCATAATATAGAGAGAGAAAGAGAGAAAGCTTATGTTTCTGGTGTGATTTTCAATTCTAACTTAGCCCTCTATTTATAGGAAAATTTTGGTAGGTTTGACCTGCAACCTGATGGCTTTACCTGCTACTATTCCCACCCACCACAATTGAAATATAATTCAGCACATTTCTTCACCAACCACAAGTGGGGCCCACCAATTCTAGAATTTTTTACCAAAATGATAAACTCCGAAAATTCAACAATTTCTGAACCAGTCATCTCGTAAAATTCATAATAAATCATACGTTCATTTTTAACGGTTCAAAATTTGTGGGCATATACTCAACTTATATATGTATAACATATCCAAATATTACCACGATCCAACGGTCGGATTAAAAATTATAACCCCCGTAATATATCTCAAAAATCCTGATTGATTTTTAATACCTCCATTCCGACAAAATACTGATAAAACATCTCAACATTAATTCCTTCATTTATAACCACATAAATAAATCCATCATTTATGTCCACATAAAATAAATATTTTCTTATCATACGAATCAATAATTAATTATTCACAAATAATATTACAGAATCACATTTATGACAACCAGGCCGTTCCCAGGAAAGAGGGGGCTTTCCAATAAGAATTTCTCCTTACTGGCGCGCAATTAGATGACCAAACCTCTCCTTAGACAGAACTTTCTAGACATTGACAATAATGTTATCTAATAATATTATTCAAATAATATGAATTATTGATCTGATAAAGGAAAATACTGTGCAGCAACAATTATTGAAACAACAATAATATAAAATATCAACGCAACAATTATTGAATCAATAAAATAAAATATTGAACAGTAATTACTGTAACAATTATTGAGTAGTGCCTTCTTACGTAAGAATCAATAATTTCAAAAATACTGTGCAATACCGTGTGCTACTGTGCAATAACGCGTATTACTGTATTTTAACCACCAGGTATTTCAACAGTGTTAACGGTAACAACTACGCCGTTATTTGTAAAAACTCAAATTTGTCGTTTTCTTCATCCGACAGTTATTCTGTTATGGGGCCCACAAATGGCTGCGCCGTCGTACGAATATTCCCCGAAAGAAAGAATATTCCACGACCAAACGAATATTCCCCGACAACAATGATTATTTTATAACCACTTGCTTATTTTGAAAAAAAATCATATTTCACTCATAACTTTAAACTTTTATCAATTTAACCATTTACTGAATAGTAATTATAAGAAAAATTGAATACTTTTATTTCATAAAATTCGGGGTCTTACATCGGTGGTTTCAGGAAGAGTGTTTTTTTGTGACTTCTCAAAGAGCGAGTAACCCGAACGAAGTTAGCACGGGTTAGTTAATTATAAATTCTTTCGAAGTCTATACCTTATTAGATACCGGTTCTACCCACTCTTTTATTTTTCCTTCTTGTGCTCAACGTTTAAACTTGACTCCGGAGAAAATTAGACTTTACTTATCTGTTGAAACTCCGTTAGGAGAAACTTTCGTTACATCCGCTGTTTATAAATCTTGTTTGATCCAAGTTAGCACCATCACATTACCTGTTGACCTTATTTCTTTAAAGATACTTGCTTTTGATGTGATTTTAGGGATTGATTGATTAACTACTCATCATGCCAAAATTGATTGCTTTCGTAAGGTTGTTAGTTTTTATATTCCTAAGCAACCTGTTATTCGAATTCAAGCAACCAAACTATTGAAGTCAAACACTTTCATATCAAGTCATAAAGTCATTCGTTTATTGAAAAACGGATGTTAAGTTTTCCTAGCCCATGTCATGGACTTGAATACGTCATATTTGAATAATATTTTTTTGTTAGTGAATTTCCTGACGTATTTCCTAAAGAACATCCTGGCCTACCCCAGAGCGTGATATTGAATTTTGTATCGACTTTGAACCTGGTACAAAACCCATTTCTAAAATTGCATGGCTCCTATTGAACTTTAGGAGTTAAAAATTCAACTGTAGAAGTTTGTACCCGAGCCTTTATCTGGTGACTTCCTTTGTGGAATACACCGAAGCCAGACTCTCCGTAGAAAATGCCATATTTGTGTGGTAGTAAACTGATAGGTACCATTGTGACGTGCTATCCAAGATTGGGATATGAGTCATAGTTGAGAGCATCCTAAGTCAATAATCGAAATACGTAGCTTTCTAGGCTTAGCTGGTTACTATCGGAGATTCATGGAAGGATTATATTGAATCGATACTCTATTAACTCAGCTGACTCGAAAAGATACAAAATTAGAATGGAGCGAGGAAGGTGAGAAGAGCTTCTAAGATCTCAACATGCGGCAACGACGTTGGCTCGAGCAGTTGAAAGAATATGACCGTACCATACCATCTTGGAAAAACGAACGTGGTAGCTGACGCGTTGAGTAAAAGATCGTATGCGTTTACGATTGCGATATTGTTAACACAAAGACCCATTTCGTATGACTTACAGAAGATGGAGATAAAGTTAAAGATTCAAAGAACCTGCGTGAAGATAACGAATATACGATTAGAATCGACTTTAATCGATAAATTTAAAGCTGCTCAAGCTACAGACCTGGAGTTGATGAATATGAAGAAGAAGATGCAAGAAGTCGTTATTCCAAAAGCGAGAATCGGCGATGTGAGGAAAGCTCAAACATTCGATTTATTAGTCCATTTGAAATCCTCAATCGAATAGGAATTATGGCCTATAAACTCGCTTTACAGCCAAGTATGACGCGTGTTCATAACGTTTTTTCGCATATAGATGTTACGTAAATATGTGGACGACCCGAACCACATTATTAATTTAGAACCAGACGAGATAGCAGAAAATTTAACGTACGAGGAGGTACCAATCAAGATCTTGGATAGGAAGGAGTATGTCTTACGCATGTCAATTTCGAGGACGAAATTTCACAAGGAGGGGAGGTTGTAAGACCCCAATTTTTTTTTAATAAAATAGAATTTTCTTTATTTATTATTTTGAAATAATAAGGATTTATTTGACTAATGTGGTTAGTTATGGGTAAAATGCGCAAATATTTTTTAAATAAGCTGTGGTTATAAAATATTCATTATTGTCGGAGAATATTCGTTTGGTCCTGGAATATTCTTGCTGTCGGGGAATATTCGTACGACGGCGCAGCCTTGTGTGGGTCCCATAACAGAAAGTGATTGGATGAGGAAAACGACAAGTATAAGTTGTTTATAAATAATGGCATAGTTGTTACCGTTAATACTGTTAGAATACCCGGTGGTTAAAACACAGTAATACGCGTTGTTGCACAGTAGCACACGGTATTGCACCAATTATTGATTCTTACGTAAGAAGGCACTACTCAATAATGGTTACAGTAATTACTGTTCAGTATTTTATTTTATTGATTCAATAATTGCTGAATTGATATTTTATATTACTGTTGTTTCAATAATTGTCGCTACAAAGTATTTTCCATTATCGGAGCAATAATTCATATTATCTGAATACTATTATTAGATAACATTATTGGTAATGTCTAGAAAGTTCTGTCTAAGGAGAGGTTTGGTCACCTAATTACGCGCCAGTAAGGAGAAATCCTTATTGAAAAGCCCCCTCTTTCTTGGGAACTGCCTGGTTGTCAGTATCGTGATTCTGTAATATTATTTGTGAATAATTAATTATTAATTTATATGATGAGGAAAATATTAATTTTATGTTGATATAGATGGAGAAAATTTTTAATGTGACAATTGTTGAAAATTAATATTTTATCTTTTTTTGATAAAATAATTTATTTAAATATATTATTTTAATAATATAATAATGGTGATATTTTTACAATGAATGTGAGATATATGAGTATATACGGAGAAAGAGTATTTTTGTTACATTAAATGATTAACACATATTTTGTGTGTCGGTGTACGCCATTTCTTGATTGAAATTTGATTATAGCCTATAAAATCGGCCGTTTATGGATTTCGGTCAATTTCTGTTTGGAATTTGGAAAAATTTTCTTCTACAAAGTTGTAGAGAATGGAATTTCCTATAAAAAGTTGCGAGATTCGAATTTTCTGATAAAATGGCTATTTATTATGAATTATTGAAGTTTTGAAGTTCCGAAATAATTGATTTTTGGAAGTTTTAATTATTATTTTGAAGAAAAATATTTTTTGCCATCTCATATGTGTTATGAATGAGCTGAAATAAGATTCCTTGGTGGTTGGCTTGAATATTTGGTAAATATTATTATTTTATTAAATTTTCTGCTTTGGTGTTCTAAGCATTTTCCTATAAATAGGGTGCTTAGGTTATAATTGAAAATCACACCAGAAACTAAAGTTTTCTCTCTACTTCTCTCTCTATATCGAGCGTATTCTTGTGAGTATTTTGATACTTTGAGTGTTGCTATACGGTGCAAGTTTCCTTTAGTACTATATCTAGTATTCTAGTCAGAAGTACCGTCTTTCCGAGGTAAGGGATGTTATTTCTTCTTAAATGATATTATTTTCTTCAATATCATTTTGCTGAAGTATTGACCTGAACTTTTTATCAAATTTGGAACTTTTTCATGTCGGGATTACTATTCATGAGTTACTATTCATGAGTTGCTATTCACAAGTTACTATTCACAAGTTACTATTCACGAGTTACTATTCACGAGTACTATTCACGAAGCATGATGATGTTTTTTGTGAAATTTTTATCTTTTGGTGTCGGAAGTACTATTCACGTATACGACACTATTCACGTATACGGCACTATTCACGAATACGGCACTATTCACCGAAAAATAAAATTTTCTTCTTTTCGTCCAAAATATCTATTCTGGATACTAGCTTTGATTGTATCCATGTTTTGATCATTCTTGAATTTTACTCCACTATGATTATTTATGAGGTATTTTTGGACATGGAATAGCTGAAATACTAATCCTTAATATTTACTCTTTTGTTTCACTGGATTCGTTTTCTTTAAAATATTTTTCATCATCCTCAGTCCTAAATGATGATATAACTGAATATCTTTGGCCTGTAGTGTAAAGATGAATGATTTCTGATGAATATCTTTGGCCCGTAGTGCAAAGATGAACATGTGTTTAGAAGAACATGACCAACTGATGAATATCTTTGGCCGGTAGTCCAAAGATGAATATTTAATTCCATATATATATATTGATTGATGTTACAAGGATAAAAGATAGACGATGAACTTTTAAATTCATATATAGAAGATAGTAGTTTGCATTCTCTACTTAACTCTTCTAATGAATTATTATTTTCGCTGCGAATATTGATTTAAAACTTGTTGTCTATTGTATTCTATTAGATTTTTCCCTGTTGAAGACTAACGATAATTTGTTCTGTATTATCTTAGTCATAATATTCTTTACTGGGCTAGTTGAGCTCACCCTTTTCCTTGTTGTTCCATTTTTCTTCTCAGGAGGCGAGAATGTAGCGAGTACTAGTCGGGGTGTGGAATGATGGTTCTAGAAGTTATTTTAGTAGTCCTCACCATTTTTGTATAATATTGTATCAATAATTGTAATGAGGACTTATTTGAGTATGGATATTGTCTAGATGACAATATTTGTATTTAAACTTACAGTTCTTATGTTGTAATAATAAAGATGTAGTTGTTTCTGTACCATGTATTTTGGCGACTCAGAATGGCTGTTGTATACCTGTTTTGGGGGCGTCACACGGCTCCTGCCGGTACAAGAGTAGCTATATGTGAGCTCATAAGTGTTTAAAATGAGAAAGCACTCAATATAGGGTGAGTACGGAGCAAATTTGACAGGGCTTCCTCGCCTTTTTGTTTCTTAAAATGGCCACCCCAAGCCCTCTATTTACAGAGGGGGGAGCCGCATGTGTACTTGCAGCTAGCCGCAGGTGTACTTGAGGCTGCCTGGGTTGCCCTGGGTTTCGCAGGTCTCGCCGTCTCGAAGTACGTGCACGCGGGCAACTTGATGTCTGCTCGAACTTTCAGAATTGCAATCCTACTGAGGTATGTAGGACCTATTTTGGACTGCCGTTGTTGAGAGTTACGTAATGACATGAGATTAGAGGTTGTTAGAAGTCATGAAGATGGGACGGTGCCCTCCGGTCTTCAAGCTTCTAATTCTATCCGTTACCCTGCGTAATAGTCACTCGGGATTGGTTTTCCTTGATTCTTGTGGGACATTGCTGTGTAGAAATATATGTATAACATGTTGAGACGGTACGATGTGGCGTCAAGGTGCCAAGATGACGACTTTGCCCCTCACCGGGATTATCGCCGATTTGGGCTGATAAAGCAGACGTTGCTCAGGGTTATCGCTGAGATTGGACTGCTGCAAGTGTTGAAGGTCCTTAGTGTCATCTCTGAGGTGTGCTTATCTTCCCGGTGTTATCTCCGGGTCTAGTACTGAGTGCCTCAGTGTGAGCACCGAGGTTGAAGCTGATTGCAGACATTTGAAACAAGCATTTTCGGGGTTATCTCCGAAACTGCAATTGCCTTCCTTGGGGTTACCGCCAAGGTTGGTAAATGCTATTCCCAGTGTTGGGACTGAGACTGGATACCTCGGGGTTATCTCTGAGATTAATCGGTCTTCTCTGGTGGAATTTCTGATATTAGAACTACATGCCTCGGGGTTATCTCCGAGGTTGGATCTGTTACTCCTGGTGTGTGTTCTGGGGTTGAGGCTGAACTTCTGGTAGTATCCGGACTGGATGTGAACTGTCTTCCAGGGTTATCTCTTGAAAGACGAATCTGCCTTCCTGCAATGTCAGTGACAGGTGTGCAGAAAATTTTGAGTGTCTACAAATGCCCCTTTTTATCATATTCATGCAATGCAATGCATGGGTAGGATAAAGAATCCTAGACACTTGAAATGCAACATGATGCAAATGTATGATGCATGTGTGCAGGGTTGTTGCCCAACATGCTGGGGATGCTTGCCGGCTCCCTGTTGCTTCTAATGGGGATTGGCAAGGGTGACCAGATTGGATGTGTGATCCAAATCTTTTAGGATGTTGACGTTGGGGCTATCACCAAAGTCCTTAATCCTTTATACATACCTGATTTCTAAGAGGTGCCTCTTATGCGTAAGAGATCTGTGGGGATAAAGCCTTGTCTGTTTGAGGATGTGTATAACATATTCCATCATCAATCCTCCTTGATGACGTGACCTTTCCTGGTTTGTATCACATGTCAATGTTCTGTTGGATTTACTACCAACAGCATATGCTGTCAAGACTGCCTGACCTCCGTTGACGTGTACTTCACCGACATGTGAATCAACGGCTGCTACCCTGTTGGGCAGATTGTTAAGGCTGCTTGACCTTCGTTGATATGTGTGTCAACGGAACATTGCGTTGTGACCCCCGCCGGAGATATGTACTTGGACATATACCAATGCATTGTAACCCCTGCCAATGCGTGATGCCCCCGCCGGGGTACACGTTGTAAATGAGGATGACAATCTTGAATGAGCGGCATTGGACCTGCGTAAGGTATTGCCGAGTGTAACTTGTAATGTCTGAGATCATCGGTATAGTGTACCCTGTGCTCGGGCGAATACCAATGAGTGATGTACAGACCCAAGGTTCAATCCAAGAAGACCAGGATTGTAAGCTATTCTGCTCAATCGCATATCGTTTTTATTCCTGATTTAACCTTTTCAGTCTGTAAGAACTCCTTTGCAACTCGAACTGGACCGAGCCGGAGGGGTGGGACCCATGTAGGGGTGCCTTCTATCAGTTGTTGGGCGGTTGTGCCCCATTTCCCTGTATTTCTCAGCTGTACAGAGATGATGTATGTAGATGATGTACTATTTCCATTCCCTACATCATATGGCCATCTATTATCTGTAATGCATGTATCATGTTATGCATATGTACATATGTCCAGAGATATTCAGCATTGACCCCTGGATGGTCTTATGATACGGCCCATACAGATGTCTTCTTCGACAGTTAGCCATATTGATCATACCCCACCATTATTGGTGGCATCTGGTATGCGATCGTGGTATGACAGCATGTCACCATCAGACAGGGTGACCGTAGATCACTTGTTGCAGCATACTATGACCCTATTGATGTTTTAGGTTCCCATAGGATTAGTGGATGGCATGCTGGAGCACTGGGTATCGGAGAGACATGTTTTCCGATTTGGGACCCATGAGTTGACTCCCACTCCGGAGGAGTATGCACGGTTGACGATGCTGCCGCTGGATAGACCTTGCGTGCATATGGCTTTGGGGGACATGAGTTGATGGTTCATGACCCTCACTGGATTGAGGCGTAGGGTGGTGCAGGATTTGCTTACATCTGGCCACGTTATATCCTAGCATTTTCTGTTTGATAGATTTGGCTCTGAGGATAGTTATACACGATATTCTGGGGATTTCACCACACCGGAGGATCATTGGCGTCTAGCCAGGGTGGATGTACTGCTATTGTCCATACTGTCATATGTCTATATGCCACGGTACATGGATAAGATAGACAATAGAGTCATCATGGCAGTGAGAGCTCTCAAGGAGGGTCGTACCATCATACCGATGATTATAGCAGAGACTCTGAGGTCAGCTACATACTGCTGCACTTATCCGACATGAGTGTTTACGGGCAGCTCGGTCATGCTAAACGTGTGGTTTATGTCACACTTGAGACTGATTGGCACTTTTAGACGGCATGGGTATTGTTTCACCCATGATATAGCCATGTCATACTCCTTTCAGCCATCAGAGTGTACGGACGCTATGTCTTGGTCTATGCTCTTGGCGGATATCAGAGATCCGTTTAGTATACGGTCGTGCTCAGGGCTCAGTTCACCTTACAACTTTATTGCTCAAGCTCCGGGAATGGATTTTCTCCCTCTGGCAGGTTTGAGGGGCGTGACTACATACCACCCCCTGGCCGTGATGTCGCAGTTTGACCAGTTTCAGGATTTTCATCCTTTCGAGGGGGCGTTGGGACAGCGTTTAGCTTCTCGCTATCTTTCAGCAGAGGACCGATCCCGTGTGTATGCATGTTGGGATCAGCGTGAGATAGCTGCTTTCTCTATTAGTCATCCAGGTTGTTCTGCAGAGTATTCCGCATGGATGGAGACAGAGACTGCATCGGCTGCGGTAGTATCCACATTGTCGAGTTGTGATTCAGATGATGTAGAGCCCATGGAAGACATTGATTCCTACATCGAGGAGGATCTAGTTATCGGGTTGCCAGCATCTCCTTTAGATTCTCCCAGTACTAGTGCTGTTGTGATTCAGCATTCAGCACAGTACTTTGAGCAGCGTCTTCATCTGATGACCTTCGAGAGAAACCAGGCTAGAGCCCTGATGTTGACTGCCCTTGATGGGAGAGACGCAACTCTGTTAGAGAGAGACGAGGCATTAGCTCGCAGAGATATCGCTGTCGTTGAGCGGGATGAGGCCAGATCAGCCAGAAATACAGTGATAGTTGAGAGGGATAGTGTCATATCTGCTCGGGATGTAGCCGTCACAAATAGTACTACAGTGAGGTCCCTTACCACTGGCATGATTGCAGAGATGAGCGCTTACATTGATGAGCATATGATCACCATGCAGATGACTGCAGATCTGTTGGGTCGTGTGGATACTCTCGTAAAGGAGACCACAGCTTCGCCTCCTTTTTCTGAGAGGGATGCCATGTTGGGCTTGTTAGCTCGCATATGCTCTGACTTGTAGATAGGCTGGTATTTTCCTGCACATACTAGCATAGCCATTTTGTCATGTACAGTTTACATTGTGTACATCAAACAGCATTTATATATAGCAGGGAAATATATTTTTGTTCACTTCCCTTTTAGATATGCTCTGATACTTGCTTGATATTTTTCCTACTTCATTAGGGCTTGTGATCTTGATATTTTGCCTGTGTGTATCCCTACCATCTTTGGTGTCTTGGGGCTGGTTTCTGTATGGAAATATGGAGAGGAGTGTGGCTTTCCTCTTTGAGATTGACCGCACCATAGAGATGGTCGCCAGTACCCCTATTCAGGAGGAGCCTAGTTAATTCCATCTCTTATGGATTGGTGTTGCTCTTCGAGGCACAACTGCAGCTTAGATGGTTGTCGAATCTCTTATTTGGGAAGAGTTCAGGTAATTCCATCCCTTTGGTCTGAAGCCAAATGAAATGTAATGGAGTGAAGTTTGATCCCAGTACCAGATGACAAGTTTTTGTGTTTTGGTAGGGGGTGAGACCGAACCATGAATGACTGCCTACGTACTACTATTGAAGAGGAGATCAGGTCTGCGTAGTTCGAACCTAGTGTAAGAGGTTCAACGTTGTATGGTAGAAAGGGTGTAGGAATGTTTTTGTTATTTTTGTTTTTGTAAGGAGAAGGAGGTAGAAATGTTTTTGTTGTTTTTGTTTTATTGCGACCGGGCCATATGAAATGGTTGCCTACGTACTCCTATTGAAGAGGAGATCAGGTCGGCGTAGTTCGCCCCTCAAGGCAAGTTGAAAAGAGTGATCCCATGTGCAGGTCAGACTGCGGGGAAGAGAAATTTTGATCCTAGGTTGAGGATAAATTGCAGGTGTGAAAAGTTTGATCCCATGTATGGGTAGCCAAACTACAAACGCGAGAGGTTCAATCCGTAGTGGGATGGCCTAAGTTGTATGAGCGCAGTGAAGCCAGGCTGCTGGCTTGAAAAGTATGTTTCCCTGAGGGGAAAAGTATGGAAAAACGTTCTATGTGGTAAAGGGTTAAAGAACCGGAATGACTGGTGATCTGATGATCCAACACCATGATGTTTGCTTGATGGTAACTTTAGACATAGTACCGTTTCATGGTGTCCGAGTTGATGAGTTGTGAAAATTCATCGCCGTCCATTTCTTGCAATCTGAGAGCGCCTCCTGTCAATACTTCCTTGACAAAAAATGGGTCTTCCTAGTTAGGAGCGAATTTTCCCTTAGATTGATCTTGGTTGTCAATGATCTTCTTCAAAATCAAGTCATGTTGTTTAAACTGCCGTAGCCAGACTTTTCTGTTGTACGATCTGGCGATCCTTTGTTGATATAACTGACCATGGAAGATAGTCGCGGTTCGCCTTTCGTCTATTAGAGACAATTGGTGATACCTGTCTTGTACCCATTGGTCTTCATCCAGCTGAGCGTCATCAACACTCTGAGGGATTCCATTTCAACTTCTATGGGGAGCACTGCTTCCATCCCATAGGTTAATGCTTAGGGGGTTGTCCCAGTGGAAGTGCGCATTGATGTTCTGTAGGCTAATAGAGTAAGAGGAAATAAGTCAAGCCATCCTTTGTGGTTGGCGGACATCTTTTGCATAATCTTCTTGATATTTTTGTTAGCCGCTTCAACAACACCATTCATCTTTGGACGGTAGATGACAGAGTTAAGATGTTTGATGTGGAATTTACTGCATAACTCCTCCATCATCTTGTTGTTGATGTTCTTAGCATTGTCTGATACAATCACCTCGGGTTGTCCATATCGACAAATGACATTGTTTTTAATGAAAACAATGGTGACTTCTTTGGTAATCCTGGGGAAGGAGGCTACTTCTACCCAATTGGTGAAGTAGTCGATCATGGTGAAGATAAATTGATGTCCATTACTGGCTCTAGGATCAATGGGCCCGATCACGTCCATTTCCCACATTGAGAAGGGCCAAGGCGAACTCGTATTGTGGAGTTATCGTGGAGGGGCGTGGATAGCATTCTCATGAATTTGGCATTGATAACATCTCCTGACGTGGTCATTGCAGTCAGCTTTGAGAGAGAGCCAATAATGTCATGTCCCGAGGATCTTCTTGACAAGGAGGGGGGCACTCATGTGTGGGCCACAGACTCCACCATGGATCTCATCCATAAACCTTTGAGCTTGGTCTTTGTCTAAACATCTGAGGAGACCTTGTCCTGCATCTCTCTTATATAGAGCATCTCCGCTCAGGTAGAATTTCATAGCAAGTCAATGGTTCCGCCTTTTCTCGGTCGGGCTCACCTCAGCGGGTGTAGATCCATCTCGTAGGTACTCCTTGATATGGCGATACCAAGGATGTTGGATGGGAGGTAGCTCATCCGATACTTCTCCAATGTAATCCCCATAGGCTAGTGCCTTGTGCAGGGCAATTGTGACGCTTGGCAAGTGTCCCTTGTCAGGTATGTGAATCAAGGAGGCCAAAGTTGCTAATGCGTCTACAAAGTCATTCCTATTACGAGGAATGTGTAAAAAGGAAATTTCTTAGAAATCCAAAACCATCTGTAAAACTTGCCGATGGTAAGGCAGCAAGTGTAGCTCTTTGGTTTGATAGATTCCCGTGGATTGTCTGACCACTAACTCCGAATCTCCAAAAATAGTTAGCCGTCTGATGCCCATTGAACAGGCAAGTTTTAGCCCTATGAGACAACCTTCATACTCAGTTGTGTTGTTGGTGCTAACAAACTGCAATTTGACAACGATGGGATACTGCTCCCCCGTACCGGATACTAGAACTGCTCCAGCTCCAGAACCTTCCATATTAACAGCTCCATCGAAATACATCTTCCATGTGTGGCGTGTATCGTACTGATGGTGTTGTTGAACTGTCATTACCCCTTCATCGGGGAAGTATGTCTCCAAGGGTTTGAAGTCCCCTGAAGGTGCGGCGGCCAGTTGATCCACAATTCCTTGACCTTTGATGGACTTTTTAGTAACGTGGACAATGTCGAATTATTGTAGGATCAACTTCCATCTGGACAACCGACAATTTAACATGGGTTTATTGAACACGTACTTGAGAGGATCCACCCAGGATATGAGGTGGGTTGTGTGACCATGGAGGTAGTGCTGTAACCTCATGGACGCCCATGCTAAAGCACAACAAGTCTTCTCAATCAGAGTGTACTTGTATTCATTGTTGCTAAATCTTTTGTTGAGGTAATAGATAGCTCGTTCTTGACCTCTATCATCTTTCTGTCCCAACATGCAGCCCATGGCATTGTCACTTACAGACAGGTACATGAACAGGGGAACATCATCCCTGGGTGGTACCAAAACGGGAGCTTTGACTAGCTGATCTTTGGTTGTAAGGAAGGCCTTTTGGCACTCATCATTCCATTTCATGCAGGAGTTCTTCTTTAACAGCTTGAAGATTGGCTCACAAGTTGCTGTGAGTTGAGAAATGAACCTGCTAATGAAGTTGATTCTTCCCAAAAATCCCCGTATTTCCTTCTCTGTCTAAGGAATGGGCATTTCCGTGATGGCCTGGATTTTTGGTGGGATCCAGCTCGATCCCTTTGTGGCTGACTAGAAATCCTAGCAACTTGCCTGATTTAACTCCAAAGGCGCACTTGGCTGGATTCAACTTCAAATTGTACTTACGCAACCTGTTAAAGAGCTTCCTGAGATGGTCTAAGTGGTCTTCCTCTTTCTGGTATTTATCAATGATGTCATTCACGTAGATCTCTATCTCTTTGTGCATCTGTGGAAGAGAGCCATCATAGCTCGCTGATAGGTGGCTCCGGCATTGATGAGGCCGAATGACAACCGTCTATAGCAAAAGGTTCCCCAAGGTGTGATGAAAGCAGTTTTCTCACGATCTTCCTCAGCAACTATGATCTGATGGTACCAAGCAATCAGCAAAGGAGTACATGCAGTATTCAACAGTATTGTCAATGAGAATGTGGATAAATGTCACAGGAAAGCTATCTTTAAGGCAAGCTTTGTTCAAGTCCTGATAATCCATGTAAACTCACACCTTTCCTCCAGGTTTAGGCATGGGAACGATGTTGGATATCCACTCAGGATATGTGGACACCATGATGATGCCAGCTTGAAATTGTTTCACAATTTCTTCTTTTACCTTTAAACTCCACTCAGGTTTCAATCGCCTGAGCTTCTGCTTGACTGGCTTGAATCCCTCTTTAATGGGAAGGCGATGAAGAACAATGTCAGTGGACAAACCCACCATGTCTTCATGAGACCATGCAAACACATCCTGGAATTGGGTTAGTAGCATAACCATGTCATTCCTTTGGTTTGGGGTAAGGTCTAAACCAATCTGGATTAACTTAGGATTTTCTAAGGTTCTGAGATTGAAGGAAGTGGTTTGATCAAGGTTGGGTTTAGGTTTATCTTTGACCCATTCTTGAATTTTTGGAGGCACCTTAATGTCCTCATGTATTTTCACCAAGGCTGAATTCATCTCTACATCAAAGGTACAATCTTTGTGGAGAAGAGGCACCGTATCAGCAAGTACAGGCACATCTAAATTCAGGGTCCTGAAACAAAATATGCTTTCACTTAGTATATATGAAATGGTTTGATCATACAAAGTGTTAGCATGTACTGGCAAAATAACTGCCAATACTGTACAGAAAAGTAAGCAATTATGACATCTATAGGGCATAAAGAGTTTCTGCCCGTTTTACCTTTGTCGACCAATGCAAGGAGTGTTGCTCCAATTGGCAAGGGCAAAGTCCGGGTGGACTGCAATGATGGAGGGGTTGTCAACGTCCTCTTTTTCCCGAATGATGGCCATTACGTCTGGGTAATCATCGTTTGGGGTGTATCTATTTGTATGTTCATCATGAATGATGATGCATATGCCTGACATCATTTTGACGATATTTTGCTTGATTCTTTGTTCCTCCTCTTCCACTGCGAAATCTGGAACAAAGACTTCTTTCACATTCACCGGTACCGGCTTGGAAAATAACATAGCCATTACATTGGCTGAGACCTTTACCGGAGGTTGTGCGGACTCAGAATTCGCAGGTGACGATAATCGCCATGCGGCTGAAGCTGAAGGAATCTGCTGATGCTTATGAGGATTCCTATGACTAAAACTGGAAGAATAGCCTAGTCCAGCTGTCCCAGTTTGACTGTATACTCGAATGGGGTGCTTGATACCCTGGTGATCTTTACCCAGCCCTTGTCCCGGCTGATGATCTAATGACATCATTTCTTAAGTAGCTGACATTATCTCGGCAGAAATCTTGGGATCAGGAAATGGCGTTCCAATTGCATGGTATTGAGTATTGCTTACTTCCAAGGCATGAAAACTGACCGATTCAACATCTGCATTAGCGTTGATGAATGGCATGTCACCATGTTGAGGACACTCCGGTTCAACGTGATCGTGACTAGGCTATTCTTGATAATTTATTTCAGTTGCTGATGAAGGGTGGAGGGGACTGCCCCTGCCATATGAATCCATGGTCGTCCTAAGAGCAGGTTGTATCCTGAATCTATCTTGAGCACGTGGAAAGATACGCAGAATGTATGGGGACCAATTTCGATCGGCAACTCAATTACTCCGACCGAATTCTGGCGGGTTCCATCAAAAGCTTTGATAACCGTATGGCTGCTCCGAATTCGATTGAGATTGACATTCATCTTCAACAATGTAGCGTATGGACAGATATTTAGAGATGAGCCTCCATCTATCAAGACTCCAACTAGCATATACCCGGAGGACAAGACCGCAATGTGTAACGGCTTGCAATGACCGGTCCCTTCGGGCGGTATGTCATCATCAGTGAAGGATATCACATTGTTGTTAAAAATGTGATCAACCAAGTTTTTGTATCCACTGATGTCGATAAGTAGGCTTCTTCCAAAACCTTTATCAAGATTCTCCTGTGATCCTCGGAAGTTAAAACCAAGTCCAGGATTGAAATTTGGTGTGGAGCTTCTCTTAAGCTTAAAACCACCTTGGCTTCGTTATGACCCATAGTGTGGAGGAATTTTTCAATCTTCTCCATGGGTATTTTCCCCTTTGATTTGATGGTATACTTCATCACTCGTTGGGGAAGATACAGTGGATTTTCCTTCGACACCGTAGCCGTTGTATACGAGACTTCTGCCACTTTCAAAGGATTGTTGCTTCCTTTGAGTTGAATTGCTGGTATAGTGAGCGGTTTGCCAGTGTCATCGGCCTCAACGGATATAACTGCTACTAATCCCTTCCACTTAGTAGGACAGGTGAATCACTCTCACGTAGCACAGTATCATCGTCTGCTAGTTGCAGGACACCACTGTCAATTAGATTCTGGATAAGGTGGCGGAGTGCCCAACATTCTTCTGTGTTGTGACCGCGAGAATGGGAATGATATTGACATACTCCCTCAGAATTGTACTGTCCTGAACGGGGATTGATTGGAGGTAAAATGGAAGTGATCCTTCCTTCATTGATTAGCATCTGAAGGATTTCCTCCATGGGTTGGCCCAAATATGTAAATTCCCTTCTATTGGCAAAATCCCGACGGGCCTTGGCATTCGCTCTCTTTGTCACTTTGTCCTCTAGCATTTCATTTTCTGAAGGTGACGAGGGAATATTCATGACAAGAGGAAGGAGACTAGCATGCTCCTGGTTGACTAACTGGCGTGTAACTTGATGCTGATAGATCACCAGTTCTGCCAATTGCTCAATTTGCTTGCACAGAGCTTTCATCTTACGTTCCATTACGAACTGGAACTTGGAATAATTCCACTTGTCAACACCATCATTGGTGGTCTAAGATGACTCGCCATTGAAATTAGAACTCTGTCCATTGCTCCAATTAATCATGTTGACTTCTTCCTCTTTGTGTTGAGGAAGAGGGTTGTCTTGAACGTGAGGTTGATCTGGTTTGGTGTCCATGATTTCCCCATTGTCTATCAGGTCTTGGATTTTGTGTTTCAAGGCCTAACAATTTTGAGTATCATGTCCAGGTGCCCCGGCATGATAAGCACATTTTCGAGCAGCATTGAAACCTCTTCCATTAGGGCTGGCTGGTGGAAGAAGATGCGTGATTTTCTTCTACATTGTCAGAAGAGTGAGAATATTCTCGAGTGAGTCCCCTAAGGGTGTGAACACTCGAGGGCGTTTAACTTCTCCACCTTTCGGTATTGGAGGGTTTGAAGACTGTGCTTGAAAGGGAGTATAATTTCTCCTCTGGATAGGCATGTTCTGATTGCCTTTTTGACCCTGTAGTATCAGGGAAACATCCTCCTCTTTCTTTTTATGGATCCTTCGAGGGTTGTTTCCATAATTTCCGGATTAGATGTGCTCAGCAACAGCTTTAAGGGCAGCTAGGTCTTGAATCTTTCCTGACTTCAATCCCATCTCAGCCATCTCCCCGTGTTTGATCATTTCAGAAAATGGTTTACCGATGCCGGCTAATACTCTTTCATAGAAAAAAGATTGTATGTCTATGAAAGTCATGACCATTTCTGATTTTGTCATGGAAGGAATAACTTGAGCAGCAAGGCGCCTCCACCTCTGGGCATACTCTCTGAAAGACTCGTTGGACTGTTTCTTGACCTTCGTAATCTGATACCGGTCAGGAGCCATCTGAGACTGGAAGCTGTATTGTGTGAGGAAGGTGTGTGCTAGCTCTTCCCAGCTAGGATCTTTGAGTTATCTAATTTGGTATACCACGAACGGGCTTCTCCAGTCAAACTCTTCTAGAACAGCTGCATTCTGAGCTTCTCGTCCTCTGCATAAGAATCGAGTTCTCCAATAAACACCTTCAAATATGTGTAAGGATCTCCTAACCCGTCATATTTTTTGAAGTCAGGAGTCTTAAAATTTTTTGGATAATGAACACTAGAGAATATACACAAGTCAGCATATGAAACACTCTTGTGTGCTCCAATTCCTTTGATAGCACGAAGGGTTTCCTCCATTTGAAGGACTTTCTTTCGGATGTCACCGGTGTCTGGATCTCCTGTGAGATGGGTGGCATCATGAATTTTGTTGGTCGTATCCAACTGTAGTTCAGGTATGGTAATGGCTTGAGTTCCCCCTTGTGTAGAGGGTTCAGCATGTATGGGTATTTTTGGACCCTGATTAGACTGGTGTAGTTCTTTGAGCAGAACAGCCAAATATGTGATTTTCTTGCTTAATCTGTCAAATTCTTTGCGAGAAACTGGATTAAGGTCAGTCTGGTTGGATGACGACATAATTGACTGTAGGCTCGCGGCCTTTTTGGATTTTGACCGGGTAGTAGGTCCGATGGTTTCCCTGCGAAAGACTTGCATTGTTTAGTCTTTAGGGAATGCGCAAATATTAGCATGCTATGTGATGTGTCCGTTTTAGGAATTTTATCTTGCAAAACGGAGGTTAGCTGTTTGTAATACGTACAGCATGTTAATTTAAATATGTATGTATACACATTTCTTCATATCTCTCATTACATGGAGATGAACATGGCATGAATTTGCAAGTAATTTACTTTGCAAGTAATGAAAAAGCATGAAGAGACTTTCCTTCGTGTTTGGTTTATCAGAGGCTGACCTATCTTAGGTTACTCTGGCGGTTTTTTGGCATGAAGGTTCCTAAATTATGGCAATTTACTCGACGGGAAGTTAATCCGGTCTTTCAACTGGAGCGAATTTGGGTGGTGCATTTCCTGAGCCTCGTTGGAATTAGTCTTCCTATGAGTCCAGTAATCAAACACCGATAGGATAGCCTCCTGGTGGAGGGACCACACAACATACATTCACATACATCGCGTCTCACCGTATGGAAAAGATGACATATGCGAAGCACTAATATCACAGGCAGATATGGTGCGAAGCACTAAGTGCAGTAAGTAAATGCATTAGTACACAATCATTCAAATGTAAATGCAACATTTATACACAGGTATATAACAGTTTTGAAAAGTTTATAATAGCGGCTTAAGTCCTCTTACTAGAATCCCCAGCAGAGTCGCCACCTGTCGACGTCAGGATTTTTAGTTGTCCATTTTCGTTACTTGTTCTTTGATGTTCTCATTTTAGGTGAGATTTGTTTGAAAAAATAAGTGAAAAAGGTCCGATATGTATAATGTCGACGATGGACTGTTAAGAGTCACCAGTTAGTTTTTTAAATGGTTGTACCAACACAAATGAGAAAAGGTTTGCACATTGACCCAGTGATGTGACACTGCTAAACGGGTCGGTGAAACCGATATTCATTAGGGTTCGGGGACTTGATTATGCGGAGGGAAGGTGTTAGGCACCCCCGACATCTGTGTTACCACGGTGACCGCCACTTTTCAAGAAACTGTTATCTAAATGTGTGTGTGTGTGTGGTTCAATGTGCTGTTATTTAGAAGTAGTGCGAGGCCTCGTTCGCACCTATATACACATGGTTTGAATTTATGTAAAAATTCAATTTTAACAAGATATGGCAGTGATGTTTTATAAAAGAGGTTTTTCAAACCCTTGTGCTCAATAGTAATTGAGACCTTTTACACTCCCATTTTATTAAATGTTTGGCTTGATTGCTTTTATTTTTTGAGATGTGAAGCATCTATAAGAAAATAATGTACAAAAAGGTGCTGAACTCCTCGTGGGTATGAAAACCATCTGAGGAAATCCAAACATCGCAAATAAATTTACAAGCTGCTTACAGCTGAAAAGGTCTATCACGGGAACCGAATCTAGATTCAGTAGACTAAATCTGTGATCACATGATTCCTAGGCTCACATGATGCCGCAATTGATAGAAAAGCAGTAAGCAGGTATATATATATATATATATATATATATATATATATATATATATATATATATATATATATATACACACACACACACACAGAGACATGATTACCAACCACGAAGCACCTCCGTGGGGGATTAAAAATATAAATAAAGCTGTAAAAGCTATCAACCGCCATGGAGGAAACTCCAAGCGGGACAAAACGTTAAGAAAGTTGTAAAAGCGATCAACCGCCACAAAGTAAACTCCAGGCGGAATGAAATAGATATATATATAAATATATATATAAAAGCGGTAAACGCACCAGATATAAAATTCAAGCTCATCGAACAAGGTTCGACCACAGTTGATATATATAATAAATATATATATATATATATATATATATATATATATATATATATATATATATATATTAAAGCAAATAAACGCTCCGGATATAAAATCTAGGCTCATCGAACAGAGTCCGACAACAGTTAATATATATATATATATATATATATATATATATATATATATAAAAGAAAATAAACGCTCCAGATCGAAGTCTAGGCTCAATCGAGGCATAACTCGATAATGTTAGTCCATATATATAAATATATATGTATATACAAACTGAAATAAAACCACGGACTGAAGTCCGGGCAAACACACACAACACGACTTTCAACGTGAAGAAAAGTGTGTGCAAACATAAAGAGAACGACTTTAAAGTGTGTGAGAAGGCTTACAGTGGACTGCCAAAGAAGACTTCTATATCTTTAAAGGTATGAACACTCAGCTCCCGCCGGTACAAGAGTAGATATATGTGAGCTCACAAGTGTTTAAAATGAGAAAGCACTCAATATAGGGTGAATACGGAGCAAATTTGACAGGGCTTCCTCGCCTTTTTCTTTCTTAAAATGGCCACCCCAAGCCCTCTATTTATAGAGGGGGGAACCGCAGGTACTTGCGGCTAGCCGCAAGTGTACCTGAGGCTGCCCGGGTTGCCCTGGGTTCCTGGCTGTACGTGCACGCGGGCAACGTGATGTCCGTTCAAACTTTCAGAATTGCAATCCGGGCATCCGACTAAGGTATGTAGGACCTATTTCGGATCGCTGTTATGGAGAGTTAAGCAATGGCATGGGATTAGAGGTTGTACGAAGTCATGAAGATGGGACGGTGCCCTCCGGTCTTCAAGCTTCAAATTCTATCAGTTACCCTACGTAATAGTCACTCGAGTTTGAATTTCCTTGATTCTTGTGGGACATTGATGTGTAGAAATGTATGTATAAAATGTTGAGACGGTACGATGTGGCGTCAAGGTGCCAAGATGACTACTTTGCCCCTCACCAGGACTATCACCGGTTTGGGCTGATAAAGCAGACGTTGCTCAGGGTTATCGAGATTGGACTGCTGCAAGTGTTGAAGGTCCTCAGTGTCATCTCTGAGGTGTGCCTGTCTTCCCGGTGTTATCTCCGGGTCTGGTACTGAGTGCCTCGGTATGAGCGCTGAGGTTGAAGCTGATTGCAGACATTTAAAACAAGTATTTTCGGGGTTATCTCCGAAACTGCAACTGCCTTCCTTGGGGTTATCACCAAGGTTGGTAAATGTTATTCCCAGTATTGGGACTGAGACTGGATACCTCGGGGTTATCTCCGAGATTAATCGGTCTTCTTCGGTGGAATTTTTGGTATTGGAACTGCATGCCTCGGGGTTATCTCTGAGGTTGCATCTGTTACTCCCGGTGTGTGTTCCGGGGTTGAGGCTGAACTTTCGGTAGTATCCGAACTGGATGTGAACTGTCTTCCAGGGTTATCTCTTGAAAGATGGATCTGCCTTCCTGCAATGTCAGTGACAGGTGTGCAAAAAATTTTGAGTGTCTACAGTACTCTTTTAGGTCCGTGTAAGGCGAAGGGAATGGAATGAAGGGACCTGCTGGAGGCTGAAAAGTCGTAGTGTGCTAGTGCTAGTGAGTTAGCGCAACAACTTAGTGTTTCTTTGCTGCTTTTATTAACATAAGGTTAAACGAAAGTGGTTGCTAATGCTTGTAGCTTGCTTCTGTCCTTAGTCAATTTTGGACTGAAGTTGTTCTGACTGCTGTATAATTTTTGAACCGAATACCTTCCTCTGTCATCTTTGCTCTGTCTCTTTTTGAGATAATCATTTATACCCCGTCTGACTATGAAGAGCCCCGAATCTATCGAGGAAGGATGTGGTGGTAACCCTCGCAGCTTCGTCTAGAGTCGGGCGTCTAGCTGTGCAGGAAGACTAACCCTAGCCACTATAGCGACCCCACCCCTAACTCTAGCTAAGAAACACCCCTCATCCACTTTGTAAGACCCCAACTTTTTGAATAAAGATTAATTTTTCTCGAAATATATTTTTGAATATTATGGTGCGGATTTGATATAATAGTTGTGGGTATTATTTACAAATTTTGCAAAGTACGCAAGTTGTTATATAATATTCGATTGGTCTGGGAATATTCATTTTAGCATGGAATATTTGTACAATGGCACAATCATTGGTGGACCCCACAACAGAATTATTGTCAGATTGAGAAAACGACAAAAATACTTTATGAAAATAATAGCGAAAGGGTTACCGTTAAACTGTTGAACTACCCGGTGGTAAAAGTACGGTAATACGCGTGGTTGCATAGTAGCACATGGTATTGATGCTTACGTGAGAAGTCACTCAGTTATACTGAATTATTGCTACAGTAATTGCTGCATCATATCTCTCATATTATTGATTCAATTATTGTTACAATATCATCTGCATAATATTATTTATTATTAAATTAATAATTGAGACGACAAAGTTATTCATATTATTATTTATAATATTGACAATGTCTATAAAGTTCTGCCAATGAGAGGTTTGGTCACCTAATTGCGCGCCAATAAGGAGAAATCTTTATCGGAAAACCCCCTCTTTCCTAGGAACGGCCTGGTTGTTAAATATTGTGAGTTATAATATTAATGATGAATAAGTTGTGTTGATTAAAGATGAAATTGATAGTTCTATTGTGTTGGGATTATTAGTGTTAATGGAAATCGACACCTATTTCGATGATAATTGATGTTTGGGGGGTTATATTGATAAATCGGGTAAGTTATCGAATAAATGAGCACTTAATTACTACTAATTCACATGCTTATATAACTATTTGTTCACATGTGGGTACTATTGAATCACATTCATGTACTATTAGGGGAGTTGATGCAAGATTGATAAGACTTGCATGACTAAGTTAAAAATGGAGGTATAGTTGAAGGTACTATACTGTAATTAATTTTTTTCACGTGATTATACTATTTATTCACATGATTGTACTATTGATTCACATTATTTACTATTGCGGGAGGTGGTGCAAGTTTGATAATACTTGCAGGACTAAATTAAAAAAAAAAAGAAAAAGAGGAAGGTATTATACTATAATTTTTCGAGCCCCAAAACGTGCAATTATCGAAACTATATTTTTCTATAGATAGAAGCTCATCCTTCCTTCATTTCTCACCATTTCACAAAAGCTTTAGAACAATTATTATAGAGAGAAATTTTAGAGAGAAAGAAGAATAGAAGTCTGCTACCTTTCTACTCCAATATCCAGTTTTAATTTTTCTAAGGTAGGGAGTATTATTTCTTTCTTATCCCTAAAGAGAACTTCTGTTATTCTATTTTTTATTATTCTATTAGAATAACCTGTATACGCGGGCTACCCTATACTTGGTGAAATTCTTCTGTTATTCCATTCTTTATTATTCTGCTGGAACATCCTGTCTGTGTGTTTACGCCGGACCTGGTTCCATTATTTATTATTCTGCTGGAACATCCTGTCTGTGCATTCTAGGTCGGACCTGGTTCCGTCTTTATTATTCTGTTGGAATATCCTGTCTGTGCATTTTACGCCGGACCTGATTCCGTCTTTATTATTCTGTTGGAATATCCTGTCTGTGCGTTTTACGCCGAACCTAGTTCCGTTATTTATTATTCTGTTGGAATAACCTGCCTGTGCGGTCTATCGCATGTCTGGTGATTTCTTTTGTTATTCCATTCTTTATTATACTCAGTTGGTTAAAGTTTTGACTTCTATACTCCATGAAATTAGTGGAATATCCTTGATATTTGCGCTTCATCTAATATCTTTTCATGGAAATATTCTTCTGAGCATTCTTGAATTTTACTCCACAAAGCAGTATCATGTTGACAATTTGGACGTTATTAATTCCTGGATAAATTAATTCTTGAACTTGTTTTATTAAATTCTTATATCATTGTCATCATCCTCATGTTTATATTGTGTTGAAAGTTATCTGTGGCCTGTAGTGCATAGATGAACTTGGTATGATTATGACCAGGGATTATTCAGTATAATCATGACCGTAATGTTATAAATGATGTGGTAAAAGTCCTCATTGGCCCGTAGTACATTGAGAGACAGTTGTTGGTATGATCATGACCATTGATAAATACAGGAATATCTTTGGCCTGTAGTGCATGGATAATTTGTGGATGTGATACTAATGAATATCCTTGGCCGTAGTGCAGGGATGAGGTGGATTATTTATTAAGATGAGTCTCAGCGATAAAAGTGATGAAAAACCTTTTAAATTATAAAAGATAGTAGATTTTATTCTCTACTTGACTCTTTTAATGGATTGCTTGTAGTTAAACTTGATGTTTGTTATATTGTATCAGTTTAACACTGTTGAAGGCTAACGATAATTTATTCTACATTATCTTAGTCATAATATTTCTTACTGGGCTAGTTGAGCTCACCCTTTCTTTCATTGTTCTCTTCAGGAAATGAGAACGTAGCTGGGACTAGTCGGGGAACGGAGTGACGATTCAGATGATAGTATTAGTAGTCCTCACTATTTTGTTAAATAGTGTGATAATAAATGTAATGAGGACTTTATTTGAGTTTTTATACTCTTTAGAAGACAATGTTTGTATTAAAGCTCACAGCTCATGTTGTATATTTAAGTTGTATTTGAATTTTGTACCATGTATTTGGCGACCCAAGATGGGTGATGTATACCTATTTTGGGGGCGTCACGGTTGGTATCAAAGCTTAGGGATATGATCCCTGGCTAAGATGTGAGACTAGAAATAGGAGGGGAGAGACGGGGAATTCCTTCGCTAGTATGACCTACCTACGTTTATTTAGTATTTAATTGGTCGGTCAGAGTATAGGGATAATATGTTGCATGTCAATTAACCCTTGTTTTGTGGCAGTGTTTGAAAATGGCATCTGAGAATGTTGAGAATATCAATTGAGCACAGGAGACCGTTGAGTCTCCACAGATCAATAATCATGACAATGTGCATCAGGAAGGCGACAATCCTCATGCAAACAACAACACTGACCAAATGATGAACGATGGAATTTTCCGAGGCTTCATGCAATTCATGCAACATCAGGCGAGAACGGCTCCTGTTCAAAATACAGGTGGAAACACTGGAAACTCTCAAACAGTCACCACTAAACAGTTTAAGGAGCTGGGACCACCGGAGTTTATTGGAGAGCCAAAACCACTTAAGGCGGAAGCGTGGATAAAGCAAATCACCAAGATATTTGATGTCTTGGGATGCTCTGAGGAGAAAAAGGTTCCCTTCGCCACCATTATGTTGCGTGAAGAAGCAGACTGCTGGTGGGAATCTGTAAAGCGTACCCAGCCTGACGCACTTAAGATGTCGTGGGAGAAGTTCCAAGAGCTGTTCAACGACAAGTACTTTCCCGAAAGTATTCGTCACAAGAAAGAAGTAGAATTCATCAAGCTGGAGCAAAACAACATGACCGTATCGCAGTACGAGGCCAAGTTTGCCGAGTTGTCCCGATTTGCGCCCCATTTGGTTGAGAATGAGGAGCGAATGACGCGGATATTTCTAAGAGGTTTGAAACTGAAGATACGATAATATCTTATTTCTCATAAACTGTGTTTATATTCAGATGTTGTAAATAGGGCTCAATTATTGGAGCGCGATAACGAATCAACGCAACCAAGAGAAAGTAGCCGGCAGAATGAAAATACAAGTGGTAACAGTCATCGAAGCGGTGACAACAAACGTGGAGGGAATCAACATGCCAAAAATGGTAACCACTTCGGTGGTAATCATAGCCAAGACAATAAGAATGGACATTTCAAGAAGAGGAGATTCAACAATGATGGAAAGACATCAGCACCAACACCCGTTGTCAAGGAAGGAGAACGACCACCTATCATATGCTTCAAATGCGGAGGGGAGGGTCACATCTATGACACCCCCAAATCCTGGTACTTCATTTTCTCAAGATTTGGTGCTCACGTAATCAAAACATTCATTGCTAACTAGCCATTCGTAATAGAATTGAATAATAAAAGAAAACCTACCCATACAGAATTAAACTTAAATAAAATTTCCCAGGTTATCTAACCTTTAACAACAATCATTCAAATACGGAAATTTAAATAAACTTCATTACAATCATTAAACCAAAGTCTGAAAATAAACTATCAAACAATTACAAGTCTTCAGTATTTGTTCATCTTTCCTTTTCCCTTACTGGTGCTAGGTACGTCACCCGTTTCAACTTTAGCTGTAAGAAATTTTACAGGCAATAGTGAGCAAACAAGGCCCACTTGAAATAACAATAAGTAAATCATTAAACTTTTACATCAATTGCTAATATTAGGCTCAATAGAACTGACAAATATATTCTATTAACTTCCTGAAAATTTTAACATTTACTGAGGGTCTAATGTCCAAGAATCATGTCCACAGTTATAAATAATCTTTCAACTTTAACTTTAATAGTCATAAGACTATAAGGACTCCACGTATTTAGGGGGATCAACCCTTTGTACAATGTATTGTGCACAATCATTTCAACGCTAAGCGTAAACCTCTATTAAAAGAGTTGTTCATTTCAGTATTTAGAATACAACTCCGCACCAAAGTAAGTTTGGTTTGGATAAGCTTTCAAGGAAATTTGGAATTCAACGAACATCAACTACAGAGTAGTTGAATAAAATCCATGACATTATACTTATAGAATAATCATAATTGAATTAATCTTAGTAACTAAAATCATGCTTTAGGAATAATCTAATAGCATACAAATTGAATACTATAGCATACATTGCTTGAACAATACTAAGCCAGGGTTAATTAGAATTGAATATTAAACATGCATCAAAACCTAGTTATGCATGCTAACCAACAATTGAATTACAAGAATAACTTGTTCAATGTAAGACCCCATGTAAGACCCCAACTTTTATAAATAAAGATGAATTTTCTATAAATATCATTTTTGAATATTATGGAGTTAATTTAATATAATGTTATAGTTGTGGGTAATATTTATAAATTTTGCAAAGTACGCAAGTTGTTATATAATATTCGATTGGTCGGAGAATATTCATTTTAACAGGGAATATTCGTACAACAGCACAATCATTGGTGGACGCCACAACGGAATTATTGTCGGATTGAGAAAACGACAAAAATATTTTATTAAAAATAATGGCGGAAGTTTTACCATTGATACTGTTGAACTACTCGGTAGTAAAAGTACAATAATATGCGTGGTTGCATAGTAACACACGATATTGATTATTAATACTTATGTGAGAAGTCACTCAGTTTGATTCAATTATTGTCAGTTAATAATATGAATTATTTAGCGATAATGACGTTTTGTTTTATTCGTATTATTAACGTAATAAAACAGAAACATCTTTTTATGTAAAACAAAATACTTTATTAAAGTTATTCTATAAATAGAATATATTATTTAAAAGATTTTTCTTTAAATATGGACCGTCAGATTAAAGTAATCAATCTGGACCGTTCATGGATTAGTTACTATGTATTCTATTTTTCTATAAATAACAGCTCATTCCTTCATTATTTCTTACGAATTCATTGAACTCTAGAGAGAGAAACTATAGAGAGAAACTATAGAGAGAGAAGAAGAGTATTCTGCTACTTAACTAGTTCCTTATTTCAGCTCTTCTTTAAAACGGTAAGGGGTGTTATTCTTTCTTATTCATGAAGAGAACTGTTGTTATTCTATTTCTTATTATTCTATTGGAATAACCTGTATACGCAGTCTACCCTATACTTGGTGACATT
The DNA here is from genome assembly GCA_016801055.1 of Panax notoginseng. NCBI lineage: Eukaryota > Viridiplantae > Streptophyta > Magnoliopsida > Apiales > Araliaceae > Panax > Panax notoginseng. Next base: position 86,716,669 of record CM029023.1, read on the forward strand.
CTTCTATTATTCTGTTGGAACATCCTGTCTGTGTGTTTTACACCGGACCTGGTTCTGTTTTTATTATTATTCTGTTGGAACATCCTGTCTGTGTGTTTTACACCGGACCTGGTTCCGTTTTTATTATTATTCTGTTGGAACATCCTGTCTGTGTGTTTTACATCGGACCTGGTTCCGTCTTGTTATTATTCTGTTGGAACATCCTGTCTGTGTGTTTTACACCGGACCTGGTTCCATTATTTATTATTCTGTCGGAATATCCTGTCTGTGCGTTTACGCCGGACCTGGTTCCATTATTTATTATTCTGTTGGAATAACCTGTCTGTGCGGTCTATCGCATGCCGGGTGATTTCTTTTGTTACTCCATTCTTTATTATACTCAGTTGGTTAAGTTTTGACTTCTATACTCCATGCAATTAGTGGAATATCCTTGATAATTGTGGTTCATCCAGTATCTTTTCATAAAAATATTCTTCTAAGTATTCTTGAATTTTACTCCACAAAGCAGTATCATGTTGACAATTTGGACGTTGTTAATTCTTGGATAAATTAATTCTTGAATTTGTTTTATTGAATTCTTATATCATTGTCATCGTCCTCATGTTTATAAAATGTTGAAAGTCATCTGTGGCCTGTAGTGCATAGATGGACTTGGTATGATTATGACCAGGGATTATTCGGTATAATCATGACCGTAATGTTACAAATGATGTGGTAAAAGTCCTCATTGGCCCGTAGTGCATTGATGGACAGTTGTTGGCATGATCATGACCATTAATGAATACACGAATATCCTTGGCCGTAGTGCAGGGGTGATTCGATGATGTGGATTATTTTACTAAGCTGAGTCCCAGCGATCATAGTGTTGAAAAACCTTTTAAATCATAAAAGATAGTAGAGTTTATTTTCTACTTGACTCTTTTAATGGATTGCTTGTTCCGCTGCAGTTAAACTTGATGTCTATTATATTTTATCAGTTTAACATTGTTGAAGGCTAATGAAAATTTATTCTGCATTATCTTAGTCATAATATTTCTTACTGAGCTAGTTGAGCTCACCCTTTCTTTCACTGTTCTCTTCAGGAAATGAGAACGTAGCTGGGGCAAGTCGGGGAACGGAGTGATGGTTCGAATGATAGTATTAGTTAGTAGTCCTCACTATTCTATGTAATAGTGTGTTAATAAATATAATGAGGACTCCTTTTGAGTATGAATACTCTCTAGAAGATAATATTTGTATTCAAACTCGCAGTTTATGTTTTGTCGTATTGTACACGACAGTTGTATTTCTATGTTGTACTATGTATCTGACGACCCAAGATGGGTGATGTATACCTAATTTAGGGGGCATCACAGTTGGTATCAGAGCTTAGGGATATGATCCCTGGCTAAGATGTGAGAATAGAACTAGGAGGGGAGAGACGGGGAATTCCTTCGCTAGTATGACCTACCTAAGTTTATTTGTATGGTATTTAATTGGTCGGTCATAATATAAGGATAATATATGACATATCAATTAACTTTTATTTTGTGGCAGTATCTGAAAATGACATATGAGAATGTTGAGAATAGCAATGGAGCACAGGCGACTGTTGATTCACCACATATCAATAATCTGGATAATGTGCATCAGGAAGGTGACAATTCTCATGCAAATAACAACACTGACCAGATGATGAATGATGGAATGTTCAGAAACTTTATGCAGTTCATGCAACAGCAGGCGAGAGCGGCTCCTGTCCAAAATATAGGTGGAAACACTGAAAACTCTCGGACGGTCACCGCTAAACAGTTCAAGGAGCTGGGACCACCAGAGTTTAAGGGAGAGCCAAAACCACTTATAGCAGAAACATGGATAAAGTAGATTACCAAGATATTTGATGTCTTGGGATGCTCCGAGGAGCAAAAGGTTCCCTTTGCCGCCTTTATGTTGCGAGGAGAGGCAGATTACTGGTGGGAATCGATTAAGCGTACTCAACCTGCCGCACTGAAGATGTCTTGGGAGAAGTTCCAAGAGCTGTTCAATGACAAATACTTTCCTGAAAGTGTTCATCACATGAAGGAGGTGGAGTTCATCAATTTGGAGCAGAATAATATGACCGTGTCGCAGTATGAGGCTAAATTTACTGAGTTGTCCCGGTTTGCATCCGACTTGGTGGATAATGAAGAACGAATGACGCGAATGTTTTTGCGAGGTTTGAAACCTGAGATACGTCAACATCTTATTTCTCATAAACTGTGTTTGTATTCAGATGTTGTGAATAGGGCTCAGTTAGTGGAGCGCGATAACGAGTCAACGCAACCAAAAGAGAGCAGTCGGCAAAATGATAATACTAGTGAGAGCAGTCATCGAAGCGGTGATAACAAGCGTGGATGGAATCAACAGGCCAGAAATGGTAACCACTTCGGTGGTAATCTGGGCCAAAACAATAAGAATGGTCATTTCAAGAAGAGAAAATTCAACAATGATGGAAAGACGTCAGCACCAGCACCCGTTGTTAAGGAAGGAGAACGACCACCTATCATATGTTTCAAATGCGGAGGGGTGGGGCACATCAGTCCAAACTGCGCGATGCCGTCTAAAGCATGTTATAATTGTGGAAGAGAAGGTCATTTAGTTCGATTTTGTCGTTTACCAAAAACAAGTTCAGCCAAGATGGAGACACCAAAGGCCGTCCCAGAAAAGTCAAAACCGGTAGTGTAAGGGAGAGCGTTTGTTGTGACCTCCCAGAAAGCAAGGAACCCGAATGAGGTCATCACGGGTAAGCTTATCATAAACTCTAACGAAGTCTATACTTTATTTGATACTGGTTCTACCCATTCTTTTATTTCTCCTACTTGCGCTCATCGATTAAATTTGACTCCAGAGAAATTAGACTTTGATTTATCTGTTGAAACTCCATTGGGAGAAACCTTCATTACATCCACAGTTTATAAGTCCTGTTTGGTTCAAGTTGGTACCCACACATTACCTGTCGATCTTATTTCATTAAAAATACTTGCATTTGACGTGATTATAGGGATTGATTGGTTAACTACTCATCATGCAAAAATTGATTATTTTCGTAAGGTTGTTAGTTTTCATATTCCTAATCGACCTATTATGCGAATTCAAGCAACCAAACCATTAAAATCAATCGCTGTCATCTCAAGCCATAAAGCTATTCGTTTATTGAAAAACGGATGTCAAGCTTTCTTAGCTCATGTCACGGATCTAAACAAAAATACGTCAGTTTTGAATGATATTTCTATTGTTAATAAATTCCCTGACGTATTTCCTGAAGAACTTCCTGGCCTACCCCAGAGCATGAAATTGAATTTTGTATCGACCTTGAACCCGGTACAAAACCCATTTCCAAAGCCCCATATCGAATGGCTCCTATTAAACTTCAGGAGTTAAAGATCCAACTGCAAGAATTGTTAGACATTGGCTTTATTCGTCCTAGTACTTCTCCTTGGGGTGCTCCTGTGCTATTCGTGAAGAAGAAAGATGGAAGTATGCGACTTTGTATTGATTATCGGGAGTTGAATCATGTCACCATCAAAAACAGGTACCCATTGCCACGTATTGATGACCTGTTTGACCAGTTGCAAGGAGCACAATTCTTTTCAAAGATTGATCTTCGTTCTGGATATCATCAGCTGAAGGTTAGAACTGAGGATATTCCAAAGACGGCTTTCAGAACTCGGTACGGGCATTATGAATTCCTAGTCATGTCCTTTGGATTGACTAATGCTCCTGCTGCCTTCATGGATATGATGAACCGGGTATTCAAGGAATATTTAGATCACTTTGTGGTCGTCTTTATTGATGACATCCTTATTTATTCCAAAAGTCGTGAAGATCATGAGCAACACTTGAGGCTGGTACTCCAAAAGCTTCGTGAATACAAGCTTTATGCCAAGTTGAAGAAATGCGAGTTCTGGCTGGAGGAGGTAGCATTCCTTGGGCACGTAGTATCAAGTTATGGAATATCTGTTGACCCGGCAAAGATTGAAGCTATTCAAAGCTGGAAACAACCTAAATCAGTGACCGAAGTACGTAGCTTTCTTGGTTTAGCTGGTTATTATCGGAGATTCGTGGAAGGATTTTCTCGAATCGCTACTCCATTAACTCAGTTGACTCGGAAAGATACAAAGTTCGGTTGGAGCGAAGAATGTGAGCAGAGTTTTCAAGAACTCAAGAGGGGACTCATTTCAGCACCTGTTCTAACAATACCATCTGGCTCGGAGGGATTTGTCATCTACAGTGATGCTTCGAGCAAAGGGTTGGGATGCGTTCTCATGCAATATGGAAAAGTCATAGCCTATGCATCAAGACAACTCAACGAATATGAGAGGAATTATCCTACTCATGATTTAGAGTTGGCAGCTGTTGTCTTTGCACTTAAAATTTGGAGGCATTACTTGTATGGGGAGAAGGTGGAGATCTTTACGGATCATAAAAGCCTCAAATATTTCTTCACTCAAAAGGAACTCAACATGCGACAACGACGTTGGCTTGAATTGTTGAAAGATTATGATCATACCATTCAATACCATCTTGGAAAAGCGAACGTGGTAGCTGACGCATTGAGTAGAAGACCATATGCAAGTACGAGTGCGATATTGTCAACGCAAAGCCCCATTTTGTGTGACTTGCAAAGGATGGAGATAGAGTTAAAGACTCCAGGAACCCATGTGATGATGGCGAATATACGAGTAGAACCAACTTTAATTGATAAAGTTAAAGCTGCTCAAGCTACAGACCGAGAGCTGATGCGTATGAGGAAGAAAGTGCAAGAAGGTGCTATGCCAGAAGCAAGAATCGATTAAGAAGGAATATTTCAAGTCAACTCCGGACTTTGTATTCCTAACAACCCTGATTTAAAGTATGAAATCATGATGGAGGCGCACAACACACCGTTTGCAATCCATCCTGGAAGTACCAAAATATATCATGATCTTCGTCATACATTTTGGTGGAGCAATATAAAGAGAGAGATATCGCTGTTTATCTCAAGGTGTCTAACTTGTCAACGAGACAAAGCGGAGTATCAAGTACCAAAAGGTCCATTGTAACCACTTGAAATTCCAAAATGGAAGTGGGAGCACATTACCATGGATTTCGTTACCGGTCTTCCTAAGATTTCTCAAGGTATTGATGCGATTTGGGTCATTGTGGATAGATTGACCAAGTCTGCCCATTTCTCACCGATACGAAAAACTTATACACTTGAACGTCTTGCTCGTATGTACATAAACGAGATTGTAAAACTACATGGTATGCCAGTATCCATAGTTTCTGATCGAGACCCAAGATTCACTTCACGATTTTGGGTTAGTTTACAAAAAGCTATGGACACAGATTTACGATTTAGTTCGGCATATCATCCTCAGACGGACGGACAATCAGAGAGGACTATTCAAACTCTAGAAGATTTATTAAGACTATGTGTCTTTGACTTCAAGGGAAGTTGGGACAAGTTCTTACCATTGGTGGAGTTTTCCTACAACAACAGTTATCAAGCAAGTATTGGCATGGCTCCATTCGAAGCATTGTATGGAAGAAAATGTCGTTCTCCAGTATGCTGGGATGAGGTGGGTGAAGCAACGTTGTTGGGACCGGAGTTGGTACATATGACTACAGAAAAGATTCAAACGATCCGACAACGTATAAAAACCTCACAAGATCGACAAAAGAGTTATGCTGATCTTCATCGAAAAGACGTGGAATTTGATGTAGGAGATCATGTGTTCTTACGTGTTGGTCCATGGAAAGGAGTTACGAAATTTGGAAAGAGAGAAAAGCTCAATTCTTGATTCATCGGTCCATTTTTAATCCTCGATCGAATAGAAACTGTGGCTTATAGACTCGCTTTACCGCCAAGTATATCTCGTGTTCATAACGTTTTTTACATATCCATGTTACGCAAATATGTGGAAGACCCGAACCACATTATTGAGTTAGAACCGGACGAAATAGCGGAGGATTTGACGTATGAAGAAGTTCCTATTCAAATCTTGGATAAGAAGGAACATATTCTACGCTCCAAGGTTATACCTCAAGTCAAAGTTTTGTGGAGAAACCACGATGTTAAGGAAATGACTTGAGAGTTAGAATCTAAAATGAAATCAAGGTATCCTTACCTCTTCGACATACCAGGTACGTACCCTAATTTCGAGAGCAAAATTTCATAAGAAGGGGAGGTTGTAAGACCCCAACTTTTATAAATAAAGATGAATTTTCTATAAATATCATTTTTGAATATTATAGAGTTAATTTGATATAATGTTATAGTTGTGGGTAATATTTATAAATTTTACAAAGTACGCAAGTTGTTATATAATATTCGATTGGTCGGGAAATATTCATTTTAACAAGAAATATTCGTACAACGGCACAATCATTGGTGGACCCCACAACGGAATTATTGTCGGATTGAGAAAACGACAAAAATATTTTATTAAAAATAACGGCAGAAGTTTTACCATTGATACTGTTGAACTACTCGGTAGTAAAAGTACAATAATACGTGTAATTGCATAGTAACACACGGTATTGATTATTAATGCTTATGTGAGAAGTCACTCAGTTTGATTCAATTATTGTCAGTTAATAATATGAATTATTTAGCGATAATGACGTTTTGTTTTATTCGTATTATTAACGTAATAAAACAGAAACATCTTTTTATGTAAAACAAAATACTTTATTAAAGTTATTCTAAAAATAGAATATATTATTTAAAAGATTTTTCTTTAAATATGGACCGTCAGATTAAAGTAATCAATCTGGACCGTTCATAGATTAGTTACTTTGCATTCTATTTTTTTATAAATAGCAGTTCATTCCTTCATTATTTCTTACGAATTCACTGAACTCTAGAGAGAGAAACTATAGAGAGAAACTATAGAGAAAGAGAAGAAGAGTATTCTGCTACTTAACTACTTCCTTATTTCAGCTCTTCTTTAAAACGGTAAGGGGTGTTATTCTTTCTTATTCATGAAGAGAACTGTTGTTATTCCATTTCTTATTATTCTATTGGAATAACCTGTATACGCGGTCTACCCTATACTTGGTGACATTCTTCTATTATTCTGTTGGAACATCCTGTCTGTGTGTTTTACACCGGACCTGGTTCCGTTTTTATTATTATTCTGTTGGAACATCCTGTCTGTGTGTTTTACACCGGACCTGGTTCCGTTTTTATTATTGTTCTGTTGGAACATCCTTTCTGTGTGTTATACACCGGACCTGGTTTCGTCTTGTTATTATTCTGTTGGAACATCCTGTCTATGTGTTTTACACCGGACCTGGTTCCATTATTTATTATTCTGTCGGAATATCCTGTCTGTGCGTTTACGCCGGACCTGGTTCCATTATTTATTATTCTGTTGGAATAACCTGTCTGTGCGGTCTATCGCATGCCGGGTGATTTCTTTTGTTATTCCATTCTTTATTATACTCAGTTGGTTAAGTTTTGACTTCTATACTCCATGCAATTAGTGGAATATCCTTGATAATTGCGGTTCATCCAGTATCTTTTCATAAAAATATTCTTCTAAGTATTCTTGAATTTTACTCCACAAAGCAGTATCATGTTGACAATTTGGACGTTGTTAATTCTTGGATAAATTAATTCTTGAATTTGTTTTATTGAATTCTTATATCATTGTCATCGTCCTCATGTTTATAAAATGTTGAAAGTCATCTGTGGCCTGTAGTGCATAGATGGACTTGGTATGATTATGACCAGGGATTATTCGGTATAATCATGACCGTAATGTTACAAATGATGTGGTAAAAGTCCTCATTGGCCCGTAGTGCATTGATGGACAGTTGTTGGCATGATCATGACCATTAATGAATACACGAATATCCTTGGCCGTAGTGCAGGGGTGATTCGATGATGTGGATTATTTTACTAAGCTGAGTCCCAGCGATCACAGTGTTGAAAAACCTTTTAAATCATAAAAGATAGTAGAGTTTATTTTCTACTTGACTCTTTTAATTGTTTGCTTGTTCCGCTGCAGTTAAACTTGATGTCTATTATATTTTATCAGTTTAACATTGTTGAAGGCTAATGATAATTTATTCTGCATTATCTTAGTCATAATATTTCTTACTGGGCTAGTTGAGCTCACCCTTTCTTTCATTGTTCTCTTCAGGAAATGAGAACGTAGCTGGGGCAAGTCGGGGAACGGAGTGATGGTTCGAATGATAGTATTAGTTAGTAGTCCTCACTATTCTATGTAATAGTGTGTTAATAAATATAATGAGGACTCCTTTTGAGTATGAATACTCTATAGAAGATAATATTTGCATTCAAACTCACAGTTTATGTTTTGTCGTATTGTACACGGCAGTTGTATTAGTAAGTTATATTTCTATGCTGTACTATGTATCTGACGACCCAAGATGGGTGATGTATACTTAATTTTGGGGGCGTCACACCCCAAATTATTAATAAATAAAATTTAAATTCCCTCTATTTATTATTTTGAAATAGTAAGGGTTAAATTGATTAATGAGGTTAGTTATGGGTAAAATGCGCAAATATTTTAAATAAGCAGGTGGTTATAAAATATTCATTGTTGTCGGGGAATATTCGTTTGGTCGTGGAATATTCTTCCTGTCGGGGAATATTCGTACGACGGCGCAGTCTTTTGTGGTCCCCATAATGGAAAGCGATTGGATGAAGAAAACGACAAGTATAAGTTGTTTATAAATAACAGCGTAGTTGTTACCGTTAATACTGTTGGAATACCCGGTGGTTAAAACACAGTAATACGCGGTGTTGCACAGTAGCACACTGTATTGCACCAATTATTGATTCTTACGTAAGAAGGCACTACTCAATAATGGTTACAGTAATTACTGTTCAGTATTTTATTTTATTGATTCAATAATTGCTGCGTTGATATTTTATATTACTGTTGTTTCAATAATTATCACTACACAGTATTTTTCTTTATCAGATCAATAATTCATATTATTTGAATAATATTATTAGATAACATTATTGGTAATATCTAGAAAGTTCTGTCTAAGGAGAGGTTTGGTCATCTAATTGCGCGCCAGTAAAGAGAAATCCTTATTGGAAAGCCCCCTCTTTCCTGAGAACGGCCTGGTTGTCATAAATGTGATTCTGTAATATTATTTGTGAATAATTAATTATTGATTCATATGATAAGGAAATATTTATTTTATGTGGATATAAATGAGGGATATATTTTTGTGGTTAAAAATGAAGGAGTTAATGTTGAGATTTTTATCAGTATTTTTATCGGAATGGTGGTATTAAAAATCAGGGTTTTTGAGATATTTTGCGGGGGTTATAATTTTTAATCCGACCGTTGGATCGTGGTAATTTTTGGATATGTTATACATATATAAGTTGAGTATATGTCCACAAATTTTGAACCGTTAAAAATGAACGTATGATTTATTATAAATTTTACGAGATGACTGGTTCAGGAATTATTGAATTTTCGAAGTTTATCATTTTGGTGGAAAATTCTAGAATTGGCGGGCCCCACTCTTGGTTGGTGAAGAAATATGCTGAGATTTTTATTCAAATGTGGTAGGCTTGAATAGTAGCAGGTAAAGCCATCAGGTTACAGGTTAAGTCTGCTTCGGTGTGCTAACATTTTTCTATAAATAGAGGGCTAAGTTAGAATTAAAAATCACACCAGAAACAAGTTTTCTCTCTTTCTGTCTCTAGATTATTGAGTGTATTTTGTGAGTATTTAGATACTTTGAGAGTTTCTATTCATCAGAGCAAGTTTTTTTCAGCCTTATACCGGTATTCCGACCAGAAGTACTGTCTTTACGAGGTAAGGGATGTTATTTTATTCGAAAATGATATTATTTCTTCAATATCATTATGCCGAAATATTGGTTGGAAATTTTTATCAAATTTAAAACTTTTCACGTCGGGGTTACTATTCATGAGTTACTATTCACGAGTTACTATTCACCGAAAAATGAAATTTTCTTCTTTTCGTCCAAAATATCTATTCTGGGTACTAGCTTTGATTGTATCCATATTTTGATCATTCTTGAATTTTACTTCACTATGAATAATTATAAGGTATTTTTGGACATGGATAAATAGAAATATGAATCCTTAATATTTGTTATTTTGTTTCACTGGATTCGTTTTCTTTAAGATATTTTTCATCATTCTCAGTCCTAAATGATGATATTACTGAATATCTTTCGCCTGTAGTGCAAAGATGAATGATTAACTGATGAATATCTTTGACCCGTAGTGCAAAGATGAACAGGTGTTGAGATGAACATGACCGACTGGTGATACAAATGAATATCTTTGGCCTGTAGTGCAAAGATGAATATTTGATTAAAGATGGTTATTGATTGTTGTTATAGGGATAAAATATTGATGAAGAACTTTTAAATCTTAGAAGATAGTAGAACTCATTCTCTATTTGACTCTTCTAATGGTTTGCTATTTCCGCTGCAGTTATTGATTTAAAACTTGTTGTCTATTGTATTCTATTAGATTTTTCCCTGTTGAAGACTAACGATAATTTGTTCTGTATTATGTTAGTCATAATGTTCTTTACTGGGCTAGTTGAGCTCACCTTTTTCCTTTTTGTTCTTTTTTCTCAGGAGGCGAGAATGTAGCGAGTACTAGTCGGGGTATGGAATGATGGTTCTAGAAGTTATTTTAGTAGTCCTCACTATTTTGTGAAATACTGTATCAATAATTGTAACGTGGATATTGTCAAGATGACAATATTTGTATTTAAACTCACAGTTCTTATGTTGTAACAGTAAAGATGTAGTTGTTTTTGTACCATGTATTTTGGCGACTCAGAATGGGTGTTGTATACCTATTTTTGGGGCGTCACAGTTGGTATCAAAGCTTAGGGATATGATCTCTGGCGGAGATCGGAGAATAGAACTAGGAGGGGAGAGACGAATAAATCCTTCGCTAGTGTGTCCTACCTAAGCTTATTTATTGGTCAGTCATAATATAGGGGTATTATGTGATTTGTTAATATATTTAATTAACCCTTGTTTTATGGCATTATTTGAGAATGTCGACTGAGAATGTTAACAGTGGAGTAAATGAGACCGTGGAGACACCGGTGCTTACCAACGAGGAGAACGTGCAATAGGCTGGCAATGTTACTCCTGTGAACAACACCAATGAGCAGATGATGAACGATGGAATGTTTAGAAGTTTTTTGCAATTCATGTAAAACCAGACGAGGGAGACTCGTGTTCAAAATACAGGAGGAAATGATAACAATTCACGGTTTGTCACAGCCAAACAGTTCAAAGAATTGGGACCACCAGAATTTAAGGGAAAGCCGGATCCGATCATGGCGGAAACGTGGGTCAAGCAAATTACCAAGATATTCGATGTCTTGGGATGCACGGAGGAACAGAACCATTCGCCACCTTTATGTTCCGTGGCGAGGCAGACTACTGGTGGAAGTCTGTGAAGCGTACCCATCCAGCCGCACTCAGCATGTCTTGGGAGACATTTCAGAAACTGTTCAATGACAAGTACTTTCCTGAAAGTATTCGTCATATGAAGGAGGTAGACTTTATTAGACTGGAGCAGAATAACATGACGGTGTCTCAGTACGAGACGAAGTTTGCAGAGTTGTCCAGGTTTGCACCTCATTTGGTGGAGAATGAGGAACGTATGACGAGGATGTTTCTGAGAGGTTTGAAACCTGGCATGCGTCAATATCTCATTTCTCATAAATTTTATCTCTATTCAGATGTTGTCAACAAGGCTCAATTATTAGAGTGAGATAACGAGTACGGTCAACTGAGGGACCACAACCAGGATCATATCGGTGACAGCAGTCATCAGAACAATGATAACCAGCGGAGAAAGAAAAATACAGATAAGAACGGCAACCACTCTGGTGGTAATCGTGGCTATGAAAATAGAAGAAGCGAGTCGGGAGGAGATTTTAAAAAGAGGAGATTCATCAATGACAATACGAAGACGTCAGCACCAGCAGCAACTGGTTCCAAGGGAGGAGAACGACTGTAGCAACCCGATATTTTCTATATAAATAAATAAGAAATTTTGTGAATAAATTTTTTTTTTATATTAAGGATGAGGATTTGTACAAGATTATGTGTATATGTATTTATGTGGTAAGTAAAAATATATTTATTACATAATTATTTACAAATGAATTTATTTTAAAATTATTGATTATTAAAAAGTATATACTTATAATAATTAATTTATGGTAGAAATATTTTAATAATTATTTTCCATAAAAATATATAATCATATATTATTTAAATAATATATGAACTGATTTTTAGAATAATTATAATAATTATTTTATTATATGAATTTTAGTACAAGTTATTAAGTTAATTATTTTACCTTAATTATTAAGGATAAATATGCAAGAATAAATCAGATATGGAATCCAAATCCTAATTTTGGATTATTGCCAAGGTATGAGAATAATAATATAATATTAATTATATTTTGATTTTTCAGTGCTATGAATATGTACTGTATATTTGTATTGATAATAATTGGTCAATTATGGTGTTTAATTTCAAAACCCTAGTATTAATTGGTTAAACCCTAATTTTACTTAGGGAAACTCTAAATTAAAAATCAATTGTGAGCTTAAGACTGCTATATAACTATGTTATATGTTGTGTATTAAGTGATTAATTAGGTTAAACCCTAATTATAATCTAGAAACCTTAATTGTAAATTAGAAACCCTAATTTCCAATTTGAAAGCCTAATTGCTAAAATCATAACTCTAATTATTATTTTAGTAAATAATTATGTTAATATTGGAAACCCTAATTTATAATTTGGGGAAAACTAATAATATCAAGAAAACCCTTATTATATTTTTAAAACTCTAATTTTCTATTTAAAAACCCTAATTATAATTATTTAGTTATAATTTAATTTTTATTGAACTCTATATATAATTGTTCAAACCCTAGAAATTATTTAGGAAACCTTAATGTTTAAAATCTAGTGATTAGAATCTAGATTCATGTGTCATGGACAAAAATACCCTTAATTACTTTATTAAAAAAATATATTACTTTTTAATTTTTAGAAGCTTGCTTGCAAATCCTTCCATATTTTGAGTTGTTAACCAACTCCAACTACTCCTTGTGACTCAAAATTGACAGCAAACCATGCTAGATCAGCCATATACATGAATCAATTTGTCTACTTAAGGATTTAAGGAGAGAGAAAATATATTTTGTTACTTACATTTTGTCCAAGCTCTCAACCAATTCTCTCTCTATCAAAACCTCCGAAAATATCATCATATATTAGTTACAAATCAAGCCCCACGAAAATCCCTAACAAACATCAGAAGCCAGAAATCAAGATTTGCTCAAGAAGGTATAAACGAAACCTAAAATTTTTGTCCAACGATTCTGTGTTAGATGTTATGTTTGATTGTTAAAATATGTTGTATAAGGTGTCTAGTGATGATCTGGGTTGCTAGATGTTAGATCCATAACATCTAGAGGCTCGAATTTGAAGATCTTAGAAATCTGGAAATTTTTGTTTTTGTTGCCTGACATCAAATGTCTGTCCTCGTAGATCTGTGCTTGTTTATTTGTTTTGTGTTCTAAAGGTCAGAAGTTGTTCTCTGTAATGTTGGTAGTAGGTTGAAAGTGATTTCATGATCATTGAACGTATATATCAAAACTTATTCACGGTCAAAGTCCATTGACCGAACACGAAATCAGTTTTCTGGGAAACCCAGAAAATTGAAGAACATGTTCGGGCAGTGACTTTGACTGGCCTTGATCTCGCTCCTGTTAAGCCGTTATGATGTATAAGGGTATTGATATTATAGTTTGACATAAGGACTATAAGTCCAGATCACGCTTGAACCTTAGAAAGCAATAGACCGGATGTAGTGATCGGTCAAAAGGCGTTGACCATTTAGTTTTTGTTTCTGGGCAGCCCAGAATTGCCCAGAATGCCTGACAGCCACTTTGCAGGCGCTTGATCTTGCTGCTGTTAAGTGTTTTGATCATGTTAATGTGTTATACTTGTAGACTGACATAAATATTACATACTAAAGTCTTTATATTACTTATATTCGTAACAGATTTGATTTGAGTGTTGGTCAAATATGGGTTGACGAAACTGCTCAAGAACATTTCTGGAAAACCCAGAAATGTTCAAGAACAGATCCTGACCGACTCGTTGACCGGATCAAATCTCTTAGTTATAATGTTTTTAATATGCTATAATGCTTGATATTTGTACCTTAACATCTCTACTACATGTTGGAACTATTAGATCGAATTAACTAATCCTAGAATCAAAGATCCAAAGCGCCAAAATAGGACCCTTGAGTTTCTGGGCAACCCAGAACCTCATGAACACGTCTGACAAGATTTTATGCTGCTAATAACTCTCTGATCTGTTGTGTTATGGCCATGTTATCGCTTGATAATGGTAGTATTACACTTATATTACACTCCAACAACTTTAGGCTGTCCAGAATACCGTAGGAGCATGGTGAAATTGTTGGTCAAACGTGACACCTTAGCAACTGACTATGAATTTCTGGGTTTTTGCCAAGAACATGAAGAACACCTATAGCGACGGTTCTGTCGCTATAGGTGGTCTTTAGCGACAGACTATTTAATATTTTTCGGAAATTAATTATTAAATAGAAAAAAATTAGTTTTTAATTATTAAAAATATAAAATAAATTATTAAAAATTATTAAAAATTCTGAAAATTAGTTTTTAATTATTTTTATTATATTTCATAAATATTTAATATTTTTGGAATATTAAAAGTATTTAATTTATTTAATTATAATATTAAATAAATTATTTAAAAATGATTTTAATATTAGAAAAATCATTAAAAATTATATTATGATGTAAGAAAATATTTTAAGTTATTTTTAATGACTTTTAATATTTTATGATAAATTTTATTAATAAATTAATATTAATGGTAATTAATTTATTTACTAAATGAATTAAGTAAATTAATTAAAAATGATTTTATTATATTAAAAATCATATTAAATGAAAATAAAGTGTTTAAAAATATTTTAAGTTATAAAATATAACTTTTAATATTTAAAGGATAATTTCATTAATAATTTAATATTAATGATTATTAAGTTATTATTATTGACATTAAATTTATTTAATAATTATATTAAATAAATAGTTTAAAAATGGTTTTATTAATTTAAAAATTATGTAAAAAGGATATAAATGAATTAAAAATATTTTTAAGTTATGAATAATGACTTTTAATATTTTGATAAATAGAACATTAATACTTTAATATTAATGTTAATTATTTAAAAATGATTTTAAATGTTTTAAAAATTATTTAAGGGTAATATTAATACTTTAAAAGTATTTTGAGTTATTATACATAACTTTAATATTTTGGAAATGATTTCATTAATAGTTTAATACTAATTAAATATTAATGATAATAGAATTGATTAGTATTTAAATCATTTTAATATGATTCCGATGTTTGAAAATTTATGATAAATTATAATAAATGTTTTAAAATTATATTGAGTCATTTAAAAATAAAATGACTGATACGTACTGATGTTAAGTTATAGAATAGAGTCTTAGACTCGATAATTACCCAATAAAGTTGTCAGTAGACCGACATATTTCAGAAATTGATCTGGACTTAGATATTTTGATTGTATAAGTGATTATTTGTGATTCAATGGTTATTAACATAGGTGCTAATGTGATTAGGTTATGTGTTGACTGCAATAAGCAGTGTTATGTGTTATAGTATGTTGTTCTAATCGAACGAACTATCTTATTAATGATAGGTCGTGAGATAAGCGATAGATCTTAATTACAAGTTATAAGCAGCGCTTCAGGCAAGTATCTAACCTTTACATTTTTTTTATGCAATGGATGTGAGTAAGAATATTTCTAAACTATATTATTATTGTACAGATTATGAACTTTATATTATATAAGCTCATTGAATATTAACATGTTAGTATATGATAATTCGGACTTATATATTCTGTTCGTTAATTTCTAGAAGTGGTTAAACAAGTGTCCCCACTTGGATAATCATTGTATTTAATCACATGTTGATATACCTTTGTCAATTACCCGTATACATATATGTTGAATTATAGATTATTGTTGAACAAGATAAAACTTTTGATTTAGAACCCAGACAGGTATGAACATCCCTACATGGGAAAATTTTTATGCGCTCCGGCGGGCAAAGGATGAACGATAATATCGTTCTAGCAATGTAGTATTGATCAATGCAGGGCATAACGGGCTGATCACCCTCGTGCCCGTAAGTTATGACGGTTTACAGATGAATTTCTGTTTAACCTTTTCGAAAATAAAAACAATGTTCATGGCATGTCACCATAACCCCAGTTATAGTCATTATGTAGTTTCAAAAATTTAAAAGAGAGTTGTTATGTTATTATTATTGGTCCAGAATACTTCACAACTGTTGACTTGTTGTAGAAGAATAGTACAAAGAAAATATTTAAATCCTTTCAGCTTATATATATATAATTGCTATTGCTTGCTGGACACTCAAATGCTCATCCTTGCTTAATTTAAATATTTTCAGCTAAGTGCGAACGACCAGAGAACTTTGCTAAGAACAAAGGAAAAGGGAAGGTTGCTGAATGAACGAATTACTATGTTATGTAATAGTTTAATGTTATTAAGACAATTATGATATATATATTATCTATCATGGGTTATAATGAATGTTTAAAGGTTACGTACTTGGGAGCTAGACTCTAATAATTATGTAAATTAATTTGATCTTTTATATTATTGTTATTATTATTAGTATTATTCCGCTCATAGAAATGGTATCGTGAAGAACCGAGTTCGGGTTTCAAGTACCTGAATTTGGGGTCCTCACAGGTTGGTATCAGAGCTATAGGGTTAGAAACCTTAGGTGGGTTAGACCTTAGGCTATAACCTTAGAACAGAGGGAAACGTTGAAAATATAAATAACTCATATAGAGTTTAAAAAGAGATGAATTGACTAAATTCATCGTCAAACTAAATAAAAGATAACTTGTATAAAACTCTTATTTGTTGTGTGTATATACTATATGCTAATTAGGATAATTTATGTGTGTAGATGTCAGGTAAAAAAGGATTCGATTACCCTCGGATCGTAAAGAAGGAGCCAATATCGAAGCCGATAGCTGAAATAGAGGCTCACAATGAAAATAACTCAGAAGATGTGGTTATTGTAGAAAATATAGTACCAGATCCGGAGATGGTAGAGCTGACAGATAGCGATTCAGACACTAAAGTTGGAGCTGATCAAGCATCAACAGAGGTGCAGAATCTGAAGAACAAGGTTTCTTCTCTGGAAAGGCTGTGGGAGATAGAAAGGCTGTTGAATAGTCAGTTGCGTCAAGCGTTAATAGAAACATTGGAAGGACAAGATAAGCTTAAAATCCAAATTGGTCAGATGGGAGCCACAAGCAGCACATCGTGTGCAGCTCCGGATAAGAAGGGGAAAAGAAAGATAGAAGACCATGACTTAGGAAAATCCAATAAGAAGAAATGGAAAAGAATATGTTATCTTTGCGGCTATGAAGGACATACCACTCCGTACTGTCCTGACTACAAAAAAGGAGCATGTTATGTCTGTGGTATAGAAGGTCATCAGGCGAGAGAATGTCCAAGGAAAAGGTGTAATAAATAGGTAGTATAGGTTCTGTTGTGTAGGAGTGTTTAATATAATACATATGATAAGTATGTTTGTGTAATGTAATGTTTCCAACTTTTGTATTAAGTCAAGACTGTAAATCCCGACTTTTGAGGTCATAAAGGGATAGCTGAAGTTCAAAGCATTTTGTGCTATGTAAAATATTCATTAAATGAATATGAATCTATGTTTGAGAAATGATGAAATAAGTTTAAAATATTAAACTTATGTGATAAGGTTTAGAATGTAAGTTAAATTATGATTTTTTTCAATCAGATAATGCCGCCAAGACGTCGAACTCGCAATCAAAGGGCAGAGGAATCTGTCAACAACGTTGAGGGACAACAACAACCAGATCCGATGCGGCAATTTGCGAACATGATAGCTCAAGCTATGCAACAGGGAATACCGGTCGCTGAAAACCAGCCGAGCAACCGCTTAGCGAACTTCAAAGACTTTAAGGCTGTAGGACCACCAGAATTCAAAGGTACAACTGACCCTGTAGAAGCTCAAACTTGGGTTAAGGAAATTGAAAAAGCGTTTATGGTAGCTAGGGTAGATGAGGGGCAGAAAACTGCTTTTGCCACCTATATGATGAAGGGGGAAGCAAATTTTTGGTGGGAAGCGAATCAGGCTAGGGCAGGAGAAGGTGTAGTCACATGGGATAGATTTAAAACTTTGTTTTTTGAAAATTATTTTTCACCAAGTATGCAGGCGAGGATGGAGGTTAAATTTTTAGAGTTGAAGCAGGAGAATATGACGGTGTCTGAATACGCCGCCAAATTCAATGAGTTAGCTAGGTTTGCTCCGCATCAAGTTGATACGGAGGCTAGGAAAGCTAGAAGGTTTGAGGTGGGATTGAAACCCTGGCTCTATAACAAAGTGGCGGTGTTGCAAATTCCTACATTTACAGCACTCATGGAGAAAGCGATCATAGCTGAGGAGGGAAGTGAGGCCATGAGCCTTTACAATAAGGAGAGGAAGAATAAGGGTAAGATAGAAGGAGCTAGGAAGGTGGAAATTAATAGTGGGAGCAGGAGTGGAGATAGTAAGAGGAAGGTGAGCAGTTTTGCAAGTGTACAAGTGAAACAGGAAGGTGTTAAGAAACAGATAGTGTCATGTAAGACATGTGGAAAGAATCACTCGGGGGAGTGTTTGCAAGGAAAATTTGTTTGCTATAAGTGCGGGCAGGAGGGCCATATTTCTCCCAACTGCCCCAATCTTAGGATGAATAGTGGATGTTTTATATGCGGATCGACAGAGCACAGGGTGAAAGATTGTCCAAAAAGGAGGGTGGAGACAGGAAGTGTGAATATGGGCACTGGCAGTGGAACGTTAGCAATCACGGGACCGACTTCGTCAAGCAAGCCAACAAAATATACGGCAAGGGTCTACAACATGACAGTTCAGGATACGGCAGCAGCTGGCACTAGAACTCCAGGTATTATTCGTATGCCTTTTTATTTTCTTATGTATGATTTTCCTATATATAGTAAAATTATTTTATAAAGAAATTTTGAGGAGGAATTTGAGTTCTGTTAGAAACCAATTTTTTGGTGTAATCAGAAAGACAAGCTTCATTGGAATAGTTAATGAACAGTTCGATCAAAGTTGATCGAGATTTACTTACAATGATTGTGTACGCTATGTAACCGTGTATGTATAGGTTTTAAAACGGTGATTCCGGGGACGGAATCTTTATAAGGGAGGGTGAATGTAGCAACCCGATATTTTCTATATAAATAAATAAGAAATTTTGTGAATAAATTTTTTTTTATATTAAGGATGAGGATTTGTACAAGATTATGTGTATATGTATTTATGTGGTAAGTAAAAATATATTTATTACATAATTATTTACAAATGAATTTATTTTAAAATTATTGATTATTAAAAAGTATATACTTATAATAATTAATTTATGATAGAAATATTTTAATAATTATTTTCCATAAAAATATATAATCATATATTATTTAAATAATATATGAACTGATTTTTAGAATAATTATAATAATTATTTTATTATATGAATTTTAGTACAAGTTATTAAGTTAATTATTTTACCTTAATTATTAAGGATAAATATGCAAGAATAAATCAGATATGGAATCCAAATCCTAATTTTGGATTATTGCCAAGGTATGAAAATAATAATATAATATTAATTATATTTTGATTTTTCAGTGCTATGAATATGTACTGTATATTTGTATTGATAATAATTGGTCAATTATGGTGTTTAATTTCAAAACCCTAGTATTAATTGGTTAAACCCTAATTTTACTTAGGGAAACTCTAAATTGAAAATCAATTGTGAGCTTAAGACTGTTATATAACTATGTTATATGTTGTGTATTAAGTGATTAATTAGGTTAAACCCTAATTATAATCTAGAAACCCTAATTGTAAATTAGAAACCCTAATTTCCAATTTGAAAGCCTAATTGCTAAAATCATAACTCTAATTATTATTTTAGTAAATAATTATGTTAATATTGGAAACCCTAATTTATAATTTGGGGAAAACTAATAATATCAAGAAAACCCTTATTATATTTTTAAAACTCTAATTTTCTATTTAAAAACCCTAATTATAATTATTTAGTTATAATTTAATTTTTATTGAACTCTATATATAATTGTTCAAACCCTAGAAATTATTTAGGAAACCTTAATGTTTAAAATCTAGTGATTAGAATCTAGATTCAAGTGTCATGGACAAAAATACCCTTAATTACTTTATTAAAAAAAATATATTACTTTTTAATTTTTAGAAGCTTGCTTGCAAATCCTTCCATATTTTGAGTTGTTAACCAACTCCAACTACTCGTGACTCAAAATTGACAGCAAACCATGCTAGATCAGCCATATACATGAATCAATTTGTCTATTTAAGGATTTAAGGAGAGAGAAAATATATTTTGTTACTTACATTTTGTCCAAGCTCTCAACCAATTCTCTCTCTATCAAAACCTCCGAAAATATCATCATATATTAGTTACAAATCAAGCCCCACGAAAATCCCTAACAAACATCAGAAGCCAGAAATCAAGATTTGCTCAAGAAGGTATAAACGAAACCTAAAATTTTTGTCCAACGATTCTGTGTTAGATGTTATGTTTGATTGTTAAAATATGTTGTATAAAGTGTCTAGTGATGATCTGGGTTGCTAGATGTTAGATCCATAACATCTAGAGGCTCGAATTTGAAGATCTTAGAAATCTGGAAATTTTTGTTTTTGTTGCCTGACATCAAATGTCTGTCCTCGTAGATCTGTGCTTGTTTATTTGTTTTGTGTTCTAAAGGTCAGAAGTTGTTCTCTGTAATGTTGGTAGTAGGTTGAAAGTGATTTCATGATCATTGAACGTATATATCAAAACTTATTCACGGTCAAAGTCCATTGACCGAACACGAAATCAGTTTTCTGGGAAACCCAGAAAATTGAAGAACATGTTCGGGCAGTGACTTTGACTGGCCTTGATCTCGCTCCTGTTAAGCCGTTATGATGTATAAGGGTATTGATATTATAGTTTGACATAAGGACTATAAGTCCAGATCACGCTTGAACCTTAGAAAGCAATAGACCGGATGTAGTGATCGGTCAAAAGGCGTTGACCATTTAGTTTTTGTTTCTGGGCAGCCCAGAATTGCCCAGAATGCCTGACAGCCACTTTGCAGGCGCTTGATCTTGCTGCTGTTAAGTGTTTTGATCATGTTAATGTGTTATACTTGTAGACTGACATAAATATTACATACTAAAGTCTTTATATTACTTATATTCGTAACAGATTTGATTTGAGTGTTGGTCAAATATGGGTTGACGAAACTGCTCAAGAACATTTCTGGAAAACCCAGAAATGTTCAAGAACAGATCCTGACCGACTCGTTGACCGGATCAAATCTCTTAGTTATAATGTTTTTAATATGATATAATGCTTGATATGTGTACCTTAACATCTCTACTACATGTTGGAACTATTAGATCGAATTAACTAATCCTAGAATCAAAGATCCAAAGCGCCAAAATAGGACCCTTGAGTTTCTAGGCAACCCAGAACCTCAAGAACACGTCTGACAAGATTTTATGCTGCTAATAACTCTTTGATCTGTTGTGTTATGGCCATGTTATCGCTTGATAATGGTAGTATTACACTTATATTACACTCCAACAACTTTAGGCTGTCCAGAATACCGTAGGAGCATGGTGAAATTGTTGGTCAAACGTGACACCTTAGCAACTGACTATGAATTTCTGGGTTTTTGCCAAGAACATGAAGAACACCTATAGCGACGGTTCTGTCGCTATAGGTGGTCTTTAGCGACAGACTATTTAATATTTTTCGGAAATTAATTATTAAATAGAAAAAAATTAGTTTTTAATTATTAAAAATACAAAATAAATTATTAAAAATTATTAAAAATTCCGAAAATTAGTTTTTAATTATTTTTATTATATTTCATAAATATTTAATATTTTTGGAATATTAAAAGTATTTAATTTATTTAATTATAATATTAAATAAATTATTTAAAAATAATTTTAATATTAGAAAAATCATTAAAAATTATATTATGATGTAAGAAAATATTTTAAGTTATTTTTAATGACTTTTAATATTTTATGATAAATTTCATTAATAAATTAATATTAATGGTAATTAATTTATTTACTAAATGAATTAAGTAAATTAATTAAAAATGATTTTATTATATTAAAAATCATATTAAATGAAAATAAAGTGTTTAAAAATATTTTAAGTTATAAAATATAACTTTTAATATTTAAAGGATAATTTCATTAATAATTTAATATTAATGATTATTAAGTTATTATTATTGACATTAAATTTATTTAATAATTATATTAAATAAATAGTTTAAAAAGGGTTTTATTAATTTAAAAATTATTTAAAAAGGATATAAATGAATTAAAAATATTTTTAAGTTATGAATAATGACTTTTAATATTTTGATAAATAGAACATTAATTCTTTAATATTAATGTTAATTATTTAAAAATGATTTTAAATGTTTTAAAAATCATTTAAGGGTAATATTAATACTTTAAAAGTATTTTGAGTTATTATACATAACTTTAATATTTTGGAAATGATTTCATTAATAGTTTAATACTAATTAAATATTAATGATAATAGAATTGATTAGTATTTAAATCATTTTAATATGATTCTGATGTTTGAAAATTTATGATAAATTATAATAAATATTTTAAAATTATATTGAGTCATTTAAAAATAAAATGACTGATACGTACTGATGTTAAGTTATAGAATAGAGTCTTAGACTCGATAATTACCCAATAAAGTTGTCGGTAGACCGACATATTTTAGAAATTGATCTGGACTTAGATATTTTGATTGTATAAGTGATTATTTGTGATTCAATGGTTATTAACATAGGTGCTAATGTGATTAGGTTATGTGTTGACTGCAATAAGCAGTGTTATGTGTTATAGTATGTTGTTCTAATCGAACGAACTATCTTATTAATGATAGGTCGTGAGATAAGCGATAGATCTTAATTACAAGTTGTAAGCAGCGCTTCAGGCAAGTATCTAACCTTTGCATTTACTTTATGCAATGGATGTGAGTAAGAATGTTTCTAAACTATATTATTATTGTACAGATTATGAACTTTATATTATATAAGCTCATTGAATATCAACATGTTAGTATATGATAATTCGGACTTATATATTCTGTTCGTTAATTTCTAGAAGTGGTTAAACAAGTGTCCCCACTTGGATAATCATTGTATTTAATCACATGTTGATATACCTTTGTCAATTACCCGTATACATATATGTTGAATTATAGATTATTGTTGAACAAGATAAAACTTTTGATTTAGAACCCAGACAGGTATGAACATCCCTACATGGGAAAATTTTTATGCGCTCCGGCGGGCAAAGGATGAACGATAATATCGTTCTAGCAATGTAGTATTGATCAATGCAGGGCATAACGGGCTGATCACCCCCGTGCCCGTAAGTTATGACGGTTTACAGATGAATTTCTGTTTAACCTTTTCGAAAATAAAAACAATGTTCATGGCATGTCACCATAACCCCAGTTATAGTCATTATGTAGTTTCAAAAATTTAAAAGAGAGTTGTTATGTTATTATTATTGGTCCAGAATACTTCACAACTGTTGACTTGTTGTAGAAGAATAGTACAAAGAAAACATTTAAATTCTTTCAGATTATATATATATATATATATAATTGCTATTGCTTGCTGGGCACTCAAATGCTCATCCTTGCTTAATTTAAATGTTTTCAGCTAAGTGCGAACGACCAGAGAACTCTGCTAAGAACAAAGGAAAAGGGAAGGTTGCTGAATGAATGAATTACTATGTTATGTAATAGTTTAATGTTATTAAGACAATTATGATATATATATTATCTATCATGGGTTGTAATGAATGTTTAAAGGTTACGTACTTGGGAGCTAGACTCTAATAATTATGTAAATTAATTTGATCTTTTATATTATTGTTATTATTATTAGTATTATTCCGCTCATAGAAATGGTATCATGAAGAACCGAGTTCGGGTTTCAAGTACCTGAATTTGGGGTCCTCACAACGACCACCGGTTATATGCTATAAGTGCGGAAAAGAAGGACATATCAGCCCAAACTGCCCACAACAGTTTAAGGTATGTTATAATTGTGGAAAGGAAGGACATATCGCTCGAGATTGCACTGTAGCAAAACCAAGTCCAGCGGGGATGGTGACTCAAAAAGCTGTCCTAGAAAAGATAAAGTCAACGGTTCTTGGAAGAGCGTTTGTCGTGACTGGTCAACATGCGAGGAACCCAAACGAGATGATCACGGGTAAGCTAATCATAAATTTATGCGAAGTTTATACCTTATTAGATGCCGGTTCTATCCATTCTTTTATCTCTCCTGCTTGTGCTCAACGTTTAAACTTGACTCCGGAGAAGTTAGACTTTGATTTATCTGTGGAGACTCCGTTAGGAGAAACTTTCATCACATCCACTGTTTATAAATCTTGTTTGATCCAAGTTGGCACCATCACATTACCTGTTGACCTTATCTCTTTAAAGATACTTGCTTTCGATGTGATTTTAGGGATTGATTGGTTAACTACTCATCATGCCAAAATTGATTGTTTTCGTAAGGTTGTTAGTTTTCATATTCCTAACCAACCTGTTGTACGAATTCAAGCAACTAAGCCATTAAAATCAATCACTGTTATATCAAGCCATAAAGCCATTCGTTTATTAAAAAACGGATGTCAAGCTTTCTTAGCCCATGTTATGGATTTGAATAAAGACACGTCAAATTTGAATAATATTCCTGTTATTATTGACTTTCCTGACGTATTTCCTGAAGAACTTTTCGGTCTACCCCCGGAACGTGAAATTGAATTCTTTATTGATCTTGAACCTGGTACAAAGCCTATTTCTAAAACCCCATATCGAATGGCTCCTATTGAACTTCAGGAGTTAAAGGTCCAACTACAAGAGTTGTTGGACATCGGTTTCATTCGTCCTAGTACATCTCCTTGGGGTGCTCCTGTTTTATTTGTAAAGAAGAAAGACGGGAGTATGCGACTTTGTATTGATTACCGGGAATTAAACCATGTCACTATTAAGAATAGGTATCCGCTACCTCGTATTGATGACCTGTTTGACCAGTTACAAGGAGCACAATTCTTTTCAAAGATTGATCTTCGTTCTGGATATCATCAGCTGAAGGTTAAAACTGAGGATATTCCAAAGACTGCCTTCAGAACTCGGTACGAGCATTATGAATTCCTAGTTATGTCTTTTGGATTGACTAATGCTCCTGCGGCTTTCATGGATATGATGAACCGAGTATTCAAGGATTATTTAGATCAGTTCGTTGTTGTCTTTATTGATGACATCCTCATATATTCCAAAAGCAGTGAAGATCATGAGCATCATTTGAAGCTGGTACTCCAAAGGCTGCGTGAAAACAAGTTATATGCTAAGTTAAAGAAATGCGAGTTCTGGCTTGAGGAAGTGGCATTCCTAGGGCACGTGGTGTCAAAACATGGAGTATCTGTTGACCCGGCGAAGATTGAAGCAATACAAAATTGGGAGCAACCAAAGACGATGACCGAAGTACGTAGCTTTCTGGGCTTAGCTGGTTATTATCGGAGATTCGTGGAAGGGTTTTCTCGAATTGCTACCCCGTTAACTCAGCTGACTCAGAAAGATATCAAATTCGTATGGAGCGAGGAATGCGAGAAGAGTTTTAAAGAGCTTAAGAGGAGACTCATTTCGACACCTGTTTTGACCATACCATCTGGTTCGGATGGATTTGTTATCTACAGCGATGCTTCAGGCAAAGGGCTAGGATGTGTTCTCATGCAACGTAGAAAAGTTATCGCCTGTGCGTCGCGATAACTTAAAGAATATGAGAGAAATTATCCTACTCATGATCTAGAGTTGGCAGCAGTCGTTTTCGCGCTAAAGATCTGGAGGCACTATCTATATGGGGAGAAAGTGGAGATTTATTCAGACCATAAAAGCCTCAAATATTTCTTCACTCAAAAAGAACTCAACATGCGGTAACGACGTTTGCTCGAGCTGTTGAAAGATTACGACCACACTATTCAATACCATCCTGGAAAAGCAAACGTGGTAGCTAACGCATTAAGTAGAAGATCATATGCAGGAACGAGTGCGATGATGTCAAGTATACGCATAGAACCAACTTTAATTGATAAAGTTAAAGTTGCTCAAACCACAGACCCGGAGCTGATGCGTATGAAGAAGAAAGTGCAAGAAGGTGTTATTCCAGAAGCAAGAATCGATGAAGAAGGAATACTTCGAGTCCACTCCAGACTTGTGTTCCTAACGATTCTGATTTGAAGTACAAGATCATGATGGAAGCACACAATACACCATTTGCAATCCATCCTGGAAGTACCAAAATGTATCGTGATCTTTGACATACATTTTGGTGGAATAATATAAAGAGAGAGATTGCAAAGTTTATCTCGAGGTGTTTAACTTGTCAACGTGTAAAGGCGGAACATCAAGTGCCAAAGGGTCCATTACAACCACTCGAGATTCCGAAATGGAAGTGGGAACACATTACCATGGATTTTGTTACGGGTCTTCCCACGGTTTCTCAAGGCATAAATGCTATTTGGGTTATTATTAATAGATTAACCAAGTCTGCTCATTTCTTGCCGATACGGGAGACTTATTCCCTTGAACGTCTTGCTCGTATATATGTAGATGAGATTATGAGACAGCATGGCATGCCAGTATCCATAGTTTCGGATCGTGACCCAAGATTCACTTCAAGATTTTAGGTTAGCTTGCAAAAAGCTATGGGCACAGATTTACGATTTAGTTCAGCATGCCATCCTCAAACGGACGGACAATTAGAGAGGACTATTCAAACTCTTGAAGATCTATTAAGACTTTGTGTCCTAGATTTCAAAGGGAGTTGGGATAAGTACCTACCATTGGTGGAATTCTCCTACAATAACAGTTATCAGGCAAGTATAGGTGTGGCCCCATTTGAAGCATTATATGGACGAAAGTGTTGCTCTCCAGTATGTTGGGATGAGGTGGGAGAAGCAACATTGCTAGGACCAGAGTTGGTACGAATGACTACATAGAAGATCCAAACGATTCGACAACGTATACAAATGGCACAGGATCGACAAAAGAGTTATGCGGATCTTCATCGAAAGGACGTAGAATTTGACATTGGGGATCATATATTGTTGCGTGTGGCTCCATGGAAAGGAGTTACAAGATTTAGGAAGAGAAGAAAGCTCAATCCACGATTTATTGGTCCATTTCAGATTCTTGACCGAGTAGAAAATGTGACCTATAAACTCGCGTTACCTCCAAGTATGTCTCGTGTTCATAATGTTTTTCATATATCTGTGTTACGTAAATATGTGAAAGACCCAGACCACGTTATTGAGTTAGAAACGGACGAGATAGCTGAAGACTTAACGTACGAAGAGGTACCTGTCAAGATCTTGGATAGAAATGAGCATGTCCTACGCACGAAGATCATAACACAAGTTAAAGTTTTGTGGAGAAACCATGCTATTGAGAAAATGACCTGGGAGTTGGAAACGGAAATGAAAGTGAGGTATCCTCATCTTTTCAAAACACCAGGTACGTACATCAATTTCGAGGATAAAATTTTATATGGAGTGGAGATTGTAAGACCCCAAATTATTAATAAATGAAATTTAAATTCCCTCTATTTATTATTTTGAAATAGTAAGGGTGTTAAATTGATTAATGAGGTTAGTTATGGGTAAAATGCGCAAATATTTCAAATAAGCAGATGGTTATAAAATGTAAGACCCCAAATTATTAATAAATAAAATTTAATTTCCTCTATTTATTATTTTGAAATAGTAAGAGTTGATTTGATTAATGTGGTTAGTTATGGGTAAAATGCGCAAATATTTTAAATAAGCAAGTGGTTATAAAATATTCATTGTTGTCGGAGAATATTTGTTTGGTCGTGGAATATTCTTGTTGTCGGGGAATATTCGTACGACGGCGCAGCCTTGTGTGGGCCCCATAACAGAAAACGATTGGATGAAAAAAATGACAAAAATAAGTTGTTTATAAATAACGGCGTAGTTGTTACCATTAATACTGTTGAAATACCCGGTGGTTAAAACACGGTAATACACGTAGCACACGGTATTACACCAATTATTGATTCTTACGTAAGAAGGCACTACTCAATAATTATTACAGTAATTACTGTTCAATATTGTATTTTATTGATTCAATAATTGCTGCGTTGATATTTTATATTACTGTTGTTTCAATAATTGTCACTACGCAGTATTTTTTATTATTAGAGCAATAATTCATATTATCTGAATAATATTATTAGATAACATTATTGACAATGTCTAGAAAGTTCTGTCTAAGGAGAGGTTTGGTCATCTAATTGCGCGCCAGTAAGGAGAGATCCTTATTGGAAAGCCCCCTCTTTCCTGGGAACGGCCTAGTTGCTAGTACTGTGATTCTGTAATATTATTTGTGTATAATTAATTATTGATTTATATGACGAGAAAAATAGTGATTTTATGTAGATATAGATAGAGAAAAATTTTAATGTGACAATTGTTGAAAATTAATATTTTATCTTTTTCTGATAAAATAATTCATTTAAATATATTATTTTAATAATATATTGATGGTGGTATTTTTACAATGAATGTGGGATATATGAGTATATGAGGAGGAAGAGTATTTTTGTGGCATTAAATGATTAACACATGTTTTGTGTGTTGGTGGACATAATTCTTGACCGAAAATTTATTATTGACAATAAAATCGCCCGTTTGTGAATTTCGGTCAATTTCTGTTTGGAATTTGAAAAAAACTTTCTTCTGCAAAGTTGTAGAGAATTGAATTTTCTATAAAAACTCGCGAGATTCGAATTTTCTGATAAAAGGACTATTTATTATGAATTATTGAAGTTCTGAAGTTCCGAAATAATTGATTTTTGGAAGTTTTATTTATTATTTTGAAGAAAAACGTTTTTTGGCATTTAAGTGGGCTAACATGTGATATAAATGGGCTGAGATCAGATGTCTAGAGGTGGGCTAAGGAAAATTTGATAAATATATTATTATTATATTAAATTTTCTACTTTGGTATTCTAAGCATTTTCCTATAAATAGGGTGCTTAGGTTAGAATTGAAATCACACCAGAAACACAAGTTTCTCTCTATAACGAGCGTATTCTTGTGAGTATTTGATACTTTGAGTGTTGCTTTACGGTGCAAGTTTCCTTCAGCACTATATCTAGTATTCCAGTCAGAAGTACCGTCTTTCCGAGGTAAGGGATGTTATTTCTTCTTAAATGATATTATTTTCTTCAATATCATTATGCCGAAGTATTGATCTGAATTTTTATCAAATTTGAAACTTTTCATGTCGGAGTTACTATTCATGAGTTACTATTCATGAGTTACTATTCACGAGTTACTATTCACGAGTAGTACTATTCACCGAAAAATGAAATTTCTTTCTTTTCGTCCAAATATCTATTCTGGATACTAGCTTTGATTGTATCCATATTTTGATCATTCTTGAATTTTACTTCTCTATGATAAGGTATTTTTGGACATGGATAAATTAAAATACGAATCCTTAATATTTGTTATTTTGCTTCACTGGATTCGTTTTCTTTAAAATATTTTTCATCATCCTCAGTCTTAAATGATGATATAACTGAATATCTTTGGCCTGTAGTGCAAAGATGAATAATTTCTGATGAATATCTTTGGCCCGTAGTACAAAGATGAACAGGTGTTGAGGTGAACATGACCAACTGATGGATATCTTTGGCCTGTAGTGCAAAGATGACTATTTGATTCAAGATATTTATTGATTGATGTTACAGGGATAAAATATTGATGATGGGCTTTTAAATTCATAGATAATCGTAGATTTCATTCTCTACGTAACTTCTCTATGAATTATTATTTTCCGCTGCAAATATTGAATTAAAACTTGTTGTCTATTGTATTCTATTAAATTTTTCCTTGTTGAAGACTAACGATAATTTGTTGTATATTATCTTAGTCATAATATTCTTTACTGGGCTAGTTGAGCTCACCCTTTTCCTTGTTATTCCATTATCTTCTCAGGAGGCGAGAATGTAGCAGGTACTAGTCGGGGTATGGAATGAAGGTTCTAGGAAATTGTTTTAGTAGTCCTCACCATTTTTTTTTTGTAAAATATTGTTCCAATAATTGTAATGAGGACTTATTTGAGTGTGGATATTGTCTAGATGACAATATTTGTATTTACACTCACAGTTTTTATGTTGTATTAATAAAGTTGTAGTTATTTCTGTACCATGTTATTGACGACTCAGAATAGGTGTTGTATACCTGTTTTGAGGGCGTCACAGTTGGTATCAGAGCTTAGGGATATGATCTCTGGCAGAGATCGGGGAATAGAACTAGTAGGGGAGAGACGAGTAAATCCTTCGCTAGTGTGTCCTACCTAAGCTTATTTGTTGGTTGGTCATAATATAGGGATATTATGTGATTTGTTAATTTGTTAAATTAACCCTTGTTTTATGGCAGTATTTGAGAATGTCGACTGAGAATGTTAACAGTGGAGTAAATGAAACCGTGGAGACACTTGTACTCACTAACGAGGAGAACGTGCAACAGGCTGGCAATGTTCCTCCTGTGAACAACACCACTGAGCAGACGGTGAACGATGAGATGTTTAGAAGCTTTTTGCGATTCATGCAAAACCAGACGAAGGAGATTCCTGTTCAAAATATAGGAAGAAACAATGGCAACGCACAGCTGGTCACAGCCAAGCAGTTCAAAGAGTTGGGACCACCAGAATTCTGGGGAAAGCCGGATCCGATTAAGGCGGAGACATGGTTCAAGCAAATTACCAAGATATTTGATGTCTTGGGATGCACGGAGGAACAGAAGGTTCCATTTGCCACCTTTATGTTCCGTGGCGAGGCAGACTACTGGTGGGAATCTGTGAAGCGTACCCATCCAGCTGCACTCAGCATGTCTTGGGAGATATTTCAGAAGCTATTCAATGACAAGTACTTTCCTGAAAGTATTCGTCATATGAAGGAGGTAGAGTTTATTAGACTGGAGCAGAATAACATGACAGTGTCCCAGTACGAGGCGAAGTTTGCGGAGTTGTCCAGGTTTGCACCTCATTTGGTGGAGAATGAGGAACGTATGACGCGGATGTTTCTGAGAGGTTTGAAACCCGGCATACGTCAATATCTCATTTCTCATAAATTTTCTCTCTATTCAGATGTTGTCAACATGGCTCAATTATTAGAGCGAGATAACGAGTACGGTCAACCGAGGGACCACAACCAGGATCATATCGGTGACAACAGTCATCAGAACAATGATAATCAGCGGAGAAAGAAAAATACGGACAAGAACGGCAACCACTCTGGTGGTAATCGTGGCTATGAAAATAGAAGAAGCGAGTCGGGAGGAGATTTTAAAAAGTGGAGATTCAACAATGACAATACGAAGACGTCAGCACCAGCAGCAACTGGTTCCAAAGGAGGAGAACGACCACCGGTCATATGCTATAAATGTGGAAAAGAGGGACATATCAGCCCAAACTGTCCACAACAGTTCAAGGTATGCTATAATTGTGGAAAGGAAGGACATATCGCTCGAGATTGTACGATAGCGAAACCAAGTTCAGCGGGGACGGTGACTCAAAAGGCTGCCCCAGAAAAGTCAAAGTCAACGGTTCCTGGAAGAGCGTTTATCGTGACTGGTCAACATGCGAGGAACCCAAACGAGGTGATCACGGGTAAGCTAATCATAAATTCATGTGAAGTTTATACCTTACTAGATACCGGTGCTACCCATTCATTTATTTCTCCTGCTTGTGCTCAACGTTTAAACTTGACTCCGGAGAAAATAGACTTTGATTTATCTGTGGAGACTCCGTTAGGGGAAACTTTCATCACATCCACTGTTTATAAATCTTGTTTGATCTAAGTTGGTACCATCACCTTACCTGTTGACCTTATCTCTTTAAAGATACTTGCATTTGACGTGATTTTAGGAATTGATTGGTTAACTACTCATCATGCCAAAATTGATTGTTTTCGTAAGGTGATTAGTTTTCATATTCCTAATCAACCTGTTGTTCGAATTCAAGCAACAAAGCCATTAAAATCAATCACTGTCATATCAAGTCATAAAGCTATTCGTTTATTGAAAAACGAATGTCAAGCTTTCTTAGACCATGTTATGGATTTGAATAAAGACACGTCAAATTTGAATAATATTCCTGTTGTTAGTAACTTTCCTGACGTATTTCCTGAAGAACTTCCCGGTCTACCCCCGAAACGTGAAGTTGAATTCTTTATTGATCTTGAACCTGGTACAAAGCCTATTTCTAAAACCCCATATCGAATGGCTCCTATTGAACTTCAGGAGTTAAAAGTCCAACTACAAGAGTTGTTGGACATCGGTTTCATTCGTCCTAGTACATCTCCTTGGGGTGCTCCTGTTTTATTTATAAAGAAGAAAGACGGGAGTATGCGACTTTGTATCGATTACCGGGAATTAAACCATGTCACCATCAAGAATAGGTATCCGCAACCTCGTATTGATGACCTGTTTGACCAGTTACAAGAAGCACAATTCTTTTCAAAAATCGATCTTCGTTCTGGATATCATCAGCTGAAGGTTAAAACTGAGGATATTCCGAAGACTGCCTTTAGAACTCGGTACGGGCGTTATGAATTCTTAGTCATGTCTTTTGGATTGACTAATGCTCCTGCGGCTTTCATGGATATGATGAACCGAGTATTCAAGGATTATTTGGATCAGTTCGTTGTTGTCTTTATTGATGACATCCTCATATATTCCAAAAGCCGTGAAGATCATGAGCACCATTTGAAGCTGGTACTCCAAAGGCTGCGTGAAAACAAGTTATATGCTAAGTTGAAGAAATGCGAGTTCTGGCTTGAGGAAGTAGCATTCCTAGGGCATGTGGTGTCAAAACATGGAGTATCTGTGGACCCGGCAAAGATTGAAGCAATACAAAGCTGGGAGCAACCGAAGACGGTGACCGATGTACGTAGCTTTCTAGGCTTAGCTGGTTATTATCGGAGATTCGTAGAAGGATTTTCTCGAATCGCTACCCCGTTAACTTAGCTAACTCGGAAGGATATCAAATTCGAATGGAGCGAAGAATGCGAGAAGAGTTTCCAAGAGCTTAAGAGGAGACACATTTCGGCACCTGTTCTGACAATACCATCTAGTTCGGATGGATTTGTTATCTACAGCGATGCTTCAGGCAAAGGGTTAGGATGTGTTCTCATGCAACGTGGGAAAGTCATAGCCTATGCCTCGCGACAACTTAAAGAATATGAGAGGAATTATCCTACTCATGATCTAGAGTTGGCAGCAGTCGTTTTCGCACTAAAGATCTGGAGGCACTATCTATATGGGGAGAAGGTGGAGATATATTCAGACCATAAAAGCCTCAAATATTTCTTCACTCAAAAAGAACTCAACATGCGGCAACGACGTTGGCTCGAGCTGTTGAAAGATTACGACCACACTATTCAATACCATCCTGGAAAAGCAAACGTGGTAGCTGACGCGTTGAGTAGAAGATCATATGCAGGAACGAGTGCGATGATGTCAAGTATACGCGTAGAACCAACTTTAATCGATAAAGTTAAAGTTGCTCAAGCTACAGACCCGGAGCTGATGCGTATGAAGAAGAAAGTGCAAGAAGGTGCTATTCCAGAAGCAAGAATCGATGAAGAAGGAATACTTCGAGTCCACTCCAGACTTTGTGTTCCTAACGATTCTGATTTAAAGTACAAGATCATGATGGAGGCACACAATACACCATTTGCAATCCATCCTGGAAGTACTAAAATGTATCGTGATCTTCGACATACATTTTGGTGGAACAATATGAAGAGAGAGATTGCAAAGTTTATCTCGAGGTGTTTAACTTGTCAACGTGTAAAGGCGGAGCATCAAAGGGTCCATTGCAACCACTTGAGATTCCAAAATAGAAGTGGGAACACATTACCATGGATTTTGTTACGGGTCTTCCCACGGTTTCTCAAGGTATAAATGCTATTTGGGTTATAGTTGATAGATTAACCAAGTCTGCTCATTTCTTGCCGATACGGGAGACTTATTCCCTTGAACGTCTTGCTAGTATGTACGTGAATGAGATTGTAAGGTTGCATGGCATGCCAGTATCCATAGTTTCGGATCGTGACCCAAGATTCACTTCAAAATTTTGGGTTAGCTTGCAAAAAGCTATGGGCACGGATTTACGGTTCAGTTCGGCATACCATCCTCAAACGGACGGGCAATCAGAGAGGACTATTCAAACTCTTGAAAATTTATTAAGACTTTGTGTCCTAGATTTCAAAAGAAGTTGGGATAAGTACCTACCATTGGTGGAATTCTCCTACAACAACAGTTATCAGGCAAGTATAGGTGTGGCTCCCTTTGAAGCATTGTATGGACGAAAGTGTCGCTCTCCAGTATGTTGGGATGAGGTGGGAGAAGCAACGTTGTTGGGACCAGAGTTGGTACGAATGACTACAGAGAAGATCCAAACGATTCGACAACGTATACAAACGGCACAGGATCGACAAAAGTGTTATGTGGATCTTTATCGAAAGGACGTGGAATTTGACATTGGGGATCATGTATTATTACTTGTAGCTCCATGGAAAGGAGTTACAAGATTTGGGAAGAGAGGAAAGCTCAATCCACGATTTATTGGTCCATTTCAGATTCTTGACCGAGTAGGAAATGTGGCCTATAGACTTGCGTTACCTCCAAGTATGTCTCGTGTTCATAATGTTTTTCATATATCTGTGCTTTGTAAATATGTGAAAGACCCGAACCATGTTATTGAGTTAGAACCGGACGAGATAGCTGAAGACTTAACGTACGAGGAGGTACCTGTCAAGATCATGGATAAAAAGGACCATGTCCTACGCACGAAGGTCATACCACAAGTTAAAGTTTTGTGGAGAAACCATGCTATTGAGGAAATGACCTGGGAGTTGGAAACGGAAATGAAAGTGAGGTATCCTCATCTTTTCGAAACACCAGGTACGTATGTCAATTTCGAGGACGAAATTTCATAAGGAGGGGAGGTTGTAAGACCCCAAATTATTAATAAATGAAATTTAATTTCCTCTATTTATTATTCTGAAATAGTAAGAGTTGATTTGATTAATGTGGTTAGTTATGGGTAAAATGCGTAAATATTTTAAATAAGCAAGTGGTTATAAAATATTCATTGTTGTCGGGGAATATTTGTTTGGTCGTGGAATATTCTTGTTGTCGGAGAATATTCGTACGACGGCGCAGCCTTGTGTGGGCCCCATAACAGAAAACGATTGGATGAAGAAAACGACAAAAATAAGTTGTTTATAAATAACGGCGTAGTTGTTACCATTAATACTGTTGGAATACCCGGTGGTTAAAACACGGTAATACGCGTAGCACACGGTATTACACCAATTATTGATTCTTACGTAAGAAGGCACTACTTAATAATTATTACAGTAATTACTGTTCAATATTGTATTTTATTGATTCAATAATTGCTGCGTTGATATTTTATATTACTGTTGTTTCAATAATTGTCACTACGCAATATTTTTTATTATCGGAGCAATAATTCATATTATCTGAATAATATTATTAGATAACATTATTGGCAATGTCTAGAAAGTTCTGTCTAAGGAGAGGTTTGGTCATCTAATTGCGCGCCAGTAAGGAGAGATCCTTATTAGAAAGCCCCCTCTTTCCTGGGAACGGCCTAGTTGCTAGTACTGTGATTCTGTAATATTATTTGTGTATAATTAATTATTGATTTATATGACGAGAAAAATAGTGATTTTATGTGGATATAGATAGAGAAAAATTTTAATGTGACAATTGTTGAAAATTAATATTTTATCTTTTTCTGATAAAATAATTCATTTAAATATATTATTTTAATAATATATTGATGGTGGTATTTTTACAATGAATGTGGGATATATGAGTATATGAGGAGGAAGAGTATTTTTGTGGCATTAAATGATTAACACATGTTTTGTGTGTTGGTGGACATAATTCTTGACCGAAAATTTATTATTGACAATAAAATCGCCCGTTTGTGAATTTCGGTCAATTTCTGTTTGGAATTTGGAAAAAATTTCTTCTGCAAAGTTGTAGAGAATTGAATTTCCTATAAAAACTCGCGAGATTCGAATTTTCTGATAAAAGGGCTATTTATTATGAATTATTGAAGTTCTGAAGTTCCGAAATAATTGATTTTTGGAAGTTTTATTTATTATTTTGAAGAAAAACGTTTTTTGGCATTTAAGTGGGCTAACATGTGATATAAATGGGCTGAGATCAGATGTCTAGAGGTGGGCTAAGGAAAATTTGATAAATATATTATTATTATATTAAATTTTCTGCTTTGATGTTCTAAGCATTTTCCTATAAATAGGGTGCTTAGGTTAGAATTGAAATCACACCAGAAACACAAGTTTCTCTCTATTTCTCTCTCTATAACGAGCGTATTCTTGTGAGTATTTGATACTTTGAGTGTTGCTTTACGGTGCAAGTTTCCTTCAGCACTATATCTAGTATTCCAGTCAGAAGTACCGTCTTTCCGAGGTAAGGGATGTTATTTCTTCTTAAATGATATTATTTTCTTCAATATCATTATGCCGAAGTATTGATCTGAATTTTTATCAAATTTGAAACTTTTCATGTCGGGGTTACTATTTATGAGTTACTATTCATGAGTTACTATTCACGAGTTACTATTCACGAGTTACTATTCACCTAAAATGAAATTTCCTTCTTTTCGTCCAAATATCTATTCTGGATACTAGCTTTGATTGTATCCATGTTTTGATCATTCTTGAATTTTACTTCACTATGATAAGGTATTTTTGGACATGGATAAATTAAAATACGAATCCTTAATATTTGTTATTTTGCTTCACTGGATTCGTTTTCTTTAAAATATTTTTCATCATCCTCAGTCTTAAATGATGATATAACTGAATATCTTTGGCCTGTAGTGCAAAGATGAATAATTTCTGATGAATATCTTTGGCCCGTAGTGCAAAGATGAACAGGTGTTGAGGTGAACATGACCAACTGATGGATATCTTTGGCCTGTAGTGCAAAGATGACTATTTGATTCAAGATATTTATTGATTAATGTTACAGGGATAAAATGTTGATGATGGGCTTTTAAATTCATAGATAATCGTAGATTTCATTCTCTACGTAACTTCTCTATGAATTATTATTTTCCGCTGCGAATATTGAATTAAAACTTGTTGTCTATTGTATTCTATTAAATTTTTCCCTGTTGAAGACTAACGATAATTTGTTGTATATTATCTTAGTCATAATATTCTTTACTGGGCTAGTTGAGCTCACCCTTTTCCTTGTTGTTTCATTTTCTTCTCAGGAGGCGAGAATGTAGCAGGTACTAATCGGGGTATGGAATGAAGGTTCTAGAAAATTGTTTTAGTAGTCCTCACCATTTTTTTTTTGTAAAATATTGTTCCAATAATTGTAATGAGGACTTATTTGAGTGTGGATATTGTCTAGATGATAATATTTGTATTTACACTCACAGTTTTTATGTTGTATTAATAAAGTTGTAGTTGTTTCTGTACCATGTTATTGACGACTCAGAATAGGTGTTGTATACCTGTTTTGGGGGCGTCACATAAAATATTCATTGTTGTCGGGGAATATTCATTAGGTCGTGAAATATTCTTCCTGTCGGGGAATATTCGTACGACGGCGCAGTCTTTTGTGGGCCCCATAACGGAAAGCGATTGGATGAAGAAAACGACAAGTATAAGTTGTTTATAAATAACGACGTAGTTATTTTAATAATTGTCACTACACAATATTTTCCTTTATCAGATCAATAATTCATATTATTTGAAAAATATTATTAGATAACATTATTGACAACATCTAGAAAGTTCTGTCTAAGGAGAGGTTTGGTCATCTAATTGCGTGCCAGTAAGGAGAAATTCTTATTGGAAAGCCCCCTCTTTCCTGGGAACGGCCTGGTTGTCATAAATGTGATTCTGTAATATTATTTGTGAATAATTAATTATTGATTCATATGATAAGGAAATATTTATTTTATGTGGATATAAATGAGGGATATATTTTTGTGGTTAAAAATGAAGGAGTTAATGTTGAGATTTTTATCAGTATTTTTGTCGGAATGGTGGTATTAAAAATCAGGATTTTTGAGATATTTTGCGGGGGTTATAATTTTTAATCCGACCGTTGGATCGTGGTAATTTTTGGATATGTTATACATATATAAGTTGAGTATATGTCCACAAATTTTGAACCGTTAAAAATGAACGTATGATTTATTATGAATTTTACGAGATGACTGGTTCAGGAATTGTTGAATTTTCGGAGTTTATCATTTTGGTAGAAAATTCTAGAATTGGTGGGCCCCACTCTTAGTTGGTGAAGAAATGTGCTGAGATTTTTATTCAAATGTGGTAGTCTTGAATAGTAGCAGGTAAAGCCATCAGGTTACAGGTTAAGCCTGCTACGGTGTGCTAACATTTTCTTATAAATAGAGGGCTTAGTTAGAATTGAAAATCACACCAGAAACAAGTTTTCTCTCTTTCTCTCTCTAGATTATTGAGTGTATTTTGTGAGTATTTAGATACTTTGAGAGTTTCTATTCATCAGAGTAAGTTTCTTTCAGCCTTATACCGGTATTCCGACCAGAAGTACTGTCTTTACGAGGTAAGGGATGTTATTTTATTCGAAAATGATATAATTTCTTCAATATCATTATGCCGTAATATTGGTTGGAAATTTTT
Organism: Panax notoginseng; assembly: GCA_016801055.1. Lineage (NCBI taxonomy): Eukaryota > Viridiplantae > Streptophyta > Magnoliopsida > Apiales > Araliaceae > Panax > Panax notoginseng. The sequence goes on from CM029023.1 coordinate 86,755,809, forward strand.
ATCAAATTTGGAACTTTTCACGTCAGGGTTACTATTCATGAGTTACTATTCACGAGTTACTATTCACCGAAAAATGAAATTTTCTTCTTTTCGTCCAAAATATCTATTCTGGGTACTAGCTTTGATTGTGTCCTTGTTTTGATCATTCTTGAATTTTACTTCACTATGAATAATTATAAGGTATTTTTGGACATGGATAAATCGAAATATGAATCCTTAATATTTGTTATTTTGTTTCATTGGATTCGTTTTCTTTAAGATATTTTTCATCATCCTTAGTCCTAAATGATGATATTACTAAATATCTTTGGCCTGTAGTGCAAAGATGAATGATTAACTGATGAATATCTTTGGCCCGTAGTGCAAAGATGAACAGGTGTTGAGATGAACATGACCGACTAGTGATACAAATGAATATCTTTGGCCTGTAGTGCAAAGATGAATATTTGATTAAAGATGGTTATTGATTGTTGTTACAGGGATAAAATATTGATGAAGAACTTTTAAATCTTAGAAGATAGTAGAACTCATTCTCTACTTGACTCTTCTAATGGTTTGCTATTTCCGCTGCAGTTATTGATTTAAAACTTGTTGTCTATTGTATTCTATTAGATTTTTTCCTGTTGAAGACTAACGATAATTTGTTCTGTATTATCTTAGTCATAATGTTCTTTACTGGGCTAGTTGAGCTCACCCTTTTCCTTTTTGTTCCATTTTTCTCAGAAGGCGAGAATGTAGCGAGTACTAGTCGGGGTATGGAATGATGGTTCTAGAAGTTATTTTAGTAGTCCTCACCATTTTGTGAAATATTGTATCAATAATTGTAACGAGGACTTATTTGAGTGTGGATATTCTCTAGATGACAATATTTGTATTTAAACTCACAGTTCTTATGTTGTAACAGTAAAGATGTAGTTGTTTCTGTACCATGTATTTTGGCGACTCAGAATGGGTGTTGTATACCTATTTTGGGGGCGTCACATTCAGCATTAAATAGTTCAATAAGACAAAGGATTAGAAAACTTGCTCAATTGTAAAGGTAGAGTTAAAGAACTTTCTCAATTAAAAAAAATAGAGTTAGAAAACTTGCCTTTAGCACAAGCTACACCCTTACCACTTGAATTTCAATATCCTAAACATATGTCATCATGACATAGTTAGTCATTATCACATAACTAATACATAAATCACGTAGGTTTGATTATTCAATCACATAATCAAATTATAACACAAGTTAATCCTTAATAACATATTTATTCATAGTATAGAAACACTAAAATCAATATTTTACAGTCCTACTATTATCATATAGTGTTTCTTAAAATTTCGTGTACAAAAAATACACTGTCAGACCATTCTGCTAACTCGCGCTGCGGCGCCACAGTTTACACTGTGGGTCGCGCTGCGACGTGAGTATGGCGCTGCGGTGCGGTTAATAAGCTACGAAGCCGCGTTGCGGCGTGGTGATGGCGATGCGGCGCCAGTAAGGTACTGCCGGGCCGTGGCGCGGCACGGCGCGACACTTCAGTATCGACTGGCAGCTTCGGCAACCGTGCAAGAAAAAGCCAAATTAGCCTAAAAGCTCGAATCTAATAGACTGATTATCATGTAATTTACATATAAATTTCATATAAACATATGGTGAAGACTTCTAACATGTTTCTACTCACAAAATAGCTTAAACATCAAATATACAGCACCCAATTTCAATGTTTTTGGCAAAAACTCTATTTTTGATATTTTCAATGAAAATTCAACACTGTGATTTTGTTTTTCAACCAAAACAGTAAATTCAAAGCATCTTATCAGTAATTATACTTACTCTGTCAAATTAGATGATCAATTTAACAATTAAACAACTAATTAACCCTCAATTTATATTTTAAATTAACCCATACTCATACACAAAAACTCTCTGTAAAAAGATTTTCTTTACAAACTACATACATAATAACAATACATTGACTATAACTTATGAAAAGCGTTTTAACATCACTAGTATGTCATATAAAGCCACATAGCAACAACAATTCATGCTTACACAAGAATTCTACAGAGAATTTGGGAAGAGAAAAACTAAACTTTTAAAGAAAAAGGTTAAGCTCCTACATTTGATTAAGAAGATGATGGCTATTCTTTTCTCCAATTCTTTTCTCAAAAACCTGTTAGAATCACTCACTTTCTCTCTAGAATTTTCTCAAACTTTTCTCTGTGTTCTTCTTCTTCTTCTTCTCTCTTTTTCTTCTTCTGAGCTTTCTTTCTTCCTAACTCTAACATACGTAAACTAATATAACGTATATGGATATAATGTATATATTAAATATATAATATAACTCTAACTTAACTGACATAATTTATTTTTATTTTGAAAATCAAAAGCCATAAGGCTTGTTTGGCTAACCACTAGAAATATAACCCATTAATCCTTATGCCTTATTTGGTAAAACACGATTATATTAAAGACTTAATAGGCATTAGGCCTTGTTTGGCAAAAGCTAAATTAAACTCTTTTAATTTAATTTTAATAACTCCTTTATAGCAAGGTTATTAGTCACCTTAATAAATCAATTAAAACATTAATCTATTAAATTACTTTAGCACATAATTTAATATCACTTAACTATAATTTCTTTTATAATTATAATTTTATTTAACCAACTAATATTTTAAATTATAATTTCCCATTTAAAATATTATAATTTATTTAAATCACTATAAGCTCTCTAGCTTACTTATTAAATTAAATTATTATATAATCTCATAACAATTAATTTCCTTAGCTCCTTAATTATTTATCCAACAAATAATTAGCTAAACCACATCAACTCAAATTGCCATTAAATACTTATATAATTCATTAAATATTTAATATTGCAAATAAATATTTAATATTTAATATTTAATTATTTATTCAACAAATAAATAACTGCACCACATAAACTCAAATTGAACAATTATTTATTCAATAATAAACATATCCATTAAATACTTATACAAATCAATAAATATTTAATATTACACTTTAAAATTCAGGAATGTTACATCATTCCCTCCTTACAAGGATTCTGTCCTCAGAATCACAACTCAAACAAATTATTCGTTACATTCTTCCCTACTTACAAAGATTCTGTCCCCAGAATCGAAGACACAGATTAAACAAATAACTCAGGGTATTCTTTCAACATTTTCTCTTCAAGTTCCCACGTAGCTTCTTCAGCGTTGTGGTTCCTCCATATCACCTTCACAGATGGTATCACTTTATTCATGAGTACTTGTTCTTTCCAGTCGACTATCTGGATAGGAACCTCTTCATAAGATAAATCTTTCTCGAACTACAATGGTTCGTACTCGATCACATGTTTGTAGTCGGGTTTATATGGTCGTAACACCGAAATGTGAAAAACATTATGAATGTTTTCCAACTCTGGAGGTAAAGCTACCTCGTAAGCCACTTCTCCCACTCTTCGCAGCACTTCAAAGGGTCCAATAAACCTCAGGCTTAGCTTTTCCTTTTTACCGAAACGAATTTTCCCCTTCTAGGGAGAAACTTTTAGGAATACAAAAGTTCTTACGTCAAATGAACGATCTTGTCTGTGTTGATCAGCATACTTTTTCTGTCTGTCTTGGGCTGCCACTAATCTTGTCCTGATGAGTTTGACCACGTCAGCAGTTTGTTATACCAGTTCTGGTCCTAACAGTTGGCGTTCACCGACTTCATCCCAGCACAGTGGAGTTCTGCACTTTCTGCCATACAATGCCTCGTAAGGTGGCATGCCCATGCTCGCGTGATAATTGTTATTGTAAGCAAATTCTACCAACGGTAATTGTTCTTCCCAGCTTCCTTTAAAGTCCATGACACATGCTCTCAGCATATCTTCCAATGTCTGAATTGTTCTTTCACTTTGGCCATCTGTTTGTGGATGATAAGTTGTACCCATTCGCAACTGTGTCCCCATGCATTCTTATAGTCTCTTCCAAAAATTCGATGTGAATCGCGGATCTCTATCGGACACAATTGATACTGGCTCTCCGTGCCTCGAAACGATCTCCTTAATGTACAATCTTGCCAACTGATCAAGATTGAATCTAATCTTTATTGGTAGAAATTGTACTGATTTCGTCTGTCTGTCCACTATTACCCAAATCGCATCGCATCCTCTCTGAGTAGTTGGAAGACCCACCACAAAATCCATCGTGATGTGTTCCCACTTCCATTCTGGTATTTCCAACAGTTGGAGTAATCCGCTGGGTCTTTGATTTTTGGCTTTTACTCTCTGACATGTCAAGCACTTCGCTACGCATTCTGCAACGTCCCTTTTCATATTCGGCCACCAAAAATGTCGGCGCAAATGTTGATACATTTTCGTGCTTCCTTGATGAATTGAATATTTTGAGCTATGAGCTTCGGTCAAAATTTCTTCTCTCAGCTCTGGTGTTGCTAGAACCCAGATTCTTCCCTCAAATCGTAGTAGTCCTTCGGTATCGACCTTGTATTTTGTACCGCTTCCATCAACCATATTCTCCTTTATCTTTCCACATTCTTTATCTTGTAACTGAGCGTTCTTCGCCTTGTCCAGTAAAGTTGGACCTGCTTCTAACTGAAATAGTTGTTCGTCAAATTCTTTTGGAAATTTGATTTCCAACTCCAGTTTTGTCATTGATGAAATGAGCTCCTCCTGAGTTGTTATTAGCATCAACTTTTCTCGACCTTTCCTGTTTAACGCATCTGTAACTACATTCGCTTTGCCCGGATGATAAAAGATCTCAAAATCGTAATCCTTTATCAATTCCATCCACCTTCTTTGACACATGTTCAAATCCTTCTGAGTGAAAATATACTTCAGACTTTTGTGGTCTGTGTAGATCTCACATTTCTCTTCATAAAGATAATATCTCCATATCTTCAGAGCAAATACAACTGCAGCCAATTCCAAATCATGAGTCGAATACCCTTTCTCATAATCCTTAGTTGTCTTGATGCATATGCAATAACTTTGTCGTTCTGTATAAGAACACAACCCAACCCTTTGTGTGAGGCATCACTATACACCACAAAATTTCTTGTATTGTCTGGTAATGTCAACACAGGTGATACACTTAGCTTCTTCTTCAAATCTTGAAAACTTTCTTCATATTTCTCCGTCCACACGAATTTTATAGCTTTCCTTGTCAAATTTGTTAATAGAGTGGCTATCTTAGAAAAATCTTGAATAAATCTTCTATAATAACCAGCCAGTCCCAAGAAACTCCTCACTTCTGATGGTGTTCTTGGTTGTTCCTAATTGATTACAGCTTCCACTTTTGATGGATCCTCTGAAATCCCATCCTTGTCAATAACATGACCCAAAAATTGTACACGGTCGAGCCAAAATTAGCACTTAGAGAATTTCGCGTACAGATTTTCCTTTCTTAGTGTCTCCAATGTCAAACGTAAGTGTTCCACGTGTTCTTCTTGAGTCTTGGAAATCACTAGAATGTCGTCGATGAATACCACTACAAACTTGTCTAGGAATGGTTTAAACACCCTGTTCATCAAATCCATGAACGCAGCAGGTGCATTGGTTAAACCAAAAGACATCACCAGAAACTCGTAATGTCCATACCGAGTTCTGAATGTCATTCGTGGTATATCCTCCTTCCTCACTTTCAACTGGTGATACCCACTTCTCAAATCTATTTTCGGAAAGTATTTGGCACCCTTCAATTGGTCAAACAAGTCATCTATTCTTGGCAACGGGTATTTATTTTTAATAGTGACTTTGTTTAACTCCCTGTAATCAATGCAAAGACGCATTGACCCGTCCTTCTTTTACACGAATAGAACTGGCGCTCCCCACGGTGATATGCTTGGTTGAATATATTTCTTGTCCAACAGCTCTTGCAACTGTACCATCAGTTCCTTCATTTCTACCGGAGCCATTCTGTACGGGGCCTTCGATATCAGTGCTATTCCCGGCGCTAAGTCGATCACGAACTCAATTTCTCTGTCAGGCGGAAGTCCTGGCAAATCCTCTGGAAATACGTCTTCGAATTCCCTCACTACTGGTATTTCTTCTAGTTTCACACCCTTCTTCTGAGTATCGACTATTTAAGCTAAATAGCCCACACAACCTTGACTCAACAATTTCTTGGCCTGCATAGTCGTCAGACATTTCATTTGCCTAGGCGACTTGCTACCATAAAATACTACCTTTGACGGAGTCATAAGGTTTACACACTTCTTTTGGCAGTCAATTATCGCTCTGTATTTGAACAGTCAATCCATTCCTAAAATTACATCAAATTCCTCGAGTCTAATCGGAATCAAATCTACTAACAAAATATTTTCTTTAATGTTCACCCTACAGTTCTTTTATACGAATCTAACATGGATTATTTTCTTATTCGCAATTTTTATGTTCAAAGAAAAATTCAGTTCTTCTCTAGGAAAATCTAACCTCTTAGAAAATTCATCAGATATAAACGAGCAAGTAGCACCCGAATCAAATAATACATATGCATTAATATCATTGATTGGGATAATACCTGACACCACATCTTTTGATTACACAGTATCTTACACAGTCATGTTGAAGGTTCTGGCTGTGGGTTTGTTTGATGTTGCAGGTCCTGCAATGGCCCATGTATTTCCATTGTTACCTCTATTGCTTCTGGTTGTCACTCCCTCCTTCTTCTTAGGGCATTCACGAGTAAAATGATCCTTGGATCCGCACGTGAAGCAGGCATTCTTTTTCGGTTGAGTGCAATTTGGGGTGATGTGACCTTCCTGGCCACAATTGTAGCAAACTCGTTTCCCCATCAAGCACCCACCCTTGTGAAATTTTCCGCATGTCACACATGCTTCAAACTTTTTATTTTGCTGGTTACCCTGTTGGTTTCCAGCACCCACACTCCCATTCCACTTCCTCTTCAAACTGTTGTTGCTGTTGTTGTTGTTGTTGTTGTTGTTGTTTCCACCGCTACCACTCCCATTCTTAGTCTCATTCTTATTCTTCTTCTTCTTTTGTTCCTAATTGAACTTTGTTACTGCCTCGCCTCCACCTTCAGCGAGTACTGCCTTCTCCATCACCGCTGCAAATGTCTTCAATTAGAACAGGGAAACCCTACTGTACAGACAGGGCTTTAGTACCTGTTCAAATCTCTTCGCCTTACGCTCGTCTGTGCTGACTTGATATGGCGCAAACCTTGCCAATTCATTGAACTTCGCGGCATACTCAGATACCATCATCGTTCCTTATTTTAGTTCCAAAAACTGTACTTCCAGCTGACTCTTCGAACTCTCCGGGAAATAGGTCTCGAAGAACAACTCCTTAAACCTATCCCAGGTCATCACTCCTAGCCCTTCACGAGTTTTATTGGCCTGCCACCAATAACTAGCTTCTGCTTTCAACATGAATGTTGTGAAAGTAGTCTTCTGGTCATCCTCTACCCTAGCGACATCGAACACCTTTTCTATTTCCATAATCTAGGTTTGTGCTTCGACTAGATTCATGGACCCACGGAATTCAGGTGGTCCAACCGCCTTAAAATCCTTAAACGTCGTACCATGGTTTTGTGGTTGGTTCTACAACGCTCCTGTCAGTAGTGTTACTAGCTGTTGAACGGGATTCACATCAACATTGTTGTTATTGGTTCCCTCAGTGGTTCTCTCTCGTGTTGGTTGACGTCTGGGAGGCATTTTCAGTTAAAACAAAACATCTATTAGACTATTACTCAGCTTCTTTAAGTATTTTCTAGTTAACTAGCCTCCATAACAGAAATAACCACATAACACATAACACTTTGAATAAAGTAACAACTTTTATTTATTCATAAACGTTTTGAAAATATAAAACAATAGCATCTCTGCTATCTACATTACTTTCCTGAACTACAAAAGTTTCAGGACAACATCATAGCCATATCCCATAGGTTACATAACACTTGGGACTTACAATTTATTTAACCTTTCACTCATCGTACGACAACTACAATGTTCTATTAAGATACTTCTTAGCCCTATCACGTTCCTCCTCCATGACTCGAAACATTGTTTTGCGATCTAACACGTATGATGGTAGCGTCTCGAACTGAATCGGATATCCCATGACTCGATCTTGAGCTCGATTAATTGCGGTGTTAAATACTTTATCCATCTCTTCCATCTTCATCCTCTTTGCCTGCGCGTCTTTCGCTGCTAATCTGGTTCGTTGAAAATCTTGCTCGTATGCATCTTCAGCTCTCGCCCTCTTGGTAGCTTCTTCCTTCAGCTTGTTCTTTAGTTCAACGACCATCTCGATTAATCGTTCTTTTTCTCATTCGGTCTGTACTAGTTTCTCCTCAGCGTTTGTCAGCCGTTCCTCACGGTCATGGATCTCACTGTCTTTTTGTGTCATTGTAGTCTGTTGTTCAGCTACTATCTCCTGCAACTCCTCAACTGTATCCTGAAGTTCCACGTTGTGGTCATGCACCTCATCGTATATATGGCCAACTATCGAGTTAAGTGGAATCCTTTCCTCCTTATCTTCGTCATCCTCATCCTCCTGTGGTAACTCAACGGGATCCTCCTCGTCTGTCTCCACATCATCATCCTCATCCTCAACTACTGTCACCAACGGGGCTGACTCCCGTGGCAGTAATTGTTCCCAAACTACCTGAATGTCGTGAGGCTCCTCGTCTATAGGCATTTGAGGTCCCTCCTCCCTAGCCTGACTGGATTCTCCGACATTAGTCATCCTGACAACAAAGTTTTAAAGTTTTAATTATTAATCATTACTACTCGATACTCACGAGCACATAAATTATAAACACATAAGCACATCAGTGTTTTATTACTTCTTTCTTAAAACTCGGTAAGAGTTATCTCCACTATCTTTTCAAAGGATACTTCCTAAGACTTTTTCCCCCACCTAAGGTTCATAACCTAAAGCTTTGATACCAACCTGTGACACCCCCAAATCCTGGTACTTTATTTCCTCAAGATTTGGTGCTCACGTAGTCAAAACATTCATTGCTAACTACCCATTCGTAATAGAATTGAATAAAAAAAGAAAACCTGCCCATACATGATTAAACTTAAATAAAATCTCCCAGGTTATCTAACATTTAACAACAATCATTCAAATGCGGAAATTTAAATAAACTTCATTACAATCATTAAACCAAAGTCTGAAAATAAACTATCAAATTATTACAAGTCTTCAGTATTTGTTCATCTTTCCTTTTCCCTTACTGGTGCTAGGTACGTCACCTGTTTCAACTTTAGCTGTAAGAAATTTTACAGGCAAGAGTGAGCAAACAAGACCCACTTGAAATAACAATAAGTAAATCATTAAACTTTTACATCAATTGCCAATATTAGGCTCAATAGAACTGAACAATATATTCTATTAACTTTCTAAAAATTTTAACATTTACTGAGGGTCTAATGGCCACGAATCATGTCCACAGTTATAAGTAATCTTTTAACTTTAACTTTAACAGCCATAAGACTTTAAGGACTCCACGTACTTAGGGGGATCAACCCTTTGTACAATGTATTGAGCACAACCATTTCAACGCTAAGCGTAAACCTATATTAAAAGAGTTTTTCATCTCAGTATTTAGAATACAAGTCCGCACCAAAGTAAATTTGGTTTGGATAAGCTTTCATGGAAATTTGGAATTCAACGAACATCAACTACGGAGTAGTTGAATAAAATCCATGACATTATACTTATAGAATAATCATAATTGAATTAATCTTAGTAACTAAAATCATGCTTTAGGAATAATCTAATAGCATACAAATTGAATACTATAGCATACCTTGCTTGAACAATACTAAGCCAAGGTTAATTAGAATTGAATATTAAACATGCATCGAAACCTAGTTATGCATGCTAACCAATAATTGAATTACAAGAATAACTTGTTCAACATTAAATAGTTCAATAAGACAAAGGATTAGAAAACTCTCTCAATTATAAAGGTAGAGTTAAAGAACTTTCTCAATTAAAAAAATAGAGTTAGAAAACTTACCTTTAGCACAAGCTACACCCTTATCACTTGAATTTCAATATCCTAAACATATGTCATCGTGACATAGTTAGTCATTATCACATAACTAATACATTCATCACATAGGTTTGATTATTCAATCACATAATCAAATTATAACACAAGTTAATCCTTAATAACATATTTATTCATAGTATAGAAACACTAAAATTAATATTTTACAGTCCTACTATTATCATATAGTGTTTCTTAAAATTTTTTGTACAAAAAGTACACTGTCAGACCATTCTGCTAACTCGTGCTACGGCACCACAGTTTACACTGTGGGTCGCGCTGCGGCGCGGTTAATAAGCTACTAAACTGCGCTGCGGCGTGGTGATGGCGTTGCGGCACCAGTAACGTACTGCTGGGCCGCGGCGCGGCGCGACACTTCAGTATCGACTGACAGCTTCGGCAACCGTGCAAGAAAAAGTCAAATTAGCCTAAAAGCTCGAATCTAATAGACTGATAATCATGTAATTTATATATAAACTTCATATAAACATATGGTGAAGACTTCTAACATGTTTCTACTCACAAAATAGCTTAAACATCAAATATACAACACCTAATTTCAATGTTTTTGGCAAAAACTCCATTTTTGATATTTTCAATGAAAATTCAACACTGTGATTTTGTTTTTCAACCAAAACAGTAAATTCAAAGCATCTTATCAATAATTATACTTACTCTATCAAATTAGATGATCAATTTATCAATTAAACAACTAATTAACTCTCAATTTATATTTTAAATTAACCCATACTCATTCACAAAAAATCTCTGTAAAAAGATTTTCTTTACAAACTACATACATAATAACAATACATTGAATATAACTTATGAAAAGCGTTTTAACATCACTAGTATGTCATATAAAGCCACATAGCAATAACAATTCATGCTTACACAAGAATTCTACAGAGAATTTGGGAAGAGAAAAACTAAACTTTTAAAGAAAAAGGTTAAGCTCCTACATTTGATTAAGAAAATGATGGCTATTCTTTTCTCCAATTCTTTTCTCAAAAACCTGTTAGAATCACTCACTTTCTCTCTAGAATTTTCTCAAACTTTTCTCTGTGTTCTTCTTCTTTTTCTTCTCTCTTTTTCTTCTTCTGAGCTTTCTTTCTTCCTAACTCTAACATACGTAAACTAATATAACGTATATGGATATAATGTATATATTAAATATATAATATAACTCTAACTTAACTGACATAAGTTATTTTTATTTTGAAAATCAAAAGCCATAAGGCTTGTTTGGCTAACCACTAGAAATATAACTCATTAATCCTTATGCCTTGTTTGGTAAAACACAATTATATTAAAGACTTAATAGGCATTAGGCCTTGTTTGGCAAAAGCTAAATTAAACTCTTTTAATTTAATTTTAATAACTCCTTTATAGCAAGGTTATTAGTCACCTTAATAAATCAATTAAAACATTAATCTATTAAATTACTTTAGCACATAATTTAATATCACATAACTATAATTTCTTTTATAATTATAATTTTATTTAACCAACTAATATTTTAAATTACAATTTCTTATTTAAAATATTATAATTTATTTAAATCACTATAAGCTCTATAGCTTACTTATTAAATTAAATTATTATATAATCTCATAACAATTAATTTTCTTAGCTCCTTAATTATTTATCCAACAAATAATTAACTAAACCACATCAACTCAAATTACCATTAAATACTTATATAATTCATTAAATATTTAATATTACAAATAAATTTTTAATATTTAATTATTTATTCAACAAATAAATAACTACACCACATAAACTCAAATTGAACAATTATTTATTCAATAATAAACATATCCATTAAATACTTATATAAATAAATAAATATTTAATATTACACTTTAAAATTCTGGAATATTACAACATCAGTCCAAATTGCACGATGACGTCCAAGGCATGTTATAATTATAGAAGAGAATGTCACCTAGCCCGATTTTATCGTTCACCAAAGACAAGTTTAGCCAGGATGGAGGCACCAAAGGCCGTCCCAGAAAAGTCAAAGCCGGTAGTGCAAGGGAGAGCGTTTGTTGTGACCTCCCAAAAAGCAAAGAACCCGAACGAGGTTATCACGGGTAAGCTTATCATAAACTCTAGTGAAGTCTATACCTTATTTGATACCGGTTCTATCCATTCTTTTATTTCTCCTACTTGCGCTCAACGTTTAAATTTGACTCCGGAGAAATTAGACTTTGACTTATCTGTTGAAACTCCATTGGGAGAAACCTTCATTACATCCACTGTTTATAAGTCTTGTTTGATTCAAATCGATCTTATTTCTTTAAAAATACTTGCATTTGACGTGATTCTAGGGATTGATTGGTTAACTATTCATCATGTAAAAATTGATTATTTTCGTAAGGTTGTTAGCTTTCACATTCCTAATCAACCTATTATGCGAATTCATGCGACCAAACCATTAAAATCAATCATGGTCATCTCAAGCCATAAAACTATTCGTTTATTGAAAAATGGATGTCAAGCTTTCTTAGCTCATGTCACGGATTTAAACAAAAATACGTCAGTTTTGAATGATATTTCTATTGTTAATAAATTTCCTGACGTATTCCCTGAAGAACTTCATGTCCTACCCCCAGAGCGTGAAATTGAATTTTGTATCGACCTTGAACCCGGTACAAAACTCATTTCTAAAGCCCCATATCGAATGGCTCCTATTGAACTTCAGGAGTTAAAGACCCAATTACAGGAATTATTAGACATTGGTTTCATTCATCCTAGTACGTCTCCTTGGGGTGCTCCTGTTCTATTCATGAAGAAGAAAGATGGAAGTATGCGACTTTGTATTGATTATCGGGAGTTGAATCATGTCACTATCAAAAATAGGTACCCGTTGCCTCGCATTGATGACCTATTTGACCAGTTGCAAGGAGCACAATTCTTTTCAAAGATCGATCTTCGTTCTGGATATCATCAGCTGAAGGTTAAAACAGAGGATATTCCAAATACTGCCTTCAGAACTCGGTACGGGCATTATGAATTCTTAGTCATGTCTTTTGGATTGACTAATGCTCCTGCTGCCTTCATGGATATGATGAACCAAGTATTCAAGAAATATTTGGATCACTTTGTGGTTGTCTTTATTGATGACATCCTCATTTACTCCAAAACCCGTGAAGACCATGAGCAACACTTGAGGCTGATACTCCAAAAGCTACGTGAAAACAAGCTATATGCCAAGTTAAAGAAATGTGAGTTCTAGCTTGAGAAAGTAGCATTCCTCGGGCACGTAGTATCAAGTCATGGAATATCTGTTGACCCGCCAAAGATTGAAGCTATTCAAAGCTGGGAGCAACCTAAATCAGTGACCAAAGTGCGTAGCTTTCTCGGCTTAGCTGGTTATTATCGGAGATTCGTAGAAAGGTTTTCTCGAATCGCTACTCCATTAACTTAGCTGACTCGAAAAGATTTAAAATTCGGTTGGAGCGTGGAATGTGAGAAAAGTTTTCAAGAACTCAAGAGGAGGCTCATTTCATCACATGTTCTAACAATACCATTTGGCTCGGAAGGATTTGTTATCTACAGTGATGCTTCGGGCAAAGGGTTAGGATGTGTTCTCATGCAACATGGAAAAGTCATAGCCTATGCCTCACAGCAACTCAAAGAATATGAGAGAAATTATCCTACTCATGATCTAGAGTTGGCAGCTGTCGTTTTTGCGCTTAAAATTTGGAGGCATTACTTGTATGGAGAGAAGGTGGAGATCTATACGGATCATAAAAGCCTCAAATATTTCTTCACTCAGAAGGAACTCAACATGCGGCAACGACGATGGCTTGAGCTGTTGAAAGATTATGATCATACCATTCAATATCATCCTAAAAAAGCAAACGTAGTAGTTGACGCATTGAGTAGAAGAGCATATGCGGGTACAAGTGCGATATTGTCAACGCAAAGGCCCATTTTGTGTGACTTGCAAACAATGGAGATAGAGTTAAAGACTCCAGGGACACACATGATGATGGCAAACATACGAGTAGAACCGACTTTAATCGATAAAGTTAAAGTTGCTCAAGCTACAGACCTGGAGCTAATGCGTTTGAAGAAGAAAGTACAAGAAGGTGCTATGCCGGAAGCAAGAATCGATGAAGAAGGAATACTTCGAGTCAACGCTAGACTTTGTGTTCCTAACGACCCTGATTTAAAGTATAAAATCATAATGGAGGCGCACAACACACCGTTTGCAATCCATCCTGGAAGTACCAAGATGTATCATGATCTTCGACATATATTTTGGTGGAGTAATATGAAGAGAGAGATAGCGGAGTTTATCTCAAGGTGTGTAACTTGTCAACGAGTCAAGGCGGAGCATCAAGTACCAAAAGGTCCATTGCAACCACTTGAAATTCTAGAATGGAAGTGGGAGCACATTACCATGGATTTCGTTACTGGTCTTTCCAAGGTTTCTCAAGGCATAGATGCAATTTGGGTCATTGTTGATAGATTGACCAAGTCTGCTCATTTCTTACCAATACAAGAAACTTATACACTTGAACGTCTTGCTAGTATGTACATAAACAAGATTGTAAGATTGCATGGTATGCCAGTATCCATAGTTTCTGATCGAGACCCAAGATTTACTTCAAGATTTTGGGTTAGTTTACAAAAAGCTATGGGCACAGATTTACGATTTAGCTCGGTATATCATCCTCAGACGAACGGGCAGTCGGAAAGGACTATTCAAACTCTTAAAGATTTATTAAGACTCTGTATCCTTGCTTCAAGAGAAATTGGGATAAGTTCTTACCATTGGTGGAGTTTTCCTACAACAATAGTTATCAAGCAAGTATTGGCATGGCTCCATTTGAGGCGTTGTATGGAAGAAAGTGTCGTTCTCCAGTATGTTGGGATGAGGTGGGTGAAGCAACGTTGTTAGGACCGGAGTTGGTACGTATGACTACGGAAAAGATTCAAACAATCCGGTAACGTATAAAAATCTCACAAGATCGACAAAAGAGTTATGCTGATCTTCATCGAAAGGACGTAGAATTCGATATTGGAGATCATGTGTTGTTACGTGTTGCTTCATGGAAAAGAGTTACGAGATTTAGAAAAAGAGAAAAACTCAATTCTCGATTCATTGGCCCATTTTTAATCCTCGATCGAGTAGGAACTGTGGCTTATAGACTCGCCTTACCGCCAAGTATGTCTCGTGTTCATAACGTTTTTCACATATCTATGTTACGAAAATATGTGAAAGACCCGAACCACATTATTGAATTAGAACCAGACGAGATAGAGGAAGATTTAACGTATGAAGAGGTTCCTGTTAAAATCTTGGATAAGAAGGAACATATTCTACGCTCCAAGGTTATACCTCAAGTAAAAGTTTTGTGGAGAAACCACGATATTGAGGAAATGATCTGGGAGTTAAAATTTGAAATGACGTCAAGATATCCTTATCACTTCGACATACCAGGTACGCACCCTAATTTTGAGGACGAAATTTCTTAAGAAGGGGAGGTTGTAAGACCCTAACTTTTTGAATAAAGATTAATTTTTCTCGAAATATATTTTTGAATATTATGGTGCAGATTTGATATAATAGTTGTGGGTATTATTTACAAATTTTGCAAAGTACGCAAGTTATTATATAATATTCGATTGGTCGGGGAATATTTGTTTTAGCAGGGAATATTCGTACAACGGCACAATCATTGGTGGACCCCACAACAAAATTATTGTCGGATTGAGAAAACGACAAAAATACTTTATGAAAATAACGGCGAAAGGGTTACCGTTAAACTGTTGAACTACCCGGTGGTAAATGTGACGCCCCCAAAATAGGTATACAACACCCATTCTGAGTCGCCAAATACATGGTACAGAAAGTAAACTACAACTTCAATAATACAATTGTCGTGCAAAATACGACAACACATACTGTGAGTTTAAATACAAATATTATCTTCTGGATAATATCCACACTCAAATAAATCCTCATTACAATTATTCAAACACTATTTTACAGAAATAGTGAGGACTGCTAAAACATCTTTTTAGAACCATCACTCCATACCCCGACTAGATCCTGCTATGTTCTCACCTCCTGAGAAGAAAAATGGAACAAAAAGGAAAAGGGTGAGCTCAACTAGCCCAGTAAAGAATATTATGACTAAGATAATATACAACAAATTATCGTTAGTCTTCAACAGGGAAAAATCTGATAAAATATAATCGACAATAAGTTTTAGATCAACAACTGCAGCGGAAACAGCAAACCATTAGAAGAGTCAAGTAGAGAAAGAATTCTACTATCTTCTAAGATTTAAAAGTCCATCATCAATATTTTATCCCTGTAACATCAATTAATAATCATCTTTAACCAAATATTCATCTTTGCACTACAGACCAAAGATATTCATTTGTATCATCAGTCGGTCATGTTCATCTCAACACCTGTTCATCTTTGCACTACAGGCCAAAGATATTCATCAAGTAATTATACATCTTTGCACTACAGGCCAAAGATATTCAGTAATATCATCATTTAGGACTGAGGATGATGAAAAATATCTTAAAGAGAACGAATCCAGTGAGACAGAAGGACAAATATTAGGGATTCGTATAACAGTTTATCCAAGATCAATAATACTTCATAATAATCAATTGTGAAGCAGAATTCAAAAATAAAGATCAAAACATGGATACAATCAAAGATAGTAACCATAATAGACATCTTGGACAAAAAGGAAAAATTTTATTTTTCGGTGAATAGTGCCGTATTCGTTAATAGTGCCGTATACGTGAATAGTGCCGTATACGTGAATAGTAACCCCCGACACAAAAAGTTCCAAATTTGATAAAAACTCATATCAATATTTTAGCATAATGATATTGAAGAAAATAATATCATTTAAGAAGAAAATAATATCCCTTACCTCAAAATATCAGTACTTCTGGTCGGAATACCGGTATAAGGCTGAAAGAAACTTGCTCTGATGAATAGAAACTCTCAAAGTATCTAAATACTCACAAAATACACTCAATAATCTAGAGAGAGAAAGAGAGAAAACTTGTTTCTGGTGTGATTTTCAATTCTAACTTAGCCCTCTATTTATAGGAAAATTTTGGTAGGTTTGACCTGCAACCTGATGGCTTTACCTGCTACTATTCCCACCCACCACATTTGAAATATAATTCAGCACATTTCTTCACCAACCACAAGTGGGGCCCACTAATTCTAGAATTTTCCACCAAAATAATAAACTCCGAAAATTCAATAATTTTTGAACCAGTCATCTTGTAAAATTCGTAATAAATCATACGTTCATTTTTAACGGTTCAAAATTTGTGGACATATACTCAACTTATATATCTATAACATATCCAAAAATTACCACGATCCAACGGTCGGATTAAAAATTATAACCCCCGCAAACTATCTCAAAAACCCTGATTTTTAATACCTCCATTCCGACAAAAATACTGACAAAAACCTCAACAGTAACTCCTTCATTTTTAACCACAAAAATATATCCCTCATTTATATCCACATAAAATAAATATTTCCTTATCATATGAATCAATAATTAATTATTCACAAATAATATTACAGAATCACATTTATGACAACCAGGCCGTTTCCAGGAAAGAGGGGGCTTTCCAATAAGGATTTCTCCTTACTGGCGCGCAATTAGATGACCAAACCTCTCCTTAGACAGAACTTTCTAGACATTGCCAATAATGTTATCTAATAATATTATTCAAATAATATGAATTATTGATCTGATAAATGAAAATACTGCACAGCAACAATTATTGAAACAACAATAATATAAAATATCAACGCAGCAATTATTGAATCAATAAAATAAAATATTGAATAATAACTACTGTAACAATTATTGAGTAGTGCCTTCTTACGTAAGAATCAATAATTGGTGCAATACCATGTGCTACTGTATTTTAACCACCGGGTATTCCAACAGTATTAACGGTAACAACTACGTCGTTATTTATAAACAACTTATACTTGTCGTTTTCTTCATCCAATCGCTTTCCGTTATGGGGCCCACACAAGGCTGCGTCGTCGTACGAATATTCCCCGACAGCAAGAATATTCCACGACCAACCGAATATTCACTGACCAAAAATAAATATTTTATAATCACTTGCTTATTTTGCAAAATTTGCACATTTAACCCATAACCAAAGTATTTGTATCAAATTAACCCCTTATTATTCACAATAATATTTAGAGAAAATTTGATTTTATTCATTAATAAGTTGGGGTCTTACAGTAAAAGTATAGTAATACACGTGGTTGCATAGTAGCACACGGTATTGACGCTTACGTGAGAAGTCACTCAGTTATACTCAATTATTGCTACAGTAATTGCTGCATCATATATCTCATATTATTAATTCAATTATTGTTACAATATCATCTGCATAATATTTTTTATTATTAAATCAATAATTGAGACAACAAAGTTATTTATATTATTATTTGCAATATTGACAATGTCTAGAAAGTTCTGTCAAGGAGAGGTTTGGTCACCTAATTGCGCGCCAATAAGGAGAAATCCTTATCGAAAAGCCCCCTCTTTCCTGGGAACAGCATGGTTGTTAAATATTGTGACGCCCCCAAAATAGGTATACAACACCCATTCTGAGTCGCCAAATACATGGTACAGAAAGTAAACTACAACTTCAATAATACAATTGTCGTGCAAAATACGACAACACATACTGTGAGTTTAAATACAAATATTATCTTCTGGACAATATCCACACTCAAATAAATCCTCATTACAATTATTGAAACACTATTTTACAGAAATAGTGAGGACTGCTAAAACATCTTTTTAGAACCATCACTCCATACCCCGACTAGATCCTGCTATGTTCTCAGCTCCTGAGAAGAAAAATGGAACAAAAAGGAAAAGGGTGAGCTCAACTAGCCCAGTAAAGAATATTATGACTAAGATAATATACAACAAATTATCGTTAGTCTTCAACAGGGAAAAATCTAATAAAATATAATCGACAACAAGTTTTAGATCAACAACTGCAGCGAAAACAGCAAACCATTAGAAGAGTCAAGTAGAGAAAGAATTCTACTATCTTCTAAGATTTAAAAGTCCATCATCAATATTTTATCCCTGTAACATCACTTAATAATCATCTTTAACCAAATATTCATCTTTGCACTACAGGCCAAAGATATTCATTTGTATCATCAGTCGGTCATGTTCATCTCAACACCTGTTCATCTTTGCACTACAGGCCAAAGATATTCATCAAGTAATTATACATCTTTGCACTACAGGCCAAAGATATTCAGTAATATCATCATTTAGGACTGAGGATGATGAAAAATATCTTAAAGAGAACGAATCCAGTGAGACAGAAGGACAAATATTAGGGATTCGTATAACAGTTTATCCAAGATCAATAATACTTCATAATAATCAATTGTGAAGCAGAATTCAAAAATAAAGATCAAAACATGGATACAATCAAAGATAGTAACCATAATAGACATCTTGGACAAAAAGGAAAAATTTTATTTTTCGGTGAATAGTGCCGTATTCGTGAATAGTGCCGTATACGTGAATAGTGCCGTATACGTGAATAGTAACCCCCGACACAAAAAGTTCCAAATTTGATAAAAACTCATATCAATATTTCAGCATAATGATATTGAAGAAAATAATATCATTTAAGAAGAAAATAATATCCCTTACCTCAAAATATCAGTACTTCTGGTCGGAATACCGGTATAAGGCTGAAAGAAACTTGCTCTGATGAATAGAAACTCTCAAAGTATCTAAATACTCACAAAATACACTCAATAATCTAGAGAGAGAAAGAGAGAAAACTTGTTTCTGGTGTGATTTTCAATTCTAACTTAGCCCTCTATTTATAGGAAAATTTTGGTAGGTTTGACCTGCAACCTGATGGCTTTACCTGCTACTATTCCCACCCACCACATTTGAAATATAATTCAGCACATTTCTTCACCAACCACAAGTGGGGCCCACCAATTCTAGAATTTTCCACCAAAATGATAAACTCCGAAAATTCAACAATTTCTGAACCAGTCATCTTGTAAAATTCGTAATAAATCATACGTTCATTTTTAACGGTTCAAAATTTGTGGACATATACTCAACTTATATATGTATAACATATCCAAAAATTACCACGATCCAACGGTCGGATTAAAAATTATAACCCCCGCAAACTATCTCAAAAACCCTGATTTTTAATACCTCCATTCCGACAAAAATACTGACAAAAACCTCAACATTAACTCCTTCATTTTTAACCACAAAAATATATCCCTCATTTATATCCACATAAAATAAATATTTCCTTATCATATGAATCAATAATTAATTATTCACAAATAATATTACAGAATCACATTTATGACAACCAGGCCGTTCCCAGGAAAGAGGGGGCTTTCCAATAAGGATTTCTCCTTACTGGCGCGCAATTAGATGACCAAACCTCTCCTTAGACAGAACTTTCTAGACATTGCCAATAATGTTATCTAATAATATTATTCAAATAATATGAATTATTGATCTGATAATGAAAAATACTGTGCAACAACAATTATTGAAACAACAATAATATAAAATATCAACGCAGCAATTATTGAATCAATAAAATAAAATATTGAATAATAACTACTGTAACAATTATTGAGTAGTGCCTTCTTACGTAAGAATCAATAATTGGTGCAATACCGTGTGCTACTGTATTTTAACCACCGGGTATTCCAACAGTATTAACGGTAACAACTACGCCGTTATTTATAAATAACTTATACTTGTCGTTTTCTTCATCCAATCGCTTTCCGTTATGGGGCCCACACAAGGCTGCGCCGTCGTACGAATATTCCCCGACAGCAAGAATATTCCACGACCAACCGAATATTCACCGACCAAAAATAAATATTTTATAACCACTTGCTTATTTTGCAAAATTTGCACATTTCACCCATAACCAAAGTATTATATCAAATTAACCCCTTATTATTCACAATAATA
The DNA here is from genome assembly GCA_016801055.1 of Panax notoginseng. Lineage (NCBI taxonomy): Eukaryota > Viridiplantae > Streptophyta > Magnoliopsida > Apiales > Araliaceae > Panax > Panax notoginseng. The sequence continues at coordinate 86,776,889 of CM029023.1, forward strand.
TTTAGAGAAAATTTGATTTTATTCATTAATAAGTTGGGGTCTTACAACCTCCCCTCCTTATGAAATTTCGTCCTCGAAATTGACGTACGTACCTGATGTTTCAAAAAGGTGAGGATACCTCGCTTTCATTTCTGATTCCAACTCCCAGGTCATTTCTTCAATAGCATGGTTTCTCCACAAAACCTTAACTTGTGGTATAACCTTCGTGCGTAGGACATGCTCTTTCCTATCCAAGATCTTAACAGGTACCTCCTCGTACGTTAAATCTTCAGCTATCTCGTCTGGTTCTAACTCAATAATGTGGTTCGGGTCTTTAACATATTTACGAAGCATAGATATGTGAAAAACATTATGAACACGAGACATGCTTGGAGGTAATGCGAGTCTATATGCCACATTTCCTATTCGCTCAAGAATCTCAAATGGACCAACAAATCTTGGATTGAGCTTTCCTCTCTTCCCAAATCTTGTAACTCCCTTCCATGGTGCAACACGTAACAATACATGATCCCCAATATTAAATTCCACGTCCTTCCGATGAAGATCCGCATAACTCTTTTGTCGATCCTGTGCCGTTTGTATACGTTGTCGAATCGTTTGGATCTTCTCTGTAGTAATGCGTACCAATTCTGGTCCCAACAATGTTGCTTCACCCACCTCGTCCCAGCATACTGGAGAACGACATTTTCTTCCATACAACGCCTCAAATGGAGCCACACCTATGCTCGCCTGATAACTGTTGTTGTAGGAGAATTCCACCAATGGTAGGTACTTATCCCAACTCCCTTTGAGATCTAGGACACAAAGTCTTAATAGATCTTCAAGAGTTTGAATAGTCCTCTCTGATTGTCCGTCCGTTTGAGGATGGTATGCGAACTGAATCGTAAATCCGTGCCCATAGCTTTCTGCAAGCTAACCCAAAATCGTGAAGTGAATCTTGGGTCACGATCCGAAACTATGGATACTGGCATGCCATGCAATCTCACAATCTCGTTCACGTACATACTAGCAAGACGTTCAAGGGAATAAGTCTCACGTATCGGCAAGAAATGAGCGGACTTGGTTAATCTATCAACAATAACCCAAATCGCATCTATGCCTTGAGAAACCTTGGGAAGACCCGTAACAAAATCCATAGTAATGTGTTCCCACTTCCATTTCGGAATCTCAAGTGGTTGCAATGGACCCTTTGGTACTTGATGCTCCGCTTTTACACGTTGACAAGTTAAACATCTCGAGATAAACTCCGCGATCTCTCTTTTCATATTGCTCCACCAAAATGTATGTCGAAGATCGTGATACATTTTGGTACTCCCAGGATGGATTGCAAACGGTGTGTTGTGTGCCTCCATCATTATTCTATGCTTCAAGTCAAAATCGTTAGGAACACAAAGTCTGGAGTTGACTCGAAGTATTCCTTCTTCATCGATTCTTGCTTCTGGAATAGCACCTTCTTGCACTTTCTTCTTCATACGCATCAGCTCTATATCCGTAGCTTGAGCAGCTTTAACTTTATCGATTAAAGTCGGTTCTACTCGTATATTTGATATCATCATGTGGGTACTTGGAGCCTTCATCTCTATCTCCATCCTTTGCAAGTCATACAAAATGGGCCTTTGTGTTAACAATATTGCACTCGTACCCGCATATGATCTTCTACTCAATGCGTCAGCTACTACGTTTGCTTTTCCAGGATGATATTGGATGGTATGATCGTAATCTTTCAACAGCTCGAGCCAACGTCGCTGCCGCATGTTGAGTTCCTTTTGGGTGAAGAAATATTTGAGGCTTTTATGATCTGTATAGATCTCCACTTTCTCCCCATACAGGTAGTGTCTCCAGATCTTCAACGCAAAAACGACTGCTGCCAACTCCAAATCATGAGTAGGATAATTCCTCTCATATTCTTTGAGTTGTCGTGAGGCATAGGCTATGACTTTCCCATGTTGCATGAGAACACATCCTAACCCTTTGCCTGAAGCATCGCTGTAGATAACAAATCCATCCGAACCAGATGGTATTGTCAGAACAGGTGCCGAAATGAGTCTCCTCTTGAGTTCTTGGAAACTCTTCTCGCATTCCTCACTCCATACGAATTTTGTATCTTTCCGAGTCAGCTGAGTTAACGGAGTAGCGATTCGAGAAAATCCTTCCACAAATCTCCGATAATAACCAGCTAAGCCCAGAAAGCTACGTACTTCGGTTACCGACTTCGGTTGCTCCCAACTTTGTATGGCTTCAATCTTCGCCGGGTCGACAGATACTCCATGTTTTGACACCACGTGCCCAAGGAATGCTACTTCCTCAAGCCAGAACTCGCATTTCTTCAATTTGGCATATAGCTTATTTTCACGAAGCCTTTGCAGTACCAGCTTCAAATGGCGCTCATGATCTTCACGGCTTTTGGAATAGATGAGGATGTCATCAATAAAGACAACAACGAACTGATCCAAATATTCTTTGAATACACGGTTCATCATATCCATGAAGGCAGCAGGAGCATTAGTCAATCCAAAAGACATTACTAAGAATTCATAATGCCCGTACCGAGTTCTGAAGGCAGTCTTTGGAATATCCTCAGTTTTAATCTTCAGCTGATGATATCCAGAACGAAGATCGATCTTTGAAAAGAATTGTGTTCCTTGCAACTGGTCAAACAGGTCATCAATGCGAGGTAGCGGATACCTATTCTTGATAGTGACATGATTCAATTCTCGATAGTCGATACAAAGTCGCATACTCCCGTCTTTCTTCTTTACGAATAAAACAGGAGCACCCCAAGGAGACGTACTAGGACGAATAAAACCGATGTCCAACAACTCCTGTAGTTGGACTTTTAACTCCTGAAGTTCAATAGGAGCCATTCGATATGGGGTTTTAGAAATGGGCTTTGTACCGGGTTCAAGGTCAATAAAGAATTCAATTTCTCGTTCCGGGGGTAGACCGGGAAGTTCTTCAGGAAATACATCGGGAAATTCTCTAACAATAGAAATATTATTCAAATCTGACTTGTCTTTGTTCAAATCCATAACATGGGCTAAGAAAGCTTGACATCCGTTTTTCAATAAACGAATAGCTTTGTGGCTTGATATGACAGTGACTGATTTTAGTGGTTTAGTAGTTTGAATTCGTATGACAGGTTGGTTAGGAATATGAAAACTAACAACCTTACGAAAACAATCAATTTTAGCATGATGAGTGGTTAACCAATCAATTCCTAAAATCACATCAAAAGCAAGTATCTTTAAAGAGATAAGATCAACAGGTAATGTGATAGTGCCAACTTGGATCATGCAAGATTTATAAACTGTAGATGTAACGAAGGTTTCACCCAACGGAGTTTCAACAGATAAGTTAAAGTCCAATTTCTCCGGAGTCAAGTTTAAACGTTGAGCACAAGCAGGAGAGATAAAAGAATGGGTAGAACCGGTATCTAGTAAAGTATAAACTTCGCAAGAATTCAAGATTAGCTTACCCGTGATCACCTCGTTCGGGTTTCTCGCGTTTTGGCCAGTCACGACAAACGCCCTTCCAGGAACCGCTGATTTCGACTTATCCGGGATAACTTTTGGAGTCACCATCCCCGCTGAACTTGGTTTTGCTACAGAACACTCTCGAGCTATATGACCCTCCTTTCCACAGTTATAACATACCTTGGATTGTTGTGGGCAGTTTGGGCTGATATGTCCCTCTTTCCCACATTTGTAACATACGACCGGTGGTCGTTCTCCTCCCCTAGAAACAGTTGATGTTTGTGCTGACGTCTTCACGTTATCATTGTTGTACCTTCTCTTCTTGAAATCTCCTCCCGACTCGCTCCTTCTATTATCACGACCACGATTACCACCAGAGTGGTTACCGCTTTTGTCCGAATGTTTTCCTCCCTGCTGGTTTTCATTGCTTCGATGACTGCCGCCACCGGTATGACCCTGGTTGTGGTCCCTCGGTTGCACATACTCATTATCTCGCTCTAATAATTGAGCCCTGTTTACAACATCTGAATATAAAGAAAATTTATGAGAGATAAGATATTGCCGAATCTCGGGTTTTAGACCTCTCAGAAACATCCTTGTCATTCGTTCCTCATTTTCGACCAAATGAGGTGCAAACCTGGATAACTCTGCAAACTTCGCCTCGTACTGGGACACCGTCATGTTGTTTTGTTCCAGTCTGATAAACTCAACCTCCTTCATATGACGAATACTTTCAGGAAAGTACTTGTCATTGAACAGTTTTTGAAATGTTTCCCAGGACATGTTGAGTGCGTCAGGCTGGGTACGCTTCACAGACTCCCACCAGTAGTCTGCCTCACCGCGGAACATAAATGTGGCGAATGGAACCTTCTGTTCCTCCGTGCATCCCAAGACATCAAATATCTTGGTAATTTGCTTGACCCACGTTTCCGCCATGATCGGATCCGGCTTTCCCTTAAATTCTGGTGGTCCCAATTCTTTGAACTGCTTAGCTGTGACAAACCGCGCGTTGTTATCATTTCCACCCGTATTCTGCACACGAGTCTCCCTCGTCTGATTTTGCATGAACTGCAAAAAGCTCCTAAACATTCCATCATTCATCGTTTGCTCGGTAACGTTGTTTACAGGAGGAATATTGCCTTCCTGTTGCACGTTCCCCTGGGTAGTGATCAAAGGTGTCTCCACGGTCTGATTTACTCCATTATTAACGTTCTCAGCTGCCATTCTTAAATACTGCCATAAAACAAGGGTTAATAGTCATGTCATATATTATCCCTATACTCTGACCGACCAAATAAACACCAAATAAACTTAGTCAGGTCATACTAGCGAAGGAATTTCCCGTCTCTCCCCTCCTAGTTCTTGTCTCACATCTCAGCCAGGGATCATATCCCTAAGCTCTGATACCAACTGTGACGCCCCCAAAATAGGTATACAACACCCATTCTGAGTCGCCAAATACATGGTACAGAAAGCAAACTACAACTTCAATAATACAATTGTCGTGCAAAATACGACAACACATACTGTGAGTTTAAATACAAATATTGTCTTCTAGACAATATCCACACTCAAATAAATCCTCATTACAATTATTCAAACACTATTTTACAGAAATAGTGAGGACTGCTAAAACATCTTTCTAGAACCATCACTCCATACCCCGACTAGATCCTGCTATGTTCTCACCTCCTGAGAAGAAAAATGGAACAAAAAGGAAAAGGGTGAGCTCAACTAGCCCAGTAAAGAATATTATGACTAAGATAATATACAACAAATTATCGTTAGTCTTCAACAGGGAAAAATCTGATAAAATATAATCGACAACAAGTTTTAGATCAACAACTGCAGCGGAAACAGCAAACCATTAGAAGAGTCAAGTAGAGAAAGAATTCTACTATCTTCTAAGATTTAAAAGTCCATCATCAATATTTTATCCCTGTAACATCAATTAATAATCATCTTTAACCAAATATTCATCTTTGCACTACAGGCCAAAGATATTCATTTGTATCATCAGTCGGTCATGTTCATCTCAACACCTGTTCATCTTTGCACTACAGGCCAAAGATATTCATCAAGTAATTATACATCTTTGCACTACAGGCCAAAGATATTCAGTAATATCATCATTTAGGACTGAGGATGATGAAAAATATCTTAAAGAGAACGAATCCAGTGAGACAGAAGGACAAATATTAGGGATTCGTATAACAGTTTATCCAAGATCAATAATACTTCATAATAATCAATTGTGAAGCAGAATTCAAAAATAAAGATCAAAACATGGATACAATCAAAGATAGTAACCATAATAGACATCTTGGACAAAAAGGAAAAATTTTATTTTTCGGTGAATAGTGCCGTATTCGTGAATAGTGCCGTATACGTGAATAGTAACCCCCGACACAAAAAGTTCCAAATTTGATAAAAACTCATATCAATATTTCAGCATAATGATATTGAAGAAAATAATATCATTTAAGAAGAAAATAATATCCCTTACCTCAAAATATCAGTACTTCTGGTCGGAATACCGGTATAAGGCTGAAAGAAACTTGCTCTGATGAATAGAAACTCTCAAAGTATCTAAATACTCACAAAATACACTCAATAATCTAGAGAGAGAAAGAGAGAAAACTTGTTTCTGGTGTGATTTTCAATTCTAACTTAGCCCTCTATTTATAGGAAAATTTTGGTAGGTTTGACCTGCAACCTGATGGCTTTACCTGCTACTATTCCCACCCACCACATTTGAAATATAATTCAGCACATTTCTTCACCAACCACAAGTGGGGCCCACCAATTCTAGAATTTTCCACCAAAATGATAAACTCCGAAAATTCAACAATTTTTGAACCAGTCATCTTGTAAAATTCGTAATAAATCATACGTTCATTTTTAACGGTTCAAAATTTGTGGACATATACTCAACTTATATATGTATAACATATCCAAAAATTACCACGATCCAACGGTCGGATTAAAAATTATAACCCCCGCAAACTATCTCAAAAACCCTGATTTTTAATACCTCCATTCCGACAAAAATACTGACAAAAACCTCAACAGTAACTCCTTCATTTTTAACCACAAAAATATATCCCTCATTTATATCCACATAAAATAAATATTTCCTTATCATATGAATCAATAATTAATTATTCACAAATAATATTACAGAATCACATTTATGACAACCAGGCCGTTCCCAGGAAAGAGGGGGCTTTCCAATAAGGATTTCTCCTTACTGGCGCGCAATTAGATGACCAAACCTCTCCTTAGACAGAACTTTCTAGACATTGCCAATAATGTTATCTAATAACATTATTCAAATAATATGAATTATTGATCTGATAATGAAAAATACTGCACAACAACAATTATTGAAACAACAATAATATAAAATATCAACGCAGCAATTATTGAATCAATAAAATAAAATATTGAATAATAACTACTGTAACAATTATTGAGTAGTGCCTTCTTACGTAAGAATCAATAATTGGTGCAATACCGTGTGCTACTGTATTTTAACCACCGGGTATTCCAGTAGTATTAACGGTAACAACTACGCCGTTATTTATAAATAACTTATACTTGTCATTTTCTTCATCCAATCGCTTTCCGTTATGGGGCCCACACAAGGCTGCGCCGTCGTACGAATATTCCCCGACAGCAAGAATATTCCACGACCAACCGAATATTCACTGACCAAAAATAAATATTTTATAACCACTTGCTTATTTTGTAAAATTTGCACATTTAACCCATAACCAAAGTATTTGTATCAAATTAACCCCTTATTATTCACAATAATATTTAGAGAAAATTTGATTTTATTCATTAATAAGTTGGGGTCTTACAAATATTGTGAGTTATAATATTAATGATGAATAAGTTGTGTTGATTAAAGATGAAATTGATAGTTTCATTGTGTTGGAATTATTAGTGTTAATGAAAATCGACACCTATTTCGATGATAATTGATGTTTGGGGGTTATATTGATAAATCGGGTAAGTTATCGGATAAATGAGCACTTAATTACTACTAATTCACATGCTTATATAACTATTTGTTCACATGTGGGTACTATTGAATCACATTCATGTACTATTAGGGGAGTTGGTGCAAGATTGATAATACTTGCATGACTAAGTTAAAAATAGAGGTATAGTTGAAGGTACTATACTGTAATTAATTTTTTTTATATGATTATACTATTTATTCACATGATTGTACTATTGATTCATATTATTTACTATTAGGGGAGGTGGTGCAAGTTTGATAATACTTGCAGGACTAAATTAAAAATGAAAAAAAAAAGAGGAATGTATTATACTATAATTTTTCGAGCCCCAAAACGTGCAATTATCGAAGCTATATTTTCCTATAAATAGAAGCTCATCCTTCCTTCATTTCTCACCATTTCACAAAAGCTTTAGAGCAATTATTATAGAGACAAATTTTAGAAAGAAAGAAGAATAGAAGTCTGCTACCTTTCTACTCCAGTATCCAGTTTTAATTTTTCTAAGGTATGGAGTATTATTTCTTTCTTATCCCTGAAGAGAACTTCTGTTATTCCATTTTTTATTATTCTGTTAGAATAACCTGTATACGCGAGCTACCCTATACTTGGTGAAATTCTTCTGTTATTTCATTCTTTATTATTCTGCTGGAACATCCTGTCTGTGCGTTTACGCCGGACCTGGTTCCTTTATTTATTATTCTGCTGGAACATCCTGTCTGTGCGTTCTACGCCAGACCTGGTTCCGTCTTTATTATTCTGTTGGAATATCTTGTCTGTGCATTTTACGCCGGACCTGATTCCGTCTTTATTATTCTGTTGGAATATCCTGTCTGTGCGTTTTACACCGGACCTGGTTCCGTTATTTATTATTCTGTTGGAATAACCTGCCTGTGCGGTCTATCGCATGCTTGGTGATTTCTTTTGTTATTTCATTCTTTATTATACTCAGTTGATTAAAGTTTTGACTTCTATACTCCATGAAATTAGTAGAATATCCATGATATTTGCGCTTCATCTAGTATCTTTTCATGGAAATATTCTTCTGAGCATTATTGAATTTTACTCCACAAAACAGTATCATATTGACAATTTGAACGTTATTAATTCCTCGATAAATTAATTCTTGAACTTGTTTTATTGAATTATTATATCATTGTCATCATCCTCATGTTTATATTGTGTTGAAAGTCATCTGTGGCCTGTAGTGCATAGATAGACTTGGTATGATTATGACCAAGGATTATTCGGTATAATCATGACCGTAATGTTATAAATGATGTGGTAAAAGTCCTCATTGGCCCATAGTGCATTGAGAGAAAGTTGTTGGCATGATCATGACCATTGATGAATACACGAATATCCTTAGCCCGTGGTGCATGGATAATTTGTGGTTGTGATACTAATAAATATCATTGGCCGTAGTGCAGGGATGAGGTGGATTATTTATTAAGATGAGTCTCAGCGATAAAAGTGATGAAAAACCTTTTAAATTATAAAAGATAGTAGATTTTATTCTCTACTTGACTCTTTTAATGGATTGCTTGTAGTTAAACTTGATGTTTGTTATATTGTATCAGTTTTACACTGTTAAAGGCTAACGATAATTTATTCTGCATTATCTTAGTCATAATATTTCTTACTGGGCTAGTTGAGCTCATCCTTTCTTTCATTGTTCTCTTCAGGAAATGAGAACGTAGCTGGGACTAGTCGGGGAACGGAGTGACGATTCAGATGATAGTATTAGTAGTCCTCACTATTCTGTTAAATAGTGTGATAATAAATGTAATGAGGACTTTATTTGAGTTTTTATACTCTCTAGAAGACAATGTTTGTATTAAAAATCACAGCTTATGTTGTATATTTAAGTTGTATTTGAATTTTGTACCATGTATTTGGCGACCCAAGATGGGTGATGTATACCTATTTTGGGGGCGTCACACACTTCCGTTTTCCGTGTGCCCAAAAGCCCGCATGCCCGGTTTATGAGCCCCTTTCCGATTCCCTCACCCAATCTCATGAGAAGCAAGCCCAGCAGGCCCTGCCTTAACCTGTCCCTAAGCAACCAGCCCTCACTAGGCTGCTGGCATTGCTAAATACTCCGCCACGAAGCAAGCTCTCCCGAATACGACATATGCGGAAGTGGGGAAGCCGGAAGTTACTAAAGAAGTCGAAGGAATAAAGTCGTTGGACAACTGTTTACACGAGAGGGGAAGGGGTAGGAAACCCCTTTTATAGGTGTAGATATACTAAAGTAGTCGGCCGTTCCTGTAACTAAGTTTTTCTTTCTCACTCCTTACCTACTTTTTCTAAAGTGTAGGGCAAACGGCGCCCTCTACTTCTACTTCTAACTAAAGGCGAAGAGCCGACATTGCAAGCTTTTAGGGAGCCCCCGCCCGTTTGAGCCGTTGCGAGCCAGAAAGCGTACCGATAGTTTGAGTCGCGAAAGCGCCGCTTGCTTAATTATATTATTAGAATTTTAATAATAATAATAGATATATAATATTCTTATTATATATCTATCTATAAACAATAAAAAAATAGAAAAAAAAAAGATTTTCATTTTTTTATGTTCATTCCTGGGAAGAGGAAGAAGCGGATAGAGCAAAGGCCTCCTCTTTCCGTCCGCTCTTCCCGAAGTGAGCGAATTGCATGTAGAGATCCGTAGGGGCTTATAGTTTAATTGGTTGAAACGTACTTCTCATAACGGTTATATTGTAGGTTCGAGCCCCACTAAGCCTACCACCCCCTTCTCTTCACCTGATACAAGGCAGTCGAAGTCCCCGTTGCCCTGCAGATCTCAATCTAGCGACGGTACCTGGAACCACACTGTTGCTTCTGCCTTTCGAGCATGCCTCCTACGCTTATCACGCACCTACGCTCTTGCAGCATACCCCCTCTGGGTAATACGGCTTTCGTAATACGCGAAGCAGCTGAGCGATAGCTCTTCAATCACTATATTCTTGTGATAGCGAAGGCGTGGTTCATCCTCTAAGAGAGAGTAGATACGAAGGTTCGGATCGAAGATCTTCACTAGACGCCCCATGAATCTCGAGAATCGAGCGTGGGGCTTGAAGACCCTGTCGCATTTCGGCCCCGGGGCACCATAACATGTGTCGAGAATAAGGGGGGACATACTTGACGTAACCACTCCCTTGGTTGGGGGTTGCGCCACCCCTATCCTTTAAATTGATGGATTCCCAGGTCTTTTTGATTCTCACTGTTGGAAGATAATTTGAAGACGACCTAGTCAAGGCGGTTTGTAAGACCCCGAATTTTATGAAATAAAAGTATTCAATTTTTCTTATAATTACAATTCAGTAAATGGTTAAATTGATAAAAAGTTAAAGTTATGGGTGAAATGTGAAAATTTTTCAAAATACACAAGTGGTTATAAAATAATCATTGTTGTCGGGGAATATTCGTTTGGTCGTGGAATATTCTTTCTGTCGGGGAATATTCGTACGACGGCGCAGCTATTTGTGGGCCCCATAACAGAATAACTGTCGGGTGAAGAAAACGACAAATTTAAGTTTTTACAAATAACGGCGTAGTTGTTACCGTTAACACTGTTGGAATACCCGGTGATTAAAATACAGTTGTGACAACCCCAAAATAGGTTCATTCCATCCAACCTATTCTGAGTCGCCAAATACATGGTACAGAAAATAACTACAACTTTATTACAACAATTGTCGTGCAAAATACAACAACACATATGCTGTGAGTTTGGATACAAATATATACCAAATGTGACTCATGTTCCAACCGTGGACATCACCTCACAATAACACCTTACATAAAGGTATAGTCAAAAACTGTTTTAGAAATTAGAATCTTTGGGAAGTGCTCAAGGAAACCTTCGTACATGGGAGGCCACGCATCTAGGTTATGATAGATATCATATGGCCACAGAATTATTCTTGGTTGACCCAATAGACCCCAAAGAAAAACGAGAAGATTACTATCATATTCTTCCCAATGGTGAGTCTTCTCTTGACTTATCATTATCTCCACTGTCTCTAATTGAGAATTATACTTCAAACAAACACCAAGATTATATAGGTAGTGCCCATAGATATACTCAGCAAGTGGATGAGCACAACCCTGTCTTATGATGACACGAGGTTGTATGTCATTAGACATCTTGTATGATAGTGACAAAACACCCTTCCAACGTTGGGTTCGCCTCACCCTATTTTCTTCACCAAATATAACTACTAAATGATGACCACCGTTCTATTCCCTTGTTACCCCCGCTCGACCCAGCTACACTCTTATTACCTGAAAGGAATTGTGAAGCAAAAGGGTGAGCACAACTAGCTCAGTAAAGAATATCATGACTAAAGATAATTCAATTATCAATAGCCTTCATCAACAATAAATCAGAGATTTAGAACATATGGTAAATGATAAAAATTTCAACCATAGTTGCAGCGGAACGAGCAATCCATTAGAAGAGTCAAATAGACTATAAAGTCTATTATCTTCTCCATGTTAAAAATCCACCAACAATATTTTATCCATGTAACATCACTCAACAGTTCCTTTCCACAATCATATGAATAACTCATAATCATAATTGTGACTATAAATTTTTCTTCGCACCCAGGACGAAGAATATTTTCATCACCTGTCTTTACCTGAAACATCAAAGATCATGGTTATACCAAATCACAGTTCCTGTTTATAATCATACTAACAAATCCATCTTTGCACTACGGGCCAAAGATATTCATCAACAAACCATTTTTGCACTACGGGCCAAAGATATTCAACAACAGTTCATCTTTGCACTACAGGCCAAAGATATTCATCAACAGGCCATCTTTGCACTACATGCCAAAGATATTCATCAACAATTCATATTTGCACTACAGGCCAAATATATTCATATCTCAAAGAAATATATAATCATTTCAGAATTTATATAAACAATAATTATAACCATGTTGATCAATTCACCTTTGCACTTAAGCTTAAGATATTCAATTATAAATTCAATGGTCATGATCATACCAGTCACAATTCAACTTTGCACTACAGGCCAAAGAGAACCCTAGTCATGATCATACCAATAATCTACCCATCTTTACACTCCAGTGAAAGAGAATTTCAACATCAGGGTTATAAAAATGTTATATATGATAATAAAAATAATATGATCAAAACATGGATTTAATTTCAAGAGCAATATTCATAAATCAACTATAATTTGGTTAGAAAAAGAAACCAATTTTGTCGTGAATAGTAACTCGTGAATAGTAACTCGTGAATAGTAACTCATGAATAGTAACTCATGAATAGTAACCCCGACATGAAAAAGGTAGAAATTCCACAATAATATACATACCAATATTTCGGTATAATGATATTGAAAGAATAATATTCTTAAGCTTATAAACAATTTATTTAAATTGTTTACACTTTACTAAATAATGCATTTAATCATCATAAAATGTCAACTCTTAAGATTTCATCATCAATAGCCAAAACCCTCATAAAAAATCTGCATATACCTCATATAGGATTCTTAAGCCATAAAATCCTATTTTCTAATTTTCTTACTTCACATAACATATTTAATTTATTTTCTCATAACTTGTCTATTTTCATGAAAAATACCAAATCAGTTCCAAAAATATTTCTTTTCTGGGATTTATCAGAATATAGTCCCATATTGAACATATATTTTTCTCAGAATTTTTAAAAGTCATTTACTATTTTTCATATGGCCAAAATAGCCGAATATTTAGACATTTATCAAAAATTGTACTTTTGTCTAAAAATTCTGAAATTTACAGAGTATACTTCTATCATATACATGTACTCCCAATAAAAATTTCATCAATTTTGGAGCTAACCACAAGGAATTATAAGCTGTTACTTTTAAAATAGTCTTTTCTCATAAAATTCATAACTCTCAATCTATACATCCAAAAATCACCATTTTTGGACACAATCAAGAAAACTCATCAAAATATCATTTCAAATTTTTCCAGAATTTTTGAAGATCAGAAAAATTACGAAACTGAAAATCATAACAACCCTTAAAATCCCTTAATATCCCTTACTATCCCTTACTATCCCTTACTATCCCTTACCTCAAAAGAGCAGTACTTCTGACTGGATATCAGATATGATGCTGAAGAAAACTTGCACTGATGAATAGCAACTCACCAAGTATCTAAAATCTCACAAAATATGCTTCATAATATAGAGAGAGAAAGAGAGAAAGCTTATGTTTCTGGTGTGATTTTCAATTCTAACTTAGCCCTCTATTTATAGGAAAATTTTGGTAGGTTTGACCTGCAACCTGATGGCTTTACCTGCTACTATTCCCACCCACCACATTTGAAATATAATTCAGCACATTTCTTCACCAACCACAAGTGGGGCCCACCAATTCTAGAATTTTCCACCAAAATGATAAACTCCGAAAATTTAACAATTTCTGAACCAGTCATCTCGTAAAATTCATAATAAATCATACGTTCATTTTTAACGGTTCAAAATTTGTGGACATATACTCAACTTATATATGTATAACATATCCAAAAATTACCACGATCCAACGGTCGGATTAAAAATTATAACCCCCGCAAAATATCTAAAAAATCCTGATTTTTAATACCTCCATTCCGACAAAAATACTGATAAAAACCTCAACATTAACTCCTTCATTTTTAACCACAAAAATATATCCCTCATTTATATCCACATAATATAAATATTTCCTTATCATATGAATCAATAATTAATTATTCACAAATAATATTACAGAATCACATTTATGACAACCAGGCCGTTCCCAGGAAAGAGGGGGCTTTCCAATAAGAATTTCTCCTTACTGGCGCGCAATTAGGTGACCAAACCTCTCCTTAGACAGAACTTTCTAGACATTGCCAATAATGTTATCTAATAATATTATTCAAATAATATGAATTATTGATCTGATAATGGAAAATACTGTGCAGTGACAATTATTGAACAACAATAATATAAAATTTCAACGTAGCAATTATTGAATCAATAAAATAAAATATTGAACAGTAATTACTGTAACAATTATTGAGTAGTGTCTTCTTACGTAAGAATCAATAATTTTAAAAATACTATGCAATACCGTGTGCTACTGTGCAATAACGCGTATTACTGTATTTTAACCACCGGGTATTCCAACAGTGTTAACGGTAACAACTACGTCGTTATTTGTAAAACTCAAATTTGTCGTTTTCCTTCACTCGACAGTTATTCGTTATGGGGCCCACAAATAGCTGCGTCGTCGTACGAATATTCTCCGACAGAAAGAATATTCCACGGCCAAACGAATATTCCCCGACAACAATGATTATTTTATAACCACTTGCTTATTTTGAAAAAAAATTCATATTTCACCCATAACTTTAAATTTTTATCAATTTAACCATTTACTAAATAGTAATTATAAGAAAAATTGAATACTTTTATTTCATAAAATTCGGGGTCTTACAATCTCCCCTCCTTATGAAATTTCGTCCTCGAAATTTACGTACCTGGTATTTCAAAGAGTTGAGAGTACCTTGCTTTCATTTCAGATTCCATCTTTCCTGTCATCATGATTTCTCCATTGCTCATCTCCTGTATTTCAAATATCATTCTAGAATACAGCTTCAAAACAAGAGTTAATTTAATAAATTAACATATCACATAATATTCCGATATTATGACTGACCAACAAATAAGCTTAGGTAAGACACACTAGCGAATGATTTACTCATCTCTCCCCTCCTAGTTGTATTCCCCGATCTCCGCCAGAGATCATATCCCTAAGCTCTGATACCAAATGTAACTCTGGACACCAACTTGTGTCAGCACCTTACATTGATACCTATCAGTTTGCGACCGCAGAACGGCGTCCCCTACGGAGAGTCTGGCTTCGGTGCATCCCCCATCAACAGGAAGTCACCAGCGAGAGGCTCGGGGCTCTTTACTTATAGCTCTGATACCAAATGTAACGACCTCAAAATAGGTTCATTCCATCCAACCTATTCTGAGTCGCCAAATACATGGTACAGAAAATAACTACAACTTTATTACAACAATTGTCGTGCAAAATACAACAACACATATGCTGTGAGTTTGGATACAAATATATACCAAATGTGACTCATGTTCCAACCGTGGACATCACCTCACAATAACACCTTACATAAAGGTATAGTCAAAAACTGTTTTAGAAATTAGAATCTTTGGGAAGTGCTCAAGGAAACCTTCGTACATAGGAGGCCACGCATCTAGGTTATGATAGATATCATATGGTCACAGAATTATTCTTGGTTGACCCAATAGACCCCAAAGAAAAACGAGAAGATTACTATCATATTCTTCCCAATGGTGAGTCTTCTCTTGACTTATCATTATCTCCACTGTCTCTAATTGAGAATTATACTTCAAACAAACACCAAGATTATATAGGTAGTGCCCATAGATATACTCAGCAAGTGGATGAGCACAACCCTGTCTTATGATGACACGAGGTTGTATGTCATTAGACATCTTGTATGATAGTGACAAAACACCCTTCCAACGTTGGGTTCGCCTCACCCTATTTTCTTCACCAAATATAACTACTAAATGATGACCACCGTTCTATTCCCTTGTTACCCCCGCTCGACCCAGCTACACTCTTATTACCTGAAAGGAATTGTGAAGCAAAAGGGTGAGCACAACTAGCTCAGTAAAGAATATCATGACTAAAGATAATTCAATTATCAATAGCCTTCATCAACAATAAATCAGAGATTTAGAACATATGGTAAATGATAAAAATTTCAACCATAGTTGCAGCGGAACGAGCAATCCATTAGAAGAGTCAAATAGACTATAAAGTCTATTATCTTCTCCATGTTAAAAATCCACCAACAATATTTTATCCATGTAACATCACTCAACAGTTCCTTTCCACAATCATATGAATAACTCATAATCATAATTGTGACTATAAATTTTTCTTCGCACCCAGGACGAAGAATATTTTCATCACCTGTCTTTACCTGAAACATCAATGATCATGGTTATACCAAATCACAGTTCCTGTTTATAATCATACTAACAAATCCATCTTTGCACTACGGGCCAAAGATATTCATCAACAAACCATCTTTGCACTACGAGCCAAAGATATTCAACAACAGTTCATCTTTGCACTACAGGCCAAAGATATTCATCAACAGGCCATCTTTGCACTACATGCCAAAGATATTCATCAACAATTCATATTTGCACTACAGGCCAAATATATTCATATCTCAAAGAAATATATAATCATTTCAGAATTTATATAAACAATAATTATAACCATGTTGATCAATTCACCTTTGCACTTAAGCTTAAGATATTCAATTATAAATTCAATGGTCATGATCATACCAGTCACAATTCAACTTTGCACTACAGGCCAAAGAGAACCCTAGTCATGATCATACCAATAATCTACCCATCTTTACACTCCAGTGAAAGAGAATTTCAACATCAGGGTTATAAAAATGTTATATATGATAATAAAAATAATATGATCAAAACATGGATTTAATTTCAAGAGCAATATTCATAAATCAACTATAATTTGGTTAGAAAAAGAAACCAATTTTGTCGTGAATAGTAACTCGTGAATAGTAACTCGTGAATAGTAACTCATGAATAGTAACTCATGAATAGTAACCCCGACATGAAAAAGGTAGAAATTCCACAATAATATACATACCAATATTTTGGTATAATGATATTGAAAGAATAATATTCTTAAGCTTATAAACAATTTATTTAAATTGTTTACACTTACTAAATAATGCATTTAATCATCATAAAATGTCAACTCTTAAGATTTCATCATCAATAGCCAAAACCCTCATAAAAAATCTGCATATACCTCATATAGGATTCTTAAGCCATAAAATCCTATTTTCTAATTTTCTTACTTCACATAACATATTTAATTTATTTTCTCATAACTTGTCTATTTTCATGAAAAATACCAAATCAGTTCCAAAAATATTTCTTTTCTGGGATTTATCAGAATATAGTCTCATATTGAACATATATTTTTCTCAGAATTTTTAAAAGTCATTTACTATTTTTCATATGGCCAAAATAGCCGAATATTTAGACATTTATCAAAAATTGTACTTTTGTCTAAAAATTCTGAAATTTACAGAGTATACTTCTATCATATACATGTACTCCCAATAAAAATTTTATCAATTTTGGAGCTAACCACAAGGAATTATAAGCTGTTACTTTTAAAATAGTCTTTTCTCATAAAATTCATAACTCTCAATCTATACATCCAAAAATCACCATTTTTGGACACAATCAAGAAAACTCATCAAAATATCATTTCAAATTTTTCCAGAATTTTTGAAGATCAAAAAAATTACGAAACTTAAAATCATAACAACCCTTAAAATCCCTTAATATCCCTTACTATCCCTTACTATCCCTTACCTCAAAAGAGCAGTACTTCTGACTGGATATCAGATATGATGCTGAAGAAAACTTGCACTGATGAATAGCAACTCACCAAGTATCTAAAAACTCACAAAATATGCTTCATAATATAGAGAGAGAAAGAGAGAAAGCTTATGTTTCTGGTGTGATTTTCAATTCTAACTTAGCCCTCTATTTATAGGAAAATTTTGGTAGGTTTGACCTGCAACCTGATGGCTTTACCTGCTACTATTCCCACCCACCACATTTGAAATATAATTCAGCACATTTCTTCACCAACCACAAGTGGGGCCCACCAATTCTAGAATTTTCTACCAAAATGATAAACTCCGAAAATTCAACAATTTCTGAACCAGTCATCTCGTAAAATTCATAATAAATCATACGTTCATTTTTAACGGTTCAAAATTTGTGGACATATACTCAACTTATATATGTATAACATATCCAAAAATTACCACGATCCAACGGTCGGATTAAAAATTATAACCCCCGCAAAATATCTAAAAAATCCTGATTTTTAATACCTCCATTCCGACAAAAATACTGATAAAAACCTCAACATTAACTCCTTCATTTTTAACCACAAAAATATATCCCTCATTTATATCCACATAATATAAATATTTCCTTATCATATGAATCAATAATTAATTATTCACAAATAATATTACAGAATCACATTTATGACAACCAGGCCGTTCCCAGGAAAGAGGGGGCTTTCCAATAAGAATTTCTCCTTACTGGCGCGCAATTAGGTGACCAAACCTCTCCTTAGACAGAACTTTCTAGACATTGCCAATAATGTTATCTAATAATATTATTCAAATAATATGAATTATTGATCTGATAATGGAAAATACTGTGCAGTGACAATTATTGAACAACAATAATATAAAATTTCAACGTAGCAATTATTGAATCAATAAAATAAAATATTGAACAGTAATTACTGTAACAATTATTGAGTAGTGTCTTCTTACGTAAGAATCAATAATTTTAAAAATACTATGCAATACCGTGTGCTACTGTGCAATAACGCGTATTACTGTATTTTAACCACCGGGTATTCCAACAGTGTTAACGGTAACAACTACGCCGTTATTTGTAAAAACTCAAATTTGTCGTTTTCCTTCACCCGACAGTTATTCGTTATGGGGCCCACAAATAGCTGCGTCGTCGTACGAATATTCTCCGACAGAAAGAATATTCCACGGCCAAACGAATATTCCCCGACAACAATGATTATTTTATAACCACTTGCTTATTTTGAAAAAAAATTCATATTTCACCCATAACTTTAAATTTTCATCAATTTAACCATTTACTAAATAGTAATTATAAGAAAAATTGAATACTTTTATTTCATAAAATTCGGGGTCTTACAACAGTAATACGCGTTATTGCACAGTAGCACATGGTATTGCACAGTATTTTTGAAATTATTGATTCTTACGTAAGAAGGCACTACTCAATAATTGTTACAGTAATTACTGTTCAATATTTTATTTTATTGATTCAATAATTACTGCGTTGATATTTTATATTATTGTTGTTTCAATAATTGTTGCTGCACAGTATTTTCTATTATCAGATCAATAATTCATATTATTTGAATAATATTATTAGATAGCATTATTGGCAATGTCTAGAAAGTTCTGTCTAAGGAGAGGTTTGGTCATCTAATTGCGCGCTAGTAAGGAGAAATCCTTATTGGAAAGCCCCCTCTTTCCTGGGAACGGCCTGGTTGTCATAAATGTGATTCTGTAATATTATTTATGAATAATTAATTATTGATTCATATGATAAAGAAATATTTATTTTATGTGGATATAAATGAAGGATATATTTTTGTGGTTAAAAATGAAGGAGTTAATGTTGAGGTTTTTATCCGTATTTTTGTCGGAATGAATGTATTAAAAATCAGGATTTTTGAGATAGTTTGCGGGGGTTATAATTTTTAATCCGACCGTTGGATCGTGGTAATTTTTGGATATGTTATACATATATAAGTTGAGTATATGTCCACAAATTTTGAACCGTTAAAAATGAACGTATGATTTGTTATGAATTTTAAGAGGTGGCTGATTTAGAAATCAGGTTATAAATCATTTTTGGTAGAAAATTCTAGAATTGGTGGGCCCCACTTGTGGTTGGTGAAGAAATGTGCTAAATTATATTTCAAATGTGGTGGGTGGGAATAGTAGCAGGTAAAGCCATCAGGTTACAGGTCAAACCTACCAAAATTTTCCTATAAATAGAGGGCTAAGTTAGAATTGAAAATCACACCAGAAATATAAGCTTTCTCTCTTTCTCTCTCTATATTATGAAGCATATTTTGTGAGTTTTTAGATACTTGGTGAGTTACTATTCATCAGTGCAAGTTTCTTTCAGTATCATATCCGATATCCAGTCAGAAGTACTGCTCTTTTGAGGTAAGGGATAGTAAGGGATTGTAAGGGATTGTAAGGGATAGTAAGGGATAGTAATGGATTTTAAGGGTTGTTATGATTTTCAGTTTCATAATTTTTCTGAACTTCAAAAATTCTGGAAAAATTTGAAATGATATTTTGATGAGTTTTATTAATTGTGTCCAAAAATGGTGATTTTTGGATGTATAGATTGAGAGTTATGAATTTTATGAGAAAAGACTATTTTAAAAGTAACCGCTTATAATTCCTTGTGGTTAACTCCAAAATTGATGAAATTTTTATTGGGAGTACATGTATATGATATAAGTATACTCTGTAAATTTCAGAATTTTTAGACAAAAGTACAATTTTTGATAAATGTCTAAATATTCGACTATTTTGGCCATATGAAAAATAGTAAATGACTTTTAAAAATTCTGAGAAAAATATATGTTCACTATGGGACTATATTATGCTAAATCCCAGAAAAGTAATATTTTTGGAACTGATTTGGTATTTTTCATAAAAATGGTCTAGTTATGAGTAAATGAATTAAATATGTTTTGTGAAGAAAGAAAATTGAAAAATAGGATTTTATGGCTTGAGAATCCTATATGAGGTATATGCAGATTTTTGATGAGGGTTTTGCTTATTGATGATGAAATTGTAAGAGTTGGCATTTTATGATGATTAAATGCATTAATTAGTAAAGTGTAAACAATTAAAATAAATTATTTATAAATTTAAGTAATGTTTTTCTTTCAATATCATTATACCGAAATATTGGTATGGATTTTATTGTGGAATTTCTATCTTTTGTGTCGGGGTTACTATTCATGAGTTACTATTCACGATTTACTATTCATGAGTTACGAATATTACTCTTGAGATTAAAACTATATGTTGATCATATTATTTTTATCATCATATATAACATTTTTATAACCCTGATGTTGAAATTCTCTTTCACTGGAGTGTAAAGATGGGTAGATTATTGGTATGATCATGACTAGGGTTCTCTTTGGCCTGTAGTGCAAAGTTGAATTGTGACTGGTATGATCATGACCATTGAATTTATAATTGAATATCTTAAGCTTAAGTGCAAAGGTGAATTGATCAACATGGTTATAATTATTGTTTATATAAATTCTGAAATGATTATATATTTCTTTGAGATATGAATATATTTGGCCTGTAGTGCAAATATGAATTGTCGATGAATATCTTTGGCATGTAGTGCAAAGATGGCCTGTTGATGAATATCTTTGGCCTGTAGTGCAAAGATGAACTGTTGTTGAATATCTTTGGCCCGTAGTGCAAAGATGGTTTGTTGATGAATATCTTTGGCCCGTAGTGCAAAGATGGAATTGTTAGTATGATTATAAACAGGAACTGTGATTTGGTATAACCATGATCTTTGATGTTTCAGGTAAAGACAGGTGATGAAAATATTCTTCGTCCTGGGTGCGAAGAAAAATGTATAGTCACAATTATGATTATGAGTTATTCATATGATTGTGGAAAGGAACTGTTGAGTGATGTTACATGGATAAAATATTGTTGGTGGATTTTTAACATGGAGAATATAATAGACTTTATAGTCTATTTGACTCTTCTAATGGATTGCTCGTTCCGCTGCAACTATGGTTGAAATTTTTATCATTTACCATATGTTCTAAATCTCTGATTTATTGTTGATGAAGGCTATTGATAATTGAATTATCTTTAGTCATGATATTCTTTACTGAGCTAGTTGTGCTCACCCTTTTGCTTCACAATTCCTTTCAGGTAATAAGAGTATAGCTGGGTCGAGCGGGGGTAACAAGGGAATAGAACGGTGGTCATCATTTAGTAGTTATATTTGGTGAAGAAAATAGGGTACGGCGAACCCAACGTTAGAAGGGTCTTACCTAAGCTTATTTGTTGGTCAGTCATAATATCGGAATATTATGTGATATGTTAATTTATTAAATTAACTCTTGTTTTGAAGCTGTATTCTAGAATGATATTTGAAATACAGGAGATGAGCAATGGAGAAATCATGATGACAGGAAAGATGGAATCTGAAATGAAAGCAAGGTACTCTCAACTCTTTGAAATACCAGGTACGTAAATTTCGAGGACGAAATTTCATAAGGAGGGGAGATTGTAAGACCCCGAATTTTATGAAATAAAAGTATTCAATTTTTCTTATAATTACTATTTAGTAAATGGTTAAATTGATAAAAATTTAAAGTTATGGGTGAAATATGAATTTTTTTTCAAAATAAGCAAGTGGTTATAAAATAATCATTGTTGTCGGGGAATATTCGTTTGGCCGTGGAATATTCTTTCTGTCGGAGAATATTCGTACGACGACGCAGCTATTTGTGGGCCCCATAATGAATAACTGTCGGGTGAAGGAAAACGACAAATTTGAGTTTTTACAAATAACGGCGTAGTTGTTACCGTTAACACTGTTGGAATACCCGGTGGTTAAAATACAGTAATACGCGTTATTGCACAGTAGCACACGGTATTGCATAGTATTTTTAAAATTATTGATTCTTACGTAAGAAGACACTACTCAATAATTGTTACAGTAATTACTGTTCAATATTTTATTTTATTGATTCAATAATTGCTACGTTGAAATTTTATATTATTGTTGTTCAATAATTGTCACTGCACAGTATTTTCCATTATCAGATCAATAATTCATATTATTTGAATAATATTATTAGATAACATTATTGGCAATGTCTAGAAAGTTCTGTCTAAGGAGAGGTTTGGTCACCTAATTGCGCGCCAGTAAGGAGAAATTCTTATTGGAAAGCCCCCTCTTTCCTGGGAACGGCCTGGTTGTCATAAATGTGATTCTGTAATATTATTTGTGAATAATTAATTATTGATTCATATGATAAGGAAATATTTATATTATGTGGATATAAATGAGGGATATATTTTTGTGGTTAAAAATGAAGGAGTTAATGTTGAGGTTTTTATCAGTATTTTTGTCAGAATGGAGGTATTAAAAATCAGGATTTTTTAGATATTTTGCGGGGGTTATAATTTTTAATCCGACCGTTGGATCGTGGTAATTTTTGGATATGTTATACATATATAAGTTGAGTATATGTCCACAAATTTTGAACCGTTAAAAATGAACGTATGATTTATTATGAATTTTACGAGATGACTGGTTCAGAAATTGTTGAATTTTCGGAGTTTATCATTTTGGTGGAAAATTCTAGAATTGGTGGGCCCCACTTGTGGTTGGTGAAGAAATGTGCTGAATTATATTTCAAATGTGGTGGGTGGGAATAGTAGCAGGTAAAGCCATCAGGTTGCAGGTCAAACCTACCAAAATTTTCCTATAAATAGAGGGCTAAGTTAGAATTGAAAATCACACCAGAAACATAAGCTTTCTCTCTTTCTCTCTCTATATTATGAAGCATATTTTGTGAGATTTTAGATACTTGGTGAGTTGCTATTCATCAGTGCAAGTTTTCTTCAGCATCATATCTGATATCCAGTCAGAAGTACTGCTCTTTTGAGGTAAGGGATAGTAAGGGATAGTAAGGGATAGTAAGGGATATTAAGGGATTTTAAGGGTTGTTATGATTTTAAGTTTCGTAATTTTTCTGATCTTCAAAAATTCTGGAAAAATTTGAAATGATATTTTGATGAGTTTTCTTGATTGTGTCCAAAAATGGTGATTTTTGGATGTATAGATTGAGAGTTATGAATTTTATGAGAAAAGACTATTTTAAAAGTAACAGCTTATAATTCCTTGTGGTTAGCTCCAAAATTGATGAAATTTTTATTGGGAGTACATGTATATGATAGAAGTATACTCTGTAAATTTCAGAATTTTTAGACAAAAGTACAATTTTTGATAAATGTCTAAATATTCGGCTATTTTGGCCATATGAAAAATAGTAAATGACTTTTAAAAATTCTGAGAAAAATATATGTTCAATATGAGACTATATTCTGATAAATCCCAGAAAAGAAATATTTTTGGAACTGATTTGGTATTTTTCATGAAAATAGACAAGTTATGAGAAAATAAATTAAATATGTTATGTGAAGTAAGAAAATTAGAAAATAGGATTTTATGGCTTGAGAATCCTATATGAGGTATATGCAGATTTTTTATGAGGGTTTTGGCTATTGATGATGAAATCTTAAGAGTTGACATTTTATGATGATTAAATGCATTATTTAGTAAGTGTAAACAATTTAAATAAATTGTTTATAAGCTTAAGAATATTATTCTTTCAATATCATTATACCAAAATATTGGTATGTATATTATTGTGGAATTTCTACCTTTTTCATGTCGGGGTTACTATTCATGAGTTACTATTCATGAGTTACTATTCACGAGTTACTATTCACGAGTTACTATTCACGACAAAATTGGTTTCTTTTTCTAACCAAATTATAGTTGATTTATGAATATTGCTCTTGAAATTAAATCCATGTTTTGATCATATTATTTTTATTATCATATATAACATTTTTATAACCCTGATGTTGAAATTCTCTTTCACTGGAGTGTAAAGATGGGTAGATTATTGGTATGATCATGACTAGGGTTCTCTTTGGCCTGTAGTGCAAAGTTGAATTGTGACTGGTATGATCATGACCATTGAATTTATAATTGAATATCTTAAGCTTAAGTGCAAAGGTGAATTGATCAACATGGTTATAATTATTGTTTATATAAATTCTGAAATGATTATATATTTCTTTGAGATATGAATATATTTGGCCTGTAGTGCAAATATGAATTGTTGATGAATATCTTTGGCATGTAGTGCAAAGATGGCCTGTTGATGAATATCTTTGGCCTGTAGTGCAAAGATGAACTGTTGTTGAATATCTTTGGCCCGTAGTGCAAAAATAGTTTGTTGATGAATATCTTTGGCCCGTAGTGCAAAGATGGATTTGTTAGTATGATTATAAACAGGAACTGTGATTTGGTATAACCATGATCTTTGATGTTTCAGGTAAAGACAGGTGATGAAAATATTCTTCGTCCTGGGTGCGAAGAAAAATTTATAGTCACAATTATGATTATGAGTTATTCATATGATTGTGGAAAGGAACTGTTGAGTGATGTTACATGGATAAAATATTGTTGGTGGATTTTTAACATGGAGAAGATAATAGACTTTATAGTCTATTTGACTCTTCTAATGGATTGCTCGTTCCGCTGCAACTATGGTTGAAATTTTTATCATTTACCATATGTTCTAAATCTCTGATTTATTGTTGATGAAGGCTATTGATAATTGAATTATCTTTAGTCATGATATTCTTTACTGAGCTAGTTGTGCTCACCCTTTTGCTTCACAATTCCTTTCAGGTAATAAGAGTATAGCTGGGTCGAGCGGGGGTAACAAGGGAATAGAACGGTGGTCATCATTTAGTAGTTATATTTGGTGAAGAAAATAGGGTACGGCGAACCCAACGTTAGAAGGGTGTTTTGTCACTATCATACAAGATGTCTAATGACATACAACCTCGTGTCATCATAAGACATGGTTGTGCTCATCCACTTGCTGAGTATATCTATGGGCACTACCTATATAATCTTGGTGTTTGTTTGAAGTATAATTCTCAGTTAGATACAGTGGAGATAATGATAAGTCAAGAGAAGACTCACCATTGGGAAAAATATGATAGTAATCTTCTCATTTTTCTTTGGGGTCTATTGGGTCAACCAAGGATAATTCTGTGGTCTCCCATGTACGAAGGTTTCCTTGAGCACTTCCCAAAGATTCTAATTTCTAAAACAGTTTTTGATTATACCTTTATGTAAGGTGTTATTGTGAGGTGATGTCCACGGTTAGAACATGAGTCACATTTGGTATATATTTGTATCCAAACTCACAGCATATGTGTTGTTGTATTTTGCACGACAATTGTTGTAATAAAGTTGTAGTTGTTTTCTGTACCATGTATTTGACGACTCAGAATGGGTTGGGTGGAATGGACCTATTTTGGGGTTGTCACAGGTGGTATCAGAGCTATAAGTAAAGAGCCCCGAGCCTCTCGCTGGTGACTTCCTGTTGATGGGGGATGCACCGAAGCCAGACTCTCCGTAGGGGACGCCGTTCTGCTGTGGCAAACTGATAGGTACCATTGTGAGGTGCTGTGGTTGAAGCACCATGAGAGTCACAGGTGGTATCAGAGCTTAGGGATATGATCTCTGGCGGAGATCGGGGAATATAACTAGGAGGGGAGAGATGAGTAAATCATTCGCTAGTGTGTCCTACCTAAGCTTATTTGTTGGTCAGTCATAATATCGGGATATTATGTGATATGTTAATTTGTTAAATTAACCCTTGTTTTGAAGCTGTATTCTAGAATGATATTTGAAATACAGGAGATGAGCAATGGAGAAATTATGATGGCAGGGAAGATGGAATCTGAAATGAAAGGAATGTATTCTCAATTCTTTGAAATACCAGGTACGTAAATTTCGAGGACGAAATTTCATAAGGAGGGGAGATTGTAAGACCCCGAATTTTATGAAATAAAAGTATTCAATTTTTCTTATAATTACAATTCAGTAAATGGTTAAATTGATAAAAAGTTAAAGTTATGGGTGAAATGTGAAAAGTTTTCAAAATACACAAGTGGTTATGAAATAATCATTGTTGTCGGGGAATATTCGTTTGGTCGTGGAATATTCTTTCTGTCGGGGAATATTCGTACGACGGCGCAGCTATTTGTGGGCCCCATAATAGAATAACTGTCGGGTGAAGAAAATGACAAATTTAAGTTTTTACAAATAACGGCGTAGTTGTTACCGTTAACACTGTTGGAATACCCGGTGATTAAAATACAGTAATACGCGTTATTGCACAGTAGCACATGGTATTGCACAGTATTTTTGAAATTATTGATTCTTACGTAAGAAGGCACTACTCAATAATTGTTACAGTAATTACTGTTCAATATTTTATTTTATTGATTCAATAATTGCTGCGTTGATATTTTATATTATTGTTGTTTCAATAATTGTTGCTGCACAGTATTTTCTATTATCAGATCAATAATTCATATTATTTGAATAATATTATTAGATAGCATTATTGGCAATGTCTAGAAAGTTCTGTCTAAAGAGAGGTTTGGTCATCTAATTGCGCGCTAGTAAGGAGAAATCCTTATTGGAAAGCCCCCTCTTTCCTGGGAACGGCCTGGTTGTCATAAATGTGATTCTGTAATATTATTTATGAATAATTAATTATTGATTCATATGATAAAGAAATATTTATTTTATGTGGATATAAATGAGGGATATATTTTTGTGGTTAAAAATGAAGGAGTTAATGTTGAGGTTTTTATCCGTATTTTTGTCGGAATGAATGTATTAAAAATCAGGATTTTTGAGATAGTTTGCGGGGGTTATAATTTTTAATCCGACCGTTGGATCGTGGTAATTTTTGGATATGTTATACATATATAAGTTGAGTATATGTCCACAAATTTTGAACCGTTAAAAATGAACGTATGATTTGTTATGAATTTTAAGAGGTGGCTGATTCAGAAATCAGGTTATAAATCATTTTTGGTGGAAAATTCTAGAATTGGTGGGCCCCACTTGTGGTTGGTGAAGAAATGTGCTGAATTATATTTCAAATGTGGTGGGTGGGAATAGTAGCAGGTAAAGCCATCAGGTTGCAGGTCAAACCTACCAAAATTTTCCTATAAATAGAGGGCTAAGTTAGAATTGAAAATCACACCAGAAACATAAGCTTTCTCTCTTTCTCTCTCTATTTTATGAAGCATATTTTGTGAGTTTTTAGATACTTGGTGAGTTACTATTCATCAGTGCAAGTTTCTTTCAGCATCATATCCGATATCCAGTCAGAAGTACTGCTCTTTTGAGGTAAGGGATAGTAAGGGATTGTAAGGGATAGTAAGGGATAGTAATGGATTTTAAGGGTTGTTATGATTTTCAGTTTCGTAATTTTTCTGAACTTCAAAATTTCTGGAAAAATTTGAAATGATATTTTGATGAGTTTTATTAATTGTGTCCAAAAATGGTGATTTTTGGATGTATAGATTGAGAGTTATGAATTTTATGAGAAAAGACTATTTTAAAAGTAACCGCTTATAATTCCTTGTGGTTAACTCCAAAATTGATGAAATTTTTATTGGGAGTACATGTATATGATAGAAGTATACTCTGTAAATTTCAGAATTTTTAGACAAAAGTACAATTTTTGATAAATGTCTAAATATTCGACTATTTTGGCCATATGAAAAATAGTAAATGACTTTTAAAAATTCTGAGAAAAATATATGTTCACTATGGGACTATATTATGCTAAATCCCAAAAAAGAAATATTTTTGGAACTGATTTGGTATTTTTCATAAAAATGGTCTAGTTATGAGTAAATGAATTAAATATGTTTTGTGAAGAAAAAAAATTAGAAAATAGGATTTTATGGCTTGAGAATCCTATATGAGGTATATGCAGATTTTTTATGAGGGTTTTGCTTATTGATGATGAAATTGTAAGAGTTGGCATTTTATGATGATTAAATGCATTAATTAGTAAAGTGTAAACAATTAAAATAAATTGTTTATAAATTTAAGTAATGTTATTCATTCAATATCATTATACCGAAATATTGGTATGGATTTTATTGTGGAATTTCTATCTTTTGTGTCGGGGTTACTATTCATGAGTTACTATTCACGATTTACTATTCATGAGTTACGAATATTACTCTTGAGATTAAAACTATATGTTGATCATATTATTTTTATCATCATATATAACATTTTTATAACCCTGATGTTGAAATTCTCTTTCACTGGAGTGTAAAGATGGGTAGATTATTGGTATGATCATGACTAGGGTTCTCTTTGGCCTGTAGTGCAAAGTTGAATTGTGACTGGTATGATCATGACCATTGAATTTATAATTGAATATCTTAAGCTTAAGTGCAAAGGTGAATTGATCAACATGGT
This sequence comes from Panax notoginseng, assembly GCA_016801055.1. Lineage (NCBI taxonomy): Eukaryota > Viridiplantae > Streptophyta > Magnoliopsida > Apiales > Araliaceae > Panax > Panax notoginseng. The sequence continues at coordinate 86,806,269 of CM029023.1, forward strand.
TATAATTATTGTTTATATAAATTCTGAAATGATTATATATTTCTTTGAGATATGAATATATTTGGCCTGTAGTGCAAATATGAATTGTCGATGAATATCTTTGGCATGTAGTGCAAAGATGGCCTGTTGATGAATATCTTTGGCCTGTAGTGCAAAGATGAACTGTTGTTGAATATCTTTGGCCCGTAGTGCAAAGATGGTTTGTTGATGAATATCTTTGGCCCGTAGTGCAAAGATGGAATTGTTAGTATGATTATAAACAGGAACTGTGATTTGGTATAACCATGATCTTTGATGTTTCAGGTAAAGACAGGTGATGAAAATATTCTTCGTCCTGGGTGCGAAGAAAAATTTATAGTCACAATTATGATTATGAGTTATTCATATGATTGTGGAAAGGAACTGTTGAGTGATGTTACATGGATAAAATATTGTTGGTGGATTTTTAACATGGAGAAGATAATAGACTTTATAGTCTATTTGACTCTTCTAATGGATTGCTCGTTCCGCTGCAACTATGGTTGAAATTTTTATCATTTACCATATGTTCTAAATCTCTGATTTATTGTTGATGAAGGCTATTGATAATTGAATTATCTTTAGTCATGATATTCTTTACTGAGCTAGTTGTGCTCACCCTTTTGCTTCACAATTCCTTTCAGGTAATAAGAGTATAGCTGGGTCGAGCGGGGGTAACAAGGGAATAGAACGGTGGTCATCATTTAGTAGTTATATTTGGTGAAGAAAATAGGGTACGGCGAACCCAACGTTAGAAGGGTGTTTTGTCACTATCATACAAGATGTCTAATGACATACAACCTCGTGTCATCATAAGACATGGTTGTGCTCATCCACTTGCTGAGTATATCTATGGGCACTACCTATATAATCTTGGTGTTTGTTTGAAGTATAATTCTCAGTTAGATACAGTGGAGATAATGATAAGTCAAGAGAAGACTCACCATTGGGAAAAATATGATAGTAATCTTCTCATTTTTCTTTGGGGTCTATTGGGTCAACCAAGGATAATTCTGTGGCCTCCCATGTACGAAGGTTTCCTTGAGCACTTCCCAAAGATTCTAATTTCTAAAACAGTTTTTGATTATACCTTTATGTAAGGTGTTATTGTGAGGTGATGTCCACGGTTAGAACATGAGTCACATTTGGTATATATTTGTATCCAAACTCACAGCATATGTGTTGTTGTATTTTGCACGACAATTGTTGTAATAAAGTTGTAGTTGTTTTCTGTACCATGTATTTGACGACTCAGAATGGGTTGGGTGGAATGGACCTATTTTGGGGTTGTCACACGGTTCACAACATCTTTGCTGCAGGCGCTGTTAAGCCCTAAGTTTTCATTTAAATTTCATTACCCTTATTCCTTATATATAAAGTCCTTAACATTTTAACCCATTTCGACCTACCTTTATTTATGGGATATTTGAAGGAGAGCTTTGTCACTTTTTCTAATAAATTCTCTCTAGCTCGAAGAATGAGTTGGATTCTCCCTATCCTTTTTTTAAGGAACAAGGGGATTTTGTTAGAGGACTAATGTAGAGAAGATCTCCTTGGCTCACGATGTGGCTTTAAGTGATAGGGGATTTAAACCGAAAGGCTTAATAAGAGGGGGGGTCAAAAGGCACTCAGGATATGGCAAAAGCATCTTTTTGGATCGAATTAGCTTTTTAGGAGTAATGAGAAAATTCGGCTTTTGTGAGAAATGGCATAATTTTCTACATGGATGTTTATGTAATGAACACTTTGGAGTGCTTGTGGATGGTGTGCCACATAGGTACTTTCCAGCTTCTCGAGGGCTACGATAAGGGTTCCAAACCTAGCCTATTGATTTTAGCTAAAGAAGTGCTAAGCCGGGGCCTACAGGAGTTGGTATCATTGAAAATGATAACACCTTACCATGGTTCGATATCGTGCCCAGCACTCTCCTACTTTCTCTTTGCAAACAATGTTCTAATATTATAGAAAGGCCACAAACGGAATCTTAAGAAGCTAAAAATCTTTCTGGAAACAAGTAAGAAGCTGATTCTAATATTGTAATGGCCAAAAGGCCAATTTCGATAAGAGCCAGTGCTTCCTCTTGAGCAGAGCTCCTCGCAGAAATTCCAGATCATTGAAGAGGAATCAAAAACTACCGTTTTTCCTATAAAGTACCTGGGTGTTCCCATGTCCCCCAATAGAATAAAGAGAGCACATTGCCTTCCTCTACTAGGGAAAATGAAAAAGAGAATCTCAGGTTGGAAAAGAAAATTGTTGTCCTCCGGAGGTCGACTAACGCTTATTAAACATGTTCTAGTCTTCCGATGCATATGTCAAAGTTTTTCCTTAATTAGTCGGCCTACTCTTCGGCTACAAATACTAATAAGGGGATAAGACCTTACAACTAGATTGGAGATAATCCCTTCTCCCCAGTGAGTGCAGTGAAGGACTCTCGCCTCACCCGCTCGGTTGACTTATAGCGTCATCGACTTGCTTTTCAATCTAAGCGATTTCATAACCAGAAAGAAAGACATCTCTTTCGGGATCAGCCCCGTCCCTAGATGTAGTAGGCAACATTTCTTTCTCGCCCTTCTTCCAGCTTTTTCCAAATAAAGGGCTAATAGAGTTGCGCTTTCTTAGTACATTGCCTTTCATTACCAACCTGTCGTTTTACAGCACGAAGTTACCTGATGTTCGCTACTACTAAAAAGGGCGGAGAGATGTTAACCTTTCGCTATTAGTAAGCACTCCCCTAGTTTTGACCTAATGAGCTTTCTTTACGTTGAGTTAACCCGGCGGGTTTTCCTAGATGTCTAGTAAAGAACGAGCTGGTGGGAAAGAGCTGGAGATCATGAAAAGCATTTCCATACAAGGAGGCAGGCGGCCGGGAAGCTTTGCTTCTAGAATGCCGACTACATGGGAACATATGTTTTATAGGTTTATTCTAATTCTTGCAGCCCGCTCGATTTTGAGATGTTCCTGAGAAGAAAGAGCTCGCGAGAAAGCTCGTCAGTGGAAATTGTAAAAGGTCTCGATTTCGATGAAGGTGTAGTCGGGGTCGACCACAATTTCCCAAGTAAGAGATAGAATCTCACTAATTGGAAGGAAAAAGAGGGCTTCGATCCATTGTGATTTGGTTCCTTGGTGTGGAGAGATCTCTGCCATAAAAGAGAGAGCTCGTTGGCCTTATTCTGCAGATCAAAGAGCGACGTAATTCCCCATTCATTTGAAAGAGTCTTTTAGTATAGAATAGAGGCATTCTGGGCCTACTAAATGCGCATCTAGTGCAGTGGCTTGGAAGCAGGCTACCTTGACCATCTTCTGAAGTTCTAAATAATCTACTAATCAAAGGTTGTAAGGGCGGACTGCTCTACATTCAGCCACACCACAGTAACCCCCGAAGCGATCTTCTTCTAGATCACCCATCTTGAGTCGCCAAATACATGGTACAAAATACAAATAAAAATTTAATTATACAACTGTCATGTAAAATACGACAAAACATATGCTATGAGTTTTAATACAAATATTGTCATCTAGACAATATCCACACTCAGTGGAGTCCTCATTATATTTATTATCACACTATTTTATAAAATAGTGAGGACTACTATGACACCATCTGGACCGTCAATCCGTTCCCCGACTCGTCCCAGCTATATTCTCATTTCCTGAAGAGAACAATGAAAGAAAGGGTGAGCTCAACTAGCCCAGTAAGAAATATTATGATTAAGATAATGCAGAATAAATTATCATTAGCCTTCAACAATGTTAAACTGATAGAATATAATAGACAACAAGTTTAACTGCAGCGGAACAAGCAATCCATTAGAAGAGTCAAGTAGAGCATACAATCTACTATCTTCTATGATTTAAAAAGTTTTTCATCAACTTTATCGCTGAGACTCAGCTTAATAAATAAAATCGAATCATCCCTGCATCACGGCCAAGGATATTCATGTAATCATCAATGGTCATGATTATACCGAATAATTCCGGGTCATAATCATACCAACAACTGTCCATCAATGAACTACAGGCCAGTGAGGACTTTTACCACATCATTTGTAACACTACGGTCATGATTATACCGAATAATCCCTTGTCATAATCATACCAAGTCCAACTATGCACTACAGGCCACAGATGACTTTCAACATAATATAAACATGAGGATGATGACAATGATATAAGAATTTAATAAAACAAGTTCAAGAATTAATTTATCCAGAAATTAATAAGGTCCAAACTATCAACATGATACTTCTTTGTAGAGTAAAATTCAAGAATGCTCAGAAGAATATTTCCATGAAAAGATACTGGATGAAGCGCAAATATCAAGGATATTCCACTAATTTCATGGAGTATAGAAGTCAAAACTTTAACCAATTGAGTATAATAAAGAATGAAATAACAAAAGAAATCACCAGGTATGCGATAGACCGCACAGACAGGTTATTCCAATAGAATAATAAATAACGGAACCAGGTCATGCGTAAATGCACAAACAGGATATTCCAACAGAATAATAAGTAATGAAACCAGGTCATGCGTAAACGCACAGACAGGATATTCCAACAGAATAATAAATAACGGAACCAGTTCATGCGTAAACGTACAGACAGGATGTTCCAACAGAATAATAAAGAATAGAATAATAGAAAAATTTCACCATGTATGCGGTACTTCGCATAGACAGGTTATTCCAACATAATGATAAAGAATGGAATAACAGAAGAATTTCACCAAGTATAGGGTAGCCCGCGTATACAGGTTATTCCAATAGAATAATAAAGAATGGAATAACAGAAGTTCTCTTCATAAATAAGAAAGATATAATACCCCCTACCTTAGAATAAAACTGGATACTGGAATAGAGAGGTAGCAGACTTCTTTTCTTCTTTCTCTCTATAATTTCTCTCTATAATAATTGCTCTAAAGCTTTAGTGAATTGGTGAGAAATGAATGAAGAATGAGCTTCTATTTAGAGGAAAATATAGTTTCGATAATTACACGTTTTGGGGCTCAAAATATTACAGTATGATACCTTCCTCTTTTTCTTCATTTTTAATTTAGTCCAGCAAGTATTATCAAACTTGCACCACCTTCCCTAATAGTAAATAATGTGAATCAATAGTTTATTCATGTGACTTAATAGTATAATCATGTGAAAAAACTAATTACAATATAGTACCTTCATCTATACCTCCATTTTTAATTTAGTTATGCAAGTATTATCAATCATGCACCACCTCCCCTAATAGTACATGAATGTGAATTAATAGCACACACATGTGAATAAATAGTTATAACCATGTGAAATAATAGCAACTAATTACTCATTTATCCGATTAATTACCCGATTGGTCAATAAAACCTCCAGACATCAATTATTATCGAAATAAATGTCGATTTCCACTTATACTAATAATCCCAACACAATGGAACTATCAATTTCATCTTTAATCAACACGAACTTATTCATCATTAATATTATAACTCACAATATTTAACAATCAGGTCGTTCCCAGGAAAGAGGGGGCTTTCCGATAAGGATTTCTCCTTATTGGCGCGCAATTAGGTGACCAAACCTGTAAGACCCCAATTTATTAATAAATAAAATCAAATTTCCTCTAATTATTATTGTGAATAATAAGGTGTTAATTTGATATAATATTTTAGTTATGGGTGAAATGTGCAAATTTACAAAATAAACAAGTGGTTATAAAGTATTCATTTCTGTCGGGGAATATTCGGTTGGTCGTGGAATATTCTTTCTATTGGGGAATATTCGTACGACGGCGCAGCTATCTGTGGGCCCTATAACAGAAAACGGTCGGGGGAAGATAACGACAAAAATTGAGTTTTTATAAATAACGGCGTAGTTGTTACCGTTAATACTGTTGGAATACCCGGTGGTTAAAAATACAGTAATACGCGTGATTGCACAATAGCACACGGATTGCACAGTATTTTTAAATTATTAATTTTTACGAAGGAATGCACTACTAAATAATTGTTAGAGTAGCTATTGTTCAATATTTTATTTTATTGATTCAATAATTACTGCGTTAATATTTTATATTATTGTTGTTCAATAATTATTACTGCACAGTATTTTCCATTATCAGATCAATAATTCATATTATTTGAATAATATTATTAGATAGCATTATTGGCAATGTCTAGAAAGTTCTATTTAGGGAGAGGTTTGGTCACCTAATTGCGCGCCAGTAAGGAGAAATCCTTATTGGAAAGCCCCCTCTTTCCTGGGAACGGCCTGGTTGTCATAAATGTGATTCTGCAATATTATTTATGAATAATTAATTATTGATTCATATGATAAGGAAATATTTATTTTATGTGGATATAAATGAGGGATATATTTTTGTGGTTAAAAAATGAAGGAGTTAATGTTGAGGTGTTTTATCAGTATTTTTGTAGGAATGAAGGTATTAAAAATTAAATTAGGGTTTTTGAGATATTTTGCGGGGGTTATAATTTTTAATCCGACTGTTGGATCGTTGAGATTTTTGGATATGTTATACATATATAAGTTGAGTATATGTCCACAAATTTTGAACAGTTAAAAATGAACGTCTGATTTGTTATGAATTTTACAAGATGACTGGTTTAGAAATTGTTAAATTTTCGGAGTTTATCATTTTGGTGAAAAATTCTAGAATTGGTGGGCCCCACTTTTGGTTGGTGAGAAAATGTACTGAGATTTTTATTCAAATGTGGTAGGATTAAATAGTAGCAGGTAAAGCCATCAGGTTGCAAGTTTAGTCTGCTTCGGCGTGCTAACAATTTCCTATAAATAGAGGGCTAAGTTAGAATTGAAAATCACACCAGAAACAAGTTTTCTCTCTTTCTCTCTAGATTATTGAGTGTATTTTGTGAGTATTTAGATACTTTGTGAGTTTTTACTCATCAGTGCAAGTTTTCTTCAGCCTTATACTGATATTCCAATCAGAAGTACTGGTATTTTGAGGTAAGGGATGTTATGTTCTTTGTAAATGATATTATTCTTTCAATATCATTGTGCCGAAATATTGGTTTGAACTTTTTATCAAATTTGGAACTTTTTGTGTCGGGGTTACTGTTCACGAATACGACACTATTCACCGAAAAATGAAATTTTCTTCTTTTTGTCCAAGTTGTCTATTATGGTTACTATCTTTGATTGTATCCATGTTTTGATCATTATTTTTGAATTCTGCTTCAAAATTGGTTATTTCGAAATATTTTTGAACTTGGATAAACTGTAATATGAATTCTTAGTATTTGATCTTTTATCTTAATAGATTCGTTTTCTTTAAAATATTTTTCATCATCCTCAGTCCTAAATGATGATATTACTGAATATCTTTGGCCTGTAGTGCAAAGATGTATGATTACCTGATGAATATCTTTGGCCCGTAGTGCAAAGATGAACAGGTGTTGAGATGAACATGACCAACTAGTGATACAAATGAATATCTTTGGCCTGTAGTGCAAAGATGAATATTTGATTCAAGATGAATATTGATTGATGTTACAGGGATAAAATATTGATGATGGACTTTTAAATCTTAGAAGATAGTATAATTCTTTCTCTACTTGACTCTTCTAATGGATTGTTGTTTCCGCTGCAGTTGTTGATCTAAAACTTGTTGTCGATTATATTCTATCAGATTTTTTCCTGTTAAAAACTAATGATAATTTGTTGTATATTATCTTAGTCATAATATTCTTTACTGGGCTAGTTGAGCTCACCCTTTTTGTTCCATTTTTCTCAGGAGGCGAGAATATAGCGGGAACTAGTTGGGGTGCGGAGTGATGTCTTCAGTCAGTGGTGTTAGCAGTCCTCACTATTTTATAAAATAGTGTGATAATAATTGTAATAAGGACTCCTTTTGAGTTTGTATACTCTCTAGTAGAGAATAATTGTATTCAAATTCACAGTATTGGGTTGTTGTATTTTACACAACAATTGTATTAATGAAGTTGTAGTTATTTCTGTACCAAGTATTTGGCGACTCATAATGGGTGATGTATACCTATTTTGGGGGCGTCACAAAACCTCTCCTTGACAGAACTTCTAGACATTGTCAATATTGCAAATAATAATATGAATAACTTTGTCGTCTCAATTATTGATTTAATAATAATTATTAGTATGCAGATGATACTGTGACAATAATTAAATCAATAATATGAGAGATATGATGCAGCAATTACTGTAGCAATAATTGAGTATAACTGAGTGACTTCTCACGTAAGCATCAATAATCAATACCGTGTGCTACTATGCAACCACGCGTATTACTGTACTTTTACCACCGGGTAGTTCAACAGTTTAACGGTAACACTTTCGCCGTTATTTTTATAAAAAGAAAATTCTGTCGTTTTCTAACTACGACAATACTTCCGTTGTGGGGTCCACCAATGATTGTGTCGTCGTACGAATATTCCCTGTTAAAACGAATATTCCCCGACCAATCGAATATTATATAACCACTTGCTTACTTTACAAAATTTACAAATATTACCCACAACTAAAACATTATATCAAATCCACACTATAATATTCAAAAATATATTTCAAGAAAATTATTCTTTATTCATAAAAGTTGGGGTCTTACAGTTAATATAAGTAACATCTATATAAAAAAATCAGTATAAAATGTAACATTCCAGAATTTTAATTGTAATATTAAATATTTATTGAATTATATAAATATTTCGTGGATGTGTTTATAGTGAAATGAATATTTGTTTAATCGATTTGATTTTATTTGATTATTTATTTGTTAAATAAATAATTGATGAATTAAGGAAATGATTATTATATTGATATTTCAATTTAATGGTTAATTATTTGTGATTAAAGGATTTATTTAATTAATTGTGATTTGAATTAATTAAATTAGATATGAAAACTTGATTAAATATAGTGTGACAAATAACTATATTATAAGGAGTTATTAAAATAAATTAAAGTAGTTTAATTTAGTTTTTGCCAAACAAGACTTAATATATTAATTCTTTAATATTTAAAGGGTTTTTGCCAAACAAGCCTTATGGCTTTTGGGATTTCTAGTTTTTGAAATTAAATAAAATAAATAAAATAAAATAATAAATATAATATATTTATATTATATACGTTAGTAACTGATTTTGCAATTAATAGTATTAAGTTATCAGTTTTATTTCTTTGCGCTTAAGTGTTAGCTAGACTACGTGACTTGGTAATTGGCTTAAACTAAGAAGAGTCTGAGAAGGAGGGTTACAGAGAATTGCAGAGAGAATTGAGAGAATTTGAGAGTGAAACCTGAGAAATTGTCTGCAATTGCAAGATTGTGCAAGCTAACTTGAAGGTATGTTCACAACTTTGATATTATATATGCATATATGGGTTTCACGGCAAAAATTGCATGTTCTATAAATTTCATCTCTTCGAATTATTGCTATATAGTTGGTAATTGTGATTATACATGTTTATGATGCTAGAGAGTATGTTCAATCAAGGAAATCGCATGCTAAATCTGTTTGACAGTAGGAAGAAAATTTGACAATATATGTATTCTTTGTGTGGCTTAGGTAAGTACCAATTTAGATGGTCAATTCTTATGTTAAAGTATAAATTGAAGCTTGTATATGTTAGTTCATTGAGATACGAGCATAACGCAGTTTGAATGAGATGATTTGGTCATGTATTGAATTCACAGTGATGATTTTTAGGATGAATGTCAAGAAAATTGAGTTTTTATGAAAAACATGAAAATTGAGAAATTAAAATAGTTCTAGTTGTTGATAAATTGTGCTAATTGGTTGTAAATGTTAGCAAACATGTTTATGATACTGTTATATTTATCTTACGTGTTATTATCACTGTTTGGTGGGTAAAATTCGTGTTAGTTGGCTTAAGAAAAGTGCCGAAGCTCTGTCTGTAAAATTGAGTTCTGTACGTCGTGCGGCTGCGCAGCACTTAGGCGCGGGCGCGCCGCATCCCAGTATAAAACTGACGCGGCTGCGCCGGTGCCCATTTCCAGACACTGAAGTCTGCTAATTCTGCAGACTTTGGTCGTTCTATGTAGCTTAACTAAAGGTTATGGTAATGTGTCCAACATGTAACAACAAGGCTAAAACAAAGTTGTGTTATATGTATTTTGAATTCAAAGTTGTAAACGTGATTAGTAGGTTACGGACGCATTGTATTGATAACTTAGTTTATATAGTGAATGTTAGATAGGTGTTGTGATGTTCACACTTGGGAATTCTGAAATATATATAGTAGCATAAGACTTGTGCTAAGATGATAAGCTTAGCTAGCTATTGAGCACAAGGGTTTGAAAAACCTCTTTTTATAAAACGTCATTGCTATATCTTGTTACAATTGAACTTTTATACAAAATTCAAACCCTTTGTATATAGATGCAAACGAGGCATAGCACTACTTCCAAATAATTGTGCATTGACCCACACACGCACACACGTATTCATATAATAGTTTAATTGAAAAGTGGCGGTCACCGTGGTAACACGGATGTCGGGGGGTGCCTAACACTTTTCCTCCACATAATCAAGCCTCCGGACCCTAATGAATCTCGATTTCACAGACCAGTTAAATAGTGTCACGTCCCTAGGTCAATGTGCAAACCATTTTTGGTTAAGTTGGTGAAACCATTTAAAAATACCAACTGGCGACTCTTACAGTCCAATTGTCGACATATACATGTCGGACCTTTTCACAACTTATTTTTTCAAACAAATCTCACCTAACATGAAACACCAAAAGACAAGAACAGAGAAGGGACAAAAATAAAAATCCTGACGTCGACAGGTGGCGACTCTGCTGGGGAACTATATCAGTCTACTTAGGGTCCATGAATACCCGTACATATAGAATCCTCTGCACATGGAGGAAATCATGGTCCAGATAAAGAAATTACCGCACCTGAGTTGGATACAACCAACAAAATTTTTAACATCACCCATCTCAAAAAAGATCCAAACACCAGTGATATCAGGAAAAAGGTCCTACAGATGGAAGAGACCATTCGGTCTATAAAAAGGATTGGACCACATGGAAGTGTTTCATATACAGACCTTTGTATATTCCCTGGTTTGCATTATCCAAAGAAATTCAAGACTCCCGACTTTGAAAAGCATGACTGGTTGGGAGATCCTTACACACATTTGAAGGTCTTCATTGGAGAACTCGGATCTTATGCCGAGGATGAGAAGCTTAGAATGCAGCTTTTTCAAAAGTGTCTGACTGGTGAAGCTAGATCATGGTATACCAAATTGGACAACTCCAAGATTCATAGCTGGGAAGAACTAGCACATGCCTTTCTCAGCCAGTATAGTTTCCAAACTCAAATGGCTTTTGACTGGTACCAAATTACTAAAGTCAGGAAACAAACTAATGAATCTGTCAGAGAGTATGCTCAAAGGTAGAGGTGCCTTACAACTTAAGTGGTTCCTTCTATGATTGAGTCTGAAATGGTGATGACCTTCATAGACATACAAGAAGCTCATTTCTATGAGAGAGTTTTAGCTGGCATAGGCAAGCCATTCTCCGAAATGATCAAACATGGGGAAATGGCTGAAATGGGTTTTAAATCAGGAAAGATTCAAGACCTAGCCGCTCTGAAAGCTGTTACTGAGTACATCCAGTCGGGAAATTATGGAAACAACCCCTGGAGGGTCCATAAGAAAAAAGAGGAGAATGTTTCCTTGATACTACAAGGTCAGAAAGGCAGTCAGAATATGCCTATCTAGAGGAGAAATTACTCCCCCTTTCAAGCGCAGTCTTCAAACCCTCCATTACCAAAAGGTGGAGAAGTCAGGCGCACTCGAGTGTTCACACCCTTAGGGGATTCGCTCGAGAACATTCTCAATCTTCTGACAACTCAGAAGAAAATTACCCATCATCTTCCACCAGCCAACCCGAATGGTAAGGGTTTTAATGCTAGCCGAAAATGCACTTATCATGCTGGAGCTCCAGGTCATGATACTCAGGATTGCTGGGCCTTGAAACACAAGATCCAGGATTTGATTGGTAATGGTGAGATCGTGGTGACTAAACCCGACCAACCCCATGTGCAAGACAACCCTCTTCCTCAACACAAAGAATAGGAGGTCAACATGATTAATTGGAGTAAGGGTCAAACTTCCCATTACAGTGGTGGATCCTCCTAGACCAGCAAGTATAGTGCTGACAAATGGGATTTTTCACAGTTCCAGTTCACAATGGAACAGAAAATGAAGACTCTTTGTGAGCAAATTGACCAATTGGCAGAACTGGTGGTCCATCAGCACCAAGTCACACGCCAATTATTCAGTCAGGAGCATCCTAGTCTCCTTCCTTTTGTTACAATTACTCCATCATCGACATCATAAGGTGAATTATTGGAGGATAAAATTGCAAAAAGAGCAAATGCCAAAGCCCGTTAGGATTTTGCCAACCAAAGGGAATTTACATATATACCTAGGCCAACCGATGGAAGAGATATTTCAGATGTTGATCAATGAAGGAAGAATCACAACTCTGTTACTTCTAATCAACCCTCGTTCAAGACGGTTCAATTCTAATGGAGTATGTCAGTATCACTCCCACTCTCACGGTCATAGCACTGAAGAATGTTGGGCACTCCGCCACCTTATTCAAAATTTAATTGACAACGGAGTCCTACAAATGGCAGACGATAATGTTGTAGTCCTAGAGAGTGGGGACGCGTTTCCTACAAAGTGGAAGGAAGTCATAGAAGTCATATCTTCTGAGACAAATTCAGTAACCCCCTCACATACAATTCAACCTATTCAACTCAAGGGTATTGAGATTCCTTTGAAAGTGGTTGCACCAGAGCCAATTATCTTACCATTCAGACCACAATATCCTGTTGTCAGCCTACAAAGAGTGTCATGGAATTATAGAGAGGCTGAAGGATCCACATCTCATATAACAACTGCTGTATCGAAGGATAATCCACTGTATCTTCCCCAACGGGTGATGAAGCCTACCATTAAGTCAAAGGGGAAAATTCCCATGGAGAAAATTGAAGAGTTCCTCCGTACTATAGGTCATAATGAAACCAAGGTGGTTCTAAGCTTAAGAGAAGCTCCACAACAAATTTCAATACTGGACTTGGTTTTCTTTTTCGAAGATCACAAGAAGGTCTTGCTCAGGGTTTTAGAAGAAGCCCAATTGCCTAAGTCAGTAGATGTTGAAAAATTTCAGCATCTGGTGGATCAAATTTTCAACAACAATGTGATATCTTTCACTGACGATGATATACCTCCTGAAGGGACGGGCCACTGCAAGCCGTTACACATATCGGTAATCTCATCTGGATACGTGGTCGCGGGAGTATTGATAGATGGAGGATTATCCTTGAATATCTGCCCTTATGCCACTCTAGAGAAGATGAATATCAATCTTAAGAGAATTCGAAGCAGCCATACGGTTATCAAAGCTTTTGACGGATCCCGACGAAACTCTATCGGAGAGATTGTATTACCGGTGGAGATTGGTCCACATACATTCATCGTATCCTTCCATGTGCTCAAAATAGATACAGGATACAACCTGATCTTGGGAAGACCATGGATTCATATGGCTGGAGCCGTCCCGTCCACCCTGCATCAGCTGCTTAAATATATAATTAATAACAGCCTAGTCACTGTTAATGCTGAGCCAGAATGTCCTGAAGAAGGTGACATCCCTCTCATCAGTTTCAATTCAGAAGTTGAGCCTGTCAGCTTCCATGTTCTGGAGGTGAGCAACACTCACTACCATCCCATTGGGGCACCACCTATGATACCCAGAGTTTCCGCCGAAGTAATGTCGGCCAGCCAAGAAATGTTATCTTTGGGTTATCAACCTAGACAAAGGTTGGGAAAAGATCATCAGCACATCAAGCGCCCCGTTCAAGTTCCTAGTCAAACAAGGACAGCTAGACTAGTCTATTCTGCTAGCTCCCGTTACAGGAATCCTCAAAAACACAAACAGGTTCCTTCATCTTTAGCCATACAGTGATTGTATGCACCTACAAGAGCTGAATCAATACAGACTTCAGTAAAGGTTCCCGCACATGTGATGACCATGTTATTTCTTAAGCCGATACCGGTCAAAGGAAAAGAAATCTTGATACCGGATCTGGAGGCGGAGGAAAAGAACTGGAGGCTTAAGAAGGACATTGTCAGACACTTATCAAACATACGCATCATCATCCATACGGACAGTACAAACAGAATTACCCCAGACGATGATTGCCCAGATATTATAGTTATCATTCGGGAGAAGGAGGATGACAGCAGCCCCTTCATCACAGGCGTCCATCAGGACTTCACCCTTGGCAATTGGAACAGCATTCCTTGTATTTGCCGATGAGGGTAAAAAGGGTAGAAACTTCCTATGCCCTGCAGATAATAATAACTGCTTACTTTCTGTACAGTATTAGAAGTTATTTTATCATTACATGCTAACACTTTGAATGATTGAACAGTTTCATATATAATAAGTGAAATCATTTTATTTCAGGACTCTAAAGTTAGATGTGCATGTGCTTGTTGATAAGGTGCCTTTTCTCCACAAAGACTGTAACTTTGATGAAAAGTTGTACTCAGACTTGATGGAATTACAAGAGGACATTGAGATACCTCAGGAGATCAAAGAATGGGTCGAAGACAAACCCTAAACTAATCCAGATTGGTACCGACCTCACTTCAAACCAAAGGAATGACATGGTTACACTATTAACCCAATTCCAGGATGTGTTTGCATGGTCTCATGAAGACATGGTGTAACATTCTATAATTTTAAATTATTATAATAAATATTTATTGATTTATATAAATATTTAATGGATAGGTTTATTGATTGAATAATTAATTGTTTAATTTGAGTGATGTAGTTTATTTAATTATTTGTTGAATAAATAATTAAATAGTAGATATTAAATATTTATTGGCAATATTAAATATTTATCGAATTATGGCAATTGGAATTGATGTGATTTAATTAATTATTTGTTATGGAATTAATTAAGGAGCTAAATAAATTAGTTGTTAAGAGATTTATAATAATTAATTTAATTAATAAGCTAGAGAGCTTATAGTGGTTTTAAATAAATAATAATATTTTAAATGAGAAATTGTAGTTTAAAATATTAGTTGGTTAAAGAAAATTATAATTATAAAAGAAATTATAATTATTTATGTGTTAAAGTAATTTAATAGATTAATGTTTTAATTGATTTATTTAATTAAATGAATGTGTGATTAATAACCTTATTATAAAGGAGTTATTAAAATAAATTAAAAGAGTTTAATTTAGTTTTGCCAAACATACCTTATTGTATAATAAGTCTTTAATCTATTAGGATTTTAGCAAACAAGGAGTAAGGATTAATAGATTATATTTATTTAGACTAGCCAAACAAGCCTTTTGGCTTTTAAATTTTAAAACTCCTATAACTGATATATTTATATCAGTACTTATATTATATCATTAATATATGTTATTATTATTATTACGTTATAATATTATACGTAAGATAGAAGAGAGAGAAAGGAGAAAAAGAGAAAACTCAGAGGAAGAAGAAGAAGTAAGAAGAAACTAGAGAGAATTGAGAGTTTTTATAGGTTTTGGAGAAAAGCTTGATAATCAAAGAGTTAGAGTCATCATCTTCTTCATAATCCAAGGTAGGTCATCTTTTCTTTTGTAAAACTCTAAAATTTTTCTTCTTCCCAAAAAGTCTCTGTGAAAAATTTTATAAACGAAATTTTGTTGTTATGATTATAATTTTGTATGATTATCAATTGTATATGTGTTTCATGAGTTATGCATGATCATAGAGAAATTAATTCATGTAAGTATGTAATTTATGAAGAAAATATTTTATAGAGAGTTTTTATGTATGAATATGGCTTTAGTTAAAATAAAAATTAAGGTCTAATTGGTTGTAGTATTGATAAATTGACTGTAAGAATTGCTAGAGTATGTAGAATCATAATCATTATGTGTAGAAATTTTTATTTTGATTTAATAACAAAGTCACAGTGTTAATTTTCATGAAAAATATCAAAATATGGAGTTTTGCCAAAAAAATAATGAAATTGGATGTTGTATAATTGATGTTTATGCTAATTGATGGATAGAAACATGTTAGGAGTACTCACAATATGTTTAGATGATGTCTATATGCAATTTTCATGATAATCAGTCTATTAGATTCGAGCTTTTTGGCCAATTTGGCTTATTCTTTCATGGTTGCCGAAGCTGTCAGTCGACGCTGACAGTTCGCGCCGTGGCGTGGCCCAGCAGTTCATTGCTGGCGCCGCAGCGCCATCACCATGACGTAAGCGACCTGCTGCACAATCACTGCGCCGCAGCGCCGGCTCGTAGTATAATCGCTGAGCCGCAGCGCCGACTCAGCGCCGCAGCGCGAGCCATAGTACAAACTGTGGCGCCGCGGCGCGGCTTGGCAGAACTGTCTGACAGTTTTGTTTAAATGTACAAAACTTGAAAAATAAATGTTATGTGTTTATTATAATAATGTTAAATGATAATTTCAGTATTATTAGACTATGAAATATCATGTTATTAAGTATTATCTACCTGAAATATAATTGATTATGTGAATGGGTAATTCAACCCATATGATGAATGTAATTATTTATATAAATGTACAATGTTGGTTAGGACTAATTATGTCAATATGAAATATGTTTAGGGTATCAATTCAAGTGGTAAAAGTGTAGCTTGTGCTAAAGGCAAGTTTCCTAAACCTACATTTTACATTGAGCAAGTTTCTAAGTCTTAACTTTTGATATTTAGCAAGTTCCTTATTCTATAAGTTTTCTAATCATTGGTGTTATCGAACTAATTATTGTTTCAATTTCGATTATCATATAATGGTGTAAATTTATTTGGAGCAAGTTATTCTTGTACTTAATTTATGGTTTAGCATGTACAATTATATACATGTTGTGGATGTTTATTATTCAATTAACCTTGTCTTATTATTGTTCAAGCAAGGTAGGTTATAATTATTCAAATTGTATGCTATTAGATTATCCCTAAAGCATGATGTCAATCTATAAACATCAATTAAACTATGATTATTCCATAGTATACAGTTATGTCGTTTGTAATCAACTAAACCCTAGTTGATTACCGTTGAATTCTAAATTACCCCATGATGTGTCCAAACCAAACTCACTTTGGTACGGACTTGTATTCTAAATACTGAGAAGAACAACTCTTTTATAAGAGGTTACGCTTAGCGTTGAAATGGTTGTGCACAATACATTGTACGAAGGGTTGATTCTCCTAAGTACGTGAAGTCCTTATAGTCTTATGACTGTTAAAGTTTAAGTTGAAAAATTACTTATAACTGTGGACATGATTCGTGGTCATTAGACCCTCAGTAAAGGTTAAAGCTTTCCAAAAGTTAATAGAATATATTGTTAAATTCTATTGAGCTTAATGTTGACAAATGATGTAAAAGTTTAATGATTTAATTATTGTTATTTCAAGTGGGCCTTGTTTGCTCACTCTTGCCTGTAAAATTTCTTACAACTAAGGTTGAAAATGGTGATGTACCTAGCACCAGTAAAGGGAAAGGAAAGATGAAACAATGCTGAAGACCTATAATAGATTGAATAGTTTATTTTCAGACTTGTTTAAAGATTGTAATGAATGTTATTTTAATTATTCCGCATGAATGAATGAATGTTTGTAAAGGTTAGATAACCTGGGAGATTTATTTAAATTTAGTCCTGTATGGGCAGGTTTTGTTTATTCAATTTTATTATAATTGGGTAGTTAGAAATGAATGTTTTGATTGCGTGAACACCAAATCTTGAGGAAATGGAGTACCAGGATTTGGGGGTGTCACAGGTTGGTATCAAAGCCTTAGGTTATGAACCCTAGGTGGGGGAAAAAGCCTTAGGAAGTAACCTTTGAAAAGATAGTGGAGATAACTCTTATCGAGTTTTAAGAAAGAAGTAATAAAACACTTATGTGCTTATGTGTTTATAACTTATGTGCTCGCGAGTGTCGGGTAGAATGATTAATAACTAAAACTTTAAAATTTTGTTGTCAGGATGACTAATGTCGGAGAATCCAGTCAGGTTAGGGAGGATGGACCTCAAATGCCTATAGAGGAGGAGCCTCGCGACATTCAGGTAGTTTAGGAACAACTACTGCCACGGGAGTTACCGTTGGTCACAGTAGTTGAAGATGAGGAGAATGATGTGGAGACAGATGAGGAGGATGAGGAAGAAAGGATTTCACTTAACTCGATAGCAGGCCGTATTTACGATGAGGTGCATGACCGCAACGTGGAACTTCAGGATACAGTTGAGGAGTTGCAGGAGATAGTAGCTGAACAACAGACTACAATTACACAAAAAGACGGCGAGATCCAGGATCGTGAAGAACGACTGACTAACGCCGAGGAGAAATTAATACAGACTGAAGGAGAGAAAGAACAATTGATCGAGATGGTTGCGAAACTGGAGAGCAAGCTGAGAGAAGAAGCTGCTAAGAGGGCAAGAGCTGAAGATGCATATGAGGAAGCTTATCAACGAACTGGAAGAGCAGCGAGAGACGCGCAGGCAAAGAGGATGAAGATGGAAGAGATGGATAAAGTATTTAACACCGCAATTAATCGAGCTCAAGATTGGGTCATGGGATATCCGATTCAGTTCGAGACACTGCCATCATTCGTGTTAGATCGCAGAACAATATTTCGAGTCATGGAGGAGGAACATGATAGGGCTACGAAGTACCTTAATAGATCATCGTAAAAAAAATGTGTCGGTAATGTACGTAATAAGTATTGAATAATGTGTAAGTCCCTAGTGTTAGGTAACCATGGGATATGATAATAATGGTGTTGTCCTAAAACTTTTATAGTTCAGGAAAGGATGTAGATAGCAGAGATGCTATTGTGTTATGTTTTCAAAAAGTTTATGAATAAATAAAAGTTATTATTTTATTCAAAGTGTTATGTGCTATGTGGTTATTTCTTTTGTTGAGGCAAGTTAATTAGAAATACTTAAAGAAGTTGAGTAATGGTCTAATAGATGTTTTATTTTAAACAGAAAATGCCTCCCAGACGTCAGCCAACACGACAGAGAACCACTGAAGGAACTAACAATAACGACAATGTTGATGCGAATCCCGTTCAACAACTAGTAACACTACTGACAGGAGCGTTGCAGAATCAACCTCAAAACCATGGTACAACGTTTAAGGAGTTTAAGGCGGTTGGACCACCTGAATTCCGTGGGTCCATGAATCTAGTTGAAGCTCAAACCTGGATTATGGAGATAGAGAAGGTGTTCGATGTCGCTAGGGTAGGGGATGACCAGAAGACGGCTTTCACAACTTTCATGTTGAAAGCAGAAGCTAGTTATTGGTGGCAGGCCAATAAAACTCGTGAAGGGCCGGGAGTGATGACCTGGGATAGGTTTAAGGAGTTGTTCTTCGAGACCTATTTCCCGGAGAGTTCGAAGAGTCAGCTGGAGGTACAGTTTCTGGAGCTGAAGCAAGGGACGATGTCGGTATCCGAGTATGCCGCAAAATTCAATGAATTGGCGAGGTTTGCGCCATATCAGTTTAGCACAGACGAACGCAAGGCGAAGAGGTTTGAACAGGGACTGAAGCCCTGGCTGTACAGTAGGGTTTCCCTGTTCCAGTTGAAGACATTTGCAGCAGTAATGGAGAAAGCAGTACTCACCGAAGGTGGAGGCGAGGCGGTAACAAAATTCAACCAGGAACAAAAGAAGAAGAAGAATGAAAATGAGATGAAGAGTGGAGGTGGTAGCGGTGGAAACAACAACAACAACAACAACTTGAAGAGAAAGTGGAATGGAAGTATGGGTACTGGAAACCAGTAGGGTAACCAGCAGAATAAGAAGTTTGAAGCGTGTGCGACATGTGGGAAGTTTCACAAGGGAGCGTGTTTGATGGGGAAACGAGTTTGCTACAAATGTGGCCAAGAAGGTCACATCGCCCCAAATTGCACTCAATCAAAGAAGAATGTGTGCTTCACGTGCGGATCTAAGGATCACTTTGCTCGTGAATGTCCTAAGAAGAAGGAGGGAGTGACAACCAGAAACAATGGAGGAGGTAACAATGGAGGTACGTGGGCTATTACAGGACCTACAGCATCAAACAAACCCACAGCCAGAACCTTCAACATGACTGTGCAAGATGCTGTGCAATCAAAGGATGTGGTGTCAGGTATTATCCCAATCAATGATATTGATGCATATGTATTATTTGATTCGGGTGCTACTTGCTCGTTTATATCTGATGAATTTTCTAAGAGGTTAGAATTGCCTAGAGAAGAACTGAATTTTCCTTTGAACATAGAAATTGCGAATAAGGAAATAATCCCTGTTAGGTTCGTTTACAAGAACTGTAGGGTGAACATTAAGGGGAATATCTTGTTAGTAGATTTGATTCCGATTAGACTCGGGGAATTTGATGTAATTTTGGGAATGGATTGGTTGTTCAATTATGGAGTAATAATTGACTGCCAAAAGAAGTGCGTAAACCTTATGACTCCGTCAAAGGTAGTATTTTATGGTAGCAAGTCGCCAAAACAAATGAAATGTCTAACGACTATGCAGGCCAAGAAGTTGGTGAGTCAAGGTTGTGTGGACTATTTAGCTTACATAGTCGATACTCAGAAGAAAGGTGTGAAATTAGAAGAAATACCGGTAGTGAGAGAATTCGAAGACGTGTTTCCAGAAGATTTGCCAGGACTTCCGCCGGACAGAGAAATTAAATTCGTGATCGACTTAGTGCCGGGAACAGCACCGATATCGAAGGCCCCGTACAGAATGGCTCCGGTAGAAATGAAGGAACTAATGGTTCAGTTGCAAGAGCTACTGGACAAGAAATATATTCAACCAAGCGTATCGCCGTGGGGAGCGCCAGTTTTATTTGTGAAGAAGAAGGACGGGTCAATGCGTCTTTGCATTGATTATAGGGAGTTAAACAAAGTCACTATTAAAAACAAATACCCGTTGCCAAGAATAGATGACTTGTTTGATCAACTGAAGGGTGCTAAGTACTTTTCGAAAATAGATTTGAGAAGTGGTTATCACCAATTGAAGGTAAGAAAGGAGGATATACCACGAACAGCATTCAGAACTCGGTATGGACATTACGAGTTTCTGGTGATGTCTTTTGGTTTAACCAATGCACCTGCTGCGTTCATGGATTTGATGAACAGGGTGTTTAAACCATTCCTAGACAAGTTTGTAGTGGTATTCATTGATGACATTCTAGTGTATTCCAAAACTCAAGAAGAACACGTGGAACACTTACGTCTGACATTAGAGACACTAAGAAAGGAAAAACTGTACGCGAAGTTCTGTAAGTGCGAATTTTGGCTCGATCGTGTACAATTTTTGGGGCATGTGATTGACAAAGATGGGATCTCAGTGGATCCGTCGAAAGTGGAAGCAGTAATCAATTGGGAACAACCAAAAACACCGTCGGAAGTGAGGAGTTTCTTGGGACTGGCTGGTTATTATAGAAGATTTATTCAAGATTTTTCTAAGATAGCCACTCCGTTAACAAATTTGACAAGGAAAGCTATAAAATTCGTGTGGACGGAGAAATGTGAAGAAAGTTTTCAAGATTTAAAGAAGAAGATAAGTGTAGCACCTGTGTTGACGTTACCAGACAATACAGGAAATTTTGTGGTGTATAGTGATGCCTCACACAAAGGGTTGGGTTGTGTTCTTATGCAGAATGGCAAAGTTATTGCGTATGCATCAAGATAATTGAAAGATTATGAGAAAGGGTATCCAACTCATGATTTGGAATTGGCTGCAGTTGTCTTTGCTCTGAAGATATGGAGACACTATCTTTATGGAGAGAAATGTGAGATCTACACAGACCACAAAAGTCTGAAGTATATTTTCACTCAGAAAGATTTGAACATGCGTCAAAGAAGGTGGATGGAATTAATAAAAGATTACGATTGTGAGATCTTTTATCATCCGGGTAAAGCGAATGTAGTGGCAGATGCTTTAAGCAGGAAAGGTCGGGAGAAGTTGATGCTGATTACAACTCAGGAGGAGCTCATTTCAGCAATGACAAAACTGGAGTTGGAGATCAAATTTCCAAAGGAATCTGACGAACAATTATTTCAGATAGAAGCTGGTCCAACTTTAATGGACAAAGTGAAGAGTGCCCAACTACAAGACGAAGAGTGTGCGAAAATCAAAGAGAATTTGGGTGAAGGCGGAGATGTAAAATACAAGGTCGATACCGAAGGTTTACTACGGTTCGATGGACGAATTTGGGTTCCAGCAGTGCTAGAGCTGAAAGAAGAAATTATGACTGAAGCTCATAGCTCAAAGTATTCAATTCATCCAGGAAGCACGAAAATGTATCAGGATTTGCGCCGACATTTTTGGTGGCCAAATATGAAAAGGGATGTTGCTAAATGCATAGCGAAATGCTTGACATGTCAGAGAGTAAAAGCTGAACATCAAAGACCCAGCGGATTACTCCAACCATTAGAAATACCAGAATGGAAGTGGGAACACATCACAATGGATTTTGTGGTGGGTCTTCCAACTACTCAGAGAGGATGCGATGCGATTTGTGTAATAGTGGACAGACTGACGAAATCAGCGCACTTTTTACTAATAAAGATTAGATTCAATCTTGATCAGTTGGCAAGATTGTACATTAAGGAGATCATTTCGAGGCACGGAGTGCCAGTATCAATTGTGTCTGATAGAGATCCGCGGTTTACATCGAATTTCTGGAAGAGACTACAAGAATGTTTGGGAACACAGTTGCGAATGAGTACGGCTTATCATCCACAAACAGATGGCCAAAGCGAACGAACGATTCAGACATTGGAGGATATGCTGAGAGCATGCGTCATGGATTTTAAAGGAAGCTGAGAAGATCAACTACCATTGGTGGAATTTGCTTACAACAACAGTTATCACGCGAGCATCGGCATGCCACCTTACGAAGCATTGTACGGCAGAAAGTGCAAAACTCCACTGTGCTGGGATGAAGTCGGTGAACGCCAACTGTTAGGACCAGAACTGGTACAATAAACTGCTGAAGTTATCAAACTCATCAGAACAAGGTTGGTAGCAGCTCAAGACAGACAGAAAAAGTATGCTGATCAACACAGACAAGATCGTGCATTTGACGTAGGAACTTTTGTATTCCTAAAAGTTTCTCCCTGGAAGGGAAAAATTCGTTTCGGTAAGAAGGGAAAACTAAGCCCGAGGTTTATTGGACCATTTGAAGTGCTACGAAGAGTGGGAGAAGTGGCTTTCGAGGTAGCTCTACCTCCAGGGTTGGAAAACATTCATAATGTTTTTCACATTTCTGTGTTACGACCATATAAACCTGACTACAAGCATGTGATCGAGTATGAACCGTTGCAGTTCGAGAAAGATTTATCTTATGAAGAGGTTCCTATCCAGATAGTAGACAGGAAAGAACAAGTGCTCAGGAATAAGGTGATACCTTCTGTGAAGGTGATTTGGAGGAACCACAACGCTGAAGAGGCTACGTGGGAACTCGAAGAGAAAATGATGAAAGATTACCCTGAGTTATTTGTTTAATCCGTGTCTTCGATTCTGGGGACAGAATCTTTGTAAGTAGGGAAAAATGTAACGAATGATTTGTTTGAATTGTGATTCTGAGGACAGAATCCTTGTAAGGAGGAAATGATGTAACATTCTATAATTTTAAATTATTATAATAAATATTTATTGATTTATATAAATATTTAATTGATAGGTTTATTGATTGAATAATTAATTGTTTAATTTGAGTGATGTAGTTTATTTAATTATTTGTTGAATAAATAATTAAATAGTAGATATTAAATATTTATTGACAATATTAAATATTTATCGAATTATGGCAATTGGAATTGATGTGATTTAATTAATTATTTGTTGTGTAATTAATTAAGGAGCTAAATAAATTAGTTGTTATGAGATTTATAATAATTAATTTAATTAGTAAGCTAGAGAGCTTATAGTGGTTTTAAATAAATAATAATATTTTAAATGAGAAATTGTAGTTTAAAATATTAGTTGGTTAAATGAAATTATAATTATAAAAGAAATTATAAAGTAATTTAATAGATTAATGTTTTAATTGATTTATTTAATTAAATGAATGTGTGATTAATAACCTTATTATAAAGGAGTTATTAAAATAAATTAAAAGAGTTTAATTTAGTTTTGCCAAACATACCTTATTGTATAATAAGTCTTTAATCTATTAGGATTTTAGCAAACAAGGAGTAAGGATTAATAGATTATTTTTATTTAGACTAGCCAAACAAGCCTTTTGGCTTTTAAATTTTAAAACTCCTATAACTGATATATTTATATCAGTACTTATATTATATCATTAATATATGTTATTATTATTATTACGTTATAATATTATACGTAAGATAGAAGAGAGAGAAAGGAGAAAAAGAGAAAACTCAGAGGAAGAAGAAGAAGTAAGAAGAAACTAGAGAGAATTGAGAGTTTTTATAGGTTTTGGAGAAAAGCTTGATAATCAAAGAGTTATAGTCATCATCATCTTCATAATCCAAGGTAGGTCATCTTTTCTTTTGTAAAACTCTAAAATTTTTCTTCTTTCCAAAAAGTCTCTGTGAAAAATTTTATAAACGAAATTTTGTTGTTATGATTATAATTTTGTATGATTATCAATTGTATATGTGTTTCATGAGTTATGCATGATCATAGAGAAATTAATTCATGTAAGTATGTAATTTATGAAGAAAATATTTTATAGAGAGTTTTTATGTATAAATATGGCTTTAGTTAAAATAGAAATTAAGGTCTAATTGGTTGTGGTATTGATAAATTGACTGTTAGAATTGCTAGAGTATGTAGAATCATAATCATGATGTGTAGAAATTTCTATTTTGATTTAATAACAAAGTCGCAGTGTTAATTTTCATGGAAAATATCAAAATATGGAGTTTTGCCAAAAAAAACAATGAAATTGGATGTTGTATAATTGATGTTTATGTTAATTGATGGATAGAAACATGTTAGGAGTACTAACAATATGTTTAGATGATGTCTATATGCAATTTTCATGATAATCAGTCTATTAGATTCGAGCTTTTTGGCCAATTTGGCTTTTTCTTTCATGGTTGCCGAAGCTGTCAGTCGACGCTGACAGTTCGCGCCGCGGCGCGGCCCAGCAGTTCATTGCTGGCGCCGCAGCGCCATCACCATGACGTAAGCGACCTGCTGCACAATCACTGCGCCGCAGTGCCGGCTCGTAGTATAATCGCTGAGCCGCAGTGCCGACTCAGTGCCGTAGCGCGAGCCACAGTACAAACTGTGGCGCCGCGGCGCGGCTTGGCAGAACTGTCTGACAGTTTTGTTTAAATGTACAAAACTTGAAAAATAAATGTTATGTGTTTATTATAATAATGTTAAATGATAATTTCAGTATTATTAGACTATGAAATATCATGTTATTAAGTATTATCTACCTGAAATATAATTGATTATGTGAATGGGTAATTCAACCCATATGATGAATGTAATTGTTTATATAAATGTACAATGTTGGTTAGGACTAATTATGTCAATATGAAATATGTTTAGGGTATCAATTCAAGTGGTAAAAGTGTAGCTTGTGCTAAAGGCAAGTTTCCTAAACCTACATTTTACATTGAGCAAGTTTCTAAGTCTTAACTTTTGATATTTAGCAAGTTCCTTATTCTATAAGTTTTCTAATCATTGGTGTTATCGAACTAATTATTGTTTCAATTTCGATTATCATATAATGGTGTAAATTTATTTGGAGCAAGTTATTCTTGTACTTAATTTGTGGTTTAGCATG
The DNA here is from genome assembly GCA_016801055.1 of Panax notoginseng. Taxonomy (NCBI): domain Eukaryota; kingdom Viridiplantae; phylum Streptophyta; class Magnoliopsida; order Apiales; family Araliaceae; genus Panax; species Panax notoginseng. The sequence goes on from CM029023.1 coordinate 86,832,151, forward strand.
TACAATTATATACATGTTGTGGATGTTTATTATTCAATTAACCTTGTCTTATTATTGTTCAAGCAAGGTAGGTTATAATTATTCAAATTGTATGCTATTAGATTATCCCTAAAGCATGATGTCAATCTATAAACATCAATTAAACTATGATTATTCCATAGTATACAGTTATGTCGTTTGTAATCAACTAAACCCTAGTTGATTACCGTTGAATTCTAAATTATCCTATGATGTGTCCAAACCAAACTCACTTTGGTACGGACTTGTATTCTAAATACTGAGAAGAACAACTCTTTTATAAGAGGTTACGCTTAGCGTTGAAATGGTTGTGCACAATACATTGTACGAAGGGTTGATTCCCCTAAGTACGTGAAGTCCTTATAGTCTTATGACTGTTAAAGTTTAAGTTGAAAAATTACTTATAATTGTGGATATGATTCGTGGTCATTAGACCCTCAATAAAGGTTAAAGCTTTCCAAAAGTTAATAGAATATATTGTTAAATTCTATTGAGCTTAATGTTGACAAATGATGTAAAAGTTTAACGATTTAATTATTGTTATTTCAAGTGGGCCTTGTTTGCTTACTCTTGCCTGTAAAATTTCTTACAGCTAAGGTTGAAAATGGTGATGTACCTAGCACCAGTAAAGGGAAAGGAAAGATGAAACAATGCTGAAGACCTGTAATAGATTGAATAGTTTATTTTCAGACTTGTTTAAAGATTGTAATGAATGTTATTTTAATTATTCCGCATGAATGAATGAATGTTTGTAAAGGTTAGATAACCTGGGAGATTTATTTAAATTTAGTCCTGTATGGGCAGGTTTTATTTATTCAATTTTATTATAATTGGGTAGTTAGAAATGAATGTTTTGATTGCGTGAACACCAAGTCTTGAGGAAATGGAGTACCAGGATTTGGGGGTGTCACACATGGTAGGTTTATCCACTAACATAGTCATTCATCGCCTTCCCATTAAAGAGGAATTCAAGCCAGTCAGGCAGAAGCTCAGGCGATTGAAGCCGGAGTGGAGTTTAAAAGTTAAAGAAAAAATTGTGAAACAATTTCAAGCCGGCATCATCATGGTGTCCACATACCCTGAATGGCTATCCAACATAGTCCCCGTGTCTAAACCAGGAGGAAAGGTGCTAGTTTGCGTGGATTACCGGGATCTGAATAAAGCTTACCTCAAAGATAGCTTTCTCGTGCCATTTATCCACATTCTCATTGACAATACTGCTCAATACGATATGTACTCCTTTGTTGATTGATTCGCGAGGTACCATCAAATCATGGTTGCTGAAGAGGATCGTGAGAAAATTGCATTCATCACTCCTTGGGGATCCTTTTGCTACAGACGGTTGTCCTTCGGCCTTATCAATGCCAGAGCTACCTACCAGCGAGCCATAATGGCTTTTTTCCATGATTTAATGCACAAGGAGATAAAGATCTATGTGGATGACATCATTGTCAAATTCCGGAGGGAGGAAGACCACTTAGACCATCTCGAAAATCTCTTCAACAGGTTGCGTAAGTACAACTTGAAGTTGAATCCATCTAAGTGCGCCTTTGGCGTCAAATCAGGCAAGTTGCTAGGTTTCCTAGTCAGCCATAGGGGAATTGAGCTCGATCCCACCAAAATTCAGGCCATCACAGAAATACCCATTCCTCAGACAGAGAAGGAAATACGGGGACTTTAGGCAAGAATTAACTTCATTAACAGATTCATCTCCCAACTCACAGCAACCTGTGAGCCCATCTTCAAGTTGTTAAGGAAGAACTCCTCCATGAAATAGAATGATGAGTGCCAAAAGGCCTTCTTTACAATCAAAGAGCAGCTAGTCAGAGCTCCTATTTTGGTACCTCCCAGGGATGATGTTCCCCTGTTTACGTACCTGTCCATCAATGACAATGCCATGGGTTGTATGTTGGGACAGAAAGACGATAGAGGTTTGGAGCGAGCTATCTACTACCTCAGCAAAAGATTCAGCAGCAGTGAACACAAGTACACTCTGATTGAGAAAACTTGTTATGCTTTAGCATGGGCCTCCATGAGATTACAGCATTACCTCCATGGTCGCACAACCCATCTCATATCCCGCGTGGATCCTCTCAAGTACGTGTTCAGTAAACCCATGTTGAATTACCGACTGTCCAGATGGCAGTGGATAAGTGAATTTTATATACACTTATCTGGTATCTTTTACTTGAATTAGTTGCTTATATTTATGTGTCTTAGTTACTTTTTATGCATTTTGTATTCATTTTGTAGGTTATACATTTGGGAGCGGTGTGAGCGACTATTGGTAAGGAAAAGCAAAGAAAACGCAAAGAAAAGCAAACCGGACATCATTTGGGCTTTCATGTTTACTTCATGTTCTTAGTTTGGAACTTAGCTTACATTGAAGAGCATCGTCTTAGCTTTCCGGAATATTTTGAATCATTCCAATCGGAGTTCGGATGCAAGAGTTATGATCGTTGTACCAACGGACGTCGAACGTCATGGTTTTGGCTTGCCATTTATCCAGCAGTCACTTCAGAGCCAATTTGAGTATTGGTTGGGACCTTATTTCGAAACACTTAAAGAATGAAAGTTGTAGATCTCGTCGATATCTTCGATTTGATAGGTGGCAGGCCCTGTAAATCCTCCCGAATCAAAAGTTATGGTCGTTTTCCCAAAGGACGTCGGAGCAGAAAATGTCAGAACTTGGGGCCAGCGCCGGGGCGCCCAAATCTGGCTTATTTACAGCGCCGGGGCACTGGAAGGCAGTATCGCAGTGCCGTGCCCAGCGCTGGGGCACTGGGGGAAGGGTTTGGTGCGGCCTGGACGCGTTTTGGGCGAATTTTGACACCTTTTTGACTCCAAATTAGATTGGGTTTGTTCCTAAGCTAAAAATTGGACTTGTAACCTATAAATACATGATGTAAGGCATAAAATAAAGGGGGAATACATAGCTTAGCTTAGATAAAACATTCCATTAGATTAGAATATAAACCCTTGTTCTTAATTAGACATTGGAGATTGAAGCAAATTGAAGAACACTGAAGATCAAGAGCAAGAGCAAGAGCAAGAACAAGAGGGGAGCATCAGATTTGCTAACAACAGATTTTATTCTCTTCTCTTATCATACTTTTATCGTTTAATGTCTATTCAGTTGTGGATTCTTAGTTTTAATTCATTAATTATGAACTAACTCTTTTATTAAAATTTTAATTGAACCTTTTATGTTTATGAATTAGTTATTTGATTTATTCCAATTATTTATGTCAAAGCGAATTGTTTATCTTGTCTTGAGCTTATTGATTAATTATTTGATCAATAATTACCTTGTTACTTAAGAAGGAATTGAAAGAGGAATTCTAGGGTTAGAACTGGGCATGATATCATGTGACTTAGTTATTTGCATGGTGAATAATTAGGTTTGTGAATTGAATGGAAATATCTGTTCACCTCATGTAACGTATAAGGAATTGGGTTTGTGACGAGTTTAATTCAATTGTTTTGCATAGGAATATAGCAAAATTAATCTGAGTTAAATAGAAGGCAATTGATCACTTGGAAAAGGACTTTTGGCATTTGTGAATTCCTGTTAACAATTCAGTAGACATAATAATTGAGATAATTGGATAGTTAATTTATAGTTCATAATTGGGGATATTGAAGTCATAATCTTTATTTATTTGAATTAATTTTAGAGTAATCTAGTTTTAATTGATTAATTTAGTTTTCGTAATTAGAAAAATCACAATTTATGGTTGTTTAATTAAAATTTATTTGGTTAAGAGTTAGTACTTGGTAATTTTTATTAAATAATTCATCGTGAGAACGATACTTTTCTTATCACTTTATTACTTGTTGACCGTGTATACTTGCACGTATATTTTGATTGTGAAATTAACCAACAAGTTTTTAGTTTAATATTTTTTTACCAATATTAATTTCAATCAAATTAGTCTTAATTTAAATATTTTTATTTTTATTTTTAATTCTCTTCTTATATTTCTCTCATTTTAGGTACCATGGATGACTTTGAGTATCAATGGTCATACACGAACATGACGCAACCAAGGGGGATGGAGATTGACAGAATCGCGACACTTTCCGCAATGTCAGCACAAATTAAAGAACTTTCGAGGAAGTTGGACGTTATCACATCCCAACAGAGTCGAAGGATGGCAGTTATGTGTGACTATTGTGCTGGCAATCACCCGAGTAATCAATGCACCATCAATCTTGGGCCGGTACAGTATGGTGGTAACTACCTCAATCAGTATGCATATGATAATTATGAACAAGTTTGGGGGTATCACCCGGATTTTTCATGGAGCTACAACTATCAAGACCAATACTCTACTCCAAATCCAACATACACGCCGGAATTCTCATATCAACCTCTATTAAAAGAAGAAAATTCAAGGTTGGCGGAATTGTGGTCCAAGTTCGAGGAGAGAGGGATTAATCAAACGGGATCAATTCTAAATCTTGCGGATCAGATAGAGCAAATGACCAAAGTCATAAACAACCTTCCTCCAAACACTTGGCTTTATGACATGGATGACGAAATTGATGAAGTGCCCGAGCCAAATCTACAACTGGATGAGACACGAGATGTTGAAAAAGAGGAGACAAAGTGGGGATAATGAAAATAAGGTCGGTGAAGAACTAACTATGATTACCAACGAGGAGGAGCCGATGTTATTAGTGCCCCAAGTTCCTTCTCCGCCAAAGTTCAAGAATCCGATTAGATTTGCAAAACCATGTTCGCTAGGTAGTCATGTCGTCGGTAATACTCCTTGTGACGTAAAAGCGAGTACAACTTCGAAGCCATGGTTTAATGAGTTGGAGAAGATAGAGGAAGAGATTGTTGTGTCTGACAAGCCTCAATGCCATAATCTATTCGCAGACACAATGGAAAAAACACCTAGATGTTGGACGTTCTTTAATGTGATCTTATCTAAACAAAGCATGCTAGGTGACTTTAATACAATGGCTATCGTAAATGGGAACCTACCAAAAGCTATATTATTTTTGATGGATGGAGGGTTCCTCAACTTTCGAAGAGGAATTGGATAGCATTGACCAGACAAAGTCAGGCTGAAAGACTATAAATCAAGCGCTGACTGGGAGGCAACCCAGGAATTTTTATATTTATATGTTTTACTAGTTTATTTAGTAGATACGAATTAATTTGCTTAGTAAGTTCTCTTATAATCTAATATATGTTGTCTCTCTTCATTGCAGGTATTGGAGGTTCAATGGATAGGAAAATGATCGTCGCTACCGTCGCTACCATCGCCACCAGCACCTCACGCTTAGCTGATTACAGGGAAGTTCTCTTCTACTTATCGCAATATTCTTACAATGAGGACATTGTAATTGCTAAGTTTGGGGGAGTTTAGTTTAGTTCGTTATTGCATGTTTAGTTTCATGTTTATGTTATGTTATTTTGCATATGTTGTTAATATAGTTTAGGTTCATTATAAAAAAAATTCAAAAATTCAAAAATTCAAAAATAATAGTTAGTTACTATGTTCATTTTGCATAAGTCCAGCGGTTTGTTATAGTTAAGTTTATTTTGGCCAATGATGAGATTGGAATTGGGTAGACAAGTATAATACTGACTATTAGAGCTTTGATTTGATTTCTTGTTATGAATTGAATCTTTTTCTGTTTGAAACTAGTATAATAATGATAGCACAGTAAAAACAACTTGTTGATTGATTGAGTTTAAATTGATACATAATGGGACTCTAAAGGATAATGCTAGTTTGAATGAAAGAATGACAAGAATAAGTAGTGATGACTAAAGTTAGACAAGAACCTAAGTTTGGGGGAATATTTGGGGTATATAAGCTATAAAAAAAACAAAGAAAAAAAATCCAGAAAGAAAGAAAAAAAATGAATAAACACCGTGGCATGCTTGTCTAGTTTTGTGGCCTTTGCTACGTGGGTAAGTAAGCCCTAGGGGATTGTCTTTACACCTAGCGCCCTAAGGTCTTAATGGTTTGGGAGTCGTTGGTCGAAAGCTCGTTAAGGTAGCACTGGAAAGCCTAAGGGAATAAGACATTGCACAGTCATGAGAAAAAAAAAGAAGAGAATAAAACGGAAAAAAAGAGCAAAAAGTCCTCGTAGATGAAAATAAAGCATAAGTATCCCATGTTGACCCTCGATATTGGTAATTGTTTGATTTTAGTTGGATCTAGCTTATTTTTGGATTTCTTGAGTTTACACTGTATGATGCCTTCGAAGAGACTTGTTATGTGTTAAATTTGATTTTATATCAGTTAGCATGGTTGTTGAGCACACACACGCACTATACCAGTAATAACAGTTTAAGACTTGATGATTGACTAGAAAATTGTTGATTGGTTTTGATATTAAGTATTGTCGTGTTTGCTTGATTTCTCTAAGGTCGAGTGAATAGATTTGATTCTATCAAATACTGCTGGATTCGTAGGCATATAGTTTAGTTGCATTTCATTGCATTGCATTGCATTATGTTGTGTTACTTGGGGACAAGCAGCAGTTTAAGTTTGGGGATATTTGATAAGTGAATTTTATATACACTTATCCGGTATCTTTTACTTGAATTAGTTACTTATATTTATGTGTCTTAGTTACTTTTCATGCATTTTGTGTTCATTTTGTAGGTTATACGTTTGGGAGCGGTGTGAGCGACTATTGGTAAGGAAAAGCAAAGAAAACGCAAAGAAAAGCAAACCAGACATCATTTGGGCTTTCATGTTTACTTCATGTTCTTAGTTTGGAACTTAGCTTACATTGAAGAGCATCGCCTTAGCTTTCCGGAACATTTTGAATCATTCCAATCGGAGTTCGGATGCAAGAGTTATGATCGTTGTACCAACGGACGTCGAACGTCATGGTTTTGGCTTGCCATTTATATAGCAGTCACTTCAGAGCCAATTTGAGTATTTCTTGGGACCTTATTTTGAAACACTTAAAGAATAAAAGTTGTAGATCTCGTCGATATCTTCGATTTGATAGGTAGCAGACCCCATAACTCCTCCCGGATCAAAAGTTATGGCTGTTTTCCCAAAGGACGTCGGAGTAGAAAATGTCAGAACTTGGGGCCAGCGCCGGGGCGCCCAAATCAGGCTTATTTCCAGAGCTGGGGCGCTGGAAGGTAGTATCGCAGTGCCGTGCCCAGCGCTGGGGCGCTGGGGGAAGGGTTTGGTGCAGCCTGGACGCATTTTGGGTGAATTTTGACACATTTTTGACTCCAAATTGGATTGGGTTTGTTCCTAAGCTAAAAATTGGACTTATAACCTATAAATACATGATGTAAGGCATAAAATAAAGGGGGAATACATAGCTTAGCTTAGATAAAACACTCCATTAGATTAGAATATAAACCCTAGTTCTTAATTAGATATTGGAGATTAAAGCAAATTGAAGAGCACTGAAGATCAAGAGCAAGAGCAAGAGGGGAGCATCAGATTTGCTAACAACAGATTCTATTCTCTTCTCTTCTCATACTTTTATCGTTTAATATTTATTCAGTTGTGGATTCTTAGTTTTAATTCATTAATTATGAACTAACTCTTTTATTAAGATTTTAATTGAACCTTTTATGTTTATGAATTAGTTATTTGATTTATTCTAATTATTTGTCAAAGCGAATTGTTTATCTTGTCTTGAGCTTATTGATTAATTATCTGATCAGTAATTACCTTGTTACTCTAGAAGGAATTGAAAAAGGAATTCTAGGGTTAGAACTGGGCATGATATCATGTGACTTAGTTATTTGCATGGTGATTAATTAGGTTTGTGAATTGAATGAAAATATATGTTCACCTCATGTAACATATAAGGAATTGGGTTTGTAACGAGTTTAATTCAATTGTTTTGCATAGGAATATAGAAAAATTAATCTGAGTTAAATAGAAGGCAATTGATCACTTGGAAAAGGACTCTTGGCATTTGTGAATTCTTGTTAACAATTCAGTAGACATAATAATTGGGATAATTGGATAGTTAATTTATAGTTCATAATTGGGGATATTGAAGTCTTAATCTTTATTTATTTGAATTAATTTTAGAGTAATCTAGTTTTAATTGATTAATTTAGTTTTCTTAATTAGAAAAATCACAATTTATGGTTGTTTAAATAAAATTGATTTGGTTAAGAGTTAGTACTTGGTAATTTTTATTAAATAATTCCTCGTGGGAACGATACTTTTCTTATCACTTTATTACTTGTTGACCGTGTATACTTGCACGTATATTTTGATTGTGAAATCAACCAACAACAGTTGATTCTACAACAATTTAACATCGTCTACGTGACCCAAAAGTCCATTAAAGGTCAAGAAATTGCAGATCAACTGGTCGCTGCACTTTCAAGGGATTTCAAACCTTTGGAAACATACTTCCCCAATGAAGGGGTAATGACAGTTCAGCAACACCATCAGTACGATGCACACCAAGCATAAAAGATGTATTTTGATGGAGCTGTAAATATGGAAGGTTCTAGAGTTGGGGCAGTTCTGGTATCCGTTATGGGGGAGCAGTATACCATCGTCGTCAAATTGCAGTTTGCCAATACCAACAACACATCTGAGTATGAAGGCTGTATCATGGGGCTAAAACTTTCTCAATCAATGGGCATTAGAAGATTAACTGTCTTTGGAGATTCCGAGTTGGTAATCAGACAAACCATAGGAATCTATCACACCAAAGGTCTACATTTGCTGCCTTACCATCGGCAGGTTCTACGAATGGCTTCAGAGTTTGAAGAAATATCCTTCCTCCACATTCCTCGGAATAGAAATGACTTTACGGATGCGCTAGCAACCTTGGCCTCCTTGATCAACATACTTGACAAGGAAAACATGCCAACCATCACATTTGCCCAACAAAAGGCTCCAGCCTATGGGAATTATGTTGGAAAAGTATCGGATGAGATACCTCCCATCCAATACCCTTGGTATCAGCATATCAAGGAGTACTTGCAAGATGGATCTTCACCCACTAAGGCGAGCCCGACTGAAAGAAGGCGGATCCATCGACTGGCTATGAAATTCTACCTGAGCGGAGATGCACTCTACAAAAGAGATGCATGACTAGGTCTCCTCAGATGTCTGGACAAGGACCAAACTCAAAGGCTCGTGGATAAAATCCATGGTGGATTATGCGGCCCACACATGAGTGGCCCTCTACTTGTTAGAAAGATCCTCAGAACAGGGCATTACTGGCTCTCTCTCAAAGCTGACTGTGATGATCACGTCAAGAGATGTTATCAATGCCAAATTCATGGAAATGCTATCCACGCCCCTCCAAAGGAGCTCCACAATATGAGTTCGCTCTGGCCCTTCTCAATGTAGGGAATGGACGTGATCGGGCCCATCGAGCCCAAAGCCAGTAATGGCCGTCCGTTTATCTTCACCATGATCGACTACCTCCTTCCCCATGGTTACAAAAGAAGTTATCATTGCTTTCATCAGAAACAATGTCATTTGTCGATATGGACAACCAGAGGTAATTGTACCAGACAATGCTAAAAACCGCAACAACAAAATGATGGAGGAGTTGTGCAGTAAATTCCACATCAAGCATCTCAACTCTGTTATCTACCGTCCAAAGATGAATGGTGTTGTTGAAGCGGCTAACAAAAACATCAAAAAGATCATGAAAAATATGTCCGCCAATCATAAAGGATGGCCTGACTTATTGCCTCTGACTCTGTTAGCCTACAGAACATCAATGCGCACCTCTACTGGGGAAAACCACTACTCATTAGCCTATGGGATAGAAGTAGTACTCCCCATAGAGATGGAAATGGAATCCCTCAGAGTGTTGATAAACGCTTATCTAGATGAAGACCAATGGGTACAAGATAGGTATCACCAATTGTCTCTAATAGACGAAAGGTGAAGTGATGCTATTTTCCATGGTCAGTTATACCAACAAAGGATCACCAGATCCTACAATAGATAATTCCGGCTATGGCAGTTTAAACAACACGACTTGGTTTTGAAGAAGATCATTGACAACCAAAATTAGTCCAAGGGAAATTTCACCCCAAACTGGGAAGGCTCGTTTGTTGTTAAGGAGGTATTGACAGGAGGTGCTCTCAGATTGCAGGAAGTGAACGACGATGAATTTTCACAGCTCATCAACTCGGACACCGTGAAACGGTACTATGTCTAAGGTTACCATCAAGCAAACATCCTAGTTTTGGATCACCAGATCCCCAGTCATTTCAGGTTTTCTAACCCTTCACTACATACAACCTTTCTTTACACGTATCTGCCCCATCAGGGACAAACACGTTTTCCAACCAGCAGCCTAGTTCTGGATCAGTAGATCCTTCACATAACTTTGCCTTCAAGACTTTTCACACCCGCGGTTTTATCCCATCAAGGATTAAAACTTTTCACACCTGCAGTTTGTCCTGTACATGGGATCAAACTTTATTCCCCGCAGTTTATCCTGAACATGGGATCAAACTTTTCATTGGCTGCAAACCGTCCTGAACATAGGGCGAACTACGCCGACCTGATCCCCTTGATACACAGGAGTACGTAGGCAACCATTTTATATGGTCCGGTCGCAATAAAACAAAAACAACAAAAAACATTTCTACACCTTTCTCATTACAAAAACAAAAACAAAATCACATCTCTACACCCCGTTGCCATATAGCATTGAACCTCTTACACTAGGTTCGAACTACGCATACCTAATCTCCTATTCAATAGGAGTACATAGGTAGCCATTCATGTTTTGGTCTCCCCCTCTACCAAAACACAAAAACTTGTCAACGGTACTAGGATCATCTTTCAATCCACCACATTTCATCGGTTTCAGACCAAAGGGATGGAATTACCTGACCTCCTCGTGTAAACGGGAGACTCGGCGACCATCTAAGCCACGGTTGATTCCTCAAAGAGAAACACCAATCCATAAGAGGTGGAACTAACTGGGCTCCCCCATATAAAGGAGTACTGACGACCATCTGTGGTGCGGTCAACCTCACAGACGAAAGCCACATTCCTCTCCACATCTACATACAGAAACTAGTCCAAAGACACTAGAGATGGTAGGGAATACACACAGATCAACGATCCATTCTGAAATATCCAGAGACATCTCAATGTCCATCCATCAAGGAGGAATTTAAAATACATCGAGATCACAAGCTCTGAAGAAACAGACAAATATCAAGCAAGTAGTAAAGCGCAACTAAAAGGGAAGTGAATCAAAATATATTTCCTTGCTATATATAATGTTGTTTGATATATACAATGTGAACTGTACATGACAAAATGGCTAAGCTAGTATGTGCAGGAAAATACAAGCCCATCTATAAATCAGTGTATATGCGAGCTATCAAGCCCAACATGGCATCCCTCTCAGAAGAAGGAGGTAGCGATGTGATCTCATGTACAAGGGTCTCTACGCGAGTTAACAGATCTATAGACATCTGCATAGTGACGTTGTGCTCATCAATATAAGTGTTCATCTCTGCACTAATGCCAGTAGTAAGGGACCTCACTGTGGTACTGTCTGTAACAGCTACATCCCGAGCATGTATGGAGTTATCCCGCTCAACTATCACTGCATCTCTGGCTAATCTAGCCTCATCCCGCTCAATAATAGCGGTATCTACACGAGTTAAGGCATCATCTCTCTCTAATAAAGCGGCATCTCTCCCATCAAGAGCTGTCCACATCAATGCCCTAGCCTGATCTCTCTCGAAGGTCATCAAATGCAAACTCTGCACTAAATACTCTGAAGGGGGAGTCACAGCTGCAGAAGTACTGGGAGAGTCAATAAGAGCTGCTGTCGAACCAGCAAACAGCTCCTCCTCCTCGGTGGGGAAATCAACAGCCTCCATGGGCTCCTCACTGACATACTCAATACCAGGCACTGTGGATACTACCGCAGCTGATGAAGTCTCTGTCTCCATCCACGCAGAATACTCTGACGAACAGCCCGGATGGCTAACAGAAAAATTAGCTCTCTCGCGCTGATCCCAACAGGCATACACCCAGGATCTTTCCTCTGCTGATAAATGGCGAGAAGCTAAACGCTGACCTAACGCCCCCTTAAAAGGATGGAAGTCTTGGAACTGGTCAAACTGTGACATCATAGCCAGTGGGTGGTAGGTAGTCATCCCCCTCAAACCAGCCAGAGGGAGATAATTCATGCCTAGAGCATGAGTAATAAAGCTGTAGGGTGAACTGAGCCATGTACACGGCAGAATGCCAAACGGATCTCCGATCCCTGCCAAGAACACCGACCAGGATATAGCGTCTACACACTCTACTAGCTGAAAGGAGTAGGACATGGCTATTTCATGGGAGAAACAATACCCATGTCGTCTGAACGTGCCAATCGGTCTCAAGTGTGACATAAACCACACATACAACATGACCGAGCTGCCTATAAATACACCTGCAGGGTAGGTGTGGCAAAACGTGGCTGATCTCAATGTCTCCGCCACAATCATCAGAATAATGGTATGACCCTCCTTGAGAGCTCTCACTGCCATGATAACATCGATGTCCAGCTCATCCATATACAGTGGCATATATACATACGCCACTACACACATCACAAGTACATCCATTCTGGCCACATGCCACTGATCCTCTGGTGTGGTAAAATCCCCGGAATGCCATGCGTAGCTATCCAATGAGCTGAATCTGTCTATCAAGAAACACTAGGACAATACATGGTCGGATGTAATCTCATCCTCTACTACTCTATGCTTCAACCCGGTGAGGGTCATGAACTGCAGGCACATATCTCCAATATCCATCCGAGCGCAAGGTCTATCTAAGGGCAAGGTCGTTAACCGTTCATACTCCTCTAATGTAGGAGTCAACTCCTGGGTCCCAAACCGTAAAACCCGCCTCTCCGGTACCCAATGCTCTAGCATGCCATCTACAAAGCCCGAGGGAACCTGAAACATCAAGAGGGTTATGGAATGCTGTAATAACTGATCTACGGTCACCCTATCTGGGGGTGACATACTATTATACCAAGATCTTAGACGGGATGCCACCAATACTGGTGGGGTGTGATCTATGCAGCTGACTGTCGAAGAAGACATCTGTATGGGTCGTACCATAACACCATCCAGGGGTCAATGCTGAATATCTCTGGATATACATACATATGCATAACATAATACATGCATAACAGATAATAGATGGCAATATGATGTAGGGAATGGAAAACAATACATACATTCCTAAGTACATCATCATCTAATACATCATCTCTGTACAACTAAAAATACAGGAAAATGGGGCACAGACGCCCTACTACTAAAAGAGGCATATCAAAAGATATAGCAAGAATGGGGCACAGTCACCCAGTATCTAACAGAGGCATATCAAAAGATATAACGAGAATATACTTCAGAAGAAGACAATGATGTCAATATCTACATCATCAATCATGTCCACCTGATGTAACTCCTCCTGATTCACTGGATCTCCATCAACGGGGATGTTAGGCCTATACAGTGGAGGATCTTCACCGGCAAAGCCATATGGGTTGCCTGAGGGGCCAAAACCTGAGCTGGAAGGATTAAAAGTATCTGCCTCTGAAGGATCTCTGCCCAAGTGCTGGATGAAAAAATGTGCCCGGTCCAACTGCCGGGCCAAACTGTCAATCTGTGTCAAATGAGTCAGATCTCGGACACAGGTCAGCCAATCCGTCATCATCACCTCACAATCCAACAGATGGAAAGACTGAGTCTGGTGAAACCAGCGCTTAGACAATGCCCTGAGGTAACCCCAGGGACAACGGCGGTGAAGAATGGAAAAGAACGCCTCAAAGCCCCAACCATGCATAATACCTCGATAATCTGGATGTAGAGCCTGATACAGGGAGTGTATGTTGAACCAGTTCCCTCGAGGCTGCGTAAAGCCGGGAACCTACATCAAATGCAAATTAATGTCAAAATCATTGCTCCTCCTCAATAGGAAAAAGGAAGATCAAATCCAGCTTTTACCTCATTTTCCTACAAGTAAACTGAGGGGTGGCAACTTAAATCACCCAGAAGATCTGGAATAGCCACCTAAATGCCTGGAAAATCCCTACGGGGAGCATAAGCAGCAGGAGCTGGAGCCGCTACCGGTACCGGTACATCCTCCTCCTCATCCTCAACATCCGGTACATCAACCCGGATAGGACAAATCACCGCCTCCGCTAGACGACGAGGCTGTCTAACTAAACGGGGTCGAGGCACTTTAGAAGCCCTCCTTCGCACACCTGAAGTGGTCCTACGAGAACTACTCGGCTGATTCGGATCCATAATAACTGGACACAAGTCTCCAAATCACCTCAGAAAGGGTGTGGTAAATTCTAACCTGGAGCTTTTCAAATGCATCTTATGACTACATGTTAGAGTTTATGCCCTAGAGACCAATTATTTGATATAATTGCTTAACATTTTGATATTATATTTGATTGAATAAATGAATGATTTTATTATGGTTTTATTTACTGCGTTATATAAATGTTAACATAATAAAATTCCTTAGAATAGTGATACAATTTATATAGTTTCAAGTATGTAACTTGAACATGAGATTATATAATTATAATTAGTATCATTTTTCTTAAATGTCCCTAGTCGAGTATCATTGTTGATGGGACAATAGTAATGCATTAAGACTAGTATGTGAATTGACTGATGACCAAATCTCATTGGTCATAAATATATGAGATATTATGTCAATGCATAGGTACATGTTAGAGAACGATGTACTGGACAGACCCACCATGAGAATTCTATGTGGAGCATTATGCGAAGTGTCATTAGCAATTCTCATAGTGACAATGATGTAATGGTCCTCCGACCTGAAATCACTATATTTCTTCACGGGAATTTATGTACTTTGATATCATCAAATGTCACCTTTAATAGGGTGGACTATAAAGGTGATTATTGGGTACATCATGAATTGTGTGAAGAATATGAGTGATCTAGATGGAATTTAACCCTCCTATGTATTAGGGGTGATATCCATAGGCCTCTTGATTGAGTAGGACTATGAAATGCATGGCCATGCTCAAATAGTGGTTTGTTTCATATAGTTTACTCATTAATCAAGAAAACTTAGATTAAATTATGAAGAGTATGACACATTCCATGACTCGAGTTTAATCTAGGATATTAAGGTTAAAAGCATTAAATTACATTGAAACATTGGTCACAAAAAGGTTGCATCGAATCATCGATCTTATTATTACTTGGGTAGCATTGATGCATTACTAGATGTCGCTCACTGTTTATAATTTTATAATATAATTTTAAAATTATTTCCAATGTAATAATAACATATAGGGTCACACACATAGAACGTAATAAAAAGGAAATTAATTTAAATTGTAAGGATTTAAATATATCAATATGATTGATAATATTTTAAATCACGAATTTAAATTAAAAAGGATAATTTGTATATATGTATATTAATTAAGTAAGACTTAATTAAGATATATATAAATTCGGATTTTAATAATATTAGGTTTTGATTAATTCTTCTTAACTGCTATATATATGATATATATCAGTCACTATAGGTTTTACGTCAAAACAAAAAAAAACCTAGCCGCTCTTAGAGAGAGAGACTAGATAATACAGCTTCGAAAATCCTCATCCTTGGTGGCTAGTACCGCGATTCCTTCTTCTGCAGATCGTAGGATGATTCGCGGAGCGTTCGTGTGGATACCGTAGAGACGCAGCTCGTTTGGATTGCGTTGGAGATTCGATCGTATCAGTTCCAATTTCTTAATCGCGGATTGCGTTGGAGATTCGATTGCTTCAATTTCAGTTTCTTAATCGGTATACTTTCTTACAACTGAATTAATTATTTTTCGCATGGATCCTGTTTTAGGGTTTCGAAAATTGCTTTAAAATTTTAATTTTCGCTGTGCGTTTCTGTGCCGAAACCCAACACTACATGCAGGCATGCATTACTTTAACATACGCCTACAGTAGAGTTAAAAATGCATGTCTACCCAATGCCTAGACTTTTGGAAAATTTTGCCAGAGTCTCCTTTGTAAATAAGACTATCCACATGCACATAGGCAGGACTAGGTGGCCATTCAGTAGCACACCTACTCACAGCCATAAACATCCTATAATGCATGAACATGTCAAAGCCACAATCAATGACGGTAGACTAATTACCAGGATTACTTTGTTTTCTTACATTTGCTCATTTGTCCTCAAAAAAGATAAGAAATAGCAAAAAAGGTACCAATTTGATTATTTCAAAAGTCAATTTTTTTCACATCATTGTGTTCAGCATGGTTTAATACTAACATTTACTATGTTGAATATTTTTTATCAAGACATATGAGCATGCATATTCACTACTATGTGTTTAGACGCATTTCATATGATAAGTCATTTTCCAACGAATAGAAACTGGAAAAGAAGACATGCATAAATTACCAGGACAGTGTAGAACACTTGTATGGTGACAGAATTTACAGAAAGACGTCCGAACTCAGCAGATCTGAAGAAGAGCTCTTGGATTCTCTGTGTAGTGCAGTTTAAAAATGACTTGTGAAAGCAACAGGCAGCTTAAAACTGCCCACGGTTGGCCGCAATTGTACCTGCGGCTCCCCTGGGTGGGGTCCACCCTTCCGGCTCGGTCCAGTTCGAGTTGCAAAGGAGATTTCACAAGCTGAAAAGGCCAAATCAAGAAAAAGAATGCTACGTGATTGAGCGAAAAAGCCTGAAATCCTGGTTTTCATGGACCAAACTACAGGTCTACATGTCACTCATTGGTATTCGCCCGGACACAGGTTTACTATACCAATGATCACAATTGTTACAAACTACATTCAGCAATACCTCACAAAGGTCCGATGCCGTCAGCTCGAGGTCGCAACTCCAAAACACTTCTCACTAGCGGGAACTTCATACAATTCCGCTGTTGATGCACATGTTATGATAGTTCGAGCGGACAACGCGTAGCCAAAGTGCACGTACTTCGAGACAACGGGACCCGCATGGCTTGGGACACCCCGGGCAGTCGCATGTAGACTCACGGCCATCCGGTCTTTGAATATGAGCTCTTTGCAGCTCATTTGAAAAAAAAATAGAAAAGAAGAGAAAACTATGTCTATTTCAGCATGTAAACACTTCTAGAGTGCTCTAAACTGAGTGATTCTTCTTTCTAAACACTTGTAAGCTCGTGTTTTGCTACATACTGAAGTTTAACAGGTAGAAACCGAGTTTTCAGCCATCAAAAGCTATATGAAGTCTTCTTGGCAGCCCATTGTAATATTTTTCAGATTTTTAAGTTTTTTCCTACTTTTATATACTTATATCTACTAACGTTGAGAGTCGCGTTGTATGGGTATGCCCGGATCGTCGATCCGTGGCTTTTTTTATTGCTTATATATATATATATATATATATATATATATATATATATATATATATATATATATACCGCTTTTATATAAATATCTGCTTTATTACTTTCATAATATAGATATTTAATCTTTCAACTTGCGGGCTAGATTTGTCTAAATCTGACTATTTCTCACTTTAACGGGTTCATGGTGACTAAACTGGAACCGTTGAAGCTGGAATGATTTAGATTTACTCAAATCTAGTTCTTTTTCTAGCTTTTGTACATATTGCTTTCACATGTGAGCCTAGGAATCATGTGATCACAGATTCAGCTTCTTAATCTAGATTTGGTTCCCGTGATGGACATTTTGCAGCTGCAGCCAACTTGTAAATTATCTATGGTGTCTGAATATCCTTCGATGGCTTTCATGCCCATAAGGAGTTTGGCACTACTACATATCTTATTTTCTCGAAAATGCTTTGAATCTCAAAAATAAAAGTAATCAAACCGAACACATAATAAAATAAAAGTATCAAATGCCTCAATTACTATTGAGCACACGGGTTTGAAAAACATGTTTTACAAAATATCACTGCTATATCTTGTTAAAATTAAACTTTTATACAAAAGTCAAACTCTTTGTATATAGGTGCAAACGAGGCATAACACTACTTCCAGACAACTGCATATAGACCTAACTCACATACACACACAAACATTCACATATAAAAGTTTAATGAAAAGTGGCGCTAACAGTGTTATCACGGAAGTCGGAGGATGCCTAACATCTTCCCTCCGCTTAATCAAGCCCACGGACCCTAATAAATTTCGGTTTTGCAGACCAGTTAAACAGTGTCACGTCACTATGTCTTTGAGCAAACCTTTTCAAGGTTGAGTTGGTGCAACCATTTAAAAATACCAACTAGCGACTCTCACAGTCAAATCGTTTCGGACCTTTTCAAACTTATTTTTTCAAACAAATCTCACCTAACATGAAAACACCAAAAGACAATAACAGAAATGGACAAATAAAAATCCCTACGTCGATAGTGATTCCAATAGTTGGAGAGTACGCCCCATTTTTTTACAGAGATAGAAAAGTAGGGTTTTAGCCAAAACACCCTTCTTCTTGATTGTTCTTTCTTGGTGGATCACCTCTAGAGGTCAAACACTTGGGTGGCTAACGTTGATCAAAGGAAAGAATCAACCCGGAGATTCAAGGAGATCGCAGAGAAGTTGAAGTTGAAGTCGTACCTGTGGAAGCTCGTATCTACAAGGGTATGATTCTATAACTTCTTGTTCTTCGTTCTAATTAATAATATGCATACAAGATGATCCGGGTAATTGGTTTAATTAAAATTTTAAAATCTGTTTGTCATGCTTATGCTATTTATGTAATTTAATTGCGTCTATAATTTTTAGAAAACCTAACACCATTTTGTTTTTAACCCCACGATAGATTTAAGACTAACCGAAATTTTCAACAAAGAAATATAAATAATATATAATGGTTACGTACTTTTACTAGCAATATTATGAAAAAACGTATAGACTATTATAACAAAACGAATTAATTGATATTCTGGTTGACATGGAATCCAAATCACCTCTTGACAATTTGAATCCACCAAGCTTTTCCAAAGATGTTATTGAGTCAAAGTTCAAAGCTACTCCCTTGGTTACATAATAATTATCTTTTCAAAAGAAAATATTTATTTTAATTTATTTATCGTTTATATCTTTTTAAGATAATAAATTTTTTTTTATATATCACGCTTAACTTTTCTCACTGTCCCAAAAATTTTTCTTTCTTGTATTAATAGTTTTTAATTTCTCATAAAAGGGTAGTGATGAAATTTTATATAAATTTTAATTCTTAAATAATAGTATTAAATGAATTTCTTAATTCACGTGCATGATGTTAAGAAGACAGTTAATATAGAACCGGGGGAGTATAACAATTCACAGTGTGATCTCTTGTAAGATGAAGATATAAAGTAGTGAGCATTAATGTGTAAATGTAAAATTTAAAACATAAAGAACTTTCTAATTTTTCTTTCAAATTTTAAGATATTACTATTTTGTCCGTCAAATTAAATTTTAATTTTAAAATTAATAATATGACAAATTTCATAGTTTCTATTTATTGCTCTTGAACCTGCTACTCCATTTATTAAAGGGGTAAAATGTATATGTTGCCCCTGAATTTAGATATTTTTGGGCATTGAGCCCATTTCTTTTTGTCAAAATAAATTGAGCCCCTTTGCCAAATTAATTACCAAAAAAACAATTCTTCCCAAGATTTGAATCCAAAATCTCAAGTTGAAACTTTAGCCATGAGACCATCCAAGCATTTCAAGCATAGCTACATAGATTGTCCAAATAATAAATTATATACTCCCTCCATCCCATAATAACTGTCGCTTTAGCTTGATGCACATGGATTAAGAAAGTCATTTAGTGCTATCATTTATTAATTAAAATTGGTGTGAAATTTTATCACTACCCATTTATGAGAAGTTGAAAACTATTAATACAAGAGAAAAATTTCTTGGGACAATAAGATAAGATAGGAGTGATATAGGAAAATAAATAATTTATTCTCCTAAAAAGTTGTAAACGATAAATAAATTGGAAAAAAAAAATTCTTCTAAAACGACAGTTATTATGGGATGGAGGTAGTAGTAAATTAATTTCTATCCAAATCTAATTACAAAATCTTAAAGTTAATTCATTTTTGTTAATGTAATTTTAATTTTATCAATTATTTTTTTTATTTTAAAATTATATATAAATTTGTAACAAAATTTAAATTTTACAAATTAATTTAATAAATAATCATTTTATTAAAAGAACAAAAAAACCAAGTGGCTCCCTCCCTCCCTCCCTTCCTCTCTCCCCCCCCTCTCTCTCTCTCTCCCCGCCCTCCTCCTCCTCCTCTCCGTCTTTCTCCTCCACAACAGCCTCACCTCCGACCCTCTCCGCCAGTCCACGAACGCCATTTCCTCATCTGATCCACTTCTCGTGGACTCCGACCCCGATAACCTCATCACTGTCACTACTCATCCCACAACCACCCAACACCGGCGTCAATGTCCACCACCAATTGCCGACGCCACCATTAACACCATATATCAACAACACCCTACACCCCTAAGCATTCTTCACTCCCCTAAATCTTTTCCCTCTTATAATCAAAACACAAATTAGAGTAGTAATAAACAAATCAAAAATTAAACCCTAAGAGAGAAAATGAACTTGATCTAAACGCAATGTGCGAGGAATCATTTTTTTTAAATCAAAACTCCACTTGATGCAGTTTCTTCATCTTCTCTCTTTTTTTCTTCTTTTTTCCGATCAAAGGTTGGACCTTTTTTGCTAGCGGCGATTATTAAGAATAGTAGAACTAAAAAAAGTTGAAAAATTAGAAGGATTTTTCAATGGGATCTGAAAAATTAGCGACGTTCGGCTTCAATCATGTTCGCCTTTCCCCATTCAACTTCCTGCATTATTTTTTACGAGGCGAATGATGTTATTTAGTACTACTAATACAATAATGCGGAATCAGTCCGTTGCAAAAGGACTGATGTATGTCAACCTAGTTCAGAAACAATACTTCATTGAATGAATTGGCAACAAATGTTTGTTAGGGACACAAACCGTGGTTATTATTATTATTATTAGGGGTAGGTTCAGATGACCACCTAAGGTTTGGGCAGTTTTTCACTTAATCACCTGTAGTCAGTAAAGTTACATTTAAACACCTGATCTTTTGAGTTAAAATGAAAACGTCATATTTTCCATCTAATTTAACTGTGCGTGTATGTCACGCGCCAAAAGCGCGTGAAAAGTGGCTTTAACAATTGAAAAAGACTGAAATACCCCTCCTTCCTCTCGTTTTCTTCTCCTCTCCAATCAAAACTTCAGGCTCTTCTCTCCTATCGACTCCCTCCCCCTCGATGGCCACCGAAGCTACTCCTTCTCCTCCGTCAAGCCTCAACTCCGATCACCACCCTATCCCTCCATCACGCCTCGACCACCTGTAGTTACTACATGATATTCTCAAAATCAAACAAATACCCACTCTAAGAAGAATAACCCCTTTCTCTCTCCAAATCCCCTCTGTGAACCCAGAATCATCTCTGTAATACACCGCAGCTCCGGTTCTGGTGTGAAATTAGCTCTGTTCTGGTGTGCAATTTAGGTCAAATTCGCGATGGGGGAAGGCTGGAGCTCCGGTTCGGGTGGTGGCGGTGGGTTTGGGTTATCGGATCGAAAATTGGTAAAAGGGGTGGATCGGCCTTTTTGCTCGGATATCATCTTCTCTCTCTTTATTTAAGATCGATGCATTAGATTCCCCCAAACTGTCGACATTTCTGGGTCAGATTCGTGCAAGCTTGCCGCCGTTGGAATCGGGGACCGAGACGAACTCACCATTTTCGATCGGCAACTTACGATTCCAAAAATTCGTACTATTTAAAAACAGAGCCTTTTTTAGTGAATGGTTTTTTTGGGTACTGGGTTTTATTCAAAATTTTGTCTTTCATGATTTTCCTTGCATTTCATTTCATGCATATTTGAAGATTTGTGTTGGGATCAAGAATCAGCTTGTAATGGCCTTGTTGAAGGTCTCAATTGCTGATATGGGTCACTCATCAATTTCTCAGTTTTTCAGTTACCAATTTGAGCTGGAGTTCCATGCATGGTGTGAGTTTCATTCAGCTGATAAAGTAAGGTTCTTCCAAATGAGTCTCCACTGAACATTTCGGAATCCGATGATCATTTTTCTGTAGGTTGGTTTTCGATATTTAATTGTCTTGAATTCTTTGATTCTTTATCGACCGTTGGAATTCTGCTCTTGTTGGGTACTTTAGAGCGGTCTGTTTGACGAAGTTTTAAAGTTATTAGCAGGTCTATTACAAGCTGATGAACATTTTGGCCTTGTTGTCTTGTTGGTTTTTTTGAAGAAGTTTTTGAAACAAGTCTGATGGACATGTATCTCAAGTGTGGACATGAGTCTAGGATTAGGGATGTGAGAGTATTGTGTACAAGAAGGGCAAGATAAAGAAGAGGAAGATGTTGCAAAAAAATCAGTGAAAAATCAGTGAAAAAACAGAGGTTGCCAAACACATTATGGGAGGAAAAAAAGAAACGTTGCCAAACATGTACTGGATTGAATGAGCATAAATTCAGAGCTTTCTATGGCTACTAATTATATGCCTTTTTCCTTTTGCCTTTTGCCTTTTGCCTTTTGGAATTATTATTACTTGTTAATATTAGTTGGAATTGTGTATTTTGGTGTTATCGCATGCAAAAATATTGGATTAATTTCCAATTTCGTGATTGAAATTACATGTAGTATGTATCATCAGGGTAGTTTATATTGTGACCATTTTGATCTGTTAATTAATTAGGACATTTGTGTTTGTTTTTGTTTATGTTTATGGGTAGGCAGGGGATCCTCTGTATGTGTTGTTTCTGTTTACTATAAGGAGGGTAATTAAGTCTTTATCCAACTTAACTAACAGAGTTATGACAGAAAGCAGTTTTTGACTTTAACTCAAAAGATCGGGTGTTTAAATGTAGTTTTACTGACTACAGGTGGTTAAGTGGGAAACCGCCCAAATACGAGGTGGTCATCTGAACTTAACCCTTGTTGTTGTTGTTGTTGTTGTTGTTGTTGTTGTTAGTAGTAGTAGTAGTAGTAGTATTGTTATAAAATATTTATCAAAATAATTCCCCTCTCCTTCTGTTTGTCATCTCTTTTTGTTTTATTTAGTTGTTATGAATTGATTTAGTATATAACAATATTCTTTGAGTAATTTAGTAGCTAAGTTTACAGTGCCCGAGTGGTCTGTTGGGATTAAATCTGGGTAGTGACATCTTTTTAGAAATTAATTTGATTAAAGTTGACATCAGCAGTGCCATGTAGGGGCCACGCGTGACACGTCAACAGGTCAACGCTAATGTGGCATTTGGGGGCTCAATATCAAATTTTCGAATAGAAAAAAATTCGATTTGCGTTGACCGAAAGAAAAAGACTAATTACCAAAATCACCTAAA
This sequence comes from Panax notoginseng, assembly GCA_016801055.1. Lineage (NCBI taxonomy): Eukaryota > Viridiplantae > Streptophyta > Magnoliopsida > Apiales > Araliaceae > Panax > Panax notoginseng. The sequence continues at coordinate 86,855,572 of CM029023.1, forward strand.
ATTAAGAGGTAACCCATGCATTTTACCCTTTATTAAAGACACAAATCTTTACATAGCCTTAAATGGTTCATTGGGTCTAAATTTATGCCTCCATTTATTATAGCCAAAAATTTCACACAAAGACTTAAATGATTCATTGGGCCTAAAGTTTTGCCTTCATTTATTATAAAAATGAACTTAGACTGATTTTTGAATAGAAAAAAGAGTTGATTTGCTCCCAAATAAATTGGTTTATTCAAAAGAAAAAATGTTCTTTAGATGATCCATTTCTTTTATAGATTCTCAAACATTCAACAAACATAATCTCCATGCATGCCATGTCTCTTTTGTGACCTTAAGATTGCCATCAACCTCCTGACTTTTGTTAGAATCTACTACTAGAAGGCCAAGAAGTTATGTAATGTAGTACTCTAATACTCCTGTGTCTTGCAAAGACCGGTCCTATTTCTTTTTCTCCCTCATAGATTTTGAGACTGAGGTTGTGTTTGATAAGATTAGTTATTAAGATCTGAATAGTTTAGACATCTGAATAATATAGAGTATCTAAATAGAATTGTATCTGAATGAAAAAAATGTTGTTTGATAATTATTATTTTTAAATGTCTGAATAAAATGTTTTTACTATTTTAACATTTCTTTCTTCTCCATTCTTCTTCTTCTCCCTCCTCCCTCCTCTCCCGCCCCTGCCTCTGCCCCACCCACCTCCTCCATCCTCCATCGCCCCTGCCCCTGCCCCACTCACCTCCTCCCTCCTCCCTGCCTCTGCCCCACCCACCTCCCTCCCCCTCCCCCTCCCTGCCCCCTGCCCCCTGCCCCCTGCCCCCTGCCCCACCCACGTCCTCCCTTCTCCCCCATCCCCGCCCCACCCCACCCCCTCCTCCTCCCTCCTCCCTCCTCCCCCATCCCTGCCCCACCACCCCGATTCCCATGCCTTTAGCCAACGAGTATCCCTGGAATTGGGAATATGAGAAGGAGAGAGAGTGAGAGAGTTAGGGTTTTGTTCTCTCTCTAGAACGGAACTTTCTTGAAGAGGGTAATATTGAAAATTGATAATATTGAAGAGGGTATTTGTGTCTATAAAATAGCAAAGTCATTAAGAGGCATGTTTGAATAATATAGAATTAATTTTCTATCTCAACCATTTAGAGGCATTCAGATGTAAAAAAAAAAACAAACAAACAACATTTACCCTCTTAGCGAATAAGAGGTGGTCTATTAAGACCTCTTAAGAGGTAAACAAACAGCACGTAACTGAAATTTTAAGTAAATATTAATAATAAATAACACTTGCGTACTCCTAGGAGCAATATTATTCAAAAACATAATACTCCTTCCATTCTTTAATATAAGTCGTTTTAGAAAAATGTGTTTGTTCCTTAATATAAGTCATTTTAGAATTTCAAGTAAGCATTAATTGCTTAGTTTCCAATATTACCCTAAGTATTAAATGTAACTTTGGTTCTCTCACTATTTTATGTCCAATAAATAACATTCTTTTCTTCCAATACAAGGACAAAATAGACAAGTGATATTATAGTTAATGCGATCATTTCCTTAATACTTGTGCACAGCTCTGAAACGACCTATATTAAGGAACGGAGAGAGTAGAGTATTATAACAAAGCAAATTAATTGACTTTCTATGTTGATTCATCACATGGAATTTAGAGCACCTCTTGATAATTTGAATCCACCAAGCTTTTCCAAAGATCTCATTGAGTCAAAGTTCGTAGTTATAATAATTCACATTATGATCTCTGTCAAATGAAGATATAAAGTGTTAGAATTTAAGAACGAATAATATTACAATCACACAGATATTATATGATAGACAAAAAAGTAAGAACACACGATATACTCAAGTTCACTAATTTGGCTAGTACTACTTGTCTATATATTTATTAGATGTTTCACACACTCTACAATGATCCATACATCAAACAATGTATTTTTTATAATAACTAAAAAACCCTAGCGGTTATAACATGAGCCAAAATACATGAGACCCAATACATTAGTAAAAACCTCAGACCGGACTACTAATAAATCCTCAAGCTCAATTGCACTTTGCACTTGGCCAGCCGGCGCTGCCCCCTTGCAACTCCGCCAGCTCACTGAAGAGCTGGGCAGCCGCTCACTTACCGGGAGCGAGACCCCGACTACCCAGTCGTAGTGGTCATTCGTCAACCCCGCAGAAATATGAATCAATCTTAACATAAAACAACAAGCATTAATGTGTAAATGTAAAAATTAAAACATAATAAATTTGAAGATTAATTATCCAAACACGCCTGTTTTTTCTTTGTGCAACTTAATATTACAAAACATTCATACATGTGGTATATGCATCCCTAATTGACACCAATTTTTGTCCTACAACAACTTACAAATCTTACTTGAAACTCATTTATATCATCTATTTAGACCGGTACCACTTCAAGTGATCTTGACTGCGGTGTTGTTGAGGAGCTCATCTCTCTCTTTCTCTGTAATTAAACAAGCAGAACAATTATGATTAGCATTATACTACAGTATGATCCTCGTTCATATATAGTACTAGTTGTAACATCTTATTTTAGCATTTTTTTTCATTTCTAAATTGCTTAAAGTCAAAATGTATATTTTTTTTGGGTTACTCTAAAATAGTATTTTGTCAAAATAATTTTGGCATTTTAAATATTTTGATATGTTACCAAGCATGGGGGCAAACATATTGAACTCTCGACCCGAGCTCGTTTATTTGTGGAACCAGCTGAGCTTGACAACTTTTAGATTTGTTTACTAAATCAGTGGAGCTTGAGCAAGGGAGCTCGACTTGAGCTCTGTTTAATTATGGAAAGAAAAAGGAAATAAAAGAAAATTTAATCATTATTAAATCAGACCACGGTAACTTAGAAGTAAAACCCAACTAACCATATCAGCCTCAGAATTTTTCCAAGCCTTGTCCATTTCATCAAAGACCACATCAATAGTAGGCCGACCTTTGCTTGATTTGGCTGCACAGAGTACTGCAATTTGTAATATAGATTCAAAGTCCACGCTGTTCAGGTTTCCATTCAGCCTAGGGTCTTTAATTTCAGATAATGGTCGTTTCCCCATACTTGCATCCTTTGCCTGCACAGACAGATGAGCTAGTTGGTTACACTTTTTTAAAAATTTATTTTTCCGGGTTCTTAGGTTGTCATACTTTGTTTCAAGAGTGGATTCTTATTTTAGGACGAACATATTACATGTTGATATGATGAAAATACCTTCCTGGTAAGTTGGTCTCTTGCATCGAGATCCAGCTCAATTACTTTCTGTCCAGATAGAAGTTGGAGAGCAACGATGCCAAAACTGTAGATGTCACTAGCACAAGTCAATTTGGCATTACTCATGTACTCAGGGTCCATATAGCCTATGGTTCCCCGAACATCAGTAAATACTTTGCTCTCCTCCATCCCCAGCATTTTTGCCAAACCAAAATCAGAGAGCTTTGGTTCCAACTTCTCAGTCAACAGGATGTTCGTTAACTGCATAGCAAACATTCAACATTGTCATATAATTATGCAAGATTAGTGGCAACTTTTCTTCTATATTTTGTTTTTTTTCCTGTATTTGTGTTTCTATTAGGCGTGTTGTGGATGATGAAATGAGTTAAGCTACGGAGATGGAGTCCGTTGAACTAAGAATTTTTGGTTAGTTAAACAAAACTCATTCAGCTCAAAAATGGTTTTTTTTTGGGTGGTGGGGTGTTGGTAGTGTTCTGATAGGTCCCAATCAAAGCTACTATTTAATTATGAAAATAGGATTCTACTTAGTGTGAGAATAGACCACAATAATTTGTTATTCAATTTTTCCCTCCCATAAATCTGTCTACTGAAGCAACTTAAATACATAAAAGAAAAGAAACTACTCTCCTAAACTTGCTGCCCCAACTGCTAAAAATAAGGACTCCACTTCTACCACCTATTCACAAAGCAAGGAAATAACTAACAAAAAGAACATCCTTGTAACTGCACTTCATGCTCCTGAAGAGCAGCAACTGCCACACTAAGGTTATCAATACCGTCCTCTTTTAGTGGAACCTTGTCCTCAAGGTTCATTGGCTATGCGGTCCTCTTCATCTTTGTTTGAACCATCGTCTACTTCCAACATAAGACCTGGGGTCCTCGACACTTGTGTCCAGGAATGAATTTGTCATCGCAGTTAAAGCAGAGGCCTTGAACTCGCTTTTTTTGCATTTCATCACAGGTAAGGCGTTTGATGGTCAAAGTTGTATTGAATTTTGTTGGCAAAGGAAAGTCAGCAATGGATCGGTTGAAAGGTCGCGTCAGCTGCTCATCTTTCATTTGTGCGAGGCTAATAGCTTCTTTCAACGATTTGGGCTTGAACATTCTTATACCATCAGCTATTTCTGGTTTGAGGCCACCCATGAATGTTCCCACAAGAGCTTTCTGCATCCAACCGCGTACCCGATTGCCCAAGCGCTCGAATTCCCACTGGTAATCTCGCAGCGAATCGTCTTGCTTTATCCTTAAAAGGGTGTCATCAAAATCTTCGCACTCTAAAGGCCTAAATCGAGCCCAAAGTTCATCTTCAAAAATTTTCCACGAGAGAGCTCGTCATTCCTCTTGGAATGTCCTGGGGATCCATTGCCACCATTAGTTGGCCTCTCCTTCCAAGTGGTAAGAGGCTAAGGATACTTTATGTGCTTCGGAAGTATTCTGGAATTCAAAAAATTGGTTCACACGATTGAACCACTCCGTCGGATTATCCCCTGAAAATCGAGGAAATTCAAGCTTTGTTGTTTTGGAAGATATCACCAGCCGTCCTTCGTTGTTTCCTTCTCGGTGATGGTTGCCTTCCTGATGATGGTTGTCTGGGTTGGGGTTCTCCTGTTTTGCAAGAAAAAATTCGGAGAGGCGATTAAGAGTTTCTTCCACATGTTGCAGCCTATCAGCCATGTCGAGCTCCATCCGGTGTAGTCCCTCCTCCAACTGCTCAATGCGTACCTTATTGGTTGTCATGGCTTCGATACCGATTGATAGGTCCCAATCAAAGCTACTATTTAGTTATGAAAAATAGGATTCTACTTAGGGTGAGAATAGACCACAATAATTTGTTATTCATTTTTTTCATCCCCTCTTCTACCTACTGAAGTAACTTAAATACATAAAAGAAAATTAAAGAAACTACTCTCCTAAACTTACTGCCACAACTGCTAAAAATAAGGACTCCACTTCTACCACTTATTCACAAAGCAAGGAAATAGCTAACAAAAAGAGCATGCTTGTAACTGCACTTCATGCTCCTGAAGAGCAGCAACTGCCCCATTAAGCTTATCAATAATGTTATGATCCTAATTGCAAGGTATGGGACTTGTGTCCCACATCGATGGTATGAGAATTTGATGTGGGATATTTATAAACTTTGGGCTTTCCAACCTTAACACTTAGTTTTTAAGGTGTGGCTCTCTCATGGTTTGTAACAATTGGTATCAAAGTCGTCCACTACCTCCCAGTTGCAATCGTGCGGCGAGGGTAGTGACGTCGGTATTGCAGTGTTCGCTCGGGGCTAGATTTGTCTAGTGCAAAGTCAGCTCGCGTGGGCGCCGAGACTGCAAAGCATGGTGGAACAGGGGCAGGGGCGGACCTGCCTTAGGGCAAGGGGGGCACCTGACCCCACTGAATTTTCAGGGGGTCATATTAGGAAAAAAAATTTAAGAGGGTCATATTAGGAAAAAAAAATTAAGAGGGTCTAAAGTGAACATGTATACTAAGAAACATGACCCCACGTAATTGGGTTACAACAATTAAACGTACAAAATTTGAATCTATTCATGAAAATGTAAGTTATTTTATGAAATTTTTATTTGTTAGAATTTTTTTTCCGAATTTGATCTCACTGAACTATCGGTCTGGATCCGCCCCTGTGGTGAAATATTATGATCCTAATTGCAAGGTATGGGACTTGTGTCCCACATCGATGGTATGAGATTTTGATGTGGGATATTTATAAACTTTAGGCTCTCTAACTTTAACAACTAGCTTTTGAGGTGTGACTCTCTCATGATTTGTAACATGTTCTACAAATCCATAAGCAACGGAGGAGATGCCTAGCACCTGACATTGCCTAGGCATTTTCCTAGGCGGATAATGTGTTTTTTTAGGTGGTCTTATTTATTAATTTGTCTATGCACAACTTTATTATACTATACAAAGCATATGGTAAATGTAAATTTTAAATTTTTTCATGAAACATTACCAAAAAACAATCTATTAAGTATTGTAGAGCTTCAAAACTTTAATAGATCTATACAGTAGAGGTCTCATTTCTCCTAGGCGGGACCTAAGGCACCTGGCCAAATCTAGGTTGTAGAGGACGCGCCTTGCACCTAGGCGGGAATTAAGCGGACCTAGGGATTTTTAGAACACTGGTTGTTGGAATAGTTTAACAGAAAAAGACCACCATCAATCGTTAGTTCTGACCTTTGAAGACAACATTTTGAATTTAGCTGATTAATGAATTTGGACAATACTTGAATGTGAATACCTTCATGCTTTCATGCCACTTTGAAGTTACAAATATGTACTTGCCCTTTTCCCCTTTATTAAACTTTAATGGAATAATGAATTCCAGATAGAGTGAACATGTTTGCTTAAAATCCATTTATAAAGTATCTTACAGTCCACTTCTTTATCCTAGAATTGTTGTCTCAAAATGTCAGTCCATTTTTGAATCAATGTACCAAGTTTTCATTATACTGAAGGAAGTTGTGATCCTGGTCATTGATTATGTTGATGCCAATTTGTCTAAACTTAGACTTTTAAAAGTTGACTTTTAGTTTGAGATCGAAGGGAATATTAACAAATGGTAGAAAAGTATAAAAAGGTATCTGGTACCTTAATATCTCTGTGAACAATGCAGCCATCTATGTAATGATGGAGATACCTTAGTGCAAGTGAACAGTCCCTCAAGATCCTTACTCTTCTTTCCCATGTTAGGAAAGTGTCTTTCCCTGATAGTAGATGAACAAAACAAATTAAACAAAAGAAATGGATTAAAAATGGGAATAAGGAAAATGACTTACTCAAAAGGTGTTGAGCTAGATTTCCAGCTGAACAATATTCGTAGACTAAGTACTGCTCCCCATCCTCAATGCAGCATCCAAAGAGACAAACTAGATTTGGATGTCGGACTCTAGAAAGATTTTCTACTTCTCGAGTGAACGAATCGGAGTTGTTGTTCTTATATAACTGCTTGATGGCCACAACTTGTCCACTAGGTAGAATTCCCTTGTAAACCTGACCTGCACTTCCTCGCCCTAGGCACTTCCTTTCGTTGCCAAAGTTTATGGCATTCTCGATCTCTTCTTTGGTGAATCTGTAAAGGCCAAACCATGTAGAGATCTCCTTTGCTTTAACATGTTTTGAATTCTGTTTCTTATTCTTGGTTACATACTTTATCAGCATGATAACCATGATCAGCCCAGTGGCTGCTAGAAAAACCGCTAGGAGAGTTATGGCCAGAGAATCTGATGTAATATAACTTTATGTGAGTATATATATATGCACAAAACTAAAGCTTTTTTAGTAATAGTACTCCCTCTTTCCGGGTTTAGTTGTCTCCATTTCCTTTCTTTGGGATGTCCTAAAACCATGTCATCTTAATTTGTAACTAATGCAAAAATTTCTTTGGCATTATTTTGAATATTTCAAAGTTGGGTCTGCTAAAGGTTAGTTTGAACTTCTTTACCAGTTTCAGTATTTTCCACCAATCTTACTATTTTAAGATGTGTGAAAGTCAATGGGGATATGTATTACCCAGAAAGAAGTGGTACGTGATATGCAATTTGAGCTAAATACAGGCAGACTTACATTTGAGTTTGATGTAACCGGGATCTGTAGAAAATCAATTTACTGAGAATCAAATTTAGTTATAGAGATTATATAAACTAGATTACTATCTTGTATGCCTATGTATGTGTGTGTGTGTGTGTGTGTGTGTATATATATATATATATATATATATATATGATATGTCTAACATGTGAATTTGGATTCCGGACAGTTGGTTTTGGGCAGTCCATTTGGCCAGCTCTGTAATAATTAGTTGCATTGGTATAGCTAGAGTTGCATTTTGTTGGCCTTTGTGATACACTTGTAGAAGTATTATACAACTGCAACTGTGAACTATATAAATGCAACCAACTCTTATAGGACTTCCCAATAGACTGTCCAAAACCAACTGCTTGGCATCAGGATTATGCTAAAAGTCATACCATACACATCTAAAGCAGGCACACACCGATACAGATCATCAACAAACGAGAGATCGTTCATTCTTGTGGCTGCAATAGAGATTACAACTGCTACACCACATATTGCTTTCTCTGTACTGTTTCTGGTCACATCCAAATGGTCCACAAGATGATCCCTTGCCGTTATTATTGCAGTTGTGCAGTTTTCACAATGTTTATTGAAATTGTAACCGAACTGAGAGCAGTTGTTTGCAGCCTGGACAAAGATACTGTCATTTGTCATGTTTTGTAAAGATAGCCCAGAACATTTGCTACTCCCATGGAAGAGATGGTTTAGGCCACAAGTTTGAATAGAGACATTGGGTTGTCTTTGGAACGGGCCGCTGCAGTTTCTCCACTGATTTTCCTCAATGAAGATGTTTCCTTCTCCGGGGGTACTGGCCTGTAAGGCCAGTGCCTTGCCTAAGACGGTGAGCGCATTTCTACAGCAGAGGGAGGTGGGGTAGCTGGCCCATTCCTTGATCTTTCTTGGGGTGTCTATGCATTCACCTTGTGGTTGGTAGGGAAATGAGGTGAAGTCTAACACACAAGCTGTGTATGGATCAGGGAAACTGGTTAGTTCTCAGATCATACAATGAGATTAGTTAATATACTAACATACACAAAAGTATCAAGATTGTTAATATGACTACAAATTTATGTGGATCGTAAATACGGATGTATATGGATACATGAGATAGGTAGACATTAAGAATGATCCCACCTTCTATCTTATCACTTAGAGTCTCACATAAGTCGTAATTCACTTCGTAATAAATCTTTTCCTAAAAGTATCCAAAGATACTTGAATATACCTTAGCTCTGTTTTAAAAAATAATGGATATGATAATGATTATTTGTATTAATTTAATATTATTAGGAAGGGAATTAATATTTTCACAAGTTAATTTGATATTTCCACAATGGGTCCCATTTTTAACTAAACCAACTCTTTGTACAGTAAACTAACTATAAGATTTAATTCTTATGCCTAAATTACCCCCACTTGAAAAATAACTAAACATCTAGTTGCTTAACTTTATTTGATTATTAGCTTTACTTAGTTGAAGACAACTTTTATTTATTTAATTATTATGATATTAATAATTATGATAATAATTATAAAATAGTTAGGAAATAATTGAGAAAAATTATTTACACATAAAAATTAGGATATAAGGCTTTCTCCCAGTAGGGAAAAAAATTATTTTTATAATTTCTATTATTATATCATATTACTAAATTAAGATTTTTATGAAACAAATTATACTTAAAATGTGTAAACTTTATATATAAGACTGTAAATTTGTATATAAGACTGTGTAAATTTAAAATGTGTAAACTTTATATATAAGACTGTGTAATTTTTATCATATCATATTACTAAATGTGTAAATTATTTTCAGAATTTCTATTATCATATCATATTACTATATTAAGATTTGTTCAAGTATAATGTGTAAACAAATTATACTTAAATTAAGATTTTTATGAAACAAATTATACTTAAGATTTTTATAAATGTGTAAACTCTATATATAAGTCTTTTCCCATATATATAAAATGTATATTAGGCTACCTGATGGATCATAAGATGATAAAAACTTGTGGTTCAAAGACTTTGAACAAATAAACAATTTGAAACTTATATTTTATCTTATTACATCAATTTTTATAAGATTAATTCCGATGAGCAGTTCCAATGTCAAACTTAAATTAAATTTTACACAGTCTTATATATAAAGTTTATACATTTTAAGTATAAAGTTTATACATTTTAAGTATAATTTGTTTCATAAAAATCTTAATTTAGTAATATGATATGATAATAGAAATTCTAAAAATATTTTTTCCTGGTGGGAGAAGAAAGCCTTAAATCCTAATTTTTATGTGTAAATAATTTTTCTCACTTATTTCTTAACTATTTTCTAATTATTATTAATATTATTACTATCATAATAATTAAATAAATAAAAGTTGTCTTCAATTGAGGAATGCTACTAATCAAATAAAGTTAAGCAACTAGATGTTTAGTTATTTATCAAGTGAGGGTAATTTGGACAAAAAAACTAAATCTTATAATTAGTTTATTGAACAAAGGGTTGGTTTAGTAGTTATTTAATAGCCTATTATTTAATCTCATGAACTATTTGTAATTATTTAAGGTCATTTGATACTTTCAAAGGAGGATTATAATATGGTGTTGATATATGTACACTTTGCAGACCTATTTATTATATTTATAAGATAGAAGGTGTATACACTTGGTTAACCATAACTTGATTTTTCACCATATGGGAACTGAATTAATATTTTAAATATGTTATATTTTTACAATTTTTACATAATAGTATTCTTCTTTTATTTGAGATATTTTACAATACAATTTATTGAAATTTTGAAAAAAAGATATGAACACATAAAATATTAGAAAAAACAAAAAAAGATTTATAAAGGTAAACCTTTTAGTGTTATAAAGACATATATGTAAATTAGCTTGCTTTTTATTTTTATTTTTATTAAAGTACCCATAATATAGTTTATTGGTGATCTATTTAATTCAAAAGTTTTTATTTTGACTTGAAATAAATTTATAAAAATTTAAAATATCAAAGAAAATAGAAAATTACTTAGACTTGTTTTAAAAAAAACTTTCAATTAAAATTAACAAGGAATAAATATGTTAATTGACTTTTCATTAATTAAGAGTAATATAGTCTTTTTGATATAAAAAGGTATGCAACAATCAATTAAAGGTGTGTATATATCACTACCCTTATAATATAGTCTACCAGATTAAATAACAAACTAATTATAGAATTAAACAATCCATAGTGAAATAAGTTAGGACAAATAGTCTTATTTAATCACTTTGGACAATAGGTCTTGTTGTAATACAAATGACCTTTCTATTTTGGGGGGGAAAGTCCCAAACTAAAAAGACACTAGTATTCCGTAAGCTGGATGACACTTTTGAGTCTTCAAGTTGGCCCTAATTTCATTTTCATCCTTCAAGTCACAAAACTTACGTATTTTGGGATGTCCCGAGTTTAATGACCATATTTGAATATCAATTCATTAAGTTGAGTTTACAATATATTGAAAAGTGAAAAAGAACATAATAAACTTTCTATAACTCATTTCATATTCAAATTTCAAAGAACTTTTAAGGAAGAATTAATTGTTTAGTTTTTCATACTATTTATAAATATTAAATATTAATTTATTTCTCTTTCATCCTTCCAATGAATTTTAACAAGTTAATATTTATATCCAATCTAACTAATTAATGCTCAGAATTTGATAAAAAAATTTTGAAGACCCTTAAATTCCTCCTTACACTTTGTTCTAAAACATAAATTAAAACATTTAGTATATGATGTTATTGTTCTTTTAGTTCTAAAATTCATGATATTTTTCAGCAAAAAAAGAAAAAAAAGTACAAGTTATGATATTTTCAAATAAAAAAAATAATGACAGTAAAGTATAAATTCTTCTTGCATTATTATGTACAGTATTTACAGATTATGAATCTTCCTCTTTCAGAGTGAATATTTTATTCGGCTATATGTTAACTATTTTAGTTAATCAAAATTAGTAATCACATAATACTCTATTATTGATTTTAAACTTCAATCAAAATTTATGTGAAAATATTAGATCTGTAAAAATAATAATTTCCTTTTTCCACTTCTAATGAATATGTCAAAACACGTGGCCAAACTAACTAAACGTTATGCCACAAACGCTATAAACGCTGATAAATAATTGCATATGAAAGTAGAAAAACACTACAATTTACATGAAAATAGAAAAACACTTAACAAGTGAGCCTTACCTGTACGATTTTCAGGTGAAGGTGCATCAAAGGAAGTAGCAGAACAGCCAACAAACAAGAAGGCCGTAAGAAAGAACAACAAAAGCCCCACCTCAGACAATATTGTTTTCATCTCCTTAATTTTCTTGTAAAAACAAGCTGATGATCACTAATCTTTCTGCAGATGTTCAACCGTATATGAGAAAATTCATATAATCAGCATATCAATTATGTATATTTAAATTGGTTGGTACTTTTTAGTATATATTGATGGGCTAGCAAATGAAATAAAATGAAATGAGATGAGATGAAATTTCATTTTAATGAACTAAAATGATGTTAATACTTATAGTTAGGTCCTTCCTCATTAGGATCGATAAAGCATTCGGATATTCTTGTTTTATATTGTTTTCTTAGTGATTTGCAATCGTTACAAACTAGAAATTGATCATGCGCGGGGTTATATTTATTTATTTAATAATATAAATAGTTGTATTATATATTATGACAATTATATGCATTTTTGTTTCTTGCAAACAAGAAGCATGAGACATATCTCCACAATATTCTCTTTAATCTAGAATTTTATGCCTACCCGAACTTGGATGAATTGTGTTAACGCCAAGTTTCGTCTGCGTGTCCAATCACAGAATCCATGCGCTGAAACCTGCACAATAACAGATCACACAGAAGCTTGACGGCCGTGCCGCCGGGGGATAGCTCCGGTGTGAGAATAAGTACAGGTCGTTAACAAGGTATAACAATGGAGGCTTAAGTATTTAGTACTTAAAGTGGGTATTACCTGTCAATTGTAACCTTGGCCTTGTATTTATAGCACCTTGGTATCCTTCTCCGAGTCTGAATAGGACTCCTAAATATGGTAATTACCTATACTTGGATCCAACACAATCTCCTTGAAAGGTGCAAATAGAATCCCTTTCCAATACTACATTTGGAGTCGCCTTGTTGACATATGATTAGGGTTAGGACCCTTAACCACGCAAACCCCTTATCACTCCCACCTCTACATGTGTGTAGCCCAACTACACAGGCCTAAACCAACAGTCATCATAAACACCGGTCTGGGCTTTGGCCCAAAGGACGCGAAGGTCCGACCCCGACCTCCCTGATCTCCACCGGATCCCGAACTAATGGGCTCGGGTATCCGAACCCGACCTCCTTTATATTTTCGATCATATGGGCCCGAGCTCTTTGGGTCCGGCCCAAACCTTCAACCCACGAGAGGGTCGGTGAAACACTCCCGAACATTGCCCCCCAGTCTCTTGTTATAAGATATTTATGACATGAGACTTGAAAAGACACGACATCGAATAGTCACGCCCAATAATGATGAGCTGTCTTGGGAACCCAAGAGGTTTCTCCTCGAGCGATGAGCTGGTACACGCTTTCCAAGGGATGGACCCCACTCTTCATAAATAGCTGCCCTTGAAAACTGTGTCCGTCCTGCTATATAAACCCCCTCAGTCCTTCACTGTCACTTTTTCGAGCTTTTATCCATTTCAAAATTCTCTGAAAGTTTTCTGGCAAGGGCGATTTCCGGCGAGTATTTCGTTCTCATTGTTTCTCTTCATTTCTTGCCGTATTCGATCATTTTCCTGTGTGCATCCTCCATCTAATGGCTGATTCTAGTGATCCTTTGCCTCCATCCGCCATCCCCACTGGCGACGCTACCATCACCTCCGGTGACCTGGTTCAAGTCGAATTGCCAACAGCCCCGGCTAACATCCCCATTGAGAGTGCTGACTCCCAAATTCGACGCCTCTATGCCTCTGAGACCGATTATGCCGTTATCAACACCGAGTCGTCCATCACCCGATCCCAGTTGTCCGATATTCGAATCGTGTTCAACATTCCTCAAGAGTACAAACTTCGGGTGGCTGAGCTGCATGAGAGGATGTTCTGGCGTCCCGAAGGGGGTTGGATGGCCGTCCATCTCTACGCCTTGAAGTATGGGGTTCGGTTCCCCCTTCATGAATTTATTTCCTCTTTCCTCTGCCTGGTCGGGATCGGGTTCTCGCAGCTGGCTCCGAACTCCTACATCCAGCTGATCAGCTTCATTGCCCTGTGCCAGGAGGCTGGCATCACTCCGAGTTTGGACATCTTCTTTGTCCTATTTTTTGTCGGCCGATCAAAGGAACCTGGCCTTCGCCACCTGAATCGCGTAGCCGGCCGAGCTACCTTTATGAAGACTCCTTCGAGAAATAAAGGGTGGCATTCGTAATGGTTCTTTATGAGGGGAACCGATCTCAACCTCTTACCGAACTAGGCCCATCCCGAAGATCAGCCCTTAAAGGTGACTAAGTTCCCGAAGGGTCGCTCTGTCGCCTTCAAGAAATTCTACTCGCTGCTGAAACAGACAAGTTGGGGTCTTGAGATCGTGTCCAACGAATCCTGGCTCTACGAACATGGTTGTAAGTAATAATCCCGAGCTCTTTTTCTGACGCTCCCGACCCCCTATTGCCTTTTTATTAACCTCTTTATCTTCTATTGTAGTGACTATCTTCAAGCCCGATGAGGCTGATGCGTCCTTGGCCCCCCTGCCAATCATCGCCGAACCCATCCATCCTCCTGCTATTGATGATTCTCCTGAAGATGAGGCTATTCTCCTTACCGAATTATCCGTCGGGTCGTCCACGGGTCCTATTCTCGCATCATCCAAAACCGAACCTTCCACGAAAAACGTGTTGAAGATGGGAGGGGCCGACAAGATGACCTTGTTGAAGAAATCAAAGAAGTCTTCCACTCGAGCCCCCTCCAAGGCCATTTCTTTGGCCCTGCCGAAACCGACACCCCCACCCCCTGCAATAATTACAGTGGCTGAGGATTCGGAAGATACAGAGGAACGACCCCTCGAACCACCTTTGAAGAGGCCTCGACTATCCGAAGGCCCTGTCCCCGTTGATGAGGTCGCGGTACCGGTCCCTGAGTCTACTCCTACCTCCAAGACCAGTTCTTCTCAAGGGTCGTCAACTACCTGTTGGCCGAAGAGCCCTTCAGACAGATTCCCATTCCACCTGCTCGACCACTTCAAACTTTCAGGTGACGAGGAGCGATTCAAGAACTATTCTTCTGAGGAGTTTCTGGTAACCTATATCAGAGCTCAGACCCAGGTACTCCCGATCTGATTTAAATATTTTTTCCTTTATTCCCATGTTGTGTTGCGCATGTCTGATATTTCTTTTATATTTAGGCCAATGCCATCCTTGCTCGGGCTATCGCTCCTCTTGCCCGATCTACTAAGAGAGAGGTGCAGTTGAAAACGAATGTGGACCTTCTCGAGGGAGAGTTGCGGGGCCGGGATTCGGAGCTTAGGAGGGAGAGGGACCTTCATGCCGACACCCGGAATAAGGTGACCCAGGCTAATCGTCGGATCGCCGAACTCGAAGAGCAGAATTCCCTTCTTCAACAAGAGTTCGTCGGTCTCGATGGTCATGCTAAGAAGCTTGTGCAGGATAAGGAGCTTCTGGTCGAGGAGAACAGGGTCCTGGTGGGGAATCTTCAGGCCATCGAGGAGAAGTTCACTGGGGTTCATGCTCAGCTGAGGACTTTGATCCAGGCGAACAACACCTTGGTGGCCGAACAGGCCGTCATCAAACAAGCTGCCATAAAGGAATACGAAGAATCGCCTGCCTTGACCGATAAGATTATGACCCAGTTTGCTGAAGGGGTCGAAGCTTATCGGGAGAAGGCGAGAGCGAAACTTGTTGATGCCGGCCTGGATGCCTCGATCCTTGATTCTTCCGATGAGGAGTCCGAGGCCGAAGCTGAAGATGGTTCACCTTAGTTCCCTCTAGTTCCTGTTTATACTTGTAATTTTCTTTTCTTAGTTTTGTAATCTGCTCGATCAGTTAGATCGACGGTGTATGTACCCGAAGCCTATCTGATCGGAAATTGTAAGACGTTTTGGATATGAATGAAGTAAAAAATCGTTCTAAGTTGTTATAGTTTTGCTTGACTTTTATCGACCAGTTAGGTCGTTTCTGACTGTCTAGTCAATTTATGTCCGAAGCTTACAGGATCGGATTTATAACTCTATAGGTCAGTTATACTTGTGGCGTTTACCAATCAGTTAAGTTCTCTCAGATTGTCTGATCGTTCTACGCTCGAAGCTTATCTGCTCGGATGTATAACTTTGTCAATCAGTTATATGTGTGACCTCTTCTGATCAGTTAGGTCCCTCCGGACTGTCTGATCAGTTTATGTCCGACGCGTGTCTGATTGGTAAAGCAATGCAAGTCTAAATGAAGTACAAGTATTTCTGAAAGAGAAATTTTTATTTCATTAATAAATTGCATAAATTACATAAATGAAGGGGAGAATAGACATGCATTTACTGGTAATATTTTCTAAGTTTTCCAGCATGACATGTATTCTTTACCTCCGATCCATCCATAGCTCGAAGCTGGTAAGTCCCTGGCTTCGGCACCTCCACTGCTTCGTACGGCCCCTCCCAGTTAGGCATTAGCTTGCCTGTGTTCTGGGGGGTTGATGCCTCCGACTCCCGAAGCACCATATCCCCAACCTCAGACCTCCTCAGCTTCACCTTCTGATTGTAGTGTCGGGTTGTCCTTTGTTGGTAGATGGCCATCCTCAACATAGCCGAGTCCCGGGCTTCATCCAGCAGATCCAAATTTGTTTTCAGGCTTTCATCATTGTATAGTTCTTTATACTGACTGACCCGAAGAGTGGGGGACCCGATCTCGACTGGTATGAGTGCATCCATTCCGTATGCTAGTCGAAATGGAGAATCCCCGGTCGTTGTCCTCGGGGTTGTTCGATACGCCCATAAAACACTGAGTAATTCTTCGGGCCAACGACCTTTTAACTCATCCAACCTTCTTTTTATTCCATTGAGTAGGGTTCGGTTGGTCACCTCTACTTGACCGTTCGATTGAGGGTGAGCAACTGAAGTCTTGCGGTGTTGAATTCCCAGCTCTTCCAGAAAACTTTCGAATTTTGACCCCACAAATTGTCTACCATTATCCGAGATTACTGCCATCGGAATGCCGAACCGATACACTACCCCTTCTTTCAGAAATTTCAGGCATTCTTGTTCGGTGATCTTTTGTAGTGGTTTGGCTTCTACCCACTTCGTCATGTAGTCGATAGCCACTATTATAAAACTGACTTGCCTCTTGGCCTTCGGCAGAGGCCCTAGGATGTTGATTCCCCAGACTGCGAGGGGAATCGGGGATAGGACCGAGTAGAGCCCTTCGGGAGGTTGATGAGGGATATTGCTGTTCAGCTGACACTTGGGACACCTTCTGACGAGTTCCTTGGCCTCTGTGTAGATGGTTGACCAGCAATACCCCTACCTCAGGATTTTATGTGCCAGTGACTTGGCCCCCATGTGATCCCCGCAAATCCCTTCGTGTACCTCCCGAAGTGTATAATTCGTTTCTGACGGTGTTAAACACTTGAGTAATGGAGAACTGAAGGCCCTTCAGTATAGATCTCCATCTTTAGTACAAGGTTTGAACTTCTGTGCTTGATCTTCCTTGCTAGAATGCGATCCGAAGGCAGTACCCCATCTGCCAAGTAGGAGATGTAAGGGGTAAGCCAGCAGTTCAGCCGATCTACACATAGTGCCTCTTCCTTTGGAACGCTTGGCTGCTCCAATATTTCCTGTGACGCCCCCAAAATTAGGTATACATCACCCATCTTGGGTCGTCAGATACATGGTACAGAATACAAATACAACTTACTAATACAACTGTCGTGTACAATACGACAAAACATAAACTGTGAGTTTGAATACAAATATTATCTTCTAGAGAGTATTCATACTCAAAAGGAGTCCTCATTACATTTATTAACATACTATTACATAGAATAGTGAGGACTACTAACTAATACTATCATTCGGACCATCACTCCATTCCCCGACTTGCCCCAGCTACGTTCTCATTTCCTGAAGAGAACAGTGAAAGAAAGGGTGAGCTCAACTAGCCCAGTAAGAAATATTATGACTAAGATAATACAGAATAAATTATCATTAGCCTTCAACAATGTTAAACTGATAAAATATAATAGACATCAAGTTTAACTACAACGGAACAAGCAATCCATTAAAAGAGTCAAGTAGAAAATAAACTCTACTATCTTTTATGATTTAAAAGGTTTTTTAACACTGTTATCGCTGGGACTCAGCTTAATAAAATAATCCACATCATCGAATCACCCCTGCACTACGGCCAAGGATATTCGTGTATTCATTAATGGTCATGATCATGCTAACAACTGTCCATCAATGCACTACGGGCCAATGAGGACTTTTACCACATCATTTGTAACATTACGGTCATGATTATACCGAATAATCCCTGGTCATAATCATACCAAGTCCATCTATGCACTACAGGCCACAGATGACTTTCAATATTTTATAAACATGAGGATGATGACAATGATATAAGAATTCAATAAAACAAGTTCAAGAATTAATTTATCCAAGAATTAACAACGTCCAAATTGTCAACATGATACTGCATTGTGGAGTAAACTTCAAGAATGCTTAGAAGAATATTTTCATGAAAAGATACTGGATGAAACGCAATTATCAAGGATATTCCACAAATTTCATGGAGTATAGAAGTTAAAACTTAACCAACTGAGTACAATGAAGAATGGAATAACAAAAGAAATCACCATGCATGCGATAGACCGCACAAACAGGTTATTCCAACAGAATAATAAATAATGGAACCAGGTCCGGCGTAAACGCACAGACAGGATATTCTGACAGAATAATAAATAATGGAACCAGGTCCGGCGTAAACGTACAGACAGGATATTCCGACAGAATAATAAATAATGGAACCAGGTCCAGCGTAAACGAACAGACAGGATATTCCGACAGAATAATAAATAATAGAACTAGGTCCGGTGTAAAACACACAGACAGGATGTTCCAACAGAATAATAACAAGACGGAACCAGGTCCGGTGTAAAACACACAGACAGGATGTTCCAACAGAATAATAATAAAAACGGAACCAGGTCCGGTGTAAAACACACAGACAGGATGTTCCAACAGAATAATAGAAGAATGTCACCAAGTATAGGGTAGACCGCGTATACAGGTTATTCCAACAGAATAATAAGAAATTGAATAACAACAGTTCTCTTCATGAATAAGAAAGAATAACACCCCTTACCGTTTTAAAGAAGAGCTGAAGTAAGGAAGTAGTTAAGTAGCAGAATACTCTTCTTCTCTCTCTCTCTATAGTTTCTCTCTATAGTTTCTCTCTCTAGAGTTTAGTGAATTCGTAAGAAATAATGAAGGAATGAGCTGCTATTTATAGAAAAATAGAATGCATAGTAACTAATCCATGAACGGTCCAGATTGATTACTTTAATCTGACGGTCCATATTTAAAGAAAAATCTTTTAAATAAAATATAATATATTCTATTTATAGAATAACTTTAATAAAGTATTCTGTTTTATATAAAAAGATGTTTCTGTTTTATTACGTTAATAATACGAATAAAACAAAACGTCATTATCGCCAAATAATTCATATTATTAACTGACAATAATTGAATCAAACTGAGTGACTTCTCACATAAATATCAATAATCAATACCGTGTGCTACTATGCAACAACGCGTACTACTGTACTTTTACTACCGAGTAGTTCAACAGTATCAACGGTAAAACTTCCGCCGTTATTTTCATAAAGTATTTTTGTCGTTTTCTCAATCCGACAATAATTCTGTTGTGGGGTCCACCAATGATTGTACCGTCGTACGGATATTCTCCGACAAAAAGAATATTCCCCGACCAATCGAATATAATATGACAACTTGCATACTTTGCAAAATTTATAAATACTACCCATAACTATTATATCAAATCCACACCATAATATAAAAAAAATTATTTTGAGAAAAATTAAATATTTATTGATAAAATCTGGGGTCTCACAATCTCCCCTCCTTATGGAATTTCGCCCTCGAAATTTACGTACGTACTTGGTATGCCGAACATGTGAGGATACCTTGACTTCACTTTAAATTCTAACTCTTGAGGTATAACCTTTAAGCATCGAATATGATCCTTCTTATCCAAGATGTTAACACGTATCTCCTCATACGTTAAATCTTTCGCTATCTCGTCCGGTTCTAAATTAATAATGTTGTTCGGGTCGTCCATATATTTACGTAACATCGATACGTAAAAATAATGTTCTGAACACGCAACATACTTGGCGATAAAACGAGTCTATATGCCACAGTTCCTACTTCATCGAGGATTTCAAATGGGCCAATTAAATCGAGAGTTGAGATTTTCTCTCTTCGTCGATTCTTGCTTCTAGAATAACGCCCTCTTGAACCTTCTTCTTCACATTTATCAGCTCTGAGTATGTAGCTTGAGCGACTTTAACTTTATCGATTAAAGTCGATTTTAATCGTATATTCGTTATCTTCACGTGGGTTCGTATATTCGCACTTGTAACCGTATACGATCTTCTACACAACGCGTCAGCTACCACGTTCGCTTTTCCACGATCTTATTGAATGGTACGATCGTAATCTTCAACAGCTCGAGCCAACGTCTTTGGCACATAATACGTTCGTTTTAGTTGAAGAAATATTTGAGGGTTTAAGAAATGGGTTTTGTACTGGGGTCAATACAAAATTCAATTTTACGCTCTGGGGTAGGCTAAGAAGTCTTCAAGAATACGTCAAGAAATTTATTAACAATAGAAATATCGTTCAAAACTGTGACCCTCATCCAAGACTTGGATAACACGTCACATTGATACCTATCAACTTGCCATTGTCATTAACAACGTCTCCTACGGAAAGTCTAGCTTCGGTGCATTCCACACCAGGAAGTCAACAGCGAAAGAAACGGGGATTTTTACTTATGGCTTGATATGACAATGATTGACTTTAGTGGTTTGGTTACTTTGAATTTGCATAACAGGTTGGTTAGGAGTATGAAAGCTAACAACCTTACGAGAAGCATGATGAGTAGTGAACCAATCGTTTCAAAAAAATCACATCAAAGGCAAGTATTTTCAAAGAGATAAGATCGACAGGCAACGTGAAAGTGTTGATTTGAACAAGATTTATAAATAGTAGAGGTAACGAAGGTTTCTCCCAACTGAGTTTAAACAGACATATCAAAGTCTAAGTTCTTCGGAGTTAACTTCAAACATTTAACACAACTAGGTGAAATAAAAGAGTGAGTAGAACCGGTATCTAACACGGTATAGACTTCGCAAGAGTTTATGACTAACATACCCGTGATAATTTTATTCAGGTTCCTCGTCACGAAAAAAAAATACTCTCTCTTAAACTAATGGCTTTGGCTTTTCTGGGACGGTCTT
This sequence comes from Panax notoginseng, assembly GCA_016801055.1. NCBI lineage: Eukaryota > Viridiplantae > Streptophyta > Magnoliopsida > Apiales > Araliaceae > Panax > Panax notoginseng. Next base: position 86,877,029 of record CM029023.1, read on the forward strand.
TGGTGCCTCCATCCTATCTGAACTTGTCTTTGGTGAACGACAAAATCGGGCTAAGTGACATTCTCTTCCACAATTATAGCATGCTTTGGATGGCATCGCGCAGTTTGGACTGATGTGTCCCTCCCCTCCGCATTTGAAACATATGATAGGTGGTCATTCTCCTTCCTTAACGACAGGTGTTAGTGCTGACGTCTTTCCATCATTGTTGAATCTCCTCTTCTTGAAATGCCCATTCTTATTGTTTTGGCCCTGATTACCACCGAAGTGGTTACCATTTCTGGCCTGTTGATTTCCTCCACGCTTGTTGTCACCGCTTCGATGACTGCTCTCACTGGTATTATCATTTTGCCGGCTGCTCTCTTTTGGTTGCGTTGTCTCGTTATCGCGCTCCACCAACTGAGCCCTATTTACAACATCTGAATATAAACACAGTTTATGAGAAACAAGATGTTGACGTATCTCCGGCTTCAAACCTCTTAAAAACATCCGCGTCATTCTTTCTTCATTATCCACCAGGTGGGACGCAAACCAGGATAACTCTGTAAATTTTGCCTCGTACTGCGACACGGTCATATTATTCTGCTCCAATTTGATGAACTCCACCTCCTTCATGTGGCGAATACTCTCGGGAAAGTATTTGTCGTTAAACAGCTCTTGGAACTTCTCCCAGGTCATCTTTAGTGCGGCAGGTTGAGTACGCTTTATCGATTCCCACCAGTAATCTGCCTCTCCACGCAACACAAAGGCGGCAAAGGGAACCTTTTGCTCCTCGGAGCAACCCAAGACATCAAATATCTTGGTGATCTGTTTTATCCATGTTTCAGCTACAAGTGGTTTGGGTTCTCCCTTAAACTCCGGTGGTCCCAGCTCCTTAAACTGTTTAGCAGTGACCGCCAAAGAGTTTCCAGTATTTCCACCTACGTTGTGGACAGGAGCCGCTTTCACCTGTTGTTGCATGAATTGCATAAACCCTCTGAACATTCCATCATTCATCATCTGGTCAGTGTTGTTGTTTGCATGAGGATTGTCACCTTCCTGATGAACATTATCCTGATTATTGATATGTGGTGAATCAATAATCGCCTGTGCTCCATTGCTATTCTCAACATTCTCAGATGCCATTTTTAGATACTGCCACAAAATAAAAGTTAATTGATATGTCATATTTTATCCTTATATTATGACCGACCAATTAAATACCATGCAAATAAACTTAGGTAGGTCATACTAGCGAAGGAATTCTCCGTCTCTCCCCTCCTAGTTCTATTCTCACATCTTAGCCAGGGATCATATCCCTAAGCTCTGATACCAACTGTGACGCCCCCAAAATTAGGTATACATCACCCATCTTGGGTCGTCAGATACATGGTACAGAATACAAATACAACTTATTAATACAACTGTCGTGTACAATACGACAAAACATAAACTGTGAGTTTGAATACAAATATTATCTTCTAGAGAGTATTCATACTCAAAAGGAGTCCTCATTACATTTATTAACACACTATTACATAGAATAGTGAGGACTACTAACTAATACTATCATTCGGACCATCACTTCGTTCCCCGACTTGCCCCAGCTACGTTCTCATTTCCTGAAGAGAACAGTGAAAGAAAGGGTGAGCTCAACTAGCCCAGTAAGAAATATTATGACTAAGATAATACAGAATAAATTATCATTAGCCTTCAACAATGTTAAACTGATAAAATATAATGGACATCAAGTTTAACTGCAACAGAACAAGCAATCCATTAAAAGAGTCAAGTAGAAAATAAACTCTACTATCTTTTATGATTTAAAAGGTTTTTTAACACTGTTATCGCTGGGACTCAGCTTAATAAAATAATCCACATCATCGAATCACCCCTGCACTACGGCCAAGGATATTCGTGTATTCATTAATGGTCATGATCATGCCAACAACTGTCCATCAATGCACTACGGGCCAATGAGGACTTTTACCACATCATTTGTAACATTACGGTCATGATTATACCGAATAATCCCTGGTCATAATCATACCAAGTCCATCTATGCACTACAGGCCACAGATGACTTTCAATATTTTATAAACATGAGGATGATGACAATGATATAAGAATTCAATAAAACAAGTTCAAGAATTAATTTATCCAAGAATTAACAACGTCCAAATTGTCAACATGATACTGCATTGTGGAGTAAACTTCAAGAATGCTTAGAAGAATATTTTCATGAAAAGATACTGAATGAAACGCAATTATCAAGGATATTTCACAAATTTCATGGAGTATAGAAGTCAAAACTTAACCAACTGAGTACAATGAAGAATGGAATAACAAAAGAAATCACCATGCATGCGATAGACCGCACAAACAGGTTATTCCAACAGAATAATAAATAATGGAACCAGGTCCGGCGTAAACGCACAGACAGGATATTCCGACAGAATAATAAATAATGGAACCAGGTCCGGCGTAAACGCACAGACAGGATATTCTGACAGAATAATAAATAATAGAACCAGGTCCGGCGTAAACGTACAGACAGGATATTCCGACAGAATAATAAATAATAGAACAAGGTCCGGTGTAAAATACACAGACAGGATGTTCCAACAGAATAATAACAAGATGGAACCAGGTCCGGTGTAAAACACACAGACAGGATGTTCCAACAGAATAATAATAAAAACGGAACCAGGTCCGGTGTAAAACACACAGACAGGATGTTCCAACAGAATAATAATAAAAACGGAACCAGGTCCGGTGTAAAACACACAGACAGGATGTTCCAACAGAATAACAGAAGAATGTCACCAAGTATAGGGTAGACCGCGTATACAGGTTATTCCAACAGAATAATAAGAAATGGAATAACAACAGTTCTCTTCATGAATAAGAAAGAATAACACCCCTTACCATTTTAAAGAAGAGCTGAAGTAAGGAAGTAGTTAAGTAGCAGAATACTCTTCTTCTCTCTCTCTATAGTTTCTCTCTATAGTTTCTCTCTATAGTTTCTCTCTCTAGAGTTCAGTGAATTCGTAAGAAATAATGAAGGAATGAGCTGCTATTTATAGAAAAATAGAATGCATAGTAACTAATCCATGAACGGTCCAGATTGATTACTTTAATCTGACGGTCCATATTTAAAGAAAAATCTTTTAAATAAAATATAATATATTCTATTTATAGAATAACTTTAATAAAGTATTCTGTTTTATATAAAAAAATGTTTCTGTTTTATTACGTTAGTAATACGAATAAAACAAAACGTCATTATCGCCAAATAATTCATAATATTAACTGACAATAATTGAATCAAACTGAGTGACTTCTCACATAAATATCAATAATCAATACCGTGTGCTACTATGCAACAACGCGTATTACTGTACTTTTACTACCGAGTAGTTCAACAGTATCAACGGTAAAACTTCCGCCGTTATTTTCATAAAGTATTTTTGTCGTTTTCTCAATCCGACAATAATTCTGTTGTGGGGTCCACCAATGATTGTACCGTCGTACGGATATTCTCCGACAAAAAGAATATTCCCCGACCAATCGAATATAATATGACAACTTACATACTTTGCAAAATTTATAAATACTACCCATAACTATTATATCAAATCCACACCATAATATAAAAAAAATTATTTCGAGAAAAATTAAATATTTATTGATAAAATCTGGGGTCTCACATTTCCAGATACATGAACCGCTAAAGGAGCTTGCTTCAGTCGTTGCCAATCGGGCCAGGGTGTCTGCTACTGTGTTGTCGGATCGATCCACTCCCTGACAGCTGACCGAGTTGAAGTACGTCAGTTTATTTGTTGTTTCGGATAAATATTTCGTCATTCTTGCCCCCCGGGCCTCGTACTCTCCCGATATCTGTTTGATGACCAGTTGCGAATCGCTATAGATGACCAAGTTTTGTACTTCTAGGCTTCGGGCCAACTTCAATCCTGCTAGAATGGCCTCGTATTCCGCTTCGTTATTGGTCGCTTTGAACCGAAACTGAATTGCTTGTTGGACTTTGAACCCTTCGGGGCTCGTCAGTATGACCCCGGCGCCGCTGATGTCTGATGTTGACGAGCCATCGACATATAGTGTCCACGAAGTCTTTATGTGTTGTGTTTCGGTCACCGACCCCGTATCCGGTTTTGAGAACGAGCATTCCACGACGAAGTCTGCTAATACCTGTCCTTTGATTGTTGTTCGGGGTTGGTATTCCAACGTAAACTGTGTCAGTTCCATTGCCCATGCTGCCAATCTTTCCGAGACCTCTGGTCGATGTAGAATTTTCTTCAACGGTTGATCCATGTATACCACCACCACCCGACCCTGGAAATAATGCCGAAGTTTCCTGGTTGCTATGATCAAAGTATAGGCGAATTTTTCCAGGTTCGGGTATCGAATTTTTGCATCTCGAAGCACATGGCTGACGTAGTATACTGGGAACTAATTTCCCCCTTTGTCTCAAACCAATGCTGCTCCCACTGCCATCGAGCTTGCTGCCAAATACAAATATAGAGGTTTCAAAGGGATCGGTTTCATCAGTAGTGGTGCCGAAGACAAATATTGCTTGATCCCTTGGAACGAATCTTCGCATTCTGAAGTCCACTGAAAGCTTTTCTCGTTCTTGGGCCCTTTTAAGGTGTCAAAAAATGGAAGGCATCTCTCAGCCGATTTGGAGACGAACCTTCGAAGGGATGCGATCCGACCTGTCAGTCTCTACACATCCTTGTAAGACTTCGGGGATCTCATATCCAGGACTGCCTGGATTTTTTCTGGGTTTGCTTCTATTCCCCTTTTGCTGACTAAATACCCGAGGAATTTTCCCGATCCCAATCCGAACGTACATTTCATTGGGTTTAACCTCAGCTTGCGTCTTCTGATCGTTTCGAAACAATTCTCTAGGTCTTCGAGATGATCACGGGCTGACATGCTTTTTACGATCATGTCGTCTACGTAAACCTCCATGCTTCTCCCTAATTGTTTCGTGAACACAAGATTCATCATCCGCTGATAAGTCGCCCCGGCATTCAATAGCCCGAAGGTCATTTTCCTGTATGCGTATATTGCTCGATGTGTGATGAAACTGGTCTTCGGAATGTCTTCCTTGCTCATTCAAATCTGGTGGTATGCTGAGAATGCAACCATTAAACTCAACATACCGTATCCCGAAGTGGCGTCGATCAATTGATCTATGTTGGGTAAAGGATAGAAGTCTTTCGGACATGCCCTGTTCAAATCCGTTTAGTCGATGCACAACCTCCACTTCCCGTTCTGCTTCTGGACCAATACCACATTGGCCAACCACTCCAGATAATCAATCTCGAAGATGAATTCGGCCTCCAGGAGTTTGGCAATCTCTTCATCGATTATTTTTTTGTCTTTCTGGGGCGAAAATTCTTCGCTTTTGTATAACTGGTTTCTTGCTCGGGTCTACGTGTAGTCTGTGTAGGGCCACCGATTCATTTACCTCAGGCATATCACTCGGTTCGCATGCGAAGATGTCGGCGTAGGCTTGGAGTAATTATATCAATCCGATTTTGAAAGGTTCTGCTAACCCCTACCCAATTTTGAACAGCTTTTCCTTCTTCCCTGGGACTAGCTCTATATCCTCTGTTTCTTCTGCAGACAGACAGAGTGGTTATGTGCTACCTTTAGTAAATGGCTCTATCTCAATGGCCATTGTCTGCTTATGCTTACTGACCTCGACTCCTGAAGAGATCAAGCTGTTCTGATAGCACCTTTGGGCTATATCTAAGTCTCCTTTTACCTCCCTGATCCCGTTCGGTGTTGGAAACTTGATTTTGAAGTGGGGTATTAAAGTTACTGCCTGCAAGGAGGCCAAGGTTGGTCTTCTGAGGATGGCATTTTATGCCGAATCTACTTGTACTATGAAAAATCTGACCATTATTTTGACCTGATTGGGTGTCGTCCCGAACTTGACTGACAGTTCGATGGTACCAGACACATACACCGGATCGCCACTGAACCCGTATAGAGGTCCTTCACCGCCTAGATCCATCTTTTCCCCTTGTAAATCCATCCTTTGGTAGGCGTGAGTGTACAGGATATCGACCGAGGATCCGTTGTCTATCATCATCCGCTTCATGTCCACAGCCCCGACTTGAGCAGTTATTACCAACGCTCCATCGTGTGGCTCGATGAGGTCTGTCGGGTAATCCTCATCTGAGAAGGCGATGGATGTTCCCGGATACGCCCGTTCCTTCCTGGTGGTTGACCCTGTAACTGACAACACTGCCTCACGATGTCCACTTCTCTTCCTTCTAGTCACCCGACCTATTGAACCCCCCGAGATAACATCAATCACGCCTCGGGCTGGGGGGTTCTGTGGAGGCTGGGTATCTTGATCTTGAACTTTACTTTCTTCTCTATGTGCCACTGCGTTATCCTGACCAGCTACATACTGTATCAACTGCTCATTCTGAACATTTTTCTCTATCATGTCCATCAGATTAGTGCATGCTTCAGTCGAGTGTCCGGTACTTTGATGGTATTCGCAATACTTATCCCGACCCCTTCTTTCAGGTTTGGTTCATTTTGGGCATGGCTCGTAGAAAGGTTAGATTTTCATCTCCTCCAAAATCTTGGACCGATCTGTAGTAAGAGGGGTGTAGACCTTGCTGACATTCTGATTGGGTAGCGGAGGTCGGTTGCTTCCTGACCCTCCTCCATTGTAGCTCTTCTTTTTCGGTCGGTCCGATCTCCACTGACTATTGTCTGAACGCTGATAACTTGGTTTGTCTCGGTCTTTTGACTTCTCGTAGGACTGAGAGTGCGGTTTGAAGTTGCCCAAAGCTTCGTCTATCGCGATAAACCCTTCAGCCCGATGGAAGGCCTCGGTCAGATCTGTCGGAGGGTTGATCACCAAGTCTTTTACCAGCTTCTTCGACCTCCCGATGTTTAGACCTGTTGTGAAGAATCCCAAGGCTTTCGGGGAATTCAACTCTGCCACCGATCCCACTGCCTCCCGAAATCTTTTGACATACTGGCCTAGGGTCTCATCTGATTTCTGTCAGACCTGCATGAGGGACGCTGTGATCTTTCCTCGTCTTCGGTTGCTTCAGAACCGAGCATGGAACTTTTCTCGAAGATCGTTCCACGACCCTATTGATCCTGCTGTCAAGGTCCCCATCCACTCCCTAGCACTCTTTTAGAGGGTTGTAGCAAACATGTGACATTTGGCTGCATCCGAATGTCCATAGTACGACATTAGTCGGTCGTATCCATCCGAGTGGTCGTAAGGGTCTCCCAGTCCGTCATATGTCTCCATCGGGGGCATCTTCCTTTTTGGATCGGCTGTCACCTGATTGATTTCTGGCGAAAAGGGGGATCCTAGGCAGGCCGAAGGCGTCCCCATGTTGTTCTTTGTCCCCAACAGCTTCTCTAGTTCTGCTACTCTTCGGGCAAGGGGGTCAGATCCTTCCTTCCTGGGGGACGATCAGGGTTTATCTCTCCCGTAGTCCGGAGACGCGTCCCTCTTCGTCTAGCCGGATTTGCCTGAATGTTCTGATACGCGCTCTGCCGAACGACTTCTTCTCCTACTCCTGCCGTCTCGGGAGTGACTCCTATGCCTGCTCTGTTCTCTTCTTGCTTCTCCCCGTCGAGATGACCGGGATCGGCTCCGATTCCTACGCCACTTAGAACACGCTTCTTGGTCCCCGACCATGTTAGCCATCTATTTCTCGAGTTCATCCTACTACAGCCGAAGTGCCAACATGGCGTCTTTGTTCTGTTCCAGCTTCTTCTTCAGGAGAAACTCTCGTTGGTCTCGGCGACCCTCTCCTCTATCGTGCCTCACGAGGGCCTGAGAGTGACTCTCATCAGTCTGACTCGCTTGGTGGGGCATGTGTTGACTGCTGTGGAAGAGCTTTCGCCAAAGATCAGGAGCCGGTATCTCCTGCACCTCTGGAATTTTGGATCCCAGGCGGTCTTTCACCGACCCCCTCACCTGCGTGGTCTGGTGAGACTGCTGGTTCTTTGCCTTTTCTGGGGCAGCGACATTGTTATCCTTATTTGCCATCGTCTGCTGCCGAAAAAAAGGTGGTTGTGATTGCAGAAAAGCACTGCCCTCCTTCTAGCGCCAATGTTAATGCCAAGTTTCGTCTGCGAGTCCAATCACAGAATTCACGCGCTAAAACCTGCACAATAACAGATCACATAGAAGCTTGACGGCCGTGCCACCGGGGGATAGCTCCGGTGTGAGAATAAGTACAGGCCGTTCACAAGGTATAACAATGGAGGCTTAAGTATTTAGTGCTTAAAGTGGGTATTACCTGTCAATTGTAACCTTGGCCTTGTATTTATAGCACCTTGGTATCCTTCTCCGAGTCTGAATAGGACTCCTAAATATGGTAATTACCTATACTTGGATCCAACACAATCTCCTTGAAAGGTGCAAGTAGAATCCCTTTCTAATACTACCTTTGGAGTCGCCTTGTTGACATATGATTAGGGTTAGGACCCTTAACCACGCAAACCCCTTATCACTCCCACCTCTGCATGTGTGCAGCCCAACTGCACAGGCCTAAACCAACAGTCATCATAAACACCGGTCTGGGCTTTGGCCCAAAGGACGCGAAGGTCTGACCCCGACCTCCCTGATCTCCATCGGATCCCGAACTAATGGGCTCGGGTATCCGAACCCGACCTCCTTTATATTTTCGATCATATGGGCCCGAGCTCTTTGGGTCCGGCCTAAACCTTCAGCCCACAAGAGAGTCGGTGAAACACTCCCGAATAAATTGAATCATAATTTTTATTTGCCGAGTATTTGAATAAAAAGCAATAGTTATTTTTTTACAAGGAAGACAATAAACAACTAAGAAAAATTAATTGATTAAAAGATTTGAGAAGTTCAATGCCTTGTCGAAAACTTGTTTGAAAATTAAACAAGTAATTGAAATTAAAAAAAATGTAAAATAATCGTGTAGGCATGTCATAATATATAAACAAATTATATAAATTTAAAGCGTATGTTCAAGATATTTTCGTAATTCCTTCCGCTTAAATCTTTCCAGAACAACACCACTCAACGTCATCGAACTACAATTAATATGCTTAAATGTGAATGCTTATGTCATTCCATAAGTGTGTGAGTGTGTGTTCTGTAAGTTGTGTAAACATAGTATAATTTAATATACAATAACAAAGTTAATTAAATTTAGTTAAGCAAATTAGATTTAGAAAATTTATTTTACTTACTTGAAAAAATCAAAATATAGAAAAATAAAGATAAATAAATTCGAGTCCTTTGAATTCATAAAGTCTCCTTGAAGCAAATCTATTTCCTCACTGGTGCTAAAGGATTTGTTGAATAATTATTTCCCAAGATAAAACGGATTTCCAATTCTTAATTAGTAGCACTTCAAAATTAAGAATTCTTCGAACGCAATTTCTATGATCTGTACTGAACCTTACTGTGATGATGAATGAAGAAAAAATACTGGGAACGAATGAAGACAAAATATACTGCAAAGTGCAAACGCAAACTGTAGAACCGAAATGAATGAAATCTGCAGAACGGGGAAATAGACTTATGTTGGAATGCGCTCTTGGATAGACTATTTATAGAATATTTTTGTGACTGATCAGATGGGATATGACCGTTGACGCATCCATTCGTCAAAATGACGTAGTATCCGTGATGATAATAAATTAAACAGATTTTGTCCAAAAAATTATATATTAGGATTGACCCGATCCGGACCCGGACCGGCCGCCCGACCTGTCGACGATGGGCGCGTGGGTTCGAACCAAGCATTGGCTAGGTCCTTTCCCTTCCACAAAAGTGGGGTGCCCCTTGGGGCCCTTCCCATTGTGCAAATATCCCATATATAAATTCTTCACCTTTCCCTCAAACTTTCTACATGGAACAAGGTAAGTTACAGCATTTCAAGTAGGTGACTTTAGAGTCAATTTTCTCATTCAGTTCTTAATGGATTTGAACAATTAACTATACCACATTATACTCCTCGTGGAGGAGAACACATTGGTGCATGGACCCGACATTTTTGGAGTGTGGGACCCACATTAAATCGAGCCTCAAAATGCTGTAATATTTATTTTTTCAAACCCATTTCCATAACAATATGATTTCAACACATAATATCTATCTCGATTTAGCCGAAATATTTGGCATTGATCTTTCAATAACAATTGAGTTCAAATAGTGTAACGTAACAAGTTTCAACAAATATTCGTCTCGCCAAAACAATTAGCTAAGACAAAGTTCAAAAACTGTTCAATAATAGACATAAATCAACTGCACTATTTGCAATCAACAATAATATTGTGAATAATCAACAATAGTTATTCCCAGTCATACTTTTGAAATTTAAAATTCAGTTTGAGTTAATGAACTTGCACTAACTGCGAATAATCAATAATAAATCTCAGATGTAGAATAATCAGCAATAATTACCCACTACTATGTTTAAAAAGTAATAACTCGAGATTGAGTTAATGAAACTTATCTTGGTCGTTGACTACTGCTACACAATATAACTTAGCTGCATTTGAAAGACTTATAATCAACAATATTGGTCTCACAATTAGCGTAACACATCACGCCACATAATGCTGTTATTTAAAGTCACTATATCACTTAGACACGTAATCATGTAGTCACAACAGTGTTAAGAACATATACAAACACTTATTAGGTCAAACTATTTTAGTTTGGTTAGACTTCGGTATTAATTCGGTGTCCCGATTACCCTATCAGATAATTAACGAGTTTATTTTCAATAAAACTTTACTCCAAAGCTTCAATATTATTTTAGATAATTAAAATATCCTTTTATAATAATTTTCGGAAGCTTATAATAATTTTCAAATAATTATTATCGTTTATAATGATTTTCCAAACACTGATATCATTTTTAAATGATTTAAATACTGAATAATACCTTTAATATTAATATTTAAATAATATTAAAATATTAATAAAATCCTTGTCAAAATATTAAAGTTATTTATAATAACTCAAAATATTTTTAAAACACTAATATTACCCTTAAATAATTTTTAAAATATTTAAAATTATTTTTAAATAATTACCATTAATATTCAAATATTAATGTATTTTTCATCAAAATATTAAGTCATTTATTATAACTTAAAATACTTTTAAATCATTTATATCATTTTTAAATCATAAAAATCATTTTAAAACCATTTATTTAATATAATTATTAAATAAATTATTATCATTAATATTAAATTATTAATGAATTTTATCTCAAAATATTAAAACTCATCTTTTATAATTTAAAATATTTTTAAACACTTTATTATCATTTAAAATGGTTTTTAAATTATTAAAATTATTTTTAACTAATTTATTTAATATAAATATTAAATAAATTTAATATTATTAATATTTAAATAAATTAAAATATTAATAAAAATTATGTCAAATTATCAAAAGTTAATTTTATAACTCAAAATAAATTTTAAAACTCATTTTTGAATTTTTATAAATTATTTTCTATTGTTATTGATTTATTGAAAATTAAATTAATTAATTTTGATAAAACCGTCGCTATAGGCTTTAGCAACACAAATTGTCACTGTTGGTGGTCTTGAGTTTGAAGAACATTCAAAGTCAGTCCTTGGGTGCCCAGTTTGACCAACTTTAATTCTTGGTTCAAGAGGATTCTGGGCATATAATTGTACTGGTTATGTAGTATTGATGTAATACTACATGTACCAACAATGTTCAAGGTTAAACTACATCACACAATGGAGATCTAAGAGCTCAAAGTGGCTGTTAGGCCTGTTCTGGGCTTTCTTGGTTACCCAGAAACCCAGTCAGTTCCTGATAGCTACTTTGTGGCTTCAATAACTTGGTCTCTGTGAAATGTTTTGGTGTTTGAGTGTTATACTCTTGTAGATCTCATGTCAAAGAACAAAAGTATGACACTTAGGTAGCTTAACTACATCACAATCTCAAGATCTGGGTTGGTCAGAAAACTTGTTCATCGATTTTCTGAAAATTCCAAAAAACCCAAATCGTGTTCGGTCAACCTACTTTGACTGCTCATATCTTTGATTCTGTTGTTTGTTTAAGTGATCTAATGTCATGGTCCTCTAGTCCATATACCAGGGTATAACTATCATACGTCTACATAAGCTAAACATATAACACATGAAAGATCTAAGCCCATGAAAATCTTGTCAGACCATTCTGGAGAATTTCTGGGTTACCTAGAAACTCAACTTCATGATTGGTCAAGCCTTTGACCATTAATATCTTGGAATCTGGACATGATATGAACATAATTCCACTTCCAGATTACTCTCCTTATAGCATACTACAACACTAATACATCTAACAAGTCTAAAAATTAACAAATCTAGATCTATGGCCTATGACATTTGACTGTCAGGCCATAAATCTAGGGTTCTTGACAGTTTTGAAAACTTCATTTTTAAGCACTTTGATGTTATGGATCTATGATATATCATCATAGATCACTAAATAACATCATAAATAAACACAAAAACACCAAAGTTATCTTAGCATACAAGATTAAACTTAGTTAGGGTTTATACCTCTCTTTGAACAATCTTTGATCCTTGCTTCCTAATTTGATCTTGGGGTGTTATGGACCAATCTAAGGACTGATTTACTAGTTTGTTTTCGTGGTTTGAGAGTGAGAGAGTCTTGTCTAGTGTATGGAACTCAAATACGCTTAACTTTGGTTTTTCTCTCTCTTTAATCTCTTATCTTTGATTTAATGAATCTAGATGTTGCAAGGTGGCATATAAGATCAGATTTTGTGTAGATTTTAGAGCACATGGGAGATCTATTAGTGATGAGTCACAAGATTTGGAAAATCTCTTAACTTAAAAGTTAAGTAAAGGGTATTTTAGTAATTTTGCCTTTAAAAGGGTATTTTGGTAATTTTCCTAATAATTTTAAGTGTAGTTTAGTCATTTGACATAATTTCCTTTAATCTTAACCCTTGATAACAAGGGTTTAGGGTTCCTGAATATGAAATTAGGGTTTTCGAAAATACAATTGGGGTTCCTAATCAATCGTTAGGGTTTTCTAACTACCGATTAGGATTTCTAATCTACCATTAGGGTTTACTAAGGTTATATCTTAACTGATCAACCTTTGATCATTAATCCCATACAGTACAAATTCATAATCACAGATACAATTATAATAACTGTATTAACTATCAAATCCCTATCCGTAATTAGGGTTAAAGTTTTCATCAGCTGTTTAATATAACTTCACTCATATTACTCAATCAATAAATAGTTTGACCAACTTGCTTTGCTCATAACACAGATACTCAACATACTATTGATAATCAATACCGATATTAAATAAATTTTTTTTTTCCGTAAAACTAAAATTGTTTAAAATTTAAGGTTCTCACATTCTCCCCTCCTTATAAGGATTCCGTCTCCGGAATCATCACTTTCTTATATTCTAATATTTTTAAAATTCTATCTTCAATTCCTTCTTATAAACACAATACTAATTTGTGATTCATATATTAACCTGTGACTCGGTTTCGCAAATGGAAACAACTCACAATGATATCTACCCAATAATACGTGCGTAAATATATTAATGAACAAAATCTTTACCTGCCATCTCCTCCTGTGTAGCCACTGCATCTTGAACCGTTATGTTAAAAGTGCATGCCGTTTGTCTTCCCGGCTGAGCAGGTCCTTTGATCGTCAGTGTTCCGCTGTTGGTTCCCTTGTTGATGCTTCCTTTATCGGCATTCTTCTTTGGGCAGTTTCGAACCTGATGATCTAACGACCCACAAAAGAAACAACCTTGTATCTTCTTTGGATTGGGATAATTGGGAGACATGTGTCCCTCTTGGCCATAGTTAAAACAGACTCTTGTGATACAAGTTCAAGAATTAATTTATCCAGGAACTAATAACGTCCAAATTGTCAAAATGATACTACTTTGTAGAGTAAAATTCAAGAATGCTCAGAAGAATATTTCCATGAAAAGATACTGGATGAAGCGCAAATATCAAGAATATTCCACTAATTTCATGGAGTATAGAAGTCAAAACTTTAACCAACTGAGTATAATAAAGAATGGAATAACAAAAGAAATCACCAGGCATGCGATAGACCGCACAGACAGGTTATTCCAATAGAATAATAAATAACGGAATCAGGTCCGGCGTAAAACGCACAGACAAGATATTCCAACAGAATAATAAAGACGGAATCAGGTCCGGCGTAAAACGCACAAACAGGATATTCCAACAGAATAATAAAGACGGAACCAGGTCTGGCGTAGAACGCACGGACATGATATTCCAACAGAATGATAAATAATGGAACCAGGTTCGGCGTAAACGCACAGACAGGATGTTCCAGTAGAATAATAACGAATGGAATAATAGAAGAATTTCACCAAGTATAGGGTAGCCCGCGTATACAGGTTATTCCAACAGAATAATATATAATGGAATAACAGAAGTTCTCTTCATGAATACAAAAGAAATAATACCCCTTACCGTAAAAGAAACTGAATATAAGAGTAGAGAAGTAGCAGAATACTTTTCTATAGTTTCTCTATAATTTCTCTCTCTAGAGTTTCAGTGAATTCGTAAGAAATAATGAAGGAATGAGCTTTTATTTATAGAAAAATGGACTGCATAGTAACTAACTCATAAACGGTCTAGATTGATTTACTTTTAAACGGACGGTTCAGATTGATTTAATAAAATATTCTAATAAAACAAAATCTTTTAATATAAAATATATTATATATATATATAACATTTATAAAAAAAAAACTCACGGGATGCATTCCCGTGATTTTCCACCCCATCACCACTTTATCAGTATATATATATACATGTAAACCATTTATATATATATATATGTATATATATATATATATATATATATATATATATATATATATATATATATATATATATATATATATATAAGTCCTCCTTCCCGTGAATCACTGTTGAAAAACAACATCCTAGAAAATTTCATCATTCCACCAACATGTTGCCTCCACCTGACCCACCACTATATATACAAAGAATAATTTCTACCGATTATTTTGAAAAATGGGTAAATGGGGGTCCATAAAATAAGCAAAATTTATAATAGATACTATGCAATAATTACTGTAGCAATAATTGAACAAAACTGAGTGACTTCTCACGTAAGCATCAATAATCAATACCGTGTGCTACTGTGCAACTACGCGTATTACTATACTTTTAACACCGGGTGTTTCAACAGTTAACGGCAAAACTTCCGCCGTTATTTTCATAAAGTATTTTTGTCATTTTCTCAATCCGACAATAATTCCATTGTGGGGTCCACCAATGATTGTGCCGTCGTACGAATATTCCCTGCTAAAACGAATATTCCCCGACCAATCGAATATTATATAACAACTTGCGTACTTTGCAAAATTTATAAATATTACCCACAACTATAACATTATATCAATTTACTCCATAATATTCAAAAATGATATTTATTGAAAATTCATCTTTATTTATAAAAGTTGGGGTCTTACACTGAGCTTCACTATGATTTTCAAACCTTTATTCCAACTCAATTTAGTATCCCAATTTATTAATCAAGAACACGAACGTAGTAAGAGCCACCTCTCGATGCACTAATACCGTATTAACATCAATCCACAATTAAGATAGAAATCCGTTAAACACCTAAATTAACTAACTCACTATATCTCTATGTGAACTGCAATTAAAGAAGGTGAAGTTTAAGCTCTCTATACGATTACATGTGATGTCAAGCGTATCTCTACCTTAACAATAATAAAAAATCTGCTATTGACAAAATTCCTGACACAAATGCTATATTAACTAGGTCTAGATTCGAATCTCCTCTCTCGATTCCTTTCAAATCCACAAAAAACTTTTGATCAGGCAATTCATAAATTCACGCTCAAATTAACATAGATAAACTAAAAATATATTATTGAATTAGAAATCAAAGCTATAGAATCATCGTTTCGCCCAAAGATCCATCACAAGTCTAATAAGTAAATTAGTTCATAACGAATGAATTAAAAACTGAATAATTTGTTGAAAACATCCTTCCAATTACAAATAAGACTAAAGAGAAGAAGAATAATGAAAACCCCTTTACGTAGCCTTGATTCGCAACCGTCGTGACAATCTCTAAAAAATTACTCCTCCAAAGTTTTCCTTGAATCCTCGAAATCGCCCTTTTTTTGCTCCGTGTGTTGTATGAGAGATATTTTTTCCCTTCTCCAAACTCAGCATAAAAAGATATCAAATCAGCTCCACACTTCTCCTAATCCAACTCTAACTCCCCAAGTAAGAAAACCAAATGGAGACATGAAACCTTTTCAAAATCAACCACACATTGTTCAAAGACTCCCACACAAACACTCCTATTACTATCACATTACATAAAGAATTATTAGTTCCCAGTATAGCCCAACTTCTAGCCAAACAGCAAAGTTCGCCCAGCAAATCCCGACACAGCGCGCCCCGTGCTATGGTACACGCACAAGCAGCGCGCCCCACACTATTGTCCCAGAAGGTTTCCTCGCTCCAACGCGCCCCGTGCTATGTCTCCATGCAGCATAGCTCGCCCCGCGCTATGTAGCCAGAAACATCCAAATTACTCGAAATCTTCCTCCAATTGCCACATTCGGATTAAGCCCATGTATTATCCTGCAACAAGCAAACAACCTATCAAAAGTAACATGAATTACCAAAGACTAACAATATATCAAGCTAAACGAACATAAATCGTAGGTTAAAAACCAACTCATCAAATTCCCCCAAACTTAATCGTTGGTTGTCCTCAAGCAAAATGCAATGCAATGTACTAACAACTAACTATGAATCCAGATTTAAGATAATAAATATGATTTGCTCTTACGGCCTCAGAAAAACATGTAAACACGTCATACTTCATATCAAAATCATTCCGCACTTTCTATCAATCCGTACATCTTACTCTGTTATAACTAATATAGTGTGTGTGTGCAACACTCATGCCAACTGATATTGAATCAAATTCAGTTACATAAGCAGTTACTTATCAGGAATTATACAACATAAACTCAAAAAAATTCCAAAAACAAACTAGATCAAGCTTAGCTCAAACAATCACCAAGGCTCAAGTTCCGAATAGGGTATTCATGCTCACTTCTTTTGCACCAATTTGTTTTTTTAACATAGACGGTGGGTTCATTACCCTTATTTTCCCGTCTTTTCTTCTCATTTATTTTATTTTATTTTTTTTTAACATGGTTGGTGAGTGCATTTTACGCTCCATCTCACGCTTGTGTTTATGGGGAGTATTTCTTCTCAAACCACCATAAGACTCAACTACTTCCCAATATTTCCTTCATCTTTTTTTTTCTAGAGCTTATATACCCCAGTCTTCCCCCAAACTTAGGTTAATGTTATCTCTGTCATTCTTTTCGTTTATACTAGCACTATCCTTTAGAAAATTGTTATGTAACAATTTGAACCAATCCATTAACACAGATGTTATTAATGTGCTATCCTTATTATACTAGTTTCAAGCAGAACAAGATCCACATCATAATAGAAACCGCATCAAGATTCTTTTACTTAGTAATATACTTGTCTACACCATTTCAGTTTCATCATTGGCCAATAATCACATATATAATCTAATAACTGGATTCATGCAACTATATGCCCACGATAATATTTTTAATTTTTTTTATATGGAACTAAAAAGCAGATAAGACTAAAAAGCATGAAACAGTACCCCCAAACTTAAAACAAGTAATGACCTCATTACGCCAAAATAAGTCAAAGAAAAGTATGAGGCCTTCCCTGTAAACGAGTTACTACTCGTCGTCGTCCTCTGGAAGATATGTAGGCAGATTGGGAGGATTGGGCATGACAACTGGAGGGGCAGATGGATTGCAGCGGGAAAACGCATCAGCAAGTGTGTTAAATGCATTTGCATTGTACTCATGCATTAAATCTTGACGTTGAGCCAACCAAAGAAATTAATTCCTTGAAGTCCTCGGTGGTGGCTCCTGCCTTGGTTCCGCTGTCACTGGGGGTGAGGGTTGTCGGATCATAATATAGCCTTCACCGCGTGGATGTGATCTCGCCCCTTCCCAAGCCTTATGCTTCTCAATTATTGCATGATCGATGATAGCCATAGGGTGTTGGATAGGTTCGATAGGTTGCCACTGCACTCCCGCTTTACGGCACAAGTCTGTGATTAAAAATCCATGCAACAAACCTCCAGTAGTGCTCCCGCGTAACACCCGGTCGATGGACTCTTGAATACATTCCCCCACATCGACATTATAGAAAGCAATTGAGTTGTTCAAATGGAAATGGTGGTGTACAATTCCATACAATAACCGAGCTCGTGCCTTAGTGACTTCGGTCTGATGGCGCGTGGGCATTAATCGAGCACACAAAAATGCATACCAAGCTTTTCTATAGCGACTAAGTGAAGAGCGTGGAAAGCTTATCTTTTCATTTGTTCCGGTTTGAATGACCCATTGTGTACCCGGTTTGCATAGTCTAACAATCAATTCGTCTAACTCGGGCAAGTCATCTTCATATCTGTCATCTTGTGGTGCCTCTAACCCAAAATACTCATTAATAGCATCGACGTGAAATGCCACCGATTTCCCCCGAACCATGACTACACGGTTTCCCCCGAACCATGACTACATGATTGACATGCTCCATTGCATTTGCATAAAATTCTTTCACTATGTTAATTGCCGCGGGAAGTGGTTGTTCAACCAACTGAAACCAATTCCGCTCCACAATTTGCAAAGCCATGTCGCCATCCAAATTAGCATTCGGCTTCAACCCACGTTCGAGCACCAATGTTTTCTTGTCGATGGTTGTCTTGAATCTGTCAGCGGCCCTCTCACTAACAAACCTAGTGTGGTCATATTGAGGCCTAGCAATGGAGGAGGATGGACGTTGTCTTTTGTTGGATGACATGGTGGTTTGTGGAGTGAATGGGTTCAAGGTTTGGTTCAGGCGTTTTATCGAACAGTTGGTGGATGAACTGAGTTTTTCCCCCAAAGTAGGGTACTTAGTGTAATCTTGCAAGCCAAACTATGAAAACAAACACCAATACCCACTTTTTTTCCTACTTACTTGATATTCAGACTGGAGAAGATGAGCAAGCAAGAGGTGAGATGTAATTCCTTGCGCTAATTGAACCCCTCCGTTTGAGTATGTCTCCCCAAGTGAATGGTTTAAGGTATGTAATGGATGTAGTGTATAGTTGATATGAATTGGGAGAGTGAAGTTTGGATTTTATATAGGAGAGGGAATTCCAACGTGAATTGAATAATGGAAGATGAAAGGTGAAGGGATAGAAATGGAGTAGAAGTTGAAGAGGAGAAGGAGTTATGAGATGTTGTCATGCTTGGTGAATTTAATGATGGTTGGAGTTTGAAGTAGTGGAAGAGAAGTGGTGGAATTTGATTAGGTGAAGGAGAGGTGAAGGAGTTTGATTGGGTGAAGGAGAGGAAAGGTCCCGATTTTAGAAGTAGGCACCTGGGAAATTAACGCAGTGCGGCCCGCACTGCTATATAGGAGAAGACAACGCGGTCAGCGTTATAGGGTCAGGAGATTTCAACAAGTTAGTGCGCCCCGCGCTATGGAGTAGTCTTTGGTGGCGCGGTCCGCACTAGTGGGTCAGAAGATCTGGTGAATCTAGCGCGCCCCGCGCTGGTTCAAGTGCACCCAGCGTTGTGCTGACAGCGAATTAGCTCTCCCAGCGCTGCATGGTCTGAATTGTCTGGTCTAGTAGCGCGCCCCATGCTGCTTCTGCCTATTGGACAGCGTGGCCCGCGCTATGATGGCAGAATGTTTTCTTCTTTGTCCTGCAAATCAATACAAATTTACGTAAAAATTCAATGAAAATTAATTACCTATAAAAAGAAAAGGTAAACAAGAAAAACAAAAGTGTAGAACATGGGTTGCCTCCCAAGTAGCGCTAGTTTTAACGTCGTAAGCCCGACGATGACTCTCGTGTCACTGAGCATCGGCTAGGGTAATGTTGTCAGCATCCCAATTCGCTTCTCCGCCCCAATACTGCTTTATCCGTTGACCGTTGACCTTGAATGTCTCCATCGGGTTTCGGCTGTAGAGTTCGACTGCGCCATGTGGAAACACGGTTTTGATGGTGTATGGTCCTGACCATCTTGACTTAAGCTTACCGGGGAACAACCGCAAACGAGAGTTGAACAATAATACCGATTTCCCCGGTTCGAAAGTTCTATGCATAATTTTCCTGTCGTGCCATTTCTTGACATTCTCCTTGTATAGTTTAGCGTTCTCGTATGCCTGAAGTCGAAATTCATCTAGTTCGTTTAGTTGTAGCAACCTCTTTTCCCCTACAGCTGCTTGATCAAAGTTTAGTTTCTGAATAGCCCAGTAGGCCTTGTGCTGTAGCTCGATTGGTAGGTGACAGGCCTTTCCGTACACTAGTTGGTATGGTGACATTCCTATTGGCGTCTTATAAGCAGTCCGGTATGCCCATAGTGCGTCATCCAACCGAAGTGACCAATCTTTCCGACTCGAATTTACGACTTTTTCCAATATTTTCTTAACTTCTCTGTTCGAAACCTCAGCCTGTCCATTTGTTTGAGGGTGATATGCTGTAGCCACCTTGTGGTTAACCCCATACTTAGTCAAAAGAGCAGTAAAAGCTATATTGCAGAAGTGAGTACCTTCATCACTGATTATTGCTCTTGGCGTTCCAAACCTCGTGAAAATGTTTTTCTGTAGGAATTTGAGGACCACCATGGCATCGTTAGATATTAATGCTGCAGCTTCAACCCATTTCGAGATGTAACCCACCACGAGTAGAATGTACTGATTGCTCAAGGACGAAGGGAATGGCCCCATGAAATCGATGCCCCATACATCAAAGATTTCCACTTCAAGAATTGTTTGTAGGGGCATCTCATTCCGTTTAGATATGTTTCCCACCCTTTGGCATCTATCACATGTTTTCACAAATTGGTGGGCGTCTTTGAACAATGTAGGCCAATAGAACCCGGATTGAAGCACTTTTTTTACTATACGCTCACTCCCATAATGTCCACCATATGCCGATGAGTGGCATTCTTGCAGTATATTGTGCACTTCACTGTAGGGGATACATCGCCGAATCATCTTATCGGCGCATTGTTTGAATAGATACGTCTCATCCCACATGTACCACTTGATGTCATGAAGGAACTTCTTTTTTTGTTGTCGTGAAAGATCCGGGGGAAGCATTTTGCTTACCACAAAATTTGCAAAATCTGCATACCACGGATATTCTGCATTTAACCCAAATAGTTGCTCATCCGGGAATGACTCGTTGATTGCGCATCTATCTTCATCCATTTTCTCCGGATTTTCCAGCCTTGATAAATGGTCGGCAACTTGATTCTCCGTCCCCTTTCTATCTTTAATTTCTAAATCAAATTCTTGAAGTAGGAGAATCCATCGGATAAGGCGTGGCTTAGCATCTTTTTTCGCTATTAGGTACCGAATCGCCGAATGGTCCGTGTAGACTATCACCTTAGTCCCGATCAAGTATGCCCAGAATTTGTCAAACACATACACTACTGCAAGCAATTCCTTTTCCGTGGTGGTGTAATTCATTTGAGTCTCTGTGAGTGTTTTGCTTGCATAGTATATGGCTTGAAACACCTTGTCTCTTCTTTGTCCCAAAATAGCCCTAACCGCATAATCGCTCGCATCACACATAAGCTCAAATGGCATTTTCCAGTCCGGTGCGATTATCACGGGGGCTGTAGTTAATTTCTTCTTCAATAAGTCAAACGCGGACCTGCATTCCGAAGTAAAGCTGGACTTAGCATCCTTCTCTAAAAGACTGCATAGAGATTTTGCAATCTTAGAGAAGTCTTTTATGAACCTCCTGTAGAACCCAGCATGCCCCAGAAAACTTCTAATACCCTTAACTGAGCTCGGTGGAGGTAGTTTCTCGATCGTATCCAGCATCGCCTTGTCCACCTCCAATCCTTGAGCCGACACCTTATGGCTCAAAATTATGCCCTCTTCAACCATGAAGTGGCATTTTTCCTAATTAAGTATGAGGTTTGTATCCTTACATCGCTGCAACACCATGACCAGATTCTCTAGGCAAGTATCAAAATTGTTTCCATAGACCGAGAAATCATCCATGAAGACTTCAACATTCTTCTCCACCATGTCTGAAAAAATAGCCATCATACACTGTTGGAAAGTTGCTGGTGCGTTGCATAGCCCGAATGACATCCTCCTGAATGCAAATGTGCCGTAAGGGCATGTGAATGTTGTCTTTTCTTGATCCTCAGGAGCGATGGCGATCTGATTATAGCCCGAGTATCCGTCCAATAAACAGTAAAACTCATGTCCCGCTAACCTGTCTAACATTTGATCGATAAAAGGTAGCAGGAAATGGTCTTTTCGGGTTTCCTTATTCAATCTCCTATAATCGATGCTCACCCTCAACCTGTCACTGTCCTTGTTGGAATTAACTCGTTGTCCTCATTCTGTATCACTGTCATTCCCCCTTTCTTCGGCACACAATGAACTGGACTTACCCATTTACTGTCGAAAATTGGATATATGATACCGGCATCCAATAATTTCAGAATTTCCTTCTTGACCACTTCCTTCATGTTGGGTTAAGTCGACGTTGATGCTCCACCGATGGACTTGCATCCTCCTCCATCAGAATCTTGTGCATGCAAAATGATGGGCTAATGCCTTTTATATCCACAATCGTCCATCCAATTGCAGATTTGTGATCCCTAAGCACCCTCAGCAACTTTTCTTCCTGCAATTCGTTAAATGCTACAGAAATAATTACAGGTAAAGAATTTGAATTGCCTAAATACGCATACCTGAGATGTTTAGGGAGTGGCTTAAGTTCCAATGTTGGTGGCTCCTCCAATGATGGTTTCAATTTTTTTTGCAACTGTCTCCTCAGTGTGCAGAGGTTCAACCAGTGATTTGAATCGGCTAACTCGTGGGAACTGTTGGGTAAAATCTAATTACGCACAACACGCAAGTATTCGTGGTCAACAAGTAATAAAGTGAAAGTAGAGTATCGTTCCCACGAGGAATTGTTTTATAAAAATTACCAAGTACTAACCCGTAACCAACTCAATCTTATTTAAACGAATGAATTTCAATTTATAAATAAACTAATCCTAATTACCACTAGTTAAATTAAGATAACGGAGATTTAAGATCACAACTTTACTTATTGCTTCATTTAAGTTAACACACTTCTCATCAATTATTCTCTATCTTGAATTGTTAATCAAGAACACAAAAGCAGATAAAACCACCTCTCGATGCATTATACCCATATTAACGTCAATCCACAATTAAGATAGAAATCCGTTAAACACCTTAATCAACTAACCCACTATATCTCTATGTGAATTACAATTGAAGAAGGTTGAAGAATAAGTTCTCTATCAGACAACATGCGATGTCAAGCATATCTCTACATTAACAATAATCAAAAATCTGCTATTGACAAAATTCATGGCACATGCTATCATGATAAGATCTAAATCAATACTTCATCTCTCGAGTTCATATAGATTATCACAATAATTGATGGCCAATCAATTAAACAATTAAGTCCAAATCACAATAGACAATCCTCACAATAGAACGAAGTATATTAAAATAAATTACACAATAAGATCCATTGTAATCTCAAACAAATAATTAGTTCATTGAATTAAAACTAAGAATCCACACTTGAAATAATATTAAAATATAAAAATAAGAGTAGAGTAAAGAATAAATCTGTTGTCAGCAAATCTTCATCTTCCTCAAACTCCTGCTCTTGATCTTCAATGGTCTCCAAGTTGCTTCAATCTCCAAATCTAACTAGAACTAGTGTTTTGATCAAATTTACTCTAATCTAATATAATAGAATCCTCCAAAACTAGCCTATATCCCACTTCTTTTATGTCTCTCATCATGTATTTATAGTTCTAATGGACACCCAAGCAAGTTAGGCAACTAAGAATCCTATTTTTGCTCAAATTGGACATCAAATAACCCAAAATAACTCTTTTCTCGCGCCCTAGCGCGCCCCGCGTTGCGTCTAAGCCTTTCTGGACGCGGTCCGCGCTGCAATGGCAGTGTTTCTGGTGGCCTAGCGCACCCTTAGCGCGGTCTGTGCTGCCCTATTTTCTGCTGCGACGTCCTTTGGTAAAACACGCATAACGTTTGATCTGCTTGGAGTTACGGGTCCTGCCACCTATCAAATCGAAGATATCGACGAGATCTACAACTTTTATGCTTTGAGAATTGACAGATTCAGATTGGATCATGGCACAAATCGGACTTGAAGTAGATGCTATGTAAATGGCAAGCGTGACAACTCTTAGCTTTGATCTTCATTGATAAAAAGGCCATAACTTTCGCATCCGAACTCCGATTGAGACGATTCAAGATGTTTCAAAAATCTAAGAAGTAGATCTACAATATAATCCAAATTCCAACCCAAGAACATGCATCCCACTTGGTGTTAAGAGCCTTGCAATCTTTTCTTCTTGCACTTACTTGCAAATTTTAGTCCAAAAGATGTCCAAATTATTTTTCCTTGCTTCTTCACGCCAATGTCGTGTCATCGCATACAAAATAACATAAAATGTATGAAAAGTAACTAAGAAACATGAGATTAAGCAAATAATTCAAGTAATAGATACCGGATAAGTAGGTATAAAACCTACTTATCAGGAACGAGTCTAGCATCTGTAATAAGTCCACAAATTTCGGGTCGTCTTTTTCTTAATCCCCCAATAAGGTTGTTTCTAACGGATCGTTGATCAAACTTTTGCTAATATCTTCGCTGGTTATTTGCTCAATTAAATCCATTCGATAACACTCTTCCTCATCCATAGGATATTTCATGGCCTTGAACATATTGAATTTTATTTCTTGATCTTGGACCCTCATTGTAAGTTCTTCTTTTTGCACATCTATGAGTGTCCGTCCCGTGGCCAAGAAAGGTCTCCCTGGGATGATCGGGATGTTCTTATCTTCATCGAAATCCAGTATGCTAAAGTCCGCAGGAAATATAAACTTATCTAGTTTTACTAGAATGTCCTCTACAATTCCTCTCGGATATGTGACTGACCTATTCGCCAATTGCAATGAAATATTCGTAGGCTTTGGCGCGGGCAAATCCAATTCTGAGTACACTGACAATGGCATCAGGCTTATACTCGCCCCCAAATCACATAAGCATTTGTTAAACGACATCTTCCCGATAGTGCACGGGATAGTAAAGCTCCTCGGGTCTTTGAGTTTTGGTGGTAGCTTTTTCTGTAACACTGCACTACACTCCTCTGTTAGTGCCACTATTTCAAATTCTTCCCATTTCTTCTTCCTCGATAGAATTCCCTTCATAAACTTCGCATAACTCGACATTTGCTCTAGGGCCTCTGCGAATGGGATGTTAATATGAAGTTTCTTGAACACGTCTAAAAACTTTGCGAACTGCTTATCTGATTTCTGTTTTTGGACCCTCTGCTGAAATGGTGGTGGAGGATAAACGATCGGCTCGTTGTTTTCTTTATTTTTGTTACCCTCCACCACGTTACTGTCATTAACTTTTTCCTCCGGTGTTGCCGAATTTTTTGCACTATTACCCCCGAGATGTTTTCCACTTTTCAACATAACTACTTGACATTGCTCATGATTACCCTTCGGATTTCTCTCAGTGTCGCTAGGTAATGTTCCTTGTGGTCTGTTATTCATTGTTAACGCCATCTTTCCAATCTGATTTTCCAAATTCTTGATTGACATCTCTTGACTTTTCATCACCATTGCTTGATTTTTTGTTAATGCATCAGTGCTGGTTATGAACTTTGACACCATTTCCTCGAAATCGGATTTCCTTTCCTGATGTTGAACCGGTTGTTGATGACTCTGAAAACCAGGGGGATATGATGGTCGTGGAGCTTGATTTTGCTGGCTATTGCTCCACGAGAGGTTTGGGTGGTTCCTATTCCCCTGGTTGTAGGTGTTTTGGTATGTATTTTGCGGAATTCTATTGTAGTTGCCTAAGAACTGAACGGATGCTGGATTTATTGCGCACTGATCTGTTGGATGATCACCCGCACACAATTCACATACTACCATAACCTGCTGAACTTGAGCCCCTATCATCGTATTAACCCTATCATTCATAGTATCAAACTTCATGGATAGTGCAGAAAGGTGTGCTTGTATAGCTGTTACTCCATCTAATTCCAAGATCCCAACCGCCTTTGCCTGTGTCATTCTTGCTGTGGGCCACTGATAATTATTTGCTGACATGATTTCGATCAAATTGTAAGATTCCTCGTAACTCTTAGCCATGAATGCACTGCCCGACGCTGCATCAATACTGGTTCTGACATTCCCATGTAGTCCGTTGTAAAAGGTGTTCATTTGCAGCCACTTAGGCAGTCCATGATGTGGGCACTTTCTAAGTAATTCCTTGTAATGCTCCCATGCCTCATATAGCGACTCCCCATTCTGCTGCTCAAACATAGTTATGTCATTCCTCATTTTAGCAGTCTTCACCGGTGGGAAAAATTTGGCCAGAAATTTTTGAGCCAAGTCTTCCCACGTAGTAATCGATCCTGGTGGAAGAGAATGTAACCAACTCTTCGCCTTGTCCCGTAAAGTGAATGGGAGCAAGCGAAGTCTCACTGCCTCATCCGACACCCCATTGTACTTGAACGTGTCGCACATTTCCAGAAAATTGATCAAATGCTCATTCAGATCGTCATTTGCCATTCCCCCAAACTGACATGAGTTCTGCATCATCTGAATGGTTCCAGGATTTATTTCAAAAGTATTTGCAGTTATTGCAGGCCTAGTGATGCTCGACTGCAGATCAGTCACCTTAGGTGTTGCAAAATCCCTCAACGCTTTCTGGTCTTCGGCAGCCATAGATTCTTCCTTATCAGAATTTTCGAATTCGTTCTTTGTTTCCTCGATCCACTTACTTAACCTCTAAAATCTTCTTTCGATGTCGTCCTCAAAAGGAAGTAAGTCTGGATTTTTGGATCGCATTTGCATACACAAATGTCAAAAACCTGAAATAGGAAAAACAAAACAAAACAAATGTTTAAGTAAAACTAGACTAATTAAACTGATATCGTAAAAATATTAAAATCTAGGCTAAATTTTCCCCGGCAACGACGCCAAAAACTTGTTGGGTAAAATCAATACGCTCAAAACATGCAAGTGTACATGGTCAACAAGTAATATAGTACTGAATAGAGTATCGTTCCCACGAAGACAAATTAGCAAGAATTCTAACTTCACAATTATCAATTTTCTATTAATCCTAATTTTATTAAACTAATCAATTCAATGGTTTTAAATTATAAAAACTAAATGAATAAATAAATAAATAAATTATCACATAACAGTCACCAATATCAAAATCCGGAATTTCAAACAATTAATGGAGAATTAGACTTATGATTTCACCCTGAGCTTCACTCTAATTTTCAAACCTTTATTCCAACTCAATTTAATATCCCAGTTTATTAATCAAGAACACGAACGTAGTAAGAGCCACCTCTCGATGCACTAATACCGTATTAACATCAATCCACAATTAAGATAGAAATCCGGTAAACACCTAAATTAATCAACTCACTATATCTCTATGTGAACTGCAATTAAAGAAGGTGAAGTTTAAGCTCTCTATACGATTACATGTGATGTCAAGCGTATCTCTACCTTAACAATAATCAAAAATCTGCTATTGACAAAATTTCTGACACATGCTATATTAACTAGGTCTAGATTCGAATCTCCTCTCTCGATTCCTTTCAAATCCACAAAAAATAGTTGATCAGACAATTCATAAATTCACGCTCAAATTAACATAGATAAATTGAAAATATATTATTGAATTAGAAATCAAAGCTATAGAATCATCGTTTCGCCCAAAGATCCATCACAAGTCTAATAAGTAAATTAGTTCATAACGAATGAATTAAAAACTGAATAATTTGTTGAAAACATCCTTCCAATTACAAATAAGACTAAAGAGAAGAAGAATAATGAAAACCCCTTTATGTAGCCTTGATTCGCAACCGTCGTGACAATATCTAAAAAATTACTCCTCCAAAGTTTTCCTTGAATCCTCGAAATCGCCTTTTTTTTGCTCCGTGTGTTGTATGAGTGATATTTTTTCCCTTCTCCAAACTCAGCATAAAAAGATATCAAATCAGCTCCACACTTCTCCTAATCCAACTTTAACTCCCCAAGTAAGAAAACCAAATGGAGACATAAAACCTTTTCAAAATCAACCACACATTATTCAAAGACTCCCACACATACACTCCTACTACTATCACATTACATAAAGAATTATTAGTTCCCAGCATAGCCCAACTTCTAGCCAAACAGCGAAGTTCGCCCAGTAAATCCCGACGAAGCGCGCCCCGCGCTATGGTACACGCACAAGCAGCGTGCCCCGCGCTATCGTCCCAGAAGGTTTCCTCGCTCCAGCGCGCCCCGCGTTATGGCTTCATGTAGCACAGCGCGCCCCACGCTATGTAGCCAGAAACATCCAAATTACTTGAAATCTTCCTCCAATTGCCACATTCGAATTAAGCCCATGCATTATCCTGCAACAAGCAAACAACCTATCAAAAGTAACATGAATTACCAAAGACTAACAATATATCAAGCTAAACGAACATAAATCGTAGGTTAAAAACCTACTCATCAATATTCATACAAAAACAAAGATTATATTCATACAGATATATATTTATATATACCCACTTAGCGCTTACGATATTACAATCTTTAATATTACATCTTACTACCAAAAGGTACTATTGCTCATGCTAAATCTAACTACAGTCCACTCCCTTCACATGTCTTCTTCTTGGGACACTATTGAACCCGTGACCCATTCCACCACATGAAAAACATCTTCTTTTATTTGGCTTAGGACATAGACAATTTGGTGAAATATGTCCTTCCTGTCCACAATTGAAACACACATTTTTTTTCATCATACATTCTCCCAAATGATTCTTTTCACACTTGCCAAATGCTTGCTTCTTCTATAAATTTGAATTCCCTGAGTTGTTATCACTGTTATTGTTCCTTTTCCTTTTATTGTTACCCTTCTTCTTCTTGATTATATCTTCAGATGATCCACCACCTTCAGCCTTCATTCTATCCACTTGTACCTTTAAATCGTTCCTTTCTTCTGTTGTTTCGCGCAATGCCTCCGCCGTCTTCCACAATTCCTTCAAGAGAAACACCTTACTCCGTAGTTACTGAACTTCCACAGATACCTGACCTTTTTCTCCCACTTCAGCTTTAATTTTCGATTCCACCTTAGCTTTTTTGGAATCTACTTCTTCATCTTCATTCAGATCCATTTCGGGATACTCATCATGATCACTTTCCAGATTTACCATAGGTTCGTCTCTTATAACTTCCTCAACTGACTCACTTTGAACTGGCACCTCGACTAATGACATTGGTGCAACAACCGCTAACATCTTTGTAACCATCTCATCATCTCCTGACATCCTATAATCAGTTTTAAACAATCTTGATTAGTACATCACCAGTACAAAATTCATATACACTATGTGTCCACACATCTTACTATTGATGCACTTCGTCAATCCCTCACTTAGAACTCTAAATGAGTCTTCTCTATCTTGCTTATGGTTATATTCCTAAGGTTCCCCCCCACTTAAGGTTTATAACCTACAACTTTGATACCAACCTGTGACGCCCCCAAATTTGGGTTACCTAACCCCCGAGTTTAGTGCTCACGATCCATCATATAAATAACATCTAACTACTCATTCATTTATGAATATTATCATACATACCATTAAGTAATATCATTAATACAATATCCCAGGTTTTCTAACCTTGACATAACAAATATACCCTCAGATATACAAAAAGGGTTACATATAACAACATAATAAGTAAAGTTCATATTAACTACTCCTGCAATTAGCCTTTGCCCTTGTCCTTCTCTGACCCTCCTGCTACTTCGTTCTTAGCTGAAATGTTATATTTAAGCAAGAGTGAGCAACGAGTTTGCTCTGCAAGTTAAAACATACAATAAAAGATATGAATCAAGAATACAAGACTCTAGATTCAATAGAATTTTCACTAACGTTCAAAGGACTTTGAATTAGCTGAACAAATCGTTTAGCAATAACAAGACTTTGTCAAATTTTATGCTAATCAACAATTCAATGATAAAAGAGTAAAAAGCTTTCGAAGTTTCAATAATGTTCAATCGATTATCAAGAGATAATACTACTTCAATAACAAAGTGGAATATTTCCAAATTTTATGCTGAGTGATCACAATGGATCTTGAACAAATCGAGTAATTATCAGTTATTCAATGCTAAAATTACCCAGACGTATCAGATAACCATAAAGATTAAATTATACACCTCCGCAAGTACATAAAGTGATTAACTTCATTGTACCTAATATTATGCATAATACTCAAAATCGCGTAACGACCGAATATTTGACCACAAAGTCCCCTTTATATAAGGGTTGTTCATCTCAGTCTTACATCAAGAATTCGTATCGCAACAATATAGTTTGGATTTAAAGAAGTACTATGATTTCAACACATAATATCTATCTTGATCTAGCCGAAATATTTGGCATTGATCTTTCAATAACAAATGAGTTCAAATACAAGAACCTATCAAGTTTCAACAAATATTCGTCTCGCAAAAATAATTAGCTGAGACAAAGCTCAAAAATTGTTCAATAATAGACAAAAATCAACTGCACTATTTGCAATCAACAATAATATTGTGAATAACCAATATTAGTTATTCCCCAGTCATACTTTTGAAATTTAAAATTCAGTTTGAGTTAATGAACTTGCACTAACTGCGAATAATCAATAATAAATCTCACTTGTGGAATAATCAGCAATAATTACCCACTACTATGTTTAAAAAGTTATAACTCAATATTGAGTTAAAGAAACCTGCCTTGGTCGTTGACTACTGCTACAAAATATAACTTAGATGCGTTTGAAAGACCTATAATCAACAATATTGGTCTCGCAATTAGCGTAACACATCACACCACATAATACTATTATTTAAAGTCACTATATCACTTAGACACGTAATCATGTAGTCACAACAGTGTTTAGAACCTATACTAACACTTATCAGGTCAAACTATTTCAGTTTGGTTAGACTTCGGTATTAATTCGGTGTCCCGATTACCCTATTAGATAATTAACGAGTTTACTTTCAATAAAACTCTATTCCAAAGCTTCAATATTATTTTAGATAATTAAAATATCCTTTACAATATTTTTTGGAAGCTTATAATAATTTCCAAATAATTATTATCTTTTATAATAATTTTCCAAACACTGATATTATTTTTAAATGATTTAAATACTGAATAATACCATTATCATTAATATTTAAATAATATTAAAATATTAATGAAATCCTTGTCAAAATTTTAAAGTTATTTATAATAACTCAAAATATTTTTAAAACACTAATATTACCCTTAAATTTTTTTTAAAACATTTAAAATTATTTTTAAATAATTAACATTAATATTCAAATATTAATGTATTTTTTATCAAAATATTAAAAGTCATTTATTATAACTTAAAATACTTTTAAATCATTTATATCATTTTTAAATGATTTTTAAATCATAAAAATCATTTTTAAACCATTTATTTAATACAATTATTAAATAAGTTATTATCATTAATATTAAATTATTAATGAATTTTATCACAAAATATTAAAAGTCTTCTTTTATAACTTAAAATATTTTTAAACACTTTATTATCATTTAAAATAATTTTTACAATATTAAAATCATTTTTAACTAATTTATTTAATATAATTATTAAATAAATTTAATATCATTAATATTTAAATAAATTAAAATATTAATGAAAATTATGTCAAATTATCAAAAGTTAATTTTATAACTCAAAATAATTTTTAAAACTCATTTTTGAATTTTTATAAATTATTTTCTATTTTTATTGATTTATTGGAAATTAAATTAATTAATTTTAATAAAACCGTCGCTATAGGCTTTAGCGACACAAACTGTCACTGTTGGTGTTCTTGAGCTTCAAGAACATTCAAAGTCAGTCATTGGGTGCCTAGTTTGACCAACTTTAATTCTTGGTTCAAGAGGTTTCTAGGCATGTAATTGTACTGATTATATAGTTTTGATGTAATACTACATGTACCAACAATGTTCAAGGTTAAACTACATCACACAATGGAGATCTAAGAGCTCAAAGTGGCTGTTAGGCCTGTTCTGGGCTTTCTGGGTTACTAAGAAACCTAGTCAGTTCCTGATAGCTACTTTGTGGCTTCAATAACTTGGTCTCTGTGAAGTGTTTTGGTGTTTGAGTGTTATACTCTTGTAGATCTCATGTCAAAGAACAAAAGTACTACACTTAGGTAGCTTAAATACATCACAATCTCAAGATCTGGGTCAGTTAAACCTTGTCAGAAAACTTGTTCATCGGTTTTCTGAAAATTCCAGAAACCCAAATCGTGCTCGGTCAACCTACTTTGACTGCTCATATCTTTGATTCTGTTGTTTGTTTAAATGATCTAAATGCTTGGTCCTCTATTCCATATACCAAGGTATATCTATCATACATCTACATAAGCTAAACACATAACACATGAAAGATCTAGGCCCATGAAAATCTTGTCAGACCATTCTGGAGAATTTCTAGGTTACCCAGAAACTCAACTTCATGACTGGTCAACCCACTTTGACCATTAATATCTTGGAATCTGGACATGATATGAACATGATTACACTTCCATATTACTCTCCTCATAGCATACTACAACACTAATACATCTAACAAGTCTAACAATTAACAGATCTAGATCTATGGCCTCTGATATTTGACTGTCAGACCATAAATCTAGGGTTCTTGACAGTTTTGAAATCTTCATTTTTAAGCACTTTGATGTTATGAATCTATGATATATCATCATAGATCACTAAATAATATAATAAATAAACACAAAAACACCAAAGTTATCTTAGCATAAAAGATTAAACTTAGTTAGGGTTTATACCTCACTTTGAACAATCTTTGATCCTTGCTTCCTAATATGATCTTGGGGTGTTATGAACCAATCTAGGGACTGATTTACTAGTTAGTTTTCATGGCTTGAGAGTGAGAGAGTCTTGGCTAGTGTATGGAACTCAAATAAGCTTATCTTTGGTTTTTCTCTCTCTTTAATCTCTTATCTTTGATTCAACGAATCTAGATGTTGCAAGGTGGCATATAAGATCAGATTTTGTGTAGATTTTAGAGCACATGGGAGATCTATTAGTGATGAGTCACAAGATTTGGAAAATCTCTTAACTTAAAAGTTAAGTAAAGGGTATTTTAGTAATTTCACCTCTAAAAGGGTATTTTGGTACTTTCCCACATAATTTTAAGGGTAGTTTAGTCATTTGACATGATTCCCTTAAATCTTAACCCTTAGGGTTTAATAACTATCATTAGGGTGTGATAACTAGGGTTTAGGGTTTTCGAATATGAAATTAGGGTTTTCAAAAATACAATTAAGGTTCCTAATCAATCGTTAGGGTTTTCTAACTACTGATTAGGGTTTTTAATCTTCCATTAGGGTTTACTAGGGTTATATTTTAACTGATCAACCTTTGATCATTAATCCCGTACAATACAAATTCATAATCACATATATAATTATAATAACTGTATTAACTATCAAATCCCTATCCGTAATTAGGGCTAGAATTTTCATCAGTTGTTTAATATAACTTCACTCATATTACTCAGTTAATAAATAGTTTGACCAACTTGCTTTGCTCATAACACAGATACTCAACATGCTATTGATATTCAATACCGATATTAAATAAAAAAAATTTATTCGTAAAAATAGAATTGTTTAAAATTCTGGGTCCTCACAACAGGACTGTCTCGATGCCTACTCGAATGGTAGTTTACGAAGGCTTTTCTCATCGAGTAGATGCTGATGCCTACCTTGCCGGTAGTTTACAATAGTTTGCCTCATCGAACTATCTCGATGCCTACTCGAACGGTAGTTTACAAAGGTTTACATCACCGGATTGTCTTGATGCCTACTCAAACGATAGTTTACAAATGTTTACATCACCGGACTGTCTCGATGCATTCTCGAATGCTAGTTTTCAATAGAAAAATTTTTTCTCTAGTCCGGGCATTTAATGTGCACACATATTTAACTCTACTGGGGATGCATGCTAAACTTTTTAATGGAGATGTGCGCAGATATAGCGCAATTGCACATGTGCAGACCATGCATAATGTGATGATCTAAATTTATCCTTAGGAGTCTATTATCCTAGGTTGATGCATGTTGCTCGTTTTCACGATCAATAAACTCGCACAAGTATACACGGTCTAACAAGAAATACAATGATAAGAAAGTTGTCGATCCCATGAGGAATTATCACTAATATTTACCAAATACCGATTTTATATCATTTCAGTCTTATTCAAACAGCAGAATAAAAGATGATTAATTAACACTAAATTAACAAAGCAAGTAAATGGCTAACATCTGGTATCAAAGGCACTACAAGCTAAGATCATAACTTCCCCCACCCATACACAAGCATTTCGTCAAACACTTGGCGTTCAATGCTTCAATGAACAACTTAACTCTCCCTTTGGTCTTAGTGGTCACGACGGACTGTAGACCGAGAACTCGTAATTGTTCGGACTTCTCTTCCGAGGTATATACAATCTTCCGAGGTATATACAAACATATCATCTCTAATCTACCCAACATGGAATAAAACGAAAAAGAACATCCCAACTAGGCAATTCGACACATTCCTGTGCAAATTAACCAAAGACAACGAATTCTAGCACAAGTTCTCAATGAGGTCACACGCAGCGCACATGTATCTTCCTATCCTATACGCCAATTATGCAGTCCAATTGTGTAGACAAACATAATCACATGTCAGATAATCACGGTCTAATCTACAATCCATTTCCCAATTTCTTATAGATTACCCAATTAATTACTAATTCTGTAGCAATTAAACAATAAGCATATATATATCTGAGCCAAACCATATGGGGCCAACCAAAGAGAAAAGTAATTCAATTCAAATTAACAGTGGGTTCCATTATAATCTTAGAGCAAATATTTAGTTCATAGCTCTTGAAATAAACATCAGTAGCAATATAAATAACATTTATGTAATACAAAATCAAAGGAAATACTAGAAAAGAATAAACTTTGTCAATACTTCTTCAATCTCCAAGAACTCCCTTCGATTCGTGCTTTTCGTTCCGTGTTTGTGACGCCCCCAAATCCGGGTACTTTCAACCCACATATATGGTGCTACACGGTACTACTAATTATACATTCATTCCATCGAAAACAACATCAAAATGAGTGTATTTACTACATTCTTATTACAATAATAATAAATCCTTTCCTAGGTTCTGTTAACCAATACATTCTTTGTTTTCCATTGTATAAGTTCATATAAATATACTAGTCTATTACAGGATAAACTACTTATCCATCTTAGCTTTGCCTCTATCCTTACCGGAACCCTCGGTTCGCTCGGCCTTAGCTGCAATCATATAATTCAAGTAAGAAATGAGCATAACTAGCTCAGCAAGTCTAGCAATATATAATATAACCACCACATCGAGAATTATATGATTAATCTTCGTTAACTAAACAAGTAGTTATGAAGTACTATGAAACATTAAAATAGCACTTTTAATTCTCATAAAACGATTCCAGAGTACATACAATAACTTAGAAATTCTGAGTAGGTCCAAAGACCCTGAACATTCTCTTTGGTTTTCATTCATAAAAATGATAACCCGACACTAAGTTCGTAAGTTCGATATATCTTACGAGCACTTCTAGGTGATCAGCCTATATCACTATATGTTGATCAACACTCATTCGTTAAACGTATATACGTTTAAGTTTTGGAAACCTTGTGTGCCCATCGAATAATCGACGTAAAATACTTTTGTTTATTCATACTCAGACTTACCTTTGAATCCGTACCAAATAATTGGCACAGGATAATATTATCAATTTTATATCGAAAGACTTGTAAACAAATCAATCAAATTCTTAAGATTTATCTAGCCGAGTTAAAACTGGCATTGACTCATTCGTAAAATAATTCATGCACGTTATTACATGAATCACAGAAACTTGACTAACACAAAGGTTAGGCAAGCGTGAAGGAAACTTGCCCTCAAGTGTGTTCAATTAAAGTTCAACCGTTCTCGCTCTTTATAGTTTCTACATGATATATTCACATAACACATTGGAATTAGCTACGAAACAATCTAACCACATTATTTTTACCAACTTCTTTCTCTTCTATAACTTAATTGAAATTATTTCATCAATAATATTTGTTTCGAGTTATTTATCATTCATTACGGCTTATTAATATTCATATGTCATAAATCGACACTCAACAACCATTATTTAAGTACAACAGTAGTTGAAACCCTAATTGATTTTCTAACTCGAACACATTTCCCCCGGATAACCAATATTGAACTCCGTTTAGAAAATACAAAAGTTTTATCTTCATTTCTTATCATTCCCTTACCACGCATACCTATTACATATCATATAACTTTAAGACGCGCGTTAAACTTGAATACGATTCACAATTTACGCTCTTCATTTAAATACTATTAACCAATGTTTAATTCCTAAAATCATCACTATACATGTTCTTTAGGAGTTGTCTCTTCATGTATATTTAGTATATACATGCCCTGTGACGCCCCCAAATCCGGACCGCCACTTGGTCACTCGAATTCGGTTCATCACGTGCTCATGGTAATATAATAGTAACTAAAATTATACATTCACAGCGAAAGATCTAATCTAGAAAAATATACAATGATTTATTATAATTATTCTCCCAAGTCTCGCAACCTACAGTACTTAATAGATTACATAATAATATCGAATAAAGACTTATTACATAATCCCACTTAAGCTTAAACACAGTCTGCAAACAGTTTTAATACAACATAATAGTCTTAAACATAAAGGAACAAGCTAGTCGGTAGCCTTGTCCTTGTCTTTTTCCAAAGATACTTCCCTGTTCCGCCTTAACTGAAAGGTTTTATGTAAGACCCTAACTTTTATAAATAAATATGAATTTTCTATAAATGTCATTTTTGAATATTATAGAATTAATTTGATATAATGTTATAGTTGTGGGTAATATTTATAAATTTTGCAAAGTACGCAAGTTGTTATATAATATTCGATTGGTCGAAGAATATTCGTTTTAACAGGAAATACTCGTACAACGGCACAATCATTGGTGGGCCCCACAACGGAATTATTGTCGGATTGAAAAAATGACAAAAATACTTTATGAAAATAACGGAGAAAGTTTTACCGTTAACTGTTGAAACACCCGGTGTTAAAAGTGCAGTAATACGCGTAGTTGCACAGTAGCACAGTAGCACACGGTATTGATTATTGATGCTTACGTGAGAAGTCACTCAGTTTTGTTCAATTATTGCTATAGTAATTGCTGCATAATATCTCACGTTATTTGATTCAATTATTGTCAATATTTTATATAATCAATAATTGAGACGACAAAGTTGTTAATATTATTATTTGTAATATTAACGATGTTTAGAAGTTCTGTCAAGGAGAGGTTTGGTCACCTAATTGCGAGCCAATAGAGAGAAATTCTTATTGGAAAGCCCCCTCTTTCTTGGGAACGACCTGGTCGATTAATATTTTGAATTATAATAATGATGATAAATGTTGTTAAAAATATTGAGTTAATTTTTATGAGGTGTTTTGTTACTTATTATTTAGATTCTCACTCACTCATTTTTCAAAATTATCGGAAGGAAGTTATATATATATATATATATATATATATATATATATATATATATATATATATATATATATTTGACATGTGTGTGTGTGTTTACGTGTGTGTAGGAGTGTGTGTGTGGTAGTGAGTTTTGGTGGAAAAGTGGAATGCTTGATAGTTAATGTTGGTTGTTTTATTATAAATTGATTTTGGGTGGTGGAGAATTTGATAGGTGTTGTAATATTATATATATAATATATTTAGCATGTGAAGATTGACTTAAGGAGAAGGAAGAATTGAATTGTCGGGAGGGATTGGTATGGTATGATTATAATATATATATATATATATATATATATATATATATATATATATATATATATATATATATATATATAATGTTAGTGGGATTATATGTATATAGCTTGCATGCGAATTAATTCATCCGTGACCTGCCAATTGTTCTGCCCGTGAACTTCATCTAATTATTAATTGTTCACCCGTGATATTCTTCTCAAATAGTATCCTTCAATTCTCCTATAAATAGGATGCTTAGTTAGAATAGAAATCACACCAAAAATTCAAAAAATTCTCTTCTATAATCTTGAGCGTATTTCTTTAGAGTTTTAAGAAGTTTTGAGCGTAGTGCAAGTTTTCTTCAAAAATATTCTCGCCCTACCAGTCGGAATACTCTTCTTTTACGGTAAGGATTTTTATTTGTTGTAATCGTAAGGGGTATTCTTTCTTTCTTACTCATGAAGAGAACTTCTGTTATTCCATTCTTTATTATTCTGTTGGAATAACCTGTATACGCGGGCTACCCTATACTTGGTAAAATTCTTCTGTTACTCCATTCTTTATTATTCTGTTGGAACATCCTGTCTGTGCGTTTACGCATGATTACGCATGACCTGGTTCCATTATTTATTATTCTGTTGGAATAACCTGTCTGTGCAGTCTATCGCATGCCTGGTGCTTTCTTTCGTTATTCCATTCTTTATTATACTAAGTTGGTTAAAGTTTTGACTTCTATACTCCATGAAATTAGTGGAATATCCTTGATATTTGCGCTTCATCCAGTATCTTTTCATGAAAATATTATTCTGAGCATTCTTGAATTTTACTCTACAAAGCAGTATTATGTTGACAATTTGGACGTTATTAGTTCCTAGATAAATTAATTCTTGAACTTGTTTTTATTGAATTCTTATATCATTGTCATCATCCTCATGTTTATATTATGTTGAAAGTCATCTATGGCCTATAGTGCATAGATGGACTTGGTATGATTATGACCAGGGATTATTCAATATAATCATGATCGTAATGTTACAAATGATGTGGTAAAAGTCCTCATTGGCCCGTAGTGCATTGATGGACAGTTATTGGCATGATCATGACCATTGATGAATACACGAATATCCTTGGCCCGTAGTACATGGATACTTTGTGGTCGTGATACTAATGAATATTCTTGGCCATAGTGCAGGGATGATGCGGATTATTTATTAAGCTGAGTCTCAGTGATAAAAGAAATGAAAAACCTTTTAAATCATAGAAGATAGTAGACTTTATTCTCTACTTTACTCTTCTAATGGATTGCTTGTTCCGCTGCAGTTAAACTTGATGTTTGTTATATTTTATCAGTTTAACACTGTTGAAGGCTAATGATAATTTATTCCGCATTATCTTAGTCATAATATTTCTTACTGGGCTAGTTGAGCTCACCCTTTTGCTTTCATTGTTCTCTTCAGGAAATGAGAACGTAGCAGGGACTAGTCGTGGAACAGAGTGATGGTCCAGATGATAGCATTAGTAGTCCTCACTATTCTATGAAATAGTATGATAATAAATGTAATGAGGACCCCATTGAGTTTGTATATTATCTAGATGACAATATTTGTATTAAAACTCACAGCATATGTTTAGTCGTATTTCACACAACTGTTGTATAATTAAGTTGTATTTGAATTCTGTACCATGTATTTGACGACTCAGAATAGGTGATGTATACCTATTTTGGGGGCGTCACAGTTGGTATCAAAGCTTAGGCATATGATCCCTGGCTAAGATGTGAGACTAGAACTAAGAGGGGAGAGACGGGAAATTCCTTCGCTAGTATGACCTACCTAATTTTATTCGGTATTTAATTGGTTGGTCAGAGTATAGAGATAATATATTACATGTCAACTAACCCTTGTTTTGTGGCAGTATCTGAAAATGACATCCGAGAATGTTGAGAATAAC
Organism: Panax notoginseng; assembly: GCA_016801055.1. Lineage (NCBI taxonomy): Eukaryota > Viridiplantae > Streptophyta > Magnoliopsida > Apiales > Araliaceae > Panax > Panax notoginseng. The sequence goes on from CM029023.1 coordinate 86,917,239, forward strand.
AATGGAGCACAGGAGACCGTTGAGTCTCCACATATCAATAATCAGGATAATGTGCATCAAGAAGGCGACAATCCTCATGCAAATAATAACACTGACCAAATGATGAATGATGGATTGTTCAGAGACTTTATGCAATTTATGCAACATCAGGCGAGAGCGGCTTCTGTCCAAAATGTAGGTAGAAATACTGAAAACTCTCGGACGGTCACCGCTAAACAGTTCAAGGAGCTGGGACCACCGGAGTTTATTGGAGAGCCAAAACCACTTAAGGCGGAAGCATGGATAAAGCAGATCACCAAGATATTTGATGTCTTGAGATGCTCCGAGGAGCAAAAGGTTCCCTTCGCCACCTTCATGTTGCGTGAAGAAGCAGATTACTGGTGGGAATCTGTAAAACGTACCCAGCCTGACACACTCAAGATGTCTTGGGAGAAGTTCCAAGAGCTATTCAACGACAAGTACTTTCCCAAAAGTATTCGTCACATGAAAGAGGTGGAGTTTATCAAGTTGGAGCAAAATAATATGACCGTGTCTCAATACGAGGCTAAATTTGCGTAGTTATCCTGGTTTGCATCCCATTTGGTCGATAATGAGGAGCGAATGAAACGAATGTTTTTAAGAGGTTTGAAACCGGAGATACGTCAATATTTTATTTCTCATAAACTGTGTTTGTACTCAGATGTTGTAATAGGGCTCAGTTATTGGAGCGAGGTAACGAGTCAACGCAACCAAGAGAAAGCAGCTGGTAGCATGAAAATACCAGTAGTATCAGTCATCGAAGCGGTGACAACAAACGTGGAGGGAATCAAGATGCCAGAAATGATAACCACTTCGGTGGTAATCATGGCCAAGACAGTAAAAATGGACATTTCAAGAAAAGAAGATTCAACAATGATGAAAAGACGTCAGCACCAGCAACCGTGGTTAAGGAAGGAGAACGACCACCTATCATATGCTTCAAATGCGGAGGGGAGGGACATATTAGTCCAAACTGCGCGATGCCATCCAAAGCGTGTTATAATTATGGAAGAGAAGGTCACCGAGCCCGATTTTATCGTTCACCGAAGGCAAGTTCAGCAAGGATGGAGGCACCAAAGGCCGTCCCAAAAAAGTCAAAGCCGATGGTGCAAGGGAGAGCATTTGTTGTGACCTCCCAGAAAGGAAGGAACCCGAACGAGGTCATCACGGGTAAGCTTATCATAAACTCTAGCGAAGTCTATACCTTATTTGATACCGGTTCTACAAATTCTTTTATTTCTCCTACTTGCGCTCAACGATTAAATTTGACTCCGGAGAAATTAGACTTTGACTTATCTGTTGAAACTCCGTTTGGAGAAACCTTTATTACATCCACTGTTTATAAGTCTTATTTGGTTCAAATTAGTACCCTCACATTACCTGTCGATCTTATTTCATTGAAAATACTTGCATTTGACGTGATTCTAGGGATTGATTGGTTAACTACTCATCATGCAAAAATTGATTGTTTTTGTAAGGTTGTTAGCTTTCATATTCCTAACCAACCTATTATGAGAATTCAAACAACTAAACCATTAAAATCAATCAATGTCATTTCAAGCCATAAAGCTATTCGTTTATTGAAAAACAGATGTCAAGCTTTCTTAGCTCATGTCACGGATCAAAACAAAAATACGTCAGTTTTGAATGATATTTCTGTTGTTAATAAATTTCTTGACGTATTCCCCTAAAACCTTCTTGGCCTACCCCCAGAGCGTGAAATTGAATTTTGTATCGATCTTGAACCTGGTACAAAACCCATTTCTAAAGCCGCATATCGAATGACTCCTATTGAACTTCAAGAGTTAAAGACCCAGTTGTAGGAATTGTTAGACATTGATTTCATTCGTCCTAGTATGTCTCCTTGGGGTGCTCCTGTTCTATTCGTGAAGAAGAAAGATGGGAGTATGCGACTTTGTATTTATTATCGGGAGTTGAATCATGTCACCATCAAAAATAGGTACCCATTGCCACGTATTGATGACCTGTTTGACCAGTTGCAATGTGAAGAACGAGATGTTTGTAATTTAATTTTAATACTTATTGAAGTAAATAAATAAATATTTTTGATGTTCAATTATTAGATTAAATAATTAATTGATACAGTTGTGGTAGATTAATTTAATTATATGTGTTACATTTATTAAATTAATGTGGAAAATTTTTATTATCGAAGTATGTCATTATGTGAGCTTATTGTATTAAATGAAATATTTATTTAAGCATGATGTTATTTTAATTAATTTAATTATTAATTAGAGATTTAATAATTTGATATAGTTAATTTATGAGAAAATCAATTATGTAACTATGTGAATTTATGAGAAATTATTATATTTATTTTATATTAAATTAAATAATATAATTGAGTTATTGTGTATGGGTGTGACATGATTTAAACTATAGTATAAAACTTTTATTAAATTAAATGACATTGAATCAATTAAAGCTTAACAAACAAGGCCCTAGTAGTGGTTGATAGTAGTTACCCATGATTGGGTTAACTGACCTTAGTGCGCATCAGTTCTTTCCTTTATACGTATTCTCTCCTTCATTTTTACTAAGTCTAAGAAATATTCAGAGAGAGAGAGAGAGAGAGAGTTTGAGAATTGTCAGAGAGAATTAAGATATTGTGAAAGAGATTGAAAGAGGAGAATTTAAGAAAACATTGAGTCTTCTGATCTATACCTTACACTCAGGGTAATCTCCTCCTTCCCAAAATTTTAAAGTTACGTTGTTTAAGTTTTATGAAAACGGCTTTCAAGTTTTCTGTAAAGTCTCTGTAATTGAGAAATTATGTTGTTATATGGATATATGTAATAATACGAGTAGCATAACATGTTTTATATATATATATATTGCATGATTCCATATCATAAGTTTCGTAATATGATGACTTGCTATTTCAAAAATTTACAGAGTATGGGTTTTGGCCTTATGGCCTTATACGTGCTATTTCATGTGTTGATCGTATATTATCCTAAATTTTACACCCTTATTTTATTATGCATGTTGATACGAAGAGACCAAACCTTAAACGAACGGATTCAGTGTTATAACGAATCCGTAGTATTAATTTCATGATTTATTTTCAAAATCTTCAAGAATATCAAAGTTAGTGAAATTACATAATTTAATTATGTGATTATGTGTTTTAATGGGTTAAAATCACTCTATAGATGTTGGGTAATGATTATATATGAATATTAATATTTGGGTATGTTAAATTAGTGAAATTAATAATCATAAAATGTGTAACTCGCTGAACTCTGTGTTCTTCGTGAACTGAAAAACATAATCTGGAGTCTCGCGCCGCGGCGCCAACTCCAGAACTGAAGTCCCGCGCCGCAGCTCCAAGTCTCGAGCCGCAGCGCCAAGAGTCCGGCTGCAGCGCCATCGCGCCGCAGTGCGAATACCAAGTATAACAGTGGCGCCGCAGTGCCACTCTCCAAAAAGTTCAGAAATGGAATTTTTAAAAAATGATTAAATCTAGCAATGTGTTAGTAACTTAATGTAATGAACATTTAAACATGTTAGAAGTATAATGTGATGATGAAATAGATGTTTAACATGTAAATAACATAATTACATGTAGATTGAGTTATTGAATATATAATTAAATTATTATTCATGAAGTGATATTATGTGACAGTAAATGTGATAATTTGACTAAGTATAGTCATAACCAAAGTTTAGACAAATGAATAATCGTTGGTGATTAGTTAAGTTATAATTAACTGGTATTGTGAATATGAATGGTATGTAGGATTAAATTCAAAGAACGTGCTTAGTTAAAGTGTAATCTACGCACGAGGCAAGTTTCTTAACCCTACTTGTCATTATTGTTCAAGTTTATTATTTACCTCGAGTAAATTATCATTTCTATTATTCAAGTTCGAATTATTATTAAAGGTTGATTATCTTTTCAAAGTATGATTTTGTTATACAATAATCGTTCTATTGTATACTTCTTGAGATTACTATTCAGATTTGAATATCATTATTGTTGAACCTTGTTAGACTAGTGAACCTTATTGATTCAACTAGTCCATAGTTGATGAACGTTCTAAATTTCAGAACTCTTATTGAATTATCCAAACTAAACTTCTTTTGGTGCGGACTCGAATGTCAAACTGAGATGAACAATCCTGTAAAGGGATTTACTTATGCGTTAGCGTTAAGATATTGTGCACAGTATAGTACTAAGGGCTGATCCCCCTAAGTACGAGAAGAAAGGTCCATAGTCTTATGACTGTTAAAGGTTTCAAGTATAACCCTTGATAACCTAGGGCATAGTTCAAGGTCTTATGACCCTCAGAATTCTTTTGATTCTTTTTATTCATTCTTGATTCAAAAGTTGAGCTTTTATTCAGATGTCTTTGATTCACTCGCATGTTATTATACTATTATTTCATTGTTATACTTGTGGACATTAGTGCTCACTCTTTTTTATTAATAACATTACAGTTAAGAACGAAAGAACTGATGAACCTTCCACTAGTAAAGGCAAGGGCAAGGTTAACAAGTGATGAAGACTTGTTATTTTATTAGATGATGTATTTATGTTTAAGACTTAATTTAATGATGTTGTTAAAACTTATTTGTTTATGATTCCGCACAGATGTTTAAGGTTAGTTTAACCTGGGATTATATTATTATTCGGATGTTGTAACCCTTAAGGGGAAGATTTTATTTCTATCTATTGCATGGTTTGCATTTATTGTGGATAGATAGATAGATGATATTTATACAGTGAACACAAAATCCCGTGGAATTGAAGTATCCGAATTTGGGGGTGTCACAAGTTGGTATCAAAGCTGTAGGTTATGAACCTTAGGTGGGGAAAGAACCTTAGGTAGTAGCTTTATAGAAAGAAGATAGTAATAGAAAATTCTTATCGAGTTCTAAGAAATGAATTCTTTAATTCATTGAAGATAATAAAAGACATTATGTGTTCATGTGTTAATTTATGTGCTCGTTAGTACGACTTAGTAACTAAAAGTTAAAATTTTGGTTGTTAGGATGTCTGACGTTGGAGGAGCTAGTCAAGCTGGGGAGGAAGAACCCCGAGTACCTACAGTACTGACAGAGGAGGAGCCCTGAGACATTCATGTCGTTAGGGAACAGTTGGTATAGAGGGAGTCATCTCCATTGATCACCGTTGTTGGTCAGGAACATGAACCTGAGACTGATCCTGAGGAGGAATTTGATGAGAAAGAGGAAGAGGAAGAAGAGGAGTTACCACGGTACACCGTTGATGCTGAGATGTATGCCACACTTTATGATCGTAACGTAGAGTTACGTGACACTGTCCGGGATTTGACTAAGCGAACGACTGTTCAGCAGACTACTCTTGAGCAGAAGGAGAGGGAGATTTTGACTCTTCACTCACGATTGGGAAATGTAGAATGGGATTTGGTCCACGAGAAGGGTCAAACCGAAGATAAGACCGCAGAGATAGAAAAGTTGAAGAAGGATCTGAAAGAGAGTTCAGAGAGGCTTGCCATAGCAGAGGAGGGATGGCATGGGTAAGAGAATCACGTCGAGCTGATCGTGCAGAAGATGATGGTCGTGCAAAGAAGGCGAAGATTGGGGAGACATATTCTACACTTAACAAGGCAATGAATGAGACCCAAGATCGAGTTTTGAGGTACCCAATCCAGTTCGAAGGATTACCATTGTACATGATGGATCGCAGGACGATGTATCGCATCTTAGAAGAGGAGCGTAGCAAGGCTATTCAGCACTTTAACCGGCAGTGCTATGATTTGCTTAATCATGTGAAGAACTTAATTAGTTTTTAGATGTAAATTCTGACGTGTTTATGAACGAAAGAATATTTTAATGTTTTAAATCCTGTGGATTCTTTATTCCAGGATAGTTGATGTAAATAGCAGTGATGCTATAGTTTGATGTTAAAACTTTTGATTTGAATGAAAATATATATCAAGTTGTTTGAGATAATGTGTTAAGTGATATGTTAAATTGTTGAGTAATGCCTTAACTATTTAGAGAAATAGATAAATTTCTAATAAGCGTTTATTTAACAGAAAAATGCCGCAAAGGAGAAGACAACAACGTCAACCGGCTCAGGAAGAGTCAACCAATAATAACAATAATGCCAACGCTAATCCCGTTCAGCAGTTGGTGAACTTACTGACTGGAGCCATGAATAATCAACCTCAAGCTCCACCCAATACTACGTTTAAAGATTTCAAGGCGGTGGGACTGCCAGAGTTCAAAGGTTCCATGAACCCAATCGACGCTCAAACGTGGGTTATGGAAATTGAGAAGGCTTTCAACGTTGCTAGGGTTAGAGAAGACCAGAAGACCATTTTTGCAATGTGTATTCTGAAGTCTGAGGCTAGCTACTGGTGGCAACCAAACAAAGTGCGAGGAGGTGAAGGTGTAATTACGTGGGAAAGATTTAAAGAGATGTTCTTCGAAATGAATTTCCCGACCAGTTCACAGAACCAGATGGAGGTTCAATTTCTAGAGTTGAAGCAGGGAAATATGAGCGTACCTGACTATGCGGCTAAGTTCAACGAGTTGGCAAGGTTCGTCCCGTATCAAGTACACACTGACGAGAGAAAAGCAAGAAGATTCGAACAAGGACTAAAGCCTTGGGTATACAGTAAAGTTTCAATGTTTCAGCTAAACATGTTTGCCGGAGTACTGGAAAAGGCCATCCTCGCTAAAGGTGGAAGCGATGCAGTGACCAAGTATAATCAAGAGCAGAAGAAGAAGAAGAGTAAGAATGAAGGTAATAATAAGACTGCTGGGAGTAGCACTGAGGGTAGTCATAATCAGAAGAGAAAGGGGACGGATAACTCGTCAGCTGGAAGTCAACAAGGAGGGCAGAAGAAGAAGATCGAAGCGTGCTCAAATTACAGAAAAGCTCATTTGGGAGTTTGCATGAAAGGGAAGCGAGTGTGCTACAATTGTGGTCAGGAAGGCCACATAGCACCAAATTGTCCTAACCCAAAGAAGGGTGCTTGTTTCAATTGTGGTTCGAAAGATCATCTAGCAAGAGACTGCCCTAAGAAGGGATCAGGAGGAGCAGTACCAGGAGGTAACCGTGGAAATAATAGTGGAAATGCCTTAACCATCACCTGACCAACCGCAACGAATCGACCTACCGCCAGGACTTTCAATATGACGGTACAGGATGCAATTCAGTCTCGCGATGTGGTGTCAGGTATCATTCCGATCAATAAAATTAACGCTTATATTTTATTTGATTCGGGTGCTACTTGTTCCTTTATATCCGATGACTTTGCTAATAGTTTAGATTTGCTTAAGGATGAGTTGGAATATCCCATGAATACAGAAATGGCAAATAGAGAGATAATTCCCGTTAAATACGTGTATAAGAACTGTAGAGTGGATATTAAGGGTAATATCATGAACGTAGATCTTATTCCTATTTGACTTGGGGAATTTGATGTTATCTTGGGAATGGATTGGTTATTCAATTACAGAGCTGTAATTGATTGCCAAAAGAAGAGTATTAACCTTATGACTCCGTGAAAGGTTGTGTTTTATGGTAGCAAGTCACCTAGACAAGCGAGTTGTCTGACGATGATGCAGGCCAGGAAGTTATTAAGACAAGGCTATGTAGGATACTTAGCTTACATAGTCGACAGTTGAAAAAAGAATCCTAAGGTAGAAGAGATACCGATTGTGAGGGATTTCATCAACGTATTTCCAGACGATTTGTCAGGACTTCCACCAGATAGAGAAATAGATTTCGTGATCGATTTGGCGCCCGAAACTGCTCCAATATCGAAGGCACCATACAGAATGGCACCAGTAGAGATGAAAGAATTAATGGTACAATTACAAGAATTGCTGGACAAGAAGTACATTCAACCGAGCGTATCGCCGTGGGGAGCGCCGGTGTTGTTTGTGAAAAAGAAGGACTGATAGATGCGGCTCTGCATTGACTACAGAGAACTGAATAAGGTCACGATTAAGAACATATATCCATTACCGAGGATCGACGACTTGTTTGATCAATTAAAGGGAGCAAGATACTTTTCCAGATAGACTTGAGGAGCGGTTATCATCAATTGAAGGTGAGACCAGAGGATATACTGAAGACCGCGTTCAGAACTTGATATGGTCACTACAAATTTTTAGTAATGTTATTTGCTCTAACGAATGCTCATGCAGCATTTATGGGACTAATAAATGGTGTGTTCAAGCCATTTTTTGACAAATTCGTGGTGGTATTTATAGATGACATTTTGGTATATTCCAAAACCAAAGAAGAACACAAAGAACATTTGAGGTTAACATTGGAAGTATTGAGAAGGGAGAAGTTGTACGCTAAATTTTTGAAATACGAATTCTGGATCGAGCGAGTACAATTTCTTGGTCACGTGATTGATAAAAATAGAATTTCGGTAGATCCATCCAAAGTAGAAGCCGTGATTAACTGGGATCAGCCGAGGACACCGTCAGAAGTAAGAAGTTTTCTTGGATTAGTATGATATTATAGAATATTCATTCAAAATTTTTCTAAGATCGCAGCTCTGTTAACAAATTTAACTCGAAAAGCTGTGAAATTTGTTTGGATGGAGAAGTGTGAGGAGAGCTTTCAAGAATTAAAGAAGAGGTTGAGTACGGCTCCTGTGTTATCTCTTCCAGATGAAAAAGGCAATTTTGTTATTTTTAGTGATGTGTCACATAAAGGACTTGGCTGTGTGCTGATACAAAACGGTAAAGTCATTGCGTATGCATCACGACAATTGAAGGATTACGAGAAGTGATACCCGACCCATGACTTAGAGTTGGCTGCAGTTGTGTTTGCTTTGAAAATTTGGAGGCACTATCTCTACGGGGAGAAGTGTGAAATATATACAGACCACAAGAGTCTGAAATATATTTTCACACAGAAGGACTTAAATATGCGTCAAAGAAGATGGTTGGAATTGATCAAGTATTACGACTATGAGATTTTATACCATCCGGGTAAAGCGAATGTAGTTGCCGATGCCTTAAGTAGAAAGGGTCGTGAGAAATTGATGATGTTGACTGCTTAGGAGGAGCTAATTGTAGAAATAAAGAAACTAGAATTGGAAGTGAAGTATCCAATAGAGATTGATGAGAAGCTATTTCAGATGAAATTTGGTACAACTCTACTAGATAAAGTGAAGGAGGCTCAGCTTCAGGATGATGAATGCAAAAAGGTGACAAAGAAGATATCTGAAGGATCTGAACGAAGATTTAAGATGCATAAGGAAGGAATACTAAGATTTGAAAGTAGAATTTGGGTTCCGCCAATACAAGAGATTAAGGAAGAAATTTTAAGCGAGACTCATAGTTCAAGATATTCGATTCACCCTGGTAGTACCAAGATGTATCAAGATCTTCGACAACATTTTTGGTGGCCGAATTTAAAACGTGATGTTGCAGAATGTGTCGCCAAGTGTCTTACCTGTTAGAAAGTAAAAGCAAAACATCAGAGACCAAGTGGATTGCTTCAACCGTTGGAAATCCCAGAATGGAAATGGGAACATATTACAATGGACTTCGTGGTTGGCCTTCCGACTACTCAGAAAGGCTACGACGCAGTATGGGTTATCGTTGACCGATTGACGAAATCTGCACACTTCCTTCTGATCAAAATCAGATTCAATTTAGATCAATTGGCAAGGTTATACGTAAAAGAGAATGTTTCGAGGCACGGAGTTCCGGTGTCAATTGTTTCAGATAGGGATCCGCGCTTCACATCGAATTTTTGGAAACGTCTTCAGGAATGCATGGGTACGCAATTGTGAATGAGTACAACATACCACCCTCAAACAGACGGACAGAGCGAGAGAACGATTCAAACATTAGAAGATATGCTAAGAGCCTGTGTGATGGACTTCAAAGGAAATTGGGATGATCACCTACCGTTAGTAGAGTTCGGCTATAATAACAGTTACCACGCTAGTATTGGCATGCTGCCTTACGAAGCATTATACGGCAGAAAGTGCAGAACTCCGCTTTACTGGGATGAAGTAGGTGAAAGATAATTGCTAGGGCCAGAATTGGTACAGCAGACGGCAGAAATAGTCAAAGTGATCCGAGCACGACTGGTAGCGGCTCAAGATCGCCAGAAGAAATACACTGATCCACATCATAAAAATATCGAGTTTGAATCAGGTAGTTATGTTTTCTTGAAGGTCTCTCCCTGGAAGGGGAAGATCAGGTTCGGAAAGAAAGGGAAATTGAGCCCAAGATTCATTGGACCATTTGAAGTATTACGTAGAATCGGAGAAGTCACGTACGAGATAGCCTTACCTCCAGCACTCGAGAATGTCCACAACGTCTTCTATGTTTCTGTGTTACGACCCTACAAAGCTGATTACAAGCATGTAATTGAATACGAACCCCTGTATTTTGAGAAAGACTTATCTTACGAAGAAATTCCTGTCCAAATTGTCGACCGAAAAGAACAAGTTATCAGAAAAAAAGTTATACCTTCTGTTAAGGTAATTTGGAAGAACCACAAAACTGAAGAAGCTACGTGAAAACTCGAAGAGAATATGATGAAGAACTACCCTCATTTATTTACTTAATTATGTGTAAGCGATTCTGTGGACATAATCTTTGTAGGGGGGAGAATGTAACGGGTCGAAGTTATTGAGTCGTGATTCTGGGGACAGAATCCTTTTATGGGGGGAAAGATGTTACGAACGAGATGTTTGTAATTTAATTTTAATATTTATTGAAGTAAATAAATAAATATTTTTGATGATTTAATTATTAGATTAAATAATTAATTGATGCAGTTGTGGTAGATTAATTTAATTATATGTGTTTCATTTATTAAATTAATGTGGAGAATTTTTATTATCGAAGTATGTCATTATGTGAGCTTATTGTATTAAATGAAATATTTATTTAAGCATGATGTTATTTTAATTAATTTAATTATTAATTAGAGATTTAATAATTTGATATAGTTAATTTATGAGAAAATCAATTATGTGACTGTGAATTTATGAGAAATTATTATATTTATTTTATATTAAATTAAATAATATAATTGAGTTATTGTGTATGGGTGTGACATGATTTAAACTATAGTATAAAGCTTTTATTAAATTAAATGACCTTGAATCAATTAAAGCTTGCCAAACAAGGCCCTAGTAGTGGTTGATAGCAGTTACCCATGATTAGGTTAACTGACCTTAGTGCGTATCAGTTCTTTACTTTATACGTATTCTCTCCTTCATTTTTACTAAGTCTAAGAAATATTCAGAGAGAGAGAGAGAGAGAGTTTGAGAATTGTCAGAGAGAATTAAGATATTGTGAAAGAGATTGAAAGAGGAGAATTTAAGAAAACATTGAGTCTTCTAAACTATACCTTACACTCAGGGTAATCTCCTCCTTCCAAAATTTTTAAAGTTACGTTGTTTAAGTTTTCTAAAAATGGCTTTCAAGTTTTCTGTAAAGTCTCTGTAATTGAGAAATAATGTTGTTATATGGATATATGTAATAATACGAGTAGCATAACATTATATATATATATATATATATATATATATATATATATATATATATATATATATATATATATATTACATGATTCCATATCATAAGTTTCGTAATATGATGACTTGCTATTTCAAAAATTTACAGAGCATGGGTTTTGGCCTTATGGCCTTATACGTGATATTTCATGTGTTGATCGTATATTATTCTAAATTTTACACCCTTATTTTATTATGCATGTTGATACGAAGAGACCAAACCTTAAACGAACGGATTCGGTGTTATAACGAATCCGTAGTATTAATTTCATGATTTATTTTCAAAATCTTCAAGAACATCAAAGTCAGTGAAATTACATAATTTAATTATGTGATTATATGTTTTAATGGGTTAAAATCACTCTATAGATGTTGGGTAATGATTATATGTGAATATTAACATGTGGGTATGTTAAATTAGTGAAATTAATGATCATAAAATGTGTAATTCGCTGAACTCGGTGTTCTTCGTGAACTGAGAAACAGAATCTGGAGTCTCGCGCCGCGGCGCCAACTCCAGAACTGAAGTCCCGCGCCGCAGCGCCAAGTCTCGAGCCGCAGCGCCAAGAGTCCGGCTGCAGCGCCATCGCGCCGCAGCACCATCGCGCCGCAGCACAAATACCAAGTATAACAGTGGCGCCACAACGCCACTCTCCAGAAAGTTCAGAAATGGAATTTTTAAAAAATGATTAAGTCTAGCAATGTGTTAGTAACTTAATATAATGAACATGTAAATATGTTAGAAATATAATGTAATGATAAAATAGATGTTTAACATGTAAATAACATAATTACTTATAGATTGAGTTATTGAATACATAATTAAATTATTATTCATGAAGTGATATTATGTGACAGTAAATGTGATAATTTGACTAAGTATAGTCATAACCAAAGTTTAGACAGAAGAATAATCGTTGGGGATTAGTTAAGTTATAATTAACTGGTATTGTGAATGTGAATGGTATGTAGGATTAAATTTAAAGAACGTGCTTAGTTAAAGTGTAATCTACGCACGAGGCAAGTTTTCTAACCCTACTTGTCATTATTGTTCAAGTTTATTATTTACCTCGAGTAAATTATCATTTCTATTATTCAAGTTCGAATTATTATTAAAGGTTGATTATCTTTTCAAAGTATGGTTTTGTTATACAATAATCGTTCTATTGTATACTTCTTGAGATTACTATTCAGATTTGAATATCATTATTGTTGAACCTTGTTAGACTAGTGAACCTTATTGATTCAACTAGTCCATAGTTGATGAACGTTCTAAATTTCAGAACTCTTATTGAATTATCCAAACCAAACTTCCTTTGGTGCGGACTCGAATGTCAAACTGAGATGAACAACCCTGTAAAGGGATTTACTTATGCGTTAGCGTTAAGATATTGTGCACAATATGTTACTAAGGGCTAATCCCCCTAAGTACGAGAAGAAAGGTCCATAGTCTTATGACTGTTAAAGGTTTCAAGTATAACCCTTAATAACCTAGGGCATAGTTCAAGGTCTTATGACCCTCAGAATTCTTTTGATTCTTGTTATTCATTCTTGATTCAAAAGTTGAGCTTTTATTTAGATGTCTGTGATTCACTCGCATGTTATTGTACTATTATTTCATTGTTATACTTGTGGGCATTAGTGCTCACTCTTGCTTATTAATAACATTGCAGTTAAGAACGAAAGAACTGACGAACCTTCCACTAGTAAAGGCAAGGGCAAGGTTAACAAGTGATGAAGACTTGTTATTTTATTTGATGATGTATTTATGTTTAAGACTTAATTTAATGATGTTGTTAAAACCTATTTGTTTATGATTCCGCACAGATGTTTAAGGTTAGTTTAACCTGGGATTGTATTATTATTTGGATGTTGTAACCCTTAAGGGGAAGATTTTATTTCTATCTATTGCATGGTTTGCATTTATTATGGGTAGATAGATAGATGATATTTGTACAGTGAACACCAAATCCCGTGAAATTGAAGTATCCGGATTTGGGGGTGTCACATGCAAGGAGCCAAATTCTTTTCAAAGATTGATCTTCGTTCTGGATATCACCAATTAAAGATTAGAACCGATGACATTCCAAAGACGACTTTTAGAACTTGATACGGGTATTATGAATTCCTAGTCATGTCCTTTGGATTGACTAATGCTCCTGCTGCCTTCATGGATATGATGAACCGAGTATTCAAGGAATATTTGGATCACTTTGTGGTCGTCTTTATTGATGATATTCTTATTTATTCCAAAAGCCGTGAAGATCATGAGCAACACTTGAGGCTGACACTCCAAAAGCTTCGTGAATATAAGCTTTATGCCAAGTTGAAGAAATGTGAGTTCTGGATTGAGGAGGTAGCATTCCTTGGGCACGTAGTATCAAGTCATGGAATATCTGTTGACCCGACAAAAATTAAAGCAATTCAAAGCTGGGGGCAACCTAAATCAGTGACCGAAGTACGTAGCTTTCTCGGTTTAGCTAGTTATTATCGGAGATTCATGGAAGGATTTTCTCGAATCGCTACTTTATTAACTCAGCTAATTCGGAAAGATACAAATTTTGGTTGGAGCGAAGAATGTGCGAAGAGTTTTCAAGAACTCAAGAGGAGACTCATTTCAGCACCTGTTCTGACAATACCATCTGGCTCGGAGGGATTTATCATCTATAATGATGCTTCGGGCAAAGGGTTGGGATGTGTTCGCATGCAACATAGAAAAGTCATAGCCTATGCCTCAAGACAACTCAAAGAATATGAGAGGAATTATCCTACTCATGATCTAGAGTTAGCAGCTGTTGTCTTCGCACTTAAAATTTGGAGGCATTACTTGTATGAGGAGAAAGTGGAGATCTTTACGGATCATAAAAGCCTCAAATATTTCTTCACTCAAAAGAAACTCAACATGCGACAACGACATTGGCTTGAATTGTTGAAAGATTATGATCATACCATCCAATACCATCTTGGAAAAGCGAATGTGGTAGCTGACACATTGAGTAGAAGATCATATGCAAGTACAAGTGCGATATTATCAATGCAAAGGCCCATTTTGTGTGACTTACAAAGGATGGAGATAGAGTTAAAGACTCCAGGGACCCATGTGATGATGGCAAATATACGAGTAGAACCATCTTTAATCGATAAAGTTAAAGCTGCTCAAGCTACAGACCTGGAGCTGATGCGTATGAGAAAGAAAGTGCAAGAAGGTGCTATGCCGGAAGCAAGAATCGATGAAGAAGGAATACTTCGAGTCAACTCCAGAGTTTGTGTTCCTAACGACCCTGATTTAAAGTATAAAATTATGATGGAGGCGCACAACACACCGTTTGCAATCCATCCTGGGAGTACCAAAATATATCATGATCTTCGTCATACATTTTGGTGGAGCAATATGAAGAGAGAAATAACGCTGTTTATCTCAATGTGTCTAACTTGTCAACGAGTTAAGGCGGAGCATCAAGTACCAAAAGATCCATTGCAACCACTTGAAATTCTAGAATGGAAGTGGGAGCACATTACCATGAATTTCATTACAGGTCTTCCTAAGGTTTCTCAAGGCATAGATGCGATTTGGGTCATTGTTGATAGATTGACCAAGTCTGCTCATTTCTTACCGATACGAGAAACTTATACACTTGAACGTCTTGCTCGTATGTACATAAACGAGATTGTATGACTGCATGGTATGCCAGTATCCATAGTTTCTGATCGAGACCCACGATTCACTTCACAATTTTGGGTTAGTTTACAGAAAGCTATGGGCACAGATTTACGATTTAGCTCGGCATATCATCCTCAGATGGACGGGCAGTCGAAGAGGACTATTCAAACTCTTGAAGATTTATTAAGACTTTGTGTCCTTGATTTCAAGGGAAGTTGGAACAAGTTCTTACCATTGGTGGAGTTTTCCTACAACAACAGTTATCAAACAAGTATTGGCATGGCTCCATTTGAGGCGTTGTATGGAAGAAAGTGTCGTTCTCCAGTATGCTGAGATGAGGTGGATGAAGCAACGTTGTTGGGACCGAAATTAGTACGAATGACTACGGAAAAGATTCAAACGATCCGACAATGTATAAAAACCTCACAAGACCGACAAAAGAGTTATGTTGATCTTCATCGAAAGGACGTGGAATTCGATATTGGAGATCATGTGTTGTTACGTGTTGCTCCATGGAAAGGAGTTATGAGATTTGGAAAGAGAGGAAAGCTCAATCCTCGATTCATTGGCCCATTTTTAATCCTCGATTGAGTAGGAGCTGTGACCTATAGACTCGCTTTACCGCCAAGTATGTCTCGTGTTCATAACGTTTTTCACATATCCATGTTACATAAATATGTGGAAGACCCGAACCACATTATTGAGTTAGAACCAGACGAAATAGTAGAAGATTTGACGTATGAAGAGGTTCCTGTTCAAATCTTGGATAAGAAGGAACATATTCTACGCTCCAAGGTTATACCTCAAGTCAAAGTTTTGTGGAGAAATCACGATGTTGAGGAAATGACTTGGGAGTTACAATCTGAAATGAAATCAAGGTATCCTTACCTCTTCGACATACCAGGTACGTACCCTAATTTCGAGAGAAAAATTTCATAAGAAGGGGAGGTTGTAAGACCCCAACTTTTATAAATTAAGATGAATTTTCTATAAATATCATTTTTGAATGTTATGGAATTAATTTGATATAATGTTATAGTTGTGGGTAATATTTATAAATTTTGCAAAGAACGCAAATTGTTATATAATATTCGATTGGTTGGAGAATATTCGTTTTAACAGGGAATACTCGTACAACGACATAATCATTGGTGGACCCCACAACGAAATTATTGTCGAATTGAGAAAATGAAAAAAATACTTTATGAAAATAACGGCAGAAGTTTTACCGTTAACTGTTGAAATACCCGGTGTTAAAAGTACAGTAATACGCGTAGTTGCACAGTAGCACATGGTATTGATTATTGATGCTTACATGAGAAGTCTCTCAGTTTTGTTCAATTATTGCTACAGTAATTGCTGCATAATATATCACATTATTTGATTCAATTATTGTCAATATTTTACATAATCAATAATTGAGATGACAAAGTTATTAATATTATTATTTGCAATATTAACGATGTTTAGAAGTTCTGTCAAGGAGAGGTTTGGTCACCTAATTGCGCGCCAATATGGAAAAATCCTTATTGGAAAGCTCCCTCTTTCCTGGGAACGACCTGGTCGATTAATATTGTGAATTATAATAATGATGTAAATGTTGTTAAAAATATTGAGGTAATATTTATGAGGTATTTTGTTACTTATTATTTAGATTCTCACTCACTCATTTTTCAAAATTATCGGAAGGAAGTTAAAAAGTATATATATATATATATATATATATATATATATATATATATTTGAAATATGTGTGTGTGTGTGTGTGTGTTTACGTGTGTGTAGGAGTGTGTGTGTGGTAGTGGGTTTTGGTGGAAAAGTGGAATGTTTGATAGTTAATGTTGGTTGTTTTATTATAAATTGATTTTGGGTGGTGGAGAATTTGATAGGTGTTGTAATATTATATATATAATATATTTAGCATGTGAAGATTGACTTAAGGAGAAGGAAGAATTGAATTGTCGGGAGGGATTGGTATGATATGATTATATATATATATATATATATATATATATATATATATATATATATATATATATATATATATATATAATGTTAGTGAGATTATATGTATATAGCTTGAATGCGAATTAATTCATCCATGACCTGCCAATTGTTCTACCCGTGAACTTCGTCTAATTATTAACTGTTCACCCGTGATATTCTTCTCAAATAGTATCCTTCAACTCTCCTATAAATAGGATGCTTAGTTAGAATAGAAATCACACTAGAAATTCAAAAAATTCTCTTCTATAATCTTGAGCGTATTTCTTTAGAGTTTTAAGAAGTTTTGAGCGTAGTGCAAGTTTTCTTCAAAAATATCCTCGCCCTACCAGTCGGAATACTCTTCTTTTACGGTAAGGGATATTATTTGTTGTACTCGTAAGAGGTATTCTTTCTTTCTTACTCATGAAGAGAACTTCTGTTATTCCATTCTTTATTATTCTGTTGGAATAACCTGTATACACGAGCTACCCTATACTTGGTGAAATTTTTCTGTTACTCCATTCTTTATTTTTCTGTTGGAACATTCTGTCTGTGCGTTACGCATGACCTGGTTCCATTATTTATTATTCTGTTGGAACATCCTGTCTGTGCGTTTACGCATGACCTGGTTCCGTTATTTATTATTCTGTTAGAATATCCTGTCTGTGCGTTTACGCATGACCTGGTTCCGTTATTTATTATTCTGTTGGAATAACCTGTCTGTGTGGTCTATCGCATGCCTGGTGATTTCTTTTGTTATTCCATTCTTTATTATACTCAGTTGGTTAAAGTTTTGGCTTCTATACTCCATGAAATTAGTGGAATATCCTTGATATTTGCGCTTCATTCAGTATCTTTTCATTGAAATATTCTTCTTTGCATTCTTGAATTTTACTCTACAAAGCATTATCATGTTGACAATTTGGACGTTATTAGTTCCTAGATAAATTAATTCTTGAACATGTTTTATTGAATTCTTATATCATTGTTATCATCCTCATGTTTATATTATGTTGAAAGTCATCTGTGGCCTGTAGTGCATAGATGGACTTGGTATGATTATGACCAGGGATTATTCAATATAATCATGACCGTAATGTTACAAATGATGTGGTAAAAGTCCTCATTGGCCCGTAGTGCATTGATGGACAGTTGTTGGCATGATAATGACCATTGATGAATACACGAATATCCTTGGTCCGTAGTGCATGGATAATTTGTGGTCGTGATACTAATGAATATCTTTGGCCGTAGTACAGGGATGATGTGGATTATTTATTAAGCTGAGTCTCAGCGATAAAAGAAATGAAAAACCTTTTAAATCATAGAAGATAGTAGATTTTATTCTCTACTTGACTCTTCTAATGGATTGTTTGTTCCGCTGCAGTTAAACTTGATGTTTGTTATATTTTATCAGTTTAACACTGTTGAAGGCTAATGATAATTTATTCTGCATTATCTTAGTCATAATATTTCTTACTAGGCTAGCTGAGCTCATCTTTTTGCTTTCATTGTTCTCTTCAGGAAATGAGAACGTAGCAGGGACTAGTCGGGGAACAGAGTGATGGTCGAGATGATAGCATTAGTAGTCCTCACTATTCTATGAAATAGTGTGATAATAAATGTAATGAGGACCCCATTGAGTTTGTATATTGTCTAGATGACAATATCTGTATTAAAACTCACAGCATATGTTTAGTCGTATTTTACACGACTGTTGTATAATTAAGTTGTATTTGAATTCTGTACCATGTATTTGGCGACTCAGAATAGGTGATGTATACCAATTTTGGGGGCGTCACATTTTAAATAAGCAAGAATGTGCACAAATTGCCCAGCAAGTAATATACAACAAGGGAAATGAGTATTATATCACGAGTTTAAAATATCGAAGTATCATCTCTAAGATAGTTCAGGGTTTCAGAATAATATGATGAATAACGAATATCAACAATTCTTGAATCAAATCCTTTGGAATATGAAACGATAATTCAATAGAGATCAACAGATATGAATTCAAAGGCTATCAACGTATCCAACTGGATAAAACGATTTATACTGAGCAGTCACTAAGGACTATTGAACACCTACTAGAATCATCAATATTAAACTGATAACCCAAAAGAAATAAGTATGATAGATGATCAGTCTATAATACTCTATGTTATGCATAACAGCACAGTAATATTCATGCGTGTTGAGGCTTCCAACAATAAACACTCCCCTTACCATAAGGGTTGTTAAACTCAGTTTTCAAGAATTCCGCACCAGTCAATTAGTTTGGACAATTTTATAAACATGCATATAGTCTAGCCGAATCAAATGGCATAGACACTTTCACAACATTCAAGAACAATACCAAGTTCAACATGAATGATAGTTTTCACAAGATTTTAAACATACTAGCTCAATTGAACGAGTAAGTAAGATAACTTGCATTCAAAGAGATAAGGTTTAGATACTTGCTTACGATATTCGTTGAATAAAGTAATGCAAAGGTTTAGGATACTTGCCTCAAGCGTAGTTTACCAAAGTAAAGCTTACTACCCTCTTTCGAATCCTAACATAATATAGTTACGCGTATAGGATATCCATTAGTTTTATAAGCTCATATAGGTAAGTTCAAACGTAAACATAAACGTCAGACTTAGTTGTAACTTCATACAACATCACTTATCCTATATTTTCATAGCACAAATCAGATTGTAAGACATCACAATTTCAAACAACGTATCATTGTTTTATATCTTGTAAACATTCTTCCGGACTTAACATTTGAAAGTCATAATTAACATTCATCTCTGTTACATAGCATGCTTCTTAACACATTACATAACATATTGGTCATATATTACAAGTTAAAGTAATCATATAACATGCCTTGAATTTTAGATCAAAAATAGAAACTATTCTTGACTGTAGGATGGCGCAGCTGCGCCCTGTCTAGGCTTAGGGACGGCGCAGCTGCGCTGTCCCCTGGCCAGACCAGGGTTGAGCTTTGCACTTTCTGTTTCTGCCAAACTTTAACACACCTATGCACTTATACTTTAACATACATACATGTTAGAGATTCTCATATAAGCATATGACCATTCTTGAGTTTATTTTTACAAGTTTTAACTTACAACTTACATGGTATTAAGGAATAGAAAAGTCATGTGGTTACCAAGATTTATAACTTGGCTATATGTCTACATAGAGGTCACATAATCTGTTAATACTCATGCTTATAGTATTCATATTGTTTATTCACAACTATCACTTTTTAACACTTTGAATCATGTTTTAAACTCATGTTTGGTATAGTTATCATCATGTTCAATACATATAAATCATGTCTAGGGATATTATGGACATAACATGACATTTTAACCCTTTAGAATCTAGATATTCATGTGATGCAACTAGATTTTCAAAATATGTTCAAGTTTACTTTTGAAACCGTTTTAAACTTGAAATATGCAATTTAACACATACAAGACAACTTTAAAGCTCTTATCATGTGTAGTCAAGTCATGTTATCATCTTTTCAAGATCAGAATGTATATCATGTAGCATTTATGCACCTTAGTTCTATTATACCAAGTTTTCTCAAAAAAACTTCTTTCACACAAGGCCTAACGAGTTTGATCATGAACAAAGGAACTATGTACACTATAGCATACTCATTTATGTTTGAAATCAGTCATGTGTATAGACTACTAAGCTTAAAATTTGCAAAACATAATTTCAACAAAGTTTGTTTTCAAAACTTAAAGTCCTTGTTAGAGATCTTCTACTAAATCATGTTGGACACTTCATAACTTATAAGGAAGCTTTATAACACATGTTATACCTATTTTTCACGTATACATAAGTCATAATACCATATTTGCAACAACCTAGCATAACAGAATCCAACAACTAGTTCTGAGGTACGGCGCAGCTACGCTGCACGCTAGTATAAATAGGGCGCAGTTGCGCCACGTCGAAATTAGAAGCAGTAAGCAGACTCTGTTTTGCAGAGTATCAACCAACTTGATTTCTAACAATTTAAGCTTGTTCCAAACCATCATTAAAGAGTTCATACATGTAAGTAAGCTTCTTAAACACATTATAACATATTAATTCATATCAATTGACATAGAAATTCAAGTAATTTCAAGAACTAACCAAGACCCATTTCCAGAACATAACTAGAGTTTATACCTTCTCAAGCTTGAATTGGACTCCCTGCACTCTGAGTATGCTTCTATAATAGCTCAGCAACTTATAACTCTCTAATTTGGCCGTATCAAACAACTTCTAGCAACACAAAAACTAAAATTGGAGCCTGTATTTATAGAAGAAACTTGGACTAGACATTGGCATTACATTAAGGTTGGAGTTCATGGTGTAATGGAAGAAAGCATTGGTTAATTGAGAGTGGTTTAACAACCCACCACCAGCCATTGGCTTTGCAATCATCACCTATGCCTAGCCATTTGGAAAATATGTAAACTAGCTTTTAGATCACTGTTCATGTACTTTTGTGACACTCAATTTGGGACAAGAAAAAAATCTCAGCAACTTGTTATTCTAAGGCTTGGTTTGGTTCTTTTAATTCCTAAAATGTTATCTTAATGTACAATTGTTACCATATTAGGAAATTAAGGATTAATTATATACTCACATCATATAATTCATGTACATTAAATACACGCAATAAAATATCGCATTTAGGCATTATTGTCCGGGTATCCCCCATAATTATTTTTACTACTCACATAACCACATTATATGATTATTTAATATTAATATTTATTTAAACATCTAATTTCTTTCTCAGTTTTTAGAGTACACAAATATTTTAATTATCTCTGTAGTACAACTACATTCGATTTCATTATACTACTAGGTACCTTATGTCATTAAAATATATTCCTATCATATGGTTTTATTAATATCACACATATTACATAAGTGTTCCATTTCATTGCTACAGAAGAAAACTAATTTTCTCAAACTGATCACTGGCGCAGCTGCGCCATTCTGTATTGTTGGGAGGGCGCAGCTGCGCCGGACCCTGGCAGTGCCAAATTGGTTTAGCTTCAAGCCAGTTCCAACTTCTATCGCCATACTAGTTTTACATGACATAAATTAGCGTCCACATGAGTGATATTGCTAATGTAAGAGTGTATTCATTCCTTATATGGAATCACAGAATCATACACGATTAATCTTCCTCTCGGTTTAATCGATTAAATTTCCCTTCTTATGCCACATAAGGCATTACTCAATTCTCATCACAACTTCACACTTATAACTTCAATTTACACTAATTGAATCACTTATCTTATCATACATCAACATTTATATTCCAATAAATATTTATTTCTATTAATATATTCATTCAATAATATGTGAAAATTCTCGGGTATTAAATCCTCCCCACTTATAAAATTTTTATCCCGAATTGCTACAAGGTTACACAAATAGATGGGGATAATCCCTCATCATCCTATCTTCTAACTCCCACGTAGCCTCCTCGACATCGTGGTTACGCCAAATCACGTATACAGAAGAAATGACTTTGTTCCTTAAAGTTTGCTTTTTCCTATCTAGAATTTGGACATGAATTTCTTCATACGCTAAGTTCTTCTCCACTTGAATGGGTTCATAAGAAATCATGTGCTTGTAGTCGGCCTTGTATGGTCATAACACGAAAATGTGAAACATGTTGTGGATGTGCTCTAACTCGGGTGGTAATGCAACTTTGTATGCCACGTCGCCCACTCGCTTCAGTATCTTGAACGGCCCTATGAATCTTGGACTCAGTTTTCCTTTCTTGCCGAAACGGATTTTTCCCTTCCATGGAGATACCTTCAAGAATACGAAACTACCGACTTTAAAATCTCGGTCCTGTCGATTCAAATCTGCGTATTTCTTCTGGCGATCTTGAGCTGCTACTAGTCTGGCTCTTATCCCTGTCACCACGTCTGCAGTTTGTTGTACTAACTCCGGTCCGAGTATTCGTCGCTCTTCGACTTTTTCTCAACATAATGGCATTCTGCACTTTCTTCCGTAAAGAGGTTCGTACTATGGCATGCCGATACTCGCATGGTAACTATTATTATACGCAAATTCGACCAAGGGTAGGTGGTCGTCCCAATTTCCCTTGAAGTCCATCATGAAAGTCCTAAGCATGTCTTTTAACGTTTGTATAGTTCGCTCACTTTGTCCATCTGTCTGAGGGTGATATGCGGTACTCAACCTCAACTGTGTTCCAATTCTCTCTTGCAAGCTTTTCTAAAAATTTGATGTGAAGCACGAGTCTCGATCAGAGACAATTGACACTGACACTCCATGTCGTGAAACAATCTCCTTTACGTACAAACTCGCTAACTGATTTAAACTGTAGCGGATTTTGATAGGTAGAAAATGTGCGGCTTTTGTAAGTCGATCCACGATAACCCAAATGGTATCATAACCTTTTTGCGTAACTAGAAGTCCTACCACAAAATCCATCGTAATATGCTTCCATTTCCACTCCAGTATTTCCAACGGTTGTAGTAAGCCACTCGGCCATTGATTCTCTGCTTACGCATTGGCAAGTTAAACATCTACTAATACACTTTGCGAATTCCCGTTTCAAATTGGGCCACCAAAAATGTTGCCTCAAGTCTCGGTACATCTTATTGCCTCCCGGATGAACGGAATACGTCGTATTGTGTGCCTCGTGAAAAATCTCTTCTCGTAACTCGATTACCACTGGTACCCACACTCTTCCTTCGAATCTTAAGATACCGTCTTTATCCATTCGAAATTTCTCTTCCTCATTTTCTGTAATCCTTTTTCTGATCTTCTCACATTCTTTATCTTTCTCCCGTGCTTCTTTTACTCTATCCAACAATGTCGGACAAGCTTCCATTACAAATAACTTCTCTTCAGACCTCTCGGGTCCCTTTACCTCTATTTCCAATTTCTCCATTTCTCTTATTAACTCTTCCTGAGTTGTCAATTGAAACAATTTCTCCCTTCCTTTCCTGCTCAAAGTGTCGGCAACCACGTTTGCCTTCCCCGGGTGATAAAGAATATCGCAGTCATAATCTTTGATCAATTCTAACCACCTTCTGTGATGCATATTCAACTCCTTCTGTGTGACGATATATTTCAGACTTTTGTGGTCCGTGTATATCTCACATTTCTCTCCGTACAAATAATGCCTCCATATCTTTAACGCAAAAACTATTGGCCCTAACTCTAAGTCGTGAGAAGGGTATCGTTTTTCGTAATCCTTTAGTTGTCGTGATGCATACGCAATGACTTTGTCGTGTTGCAAAAGCACATAACCAAGTCCTTTGTGCGATGCGTCATTATACACCACAAAATTTCCCGCATCATCTGGTAGTGATAACACAAGCGCTTTGCTCAATCTCTTCTTCAACTCTTGAAAGCTCTCTTCGCATTTGTCAGTCCATACAAATTTCACCGTCTTCCTCGTTAGGTTAGTCAATGGGGTCGCTATATTAGAAAAATCTTGGATGAATCTTCGATAGTACCCAACTAACCCTAAGAAACTTCTCACCTCCGTCGGTGTTCTCGATTGTTCCCAATTACTTACTGCTTCGACCTTTGTGGGGTCTACTGAGATTCCATTCTCATCCACCACATGGCCTAAGAATTGAACCTTCTTCATCCAAAATTCACACTTCAAAAATTTCGCATACATCTTCTCCTTCCGTAGTGCCTCCAAAACAATCTTCAAATGTTCGGCGTGTTCTTCCTCTGTCTTCGAGTAGATCAAAATGTCGTCGATGAAAACTACTACGAATTTATCTAAAAATGACTTGAAGACTCGATTTATCAAGTCCATAAATGCTGCCAGAGCATTAGTTAAACCGAATGACATTACAAAAAACTCGTAATGTCCATAACGGGTTCGAAATGCAGTCTTTGGTATGTCCTCATCCTGCACTTTCAGTTGGTGATATCCTGTCCGTAGGTCGATCTTCGAGAAATATTTCAGTCCCTTCAGTTGATCTAATAAGTCGTCTATCCTCAGTAGCGGATATGTGTTCTTGATCGTTACTTTGTTCAATTCTAGATGATCGATACAGAGCCTCATCGATCTGTCCTTTTTCTTCATGAATAACACCGATGCTCCCCAAGGAGACACACTCGGTCTAATGTAACCATTATCTAATAACTCTTGAAGTTTTATCATCAATTCCTTCATTTCTATCGGCGCCTTATGATATGGAGCTTTCGAAATCGATGTTGTTCCCGATACTAAGTCTATTACAAATTCGATTTCTCTGTCTGGCGGAAGACCAGGCAGATCGTTCGGAAACACATCTTGAAATTCATTTACTACGGATATATCTTTAATTTCTACTCCATTTTTTCGAGTATCTACGATGTAAGCTAAATAACCTACACATCCTTTCCTTAACAATTTCTTGGCATGCATCATTGTAACGCAACACGATTACTTAAACGATGAGATACCATAAAACACTACCTTAGACTTACTCGGAGTTTGAAGGTCCACGCACTTGTTCTGACAGTCAATTACCGCCGCATGGTTATATAACCAATCCATTCCCAGTATTACGTCAAATTCTCCCAGTCTAATAAGAATCAAGTCTACGCTCAGTTTATGTTCTCTAACGTCTGCACGATAATTTTGACAAACGTTTTCTACATGGATTATTTCCTTATTCAAAACTTCTATTTTCAAAGGATCTTCTAAACGTTCTCGGGGTGTACTAAGTTTATTTGAAAATTATTTAGTTATTAAAGAACAGGTCGCACCCGAATCAAATAATACATAAGCATTTATATTATTGATTGGGATTATACCTGACACCATGTCCTTCACAGCTACTGCGTCCAGGAAGGTCATGTTAAAGGTTCGGGCGGTCGATCGGTTGGGTTGCATGGGTCTACTAATCATTAACTTACTTCCTCCTCCCTGGCCTCCGCCAGTTCCACTACTCCCTTTCTTTGGGCAATCCTTTATCTGGTGCTCTGTTGATCCACAAGTAAAACATCCCCTGACCTTCTTTGGTTTTGGGCAATTTGGCGATATGTACCCCTCTTGGCTGCAATTATAACACGTGATCTTTCCTTTCCAGCACTCCCCCTGATGACTCCTCCCACACTTGTTACAAGCTTTAGTCCTTTTCTTAAAGTTTCCCTGGTGACTCCCACCTTGATTATTATTTTTGTTGTTTTCCCATTTTCTCTTTCCGAAGTTACTCCCTCCGCTGCTGCTTCGTCCACGATACTCACTCCGAGTATTCTTGTTTTTCTTCTCCTTATGATATAGACTTAAGGCCTCACTGTTACCTTCCGCAATGATTGCCTTCTCCAATAATGTTGCAAAGGAATCAATCTGGAGGACTGATACCTTATTATACAACCACAACTTCAGCCCTTGCTCGAAGCGTCTCGCCTTCCTTTCCTCATCTCCCACCTGGTGCTCTGCAAACTGCGCTAGTTCATTGAACTTAGCCGCGTATTGCGCCACCGTCATCTCTCCTTGTTTTAATTCTAGAAATTTCACCTCCATTCAATTTTTCATGCTCTTCGAGAAGTAATCTCGAAGAACAGCATCTTAAACCTATCTCATGTTATCGTTCCTTCGCCAGCTCTCTGCTGATTAGCCTCCCACCAATAGTTTGCTTCTCCCCTCATCATATACGTAGCAAACACCATCTTCTGATCTTCGCCCACGCGAGCTATAGTGAAAGCTTTTTCGATCTCTTTGATCCATGTTTGCGCAACTATAGGGTCAGTCGTTCCTACAAATTTCGGTGGTCCTACACTCTTAAAATCTATAAAGTTTATGACGGGGGCTGCTTGGGGAACGGGTGGTACTGGTTCATTCCTTCCCCTAAGAGCCTCTCCTAACAAATCTACAAGCCTCTACATCGGATCTACTTGTCCTCTCTCATCAATAACCGATTCTTCCGGTACAGTTATTTTATGCCTTGGTGCCATGATCTGCATCACAAATTTTCATTTTATTATTATTCAGTTATATCACTTAAGTATTTCTCTTAACATCAAGAAGAATAACTTTATAACACGTATCCCCTATTATCACAAAAGACGGGAATAACACTAGCTTACTAAAGTTGGGGTCTACTACTATCTCACATCTTACACAAAAGACTGAGATTTCAACAACAGATTTAACAACACATAAATAAATATAATACAACTACTAAGCTTCTTTCTCTAGACTCAATCTAACATCCCATGCTCCACGGCGCTCTGGTATTCCTTCTGAGTTTGTGCACCACCATATCTCGTGTGATACCCCCAAATCTGGGTACTTCATTCCCACAAGATTTGGTGTTCACTTGATAAAAACATTCATTTCTAACTACCCAAATATAATAAAATTTAACAATAAACCTTCCCTTTAAAGGATTACATCAATAAGTTCAATAAAATCTCCCAGGTAATCTAACATTTAAACGAAAACATCAAGTGCGAAAAATTAAATAATTACATCTCAACAATTAAAATAAAGTCTAACAATATAGAAATCATAGATTTACAAGTCTTCAACACTTTCATCTTTCCTTTTCCTTTACTGGTGGTAGGTTCATCGACCTTCTCAACTTTAGCTATAATAGTTATATAAGCAAGAGTGAGCAAATAAATGCTCACTTGAAGTGACAATGAATAATAATATCATAGCAACTGCCAAACAAATAGGCTTAATAGGATTGAATAATATTCTTTATCAATGATAATCAAGAACAGAAATTAAAGTGTATACCTGAGGGTCATAAGACCACGGACTATGTCCAAAGTTATAAGTATTCTTTCAACTTAAACCTAAATAGTCATAAGACTGTAGGGACTTCTCGTACTTAGGGGGATCAGCCCTTCGTACAATGTATTATTCACAAACATCTAAACGCTATGCGTAATTTATCCCCTATAATAGGGTTGTTCATCTCAGTATTTAGAATACAAGTCCACACCAAAGTAAGCTTGGTTTGGATAAGTTTCAAGGTAATTTAGTGTTTAATGAACATCAACTAAGGATTAGTTGAATAAAAATGTAATAACAATATGTTATGGAATAAGTCATAAATGAATCAACATTGTATATTAAGGTCATGCTTTAGAAATGAACTAAAAGCATAAGCATTGAATAACGTAACATACCTTGCTTGAACAATATTAAGCTAAGGCTAGAATTTTGTTTAGTAACATAATTGAGTTATTGAGCATGCATAATAAATAGTAAATTGAACAATAAAACTTGTTTAACATAATTGTATCAAAATTTAGAAGTTTGCATGCTAAGAAATAAGTTAAAAGTAGGAAACCCTCTCAAAGTAAGAGTTAGGTTAAAAAGCTTGGTGATTATAATTAAGTTGTATAAATAGGTTTAAGAATTACTTGCTCAATATAAAGGTAAATAAAACAGTATTTAAGTAGAGGTTAGAGTTCGGAAACTTGCCTTGTGTGTAGGCTAAACCGTAATAACTCGATTATCAATATCCTATACACATGTCATCATGACATAATTAGTTACCACATGTACTCCGTACATAATTAAGTACCTATTTCATGTATGGATTAGTTTTAATCATATAATCAAGTCACACTATTAATGCAATACCATAACTCATTAATTGTTAATAATATTCTCACTCTTGGTACTATAACACCACAATATAAATATCACATTTTAACAGTCATAACATTGCACCTTATCAACAATTACAGATTTTGTATAATTAAAACACACTTTCTGGCCAACACTGCTGACCGGCACGGCAACGCCCTAGTTTGCACTGGGAACGGTGCTGCGGCGCGAGACACAGGCCTGAGATAGGCGTTGCGGCGCCGAATTACAGTTCCAGGCGCGAAGAACACAAATAAAGCTAATTTAGCTTACAACTGACTTATTACCAACCAATTTAACACGTATAATTTACATAGACTTCACATAAACATATCTTAAGGTCTCTAACATATTTTTACCCATATAAATAACTTAAAGATCAAAGTTAAAAACTTTGAATTCCATGTTCTATGCAAAAATCCATTTTTGACATCCTTAACAAAATTAACTCTGTGATCACCATTGTACACCAAATTAACTCATTCAAACTACGTTCTCTTCGTTACTTACTGAATTAATACATTCAAGGTTCAATTCACAGATTAGTTTACAAATTAACTACCAAATTTAGTACTTTCACAAGCCATATATATAAACATGCACTGTAAACCACTTTTCTTTCTTTTGAATGTAATTAGCACACTAATTCCATGTCTAGATGTTAATTCTAACATCACAATTACACACAAACTCACTAATTCAGTTTGTATAACTACAATTCATCAAACATGCAATTACAGAAAATTTTGAAACTCATGAATGAACATAAACTTTTCATAAACGTGAACTTGAGTTTTAGAAATTATACCTTCACTTGCTTGGAGATAATCTTTGATAAAAACATAGAGAATTGCTTGAAAATCTCAGGAATCCTCTCTCAAACTCTCACAACTTCTCTGTAAACTCTCTTCTTTTCTCTTTGTCGGGCTTAGGCCAAACCCTTTTTACGTAACACAAACTAAAACCAACGTACAAAATAAACTAAACGTCTAAAACCGACGTTTTAATAAGTATAAAATTAAGTTATCAGTTATAAAATATATTTTATTTATTATTTTGATTTATTTTATTTATATTATTTATTATAATTTAAATTCAAAATTCAAAAGTCATAGGGCTTTGTTTGGCAAAAATACTTTTAAAATAAAGACTTATTGTCTTTAAGTCTTGTTTTGATAAATCCATTTAAAATTACTTTAATTTATTTTAATAAAGCAATAAATATACTACATAAAATTTCCACTTAATACAAATATCGCAAAATTATAATCTCATTATAACTTTATTTAATAAATTAGCATATCACCTTAAATTATTAAATTAAAACAACAATATAGCATTTCATGTTATCTTTAACAACTCTCTAATTTAATTATTAAATTAGAATATTATCTCATAATAATTAATTTTCTTAACTCATAAATTATTTTTTTAACAAATAAATAATCAAATCAAATCAAATTCAACAAATATATATTCAAAAATAAACACATCAATTAAAATATTTATATAATTCAATAAATATTTAGAACTATAATTTAAAATTCTGGATTGTTAAATCCTTCCCTCCTTACAAAGATTTTGTCCCCAGAATCACAACTCAAACAAATCAGCAACTCAAACAAACTCAAACAAATCAACAACTCAAACAAATCATTCGTCTTCCCTTCTTGCAAGGATTCTGTCCCCACAATCGAAGACACAATTAAACAAACAATTCAGGATAATCTTTCATCATTTTATCTTCGAGTTCTCACGTAGCTTCTTCAGCATTGTGGTTCCTCCATACCACCTTCACGGAAGGTATTATTTTATTCCGAGCACTTGTTCTTTCCTGTCGACTATCTGGATAGGAACTTCCTCATAAGACAAGTCCTTATAGAACTGTAATGGTTCGTACTCGATCACGTGCTTGTAATCGGGTTTATACGGTCATAACACCGAAATATAAAAAACATTGTGAATGTGTTCCAACTCTGGAGGTAGAGCTACCTCGTAAGCCACCTCTCCTACTCTTTGCAGCACCTCGAAGGGTCCAATAAATCTTGGGCTTAGCTTTCTCTTCTTACCAAAACAAATTTCCCCTTCCAATGAGAAACTTTTAAGAACATGAAATTTGCTAAATCGAGCTCACAATCTTTTCTGTGTTGATCAACATACTTCTTCTCTCTATTTTAAGCAGCTACCAAT
Source organism: Panax notoginseng (assembly GCA_016801055.1). Lineage (NCBI taxonomy): Eukaryota > Viridiplantae > Streptophyta > Magnoliopsida > Apiales > Araliaceae > Panax > Panax notoginseng. The sequence continues at coordinate 86,948,239 of CM029023.1, forward strand.
CTTGTCCTGATGAGTTTGACAACCTCAGCAGTTTGCTAATAGTTGACGCTCACCGACTTCATCCCAGCACAGTGGAGTTCTGTACTTTCTACCGTACAATGCTTTGTAAGGCAGCATGCCGATGCTTGTATGGTAACTGTTGTTGTAGGCGAATTCTGCCAATGGTAAATGTTCATCCCAACTCCCTCTGAAATCCATGATGCATGCTATGCGCATATCTTCCAATGTCTAGATTGTTCGTTTGCTTTGGCCGTCTATTTGCGGATGGTACGCCGTACTCATTCTCAACTGTGATCCCATGCATTCTAGTAGTCTCTTCCAGAAGTTTGACGTGAATCACAGATCTCTATCTGACACAACCGATACTGGAACTCTATGTCTCGAAATGATCTCTTTAACGTATAACTTTGCCAACTGATCAAGATTGAATCTAATCTTTATTGGCAAAAAGTGTGCTGATTTTGTCAGCCTGTCCACTATCACCCAAATCGCATTGTATCCTCTCTGAGTAGTTGGTAGACCTATCACAAAATCCATTGTGATATGTTCCCACTTCTATTCCAGTATTTCTAATGGTTGTAGTAATCCGCTTGGTCTCTGATGCTCGGCTTTGACTCTTTGACATGTCAAGCATTTCGCGACACATTCTGCAACATCTCTTCTCATGTTTGGCCACCAAAAATGCCGTCGTAAATCTTGATACATCTTCGTACTTCCTGGATGAATTGAATATCTTGAGTTATGAGCTTCTGTCAAGATTTATTCTTTAGTATCTGGTACTGCTGGAACCCAAATTCGTCTGTCGAATCTTAGCACTCCTTCGGTATCGATCTTGTATTTCACATCACTACCCTCAACCACCTTTTCTTTGATTTTCCCACATTCTTCATCTTGTAGTTGAGCATATTTTACCTTATCCACCAAAGTTGGACTAGCTTTTATCTGGAATAGTCGTTCATCGGATTCTTTTGGAAATTTAATTTCCAACTCTAGCTTTGTCATTGCTGAAATAAGCTCCTCCTGGGTGGTTAACAAAATCAACTTTTCCCGACCTTTCCTGCTCAAAGCATCTGCAACCATATTTGCCTTGCCCGGATGATAAAAGATCTCACAATCATAATCTTTTATTAATTCCATCCATCTCCTTTGACGCATGTTCAGGTCCTTCTAGGTGAAAATATACTTTAGACTCTTATGATCTGTATATATCTCACATTTCTCTCCATAGAGATAGTGTCTCCATATTTTCAAAGAAAATACCACTGCAACCAACTCTAAATCATGAGTCGGGTATCCTTTCTCATAGTCCTTCAGTTGCCTTGATGCATACGCAATGACTTTGTCATTCTACATAAGGACGCAACCTAACCCTTTATGTGATGCATCACTATACACCACAAAGTTTCTTATATTATCTGGTAATGACAACACATGTGCCACAGTTAACTTCTTTTTCAAGTCTTGAAAACTCTCTTCACACTTCTCCGTCCAAACAAATTTTACAGCTTTCCTTGTCAAATTTGTTAACGGAGTGGCAATCTTGGAAAAGTCCTGAATAAACTGTCTATAATAATCGGCCAGTGATACGTAGGTTTTATACCTACTTATTAGATATCTATTACTTGAACTAGTTGCTTAAACCTATGCTTCATAGTTACTTTGCATGAATTGTGTGTTCATTTCATATATTTATGTTATTTTGTAGGCTATAACATGACATTGGCATGAAGAAGCAAGAAAAAATAATTCAAACATCTTTTGGACTAAAATATGTAAGCAAGTGCAAGAAGGGAAGATTGCAGGGCTTTTAACACCACGTTGGATTCATTTTCTTGGCTCGGAACTTGGATTTTATTGTAGATCTACTTCTTAGATTTCCGAAACATCTTGAATCATCCCAATCGGAGCTCGGACGTGAGAGTTATGACCTTTTTATCAACAAAGATCAAAGCTCAAAGTTGTCCTGCTTGTAATTTACATAGCATCTATTTCAAGACCGATTTCTATCTTGATCCAGAAAGAATCTGTCAATTCTCAAAGAATGATAGTTGTAGATCTCATCGATATCTTCGATTTGATAGGTGGCAGGCCCCGTAACTCCTGGCAGATCAAATGTTATGCCTGCTTTACCAAAGGACGTCGCAGTAAAAAACATAGCGGCGCGGGGCATGCCAGAAACGGCGCAGGGTGCGCCGGGCCCGCAGATTGTTTGCTACAGTAGTGCGGGGCGTGCCCAAAATGGCCTAGAAATAGCACTGGGCGCGCCGATCGGCGGGGGGAGAGTTGATTTGGGTGATTTGATGTCCAATTTGAGCTAGACTAGGATTCTTAGTTGCCTAACTTGCTAGGGTGTCCATTAGAACTATAAATACTTGATTTTAACTTGGATTGGGAGGCTAGTTTTGAAGGATTCCATGAGATTAGATTAGAGATTAGGACCAAAACCCTAGTTCTTATTAGTTTTGGAGATTGAAGCAAGTTGGAGACCATTGAAGATCAAGAGCAGGAGCTTGAGGAAGATGAAGATTTGCTGACAACAGATTTATTCTTTACTCTACTCTTAGTTTTGTCTTTTAATGTGTATTCAAGTGTGGATTCTTAGTTTTAATTCAATGAACTAATTATTTGTTTGAGATTACAATGGATCTTATTGTGTAGTTTATTCTAATATGCTTCACTATCAATTATTAGGTTCTATCGTGAGGATTGTCTATTGTGATTTGGACTTAATTGTTTAATTGATTGGCCATCAATTACCGTGATAATCTATATGAACTCGAGAGATGAAGTATAGATTTAGATCTAATCATGATAGCATGTGTTTGTGATTTCTGCATAGATGGAATTCATGATTCGTGTTTAGGATAGAGATATGCCTTTATGCCATATGTAATCTTATAGAGAACTTGTGCTTTAAATCCTTTTTAATTGTAATTCACATAGAGATATAGTGGATTAGTTAATTAGGGCGTCTTGCTTAATTCTATCATCTGTGGATTTACGTGAGTATGTGTATTATGCATTGAGAGGTGGTTTTATCTACTTTAGTGTTCTTGATTAACAATTCAGGATAGAGAATAATTGATGAGAAGTGTGTTAACTTAAATGAAGCAATAAGTGAAATTGTGTTTTTAAATCTCCGTAATCTTAATTTAACTAGTGGAATTTAATAGTAGTTTAATTATATAATTTGAAATTCAATCGTTTAAATAAGATTGAGTTGATTACGGGTTAGTACATGGTATTTTTATTAAACAATTTCTCGTGGGAACGATACTCTACTTTCATTTTATTACTTGTTGACCATGTATACTTACGTGTTGTGCGTAATTAGATTTTACCCAACAGCCAGTCCCAAGAAACTCCTCACCTCCAATGGTGTCCTTGGTTATTCCCAATTGATTACGGCTTCAACTTTTGATGGATCCACTGAAATCCCGTCTTTGTCAATCAAATGTCTAAGAAATTATACACGTTCTAGCCAAAATTCACATTTAGAGAATTTCGCGTACAACTTTTCCTTTCGTAGTGTCTCTAACGTCAAAAGTAAATGTTCCACGTGCTGTTCTTGAGATTCGGAGTACACCAGAATGTCATCGATAAATACCACCATAAACTTGTCTAAAAATGGTTTAAACACCATGTTTATCAAATCCATGAATGCAGCAGGGGCGTTGGTCAAACCAAAAGATATCACCAGAAACTCGTAATGTCCATACCGAGTTCTGAATGACGTTCTAGATATATCCTCCTTCCTTACCGTTAATTGATGATACCCACTTCTCAAATATATTTTCGAGAAGTATCTAGCACTCTTCAATTGATCAAACAAGTCATCTATTCTTGGCAACGAATATTTTTTCTTAATAGTGACTTTGTTTAATTCCTTATAATCAATGCAAAGACGCATTGACCCATCCTTCTTCTTCACGAATAACACCGGTGCTCCCCACGGTGATACACTCGGCTGAATGTATTTCTTGTCCAACAGCTCTTGCAACTGTAACATCAGTTCCTTCTCTCTATCGGAGCCATCCGGTACGGGGCCTTCGATATCAGAGCAGTTCCTGGCATAGTGCATGACCGTAATGTAATGATTGATGTGGTAAAAATCTTCATTTGTCGTAGTGCATTGATGGACAGTTTTTGGTATGATTATGGCTATGGATTCTCTTTGGCTGTAGTGCAAGGATGAATTGTTTTATGGCATGATCAGGACCGTTGATGAAAACACGATTATCTTTAGTCGTAGTGCATGGATAATTCGTGGTCGTGATACTAAAGAATATCCTTGGCCGTAGTGCAGGGGTGATTCGATGATGTGAATTATTTATTAAGCTGAGTCCCAGCGATAAAAGTCATGAAAAACCTTTTAAATCATAAAAGATAGTATATTTTATTCTCTACTTGACTCTTTTAATGGATTGTTTGATCCGCTGCAGTTAAACTTGATGTTGTTATATTTTATCAGTTTAACACTGTTGAAGGCTAATGATAATTTATTCTGCATTATCTTAGTGATAATATTTCTTACTGGGCTAGTTGAGCTCACCCTTTCATTCACTGTTCTCTTCAGGAAATGAGAACGTAGCAGGGACGAGTCAGGGAACGGTGTGATGGTCCGGATGATAGTATTAGCTAGTAGTCCTCACTATTCTGTTAAATAGTGTGACAATAAATGTAATGAGGATTTTATTTGAGTTTTTATACTCTCTATGAGACATTATTAGTGTTGAAAATCTCAGCTATGTTCTGGCGTATTGTACACGTCAGTTGTATAATTAAGTTTGTATTTAAATTTTTGTACCATATATTTGGCGACCCAAGATGGGTGATGTATACCTATTTTGGCGGCGTCACAGTTGGTATCAAAGCTTAGGGATATGATCCCTGACTAGGATATGAGAATAGAACTAGGAGGGGAGAGACGGGGAATTCCTTCGCTAGTATGACCTACCTAAGTTTATTTGGTATTTAATTGATCGGTCAGAGTATATGGATAATATATTTCATGTCAATTAACCCTTGTTTTGTGGCAGTGTGTGAAAATGGCATTCGAGAATGTTGAGAACATCAATGGAGCACAGGAGACCGTTAATTCTCCATAGATCAATAATCAGGTCAATTTGCAACAGGATGACGATAATCCTCCCGTAAATAACAACACTGATCAATTGACGAATGACTGTACGTTTAGAAGCTTTTAAGAATTCGTGCAACATCAGGCGAAGGCGGCTCCTATTCATAATGCAGGAGAAAACAATGGCAACCCACGGTTGGTCACTGATGAGTGTGATTTAAACCCGCGAATCGGATACCTTATGACTTAAATATTTGCCTGAATTCGTAGTTTTTATGTAGTATCATAGAAATATAGTGTTAGTGTGTTTAATCGTTGCATTGTAGAGCTTCACAGTGTTTTTGCAGCTTTAAAGGGGCAAAACAGTCATTTTGCTCTTGTTCGCGCCATGGCGCCATATCCAGGCTTAATGGCCGCGCCGCAGCGCCATGGAATGGTCCCAGCTGACGTAAGCCGCGCCACAGCGCCACACATCTTCCTTTGTCTCGCGCTGCAGCGCGAGCTCCGTGTCCCATTTCATAATGTTGCGCCGCAGCGCCACTCAATACTTGGTGGCCCGCGCCGCGGCGCCACCTCCGGTTCCCAGGCAGACAAGGACTTTGTTTGACCTAGCAAAAAGGGGAAAAAGATGTTAAAAGGGAGGAGGCGGCAACTTAGAAAAAGGACAGACATATACCAGAAAATAGATAACAAGAGAGGAGGAAGAAGCTTGAAGGAGAAAAAGATCAATTGCTCTCCACATTTTCCGACTGTGCGCGTGAAGAGAATATTTGGCAGAAGATCACTTCTTTTTACAGGGGTTTTTCTTATTGCAAATATTGTTCTTATTGTATTTGTCTGATAATGGATAGTGCAGTAGAAATTTGTGTTAGTCCCATAGTTATGAACTAACTCCATTTTAGGATTGCAATGCAACCTTTTGAATAGCTTAATCAACTTTCTCTCTAGTTTTGTATAATGAAGCATTTTGGAATGGGTTGTTGTATTTTGCTTATATTATCTGATTTCTTGATAAAGAAATTGGTACTGATAGTAATGGAAATTGATAAATGGATATTACTGTTTGTCTTTAAATGCAGCAACACCTGTTATGACCTTGACATTTGAATGTGGGGCTTAATGTGCCAATAGGATAGACATATCCTTATTTGCCTTGTGTGACCTTGTGAATGTGCTTAATGACCTCGACCTAGTTAGTTCCACCCATAGACATATGGCGTTCTAGCTCGTTAGGGATGTGCATTTGACCTTCGACAGAAGTTTATGCCTATTATTATTCTTGGTCGACCATTCCTTGATTCGTTTGTATTACGGAGAGTTAGAAGATTAGGCGAAGCATTAGGGGAGTTGTAATCCTATCTTACCTCCCTAGCACAACCAACGTCTCTTAGTTAGTTGTCTTATTAAAATAGCTTAACCAACCTTTACCTTCAATCGTTTAGATAAGTTTAGTAACGACTTTACCTTAGTATTTGTTTTCGATTAAATCTTTGTCCTCGTGGGTTCGACACTCTACTTTCTTATATTACTTGTTAAGACCGCGTATACTTGCGCGTGTTTTGCAGTTGTGAAATCGTGCAACAAGTTTTTGGCGTCGCTGCCGGGGACTTAGAATTAATTGTTTTACATTATTAAAACTAAGTCATTACGATCTTACTTTAAACTGAATTTTCTGTTTAATTTCTCTTTTCAAGTAGTCCTCATTGTTTATGCCACCTCGGAAGGGACGAAATATAATTCCTCTCGATCCCGAGGTTGAAAGAACATTCAGACGACTGCGGAGAGAAAAATCTGGGGACACACCTGCTCCTATCATTATGGCTGAACCACTGCAAAAGTCCTTGAGGGAGCATGCTATGCCTGTTACAGACGATCTCCAGGCGAGCATTCTTAGGCCCGCCATCCAAGCTAATAATTTTGAGATCAAGTCAGGCACCATTCAAATGTGCACCAATATTCAGTTTGGGGGACAACCGAATGATGATCCTAATGATCACTTAATCAATTTTCTGAAGATCTGTGACACATTTAAATGCAACGGAGTGTCTGACGATGCCATCAGACTCCGGTTGTTTCCTTTCACCTTGAGGGACAAAGCCAAGAGCTGGCTACATTCATTACCGTCAGGCTCCATTACCACATGGACTGACATGGCACAAAAATTTGTGGCGAAGTTCTTTCCGCCAGCTAAAACAACCAGGCTCAGGCATGAGATCACGTCCTTCATTTAGTTCGAATCAGAATCCTTATACAACTCGTGGGAGCGGTTTAAGGATCTTCTAAGGAAATGCCCGCACCATGGATTGCGCGAATGGTTACCCATCCAAACTTTTTACAATGGGTTGGCAGGATCAACTCGTTCGAGTATTGATGCCGCATCTGGAGGGGCCTTCATGGACAAACATCACATAGAAGGACATGAGCTGGTGGAGACCATGGCAGCCAATAATTACTAATGGCCAAATGACAGACAAGCCCCGAGAAGACCAGCGGGGGTTTATGAAGTTGACTTTGTCACTGCATTAGCGGCTCAGGTAGCAGCACTAACGAGAAGGTTAGATAACCAGGAACCTTCAGCGGTTCAGAACGTGAAGAGTGTCGTAGTTCAATGTGAATTATGCTAAGGGAGCCACCCTACGGATCTGTGTGCGATATGACCTGAGTAAGTTCAATTTGTTTCCAACTATGGGCAGAAACAAAACTCTAACCTTCCCACTCATTACCACCCGGGGTTAAGAAATCATCCAAACTTTTCATGGGGCAACAATTCCAACAACAACAATAACCACCCCAATCCACAACAACCTCCAACTACCAGGCCAAATTATGCTAATCCTCCTGGATTCCAACCTCAGACTAAGTTTAACCCACATCCACAGAGTAATCAGAATCAGTTTCACCATCCTCCACCACAACAGGAAAGGAAACCCAGTTTAGAAGATCTTCTGTCGAGGTATATAGCCCAGAACGAAACCAGAAGTAACAATCAAGAAGCCTCCATTAGGAATCTTGAAGTACAGATGGGTCAGTTGGCTACTGCCTTGAATAGTCAACCACCAGGCGTACTGCCAAGCGACACTAATGTCAACCCAAAGAGGGAAGGCAAGGAGTAGTGTAAAGCAGTGACCTTACGAAGTGGGAGAACCACTAATGTGCAAGGTGGAGAGGGTATTCCTGTGGGAGTTGAGATATTGTCTGACGAGGAATTTTCTGAGAAAGAGAATGCTGAAACTAGTGGGGGTAAGGAAAGTAGTAAAGACAACCCTTCATCACCATCTCCTCCAACGAATGTGGTCATGCAGCCTCTCCCTCAGTTACCATTCCCCCAGAGGGTGCAGAAACAGAAGCTGGATAAGCAGTTTTCCAAATTCTTGGAGGTGTTCAAAAGACTGCACATAAACATCCCATTTGCAGAGGCATTGGAGGGAATGCCTAGTTATGTCAAGTTCATGAAGGATATTCTATCCAAGAAATGAAAAATGGGGGATTATGAGACGGTGGCGCTGACAGAAGAGTGTAGTGCCATCCTTCAAAATAAGCTTTCGCCGAAGCTCAAAGACCCGGGAAGTTTTACAATCCCGTGCTCCATTGGGGACCAGTTTATTGGGAAGGCTCTTTGTGATTTAGGGGCTAACATCAACTTGATGCCCCTCTCCATTTATAAAAAGCTGGGCCTAAATGAAGCCAAGCCAACAAGTGTTACCCTTCAATTAGCTGATAGATCTCTGACATACCCGAAGGGAATTGTAGAGGATGTGCTAGTGAAAGTCGACAAGTTCATTTTTCTGGCGGATTTCATAGTCCTTGATTTTGAGGAGGATAGGGAAATCCCAATAATATTGGGAAGGCCGTTCTTGGCAACTGGGAGGACCCTCATTGATGTCCAAAGGGGGGAGTTGACAATGAGAGTTAACGATCAGGAAGTGACGTTCAATGTCTTCTGATCCATGAAATATCCTAATACCCCTGAGGATTGTTTCCAGATTAGCACTATTGATAAATCAGTGGATGGGGTATTCTCAGAAACTTGCATTCCAAACCCCTTGGAAGCTTCATTAACTGGGGCTAGTACTACAGAAGATCCTTCGCATGTGGAATGTGCCATGTGGCTCGATGAACCTCAAAGATCAAAGCAATTCCACCGACAGTTCGAATCTCTGAATGATAATGAGGCTTCTACATCCAAAGCTCAGCCATCTATCATCGAACCTCCTGTCCTTGAGCTCAAACCTTTGTCTACTCAATTGAGGTATGCTTATTTAGGAATTTCATTTACATTGCCTGTGATAATTTCTGCATCTCTAACCAAGTGTCAGGAAGAAAAGCTGTTGCTTGTGCTCAAGAAGTACAAAACGGCCTTAGGATGGTCTATCGCTGATATAAAAGGGATCAACCCAACCCTCTGTATGCACAAAATTCTTTTGGAGGAAGGCTCGAAGCCATCTATAGAGCATCAGAGGTGGCTAATTCCTATTATGAAGGAGGTTGTCCGAAAAGAAATCATAAAGTTGCTAGATGCGGGCATTATTTACCCCATCTCGGACAGTCCTTGGGTTAGTCCAATCCAATGTGTGCCAAAGAAAGGGGGAATGACAGTGGTGTCCAATGAAAATAACGAACTGATTCCCACCAGGATGGTGACCGGGAGGAGAGTGTGCATGGATTACAGGAAGCTGAACAAATCATCCTGTAAGGATCACTTTCCCCTTCCTTTCATTGATTAGATGTTGGACCGGTTGGCTGGGCACGAATACTATTGTTTGCTTGATGGCTATTCGGGGTACAATCAGATTTCTATTGCTCTGGAAGATCAGGAGAAGACGACATTTACATGTCCTTATGGGACCTTTGCCTTCAGGAAAATGTCCTTCGGGTTATGTAATGCTCCCGCCACATTTCAGCAGTGTATGATGTTAATATTCTCTGACATGGTTGAGAAGACCTTGGAGGTCTTCATGGACGACTTCTCAGTCTTTGGGAGCTCATTCGAAAATTGCTTGACTAATCTGACGGCAGTTCTCCATCGATGTGTTAAAACAAACTTGGTGTTAAACTGGGAGAAGTGCCACTTCATGGTCGAAGAGGGCATTATTTTGGGTCATCGGGTTTCTGTAGGAGGAATTGAAGTTGGCAAGGCTAAGATAGATGTGATCAATAACCTTCCACCGCCCACCTTAGCAAAAGGGGTGAGGAGTTTCCTCGGGTATGCCAGTTTTTACAGAAGGTTTATACAGGACTTCTCTCGGATCACTAAACCGTTGTGCACTCTTTTGGAAAAGGACATGCCTTTCCAGTTCAATGCCGCCCGCCTGAGCGCTTTTGAGTTATTAAAGAAAAGGCTTGTCTCGACACCTATCATGGTAGCTCCAGATTGGGCCTACCCTTTTGAGCTGATGTGCGACGCCAGTGACTATGCTATAGGGGCAGTTTTGGGCCAGAGAAGGGAGAAGGTTTTCCATACCATTTATTATGCCAGTAAGACATTGACTGATGCTCAGTTAAATTACACCACTACTGAGAAGGAGCTGCTGGCGGTGGTATATGCTTTTGATAAGTTCCGTTCCTGCCTCATCGGGACGAAGGTGATCGTATACACCGATCACTCGGCGATCAAGTATTTAATTGAAAAGAAGGACGCTAAGCAGAGATTAATACGGTGGGTTCTGCTTCTACATGAATTTGACTTAGAAATCAAAGACAAGAAGGGAACTGAGAATCAGGTTACCGACCATTTAAGTAGATTGGAAAACACCACATCTTCGAGCGAAGCCGACAAGGCTATAAATGATTTTTTTCCAGACGAGCAGCTCTTTGTGGTGAATGGCAAGGTCCCGTGGTATGCGGACTTCGCAAATTACGTCGCTTGCCAAGTTATCCCTCAAGGCCTGAGTTTCCAACAAAGGAAGAAATTCCTTAAAGATGCCAAGCAATATCTATGGGATGAGCCCTTCTTATTCAAATAGTGTTCGAATCAGATTTTGCGTAGATGTTTGCCTGAAGAAGAAATGGAAGGCGTGTTGCATCATTGCCATTCGTCTATTTATGCAGGTCATTTTGGAGGCCAGCGAACTGTTGCTAAAGTCTTACAGTCAGGATTTTATTGGCCCACCCTTTTTAAAGATGCTCACGCCTATGCGATGCACTGTGACAGATGTCAACGGGTGGGCACTATCAAGGCGGCATGAGCTACCACTGTAGAATATTTTGGAAGTAGAGTTGTTTGATGTCTGGGGCATAGATTTCATGGGACCATTCCCGTCTTCGTTCAACAATCTCTACGTCCTTGTGGCAGTGGATTATGTCTCAAAGTGGGTGGAAGCAATTGCCTTGCCGACAAATGATGCTAAGGTGGTGCTTCAGTTCCTCAAAAAGAATATTTTAACCCGTTTTGGCACACCTCGGGCCATAATTAGTGATGAAGGGTAGCACTTCTGCAATAAGTATTTTGAAGCCCTTCTAGCCAGGTATGGGGTAACTCATAAAATAGCCACTGCTTACCACCCTCAGACCAGCGGCCAACCTGAAATTTCGAACCGAGAGGTGAAGCGAATCTTAGAAAAGATTGTTAACCCAACCCGTAAGGATTGGTCGAAGGAGCTGGATAATGCATTATGGGCCTACCACACAGCTTAAAAAACGCCCATCGGAATGTCTCCATACAGGCTAGTTTATGGTAAAGCATGTCATCTCCCGGTCGAACTGGAGCACAACGCTTACTGGACGATTCAAAAGCTTAACTTTGATCTTGAGGCAGCCGGCAAAAAGCGGCTGTTACAACTAAATGAAGCAGATGAGTTTCGTCTGCAGGCGTATGAAAATGCCAAGTTGTACAAGGAAAGGACCAAGAAATGGCATGACAAGAAGATCCTTGAAAGGCATTTTGAACCGGGCCAGCAAGTTCTTTTGTTTAACTCCAGGCTAAAGTTGTTTCCTGGGAAGCTAAAGTCCCGATGGTCGGGCCCTTTCACTATTGCCAAGGTTTATCCGTATGGAGCAACAGAGCTTAAGGACCCAAATTCCGACTCAACATTCAAGGTGAATGGGCAACGTGTAAAGCACTACTGGGGCGACGAGGTTGACCGTCAAAATACCTCCATTACACTTGGAGACCCGATCTAAGTCGGGATGATAGTCAAGCCGACGACTATAAAACAAGCACTTGGTGGGGAGGCACCCCCATCTCGGTATAAATTTTATATGTTTCTTCACTCATTTCTAGTTTACTTAATGACTGTTCATTTTATTATATAACATAGTTGATAAACTTTATATTTTGTGTCTCTCATTTACGGGCAACATGTTTCGTATGATAATCTGCATATTATAATAGTGTTTGCTATGTTTTTAACAGTGTATGTTTGCTTGTGTAGTATAGTGGTTGTTCTTGTTTTGGTATGTGCAGATAACAGACGAAAAATTGCAGAGATCATGACTCGCGTCGCGGCGCCGGCTCCTACACTGTCTTTCGCGCCGCAGCGCCACAAGAGGCGTCGACTCCATTGTTTATCGTGCCGCAGCGCCACAAGAAGCGCCGGCTTCTGAATCTCGTGCCGCAGCGCCGAGTTCTCGAGTCGCGGCGCCGGTAGCGTGTTTTTGAATTCCAAGTGCAGTTATAAGCAGGCTGTTCGGCTAAGACTCCTCAATTCTCTCAACAATCTCAGCTCTCTCTCTCTCGGCAGCCTAAAAGAATACGACCCATTAGCCGTATCACTCCCAACAAATCCAAGCAAACATCGATCGTGTCTCTTCTCAACCTACAAAATCAGACCATAGCATCGATTGTTTGTCAAAGGCAACCCCACTCAAATGCAAGGGTTTAATTCGTAAGGTATTTTTTGAGGGTTTTCATTCTATCATAGATTTTGTTGGTTTAATTGCTTCTCTGTGTTCTTCTTCTTGTTTGATTTGGGGTGATTTCCACTGCTGGAAATCTGGTTAGAGTAACAACAAGCAAAGGGCTGTCCAAGTATAGTTTGGAAAACGCACACAAGGTGTTTACTTATTTACCTCAAAGAGTAATCGAACTGTTTTGGCTTGTTTTCGCTGGGTTTGTATTGGGGGTTTGTATTGCATTGCTTCAGGAGTCATCTCTTCAGATTATTGGCACTGTTTAGGGCTGTTTGTGGGAACCTCATCAACAAATTACATCATGGCACCCAAAAGGCAACGACTTAGCGTCGGTGGTTCTTCTTCATCTTTCGCGGCTCCAGCACAGGCTTGGGACCTCGCCAAGTTTGTCAGTGAGGAAACTTTCAAGCGGTACAGAGACTCTTTCGGCAAGCGCAATTTGATTCCCGAGCGGGGGTTGCGGCCGGATCGAAAAGATGGGGAAATCATGAATATGATCATGGAGCGCAAGTTGCTTAACTTCACCAAACCGCCAGTATCAGCTGTTGTCCTGGTGGTTCAGGAATTCTATGCTAATGCCAGTCCTGAGGGTCCTGCTGTGGTTCAAGTTAGGGGAAGGTCCGTAGCATTTGACAGTATATCCATCAATGCGTTATTCGGGGCACCAAACTACACGGGAAATAATTATATACAGCTTGGATTCCGTGGCTATGACCAGGAAGATGTCATCCGAAGGCTCTGCAAGCCCGAGACGACCTGGAAGAAAAATATTTATACCGGTGAAAAGACTAGCTTCCCGGCTGATGCGCTCAGTCGCTATGGAAAGGCGTGGTACAGTTTCATTTGTGCCACTATGCTCCCGACTCATCACCTAAGCGATGTGACTAAAGAAAGGGCGATTCTGCTTTTCGCCATTGTCACGGGTTTGAATGTGGATATCGGAGTTCTCATCCACGACTCGATCATCAAGGCTATCAAGAGTACAGTCGTTGCAGGACTTCCCCATCCATTCGTGATCACGCTTTTGTGCAAGCAGGCCGGGGTACAGTGGGGTCCAGATGAGATAGCTTCGCCGCCCATGGCTGTCATCGACCATCAAACGATCAAGCGTTTCACTGTTTGGGACGGGGCAGAATCTCATGTCAGGGGCGAAGGATACGGACCACCTACAGAGCCGCCTCCTTCAGCCGGCCCAGAGCCAGAGCCCTCTCAAGCACCTGAGGCAGGCCCAACTAGTCAGGGTCTTTTAACAGACATCATAGCATCCCTCACCCTGCTACATCAAAATCAGGACACTGAGGCACAGAGGCAGCGGAGGCATATCGCAGCGGTGGCTCAGAGGCAGGAGATAGCAATGCAGTACCAGGCTGAGTTGGTGAACACAATGCAGAGCATCTACATTGACTTTTGTGGCGAGGGCATTGAGTTCACGCCATACCAGTTTCCCGACCCTCCTATTTTTCCACCATACCCTCCACCATCACCGCCTACCGAAGCTGATCAGGACGCGCCAGACGAGGAAGAAGCCGAAGCCGAAGCCAATGCCGCTGCTGAGTGAGCGATCTTTAGGGAAGCCCTCTTGTATTCAATTGCTTTATGTTTAGCAATGAGGGCATTGCTCACTTCAAGTTTGGGGGTGTTTTAGCCTTTATCTGTCTATCTCATTACTGCCATTTTAGGATTGCCAGACTTACTATCTTTATTATGATTGTAGTTATCAGTATTGTGGTGCAGTCTTTTGAACTGCGGGATTATGTTGAATATTTTTATCTTTATGGATGCCATAAACTGCTTTTGGTTTTATTGCAATTTTATTAGCATGCTTTTGGTTTCTAGCCATCTTTTTGGGGCTTATTCAGATTTATATGCTTGTGCCATGTAAATGGCCTTTTCACCCTATTTTGAGCTGCTATTTAGCAAGGGTGTTATATTTATCATTGCTGATTTTTTTATTGTGGCTATGTGTAGTGCCAAATGAGTATGTCTCTCGTAGAGTTGTGTTAAACATGACATGTGTTAGGGGTTTATTAGTTGATAAGTTTAGACTGTTATTGATCCGTCCATATAGCAAGCACCAACCAACTATGTTAACTAATTATTGTTTAAGTATAGTTTGTGTGTTTATTGTGTTAAAGATTTGTTCACTCTTATAAACTTTCATTTGTGCAAGGTAATAAAAGATTTAGGTATTTTTGGCAGTGTTGGATCTTGGATTCTAGCTATGAAAAAAAAACAGCCAGTCCCAAGAAACTCCTCACCTCCGATGGTGTCCTTGGTTATTCCCAATTGATTACGGCTTCAACTTTTGATGGATCCATTGAAATCCCGTCTTTGTCAACCAAATGTCTAAGATATTATACACGTTCTAGCCAAAATTCACATTTAGAGAATTTCGCGTACAACTTTTCCTTTCGTAGTGTCTCCAACGTCAAAAGTAAATGTTCCACGTGTTGTTCTTGAGATTCGAAGTACACCAGAATGTCATCGATAAATACCACCACAAACTTGTCTAAAAATGGTTTAAACACCATGTTTATCAAATCCATGAATGCAGCAGGGGCGTTGGTCAAACCAAAAGATATCACCAGAAACTCGTAATGTCCATACCGAGTTCTGAATGACGTTCTAGGTATATCCTCCTTCCTTACCGTTAATTGATGATACCCACTTCTCAAATCTATTTTTGAGAAGTATCTAGCACCCTTCAATTGATCAAACAAGTCATCTATTCTTGGCAACAAATATTTATTCTTAATAGTGACTTTGTTTAATTCCTTATAATAAATCCAAAGACGCATTGACCCATCCTTCTTCTTCATGAATAACACCAGTGCTCCCCACGGTGATACACTTGGCTGAATATATTTCTTGTCCAACAACTCTTGCAACTGTAACATCAGTTCCTTCATCTCTACCGGAGCCATCCGGTACGGGGCCTTAAATAGCAGAGCAGTTCCTGGCGCCAAATCAATAACAAACTCGATCTCTCGGTCAGGCGAAAGTCCTGGAAAATTCTCCGGAAATACATCTACAAATTCCTTAACCACTGGTATCTCTTCCAGTTTCACCCCCTTTCTTTGAGTATCGACTATGTAAGCTAAAAATCCTACACAGCCTTGACCCAACATGTGAGACCCCAGATTTTATGAATAAATATTTAATATTCTCGAAATATTTTTTTTTTGAATATTATGGTATGGATTTGATATAATGTTATAGTTGTGGGTAGTATTTACAAATTTTGCAAAGTATGCAAGTTGTTATAAAATATTCGATTGATCGGGGAATATTCTTTTTGTCGGGGAATATCCGTACAACGGTACAATCATTGGTGGACTCCACAACGGAATTATTGTCGGATTGAGAAAACGACAAAAAGAGTTTTATGAAAATAACGGCGGAGATTTTACCGTTAATACTGTTGAACTACTCGGTAGTAAAAGTACAGTAATACGCGTGGTTGCATAGTAGCACACGGTATTGATTATTGATGCTTACGTAAGAAGTCACTCAGTTATGCTCAATTATTGCTACAGTAATTGCTGCATCATATCTCTCATATTATTGATTCAATTATTATCACAGTATCATCTGCATAATATGTTATTTTATTAAATCAATAATTGAGACGACAAAGTTATTCATATTATTATTTGCAATATTGACAATGTCTAGAAGTTCTATCAAGGAGAGGTTAGATAATCTAATTGCGCGCCAATAGGGAGAAATCCTTATCGGAAAGCCCCCTCTTTCCTAGGAACGACCTAGTTGTTAAATATTGTGAGTTATAATATTAATGATGAATAAGTTCGTGTTGATTAAAGATGAAATTGATATTTTCATTGTGTTGGGATTATTTGTGTTAGTGGAAATCGACATTTATTTCTATGATAATTGATGTCTGGTGGTTATATTGTTCACTCGGGTATTCGGATCACTTTTCATGTCGGAGTACTATTCACGAGTTACTATTCATGAGTTACTATTCACAAATTACTATTCACGAGTTACTATTCACGGGTACTATTGATTCACATGATTTACTATTAGGAGAGTTGGTGCAAGATTGATAATACTTGCAGGACTAAATTAAAAATGAAGAAAAAGAGGAAGGTATTATACTGTAATATTTCGAGCCCCAATGTAAGACCCCAACTTTTATAAATAAAGATGAATTTTCTATAAATATCATTTTTAAATATTATGGAGTTAATTTGATATAATGTTATAGTTGTGGGTAATATTTATAAATTTTACAAAGTACGCAAGTTGTTATATAATATTCGATTGGTCGAGGAATATTCGTTTTAGCAGGGAATGTTTATACAACGGCACAATCATTGGTAGACCCCACAACGGAATTATTGTCGGATTGAGGAAACGACAAAAATATTTTATTAAAAATAACGGCGAAAGTTTTACCATTGTTACTGTTGAACTACTCGGTAGTAAAAGTACAGTAATACGTGTGGTTGCATAGTAGCACACGGTATTGATTATTAATGCTTATGTGAGAAGTCACTCAGTTTGATTCAATTATTATCAGTTAATAATATGAATTATTTAGCGATAATGAAGTTTTGTTTTATTCGTATTATTAACATAATAAAACAGAAACATCTTTTTATATAAAATAGAATACTTTATTAAAGTTATTCTATAAATAGAATATATTATATTTTATTTAAAAGATTTTTCTTTAAATATGGACCGTCAGATGAAAGTAATCAATCTGGACCGTTCATGGATTAGTTACTATGCATTTCATTTTTCTATAAATAGCAGCTCATTCCTTCATTATTTCTTACGAATTCACTGAACTATAGAGAGAAACTATAGAGAGAGAAATTATAAGAGAAGTTATAGAAAAGTATTCTTCTTCTTCCCTACTCTTATATTCAGTTTATTTTACGTTAAGGGATATTATTCTTTTGTATTCAAGAAGAGAACTTCTGTTATTCCATTTCTTTATTATTCTGTTGGAATAACCTGTATACGCGGTCTACCCTATACTTGGTGACATTCTTCTATTATTCTGTTGGAACATCCTGTCTGTGCGTTTTACGCCGGACCTGGTTCCGTTTTTATTATTATTCTGTTGGAATATCCTGTTTGTGTGTTTTACACCGGACCTGGTTCCATTTTTATTATTATTCTGATGGAATATCCTGTCTGTGTATTTTATACCGGACCTGGTTCCATTATTTATTATTTTGTCGGAATATCCTGTCTGTGCGTTTTACGCCGGACCTGGTTCCATTATTTATTATTCTGTTGGAATAACATGTCTGTGCGGTCTATCGCATGCGTGGTGATTTCTTTTGTTATTCCATTTTTTATTATACTCAGTTGGTTAAGTTTTGACTTCTATACTCCATAAAATTAGTGGAATATCCTTGATAATTGCGTTTCATCCAGTATCTTTTCATGAAAATATTCTTCTAAGAATTCTTGAATTTTACTCCACAAAGTAGTATCATGTTGACAATTTGGACGTTGTTAATTCTTGGATAAATTAATTCTTGAACTTGTTTTATTGAATTCTTATATCATTGTCATCATCCTCATGTCTATAATATGTTGAAAGTCATCTGTGGCCTGTAGTGCATAGATGGACTTGGTATGATTATGATCAGGGATTATTCGGTATAATCATGACCGTAATAAATAATATGGTAAAAGTCCTCATTGGCCGTAGTGCGTTGATGGACAGTTGTTGGCATGATCATGACCATTAATGAATACCCAAATATTCTTGGCCCGTAGTGCATAGATAATTGTGGTCGTGATACTAAAGAATATCTTTGGCCGTAGTGCAAGGGTGATTCGATGATGTGGATTATATTATTAAGCTGAGTCTCAGCGATAACAGTGATGAAAAACCTTTTAAATCATAAAAGATAGTAGATTTTATTCTCTACTTGACTCTTTTAATGGATTGCTTGTTCCGCTGCAGTTAAACTTGATGTCTTTTGTATTTTATCAGTTTAACACTGTTGAAGGCCAATGATAATTTATTCTGCATTATCTTAGTCATAATATTTCTTACTGGGCTAGTTGAGCTCACCCTTTCTTTCACTGTTCTCTTCAGGAAATGAGAATATAGCTGGGACGAGTCGGGGAACGGAGTGATGAACCAGATGATAGTATTAGTAGTCCTCACTATTCTGTGAAATAGTGTGATAATAATTGTAATGAGGACTCCTTTTGAGTTTGTATAGTCTCTAGTAGACAATAATTGTATTCAAACTCACAGTTATGTTTTGTCGTATTGTACACGACAGTCGTATTAGTAAGTTGGTTTTGTATTTTGTACCATGTATCTGACAACCCAAGATGGGTGATATATACCTAATTTTGGGGGCGTCACAGTTGGTATCAAAGCTAAGGGATATGATCCCTGGCTAAGATGTGAGAATAGAACTAGGAGGGGAGAAACGGGGAATTCCTTCGCTAGTATGCCTTACCTAAGTTTATTTGTATGGTATTTAATTGGTCGGTCAGAATATAAGGATAATATATGACATATCAATTAACTTTTGTTTTGTGGCAGTATCTGAAAATGGCATCTGAGAATGTTGAGAATAGCAATGGAGCACAGGCGACTGTTGATTCACCACATATCAATAATCAGGATAATGTGCATCAAGAAGGCGACAATCCTCATGCAAACAACAACACTGACCAGGTGATGAATGATGGAATGTTCAGAAGCTTTATGCAGCTCATGCAACAGCAGGCGAGAGCGGCTCCTGTCCAAAATGCAGGTGGAAACACTGAAAACTCTCGGACGGTCACCGCTAAACAGTTCAAGGAGCTAGGACCACCGGAGTTTAAGGGAGAACCCAAACCACTTATAGCTGAAACATGGATAAAGCAAATCACCAAGATATTTGATGTCTTGGGATGCTCCGAGGACCAAAAGGTTCCTTTTGCCGCCTTTATGTTGCGAGGAGAGGCGGATTATTGGTGGGAATCAGTAAAGCGTACTCAACCTGCTGCACTGAAGATGTCTTGGGAGAAGTTCCAAGAGTTGTTCAACCACAAATACTTTCCCGAAAGTATTCGTCACATGAAGGAGGTGGAGTTTATCAAATTAGAGCAAAACAATATGACAGTGTCGCAATACGAGACAAAATTTGTGGAGTTATCCCGGTTTGCGTCCCACTTGGTGGATAATGAAGAAAGAATGACGCGGATGTTTTTAAGAGGTTTGAAGCCAGAGATACGTCAACATCTTATTTCTCATAAACTGTGTTTGTATTCAGATGTTGTAAATAGAGCTCAGTTGGTGGAGCGCGATAACGAGTCAACGCAACCAAAAGAGAGCAATCTGCAAAATTATAGAACTAGTGAGAGCAGTCATCGAAGCGGTGACAACAAGCATGGAGGGAATCAACATGCCAGAAATGGTAACCACTTCGGTGGTAATTAGGGCTAAAACAATAAGAATGGTCATTTCAAGAAGAGGAGATTCAACAATGATGGAAATACGTCAGCACCAGCACCTGTTATTAAGGAAGGAGAAAGACCACCTATCATATGCTTCAAACGCGGAGGGGAGGGACACATCAGTCCAAATTGCGTGATGTCGTCTAAAGCATGTTATAATTGTGGAAGAGAATGTCACTTAGCCCGATTTTATCGTTTACAGAAAACAAGTTCAGCTAGGATGGAGGCACCAAAGGCCGTTCCAGAAAAGTTAAAACCGGTAGTGCAAGCGAGAGCGTTTGTTGTGACCTCCCAGAAAGCAAGGAACCCGAATGAGGTCACCACGGGTAAGCTTATCATAAACTCTAATGAAGTCTATACTTTATTTGATACTGGTTCTATCCATTCTTTTATTTCTCCTACTTGCGCTCATCGATTAAATTTGACTCCGAAGAAATTAGACTTTGACATATCTGTTGAAACTCCATTGGGAGAAACCTTCATTACATTCACGGTTTATTAGTCTTGTTTGGTTCAAGTTGGTACCCACACATTACCTGTTGATCTTATTTCGTTAAAAATACTTGCATTTGACGTGATTCTAGGGATTGATTGGTTAACTACTCATCATGCAAAAATTGATTGTTTTCGTAAGGTTGTTAGCTTTCATATTCCTAATCAACCTATTATGCGAATTCAAGCGACCAAACCATTAAAATCAATCAATGTCATCTCAAGCCATAAAGCTATTCGTTTATTGAAAAACGGATGTCAAGCTTTCTTAGCTCATGTCACGGATCTAAACAAAAATACGTCAGTTTTGAATGATATTTCTATTGTTAATAAATTCCCTGACGTATTCCCTTAAGAACTTCCTGGCCTACCCCCAGAGCGTGAAATTGAATTTTGTATCAACCTTGAACCCGATACAAAACCCATTTCCAAAGCCCCATATCGAATGGCTCCTATTAAACTTCAGGAGTTAAAGATCCAACTGCAGGAATTGTTAGATATTGGCTTTATTCGTCCTAGTACTTCTCCTTGGGGTGCTCCTGTTTTATTCGTGAAGAAGAAAGATGGAAGCATGCGACTTTGTATTGAGTTGAATCATGTCACCATCAAAAATAGGTACCCATTGCCACGTATTGATGACCTGTTTGACCAGTTGCAAGGAGCACAATTCTTTTCAAAGATCGATCTTCGTTCTGGATATCATCAGCTGAAGGTTAGAACTGAGGATATTCCAAAGACGGCTTTCAGAACTCGGTACGGGCATTATGAATTCTTAGTCATGTCCTTTGGATTGACTAATGCTCCTGCTGCCTTCATGGATATGATGAACCGGGTATTGAAGGAATATTTGGATCACTTTGTGGTCGTCTTTATTGATGACATCCTTATTTATTCCAAAAGTCGTGAAGATCATGAGCAACACTTGAGGTTGGTACTCCAAAAGCTTCGTGAATACAAGCTTTATGCCAAGTTGAAGAAATGCGAGTTCTAGCTAGAGGAGGCAGCATTCCTTGGGCACGTAGTATCAAGTCGTGGAATATCAGTTGACCCGACAAAGATTGAAGCTATTCAAAGCTGTGAGCAACCTAAATTAGTAACCGAAGTACGTAGTTTTCTCGGTTTAGCTGGTTATTATTGGAGATTCGTGGAAGGATTTTCTCGAATCGCTACTCCACTAACTCAGCTGACTCGGAAAGATACAAAGTTCGGTTGGAGCGAAGAATGTGAGAAGAGTTTTCAAGAACTCAAGAGGAGACTCATTTTAGCACCTGTTCTAACAATACCATCTGGCTCGGAGGGATTTGTCATCTACAGTGATGCTTCGAGCAAAGGGTTGGGATGCGTTCTCATGCAACATGGAAAAGTCATAGCCTATGCATCAAGACAACTTAAGGAATATGAGAGGAATTATCCTACTCATGATCTAGAGTTGGTAGCTGTAGTCTTTGCACTTAAAATTTGGAGGCATTACTTGTATGGGGAGAAGGTGGAGATCTTTACGGATCATAAAAGCCTCAAATATTTCTTCACTCAAAAGGAACTCAACATGCGACAACGACGTTGGCTTGAACTGTTGAAAGATTATGATCATACCATCCAATACCATCCTGGAAAAGCGAACGTGGTAGCTGACGCATTGAGTAGAAGATTATATGCAAGTACAAGTGCGATATTGTCAACACAAAGGCTCAT
Source organism: Panax notoginseng (assembly GCA_016801055.1). Taxonomy (NCBI): domain Eukaryota; kingdom Viridiplantae; phylum Streptophyta; class Magnoliopsida; order Apiales; family Araliaceae; genus Panax; species Panax notoginseng. The sequence continues at coordinate 86,970,803 of CM029023.1, forward strand.
TTTATGTGACTTACAAAGGATGGAGATAGAGTTAAAGACTCCAGGGACCCATGTGATGATGGCGAATATACGAGTAGAACCGACTTTAATCGATAAAGTTAAAGCTGCTCAAGCTACAGACCTGGAGCTGATGCGTATGAGGAAGAAAGTGCAAGAAGGTGCTATGCCAGAAGCAAGAATCGATGACGAAGGAATACTTCGAGTCAACTCCAGACTTTGTGTTCCTAACGACCCTGATTTAAAGTATGAAATCATGATGGAGGCGCACAACACACCGTTTGCAATCCATCTTGGGAGTACCAAAATGTATCATGATCTTCGTCATACATTTTGGTGGAGCAATATGAAGAGAGAGATAGCTCTGTTTATCTCAAGGTGTCTAACTTTTCAACGAGTCAAAGCGGAGCATCAAGTACCAAAATGTCCATTGCAACCACTTGAAATTTCAGAATGGAAGTGGGAGCACATTACCATGGATTTCGTTACCGGTCTTCCTAAGGTTTCTCAAGGTATAGATGCGATTTGGGTCATTGTTGATAGATTGACCAAGTCTGCTCATTTCTTACCGATACGAGAAACTTGTACACTTGAACGTCTTGCTCGTATGTATATAAACAAGATTGTAAGACTGCATGGTATGCCAATATCCATAGTTTTTGATCGAGACCCAAGATTCACTTCACGATTTTGGGTTAGTTTACAAAAAGCTATGGGCACAGATTTACGATTTAGTTCGGCATATCATCCTCAGACAGACGGACAATCAGAGAGGACTATTCAAACTCTAGAAGATTTATTAAGACTCTGTATCCTTGATTTCAAGGGAAGTTGGGACAAGTTCTTATCATTGGTAGAGTTTTCCTACAACAACAGTTATCAAGCAAGTATTGGCATGGCTCCATTCGAAGCGTTGTATGGAAGAAAGTGTCGTTCTCTAGTATGCTGGGATGAGGTGGGTGAAGCAACGTTGTTGGAACCGGAGTTGGTACGTATGACTACAGAAAAGATTCAAACGATCCGACAACGTATAAAAACCTCACAAGATCGACAAAAGAGTTATGCTGATCTTCATCGAAAGGACGTGGAATTTGATGTAGGAGATCATGTGTTGTTACGTGTTGCTCCAAGGAAAGGAGTTATGTAGCAACCCGATATTTTCTATATAAATAAATAAGAAATTTTGTGAATAAATTTTTTTTTATATTAAGGATGAGGATTTGTACAAGATTATGTGTATATGTATTTATGTGGTAAGTAAAAATATATTTATTACATAATTATTTACAAATGAATTTATTTTAGAATTATTGATTATTAAAAAGTATATACTTATAATAATTAATTTATGGTAGAAATATTTTAATAATTATTTTCCATAAAAATATATAATCATATATTATTTAAATAATATATGAACTGATTTTTAGAATAATTATAATAATTATTTTATTATATGAATTTTAGTACAAGTTATTAAGTTAATTATTTTACCTTAATTATTAAGGGTAAATTTGACAGATAAATCAGATATGGAATCCAAACCCTAATTTTGGATTATTGTCAAGGTATGAGAATAATAGTATAATATTAATTATATTTTGATTTTTCAGTGCTATGAATATGTACTGCATGTACGTATTGATGATAATTGGTCAATTATGGTATTTAATTTCAAAACCCTAATTTAAAACTTGAATACGAGTTCGAAGCTTTTTGGTAACTGTGAATTATGAGATTAAGACTGTCATATAACTATGTTATATGTTTTATGTTGTGTACTAAGTGATTAATTAGGTAAACCCTAATTAAAGTTTTAGAAACCCTAATTTCTATAATTACTAACCCTAATTAGAAATTATAAAACTTAATTACCAATTTGTGAACCCTAATTGCTTTACTGGCAAAGTTAATGATAATTATATGATTTAAACCCTAATGTTCCTGTATAAGGTAATTATAAAATTAATCACAATTAGAAAATCCTAATTTCAAACTTTTAGGAAACTAAAATTTTATTTAATTTTTATTTGATTTTATTTATTTTTGTGTAAACCCTAAAATGTAATTCTAGAAAAGTAAATGTTGGAAAACCTTAGGGTTAAACCCTAAGGGTTTGCCAAGTTCCAAGTATGCCATTAAAATGATTTACCAATTTACCATTTTACCCCTAATACATTATTTTGGCTAGTATGTAGGTTTTGACATTAGGTTTAGTTGGTGAACCAAACCCAACAACTCCATGTGCTAAAAATGACAGCCACAAGCCACTTTCATCAGCCATTACATGCATCTAGACTAGTATAAATAGGATTGAAGAGAGAGGAATTCATTTTGTTGCTTACATTTTTCATAACACTCAAACTAAGCTCTCTCTCTCTCTCTCTCTCTAACCTTCAAAATACACAAGTATATTAATCCCAAATCAAAGCCCCACGTTTACCATAAACAGATCAGCAACACAAAATCAGAAATTTTTCAAAGAAGGTATAAACGAAACCTAGAATTTCTGTCCAACGATTCTGTGTTAGATGTTATGTTTGATTGTTAAAATATGTTGTATAAGGTGTCTAAGGATGATCTGGGTTGCTAGATGTTAGATCCATAACATCTAGAGGCTCGGATTTGAAGATTTACAAAATCTGGAAAAATAAATTTTTGTTCTCTGACAGTGAATGTCAGTCATTATATCTTGGTAATCTGTAGAGATTTACGTGTTTTGAAAGCTTTTAGTTGTAGTCGTGTATGTGTTCTTTAGTCTAAAAGTTGAATCAAGGTCATAGCTTCAACAGATTGCAAGTTATTCGTGTTCAAAGGTCGTTGACCGACCATGACCAGACCAATTCTGGGTAACCTAGAAACTAGATTGCAGTACCTGACAACATTTTGTCAAGCTTGTATCTGTAATGTTATTGATGTTCTGATGTTGATATTTAGTACATCTTGTAGCTTGTTAGTTGTACTATAGATCCATGCTTTTAAATCCCTTGAACATCAAATGGATTTAACATAGTGGCCGGTCAAAGTAGGTACTTTGTTCACTGATTCGGTTTTCTGGGTAACCCAGAAAACCTATGAACACAGTTTCTGACGAGGTTTGACCGGTCTGGATCTGATGATTTTGTTATGATTTTGTTGATATTATGTGATAGATCTACTCTCCTACATGTTAGCTACACATTACCGGTTTTAAATCACAAAAACATTACACATATTTCAAGTTGTGGAAGCCCAATTATGGCTACACGAACTGTTCTTCATTTCTGGGTAGCCCAGAAAATGAAGAACAGCTCTGACAGCTTGTTCAAGGATATAGATCTCGTTAGTTATGCATGGTTTAATGATGTTGTTTGTTGGATCGTGTAGTCTTGTACTTGTACTACATTATCTTATCAACAACATGTTCAGAAACACATCACACTCGGTTTTAATCGCGGTCAAACTAGGCCACATGATCACTGACTTGGTTTTCTGGGTTTGTATCAAGAACATGAAGAACACCTATAGCGACGGTTCTGTCGCTATAGGTGGTCTTTAGCGACAGATAATATTCTATTTTCTGGAAATTAATAAAAAAAATAGAAAAAAATTAGTTTTAAATTATTAAAAATACAAAATAAATTATTAAAAATTATCAAAAATTCTGAAAATTAGTTTTTAATTATTTTTATTATATTTCATAAATATTTAATATTTTTGGAATATTAAAAGCATTTAATTTATTTAATTATAATATTAAATAAATTATTTAAAAATGATTTTAATATTAAAAAAATTATTAAAAATTATATTATGATATAAGAAAATATTTTAAGTTATTGTTAATGACTTTTAATATTTTATGATAAATTTTATTAATAAATTAATATTAATGGTAATTAATTTATTTACTAAATGAATTAAGTAAATTAATTAAAAATGATTTTATTATATTAAAAATCATATTAAATGAAAATAAAGTGTTTAAAAATATTTTAAGTTATAAAATATAACTTTTAATATTTAAAGGATAATTTCATTAATAATTTAATATTAATGATTATTAAGTTATTATTATTGACATTAAATTTATTTAATAATTATATTAAATAAATAGTTTAAAAATGATTTTATTAATTTAAAAATCATTTAAAAGGGATATAAATGAATTAAAAATATTTTAAGTTATACTTAATGACTTTTAATATTTTGATAAATGAAACATTAATACTTTAATATTAATGATAATTATTTAAAAATGATTTTAAATGTTTTAAAAATCATTTAAGGGTAATATTAATACTTTAAAAGTATTTTGAGTTATTATACATAACTTTGATATTTTGGAAATGATTTCATTAATAGTTTAATACTAATTAAATATTAATGATAATAGAATTGATTGGTATTTAAATCATTTTAATATGATTCCGATGTTTGAAAATTTATGATAAATTATAATAAATGTTTTAAAATTATATTGAGTCTTTTAAAAATAAAATGACTGATACGTACTGATGTTAAGTTATAGAATAGAGTTTTAGACTCGATAATTACCCAATAAAGTTGTCGGTAGACCGCCATATTTCAGAAATTGATCTGGACTTAGATAATGTGATTAGATAAGTGATTATTTGTGATTCAATGGTTGTTAAATTTATATGTCAATGTGATTAGGGTATGTGCTGACTTCAATAAGCAGTGTTATGTGTTATAGTATGTTGTTCTAATCGAACGAACAATCTTATTAATGATAGGTCGTGAGATAAGCGATAGATCTTAATTACAAGTTGTAAGCAGCGCTTCAGGCAAGTATCTAACCTTTGCATTTTCTTTATGCAATGGATGTGAGTAAGAATGTTTCTAAACTATATTATTATTGTACAGATTATGAACTTTACATTATATAAGCTCATTGAATATCAACATGTTAGTATATGATAATTCGGACTTATATATTCTATTCGTTAATTTCTAGAAGTGGTTAAACAAGTGTCCCCACTTGGATAATCATTGTATTTAATCACATGTTGATATACCTTTGTCAATTACCCGTATACATATATATTGAATTATAGATTATTGTTGAACAAGATAAAACTTTTGATTTAGAACCCAGACAGGTATGAACATCCCTACACGGGAAAATTTTTATGCGTTTCGGCGGACAAAGGATGAACGATAATATCATTCTAGCAATGTAGTATTGATCAATGCAGGGCATAACGGGCTGATCACCCCCGTGCCCGTAAGTTATGACGGTTTACAGATGAATTTCTATTTAACCTTTTCGAAAAGGAAAACAATGTTCATGGCATGTCACCATAACCCCAGTTATAGTCATTATGTAGTTTCAAAAAAATTTGAAAGAGAGTTGTTATGTTATTATTATTGGTCCATCATACTTCACAACTATTGACTTGTTGTAGAAGAATAGTACAAAGAAAATATTTAAATCCTTTCAGCTTATATATATATATAATTGCTATTGCTTGTTGGGCACTCAAATGCTCATCCTTGCTTAATTTAAATGTTTTCAGCTAAGTGTGATCGACCAGAGAACTCTGCTAAGAACAAAGGAAAAGGGAAGGTTGCTGAATGAACGAATTACTATGTTATGTAATAGTTTAATGTTATTAAGACAATTATGATATATATTATCTATCATGGGTTATAATGAATGTTTAAAGGTTACGTACTTGGGAGTTAGACTCTGATAATTATGTAAATTAATTTGATCTTTTATATTATTGTTATTATTATTAGTATTATTCCGCTCATAAAAATGGTATCGTGAAGAACCGAGTTCGGGTTTTAAGTACCCGAGTTTGGGGTCCTCACAGGTTGGTATCAGAGCTATAGGGTTAGAAACCTTAGGTGAGCTAGACCTTAGGCTATAACCTTAGAACAGAGGGAAACGTTGAAAATATAAACAACTCATATAGAGTTTAAAAAGAGATGAATTGAGTAAATTCATCGTCAAACTAAATAAAAGATAACTTGTATAAAACTCTTATTTCTTGTGTGTATATACTATATGCTAATTAGGAGAATTTATGTGTGTAGATGTCAGGTGAAAAAGGATTCTATTACCCTTGGATCGTAAAGAAGGAGCCCATATCGAAGCCGATAGCTGACATAGAGGCTCACAATGAAAATAACTCGAAGATGTGGTTATTGTGGAAAACATAGTACCAGATCCGGAGATGGTGGAGCTGACAGATAGCGATTCAGACACTAAAGTTGGAGCTGATCAAGCATCAACAGAGGTGCAAAATCTGAAGAACAAGGTTTCTGCTCTGGAAAGGCTGTGGGAGATAGAAAAGATGTTGAATAGTCAGTTGCGTCAAGCGTTAATAGAAACATTGGAAGGACAAGATAAGCTTAAAATCCAAATTGGTCAGATGGGAGCCACAAGCAGCACATCGTGTGCAGCTCCGGATAAGAAGGGGAAAAGAAAGATAGAAGACCATGACTTAGGAAAATCCAATAAGAAGAAATAGAAAAGAATATGTTATCTTTGCGGCTGTGAAGGACATACCACTCCGTACTGTCCTGATTACAAAAAGGGAGCATGTTATGTCTGTGGTATAGAAGGTCATCAGGCGAGAGAATGTCCAAGGAAAAGATGTAATAAATAGGTAGTATAGGTTCTGTTGTGTAAGAGTGTTTAATGTAATACATATGATAAGTATGTTTGTGTAATGTAATGTTTCCAACTTTTGTATTAAGTCAAGACTGTAAATCCCGACTTTTGAGGTCATAAAGGGATAGCTGAAGTTCGAAGCATTTTGTGCTATGTAAAATATTCGTTAAATGAATATGAATCTATGTTTGAGAAATGATGAAATAAGTTTAAAATATTAAACTTATGTGATAAGGTTTAGAACGTAAGTTAAATTATGATTTTTTTTAATCAGATAATGCCGCCAAGACGTTGAACTCGAAATCAAAGGGCAGAGGAATCTGTCAACAACGTAGAAGGACAACAACAACCAGACCCAATGCAGCAATTTGCGAACATGATAGCTCAGGCTATGCAACAGGGAATACCGGTCACTGGAAACCAGCCGGGCAACCGCTTAGCGAACTTCAAAGACTTTAAGGCTGTAGGACCACCAGAATTCAAAGGTACAACTGACCCTGTAGAAGCTCAAACTTGGGTTAAGGAAATTAAAAAAGCGTTTATGGTAGCTAGGGTAGATGAGGGGCAGAAAACTGCTTTTGCCACCTACATGATGAAGGGGGAAGCAAATTTTTGGTGGGAAGCGAATCAGGCTAGGGCAGGAGAAGGTGTAGTCACATGGGATACATTTAAAACTTTGTTTTTCAAAAATTATTTTTCACCAAGTATGCAGACGAGGATGGAGGTTAAATTTTTAGAGTTGAAGCAGGAGAATATGACGGTGTCTGAATACGCCGCCAAATTCAATGAGTTAGCTAGGTTTGCTCCGCATCAAGTTGATACGGAGGCTAGGAAAGCTAGAAGGTTTGAGCTGGGATTGAAACCCTGGCTCTATAACAAAGTGGCGGTGTTGCAAATTCCTACATTTACAGCACTCATGGAGAAAGCGATCATAGCTGAGGAGGGAAGTGAGGCCATGAGCCTTTACAATAAGGAGAGGAAGAATAAGGGTAAGATAGAAGGAGCTAGGAAGGTGGAAATTAATAGTGGAAGCAGGAGTGGAGATAGTAAGAGGAAGGTGAGCAGTTTTGCAAATGTACAAGTGAAACAGGAAGGTGTTAAGAAACAGATAGTGCCATGTAAGACATGTGGGAAGAATCACTCGGGGGAGTGTTTGCAAGGAAAATTTATTTGCTATAAGTGCGGGCAGGAGGGCCATATTTCTCCCAACTGCCCCAATCCTAGGATGAATAGTGGATGTTTTATATGCGGATCGATAGAGCACAGGGTGAAAGATTGTCCAAAGAGGAGGGTGGAGATAGGAAGTGTGAATATGGGCACTGGCAGTGGAACGTTAGCAATCACGGGACCGACTTCGTCAAGCAAGCCAACAAAATCTACGGCAAGGGTCTACAACATGACAGTTCAGGATACGGCAGCAGCTGGCACTGGAACTCCAGGTATTATTCGTATGCCTTTTTATTTTCTTATGCATGATTTTCCTATATATAGTAAAATTATTTTATAAAGAAATTTTGAGGAGGAATTTGAGTTCTTTTAGAAACCAATTTTTTCTGTGTAATCAGAAAGACAAGCTTTGTGTGAATAGTTAAAGATCAGTTTGATCAAAGGTGATCGAGATTTACTTACAATGATTGTGTACGCTATGTGACCGTGTATGTATAGGCTTTAAAATGGTGATTCCGGGGACGGAATCTTTATTAGGGAGGGTGAATGTAGCAACACGATATTTTCTATATAAATAAATAAGAAATTTTGTGAATAAAATTTTTTTTATATTAAGGATGAGGATTTGTACAAGATTATGTGTATATGTATTTATGTGGTAAGTAAAAATATATTTATTACATAATTATTTACAAATGAATTTATTTTAGAATTATTGATTATTAAAAAGTATATACTTATAATAATTAATTTATGGTAGAAATATTTTAATAATTATTTTCCATAAAAATATATAATCATATATTATTTAAATAATATATGAACTGATTTTTAGAATAATTATAATAATTATTTTATTATATGAATTTTAGTACAAGTTATTAAGTTAATTATTTTACCTTAATTATTAAGGGTAAATTTGACAGATAAATCAGATATGGAATCCAAACCCTAATTTTGGATTATTGTCAAGGTATGGGAATAACAATATAATATTAATTATATTTTGATTTTTCAGTGCTATGAATATGTACTGCATGCACGTATTGATGATAATTGGTCAATTATGGTATTTAATTTCAAAACCCTAATTTAAAACTTGAATACGAGTTCGAAGCTTTTTGGTAACTGTGAATTATGAGATTAAGACTGTCATATAACTATGTTATATGTTTTATGTTGTGTACTAAGTGATTAATTAGGTAAACCCTAATTAAAGTTTTAGAAACCCTAATTTCTATAATTACTAACCCTAATTAGAAATTATAAAACTTAATTACCAATTTGTGAACCCTAATTGCTTTACTGGCAAAGTTAATGATAATTATATGATTTAAACCCTAATGTTCCTGTATAAGGTAATTATAAAATTAATCACAATTAGAAAATCCTAATTTCAAAATTTTAGGAAACTAAAATTTTATTTAATTTTTATTTGATTTTATTTATTTTTGTGTAAACCCTAAAATGTAATTCTAGAAAAGTAAATGTTAGAAAACCTTAGGGTTAAACCCTAAGGGTTAAACCCTAAGGGTTTGCCAAGTTCCAAGTATGCCATTAAAATGATTTACCAATTTACCATTTTACCCCTAATACATTATTTTGGCTAGTATGTAGGTTTTGACATTAGGTTTAGTTGGTGAACCAAACCCAACAACTCCATGTGCTAAAAATGACAGCCACAAGCCACTTTCATCAGCCATTACATGCATCTAGACTAGTATAAATAGGATTGAAGAGAGAGGAATTCATTTTGTTGCTTACATTTTTCATAACACTCAAACTAAGCTCTCTCTCTCTCTCTCTAACCTTCAAAATACACAAGTATATTAGTCCCAAATCAAAGCCCCACGTTTACCATAAACAGATCAGCAACACAAAATCAGAAATTTTTTAAAGAAGGTATAAACGAAACCTAGAATTTCTGTCCAACGATTCTGTGTTAGATGTTATGTTTGATTGTTAAAATATATTGTATAAGGTGTCTAAGGATGATCTGGGTTGCTAGATGTTAGATCCATAACATCTAGAGGCTCGGATTTGAAGATTTACAAAATCTGGGAAAATAAATTTTTGTTCTCTGACAGTGAATGTCAGTCATTATATCTTGGTGATCTGTAGAGATTTACGTGTTTTGAAAGCTTTTAGTTGTAGTCGTGTATGTGTTCTTTAGTCTAAAAGTTGAATCAAGGTCATAGCTTCAACAGATTGCAAGTTATTCGTGTTCAAAGGTCGTTGACCGACCATGACCAGACCAATTCTGGGTAACCCAGAAACTAGTTTGCAGTACCTGACAACATTTTGTCAAGCTTGTATCTGTAATGTTATTGATGTTCTGATGTTGATATTTAGTATATCTTGTAGCCTGTTAGTTGTACTATAGATCCATGCTTTTAAATCCCTTAAACATCAAATGGATTTAACATAGTGGCCGGTCAAAGTAGGTACTTTGTTCACGGATTCGGTTTTCTGGGTAACCCAGAAAACCTATGAACATAGTTTCTGACGAGGTTTGACCGGTCTGGATCTGATGATTTTGTTATGATTTTGTTGATATTATGTGATAGATCTACTCTCCTACATGTTAGCTACACACTACCGGTTTTAAATCACAAAAACATTACACATATTTCAAGTTGTGGAAGCCCAAATATGGCTACACGAACTGTTCTTCATTTCTGGGTAGCCCAGAAAATGAAGAACAGCTCTGACAGCTTGTTCAAGGATATAGATCTCGTTAGTTATGCATGGTTTAATGATGTTGTTTGTTGGATCGTGTAGTCTTGTACTTGTACTACATTATCTTATCAACAACATGTTCAGAAACACATCACACTCGGTTTTAATCGCTGTCAAACTAGGCCACATGACCACTGACTTGGTTTTCTGGGTTTGTATCAATAACATGAAGAACACCTATAGCGACGGTTCTGTCGCTATAGGTGGTCTTTAGCGACAGATAATATTCTATTTTTCGGAAATTAATAAAAAAAATAGAAAAAAATTAATTTTAAATTATTAAAAATACAAAATAAATTATTAAAAATTATCAAAAATTCTAAAAATTAGTTTTTAATTATTTTTATTATATTTCATAAATATTTAATATTTTTGGAATATTAAAAGCATTTAATTTATTTAATTATAATATTAAATAAATTATTTAAAAATAATTTTAATATTAGAAAAATCATTAAAAATTATATTATGATATAAGAAAATATTTTAAGTTATTGTTAATGACTTTTAATATTTTATGATAAATTTTATTAATAAATTAATATTAATGGTAATTAATTTATTTACTAAATGAATTAAGTAAATTAATTAAAAATGATTTTATTATATTAAAAATCATATTAAATGAAAATAAAGTGTTTAAAAATATTTTAAATTATAAAATATAACTTTTAATATTTAAAGGATAATTTCATTAATAATTTAATATTAATGATTATTAAGTTATTATTATTGACATTAAATTTATTTAATAATTATATTAAATAAATAGTTTGAAAATGATTTTATTAATTTAAAAATCATTTAAAAGGGATATAAATGAATTAAAAATATTTTAAGTTATACTTAATGACTTTTAATATTTTGATAAATGAAACATTAATACTTTAATATTAATGATAATTATTTAAAAATGATTTTAAATGTTTTAAAAATTATTTAAGGGCAATATTAATACTTTAAAAGTATTTTGAGTTATTATACATAACTTTAATATTTTGGAAATGATTTCATTAATAGTTTAATACTAATTAAATATTAATGATAATAGAATTGATTGGTATTTAAATCATTTTAATATGATTCCGATGTTTGAAAATTTATGATAAATTATAATAAATGTTTTAAAATTATATTGAGTCATTTAAAAATAAAATGACTGATACGTACTGATGTTAAGTTATAGAATAGAGTCTTAGACTCGATAATTACCCAATAAAGTTGTCGGTAGACTGACATATTTCAGAAATTGATCTGGACTTAGATAATGTGATTAGATAAGTGATTATTTGTGATTCAATGGTTGTTAAATTTATATGTCAATGTGATTAGGGTATGTGCTGACTTCAATAAGCAGTGTTATGTGTTATAGTATGTTGTTCTAATCGAACGAACTATCTTATTAATGATAGGTCGTGAGATAAGCGATAGATCTTAATTACAAGTTGTAAGCAACGCTTCAGGCAAGTATCTAACCTTTGCATTTTCTTTATGCAATGGATGTGAGTAAGAATGTTTCTAAACTATATTATTATTGTACAGATTATGAACTTTACATTATATAAGCTCATTGAATATCAACATGTTAGTATATGATAATTCAGACTTATATATTCTGTTCGTTAATTTCTAGAAGTGGTTAAACAAGTGTCCCCACTTGGATAATCATTGTATGTAATCACATGTTGATATACCTTTGTCAATTACCCGTATACAGATATATTGAATTATAGATTATTGTTGAACAAGATAAAACTTTTGATTTAGAACCCAGACAGGTATGAACATCCCTACACGGGAAAATTTTTATGCGCTCCGGCGGACAAAGGATGAACGATAATATCGTTCTAGCAATGTAGTATTGATCAATGCAGGGCATAACGGGCTGATCACCCCCGTGCCCGTAAGTTATGACGGTTTACAGATGAATTTCTGTTTAACCTTTTCGAAAATGAAAACAATGTTCATGGCATGTCACCATAACCCCAGTTATAGTCATTATGTAGTTTCAAAAAAATTTGAAAGAGAGTTGTTATGTTATTATTATTGGTCCATCATACTTCACAACTATTGACTTGTTGAAGAAGAATAGTACAAAGAAAACATTTAAATCCTTTCAGCTTATATATATATATATATATATATATATATATATATATATATATATATATAATTGCTATTGCTTGCTGGGCACTCAAATGCTCATCCTTACTTAATTTAAATATTTTCAGCTAAGTGTGATCGACCAGAGAACTCTGCTAAGAACAAAGGAAAAGGGAAGGTTGCTGAATGAACGAATTACTATGTTATGTAATAGTTTAATGTTATTAAGATAATTATGATATATATTATCTATCATGGGTTGTAATGAATGTTTAAAGGTTACGTACTTGGGAGTTAGACTCTGATAATTATGTAAATTAATTTGATCTTTTATATTATTGTTATTATTATTAGTATTATTCCGCTCATAGAAATGGTATCGTGAAGAACCGAGTTCGGGCTTCAAGTACCCGAGTTTGGGGTCCTCACAAGTTACGAGATTTGGAAAGAGAGGAAAGCTCAATCATCGATTCATCGGTCCATTTTTAATCCTCGATCGGGTAGGAACTGTGGCTTATAGACTCGCTTTACCGCCAAGTATGTCTCGTGTTCATAACGTTTTTCACATATCCATGTTACGTAAATATGTGAAAGACCCGAACCACATTATTGAGTTAGAACCGGACGAAATAGCGGAGAATTTGACGTATGAAGAGGTTCCTGTTCAAATCTTGGATAAGAAGGAACATGGTCTATGCCCTAAGGTTATACCTCAAGTCAAAGTTTTGTGGAGAAATCACGATGTTGAGGAAATGACTTGGGAGTTAGAATCTGAAATGAAGTCAAGGTATCCTTACCTCTTCGACATACTAGGTACGTACCCTAATTTCGAGGGAGAAATTTCATAAGAAGGGGAGGTTGTAAGACCCCAACTTTTATAAATAAAGATGAATTTTCTATAAATATCATTTTTGAATATTATGGAGTTAATTTGATATAATGTTATAGTTGTGGGTAATATTTATAAATTTTACAAAGTACGCAAGTTGTTATATAATATTCGATTGGTCGGGGAATATTCGTTTTAGCAGGAAATGTTCGTACAACGGTACAATAACGACGGATTGAGAAAACGACAAAAATATTTTATTAAAAATAACGACGGAAGTTTTACCATTGTTACTGTTGAACTACTCGGTAGTAAAAGTACAGTAATACGTGTGGTTGCATAGTAGCACACGGTATTGATTATTAATGCTTATGTGAGAAGTCACTCAATTTGATTCAATTGTTATCAGTTAATAATATGAATTATTTAGCGATAATAAAGTTTTGTTTTATTCGTAATATTAACGTAATAAAACATAAACATCTTTTTATATAAAACAGAGTACTTTATTAAAGTTATTCTATAAATAGAATATATTATATTTTATTTAAATGATTTTTATTTAAATATGGACATTCAGATTAAAGTAATCAATCTAGACCGTTCGTGGATTAGTTACTATGTATTTTATTTTTCTATAAATAGCAGCTCATTCCTTCATTATTTCTTACGAATTCATTGAACTATAGAGAGAAACTATAGAGAGAGAAATTATAAGAGAAGTTATAGAAAAGTATTCTGCTTCTTCCCTACTCTTATATTCAGTTTATTTTACGGTAAGGGATATTATTCTTTTGTATTCAAGAAGAGAACTTCTGTTATTCCATTTCTTTATTATTCTGTTGGAATAACCTGTATACGCGGTCTACCCTATACTTGGTGATATTCTTCTATTATTATGTTGAAACATCCTGTCTGTGCATTTTACGCCGGACCTGGTTCCGTTTTTATTATTATTTTGTTGGAATATCCTGTCTGTGTGTTTTACACCGGACCTGGTTTTGTTTTTATTATTATTCTGTTGGAATATCCTGTCTGTGTGTTTTACACCGGACCTGGTTCCATTATTTATTATTTTGTCGGAATATCCTGTCTGTGCGTTTTACGCCGGACCTGGTTCCATTATTTATTATTCTATTGGAATAACCTGTCTGTGCGGTCTATCGCATGCCTGGTGATTTCTTTTGTTATTCTATTCTTTATTATACTCAGTTGGTTAAGTTTTGATTTCTATACTCCATGAAATTAGTGGAATATCCTTGATAATTGCGTTTCATCCAGTATCTTTTCATGAAAATATTCTTCTAAGAATTCTTGAATTTTACTTCACAAAGTAGTATCATGTTGACAATTTGGATATTGTTAATTCTTGGATAAATTAATTCTTGAACTTGTTTTATTGAATTCTTATATCATTGTCATCATCCTCATGTTTATAATATGTTGAAAGTCATCTGTGGCCAGTAGTCCATAGATGGACTTGGTATGATTATGACCAGGGATTATTTGGTGTAATCATGATCGTAATGTTATAAATGATGTGGATAAAGTCATCTGTAGCATGTAGTGCATAGATGGACTTGGTATGATTATGACCAGGGATTATTCGGTGTAATCATGACCGTAATGTAATGATTGATGTGGTAAAAATCTTCATTTGCCGTAGTGCATTAATGGACAGTTTTTGGTATGATTATGACTATGGATTCTCTTTGGCCGTAATGCAAAGATGAATTATTTTATGGCATGATCAGGACCGTTGATGAAAACACGATTACTGTAAGACCCCAACTTATTAATGAATAAAATCAAATTTTCTCTAAATATTATTGTGAATAATAAGGGGTTAATTTGATACAAATACTTTGGTTATGGGTTAAATGTCCAAATTTTGCAAAATAAGAAAGTGGTTATAAAATATTTATTTTTGGTCAGTGAATATTCGGTTGGTCGTGGAATATTCTTGCTGTCGGGGAATATTCGTACGACGACGCAGCCTTGTGTGGGCCCCATAACGAAAAGCGATTGGATGAAGAAAACGACAAGTATAAGTTGTTTATAAATAACGGCGTAGTTGTTACCGTTAATACTGTTGGAATACCCGGTGGTTAAAATACAGTAGCACACGGTATTGCACCAATTATTGATTCTTACGTAAGAAGGCACTACTCAATAATTGTTACAGTAGTTATTATTCAATATTTTATTTTATTGATTCAATAATTGCTGCGTTGATATTTTATATTATTGTTGTTTCAATAATTGTTGCTGTGCAGTATTTTTATTTATCAGATCAATAATTCATATTATTTGAATAATATTATTAGATAACATTATTGGCAATGTCTAGAAAGTTCTGTCTAAGGAGAGGTTTGGTCATCTAATTGCGCGCCAGTAAGGAGAAATCCTTATTGGAAAGCCCCCTCTTTCCTGGGAACGGCCTGGTTGTCATAAATGTGATTCTGTAATATTATTTGTGAATAATTAATTATTGATTCATATGATAAGGAAATATTTATTTTATGTGGATATAAATGAGGGATATATTTTTGTGGTTAAAAATGAAGGAGTTACTGTTGAGGTTTTTGTCAGTATTTTTGTCGGAATGGAGGTATTAAAAATCAGGGTTTTTGAGATAGTTTGCGGGGGTTATAATTTTTAATCCGACCGTTGGATCGTGGTAATTTTTGGATATGTTATACATATATAAGTTGAGTATATGTCCACAAATTTTGAACCGTTAAAAATAAACGTATGATTTATTACGAATTTTACAAGATGACTGGTTCAGAAATTGTTGAATTTTCGGAGTTTATCATTTTGGTGGAAAATTCTAGAATTAGTGGGCCCCACTTGTGGTTGGTGAAGAAATGTGCTGAATTATATTTCAAATGTGGTGGGTGGGAATAGTAGCAGGTAAAGCCATCAGGTTGCAGGTCAAACCTACCAAAATTTTCCTATAAATAGAGGGCTAAGTTAGAATTGAAAATCACACCAGAAACAAGTTTTCTCTCTTTCTCTCTCTAGATTATTGAGTGTATTTTATGAGTATTTAGATACTTTGAGAGTTTCTATTCATCAGAGCAAGTTTCTTTCAGCCTTATACCGGTATTCCGACCAGAAGTACTGATATTTTGAGGTAAGGGATATTATTTTCTTCTTAAATGATATTATTTTCTTCAATATCATTATGCTGAAATATTGATATGAGTTTTTATCAAATTTGGAACTTTTTGTGTCGGGGGTTACTATTCACGTATACGGCACTATTCACGTATACGGCACTATTCACGAATACGGCACTATTCACCGAAAAATAAAATTTTTCCTTTTTGTCCAAGATGTCTATTATGGTTACTATCTTTGATTGTATCCATGTTTTGATCTTTATTTTTGAATTCTGCTTCACAATTGATTATTATGAAGTATTATTGATCTTGGATAAGCTGTTATACGAATCCCTAATATTTGTCCTTCTGTCTCACTGGATTCGTTCTCTTTAAGATATTTTTCATCATCCTCAGTCCTAAATGATGATATTACTGAATATCTTTGGCCTGTAGTGCAAAGATGTATAATTACTTGATGAATATCTTTGGCCTGCAGTGCAAAGATGAACAGGTGTTGAGATGAACATGACCGACTGATGATACAAATGAATATCTTTGGCCTGTAGTGCAAAGATGAATATTTGGTTAAAGATGATTATTAATTGATGTTACAGGGATAAAATATTGATGATGGACTTTTAAATCTTAGAAGATAGTAGAATTCTTTCTCTACTTGACTCTTCTAATGGTTTGCTGTTTCCGCTGCAGTTGTTGATCTAAAACTTGTTGTCGATTATATTTTATCAGATTTTTCCCTGTTGAAGACTAACGATAATTTGTTGTATATAATCTTAGTCATAATATTCTTTACTGAGCTAGTTGAGCTCACCCTTTTCCTTTTTGTTCCATTTTTCTTCTCAGGAGGTGAGAACATAGCAGGATCTAGTCGGGGCATGGAGTGATGGTTCTAAAAAGATGTTTTAGCAGTCCTCACTATTTCTGTAAAATAGTGTTTGAATAATTGTAATGAGGATTTATTTGAGTGTGGATATTGTCCAGAAGACAATATTTGTATTTAAACTCACAGTATGTGTTGTCGTATTTTGCACGACAATTGTATTATTGAAGTTGTAGTTTGCTTTCTGTACCATGTATTTGGCGACTCAGAATGGGTGTTGTATACCTATTTTGGGGGCGTCACAGTTGGTATCTAAGCTTAGGGATATGATCCCTGGCTGAGATGTGAGACAAGAACTAGGAGGGGAGAGACGGGAAATTCCTTCGCTAGTATGACCTGACTAAGTTTATTTGGTGCCTATTTGGTCGGTCAGAGTATAGGGATAATATATGACATGACTATTAACCCTTGTTTTATGGAAGTATTTAAGAATGGCAGCTGAGAACGTTAATAATGGAGTAAATCAGACCGTGGAGACACCTTTGATCACTACCCAGGGGAACGTGCAACAGGAAGGCAATATTCCTCCTGTAAACAACGTTACCGAGCAAACGATGAATGATGGAATGTTTAGGAGCTTTTTGCAGTTCATGCAAAATCAGACGAGGGAGACTCGTGTGCAGAATACGGGTGGAAATGATAACAACGCGCGGTTTGTCACAGCTAAGCAGTTCAAAGAATTGGGACCACCAGAATTTAAGGGAAAGCCGGATCCGATCATGGCGGAAACGTGGGTCAAGCAAATTACCAAGATATTTGATGTCTTGGGATGCACGGAGGAACAGAAGGTTCCATTCGCCACATTTATGTTCCGCGGTGAGGCAGACTACTGGTGGGAGTCTGTGAAGCGTACCCAGCCTGACGCACTCAACATGTCCTGGGAAACATTTCAAAAACTGTTCAATGACAAGTACTTTCCTGAAAGTATTCGTCATATGAAGGAGGTTGAGTTTATTAGACTGGAACAAAACAACATGACGGTGTCCCAGTACGAGGCGAAGTTTGCAGAGTTATCCAGGTTTGCACCTCATTTGGTCGAAAATGAGGAACGAATGACAAGGATGTTTCTGAGAGGTCTAAAACCCGAGATTCGGCAATATCTTATCTCTCATAAATTTTCTTTATATTCAGATGTTGTAAACAGGGCTCAATTATTAGAGCGAGATAATGAGTATGTGCAACCGAGGGACCACAACCAGGGTCATACCGGTGGCGGCAGTCATCGAAACAATGAAAACCAGCAGGGAGGAAAACATTCGGACAAAAGCGGTAACCACTCTGGTGGTAATCGTGGTCGTGATAATAGAAGGAGCGAGTCGGGAGGAGATTTCAAGAAGAGAAGGTACAACAATGATAACGTGAAGACGTCAGCACAAACATCAACTGTTTCTAGGGGAGGAGAACGACCACCGGTCGTATGTTACAAATGTGGGAAAGAGGGACATATCAGCCCAAACTGCCCACAACAATCCAAGGTATGTTATAACTGTGGAAAGGAAGGTCATATAGCTCGAGAGTGTTCTGTAGCAAAACCAAGTTCAGCGGGGATGGTGACTCCAAAAGTTATCCCGGATAAGTCGAAATCAGCGGTTCCTGGAAGGGCGTTTGTCGTGACTGGCCAAAACGCGAGAAACCCGAACGAGGTGATCACGGGTAAGCTAATCTTGAATTCTTGCGAAGTTTATACTTTACTAGATACCGGTTCTACCCATTCTTTTATCTCTCCTGCTTGTGCTCAACGTTTAAACTTGACTCCGGAGAAATTGGACTTTAACTTATCTGTTGAAACTCCGTTGGGTGAAACCTTCGTTACATCTACAGTTTATAAATCTTGCATGATCCAAGTTGGTACTATCACATTACCTGTTGATCTTATCTCTTTAAAGATACTTGCTTTTGATGTGATTTTAGGAATTGATTGGTTAACCACTCATCATGCTAAAATTGATTGTTTTCGTAAGGTTGTTAGTTTTCATATTCCTAACCAACCCGTCATACGAATTCAAACTACTAAACCACTAAAATCAGTCACTGTCATATCAAGCCACAAAGCTATTCGTTTATTGAAAAACGGATGTCAAGCTTTCTTAGCCCATGTTATGGATTTGAACAAAGACAAGTCAGATTTGAATAATATTTCTATTGTTAGAGAATTTCCCGATGTATTTCCTAAAGAACTTCCCGGTCTACCCCCGGAACGAGAAATTGAATTCTTTATTGACCTTGAACCCGGTACAAAGCCCATTTCTAAAACCCCATATCGAATGGCTCCTATTGAACTTCAGGAGTTAAAAGTCCAACTACAGGAGTTGTTGGACATCGGTTTTATTCGTCCTAGTACGTCTCCTTGGGGTGCTCCTGTTTTATTCGTAAAGAAGAAAGACGGGAGTATGCGACTTTGTATTGACTATCGAGAATTGAACCATGTCACCATCAAGAATAGGTATCCGCTACCTCGCATTGATGACCTGTTTGACCAGTTGCAAGGAGCACAATTCTTTTCAAAGATCGATCTTCGTTCTGGATATCATCAGCTGAAGATTAAAACTGAGGATATTCCAAAGACTGCCTTCAGAACTCGGTACGGGCATTATGAATTCTTAGTAATGTCTTTTGGATTGACTAATGCTCCTGCTGCCTTCATGGATATGATGAACCGTGTATTCAAAGAATATTTAGATCAGTTCGTTGTTGTCTTTATTGATGACATCCTCATCTATTCCAAAAGCCGTGAAGATCATGAGCGCCATTTGAAGCTGGTACTGCAAAGGCTTCGTGAAAACAAGCTATATGCCAAACTGAAGAAATGCGAGTTCTGGCTTGAGGAAGTAGCATTCCTTGGGCACGTGGTGTCAAAACATGGAGTATCTGTCGACCCGGCGAAGATTGAAGCCATACAAAGTTGGGAGCAACCGAAGTCGGTAACCGAAGTACGTAGCTTTCTGGGCTTAGCTGGTTATTATCGGAGATTTGTGGAAGGATTTTCTCGAATCGCTACTCCGTTAACTCAGCTGACTCGGAAAGATACAAAATTCGTATGGAGTGAGGAATGCGAGAAGAGTTTCCAAGAACTCAAGAGGAGACTCATTTCGGCACCTGTTCTGACAATACCATCTGGTTCGGATGGATTTGTTATCTACAGCGATGCTTCAGGCAAAGGGTTAGGATGTGTTCTCATGCAACATGGGAAAGTCATAGCCTATGCCTCACGACAACTCAAAGAATATGAGAGGAATTATCCTACTCATGATTTGGAGTTGGCAGCAGTCGTTTTTGCGTTGAAGATCTAGAGACACTACCTTTATGGGGAGAAAGTGGAGATCTATACAGATCATAAAAGCCTCAAATATTTCTTCACCCAAAAGGAACTCAACATGCGGCAGCGACGTTGGCTCGAGCTGTTGAAAGATTACGATCATACCATCCAATATCATCCTGGAAAAGCAAACGTAGTAGCTGACGCATTGAGTAGAAGATCATATGCGGGTACGAGTGCAATATTGTTAACACAAAGGCCCATTTTGTATGACTTACAAAGGATGGAGATAGAGATGAAGGCTCCAAGTACCCACATGATGATACGAGTAGAACCGACTTTAATCGATAAAGTTAAAGCTGCTCAAGCTACGGATATAGAGCTGATGCGTATGAAGAAGAAAGTGCAAGAAGGTGCTATTCCAGAAGCAAGAATCGATGAAGAAGGAATACTTCGAGTCAACTCCAGACTTTGTGTTCCTAACAATTTTGACTTGAAGCATAGAATAATGATGGAGGCACACAACACACCGTTTGCAATCCATCCTGGGAGTACCAAAATGTATCACGATCTTCGACATACATTTTGGTGGAGCAATATGAAAAGAGAGATCGCGGAGTTTATCTCGAGATGTTTAACTTGTCAACGTGTAAAAGCAGAGCATCAAGTACCAAAGGGTCCATTGCAACCACTTGAGATTCCGAAATGGAAGTGGGAACACATTACTATGGATTTTGTTACGGGTCTTCCCAAGGTTTCTCAAGGCATAGATGCGATTTGGGTTATTGTTGATAGATTAACCAAGTCCGCTCATTTCTTGCCGATACGTGAGACTTATTCCCTTGAACGTCTTGCTAGTATGTACGTGAACGAGATTGTGAGATTGCATGGCATGCCAGTATCCATAGTTTAGGATCGTGACCCAAGATTCACTTCACGATTTTGGGTTAGCTTGCAGAAAGCTATGGGCACGGATTTACGATTCAGTTCGGCATACCATCCTCAAACGGACGGACAATCAGAGAGGACTATTCAAACTCTTGAAGATCTATTAAGACTTTGTGTCCTAGATCTCAAAGGGAGTTGGGATAAGTACCTACCATTGGTGGAATTCTCCTACAACAACAGTTATCAGGCGAGCATAGGTGTGGCTCCATTTGAGGCGTTGTATGGAAGAAAATATCGTTCTCCAGTATGCTGGGACGAGGTGGGTGAAGCAATATTGTTGGGACCAGAATTGGTACGCATTACTACAGAGAAGATCCAAACGATTCGACAACGTATACAAACGACACAGGATCGACAAAAGAGTTATGCGGATCTTCATCGGAAGGACGTGGAATTTAATATTGGGGATCATGTATTGTTACGTGTTGCACCATGGAAGGGAGTTACAAGATTTGGAAAGAGAGGAAAGCTCAATCCAAGATTTGTTGGTCCATTTGAGATTCTTGAGCGAATAGGAAATGTGGCATATAGACTCGCATTACCTCCAAGCATGTCTCGTGTTCATAATATTTTTCACATATCTATGCTTCGTAAATATGTTAAAGACCCGAACCACATTATTGAGTTAGAACCAGACGAGATAGCTGAAGATTTAACGTACGAGGAGGTACCTGTTAAGATCTTGGATAGGAAAGAGCATGTCCTACGCACGAAGGTTATACCACAAGTTAAGGTTTTGTGGAGAAACCATGCTATTGAAGAAATGACCTGGGAGTTGAAATCAGAAATGAAAGCGAGGTATCCTCACCTTTTTGAAACATCAGGTACGTACGTCAATTTCGAGGACGAAATTTCATAAGGAGGGGAGGTTGTAAGACCCCAACTTATTAATGAATAAAATCAAATTTTTTCTAAATATTATTGTGAATAATAAGGGGTTAATTTGATATAATACTTTGGTTATGGGTGAAATGTGCAAATTTTGCAAAATAAGCAAGTGGTTATAAAATATTTATTTTTGGTCGGTGAATATTCGGTTGGTCGTGGAATATTCTTGCTGTCGGGGAATATTCGTACGACGACGCAGCCTTGTGTGGGCCCCATAACGGAAAGCGATTGGATGAAGAAAACGACAAGTATAAGTTGTTTATAAATAACGGCGTAGTTGTTACCGTTAATACTGTTGGAATACCCGGTGGTTAAAATACAGTAGCACACGGTATTGCACCAATTATTGATTCTTACGTAAGAAGGCACTACTCAATAATTGTTACAGTAGTTATTATTCAATATTTTATTTTATTGATTCAATAATTGCTGCGTTGATATTTTATATTATTGTTGTTTCAATAATTGTTGCTGCACAGTATTTTCATTTATCAGATCAATAATTCATATTATTTGAATAATATTATTAGATAACATTATTGGCAATGTCTAGAAAGTTCTGTCTAAGGAGAGGTTTGGTCATCTAATTGCGCGCCAGTAAGGAGAAATCCTTATTGGAAAGCCCCCTCTTTCCTGGGAACGGCCTGGTTGTCATAAATGTGATTCTGTAATATTATTTGTGAATAATTAATTATTGATTCATATGATAAGGAAATATTTATTTTATGTGGATATAAATGAGGGATATATTTTTGTGGTTAAAAATGAAGGAGTTAATGTTGAGGTTTTTGTCAGTATTTTTGTCGGAATGGAGGTATTAAAAATCAGGGTTTTTGAGATAGTTTGCGGGGGTTATAATTTTTAATCCGACCGTTGGATCGTGGTAATTTTTGGATATGTTATACATATATAAGTTGAGTATATGTCCACAAATTTTGAACCGTTAAAAATGAACGTATGATTTATTACGAATTTTACAAGATGACTGGTTCAGAAATTGTTGAATTTTCGGAGTTTATCATTTTGGTGGAAAATTCTAGAATTGGTGGGCCCCACTTGTGGTTGGTGAAGAAATGTGCTGAATTATATTTCAAATGTGGTGGGTGGGAATAGTAGCAGGTAAAGCCATCAGGTTGCAGGTCAAACCTACCAAAATTTTCCTATAAATAGAGGGCTAAGTTAGAATTGAAAATCACACCAGAAACAAGTTTTCTCTCTTTCTCTCTCTAGATTATTGAGTGTATTTTGTGAGTATTTAGATACTTTGAGAGTTTCTATTCATCAGAGCAAGTTTCTTTCAGCCTTATACCGGTATTCCGACCAGAAGTACTGATATTTTGAGGTAAGGGATATTATTTTCTTCTTAAATGATATTATTTTCTTCAATATCATTATGCTGAAATATTGATATGAGTTTTTATCAAATTTGGAACTTTTTGTGTCGGGGGTTACTATTCACGTATACGGCACTATTCACGTATACGGCACTATTCACGAATACGGCACTATTCACCGAAAAATAAAATTTTTCCTTTTTGTCCAAGATGTCTATTATGGTTACTATCTTTGATTGTATCCATGTTTTGATCTTTATTTTTGAATTCTGCTTCACAATTGATTATTATGAAGTATTATTGATCTTGGATAAACTGTTATACGAATCCCTAATATTTGTCCTTCTGTCTCACTGGATTCGTTCTCTTTAAGATATTTTTCATCATCCTCAGTCCTAAATGATGATATTACTGAATATCTTTGGCCTGTAGTGCAAAGATGTATAATTACTTGATGAATATCTTTGGCCTGTAGTGCAAAGATGAACAGGTGTTGAGATGAACATGACCGACTGATGATACAAATGAATATCTTTGGCCTGTAGTGCAAAGATGAATATTTGGTTAAAGATGATTATTAATTGATGTTACAGGGATAAAATATTGATGATGGACTTTTAAATCTTAGAAGATAGTAGAATTCTTTCTCTACTTGACTCTTCTAATGGTTTGCTGTTTCCGCTGCAGTTGTTGATCTAAAACTTGTTGTCGATTATATTTTATCAGATTTTTCCCTGTTGAAGACTAACGATAATTTGTTGTATATTATCTTAGTCATAATATTCTTTACTGGGCTAGTTGAGCTCACCCTTTTCCTTTTTGTTCCATTTTTCTTCTCAGGAGGTGAGAACATAGCAGGATCTAGTCGGGGTATGGAGTGATGGTTCTAAAAAGATGTTTTAGCAGTCCTCACTATTTCTGTAAAATAGTGTTTGAATAATTGTAATGAGGATTTATTTGAGTGTGGATATTGTCCAGAAGACAATATTTGTATTTAAACTCACAGTATGTGTTGTCGTATTTTGCACGACAATTGTATTATTGAAGTTGTAGTTTGCTTTCTGTACCATGTATTTGGCGACTCAGAATGGGTGTTGTATACCTATTTTTGGGGCGTCACAATTACCTTTAGCCGTAGTGTATGGATAATTCGTGGTCGTGATACTAAAGAATATCCTTGGCCGTAGTGCAGGGGTGATTCGATGATGTGGATTATTTATTAAGCTGAGTCCCAGCGATAAAAGTCATGAAAAACCTTTTAAATCATAAAAGATAGTATATTTTATTCTCTACTTGACTCTTTTAATGGATTGCTTGATCCGCTGCAGTTAAACTTGATGTTTGTTATATTTTATCAGTTTAACACTGTTGAAGGCTAATGATAATTTATTCTGCATTATCTTAGTGATAATATTTGTGACGCCCCCAAAATTAGGTATACATCACCCATCTTGGGTCGTCAGATACATAGTACAGAATACAAATACAACTTACTAATACAACTGTCGTGTACAATACGACAAAACATAAACTGTGAGTTTGAATACAAATATTATCTTCTAGAGAGTATTCATACTCAAAAGGAGTCCTCGTTACATTTATTAACACACCATTACATAGAATAGTGAGGACTACTAACTAATACTATCATTCGGACCATCACTCCGTTCCCCGACTTGTCCCAGCTACGTTCTCATTTCCTGAAGAGAACAGTGAAAGAAAGGGTGAGCTCAACTAGCCCAGTAAGAAATATTATGACTAAGATAATGTAGAATAAATTATCATTAGCCTTCAACAATATTAAACTGATAAAATATAATAGACATCAAGTTTCACTGCAGCGGAACAAGCAATCCATTAAAAGAGTCAAGTAGAAAATAAACTTTACTATCTTTTATGATTTAAAAGATTTTCCAACACTGTGATCGCTGAGACTCAGCTTAATAAAATAATCCACATCATCGAATCACCCCTGCACTACGGCCAAGGATATTCGTATATTCATTAATGGTCATGATCATGCCAACAACTGTCCATCAATGCACTACGGGCCAATGAGGACTTTTACCACATCATTTGTAAAATTACGGTCATGATTACACCGAATAATCCCTAGTCATAATCATACCAAGTCCATCTATGCACTACAGGCCACAGATGACTTTCAACAGAATATAAACATTAGGATGATGACAATGATATAAGAATTCAATAAAACAAGTTCAAGAATTAATTTATCCAAGAATTAACAACGTCCAAATTGTCAACATGATACTACTTTGTGGAGTAAAATTCAAGAATGATCAGGAGAATATTTTCATGAATAGATACTAGATGAAGCGCAAATGTCAAGGATATTCCACAAATTTCATGGAGTATAGAAGTCAAAACTTAACCAACTGAGTATAATAAAGAATGGAATAACAAAAGAAATCACCATGCATGCGATAGACCGCACAGACAGGTTATTCTAACAGAATAATAAATAATGGAACCAGGTCCGGCGTAAACGCATAGACAGGATATTCCGATAGAATAATAATAAAAACGGAACCAGGTTCGGTGTAAAACACACAGACAGGATGTTCCAATAGAATAATAATAAAAACGGAACCAGGTCCGGTGTAAAACACACAGACAGGATGTTCGAACAGAATAATAATAAAAACAGAACCAGGTCCGGTGTAAAACACACAGACAGGATGTTCCAACAGAATAATAATAAAAACGGAACCAGGTCCGGTGTAAAAGACACAGACAGGATGTTCCAACAGAATAATAATAAATGGAATAACAACAGTTCTCTTCATGAATAAGAAAGAATAACACCCCTTACCGTTTTAAAGAAGAGCTGAAATAAGGAAGTAGTTAAGTAGCAGAATACTCTTCTTCTCTCTCTCTCTATAGTTTATCTATATAGTTTCTCTCTCTAGAGTTCAGTGAATTCGTAAGAAATAATGAAGGAATGAGCTGCTATTTATAGAAAAATAGAATGCATAGTAACTAATCCATGAACGGTCCAGATTGATTACTTTAATCTGACGGTCCATATTTAAAGAAAAATCTTTTAAATAAAATATAATATATTCTATTTATAGAATAACTTTAATAAAGTATTCTGTTTTATTACGTTAATAATACGAATAAAACAAAACGTCATTATCGCTAAATAATTCATATTATTAACTGACAATAATTGAATCAAACTGAGTGACTTCTCACATAAGCATTAATAATCAATACCGTGTGCTACTATGCAACCACACGTATTACTGTTCTTTTACTACCGAGTAGTTCAACAGTAACAATGGTAAAACTTCCGCCGTTATTTTTAATAAACTATTTTTGTCATTTTCTCAATCCGACAATAATTTCGTTGTGGGGTCCACCAATGATTATGCCGTCGTACGAATATTCCCCGACAAAAAGAATATTCCCCGACCAAACGAATATTTTAAAACAACTTGCTTACTTTGCAAAATTTATAAATATTACCCACAACTATAACATTATATCAAATTAACTCCATAATATTCAAAAATGATATTTATAGAAAATTCATCTTTATTTATAAAAGTTGGGGTCTTACAACCTCCCCTTCTTATGAAATTTTGCCCTCGAAATTAGGGTACATACCTGGTATGTCGAAGAGGTAAGGATACCTTGATTTCATTTCAGATTCTAACTCCCAAGTCATTTCCTCAACATCGTGGTTTCTCTACAAAACTTTGACTTGAGGTATAACCTTGGAGCGTAGAATATGTTCCTTCTTATCCAAGATTTGAACATGAACTTCTTCATACGTCAAATCCTCCGCTATTTCGTCCGGTTCTAACTCAATAATGTGGTTCGGGTCTTCCACATATTTGCGTAACATGGATATATGAAAAACGTTATGAACACGAGACATACTTGGCGGTAAAGCGAGTCTATAAGCCACAGTTCCTACTCGATCGAGGATTAAAAATGGACCGATGAATCGATGATTGAGCTTTCCTCTCTTTCTAAATCTCGTAACTCCTTTCCATGGAGCAACACGTAAGAACACATGATCTCCTACATCAAATTCCACGTCTTTTCGATGAAGATCAGCATAACTCTTTTGTCGATCTTGTGAGGCTTTTATACGTTGTCGGATCGTTTGAATCTTTTCTGTAGTCATACGTACCAACTCCGGTCCCAACAACGTTGCTTCACCCACCTCATCCCAGCATACTGGAGAACGACATTTTTTTCCATACAATGCTTCGAATGGAGCTATGCCAATACTTGCTTGATAACTGTTGTTGTAGGAAAACTCCACCAATGGTAAGAACTTGTCCCAACTTCCCCTAAAGTCAAAGACACAGAGTCTTAATAGATCTTCAAGAGTTTGAATAGTCTTCTCTGATTGTCCGTCCGTCTGAGGATGATATGCTGAACTAAATCGTAAATCCGTGCCCATAGCTTTTTGTAAACTAACCCAAAATCGTGAAGTGAATCTTGGGTCTCGGTCAGAAACTATGGATACTGGCATACCATGCAGTCTTACAATCTCGTTTATGTACATACGAGCAAGACGTTCAAGTGTATAAGTTTCTCGTATCGGTAAGAAATGAGCAGACTTGGTCAATCTATCAACAATGACCCAAATCGCATCTATACCTTGACAAACCTTAGGAAGACCGGTAATGAAATCCATGGTAATGTGCTCCCACTTCTATTCTGGAATTTCAAGTGGTTGCAATGGACCTTTTGGTACTTGATGTTCCGCTTTGACTCGTTGACAAGTTAGACACCTTGAGATAAACAACGCTATCTCTCTCTTCATATTGCTCCACCAAAATGTATGCCGAAGATCATGATATATTTTGGTACTTCCAGGATAGATTGCAAACGGTGTGTTGTGCGCCTCCATCATGATTTCATACTTTAAATCAGGGTTGTTAGGAACACAAAGTCTGGAGTTGACTCGAAGTATTCCTTCTTCATCGATTCTTGCTTCCGGCATAGCACCTTCTTGCACTTTCTTCCTCATACGCATCAGCTCCAGGTCTGTAGCTTGAGCAGCTTTAACCTTATCGATTAAAGTTGGTTCTACTCGTATATTCGCCATCATCACATGGGTCCCTGGAGTCTTTAACTCTATCTCCATCCTTTGCAAATCACACAAAATGGGCCTTTGTGTTGACAATATCGCACTCGTACTTGCATATGGTCTTCTACTCAATGCGTCAGCTACCACGTTCGCTTTTCCAGGATGGTATTGAATGGTATGATCATAATCTTTCAACAGTTCAAGCCAACGTCGTTGTCGCATGTTGAGTTCCTTTTGAGTGAAGAAATATTTAAGGCTTTTATGATCCGTAAAGATCTCCACCTTCTCCCCATACAAGTAATGCCTCCAAATTTTAAGTGCAAAAACAACAGCTGCCAACTCTAGATCATGAGTAGGATAATTCCTCTCATATTCCTTGAGTTGTCTTGATGCATAGGCTATGACTTTTCCATGTTGCATGAGAACGCATCCCAACCCTTTGCTCGAAGCATCATTGTAGATGAAAAATCCCTCCGAGCCAGATGGTATTGTTAGAACAGGTGCTGAAATGAGTCTCCTCTTGAGTTCTTGAAAACTCTGCTCACACTCTTCGCTCCAACCAAACTTTGTATCTTTCCGAGTCAGCTGAGTTAATGGAGTAGCGATTCGAGAAAATCCCTCCACGAATCTCCGATAATAACCAGCTAGACCGAGAAAGCTACGTACTTCGGTTACTGATTTAGGTTGCTCCCAGCTTTGAATTGCTTCAATCTTTGCCGGGTCAACAGATATTCCACGACTTGATACTACGTGCCCAAGGAATGCTACCTCCTCCAACCAGAACTCGCATTTCTTCAACTTGGGATAAAGTTTGTATTCACGAAGCTTTTGGAGTACCAACCTCAAGTGTTGCTCATGATCTTCACGGCTTTTGGAATAAACAATGATGTCATCGATAAAGACGACCACAAAGTGATCCAAATATTCCTTGAATACCCTGTTCATCATATCCATGAAGGCAGCAGGAGCATTAGTCAATCCAAAAGACATAACTAAGAATTCATAATGCCCATACCGAGTTCTGAAAGCAGTCTTTGGAATATCCTCAGTTCTAACCTTCAGCTGATGATATCCAGAACGAAGATCGATCTTTGAAAAGAATTGTGCTCCTTGCAACTGGTCAAACAGGTCATCAATACGTGGCAATGGGTACCTATTTTTGATGGTGACATGATTCAACTCCCGATAATCAATACAAAGTCGCATACTCCCATCTTTCTTCTTCACGAACAGAACAGGAGCACCCCAAGGAGAAGTACTAGGACGAATAAAACCAATGTCTAACAATTTCTGCAGTTGAGTCTTTAACTCCTGAAGTTCAATAGGAGCCATTCGATATGGGGCTTTGGAAATGGGTTTTGTACCGGGTTCAAGGTCGATACAAAATTCAATTTCACGCTCTGGGGGTAGGCCAGGAAGTTCTTCGGGAAATACGTCAGGAAATTTATTAACAACAGAAATATCATTCAAAGCTGACGTATTTTTGTTTAGATCTGTGACATGAGCTAAGAAAGCTTGACATCCATTTTTCAATAAACGAATAGCTTTATGGCTTGAGATGACAGCGATTGATTTTAATGGTTTGGTTGCTTGAATTCGCATAATAGGTCGATTAGGAATATGAAAGCTAACAACCTTACGAAAACAATCAATTTTTGCATGATGAGTAGTTAACCAATCAATCCCTAGAATCACGTCAAATGCAAGTATTTTTAATGAAATAAGATCGACAGGTAATGTGTGGGTACCAACTTGAACCAAACAAGACTTATAAACCGTGGATGTAATGAAGGTTTCTCCCAATGGAGTTTCAACTGCTAAGTCAAAGTCTAATTTCTCCGAAATCAAATTTAATCGATGAGCGCAAGTAGGAGAAATAAAAGAATGGGTAGAACCGGTATCAAATAAAGTATAGACTTCGTTAGAGTTTATGATAAGCTTACCCGTGATGACCTCATTCGGGTTCCTTGCTCTCTGAGAGTTCACAACAAACGCTCTCCCTTGCACAACCGGTTTTGACTTTTCTGGGACGGCCTTTGGTGCCTCCATCCTAGCTGAATTTGTCTTCGGTAAACGACAAAATCGGGCTAAATGACCTTCTCTTCCACAATTATAACATGCTTTGGACGGCATCGCGCAGTTTGGACTGATGTGCCCCTCCCCTCCGCATTTGAAACATATGATAGGTGGCCGTTCTCCTTCCTTAACGACAGGTGCTGGTGCTGACGTCTTTCCATCATTGTTGAATCTCCTCTTCTTGAAATGCCCATTCTTATTGTTTTGGCCCTGATTACCACCGAAGTGGTTACCATTTCTGGCCTATTGATTCCCTCCACGCTTGTTGTCACCGCTTCGATGACTGCTTTCACTGGTATTATCATTTTGCCGGCTGCTCTCTTTTGGTTGCGTTGTCTCATTATCGCGCTCCACCAACTGAGCCCTATTTACAACATCTGAATACAAACACAGTTTATGAGAAACAAGGTGTTGACGTATCTCCGGCTTCAAACCTCTTAAAAACATCCGCGTCATTCTTTCTTCATTATCCACCAGGTGGGACGCAAATCGGGATAACTCCGCAAATTTTGCCTCGTACTGAGACACGGTCATATTATTCTGCTCCAATTTGATGAACTCCACCTCCTTCATGTGACGAATACTCTCAGGAAAGTATTTGTCGTTAAACAGCTCTTGGAACTTCTCCCAGGTCATCTTCAGTGCGGCAGGTTGAGTACGCTTTATCGATTCCCACCAGTAATCTGCCTCTCCTCGCAACATAAAGGCGGCAAAGGGAACCTTTTGCTCCTCGGAGCAACCCAAGACATCAAATATCTTGGTGATCTGCTTTATCCATGTTTCAACTACAAGTGGTTTGGGATCTCCCTTAAACTCCGGTGGTCCCAGCTCCTTAAACTGTTTAGCGGTGACCGCCAGAGAGTTTCCAGTATTTCCACCTACGTTGTGGACAGGAGCCGCTTTCACCTGTTGTTGCATGAATTGCATAAAGCCTCTGAACATTTGATCATTCATCATTTGGTCAGTGTTGTTGTTTGCATGAGGATTGTCACCTTCCTGATGAACATTATCCTGATTATTGATATGTGGTGAATCAATAATCGCCTGTGCTCCATTGCTATTCTCAACATTCTCAGATGCCATTTTCAGATACTGCCACAAAATAAAAGTTAATTGATATTTCATATATTATCCTTATATTATGACCGACCAATTAAATACCATGCAAATAAACTTAGGTAGGTCATACTAGCGAAGGAATTCTCCGTCTCTCCCCTCCTAGTTCTATTCTCACATCTTAGCCAGGGATCATATCCCTAAGCTCTGATACCAACTGTGACGCCCCCAAAATTAGGTATACATCACCCATCTTGGGTCGTCAGATACATAGTACAGAATACAAATACAACTTACTAATACAACTGTCGTGTACAATACGACAAAACATAAACTGTGAGTTTGAATACAAATATTATCTTCTAGAGAGTATTCATACTCAAAAGGAGTCCTCGTTACATTTATTAACACACCATTACATAGAATAGTGAGGACTACTAACTAATACTATCATTCGGACCATCACTCCATTCCCCGACTTGTCCCAGCTACGTTCTCATTTCCTGAAGAGAACAGTGAAAGAAAGGGTGAGCTCAACTAGCCCAGTAAGAAATATTATGACTAAGATAATGCAGAATAAATTATCATTAGCCTTCAACAATATTAAACTGATAAAATATAATAGACATCAAGTTTAACTGCAGCGGAACAAGCAATCCATTAAAAGAGTCAAGTAGAAAATAAACTCTACTATCTTTTATGATTTAAAAGATTTTCCAACACTGTGATCGCTGAGACTCAGCTTAATAAAATAATCCACATCATCGAATCACCCCTGCACTACGGCCAAGGATATTCGTATATTCATTAATGGTCATGATCATGCCAACAACTGTCCATCAATGCACTACGGGCCAATGAGGACTTTTACCACAGCATTTGTAACATTACGGTCATGATTACACCGAATAATCCCTGGTCATAATCATACCAAGTCCATCTATGCACTACAGGCCACAGATGACTTTCAACAGAATATAAACATGAGGATGATGACAATGATATAAGAATTCAATAAAACAAGTTCAAGAAATAATTTACCCAAGAATTAACAACGTCCAAATTGTCAACATGATACTACTTTATGGAGTAAAATTCAAGAATGATCAGGAGAATATTTTCATGAATAGATACTAGATGAAGCGCAAATGTCAAGGATATTCCACAAATTTCATGGAGTATAGAAGTCAAAACTTAACCAACTGAGTATAATAAAGAATGGAATAACAAAAGAAATCACCATGCATGCGATAGACCGCACAGACAGGTTATTCTAATAGAATAATAAATAATGGAACCAGGTCCGGCGTAAACGCATAGACAGGATATTCCGACAGAATAATAATAAAAACGGAACCAGGTTTGGTGTAAAACACACAGACAGGATGTTCCAATAGAATAATAATAAAAACGGAACCAGGTCCGGTGTAAAACACACAGACAGGATGTTCCAACAGAATAATAATAAAAACGAAACCAGGTCCGGTGTAAAACACACAGACAGGATGTTCCAACAGAATAATAATAAAAACGGAACCAGGTCCGGTGTAAAAGACACAGACAGGATGTTCCAACAGAATAATAATAAATGGAATAACAACAGTTCTCTTCATGAATAAGAAAGAATAACACCCCTTACCGTTTTAAAGAAGAGCTGAAATAAGGAAGTAGTTAAGTAGCAGAATACTCTTCTTCTCTCTCTCTCTATAGTTTATCTATATAGTTTCTCTCTCTAGAGTTCAGTGAATTCGTAAGAAATAATGAAGGAATGAGCTGCTATTTATAGAAAAATAGAATGCATAGTAACTAATCCATGAACGGTCCAGATTGATTACTTTAATCTGACGGTCCATATTTAAAGAAAAATCTTTTAAATAAAATATAATATATTCTATTTATAGAATAACTTTAATAAAGTATTCTGTTTTATTACGTTAATAATACGAATAAAACAAAACGTCATTATCGCTAAATAATTCATATTATTAACTGACAATAATTGAATCAAACTGAGTGACTTCTCACATAAGCATTAATAATCAATACCGTGTGCTACTATGCAACCACACGTATTACTGTTCTTTTACTACCGAGTAGTTCAACAGTAACAATGGTAAAACTTCTGTCGTTATTTTTAATAAACTATTTTTGTCGTTTTCTCAATCCGACAATAATTTTGTTGTGGGGTCCACCAATGATTGTGCCATTGTACGAATATTCCCCGACAAAAAGAATATTTCCCGACCAAACGAATATTTTAAAACAACTTGCTTACTTTGCAAAATTTATAAATATTACCCACAACTATAACATTATATCAAATTAACTCCATAATATTCAAAAATGATATTTATAGAAAATTCATCTTTATTTATAAAAGTT
The DNA here is from genome assembly GCA_016801055.1 of Panax notoginseng. Classification (NCBI taxonomy): domain Eukaryota; kingdom Viridiplantae; phylum Streptophyta; class Magnoliopsida; order Apiales; family Araliaceae; genus Panax; species Panax notoginseng. Next base: position 87,005,288 of record CM029023.1, read on the forward strand.
GGGGTCTTACAATATTTCTTACTGGGCTAGTTGAGCTCACCCTTTATTTCACTGTTCTCTTCAGGAAATGAGAACGTAGCTGGGACGAGTCAGGGAACGGTGTGATGGTCCGGATGATAGTATTAGCTAGTAGTCCTCACTATTCTGTTAAATAGTGTGACAATAAATGTAATGAGGATTTTATTTGAGTTTTTATACTCTCTATGAGACATTATTAGTGTTGAAAATCTCAGCTATGTTTTGGCGTATTGTACACGTCAGTTGTATAATTAAGTTTGTATTTAAATTTTTGTACCATATATTTGGCGACCCAAGATGGGTGATGTATACCTATTTTGGGGGCTTCACAGTTGGTATCAAAGCTTAGGGATATGATCCTTGGCTAGGATATGAGAATAGAACTAGGAGGGGAGAGACGGGGAATTCCTTCGCTAGTATGACCTACCTAAGTTTATTTGGTATTTAATTGGTCGGTCAGAGTATATGGATAATATGTTGCATGTCAATTAACCCTTGTTTTGTGGCAGTGTGTGAAAATGGCATCCAAGAATGTTGAGAACATCAATGGAGCACAGGAGACCGTTGATTCTCCACAGATCAATAATCAGGTAAATGTGCAACAGGATGGCGATAATCCTCCCGTAAATAACAACACTGATCAATTGACGAATGACGGTACATTTAGAAGCTTTTTAGAATTCATGCAACATCAGGCGAAGGCGGCTCCTATTCATAATGCAGGAGGAAATAATGGCAACCCACGGTTGGTCACCGCTAAGCAATTTAAGGAGCTAGGACCACCAGAGTTTTTAGGAAAGCCAAAACCACTTAAGGCGGAGACATGGTTAAAGTAGATCACCATGATATTTGATGTCTTGGGATGCTCCGAGGAGCAAAAGGTTCCCTTTGCCACCTTTATGTTGCGTGAAGAGGCAGATCACTGGTGGGAATCTGTAAAATATACCCAGCCTGTCGCACTCAAGATATCTTGTGAGAAGTTCCAAGAGCTATTCAACGACAAGTATTTTCCTGAGAGTATTCGTCACATGAAGGAGGTGGAGTTTATCAAGCTGGAGCAAAATAATATGACCGTGTTGAAGTATGAGGCTAAATTTACTGAGTTGTCCCGGTTTGCGTCTCACTTGGTGGATAATGAAGAGCGAATGATGCGAATGTTTTTGCGATGTTTGAAACCTGAGATACGTCAACATCTTATTTCTCATAAACTATGTTTGTATTCAGATGTTGTGAATAGGGCTCAGTTAGTGGAGCGCGATAACGAGTCAACGCAACCAAAAGAGAGCAGCCGGCAAAATGATAATACCAGTGAGAGCAGTCATCGAAGCGGTGACAACAAGCATGGAGGGAATCAACATGCCAGAAATGGTAACCACTTCAGTGGTAATCATGGTCAAAACAATAAGAATGAACATTTCAAGAAGAGAAGGTTTAACAATGACGTGAAGACGTCGACACCAGCACCCGTTTCAAAGGAAGAAGAACGACCACCGGTCGTATGTTTCAAATGCAGACAGGATGGACACATCCGTCCAAACTGTACGCAGCAATCCAAAACGTATTTTAATTACGAAAGAGAAGGTCACTTAGCTCGATTTTGTCGTATGGTGAAGTCAATTCCAACTGGGATAGTGATGCCAAAGGATGCCCCAGATAAGCCAAAGCTAGTAGTTTAAGAGAGAGCATTTTTTTGTGACGAGGAACCTAAATAAAATTATCACGGGTATGTTAGTTATAAACTCTTGCAAAGTCTATACCATGTCAGATACTGGTTCTACTCACTCTTTTATTTCACCTAGTTGTATTCAATGTTTGAAGTTAACTCCAGAGAAGTTAGACTTTGATATATCTGTTTAAACTCAGTTGGGAGAAACTTTTGCTACCTCCACTATTTATAAATCTTGTTCAAATCAACACACGTTACCTGTCGATCTTATCTCTTTGAAAATACTTGCCTTGATATGATTTTTGGAAATGATTGGTTAACTACTCATCATGCTTTTCGTAAGGTTGTTAGCTTTCATACTCCTAACCAACCTGTTATGCGAATTCAAAGTCACCAAACCACTAAAGTCAATCATTATCATATCAAGCCATAAATAAAGAGCCCAGATCCTTTCGTTGTTGACTTTCTTGTGTGGAATGCACCGAAGCCAGACTTTCTGTAGGCGATGTTGTGAATGACGATGACAAGTTGATAGGTATCAATGTGACGTGTTATCCAAGTCAGGGATGAGAGTCACAGTTTTTAAATGGTATTTCTATTGTTAATAAATTTCCTGACGTATTCTTAAAGACTTCTTAGCCTACCCCTAGAGCGTGAAATCGAATTTTGTATTGACCCCAGTACAAAACCCATTTCTTAAACACTCAAATATTTCTTCAACTAAAGCGAACGTAACATGCGCCAAAGACGTTGGCTCGAACTGTTGAAGATTACGATCGTACCATTCAATTCATCGTGGAAGAATGAACGTGGTAGGTGACATATTGAGTAAAAGATCGTATGCGTTTACGAGTGCGATGTTGTTAACACAAAGACTCATTTCGTATAACTTACAAATGATAAAGATAAAGTTAAAGACTCTAGGGACCCACGTTTGGATAATGAATATACGATTAACATTGACTTTAATCGATAAATTTAAAGCTGCTCAAACTACACACACAGAGTTGATGATTGTGAAGAATTAAGAAAGTTCAAGAGGTCGTTATTCTAGAAGCAATAATCGACGAAGAGAGGAAATCTCAACCATCAATTTAATTGACCCATTTAAAATCCTCGATCGAGTAGATACTGTGGCCTATAGACTCGTTTTACCGCCAAGTGTGTCGCGTGTTCATAACATTTTTAACATATCGATGTTACGTAAATATGTGGACGACCCAAACCGCATTATTGATTTAGAACCGGACGAGATAGAAAAAAATTCAGCATACTAAGTAAGTACGTAAATTTCGAGAGCGAAATTCCATACGGAGGGGAGATTGTGAGACCCCAGATTTTATGAATAAATATTTAATATTCTCGAAATATTTTTTTTTGAATATTATGGTATGGATTTGATATAATGTTATAGTTGTGGGTCGTATTTACAAATTTTGCAAAGTATGTAAGTTGTTATAAAATATTCGATTGGTCGGGAAATATTCTTTTTGTTAGGGAATATCCGTACGACGGTACAATCATTGGTGGACCCCACAACGAAATTATTGTCGGATTGAGAAAACGACAAAAATAGTTTTATAAAAATAACGGCGGAGGTTTTACCGTTAATACTGTTGAACTACTCGGTAGTAAAAGTACAGTAATACGCGTGGTTGCATAGTAACATACGGTATTGATTATTGATGCTTACGTAAGAAGTCACTCAGTTATACTCAATTATTGCTACAGTAATTGCTGCATCATATCTCTCATATTATTGATTCAATTATTGTCACAGTATCATCTGCATAATATGTTATTTTATTAAATCAATAATTGAGACGACAAAGTTATTCATATTATTATTTGCAATATTGACAATGTCTAGAAGTTCTGTCAAGGAGAGGTTAGATAATCTAATTGCGCGCCAATAGGGAGAAATCCTTATCGGAAAACCCCCTCTTTCCTGGGAACGACCTGATTGTTAAATATTGTGAGTTATAATATTAATGATGAATAAGTTCGTGTTGATTAAAGATGAAATTGATATTTCCATTGTGTTGGGATTATTTGTGTTAGTGGAAATCGACATTTATTTCGATGATAATTGATGTCTGGAGGTTATATTGTTCACTCGGGTATTCGAAGCACTTTTTGTGTCGAAATACTATTCATGAGTTACTATTCATGAGTTGCTATTCACGAGTTACTATTCACGAGTTACTATTCATGGGTACTATTGATTCACATGATTTACTATTAGGGGAGTTGGTGCAAGATTGATAATACTTGCAGGACTAAATTAAAAATGAAGAAAAAGAGGAAGGTATTATACTGTAATATTTCGAGCCCCAAAATGTGCAATTATCGAAACTATATTTTCCTATAAATAGAAGCTCATTCTTCCTTCATTTCTCACCAATTCACCAAAGCTATAGAGCACTTATTATAGAGAGAAAGAAGAAGAGAAGTCTGCTACCCCACTACTCCTATATCCAGTTTCTTTCAAAGGTAGGGAATATTATTTATTTCTTTCATCTTCATGAAGAGAACTTTTGTTGTTCCATTCTTTGTTATTATGTTGGAATAACCTGTTTATGCGAAGTACCACATACTTGGTGAAATTCATCTATTATTCCATTCCTTATTATTCTGCTGGAACATCCTGTCTGTGCATTCTACGCCGGACCTGGTTCCATTATTTATTATTCTGCTGGAACATCCTGTCTGTGCGTTCTACGCCGGACCTGGTTCCGTCTTTATTATTCTGTTGGAATATCCTGTCTGTGCGTTCTACGTCGGACCTGGTTCCGTCTTTATTATTCTGTTGGAATATCCTATCTGCGCGTTCTACGCCGGACCTGGTTCCGTCTTTATTATTCTGTTAGAATATCCTGTCTGTGCATTTTACGCCGGACCTGGTTCCGTCTTTAATATTCTGTTGGAACATTCTGTCTGTGTGTTTTACGCCGGACCTAGTTCCGTTAATTATTATTCTGTTGGAATAACCTGCTTGTGCAGTCTATCGCATGCCTGGTGATTTCTTTTGTTATTCCATTCTTTATTATACTCAGTTGGTTAAAGTTTTAACTTCTATACTCCATGAAATTAGTGGAATATCCTTGATATTTGCGCTTCATCCAGTATCTTTTCATGGAAATATTCTTCTAAGCAGTCTTGAATTTTACTCCACAAAGCAGTATCATGTTGACAATTTGGACGTTATTGGTTCCTGGATAAATTAATTCTTGAACTTGTTTTATTGAATATTATGTCATTGTCATCATCCTTACGTTTATATTATGTTGAAAGTCATCTGTGGCCTGTAGTGCATAGATGGACTTGGTATGATTATGACTAGGGATTATTCGGTGTAATCATGACCGTAATGTTACAAATGATGTGGATAAAATCATCTGTGGCCTGTAGTGCATAGATGGACTTGGTATGATTATGACCAGGGATTATTCGGTCTAGTCATGACCGTAATGTAATGATTGATGTGGTAAAAATCTTCATTTGTCGTAGTGCATTGATGGACAGTTTTTGGTATGATTATGGCTATGGATTCTCTTTGGCCGTAGTGCAAGGATGAATTGTTTTATGGCATGATCAGGACCGTTGATGAAACCACGATTATCTTTAGCCGTAGTGCATGGATAATTCGTGGTCGTGATACTAAAGAATATCCTTGGCTGTAGTGCAGGGGTGATTCGATGGTGTGGATTATTTATTAAGCTGAGTTCCAGCGATAAAAGTCATGAAAAACCTTTTAAATCATAAAAGATAGTAGATTTTATTCTCTACTTGACTCTTTTAATGGATTGCTTGATCCGCTGCAGTTAAACTTGATGTTTGTTATATTTTATCAGTTTGACACTGTTGAAGGCTAATGATAATTTATTCTGCATTATCTTAGTGATAATATTTCATACTGGGCTAGTTGAGCTCACCCTTTCTTTCATTATTCTCTTCAGGAAATGAGAACGTAGCTGGGACGAGTCAGGGAACGGTGTGATGGTCCGGATGATAGTATTAGCTAGTAGTCCTCACTATTCTGTTAAATAGTGTGACAATAAATGTAATGAGGATTTTATTTGAGTTTTTATACTCTCTATGAGACATTATTAGTGTTGAAAATCTCAGCTATGTTTTGGCGTATTGTACATGTCAGTTGTATAATTAAGTTTGTATTTAAATTTTTGTACCATATATTTGGCGACCCAAGATGGGTGATGTATACCTATTTTGGGGGCGTCACACAACAATTTCTTGGCCTGTATAAGCGTCAGACACCTTACCAGTCTAGGTGACTTGCTACCGTAGAAGACTACCTTTGACAGAGTCATAAGGTTTGCGCATTTCTTTTGGCAATCAATTATCGCTCCGTAATTGAATAGCCAATCCATTCCCAATATAACATCAAACTCTCCAAGTTTAATCGGGATTAAATCTACTATCATGACATTCCCTTTAATATTTACCCTATAATTCTTGTATATGAACCTAACAAGAATCACCTCCATATTCGCAATTTCTATGTTTAAAGGGAAATTCAATTCTTCACTAGGCAATCCTAACCTCTTAGCAAATTCATCAGATATAAACGAGCAAGTAGCACCTAAATCAAATAATACATAAGCATCTATATCATTGATTGGGATAATACCTAACACAACATCCTGCACAGTCATGTTGAAGGTTCTGGCTGTGGGTCTGTTTGATGACGTTGGTCCAACAATGGTCAATGTACCTCCACTGCTGCCCCCTTACTTCCCATGGTCTCTCCAGCTTTCTTCTTAGGGCACTCGCGAGCAAAATGATCCTTTGACCCACATGTGTAGCAAACATTCTTCTTTGGTTGATGGCAATTTGGGGCAATATGACCCTCTTTGCCACAGTTGAAGCATACTCGCTTACCCCTTAAGCACATGCCAGTGTGATTCTTTCCGCATGTAGCACATGCTTCAAACTTCTTTTTCTGTTGGCTATCTTGTTGGCTTCCAGTACCAACACTCGCATTCCACTTCCTCTTCAAATTACTACTACCATTTCCACCACCACTACTACCACCAGTCTTTCCTTCACCCTCATTCTTCTTGTTTCTTTGTTCTTGATTGTACTTTGTCACAGCCTCGCCTCTACCCTCAGCGAGAATTTCCTTTTCAAGCACCACTTCAAACATCTTCAACTGGAACAGGGAGACTCTACTATACAACTAGGGCTTCAGTCCCTGTTCAAACCTCCTCGTTTTGCGCTCATTCGTGTTTACTTGATATGGCGCAAACCTCACCAACTCATTGAACCTTGCTGTATACTCCGACACTGTCGTTGTGCCCTGCTTTAGCTGTGACACCCCCAAATCCTGGTACTTCATTTCCTCAAGATTTGGTGTTCACTTAATCAAAACATTCATTTCTAACTACCCAATCATAATAGAATTGAATAATAAAAGAGAACCTGCCCATACATGATTAAACTTAAATAAAAATCTCCCAGGTTATCTAACCTTTAATTAAAATCATTCAAATGCGAAAATTAAATTATTACATCATCATTTAAAAGTCTATAACGACAAATTAAAAATTTCAAGTCTTCATCACTTGTACATTTTTTCCTTTCCTTTGCTAGTAGTAGGTTCATCGACCTTCTCAACCTTAGCTGCAATAAGTATATAATATGCAAGAGTGAGCAAACACAACTCACTTGAAATAAGAATGAATAACTTTATAACATTACATCATTTGCCAAAACTAGGCTCAATAGAACTGAATGATAGGTTCTATTACATTTTGAAACATACTACTGAGGGTCTAATGACCATAAATCATGTCCACAGTTATAAGTAATCTTTTAACTTTAACTTTAACAGTCATAAGACTATAAGGACTCCACGTACTTAGGGGGATCAACCATTCGTACAATGTATTGTGCACAACGATTTCAACGCTAAGCGTAAACCTCTAATAAAAGAGTTGTTCATCTCAGTATTTAGAATACAAGTCTGCACCACAGTAAGTTTGGTTTGGATACATTTCAGGGTAATTTAGAATTCAACGGTCATCAACTAAGGATTAGTTGAATACAAAAGAAATAACTGTATGCTATGGAATAATCATAACTGAATCGATATTTATAAATTAATATCGTGCTTTAGGAATAATCTAATAGCATAAACATTGAATAATCATAACATAATTTGCTTTGAACAATATTAAGTCAAAGTTATTGATAATTGGATACCAAGCATGCATAATAAATAGTAATTTGAACGTTAAAGTTGTTCAACACTAGAATATTAAAATATAGCGATTTGCATGCTAAATAACAAGTTACATATAAAAGAAACTTGCTCAATATAAAATATACGATTTAGAATACTTGTATCCTTATGAACAATTAGATACAAGAGCTTTCTCAATAATAAACCATCTAGCTCTACGAAAGTGTAGAGTTAGCCACTTGGGTAATTGTAATTGAAATAAAAACAATAGTGTACTTAACGAAATTAAACTCGTACAATGAAGTTTTTTGAGTTAGAGAACTTGCCTTGCGCGTAGATTAAACCGTTATAGTCCAAATCACAATTATCCTATATACATATGTTAACATGACATGAGTAGTCATAATCAATGCTACAACACGTATGGTTTAAATGTCTAACCATGTAATCAAATCGCATAATCAACATTCTATCTAATAAAACTAATAACAATATTTGTTAATTAGTAATTCTATGTTCACTCATAGTCTTAACATACTATAAAACCAGAAATACATACTCAACATTTTATCATATATCATTCCACTAAAAATCAGACTTTTGTGCAAGACAAAAGTCGTTTCTGAACTTTTTGTTAAGTGGCGTCGCGGCGCCACAGTTTGAACTGTGGCGCTGAAGTGGCGCTTAGGCGCGAGAAATATATAGGGACTCGGCGCTGCAGCGCGAAGTCCGGCGCTGATTTTGGCACTAAGGCGCGAAACTTGACGCTGGAGCGAGAATTTTGACGCTGGGGCGCCGAAACTCACAGAAACAAAACGAAGAACAGAGCCAAAGCTACTGTATTAATTTCTAACAACAATTAACACCAATTAACATGTATAACTTCACATAATTTACACATGAATGTTAAAAAATCAACTATATACCAATTATCAACCACTAATCAACACCATCATAAAATAATTCTTTGAAAACACTGTTTTTGAAACAAAACTCCATTGTTGATATATTTCTTGACACAGTGAACTGAAATTCTACTGGTAGCAACCAAATTGATTTCTTTGTACTACGTGATCTTACATTCATAACCAAATACACATTCTCAGTTAAATTTCACAATTAGCATATATTAATTTTTGATATCTCTAGAAATCATATACGTGCATATATACTCACTGTAAATCCAATTTCTTCCTTTAGCATGTAATTAGCATACAGTCATATATATATATATATATATATATATATATATATATATATATATATATATATATATATATATATATATATATATACATGCTAGTGATAACAATTAAAATTACACATATTATCACAATTCTCTAACTAATTACACAGACATGGATTTTCAAGAGATTTTTGGTAACATTCTGATACACAGTGATTTTTAAGAAAATCGAGACCTACAATTTCACAGAGACTATATACTGTAAATCATATATGATAAGGTTTATAGAACATACCTTTAATTTGTTCAAATGACACTTGTAAATCACTGATAAAAGTTGAAGAATTCAAATACCTGTCTTTCTCTTGCTTCTCTCTTTCAGACTCTCCCTTTTCTTACTTAGGCTTAGGTTTAGACAAATGCGTAAACTAAAAATCAACTGATAATCTATGTGTACTCTAAAACTGATAAGCCAACATTGTTATTTCTTAGTAGGCACAAGTTATCTAGAAGGGGGGGGGGGGTGAATAGATATTTGAAAATCTTTTCGTTTTAACTTGTTCTTAGATAATGATTAAAACTTAGCAAAATTAATATTTGTTTTAATCTTCTTTACCAAGCAATGGAGTTATGAGCAAATAAGGCAGTTATAACAGATATAGCAGTTATCGCAAGAATGTAAATGACACAACTGCTTTTAAGTGGTTCAGAGCACACAAGGCTCATAGTCCACTCTTCTACTCAACAAGTAGGATATCCACTAAGGATGTCTCTTACAAACTTCTGAATCACACTGGATTCCTTCTAGACCAGCAGCCTAAGAACTTCTCTAGTTCACTCTTGAACTCTTCAAGTCCAGCAGACTTGGCTATCTTATAGTTCACTCTTGAACTCTTCAAGTCCAGCAGACTTGGTACTCTTCTTCAGTTGATTGATGATTGTTGTTTCGTTCTTGAAGGTTGCTACTCAGTTTGCTGTGTAAGCACTGGTTCGTGAAGAACTGAGTAGCTGAGCAAGCTTTGCAATATCTCAAATCGTAGAGTTGAGCCTTAGAGAATTCTTCACGTTAAATGTTTGATTACTTGCTTGATTCTCTCTCATCTGTCTGATCTGTATATATATATGGGATATTGAAAACTATCCGTTGAATCCATCCGTTGTGGTATTAAATACGTCTGAACTTTCTGTGATGTGATGGAGACATTTCTGCACATCTCTGAATTCTGCATCCTGGACCACTGACACTGCAGGCTGCTTTCCCACCTACCACCTGAAAAGGTGTTTCGTCCCTCTTATCCATAGTACTATCCTTAGCTTCTTCAATACGCTTCTTTGTTGCGTACTAAGGAAATTGCATATATTCTAGGACTGATGGTCACTGCAGCTTCTCGGATCCATTCCTCGTATCTTGAATTAACAACTCATGAGGCTTGACGTTTTCTGACATAAGACAGATGATGCTCTACGATTTGGATCGTGATGTTCTATGATTCAGATCGTAGTGTCTTTGACTTAAACATTACGATGCTATCAGTCGAGAACACTACGATTTCTCTTAAACCTTCATGCACTACGATCTTCTCTTGCTCGTGTTGTTAACTCTACGTTCCCGAGAGCACACTACGATTATTGACTTGCTCGTATAGTTCACTCTACGTTTCCGAGAGCACACTACGATCGTGGAATTGGCTCGACAAACGTTGGGACCACTCTACGATATCTGAAGAGTTCCCTTCAAGGCAGGCACACTACGATCTTCAGGCTCTACGTTTTCTGCCTTGAATTCTGCAATGTTGATCAGATTGATGCACTACGATCTCGTCATGACTAATCTATTACATCTCAAGATCAACCTAACATATTTGATCTTTCTATCTATACATTCTAGAACAGAATGATACACGTTGAAAGCTTAGATCAACCTAACAATTTTGATCTATCACTAAGTCCTTGTACATATATTCTTTAAAGGACCTTACAAATAATCATGAACACATGCATTAAAACATCAAATCATAATATGCATTCTCCCAACAATCTCCCCCTATTTGATGTTGACATAACCAAGGAGATTTGTTGTCATGATTATTAGTGACTAGATGCATTTGTAGGAATTTAAACGTGACTTAGTATTTCAGTGAGCAGCTGAAATTTCTAGAGAATAAGCATGAATTTATTGATGATCAGCAGATATTACAATATGGCATTACATCAATAAAACATTAAACTCTTAACTTATCTCTGTTTTTTTGGTCTCTTGTGTGGAGGTGGATTTGCATACTCCTCAGCCCTTCTCTTCCTTTGAGCTTCTTCATTTCTTGCTAACTCCTCTAGCTCGCTTAGACTTAGAACTGGATTCTCTTCATGTCTGCGCATGAATGCAGGATCTCCAACTGGCATTCTTAAGCTTACTATAGACACGTCTTGTGAGCTAGGAGTTGGCTTCTGATGACTTAGAGGAATAGCTGTTACAATTACCTGCTGACCAGATCGTTGAGTCTGATGTTGTGATGGTCTTGCAGGAGGGCTTCTTGAGCATGAAATGGGCTTCTTCCCCTTTCTTGAATTGCATGACCTCCTCTGCCTCTGCCTTTCCCTTCTTGATCTCTTTTCCCTTTATTTTTCTCCCCCTTTATGTCAGCATCAAGGGTTCGAATATCTGCAGATAACCTGTTAACCCCTTGGACAAGCTCGTTGAGTTGGCTTTGAGTTTGAGCAATGTCCTCCCTATTCCCCTTGATCTATTTTTTAGCTCTAGCTTCTTTGTTTTGGAGGACTGTCAGAATCGTATCATTATACTTCTCCTGATTTGCATACGATTTCTGGAAGTCATACACATAAGCTTTTAAGTTGAGAATATTGTCCAGCATAATCTTATGTTGCCGATCTTGGCTTTTCTGTATTTCAATCATAGCCTCTTTTTGTTTGGTAGTAACCTGGAAATGGATCTCATCTCTATCTGTTATGCTCTTTAGAATCTCTTTGATAATTTCCCTTAGCTTCGTAGTAAGCTCAGTATTCATTGTACTAGGAAATTTGTTAGCAGCTTGTATCATTTGATTCAGGCGTATGTTGAGGAGATCAGAGTGAGATTCTAGGCTTGCTTCAATGGACTTGATCATTTGCTCAGAAGTTTCTTTCAGATCATCTTTAGTGGGCAGGCTAGGGAAGGCATTATTTGACTGAGAATTGTCCATTTGAGGGTTTCTTGGTGGAGATTGATCTTGCAGGTTGTACAAAGCAAGATCAAGACTGAAATAGTCATTCGAGGAGGAGGATGGTATATCAGTCGGAGGGGCTTGTGTTTGGACATTTGGAATTAGTGACTCTACGATTTCAATGTTTGACTCTACGAGGAGGCTTGAATCTGGAATCGTAGAGTTGGTTATTTGTAAGGTGGATTTATTTTGGTTCTTCAATTACAGAATTTTGGGATTCTGCAACTGGAAACTGGTTTAAAGGGTTAAGGATCACTTCCAGCCATTTAGGAAATTCATAGAAATGGCTAAATAAAGGTGATGGCAGATGATTAACTATAAAGCTTGTAGGGATAGTCAATACCTCAGGTTTGGCTTTTGATGAGGCATGGTTTGTAATCAACTTTCTGGAGAAGTTGACTTCCCTTGAAAATCCATGAGCTAGAACTGAAATTGCTGGATATTCCTTGAAGCTCCAGAACATATGATCCCATGATTTCAGAATTAGAGCTCGATGGTATGCCATCATGGGTAGGTACGAGAATATCTGGTTGTACAGATAGCTTATGTATCCATCTTTTCCTACACTCGTGATCATAAGCTCATCATCATCATCATCTTCCTCTTCAATCTCTTCATTTGAGGATTCCATTATCTCAATGGCCTCTGGAATACTTGACATTGTTTCAACTTTGTCTTGGGTAGGAACCTCTTCTTCTGCCATTGGTATATCTTGAGGCTCCCCCTCAATATGATCATCTTCTTGAAGGTTTAGAAACTCCCCCTCAGCTTGTACATCCTTTTCTAAGTTTAGAATGTCCCCTTCATCTTGAACCTCTTCTTGAGCTGTGGACTTCTCCCCCTCAGCTGGTGTATATTCAATCATAAGAATTTCAGGGTTCTCCCCCTCAGCTGGAGCATTTTCCTCTTCGGTTGCTTGGGGCAGTTCTACTTTAGCAGCCATGCTCTTGGCTCCTTTCTTCAGTACTTTTTCATTCTCAAGAATGTACTTCTTGACCAGCCTTCTCTTTGCCTTGCTGGGTTTAGTCACCACTTCTGGACTCTCTTGAGTCTTTATTTTGCCACGCTGATCAGCTACTCTCCTTGAAGCAGCTTCCTCCATTTCTGCCACACTTGGCCTGTCTTCAGAGAACAGTAGAGTCTCTACGATCGAACACACTATTGGTCTTTTAGTCTTATGGCCAGTCTTGTTCTTCCTTAAGATTTGTGAAATGGTGGCCTGATCTTCTTCAGCTTCTTCTTGCTGCTACATCTTCCTTAGCCTCCTTAGAGTCTCTATGTCAGAGGACTCTACAGGAATGTTTGTTGTGGATCCTTGAGGCTCTTCAACTTGTCTCACTTTCCTCATCCTTTTGCCCTTGCTTTTTCTGCTTAGAGCAGAGGGTTCTCCCTTATCTGCTTTTTCTTCTACTTCAACTTCTCTGACAACAGACATATCCCCTGTAATGCCTACTTTCTTTAGTTCCTCAGTTCTCCCACTGGACTCTGTCATCATTCTGACAAACTCAGCAGGGTTCCTTTCCCAGTTCTTGAACAACTGCTGTGTCATTCTTCGGTTTGGGTTGATGGCTTCTCCTTCATTATCCCCAATCTTGTCACCCAATGCAGATTGCAAAATGATGCTTATGAACCTTCCATACAGCATCTTCGGGGTGCTCTTTGACTTCTTCGAGCTGACTATCCATTTTCTGATCCACTCAAGCAGCACAGCCCCATAGTTGAGTTGAGTACCATACACTATGGCAGTCATGAGCTTGAGCTGAGCCTCATTGACTGAGTCATGTCCTGAGCTCTTACAGCATATGCATTTTCTAACAATGTCAGCTAGAAATTCATACCTCTGAGGAAACTCCTTTTTCTTGTAGCCTTTCACAGAGGGGTTCTTCTTGTGATGCATCTTCTTCAGACCCTCTTAAAATCTTATGCTGTCCAGAAATGGGTGCCCTACATTTTGGAAGCCTAGGGCCAGATTGACATTTTCTTCCCTTAGCATTATTTTAACTCCTCGAACTCATGTGGTGACGTTGTTGTTTTCGTACACTCCATTTTTATAGAACTCCTTCACCAGTTTAGGAAAGATGAGTGTATCAGTGCTGAGCGCCTCTTCGAGACCAGCTTTCTTCAGTAAGGCTAAAATCTTGTGAAACTTAGGAGGAGCGGTTTTGAACTCGTCAAAGCAGAGTCAGTGGCCCGAATTCACATTAGAAGCAGCCATTGATTTTGTTGTTGAGAAGAAAGATACTACTGAGCTTTTGTCTGAGTTAGGGTTTTGCTTTGAGAGAGAGAGAATGAGATAATCTTTTGAACTTCAGTATTTTAAAATCACGGTTCTAATTTGTACTTGTAGCTTCCCTCTCTCTTTTTGACTAAGTGGGACAAGTGTCTCCTTTTGCTTGGCTCTACGATCTTGTCAGTGTAGGAACGTCCTGATTTGCCCTTTGAGTCTTTAGAGCTGAGGTGTCCTTAGTATGACTATGATCGTAGAGTTAGTCTTCTGGTCGTTGAGTCTGATCAGCATTCATAGAGTCTATCTGTCAAGTCTGTCCTACGATCGTTGAGTCTGTCCTACGATCGTTGATTCTGTCTGGCAGTCGTAGAGTCTGTCCAGCAGTTGTTGAGTCTGATCAGCATTCGTCGAGTCTGTCCTACAATCGTTGAGTCTGACTGGATCCTAGTGATGAGATTTTGACTAAGCACTCTTTTGAAGGTAGCTCAGGAAGGGCCAACCTCTTGTTGTAATTCAAGGGTTATGTTTGTCCCTGAGGCACCTCTTGGAGAGATTGCTTTGTTATGAAGCTTGTCATCACAGGATTCACTTTGGTTGTTTGGTCATCGTTGAGTCTGCACTTATGGAAGTTGAGTCTTTGCAGCGATCGTTGAGATGTTTGGCTGTTCTGCTCTATGATCGTGAACTTTCCTTGATCATGTCTACGATTTTGAGTTCAACCTTTATATCTGTCAATGTTAGCACAATCTAGAGCATATATTTCGTGATGGTAGATTTAGCATGCCTAGCTCACTTATTAACTTATTGAATCTGGATTCATCTAGTGGTTTAGTAAAAATATCAGTAAGTTGATTTTTAGTAGGGATATACTGTAAAGAAATAGTTCCATTTTGTACATGATCCCTAATGAAGTGATACCTTATTTCTATATGCTTGGTTCTGGAATGCATAACAGGATTATGAGTTATTGCTATGGCACTTGTATTATCACAGTGTATAGGTATAGACTTGAAATCAAACCCATAGTCAGCTAGCTGATTTCTCATCCACAGGATCTGAGCACAGCAGCTGCCAGCAGCAATGTATTCAGCTTCTGCAGTTGAAGTGGACATTGAATTTTGCTTTTTACTGAACCAAGACACAAGTCTGTTCCCTAGTAGTTGACAAGTGCCACTGGTACTCTTTCTGTCTATTTTGCATCCTACATAGTCAGCATCTATGTATCCTATTAGTTCAAAAGAGGATTCTTTGGGATACCACAGCCCCAAGTAGGGTGTACCCTTAAGATACCTGAAGATCCTCTTTACAGCAGATAAATGTGACTCTTTAGGGTTAGCCTGAAATCTAGCACATATGCATGTTGCAAATATTATATCTGGTCTACTGGTAGTTAGGTATAAAAGAGAACCTATCATACCTCTGTATTGAGTTATATCAATACATTTACCATTCTCATCCTTGTCAAGCTTGGTTGCAGGAGCAATTGGTGTTTTCATGGGAGAGGCTGATTCCATGCCATACTTCGTTAATAAGTCTTTGATGTATTTGGCTTGGTTGATGAATATTCCTTCATCAGTTTGCTTCACTTGCAGTCCAAGGAAGAAATTCAGCTCACCCATCATGCTCATTTCAAACTTGCTCTGCATTAGCTTAGAGAATTTCTTACATAACTTTTCATCAGTAGAATCAAAAATGATATCATTAACATATATTTGAACTAATAAGACTTTGTCCTTATGCTTTCTAAGAAACAAAGTGGTATCTACTCTACCTCTAGTGAACCCATTTTCTATTAAGAAATTAGTCAGTGTTTCATACCATGCTCTAGGAGCTTGTTTAAGACCATATAAAGCTTTATCTAATCTATAGACATAATTGGAAAGAGATGGATTGATGAAACCTGGAGGTTGTTCTACATAGACTTCTTCTTGAAGCTCTCCATTTAGAAATGCACTCTTTACATCCATCTGAAAGACTTTGAACTTCATGTGGGCTGCAAAAGTAAGAAAGATTCTGATAGCTTCTATTCTGGCAATAAGTGTGAATGTCTCATCATAGTCAAGGCCTTCTTCTTGAGAATAGCCCTTTGCCACTAATCTTGCCTTGTTTCTGGTAATGACCCCATCTTCATCCATTTTGTTCCTGAAGACCCACTTGGTTCCTATGACAGGACGACTCTTTGGTCTTGGTACCAGTCTCAATACTTTGTTTCGTTTAAATTGGTTGAGTTCTTCCTGTATAGCTTCTATCCAACTGGAGTCTTCCATAGCATCCTCTATCTTCTTTGGCTCTATCTGTGATAGGAAGCTTAGATAGAAGCATTCATTCTGAGTAGCAGCTCTTGTTTTGACTCTTGCACTCGGATCTCCAATGATTAGATCCTGAGTGTGATCTCTTGCCCATCTGCTACCGGTTGGAACATCTATCCTGATGCCTTCATGTCTTAGATCTTCAAGGTCTATCTCTTCTTCTTGGAGTGGAGGCTCGCTGTCTTGGATGGACCTCTCTACGATCTTATTATCACGCTCTAGGATTTCACTATCTGGCACTACGATCGTAGTGTTGAGCTCTATGACTTCATTCGTGGTGTCTGCATTACCGGTCGTAGTGTCTTGAGGCACTGATTTGTCTAAGTCAGTTTCATCAAAGATGATGTGTATTGAGACTTCGACACTCAGTGTCTTCTTGTTGAACACCCTGTAAGCTTTGCTGTCTGTGGCATATCCAAGAAAGATCCCTTCATCTGACTTGGGCTGGAATTTTGTCAGATACTGTTTTTCATTGTTGAGAATATAGCATGCACAGCCAAAGACATGGAAATAGCTGACACTAGGCTTTCTTCCTTTCCACAGTTCGTAGGGCGTCTTCTTGATCATAGAGTGTATGAGTGATCTGTTCTGTGTGTAGCATGCACTGTTGATAGCTTCTGCCCAGAAGTATTCAGGCAGACGAGCTGCTGCTAGTAGAGTCCTTCCAGCCTCTATCAAGGTTCTGTTCTTTCTTTCAGCAACTCCATTTTGTTGAGGAGTTCGTGGAGCTGAGAAGTTATGACTGATGCCGTTTTTGGAGCAGAACTTGTCTATCTCTGAGAAGTCAAATTCTCTGCCATGATCACTCCTTATGGCCTTGATTGTCTCTCCTTTCTCGTTCATCACCAGTCTGAACATTTTGATTAATTCGGAGCTTGTTTCATCCTTTGAAGTTAGGAAGAATACCCATATGAATCTGGTGTAGTCGTCCACTACGACTAGAGAGTATCTTTTTCCTCCAAGACTGGTTGTTGGGATTGGCCCAAAGAGATCCATGTGAAGCAACTGCAGGGGTTTGTCAATGGAGTTGGCCGTCTTGCTTTTAAATGAGCTTCTGGTTTGCTTTCCAAGCTGGCAGGCATTGCATGGCCTTTCCTTCACAAAGTTGAACTTGGGTAGACCAGCTACAAGATCTTTTGATGCCAGTTTGGACATGTTCTTGAAGTTTAAGTGGGACAGTCTTCTATGCCATAGCCAGCTCAATTCCTCGGTTGCTTTTGCTAGAAAACATATTGTTTCATCACAGCTTAGTTGACCAAGGTCTATAGTGTAAACATTTCCTTCTCTTGTTCCGGTCAGCTTTATGGCAGATGTCTTCAGGTCTCTGACTTGACATTGATTGTTGAGAAATGTTACTTGATGACCCTTGTCGCAGAGTTGGCTGATGCTTAGAAGGTTGTGTTGAAGTCCTTCCACATAGGCTACTTTGCTGAAAGATATTGCACCATTACCAGCAGAGCCATATCCTCTTGTCTTGCCCAAGCCGTTATCTCCAAAGATGACTGAGGGACCCTCCTTTTCTACATAGTTAGATAGTAGAGCTTTGTTCCCTGTCATATGCCTTGAGCATCCACTGTCAAGATACCATGTTGAGGTCGTGGAGCTCTTTTCCTGTCAAAACATTTGATACTTCATTTTGGTACCCATTTTTGCATGGGTCCTTCTTTGTTAGTTCCTTTGAGGACCCAAATTTGTCTAATCTTGGGTCTCACATGCTTGGAGTTATAATAACACTTTGTAGCTTTATGACCATATTTGTTGCATATGAAACATCTATTATAATGCATGCTAGTGTGTGTGTGGTGATTCACCTTCCACTTGGACTTGTGTGGTTCCTGAGTTAACCAACTGTTAAACTGATTCTCTTTCTTCCACGTGTCCTTAGGTTTCATGAATAGTGATGAGTGTGCCTTACTTCTACTGTACCTTCCCAGTTGATTCGTAGAGTTAGTTTTACTTGACTCTACGATTCTTCGAGGTTGGTGAGTAGATGTTGGGTTACTCTTCTCCTTTATGAAACCCAGACCAGCATGTGATCCTTTACTCCTCTGAGTATAACTAGAATCAGTAGAACACGGTTGAGCTTGTTCTTTCAACTGTGAGGATTTAACAAAAGTAATGCCTCTACTAGAACCTGAGACATTACTTGAGCTAGTTTCCATTGTCTTTTCCACACTTAGCTCTGAGATAGATTCCCCAAAGCCTAAGCCTGTTCTGTCGTACGTGCTTCTTTGACTAGATAGCAGGCAGTCCATGGATGATGAAGATTTGTTCCATGCAGAGATGGTCTTCTCTAGATCCTCAATTTTAAAGGTTAGCTTAGACTCTCTTTGTGCATGATGTGTGTTTGTCTGCTTTAGAGTTTCATTCTCAGCTTCAAGTTTTGAGAGAAGATCAGAACTTAGAAGGGCTATTTCAAGCTCTTCTTGAACTTTTTTCTTCTCCTCTTGAAGAAGTGAATGATCTTTGGACAACACTCTGAACTACTTCATGTATTGATGTAGATCATTGGTTATGCCACGCAGTGCAGTTCTTAAATCATTCATATCTACATCAGGTGAGTTGAAATAAAATACCTCATCGAGATCTACATTGTGAATGTTGAGGCTTTGTTTGTCCTTTGCATGTTTGGCCATCAAGCACAGATTGGCCACTTGTGGTTCTTCTTCATCTCCAGAGTCAGCATTTGAGTCATCATCTAAATCACTTTATGATCCTCCAGCTACTAGGCCTTTGCCTCTTTTCTGAGGCCTCTTGCTTCCTTTGTATTCTTTCTTTCCATGCTGTTTCTTCTTTAATTCTTCTCTTAGAGGCTTGTTGCAGTCTGCAATAAAGTGGCCAGGCTTCTTGCAGTTGTAGCATAGATCAATTGCTTGCTCCTGGCTGGTGTAGTTGCTGACCTTCTTTTGCTTGCCAGCTTTGCCTCGACGCATGAACCTTCTTAATTTTCTTACCATCATGGCAAGATCATCATCATCGTCAGATTCAATCTCAATGACGACTTTTGATACATTTTCAGTTGCTTTGAGAGCAACACCCTTTTCCTTTCTTCTTCCTTCTGAAAGGGTTTCAGCACGTTGGGTCAGCTCCAGCTCGTATGTCAGAAGATTGCCATACAGTTGTTGAACTGCCATCTCATTGAGATTCTTTAACTCTCTTATTGTAGTGGTCTTGGCATCCCACTTGCTCGGTAGGGCTCTCATGAACTTTTATGGTCAGATCTTTGTTAGGATAGATCTTTCCATATGCTCGTAGAAAGTTGAGCAGAATGTTGAATCTTTCATAGGTGGCAGTTACATTCTCTCATTGCACATGAGCAAACATCTTGTACTGCTGTGTTAGAAGAGACTGTTTGTTCTCTCTAACTTCTTCAGTTCCTTCGTGCATGATTAGCAGAGCTTCCCAAACTTCCTTGGCTGTTTTGCAGTTTACAACATTGTCAAACAGATCGTCCTCCAAGGATTGGAATAGGATGTTATTGGCCTTTTTGTCAAGTTTGACAGCTTTCTTCTCTGAGTCTTTCCATTCTTCTTTGACTTTGATTTGAACTCTGTTTGGATCGTCAGTGGTTGGTGCAAGCTTTGTTGGTATGTAAGGCCCGTTCTGAACAGTCTCAAATAGATCTTCATCTATTGAGTCCATGTAAGCTTGCATCCTGACTTTCCAGTTGGCAAATTTATCCTTGTTGCACATTGGTGGTTTGCAGCCTCCCCCGGTCCTGGATTCACTTGGTACGAGTGCCATTTGGATCTACTAAAGCGTATAAGCTGTAAAATAGAACCTGCTTTGATACCAATTGTTAGTTCTTAGTAGGCACAAGTTATCTAGAAGGGGGGGGGGTTGAATAGATATTTGAAAATCTTTTCGTTTTAACTTGTTCTTAGATAATGATTAAAACTTAGCGGAATTAATATTTGTTTTAATCTTCTTTACCAAGCAATGGAGTTATGAGCAAATAAGGCAGTTATAGCAGATATAGCAGTTATCACAGGAATGTAAATGACACAGATATTTTTAAGTGGTTCAGAGCACACAAGGCTCCTAGTCCACTCTTCTACTCAACGAGTAGGATATCCACTAATGATGTCTCTTACAAACTTCTGAATCACACTGGATTCCTTCTAGACCAGTAGCCTAGGAACTTCTCTAGTTCACTCTTGAACTCTTCAAGTCCAGCAGACTTGGCTATCTTATAGTTCACTCTTGAACTCTTCAAGTCCAGCAGACTTGGTACTCTTCTTCAGTTGATTGATGATTGTTGTTTCGTTCTTGAAGGTTGCTACTCAGTTTGCTGTGTAAGCACTAGTTCGTTAAGAACTGAGTAGCTGACCAAGCTTTGCAATATCTCAGATCGTAGAGTTAAGCCTTAGAGAATTCTTCACGTTGAATGTTTGATTGCTTGCTTGATTTTCTCTCATCTGTTTGATCTGTATATATATATGGGATGTTGAAAACTATTCGTTGAATCCAACCGTTGTGGCATTAAATGCGTCTGAACTTTCTGTGTTGTGATGGAGACATTTCTGAAAGTAATATGCACACAAGCCAATCATATTTGATGATAAAGCATATACTTTGTAACAATCTTATTTATTTATTAATAAAAAGTATTTATTTATTAAAGGCTTTTAATTATCTACATGATGCTGTTTTATAATATGTGATAAACCCATAGTTTTAAGCAATGATTTTAGAATAATGATGATGATCATTCTAATGAGATCTAAATTCTTAGAAAGCTTAAAGCTAAAATAGTTCCCAATCGTTGGATTACTAAATTGGGGATTAGTGAATCCGGATAGATTGGTACATACGTTGCTTGCTCATTGGATGAGGATGATTGATCTCATGATCATTTGTGTGGAGACACTAAAGCAAGTATGTAGGTGCTTATTAGAGAATAAGTTCACTGAACGTGGCTTGCTAAGGAATACCTAATGGAGTTTTACTTGCTTGTCAATAGGAATTCCTGTAGTGATAGTAGTACAAGTGATCCTTGGACTTGAGATCATCATAGTATCTTGTGTATGATGAGTTATACTTTGACTTATTCCTTAAAACCCTTAGGGTATATCAAAGGGTATGCTTGGGTATAATAAGTTATACATGGAGATAATGTATGATCAATAAAGAATCTACCACTTCTAGTAAAAGAAGAGAAATGTCCTATGTGATTCGATAAATGACAACCCAGTAGTCCTTGGCCAAGGCAGAATAAAATTAGAAAGGAGTTTCTAATTTGAATTATTTGGAGTTGTGCATTTAAGAGTCGAAATACATATAATTAAATAAAATAAGACTTGACAGTAATTCCATGTCTTATATTTAATTGGGACATTGTATGGTGGAAGAATTGAATTGTACGGTAACTATTTATTCAAAGGTTCTTTTATGATTAATGTTGAAATCTATATTATCTGGAAAGTCGTTGATCTCTAGGGAGGCTTATCCCTATTGTAGAATAAATATTATTTATTTAAATAAATTAATTATTTAATTTATTTATTTAAATAAAATTAGAATTATTCCAATTGATTTATTCACAACCGGTTTAATATGGAGAACCTAAAGGGTCACACCATAAAAGGAAGAATAATTATTTAAGAAGTTAATGGCATAATCGTAATAATATGTTAAGTATATTTAATTTAATCTATGGTGATATAATAAATTAAATAGCTTAATATTTATTATTTAATATTTTAGAAATATTGAATATAAATTAATAAGAGGAGTCTTATTAATATTATTACAATTATTATTATTTTAATTTCTAAAAGAGTTTAGGAATTAATTTAATATATGTACTCTCATTTATTCCTAATAGGATTAGGAGGGAAAATTAGTTAAAGGAGTTTAATTAATTATCCCTAATAAGATTAGGGAGCCCATTTAATTAAAAGAATTTAATTAAATAAATAATACCTTATTTTTAATAGGGTTACTTGATATCTTTATAAGAGGAGTCTTATATAAGATATCAAATATACGTTATTCCAATGGTTGGAGAGTACGCTCTTTTCTATAGAGATAGAAAAACTAGGGTTTTGCCAAACACCCATCTTCTTGGATCTTTCTTCTTCCTTGGTGGATCACCACTAGAGGCCAAACACTTGGGTGGCTAACGTTGATCAAAGGAAGGAACCAAACCCGGTGGATTCAAGTTGGACACGAAAAGGATTGGAGGTGAACTTGTACTTGAGGAAGCTCAGATCTTCAAGGGTATGATTCTTGTTCTTTCTTTTTCGTTTAATTAATAATTGCACATAAAGGGTGATCCGGGTATATGGTTTGTAAAATTTTAAACTCTGATTTTACACGTTTCCGCTTATTTTGAGCAATTTGATTGCGTTCATGAATATTACAAACCTAACAGTGGCATCAGAGCCAAACCTTTATGCGAATTATTAATTGTTTAATTTGATATGTGTTTAGAACAATTTAATTGGGCATAATTTTATTGTATAAAATTTATTTAAAAAAAAGAAAAAAAAAAGAAAAAGGAAAAGTCGTAATAAATTTCTAGAAGTATATTTGAAATTCGCGAAGTCAGTTGCTATTTCCGAAAATCTCATAATTTTTTTTAAACTTTGTGATTTGCGTGGCTTGCTTTTCCTTATCCTGTTAAAAGGTGACTTAAATGGTGATCACGTGGCCAAGTACTATTTGCACGGAATTGAAGTAAGTTGCAGGATTCAATTATCTAGTATATTAGTATATATTATGATCCTGCAAGTTTTTTTTAAGAATCATGTGAAGGTGATTTATATATTTCATATAATATATTACTTAAATTCACGTGAATCATTGATTCTTTGCATGAGGTGGCCACGTGGTTAATAAAAATATAATATATAATATATTTAATTATTTTATTATTAAAATAAATAAAAGGTTTATTTTAATATTAAAATAAAAAGGTTTATTTTAATTTTAAAATTGGATTTCATGCTAACTAATTAGAGTTGGAATTGGATTCCATGATAACTAATTGGAGTTAAAATTGGATTCCATGTTTCTTTAAATAAAGGAGTTTATTTAGATATGGAATAAGATTTCATATTATTCAAAATAAAGGAGTTTATTTGTGAATAGGAAAAAGAATCCGTGTTTCCTTTAATAAAGGAGTTTTTTTTACATGGAATTTGATTCCATAATTAATTAAAATAAATGGTTTATTTTGATTAAAGATTTTGATTAAAATAAAATAGTTTATTTTAATCAAAATAGGATAAATTAAAATAAAAGAGGTTTATTTTGATTTATATTTGGATTAAAATAAAGGAGTTTATTTTAATTCAAAATTAAATTTTATACTAACTAAATTTGCCCATTAAATGATATCAATATATATATTGAATGTTTATTATCCGTGAGATGAATATAATTTATTGATGCATATGGTGATATGTATGATAATAAATGGGATTGATTATGGACTATTGACCAATGTGATTGGATTTTATTTTAGTTGGATGCATGAATGTATGGGCTTTATTAAATGGGGTCTGCGTACCTCGTCTTCTCTAATTTTTTCTTAATGTAAATTCTATCTCCCTCTTATGTACTTCCCCTTGACTGCTGATCAAGGTTTCTATTTATTTTAAATAGTTTTGTAATAGGAATAGTTAGAATTAATTTTGAAGAATTAGAGATCAAGGAGCAAGGAGCGCTTGAAGACCCGTTTGTAATGGAGTCCGGGTTTAAATGTAATAGTTATATTTAAATATTAATTCTTGCACCCCTAGGGTTTGACCTTTTTGGTTCACTTGGTGGCTCTAGTGAACCAAACTAGAATAAAAGTCCATAATCAATCCAAGTAGAATATAGTATTCTATATGTGCATGCTTATACTATATATATTATATATTATGCAAACATGCTTCGCATGGTAATTAATATGACGCGTATTTTATATATATATATATATATATATATATATATATATATATATATATATGTGTGTGTGTGTGTGTGTGTGTGTGTGTGTGTGTGTGTGTGTGTGTGTGTGTGTGTGTGCATGCGCGCTAAACAAGATGAGACAAATTAATAACAAACCCCTCAAATTTTATTTATATTAAGTCCTAAGCGTTCAAAGATATTTGGAATATCGAACGTCGCCTTCTAGTATGATAAAATTAATAGAGTATTAAATATTTAATATGAGTTTGTTGTGTCACCACAAGGCAAGTATTAAGTATTTAAGATGTTAATTTATCACATTTGATGCTTATAAAGAAAATTAAACAATATTATTTTGTTGTGTCACCACAAGGATGATATTTTTCTTTTTTGAATATATGGAGTGCTAGGTTGGACTTAACTTGGATAATTTTGATTCGGATGTGCCACCACTTGATCAAAATAATCTAAGAGGCAAAATACAAGGAGTTGCATAGTTGATGTAATTGACAAGAGTTGTCTACCTATTTATTTATATATAGTTTGTTGTGTCACCACAAGGCTATATACATTTGAAATGAGATCTTTATTCTCACTAGCAAATCTTTAATTAGATTTAGCCGAACTATATAAGTGAGGGTAATATAGTTTGAAGAAAATAGTGGGAGATACCAATTTAAAACAAGACCTAAATTATTTTGGTAATTAATAAAAGAATGTATGCTAAAATGTTGTTAATTACAAATTCATTTACAGAATTTTACAATGTCTAAATTACTATCACTGCAAAACATATTAGATGTTATTTAACTGGGCCGTATTAAACGGATTGGTTAAGAAATTTGAGAATAGTTCTCATGGCTGAAAAGTTATCTTATGTCCTTAATACGCCTATCCCTACAATGGTTGCAGACAATGCCTCTGAGGAAGATATTGCTACTTTTAGAAAGTGGCAAGATGATGCATAGTTGGCTCAATGCATCATGCTCACATTCATGAGTAACGAGCTTCAGCGTCAGCATGAAACTATGGATGCTCCTACTATATTCCTGCACATCAAGTAGTTGATGGTGAGGAAAGTAGGACTGATAAATATAAGATATCTAAGGAGCTCTTCTGATCTAGAATGACCAATGACACTACAGTACAGACACATGTCCTAAACATGATTAATATGATTGAACAATTAGGACAATGGGTTTTATCATGGATGGAGAGTTGAGCCAAGATTTGATCTTCCACTCACTCCCGGACTCCTTTCACAATTGTTGTGAATTTTTCATATGAACAAGCTAGATATCAGTCTCGCTGATTTGCTTAACATGTTGAAAAATGTTAAGAGTCACTTTCTAACCAAGAAAGACCTTGTCTTACTGGTAGGAGCCAAAGGATCTTCTGAAAAGAAGAACGATTCAAAGAAGGTAAATAGAAAGGCAAACACAAAGGATAATAAGAACAAAACTGATACGGATAGCAAAGGAGTTTGCTTCCACTGCAATAAGCCTGGACACTGGAAAGAAACTACGAGAAGAATCTTGCAGAGGCTAACCAAAGAAACTTATTGAAGTTTCGATTATAAATACAAATTTGTTTATGATTGAAATAAATTTTGCTTTAAGTCAATGTTCTACTTGGGTATTGGATACCGACTTTGGTTATCATAAATATAGATTTATGAAGGGACCAAGTAGAAGTGGAAAGCTAAACAAATATAAGTAATCCTATGTATGGGAAATGTAGCAAAGGTTGCCACATTAGCCATAGAAACTTATAGTTTAGCAATGCCTACGGGCAAATCTATTAAGTCAATAAGTTGTTATTGTATTCCAGTTCTTGTTAAAAATATTATTTCTATTTTATTGTTAGACAATGAAATCTTTGGTATTATGATTAAGAACAATTGTTGTTCTATTTATAATAATAATGTTTTGTATAGAACTGGAATATTACTTGATAAATTTTGTATACTTGACTTACATGAAAATAATTTTGCATATTGAACAAATTAGTATAAGAAAAGGAGATGATCATTCAAAGAGTTGAATGTGTGTATTTGCTGAAATACAAGTATAAATTATTTGAAAGGTTCAAAGAATTCAGAAGTGAAACAAATTGACAAAGTATTAAGATTCTTTGATTAGATCAAGGAATAAATACTTGTGCAATAAGTTTCTAGATCATCTCAAATGGTTTTCTCATAATGGACGCCTCCTGATACGCAATAATTGATTGATGTATTTGAATGAAAAATCGTACCTTGTTGGACATGGTGCGGTTCATAATGATTTTACCGACATTTCAGTATCCCTCTAGGGTCATGTCCTAGAAATGGCTGAATATCTACAAAAATGTAACCTCAAAATCTGGCCCCAAGACTCCATAAAAGTTATGGATATGGAGGATTCCTAATCTTAAGTATGTTAAGATAAGTGGTTGTCCAACTTATGTGAAAAGGTTTCAAAGGATAAGCTTGGGACAAGATTTGATAAGTGTAGATTTATGGGACGTCCTAAAGTAAGTTTAGGATATATGTTCTATAATCCTACTTAGCAAAAGGTGTTTGTTGTGAAACACATTACCTTCTAAGATAAAGGTGTTTATCATTGAAGGGGCTAGTGGGAGGATAATAGATCTTGAAGAGTTCAAGAACCACAAAACACAATAAGTCAAATAAGAGGAACCTGTAGATAGACCTATTGTACCATAATCGAATCGTAAATCTAGAATAGTACCAAAGATACCTAGGAGGTATGGATTCATCATGGATGATGATGATGAGGTACGCATCATAGAAGATGTTGATCCAGAGTTACATACGATGAGGTAAGAGTTCTAGTGTGTACAAAAGGGTCAGTGGGAGCGATGTGACATTCCTAGTATTATATGTTGATATACTACGGATAAGGAATGATATACCAATGCTACAATCAGTAAAGATAAAGTTGTCTAAACATTCCTCTATGAATGATTTGGGAAGAGTATCTTAATTGGGGATACAAATCTATATATATAGATTTAAAAGGATGCTCGACTTAACCCATGGAACGTATATTCATTTGATGCTAAAGTTGTTTAGCATGGCAAACTCCATCAGATGTCTCATGTTGTTGAGACATGGAGTGTATCTCTCTTAATAGTCCCCATAGACTCCAAAAGAAAGATCGCATGAGTAACTATCATGTATGCAATGAAATGTACGAGACCTGATGTTGATCAGTCATATTCTGGAGAAGTTCACTATGAGACAGTGGAAAACATCATAAAATACTTAACCGGTACTAAAGATGTGATAATACATGGTGGGTCTGAATTAAAACTAGAGGGTTAACAGACTCAAGTTTTTCAGACAGACCAAGACAATAGAAAATTCACTTTAAGGTAAAGCGTTACCTTGAGTAGTGGTGCAGTGAATTGGAAAGGTTCCAAACAGTAAAGAGTTATTAGTTTACTGATAAAGACAAAGTACATAGCTGTAAATGAAGTTGCAAGTTGATTATTTGGATGAAAAGTTTATTACAGAACTAGGAATAGTTCCTAAGTCTCATCTTGGATCGAAACATGTGTTGCAGCACTTTCATTTGATTAAAGAATCATTGAAAGATGAGAAATCACTATAGAGATAGTGGACTCTCAAGAACAACATTACATATCCATTAACTAAAACTTATCCAACAGCAGGATAATCGTCACTTAGAGAAGAAGAGTATGAGATACCATGACGATTGGCTTTAGTGCAAGTGGGAGATTGAAAGTAATATGCACACAAGCCAATCATATTTGATGATAAAGCATATACTTTGTAACAATCTTATTTATTTATTAATAAAAAGTATTTATTTATTAAAGGCTTTTAATTATCTACATGATGCTGTTTTATAATATGTGATAAACCCATAGTTTTAAGCAATGATTTTAGAATAATGATGATGATCATTCTAATGAGATCTAAATTCTTAGAAAGCTTAAAGCTAAAATAGTTCCCAATCGTTGGATTACTAAATTGGGGATTAGTGAATCCGGATAGATTGGTACATACGTTGCTTGCTCATTGGATGAGGATGATTGATCTCATGATCATTTGTGTGGAGACACTAAAGCAAGTATGTAGGTGCTTATTAGAGAATAAGTTCACTGAACGTGGCTTGCTAAGGAATACCTAATGGAGTTTTACTTGCTTGTCAATAGAAATTCCTGTAGTGATAGTAGTACAAGTGATCCTTGGACTTGAGATCATCATAGTATCTTGTGTATGATGAGTTATACTTTGACTTATTCCTTAAGACCCTTAGGGTATATCAAAGGGTATGCTTGGGTATAATAAGTTATACATGGAGATAATGTATGATCAATAAAGAATCTACCACTTCTAGTAAAAGAAGGGAAATGTCCTATGTGATTCGATAAATGACAACCCAGTAGTCCTTGGCCAAGGCAGAATAAAATTAGAAAGGAGTTTCTAATTTGAATTATTTGGAGTTGTGCATTTAAGAGTCGAAATACATATAATTAAATAAAATAAGACTTGACAGTAATTCCATGTCTTATATTTAATTGGGACATTGTATGGTGGAAGGATTAAATTGTACGGTAACTATTTACTCAAAGGTTCTTTTATGATTAATGTTGAAATCTATATTATCTGGAAAGTCGTTGATCGCTAGGGAGGCTTATCCCTATTGTAGAAAAAATATTATTTATTTAAATAAATTAATTATTTAATTTATTTATTTAAATAAAATTAGAATTATTCTAATTGATTTATTCACAACCAGTTTAATATGGAGAACCTAAAGGGTCACACCATAAAAGGAAGAATAATTATTTAAGAAGTTAATGGCATAATTGTAATAATATGTTAAGTATATTTAATTTAATCTATGGTGATAGAATAAATTAAATAGCTTAATATTTATTATTTAATATTTTAGAAATATTGAATATAAATTAATAAGAGGAGTCTTATTAATATTATTACAATTATTATTATTTTAATTTCTAAAAGAGTTTAGGAATTAATTTAATATATGTACTCTCATTTATTCCTAATAGGATTAGGAGGGAAAATTAGTTAAAGGAGTTTAATTAATTATCCCTAATAAGATTAGGGAGCCCATTTAATTAAAATAGTTTAATTAAATAAATAATACCTTATTTTTAATAGGGTTACTTGATATCTTTATAAGAGGAGTCTTATATCAGATATCAAATATACGTTATTCCAATGGTTGGAGAGTACGCTCTTTTCTATAGAGATAGAAAAACTATGGTTTTTCCAAACACCCATCTTCTTGGATCTTTCTTCTTCCTTGGTGGATCACCTCTAGAGGTCAAACACTTGGGTGGCTAACGTTGATCAAAGGAAGGAACCAAACCCGGTGGATTCAAGTTGGACACGAAAAGGATTGGAGGTGAACTTGTACCTGAGGAAGCTCAGATCTTCAAGGGTATGATTCTTGTTCTTTCTTTTTCGTTTAATTAATAATTGCACATAAAGGGTGATCCGGGTATATGGTTTTTAAAATTTTAAACTCTGATTTTACACGTTTCCGCTTATTTTGAGCAATTTGATTGCGTTCATGAATATTACAAACCTAACAGTTTCTGCACATCTCTGAATTCTGCATTCTGGACCATTGACACTGCAGGCTGCTTTCCCACCTACCACCTGAAAAGGTGTTTCGTCCCTCTTATCCATAGTACTATCCTTAGCTTCTTCAATACGCTTCTTTGTTGCATACTAAGGATATTGCATATATTCTAGGACTGATGGTCACTGCAGCTTCTCGGATCCATTCCTCGTATCCTGAATTAACAACTCATGAGGCTTGACGTTTTCTGACATAAGACAGACGATGCTCTACGATTTGGATCGTGATGTTCTACGATTCAGATCGTAGTGTCTTTGACTTGAACACTACGATGCTATCAGTCGAGAACACTACGTTTTCTCTTAAACCTTCATGCACTACGATCTTCTCTTGCTCGTGTTATTAACTCTACGTTCCCGAGAGCACACTACGATTCTTGACTTGCTCGTATAGTTCACTCTATGTTTCCGAGAGCACACTACGATCGTTGACTTGTAAACTTCATATTTCCTTCAGCACACTACGATCGTGGAATTGGCTCGGCAAACGTTGGGACCACTCTACGATATCCGAAGAGTTCCCTTCAAGGTAGGCGCACTACGATCTTCAGGCTCTACGTTTTCTGCCTTGACTTCTGCAATGTTGATCAAATTGATGCACTACGATCTCGTCATGACTAATCTATTACATCTCAAGATCAACCTAACAGATTTGATCTTTCTATCTATACATTCTAGAACAGAATGATACACATTGAAAGCTTAGATCAACCTAACAATTTTGATCTATCACTAAGTTCTTGTACATATATTCTTTAAAGGACCTTACAAATAATCATGAACACATGCATTAAAACATCAAATCATAATATGCATTCTCCCAACAAACGTAAATAAAAGAAATACATGTGGTCATTATAATACTACTAAATACTATCAGTTACCAAAAACATATAACTTATATAACGTATAAATTATAAATATAAATATATTTTATTTATATATTTGTTTTATTTTATTAATAATTTAAATTCAAAAGAAACCCAAAAGCCATAATGCTTCGTTTGGCAACCCATTTAAAAATTAAGGATTAATACTTAAGCCTTATTTGGCAAAGAACTAAATCAAACTACTTTAATTTAATTTAATAACTCTTTATAACATTATTATTTGTCACTCTTTATGAAATAATAATTTATTAA
Source organism: Panax notoginseng (assembly GCA_016801055.1). Classification (NCBI taxonomy): domain Eukaryota; kingdom Viridiplantae; phylum Streptophyta; class Magnoliopsida; order Apiales; family Araliaceae; genus Panax; species Panax notoginseng. The sequence goes on from CM029023.1 coordinate 87,036,808, forward strand.
ATAACTCACTTAATCACATAAGTCAATCCACATAACACCTTAATTATTTAACAAATAACTAATTAACTAAATCATCTCAATCAAATTGAACAATTATTTATTCAATAATAAACACATCCAATAAATATTTATATAAATCAATAAATATTTATAATTTACATTTAAAATTTTTTTGGAATGTTACATCATTCCCCTCTTATAAGGATTCTGTCCCCAGAATTACAACTCAAACAACACATTCATTACATTTTTCCCTACTTACTAAGATTCTGTGCCCAGAATCGAAGACACAGATTAGACAAATAACTCAGGGTACTCTTTCATAATTTTCTCTTCGAGTTCCCACGTAGCTTCTTCAGCATTGTGGTTCCTCCATATCACCTTCACAGAAGGTATCACTTTATTCCTGAGCACTTGTTCTTTCCTATCGACTATCTGGATAGGAATCTCTTTATAAGTCAAATCTTTCTCGAACTGCAACGGTTCGTACTCGATCACGTGATTGTAATCGGGTTTATATGGTCGTAACACCGAAATATGAAAATCATTGTGAATATTTTCCAATTCTGGAGGTAGGGCTACCTCGTTAGCTACCTCTCCAACTTTTTGTTGCACTTCAAAGGTCCTATAAACCTCGAGCTGAGCTTTCCCTTTTTATCGAAACGAATTTTCCCCTTCCATGGAGAAACTTTTAGGAATACGTAGCTTCCTACGTCAAATGCACGATCTTGTCTGTGTTGATCATCATACTTTTTCTGTCGGTCTTGAGCTGCTACCAATCTTGTCCTGATGAGTTTAACAATCTCAGCTGTTTGTTGTACCAGTTTTGGTCCAAACAGTTGGCGTTCACCGACTTCATCCCAGTACAGTGGAGTTCTGCACTTTCTGGCGTACAATGCCTCATAAGGAGGCATGCCGATGCTCGCGTGGTAACTATTGTTGTAAGAAAATTCCACCAACAATAAATGTTCTTCCCAGCTTCCTTTAAAGTCCATGACACATGCTCTTAGCATATCTTCCAATGTCTGAATTGTTCGTTCGCTTTGGCCATCTGTTTGTGGATGATAAGCCGTACTCATTCGCAACTGTGTCCCCATGCATTCTTGTACTCTCTTACAGAAATTAGAAGTAAATTGCGGGTCTCTATCGGATACAATTGATACTGGCACTCCATATCTCGAAACGATCTCTTTGATGTACAATCTTGCCAACTGATCAAGATTGAACCTAATCTTTATTGGTGAAAAGTGTGTTGATTTCGTCAGTCTGTCCACTATCACCCAAATCGCATCGCATCCCCTCTGAGTAGTTGGAAGACCCACCACAAAATCCATCGTGATGTGTTCCCACTTCCATTCCGGTATTTCCAACGGTTGGAGTAATCCGCTGGGTCTTTGATGTTCGACTTTTACTCTTTGACATGTCAAACATTTCGCTACGCATTCTGCAACGTCCCTTTTCATATTCGGCCACCAAAAATGTCAGCGCAAATCTTGATACATCATCGTACTTCCTAGATGAATTGAATATCTTGAGCTATGAGCTTCGGTCAAAATTTCTTCTTTCAGCTCTGGTGTTGCTGGAACCCAGATTCTTCCCTCAAACCGTAGTAGTCCTTCGGTATCGATCTTGTATTTAACATCACTACCCTCAATCAGATTCTCTTTATTTTTCCCACACTCTTCATCTTGTAGTTGAGCATCCTTCACTTTGTCCACTAAAGTTGGACTAGCTTCTATCTGGAATAGTTGTTCGTCAGATTCTTTTGGAAATTTGATTTCTAACTCCAGTTTTGTCATTGCTGAAATGAGCTCTTCCTGATTAGTTAACAACATCAACTTTTCCCGACCTTTCCTGATTAACGCATCCGCAACCACATTCGCTTTGCCCAAGTGATAAAAGATCTCACAATCATAATCCTTTATCAATTCCATCCACCTTCTCTGGCGCATATTTAGGTCTTTTTGTGTGAAAATATACTTCAGACTTTTATGGTCTGTGTAGATTTCACATTTCTCTCCATAGAGATAGTGTCTCCATCTCTTGAGAGCAAATACTACTGCAGCCAATTCCAAATCATGAGTCGGATACCTTTTCTCATAATCCTTCAGTTGTCTTGATGCATATGCAATAACTTTGTCGTTCTGCATAAGAACACAACCCAACCCTTTGTGTGAGGCATTACTAAACACCACAAAATTTCCTTTATTCTCCGGTAGGGTTAACACAGGTGCCACACTTAGTTTCTTCTTCAAATCTTGGAAACTCTCTTCACATTTCTCCGTCCAAACAAATTTTACAGCCTTTCGTGTCAAATTTGTTAACGGAGTGGCTATCTTAGAAAAATCTTGAATAAATTTTCTATAATAACCGACCAGTCCCAAGAAACTCCTCACTTTTGACGGTGTTCTTGGTTGTTCCTAATTGATTACAGCTTCCACTTTTGATAGATCCACTGAAATCCCATCTTTGTCAATAATATGACCCAAAAATTGTACACGGTCGAGCCAAAATTCGCACTTAGAGAATTTTGCGTACAACTTTTCCTTTCTTAGTGTCTCCAATGTCAAACGTAAATGTTCCACGTGTTCTTCTTGAATTTTGGAATACACCCGAATGTCGTCGATAAATACCACTACGAACTTGTCTAAGAATGGTTTAAACACCCTGCTCATCAAATCCATGAATGCAGCGGGGGCATTAGTTAAACCAAAAGACATCACCAGAAACTCGTAATGTCCATACCGAGTTTTGAATGTCGTTCTAGGTATATCCTCCTTCCTTACCTTTAATTGGTGATACCCACTTCTCAAATATATTTTCAAGAAGTATTTAGTGTGAAGACCTCAAACTCAGGTACTTGAAACCCGAGCTCGGTTCTTTCACGATACCATTTCTATGAGCGGAATAATACTAATAATAATAACAATAATATAAATTTCAAACTTAACTTACATTTATGAGAGTCTAATCCCAATTATGCAACCTTTACTATAATTCTTTACATGATATATAATACATATCATAGTTTATATATTGTCTAACTATTACAAAAGATACCATTAAACATGTTTTGTTTGCTTTCCTTATCACTTGTTCTTGTCTGAACCTTCGAGTTGTTCATGCCTAACTGAAAATATTTAAATTAAGCAAGGATGAGCATTTGAGTGCCCAACAAGTAATAGCAATTTTATATATATATATATATATATATATATATATATATATATATATATATATATATATATATATATATATAATTTGAAAGAATTTAAATATTTTCTTTGCACTATTCTTCTACAACAAGTCAATAGTTGTGAAGTATTCTGAACCGATAATAATAACATAACAACTCTCTTTCAATTATTTTTTTTGAAACTACATATTGACTATAACTGGGGTTATGGTGACATGCCATGAACATTGTTTTCATTTTCAAAAAGGTTAAACAGAAATTCATCTATAAACCGTCATAACTTATGGGCATTAGGTTGTACTTCCCATAGGCCATGTATTGATCAATACTACATTACAAGAATGATAGGATCGTTCACTCTGTCCACCTTGGGTGCATAAACAGTTTTCCCGTGTAGGGATGTTCATACTTTTCTGGGTTTCAAATCAAAGGTTTTATCTTGTCAACAATAATCTATAATTCAACATATATGTATACGGGTAATTGACAAAGGTATATCAACATGTGATTAAATACAATGATTATTCAAGTGGGGACACTTGTATAACCATTTATAGAAATTAACGACCAGAATATATATATCTGAATTATCATATACTAACATGTTGATATTCAATGAGCGCATATAATATAAGGTTAATAATCTGTACAGTAATAATATAGTTTAGAAACGTTCTTACTCATGTCCATTGCATAAAGAAAATGCAAAGGTAAGATACTTGCCTGATGCGCTGCTTACAGTTCGTAACTTAGTTTTATCCTTATATAACACCTATCAGTAATAAGATCATTTGATCGATTAGAATAACATACTATAACACATAGCACTGCTTATTGCAGTCATCACATAACCTAATCACATTGTCATATATGTTTAACAGCCATTGAATCACAAATAAACACATATCTAATCAAATTATCTAAGTCTAGATCAATTTTTGAAACATGTCGGTGTACCGACAGCTTTATCGGGTAATTATCGAGTCTAAGACTTTATCATGTAATTCCACATATGTAAGTATCAGTCATATTATTTTTAAATGACTTATAATAATTTTTAAAATATTTATTATCTTTTATCACGTATTTTCAAACACCGGAATCATTATTAAATGATTTAAATATTAAACAATTCTATTATCGTTAATATTTAATTAATATTAATCTATTAATGAAACCATTGCCAAAAAGTTAAAGTTATTTATAATAACTCAAAATACTTTTAAAGTATTAATATTACCCTTAAATGATTTTTAAAAGAATTAAAATTATTTTTAAATAATTATCATTAATATTAAAGTATTAATGTATTACTTATCAAAATATTAAAAGTCCTTAATCATAACTTAAAATATTTTTTAATTCATTTATTTCCTTTTTAAATAATTTTTAAAGTAATAAAACCATTTGTAAACTATTTATTTAATATAATTATTAAATAAACTTGATATCATTTATTATTAAATTATTAATGAAATTTTCCTTTAAATAACAAAAGTTATAATTTATAACTTAAAATATCTTTAAATACTTTATTTTTATTTTAAATGATTTTTATAATATAAAAATTATTTTTAAACTAATGTATTTAGTATGATTATTAAATAATTCTAATATCATTAATATTAAATGATTAATGAAATTTACCTTTAAATATTGAAAGTTATCTTTTATAACTTAAAATACTTTTAAAATCTTTATTTTCATTTAAAATAATTTTTCTAATATTAAAATTATTTTTAAACTAATTTATTTAATATAAGTATTAAATAAATCTAATATCATTAATATTAAAATATTAATATTTTTCATGACAAAATATCAAAAGTTATATTTTATAACTTAAAATATTTTTATAACCTTTATATAATTATTATATAATTTTTAAATTATTAATTCTATTTTTTATTATTTATTTAATACATTTATTAAATAACTTTGATTACCATTAATATTAATTAATTAATAAAATTCATCACAAAATATTAAAAGTTATCAAAAATAACTTAAATTATTTTCTAATACCATAATATAATTTTAAATAATTTTTCATGAATTAAAATCATTTTTAAATGAATTATTTAATATTATAGTTAAATAAATTAAATACTTTTAATATTCTAAAAATATTAAATATTTATGAAATATATTCAAAATAATTAAAAACTAATTTTCAGATTTTAAAACAATTTTTAGGAATTTATTTTGTATTTTTAGTAATTTAAAACTATTTTTAAATAATTTTTGAAAATTAAAATAATTAAAATTACATTGTCTGTCACTAAAGACTGCCTATAGCGACAGAACCGTCGCTATAAGTGTTCTTCGTGTTCTTGGCCAAACCCAGAAATTCATCGACAGTGTGTAGGGTGTCTAGTTTGACCACTTATAAAATCCAATCCAAAGTGTTTCTGGGCTAGATAGCGATTCGATATTGTAGTACTCATACAATATTATAACTACAAACTGATTACATGGTCAAATCATTAAACAACAACGAGATATAATCTGTCAAAAACATTGTCAGACGCTGTTCTTCATTTCTGGATTTTCCAGAAATGAGAACAGTACAAGGTACCAACTTTAGATCTCCATAACTTGAAATACGGGTAACGTTTATGTGGTTTAAGACGCCACGGTTGTAGATAGCATGCAATATTATACATCTAATACAACATATAACCATAACAACAAAACACTTGCCCGTTATTGATCAGTCAATGGCTGTCAGAAACTTTGTCTAACAAGTTTCTGGGTTTTTCTCAGAAACGCAAAACAGTGGAAGACGTCTAGTTTGACCACTAATTAAATCCTACATGTTTGTTGTTTAAGAGATATAAGAGTATAAATATACAGTCCATATATCAGGCTACAACATAGATGTCATAACATAAACATATCACATAACACATGACATATATAAGCATTCCAAAACGTTGTCAGACACTGTTATTTGATTTCTGGGTTACCCAGAAATCAGTCAGTCAAGCTCGGTCAACGATGTTTGACCAAGGATAACTTTCAATTCACAACTGATATGGCTTTGAATCAAGTTCCAGATGAAAGGTCACATACCAAACTACATGTTTGATCATTCAAATAACAAAAACATATAACAGATGAAGATCTACACGGTCTGACATTTGGTTGTCAACTTGTTTTAAAAAATTTCCAGAATTGCAAAATCATTAAATCCGAGCCTCTAGATGTTATGGATCTAACATCTAGCAATCCAGATCACTTATAGACACTACATAGAACATATTACTACACAGAATCACAACTTTTAACAGAAGATCAAGGGTCGAAATTTATGATTATGTTTTATACCTTTATGCATCGATTCTTGAATCTGAGCTTTAGATGTGTTATGGGTGATGGTGGGGCTCGGTTTTGGGACTGGTAAGCTAATATTTTTCGTAGGTTTGGAGAGAGGGAGAGTTGCTTGAGCATATAATGAACAAATGGCTAAAATAATGGACTTTTCTCTCTCTTGCTCCTTATATAAGTCATGGATGCAATGGATTTGGCTGGAATTTACAACTGATCAGTTGGTATTTGTCACATTGGGTTGTTGGGTTTGGCCACCAACTTCCCCTAATGTCAAAACCTATACTAGCTTCAATAATACAAGAGGGGCAAAAAGGTCATTTGGCTTTTTAAATTAAAGGCAATCTTGTAATCCTTGCAAATCCTTAGGGTTTAGGGTTTGGGCTTGGGCTTGGGGCTTTGACCATTTTAGGGTTTAAAAAAATCTAGGATTTTCAAAATTAGGATTTAAAAATAAATAACAATTTAGTTTCTAAAATTTGCAATTAGGGTTTTCTAAATTACATTAGTTTTCTAATTACATCATACATAAACATTAAGGTTTCAATGTCCACTAAATAACATTTAGCTTACAATTAGCCATTAGGGTTTCAATTTAGCAGAATAGGGTTACTAAATTAGAAATTAGGTATTTCTAAATTACAAATTAGGTTTTTCTAAAATAGTTTAGGTTTCTAATTAAATAAACTTACATATTAGGTTTAAAGACTTACTAATTAGCATTAAATGACTAAATTAGTAATTAACTTTCCCATTTAACAATTAGGGTTTTCCATTTGAAAATTAGGGTTTCAAATATAGGAATTAGGATTTATAAATATTAATTAGGATTTCAAAAATTAGGATTTTCCTAATTAACTTTTAAATTCCATAATTCTTATTCTTCATCATGATAATACAATTACAAAACATTCTCGAACTCATAGTGAAGTTTTTAAATTAGGGTTTCACAATTTAATGCTAGGGCTTGGTCATGATGCATTAAAACTGAACAACCAATAACAGTCCACAAACATATACAATATATATTTATAGCACTGAATAATCAAAATATAATATTATTATATTATTATTCTCATTCCTTGACCAAAATTAAAAATTAGTGTTTGGATTCCATATCTGATTTAATATTCATATACGCCATTATTAAGTTAAAATAATTAACTTAATTAATCTGAAATAAATTCATATAATAAAATATTTATTATAATAATTCTAATAATCATTTCATATATTATTTAAATAATATATAATCATATTTTCATAGAAAATAAATAATAAAAACATTACTACTATAAAATTAATTATTAAAAGAATAACTTTATAATAATCAATAATTCTAAAATAAAATTATTTACAAATATTCATGTAATAAATATATTTTTATTTATTACATAATTACATACACATTATCTTGTACAAATCCTCATCTTTTAAATAAAAAAAATTATACGCAAAATTTTTGATTTAATTATACAGAAAATATCGGGTTGTTACATTCACCCTCCCTTATAAAGATTCCGTCCCCGGAATTACCGTTTTAAAACCTATGCATACTAGGGTACATAACATACATAATCATTGTAAGTAGATCTCGATCAAATTTGATCGAACTGATCTTTAACTATTTACTCAAAGTGTAAAACCCCAACTTTTTGAATAAAGATGAATTTTCTATAAATATTATTTTTGAATATTATGGAGTAAAATTGATATAATGTTATCGTTGGGGGTAATATTTATAAATTTTGCAAAGTAAGCAAGTTGTTATAAAATATTCGTTTGGTCGGGAAATATTCTTTTGTCAAGAAATATCCGTACGACGGTACAATCATTGGTGGACCCCACAACGGAATTATTGTCGGATTGAGAAAACGACAAAAATATTTTATTAAAAATAACGGCGAAAGTTTTACCGTTGAACTACTCGGTAGTAAAAGTACAGTAATACGTGTGGTTGCATAGTAGCACACGGTATTGATTATTAATGCTTATGTGAAAAGTCACTCAGTTTGATTCAATTATTGTCAATTAATAATATAAATTATTTAGCGATAATGAAGTTTTGTTTTATTCGTATTATTAACGTAATAAAACAGAAACATCTTTTTATATAAAACAAAATACTTTATTAAAGTTATTTTATAAATAGAATATATTAAATTTTATTATGCATAGTATTGCATAGTGTTTGTATAGTAAAAATCTTTTCATATAAATAGAATATATTATATTTTATTTAAAAGATTTTTCTTTCAATATGGACTGTCAGATTAAAATAAATCAATCTGGACCGTTCATGGATTAGTTACTATGCATTCTATTTTCCTATAAATAGAAGCTCATTCCTTCATTATTTTCTTACGAATTCACTGAACTCTAGAGAGAGAAACTATAGAGAGAAAGAAGAAAAGTATTCTGCTACTTAACTACTTCTTTATTTCAGTTTTTCTTTAAAACGGTAAGGGGTGTTATTTTTCTTATTCATGAAAAGAACTGTTGTTATTCCATTGCTTATTATTCTGTTGGAATAACATGTATACGCGGTCTACCCTATACTTGGTGATATTCTTCTATTATTCTGATGGAACATCCTGTCTGTGTGTTTTACACCAGACCTGGTTCCGTCTTTATTATTATTCTGTTGGAACATCCTGTCTGTGTGTTTTACACCGGACCTGGTTTCGTCTTTATTATTATTCTGTTAGAACATCATGTCTGTGTGTTTTACGCCGGACCTGGTTTCGTCTTTATTATTATTCTGTTGGAACATCCTGTCTGTGTGTTGTACACCGGACCTGGTTCCGTCTTTATTATTATTCTATTGGAATATCCTGTCTATGCGTTTTACGTCAGACCTGGTTCCATTATTTATTATTATGTTGGAATAACCTGTCTGTGCAGTCTATCGCATGCATGGTGATTTCTTTTGTTATTCCATTCTTTATTATACTCAGTTGATTAAAACTTTGACTTCTATACTCCATGAAATTAGTGGAATATCTTTGATATTTGCGCTTCATCTAGTATCTTTTCATAGAAATATTCTTCTAAGAATTCTTTTTACTCCACAAAGCAGTATCAAATTGACAATTTGGACGTTGTTAATTCTTGGATAAATTAATTTTTGAACTTGTTTTATTGAATTCTTATATCATTGTCATCATCCTCATGTTTATCAAATGTTGAAAGTTATCTGTGGCCTGTACTGCATAGATGGACTTGGTATGATTATGACCAGGGATTATTCGGTATAATCATGACCGTAATGTTATAAATGATGTGGTAAAAGTCCTCATTGGCCGTAGTGCATTGATGGACAGTTGTTGCCATGATCATGAACATTAATGAATACACAAATATTCTTGGCCCGTAGTGCATGGATAATTGTGGTCGTGATACTAAAGAATATCCTTGGCCGTAGTGCAGGGGTGATTCGATGATGTGGATTATTTTATTAAGCTGAGTCCCAGCGATAACAGTGTTGAAAAACCTTTTAAATCATAGAAGATAGTAGATTTTATTCTCTACTTGACTCTTCTAATGGATCGCTTGTTCCGCTGCAGTTAAACTTGATGTTTATTATATTTTATCAGTTTAACACTGTTGAAGGCTAATGATAATTTATTCTGCATTATCTTAGTCATAATATTTCTTACTGGGCTAGTTGAGCTCACCCTTTTTTTCACTGTTCTCTTCAGGAAATGAGAATATAGCTGGGACGAGTTGGGGAACGGAGTGATGAACCAGATAATAGTATTAGTAGTCCTCACTATTCTGTTAAATAGTGTGACAATAATTGTAATGAGGACTCCTTTTGAGTTTGTATAATCTCTAGTAGACAATAATTGTATTTAAACTCACAGTTATATTTTGTCGTATTGTACACGACAGTTGAATTAGTAAGTTATATTTGAATTCTATACCATGTATCTGGCGACCCAAGATGGGTGATGTATACCTAATTTTAGGGGTGTCACAGTTGGTATCAGAGCTTAGGGATATGATCCGTGGCTAAGATGTGAGACTAGAACTGGGAGGGGAGAGACGGGGAATTCCTTCGCTAGTATGACCTACCTAAGTTTATTTGGTATTTAATTGGTCGGTCAAAGTATATGGATAATATGTTATATGTTAATGAACCTTTGTTTTGTGGCAGTATCTGAAAATGACATCCGAGAATGTTCAAAATAGCAATGGAGCACAAGAGACCGTTGAGTCTCCACATATCAATAATCAGGAGAATGTGCATCAGGAAGGCGACAATCCTCATGCAAACAACAACACTGACCAAATAATGAATGATGGACTGTTCAGAGGCTTTATGCAATTCATGCAACATCAGGCGAGAGCGACTCCTGTCAAAAATGTAGGTGAAAACACTGAAAACTCTCGGACGGTCACTGCTAAATAGTTCAAGGAGCTGGACTACCAGAGTTTATAGGAGAGCCAAAACCACTTAAGGCGGAAGCATGGATAAAGCAGATCACCAAGATATTTAATGTCTTGGGATGCTCCGAGGAACAAAAGGTTCCCTTCGCCACCTTTATGTTGCGTGAAGAGGCAGATTACTGGTGCGAATCTGTAAAACGTACCCAGCCTGACACACTCAAGATGTCTTGGGAGAAGTTCCAAGAGCTATTCAACGACAAGTACTTTCTCGATAGTATTTGTTATATGAAGGAGGTGGAGTTTATCAAGCTGGAGCAAAATAATATGACCGTGTCGAAGTATGAGGCTAAATTTGCTGAGTTATCCCGGTTTGCGTCCCACTTGGTGGATAATAAAGAGCGAATGACGCGAATATTTTTATGAGGTTTAAAACCTGAGATACGTCAACATCTTATTTTTCATAAACTGTGTTTGTATTCAGATGTTGTAAATAGGGCTCAGTTAGTAGAGCGCGATAATGAGTCAACGCAATTAAAGGAGAACAGCCGGTAAAATGATAATACCAGTGAGAGCAGTCATCGAAGCGGTGACAACAAGCGTGGAGGGAATCAACATGCCAGAAATGGTAACCAATTCGTTGGTAATCAGGGCCAAAATAATAAGAATGGACATTTCAAGAAGAGGAGATTCAACAATGATGGAAAGACATCAGCACCATCACCCATTGTTAAGGAAGGAGAACGACCACCTATCATATGCTTCAAATGCGGAGGAGAGGGACACATCAGTCCAAACTGCGCGATGCCGTCCAAAGCATGTTATAATTGTGGAAGAGAAGGTCACCTAGCCCGATTTTGTCGTTCACCGAAGACAAGTTCAGCTAGGATGGAGGCACCAAAGGCCGTCCTAGAAAAGTCAAAGCCAGTAGTGCTAGGGAAAGCGTTTGTAGTGACCTCCCAGAAGGCAAAGAACCCGAATGAGGTCATCACGGGTAAACTTATCATAAACTCTAGCGAAGTCTATACCTTATTTGATGCCGGTTCTACCCATTCTTTTATTTCTCCTACTTGCGCTCAACGATTAAATTTGACTCCGGAGAAATTAGACTTTAACTTATCTGTGGAAACTCCATTGGGAGAAACCTTCATTACATCCACTATTTATAAGTCTTGTTTGGTTCAAATCGGTACCCTCATATTACCTGTCGATCTTATTTCATTGAAAATTCTTGAATTTGACGTGATTCTAGGGATTGATTGGTTAACTACTCATCATGAAAAAATTGATTATTTTCGTAAGGTTGTTAGCTTTCATATTCCTAACCAATCTGTTATGCGAATTCAAGCCACCAAACCATTAAAATCAATCACTGTCATCTCAAGCCATAAAGCTATTCGTTTATTGAAAAACAGATGTCAAGCTTTCTTAGCTCATGTCAAAGATCTAAACAAAAATACGTTAGTTTTGAATAATATTTCTATTGTTAATGAATTTCCTGATGTATTCCCTGAAGAACATCCTGGCCTACCCCCAGAGCGTGAAATTGAATTTTGTATCGACCTTGAACCTGGTACAAAACCCATTTCTAAAGCCCCATATCGAATGGCTCCTATTGAACTTCAGGAGTTAAAAACCCAACTGTAGGAATTGTTAGACATTGGCTTTATTCGTCTTAGTTCTTCTCCTTGGGGTGCTCCTGTTCTATTCGTGAAGAAGAAAGATGGGAGTATGCGACTTTGTATTGATTATCCGGAGTTGAATCATGTCACCATCAAAAATAGGTACCCGTTACCACGTATTGATGACCTGTTTGACCAGTTGCAAGGAGCCAAATTCTTTTCAAAGATTGATCTTCGTTCCGGATATCACCAATTGAAGATTAGAACCGATGACATTCCAAAGACGGCTTTCAGAACTCGGTACGGGCATTATGAATTCCTAGTCATGTCCTTTGGATTAACTAATGCTCCTGTTGCCTTTATGGATATGATGAACCGAGTATTCAAGGAATATTTGGATCACTTTGTGGTAGTCTTTATTGATGACATCCTTATTTATTCCAAAAGCCGTGAAGATCATGAGCAACACTTGAGGCTGATACTCCAAAAGCTTCGTGAATATAAGCTTTATGCCAAGTTGAAGAAATGCGAGTTCTGGCTTGAGGAAGTAGCATTCCTTGGGCACGTGGTATCAAGTCATGGAATATCTGTTGACCCAGCAAAGATTGAAGCTATTCAAAACTGGGAACAACCTAAATCAGTGACCGAAGTACGTAGCTTTCTCGGCTTAGTTGATTATTATCGGAGATTCGTAGAAGGGTTTTCTCGAATTGCTACTCCACTAACTCAGCTGACTCGAAAAGATACAAAGTTCGGTTGGAGCGAGGAATGTGAGAAGAGTTTTCAAGAACTCAAGAGGAGACTCATTTCAGCACCTGTTCTGATAATACCATTTGGTTCGGAGGGATTTGTCATCTACAGTGATGCTTCGGGCAAAGAGTTAAGATGTGTTCTCATGCAACATGGGAAAGTCATAGCCTATGCCTCACGACAACTCAAAGAATATGAGAGGAATTATCCTACTCATGACCTAGAGTTAGCAGCTGTGGTCTTCGCACTTAAAATTTGGAGGCATTACTTGTATGGGGAGAAGGTGGAGATCTTTACGGATCATAAAAGCCTCAAATATTTCTTCACTCAAAAGGAACTCAACATGCGACAACGACGTTGGCTTGAACTATTGAAAGATTATGATCATACCATCCAATACCATCCTGGAAAAGCTAACGTGGTAGCTGACGCATTGAGTAGAAGATCATATGCGGGTACGTGTGCAATATTGACAACACAAAAGCCCATTTTGTGTGACTTGCAAAGGATGGAGATAGAGTTAAAAACTCCAGGGACCCATGTGATGATGGCGAATATACGAGTAGAACCGACTTTAATTGATAAAGTTGAAGCTGCTCAAGCTACAGACCTGGAGCTGATGCGTATGAGGAAGAAAGTGCAAGAAGGTGCTATGCCGGAAGCAAGAATCGATGATGAAGGAATACTTCGAGTCAACTCCAGACTTTTTGTTCCTAACGACCCTGTTTTAAAGTATAAAATCATGATGGAGGCGCGTAACACACCGTTTGCAATCCATCCTGGGAGTACCAAAATGTATCATGATATTCGTCATATATTTTGGTGGAGCAATATGAAGAGAGAGATAATGCTGTTTATCTCAAGGTGTCTAACGTGTCAACGTGTCAAGGCGGAGCATCAAGTACCAAAAGGTCCATTACAACCACTTGAAATTCTAGAATGAAAGTGGGAGCACATTACCATGGATTTCGTTACCGGTCTTCCCAAAGTTTCTCAAGGCATAGATGCGATTTGGGTCATTGTTGATAGATTGACCAAGTCTACTCATTTCTTACCGATACGAGAAACTTATACACTTGAACGTCTTGCTCGTATGTACATAAACGAGATTGTAAGACTGCATGGTATGTCAGTATCCATAGTTTCTGATCGAGACCCAAGATTCACTTCACGATTTTGGGTTAGTTTACAAAAAACTATGGGCACGAATTTACGATTTAGTTCGGCATATCATCCTCAGACAGACGGACTATCAGAGAGGACTCTTCAAACTCTTGAAGATCTATTAAGGCTCTGTGTCCTTGATTTCAAGGGAAGTTGGGACAAGTTCTTACCATTGGTGGAGTTTTCTTACAACAATAGTTATCAAGCAAGTATTGGCATGGCTCTATTCGAAGCGTTGTATGGAAGAAAATGTCGTTCTCTAGTATGCTGGGATGAGGTGTATGAAGCAACGTTGTTGGGTCCGGAGTTGGTACGTATGACTACGGAAAAGATTCAAACGATCCGGCAACGTATAAAAACCTCACAAGATCAACAAAAGAGTTATGCTGATCTTCATCGAAAGGATGTGGAATTCAATATAGGAGATCATGTGTTGTTACGTGTTGCTCCATGGAAAGGAGTTACGAGATTTGGAAAGAGAGGAAAGCTCAATCCTCGATTCATCGGCCCATTTTTAATCCTCGATCGAGTAGGAACAGTGGCCTATAGACTTGCTTTACCGCCAAGTATGTCTCGTGTTCATAACGTTTTTCACATATCCATGCTACGTAAATATGTGGAAGACCCGAACCACATTATTGAGTTAGAACCGGACGAAATAGTGGAAGATTTGACGTATGAAGAGGTTCCTATTCAAATCTTGGATAAGAAGGAACATATTCTACGCACCAAGGTTATACCTCAAGTCAAAGTTTTGTAGAGAAACCACGATGTTGAGGAAATAACTTGGGAGTTAGAATTTAAAATGAAATTAAGGTATCCTTACCTCTTCAACATACCAGGTACGTACCCTAATTTCGAGGGCGAAATTTTAATAAGAATGGGAGATTGTAAAACCCCAACTTTTTGAATAAAGATGAATTTTCTATAAATATTATTTTTGAATATTATGGAGTAAAATTGATATAATGTTATAGTTGGGGGTAATATTTATAAATTTTACAAAGTAAGCAAGTTGTTATAAAATATTCGTTTGGTCGGAGAATATTCTTTTATCAGGAAATATCCGTACGACGGTACAATCATTGGTGGACCCCACAACAGAATTATTATCAAATTGAGAAAGCGATAAAATTATTTTATTAAAAATAACGGCAGAAGTTTTACCGTTGAACTACTCGGTAGTAAAAGTACAGTAATACGTGTGGTTGCATAGTAGCACACGGTATTGATTATTAATGCTTATGTGAAAAGTCACTCAGTTTGATTCAATTATTGTCAATTAATAATATGAATTATTTAGCGATAATGAAGTTTTGTTTTATTCGTATTATTAACGTAATAAAACAGAAACATCTTTTTATATAAAACAGAATACTTTATTAAAGTTATTCTATAAATAGAATATATTATATTTTATTATGCATAGTGTTGCATTGTGTTTTGCATAGTGTTTGCATAGTAAAAATCTTTTTATATAAATAGAATATATTATATTTAATTTAAAAGATTTTTTCTTAAATATGGACCGTCAGATTAAAGTAAATCAATCTGGACCGTTCATGAATTAGTTACTATGCATTTTATTTTCCTATAAATAGAAGCTCATTCCTTCATTATTTTCTTACGAATTCACTGAACTCTAGAGAGAGAAACTATAGAGAGAAAGAAGAAAAGTATTCTGCTACTTAACTACTTCTTTATTTCAGTTCTTCTTTAAAACGGTAAGGGGTGTTATTTTTCTTATTCATGAAGAGAACTGTTGTTATTCCATTGCTTATTATTCTGTTGGAATAACCTGTATACGCGATCTACCCTATACTTGGTGACATTCTTCTATTATTCTATTGGAACATCCTGTCTGTGTGTTTTACACCAGACCTGGTTCCGTCTTTATTATTATTCTGTTGGAACATCCTGTCTGTGTGTTTTACACCAGACCTGGTTCCGTCTTTATTATTATTCTGTTGGAACATCCTGTCTGTGTGTTTTACACCGGACTTGGTTCCGTCTTTATTATTATTCTGTTGGAATATCCTGTCTGTGCGTTTCACGCCGGACCTGGTCCCATTATTTATTATTCTGTTGGAATAACCTGTCTGTGCGGTCTATCGCATACATGGTGATTTCTTTTGTTATTTCATTCTTTATTATACTCAGTTGATTAAAACTTTGACTTCTATACTCCATGAAATTAGTGGAATATCTTTGATATTTGCGCTTCATCTAGTATCTTTTCATAGAAATATTCTTCTAAGAATTCTTTTTACTCCACAAAGCAGTATCATATTGACAATTTGAACGTTGTTAATTCTTGCATAAATTAATTCTTGAACTTGTTTTATTGAATTCTTATATCATTGTCATCATCCTCATGTTTATAAAATGTTAAAAGTTATCTGTGGTCTGTACTGCATAGATGGACTTGGTATGATTATGACCAGGGATTATTCAGTATAATCATGACCGTAATGTTATAAATGATGTGGTAAAAGTCCTCATTGGCCGTAGTGCATTGATAGACAGTTGTTGCCATGATCATGACCATTAATGAATACACAAATATTCTTGGCCCGTAGTGCATGGATAATTGTGGTAGTGATACTAAAGAATATCCTTGGCTGTAGTGCAGGGGTGATTCGATGATGTGGATTATTTTATTAAGCTGAGTCCCAGTGATAACAGTGTTGAAAAACCTTTTAAATCATAGAAGATATTAGATTTTATTCTCTACTTGACTCTTCTAATGGATTGCTTGTTCCGCTGCAGTTAAACTTGATGTTTATTATATTTTATCAGTTTAACACTGTTGAAGGCTAATGATAATTTATTCTGCATTATCTTAGTCATAATATTTCTTACTGGGATAGTTGAGCTCACCCTTTCTTTCACTGTTCTCTTCAGGAAATGAGAATATAGCTGGGACGAGTCGGGGAACGGAGTGATGGACCAGATGATAGTATTAGTAGTCCTCACTATTCTGTTAAATAATGTGACAATAATTGTAATGAAGACTCTTTTTGAGTTTGTATAATTTCTAGTAGACAATAATTGTATTCAAACTAATAGTTATGTTTTGTCGTATTGTACGCGACAGTTGTATTAGTAAGTTGTATTTGAATTCTGTACCATGTATCTGGCGATCCAAGATGGGTGATGTATACCTAATTTTAGGGGCGTCACACAAAGCTTGTCTTTCTGATTAAACGAAAATTTGATTCCTAAAAGAACTCAAATTCCTCCTTCAAAATATTTTTATAAAATAATTTACTATATATAAGAAAATAATATATAAGAAAATAAAATTTGTTCGAGTAATACCTGGAGTTGCATCCCTAGCTGCCACGATATCTTGAACGGTCATGTTGAAGACTCCTGCGGTTGATTTCGTTGGTTTGATTGTTGATGTTGGTCCCGTCATCGCCAATGTCCGGCTGCCTTTTCCCGTATTCGCATTCTTTGCCTCATATCCCCTTCTTGGATAGTCTTCCACCTTATACTCCATTGATTCACACTAAAAACACACAGACTTTCCTTTTATCTCATTTCCTTTTATCGTATAGGTGACAAAACTATCTTTTGCCCCTTCATTATCTTAGCTATCACAAACGTTGCTACAGGGTCAGTTGATCCTCTAAATCCTGGCAGTACGAACGCCTTGAAGTCTTTGACGTTTATCGTTTGATTATCTGGCTGATCTTCCCACGACTGGTATTCCGTTCTGCATAGCTTGATCGTCTATATTCACAAAATTTTGTTTCGGATCTGGTTGTCTTCCAGCTTTGCTGACATGTTCTTCGGTCTGTGTATTTCATTTTGGTCTTGGTGACATTATCGTAAATTATTCTTTATTAACTTACATTCTAAACCTTATCGTATACGCTTAACATATAACGCAAGTCTTTCTATTCGAATAATCATGTACTCAAAATATTAGATTTTGAAAATTTGGTTTTCTGCATTAACCAGTACTCATATAGTTACCTACTATCTTTAGACCAACTTATTTTGTAAATCCCACATAAACTCATATTCATAGCACTTGACATACCATAACACATATTGCTTTAATCATCCACTATCCCTTTGTGACTCAAAAGTCGGGAATCGCTGACACAACTTATACAAAATTTGAAAATATTACCTTAGACATACATACCTATCATATACACAACATAAAATCATACCTACTCACATAATAGTAATACTACTTATCTTTTTAGACCTTCACTAAGGATCAATTGCTTGGTATTCTATATATTCCTATTATCCTCAATAATCCATTCACACCTAACTACACCTAGTTCGTCAAACTTACTACATATCATGAGTTTAAGAACTTATCACAAATATATGAGTTTAGGAACTCGATATTGACCACATATTCTTTAACTATAATCTACCTATCTGCTACATTATCGTTTCTGGGTCCAGTACTATGCTTTCCAAAACAGTCACCTCATTGAGGTAGCTTTCAATGTGAGCCTCTATTTCAGCTATTGGCTTTGATATTGGCTCGGTTATGGAGGTTGACTTCTTCTTTACGATTTTAGGGTATCCTAATCTTTTTCTATCTGACATCTACTCAACTAAGTTATCCTAATTATCAACTAATATATACACATAGCAAATAATAGTTTTATAAAAGTTATATTTTATTTTGTTTGACAATGAATTTATTCAATTCATCTTCTTTAAAACTCTATTTGAGTTATTTGTATTTTCAACGTTTCCCTCTGTTCCAAGGTTATAGCCTAAGGTCTAACCCACCTAAGTTTTTCAAACCCTAAGCTCTGATACCAACTTGTAAAGACCCCAAACTCAGGTACTTGAAATCCGAACTCGGTTCTTTCACGATACCATTTCTATGAGCGGAATAATACTAATAATAATAACAATAATAGAAATATCAAACTTAACTTACATTTATCAGAGTCTAATCCTAATTACACAACCTTTACTATAATTCTTTACATGATATATAATACATGTGACTCCCCCAAAATCAGGTATACATCACCCATCTTGGGTCGCCACTTACATGGTACAAAATTCAAATACAACTTAATTATACAACAGTCGTGTACAATACGATAGAACATAAACTGCGAGTTTGAATACAAATATTATCTTCTAGAGAGTATTCATACTCAAAATGAGTCCTCATTACATTTATTAACACACTATTACATAGAATAGTGAGGACTACTAACTAATACTATCATTCGAACCATCGCTCCGTTTCCCGACTTGCCCCAGCTACGTTCTCATTTCCTGAAGAGAACAGTGAAAGAAAGGGTGAGCTCAACTAGCCCAGTAAGAAATATTATGACTAAGATAATGCAGAATAAATTATCATTAGCCTTCAACAATGTTAAACTGATAAAATATAATAGACATCAAGTTTAACTGTAGCGGAACAAGCAATCCATTAAAAGAGTCAAGTAGAAAATAAACTCTACTATCTTTTATGATTTAAAAGGTTTTTCAACACTGTGATCGCTGGAACTCAGCTTAATAAAATAATCCACATCATCGAATCACCCCTGCACTACGGCCAAGGATATTCGTATATTCATTAATGGTCATGATCATGCCAACAACTGTCTATCAATGCACTACGGGCCAATGAGGACTTTTACCACATCATTTGTAACATTACGGTCATGATTATACCGAATAATCCCTGGTCATAATCATACCAAGTCCATCTATGCACTACAGGCCACAGATGACTTTCAACAGAATATAAACATGAGGATGATGACAATGATATAAGAATTCAATAAAACAAGTTCAAGAATTAATTTTTCCAAGAATTAACAATGTCCAAATTGTCAACATGATACTACTTTGTGGAGTAAAATTCAAGAATACTTAGAAGAATATTTTCATGAAAAGATACTGGATGAACCGCAATTATCAAGGATATTCCACAAATTTCATGGAGTATAGAAATCAAAACTTAACCAACTGAGTATAATAAAAAATGGAATAACAAAAGAAATCACCATGCATGCGATAGACCGCACAGACAGGTTATTCTAACAGAATAATAAATAATGGAACCAGGTCCGGCGTAAACGCGCAGACAGGATATTCCGACAGAATAATAAATAATGGAACCAGGTCCGGTGTAAAATACACAGACATGATGTTCCAACAGAATAATAACAAGACGGAACCAGGTCCGGTGTAAAACACACAGACAGGATGTTCCAACAGAATAATAGAAGAATGTCACCAAGTATAGGGTAGACCGCGTATACTGGTTATTCCAACAGAATAATAAAGAATTGAATAACAGAAGTTCTCTTCATGAATATAAAAGAAATAATATTTCCTACCTTAAAAGAACTGGATATTGGAAAAGTGAAGTAGCAGAATACTTTTATTCTCTCTCTCTTATTCTCTCTATACTTTCTCTCTCTATAGCTTGAATGAATTCGTGAAAAGTAATGAAGCCCTAGGCCTCTATTTATATAAAAACTGAGGGTGGCTCTTGGTCTTAACAAAGGGTCAAATGACTCTTGGTCTTAACGAAGGGTCAAATGACTCTTGGTAATATTGAAGGGACAACTACTATTGATGAAAGTAATTACTATTGACCAAGGTAAATACTATTGACGAAGGTAATTACTATTGACCAAGGTAAATACTATTGACGAAGGTAATTACTATTGACCAAGGTAAATACTATTGACCAAGGTAAATACTATTGACGACGGTAATTACTATTGACGAAGAGACTCTTAGATGATGACATATGGGCCCCCCCATAAAAAATAACCAAACTTACCACAACGTCTCAATTATTGATTTAATAATATAACATATTATACAGATGATACTATGACAATAATTTAAGAGATATGATGCAGCAATTACTGTAGCAATAATTGAGTATAGCTGAGTGACTTCTCACGTAAGCATCAATAATCAATACCGTGTGCTACTATGCAACCACGCGTATTACTGTACTTTTACTACCGGGTAGTTCAACAGTTTTAACGGTTTTAACGGTAACACCTCAGCCGTTATTTTATAGAAAGATAATTTTTGTCGTTTTCTAACTACGACAATACTTCTGCTGTGGGGTCCACCAATGATTGTGCTGTCGTACAAATATTCCCCGACAAATAGAATATTCCCCAACCAAACGAATATTTTATAACAACTTGCTTACTTTGTAAAATTTATAAATATTACCCACAACTATAACATTATATCAAATTAACTCCATAATATTCAAAAATGATATTTATAAAAAATTCATCTTTATTTATAAAAGCTGGGGTCTTACAACCTCCCCTTCTTATGAAATTTCTCCCTCGAAATTAGGGTACATACCTGGTATGTCGAAGAGGTAAGGATACCTTAATTTTATTTCAGATTCTAACTCCCAGGTCATTTCCTCAACATCGTGGTTTCTCCACAAAACTTTGACTTGAGGTATAACCTTGGAGCGTAGAATATGTTCCTTCTTATCCAAAATTTGAATAGGAACTTCTTCATACGTCAAATCTTCCGCTATTTCGTCCGGTTCTAACTCAATAATGTGGTTCGGGTCTTCCACATATTTGCGTAACATGGATATGTGAAAAACGTTATGAACACGAGACATACTTGGCGGTAAAGCGAGTCTATAAGCCACAGTTCCTACTCGATCGAGGATTAAAAATGGACCGATGAATCGAGGATTGAGCTTTCCTCTCTTTCCAAATATCGTAACTCCTTTCCATGGAGCAACACGTAAGAACACATGATCTCCTACATCAAATTCCACGTCCTTTCGATGAAGATCAGCATAACTCTTTTGTCAATCTTGTGAGATTTTTATACGTTGTCGGATCGTTTGAATCTTTTCTGTAGTCATACGTACCAACTCTGGTCCCAACAACGTTGCTTCACCCACCTCATCCCAGCATACTAGAGAACGACATTTTCTTCCATACAATGCTTCGAATGGAGCCATGCCAATACTTGCTTGATAACTGTTGTTGTAGGAAAACTCCACCAATGGTAAGAACTTGTCCCAACTTCCCCTAAAGTCAAAGACACAGAGTCTTAATAGATCTTCAAGAGTTTGAATAGTCCTCTCTGATTGTCCGTCCGTCTGAGGATGATATGCTGAACTAAATCGTAAATCCGTGCCCATAGCTTTTTGTAAACTAACCCAAAATCGTGAAGTGAATCTTGGGTCTCGGTCAGAAACTATGGATACTGGCATACCATGCAGTCTTACAATCTCGTTTATGTACATACGAGCAAGACGTTCAAGTGTATAAGTTTCTCGTATCGGTAAGAAATGAGCAGACTTGGTCAATCTATCAACAATGACCCAAATCGCATCTATACCTTGACAAACCTTAGGAAGACCGGTAATGAAATCCATGGTAATGTGCTCCCACTTCTATTCTGGAATATCAAGTGGTTGCAATGGACCTTTTGGTATTTGATGCTCTGCTTTGACTCGTTGACAAGCTAGACACCTTGAGATAAACAATGCTATCTCTCTCTTCATATTGCTCCACCAAAATGTATGACGAAGATCATGATGCATTTTGGTACTTCCAAGATGGATTGCAAACGGTGTGTTGTGCGCCTCCATCATGATTTCATACTTTAAATCAGGGTTGTTAGGAACACAAAGTCTGGAGTTGACTCGAAGTATTCCTTCTTCATCGATTCTTGCTTCCGGCATAGCACCTTCTTGCACTTTCTTCCTCATATGCATCAGCTCCAGGTCTGTAGCTTGAGCAGCTTTAACCTTATCAATTAAAGTTGGTTCTACTCGTATATTCGACATCATCACATGGGTCCCTGGAGTCTTTAACTCTATCTCCATCCTTTGCAAGTCACACAAAATGGGCCTTTGCGTTGTTAATATTGTACTTGTACCCGCATATGATCTTCTACTCAATGCGTCAGCTACCACGTTCGCTTTTCCAGGATGATATTGAATGGTATGATCATAATCTTTCAACAGTTCAAGCCAACGTCGTTGTCGCATGTTGAGTTCCTTTTGAGTGAAGAAATATTTGAGGCTTTTATGATCCGTAAAGATCTCCACCTTCTCTCCATACAAGTAATGCCTCCAAATTTTAAGTGCAAAGACAACAGCTGCCAACTCTAGATCATGAGTAGGATAATTCCTCTCATATTCCTTGAGTTGTCTTGATGCATAGGCTATGACTTTTTCATGTTGCATGAGAACGCATCCCAACCCTTTGCTCGAAGCATCACTGTAGATGACAAATCCCTCCGAGCCAGATGGTATTGTTAGAACAGGTGCTAAAATGAGTCTCCTCTTGAGTTCTTGAAAACTCTGCTCACATTCTTCGCTCCAACCGAATTTTATATCTTTCCGAGTCAGCTGAGTTAATGGAGTAGCAATTCGAGAAAATCCTTCCACGAATCTCCGATAATAACCAGCTAGACCGAGAAAGCTACGTACTTCGGTTACTGATTTAGGTTGCTCCCAGCTTTGAATTGCTTCAATCTTTGCCGGGTCAATAGATATTCCACGACTTGATACTACGTGCCCAAAGAATGCTACCTCTTCTAGCCAGAACTCGCATTTCTTCAACTTGGCATAAAGTTTGTATTCACGAAGCTTTTGGAGTACCAGCCTCAAGTGTTGCTCATGATCTTCACGGCTTTTGGAATAAATAAGGATGTCATCGATAAAGACGACCACAAAGTGATCCAAATATTCCTTGAATACCCTGTTCATCATATCCATGAAGGCAGCAGGAGCATTAGTCAATCCAAAAGACATAACTAAGAATTCATAATGCCCATACCGAGTTCTGAAGGCAGTCTTTGGAATATCCTCAGTTCTAACCTTCAGCTGATGATATCCAGAACGAAGATCGATCTTTGAAAAGAATTGTGCTCCTTGCAACTGGTCAAACAGGTCATCAATGCGTGGCAATGGGTACCTATTTTTGATGGTGACATGATTCAACTCCCGATAATCAATACAAAGTCGCATACTCCCATCTTTCTTCTTCACGAACAGAACAGGAGCACCCCAAGGAGAAGTACTAGGACGAATAAAACCAATGTCTAACAATTCCTGCAGTTGGGTCTTTAACTCCTGAAGTTCAATAGGAGCCATTCGATATGGGGCTTTAGAAATGGGTTTCGTACCGGGTTCAAGGTCGATACAAAATTCAATTTCACGCTCTGGGGGTAGGCCAGGAAGTTCTTCGGGAAATACGTCAGGAAATTTATTAACAACAGAAATATCATTCAAAGCTTACGTATTTTTGTTTAGATCTGTGACATGAGCTAAGAAAGTTTGACATCTGTTTTTCAATAAACGAATAGCTTTATGGCTTGAGATGACAGCGATTGATTTTAATGGTTTGGTTGCTTGAATTCGCATAATAGGTCGATTAGGAATATGAAAGCTAACAACCTTACGAAAACAATCAATTTTTGCATGATGAGTAGTTAACCAATCAATCCCTAGAATCACGTCAAATGCAAGTATTTTTAATGAAATCAGATCGACAGGTAATGTGTGGGTACCAACTTGAACCAAACAAGACTTATAAATCGTGGATGTAATGAAGGTTTCTCCCAATGGAGTTTCAACAGCTAAGTCAAAGTCTAATTTCCCCGGAATCAAATTTAATCGATGAGCGCAAGTAGGAGAAATAAAATAATGGGTAGAACCGGTATCAAATAAAGTATAGACTTCGTTAGAGTTTATGATAAGCTTACCCGTGATGACCTCATTCAGGTTCCTTGCTCTCTGGGAGTTCACAACAAATGCTCTCCCTTGCACAACCGGTTTTGACTTTTCTGGGATGGCCTTTGGTGCCTCCATCCTAGCTGAATTTGTCTTCGGTAAACGACAAAATCGGGCTAAATGACATTCTCTTCCATAATTATAACATACTTTGGATGGCATCGTGCAGTTTGGACTGATGTGCCCCTCCCCTCCGTATTTGAAACATATGATAGGTGGTCGTTCTCCTTCCTTAACGACAGGTGCTGGTGCTGACGTCTTTCCATCATTGTTGAATCTCCTCTTCTTGAAATGCCCATTCTTATTGTTTTGGCCCTGATTACCACCGAAGTGGTTACCATTTCTAGCCTGTTGATTCCCTCCACGCTTGTTGTCACTGCTTCGATGACTGCTTTCACTGGTATTATCATTTTGCCGGCTGCTTTCTTTTGGTTGCGTTGTCTCGTTATCGCGCTCCACCAACTGAGCCCTATTTATAACATCTGAATACAATCACAGTTTATGAGAAACAAGATATTGACGTATCTCCGGCTTCAAACCTCTTAAAAACATCCGCGTCATTCTTTCTTCATTATCCACCAGGTGGGACGCAAACCGGGATAACTCCGCAATTTTTGCCTCGTACTGCGACACGGTCATATTATTCTGCTCCAATTTGATGAATTCCACCTCCTTCATGTGACGA
Organism: Panax notoginseng; assembly: GCA_016801055.1. Taxonomy (NCBI): domain Eukaryota; kingdom Viridiplantae; phylum Streptophyta; class Magnoliopsida; order Apiales; family Araliaceae; genus Panax; species Panax notoginseng. Next base: position 87,062,706 of record CM029023.1, read on the forward strand.
ATACTCTCGGGAAAGTATTTATCGTTAAACAGCTCTTGGAACTTCTCCCAAGACATCTTCAGTGCGGCAGGTTGAGTACGCTTTATCGATTCCCACCAGTAATCTGCCTCTCCTCGCAACATAAAGGCGGCAAAGGGAACCTTTTGCTCCTCAGAGCAACCCAAGACATCAAATATCTTGGTGATCTGCTTTATCCATGTTTCAGCTACAAGTGGTTTGGGTTCTCCCTTAAACTCCGGTGGTCCCAGCTCCTTAAACTGTTTAGCGGTGACCGCCAGAGAGTTTCCAGTATTTCCACCTACGTTGTGGACAGGAGCCGCTTTCACCTGTTGTTGCATGAATTGCATAAAACCTCTGAACATTCCATCATTCATCATCTGGTTAGTGTTGTTGTTTGCATGACGATTGTCACCTTCCTGATGAACATTATCCTGATTATTGATATGTGGTGAATCAATAGTCGCCTGTGCTCCATTGCTATTCTCAACATTCTCAGATGCCATTTTCAGATACTGCCACAAAATAAAAGTTAATTGATATGTCATATATTATCCTTATATTATGACCGACCAATTAAATACCATGCAAATAAACTTAGGTAGGTCATACTAGCGAAGGACATCCCCGTCTCTCCCCTCCTAGTTCTATTCTCACATCTTAGCCAGGAATCATATCCCTAAGCTCTGATACCAACTGTGACGCCCCCAAAATCAGGTATACATTACCCATCTTGGGTCGCCACTTACATGGTATAAAATTCAAATACAACTTAATTATACAACAGTCGTGTACAATACGACAGAACATAAACTGCGAGTTTGAATACAAATATTATCTTCTAGAGAGTATTCATACTCAAAAGGAGTCCTCATTACATTTATTAACACACTATTACATAGAATAGTGAGGACTACTAACTAGTACTATCATTCGAACCATCACTCTGTTTCCCGACTTGCCCCAGCTACGTTCTCATTTCCTGAAGAGAACAGTGAAAGAAAGGGTGTGCTCAACTAGCCCAGTAAGAAATATTATGACTAAGATAATGCAGAATAAATTATCATTAGCCTTCAACAATGTTAAACTTATAAAATATAATAGACATCAAGTTTAACTGTAGCGGAACAAGCAATCCATTAAAAGAGTCAAGTAGAAAATAAACTCTACTATCTTTTATGATTTAAAAGATTTTTTAACACTGTGATCGCTGGGACTCAGCTTAATAAAATAATCCACATCATCGAATCACCCCTGCACTACGGTCAAGGATATTCGTATATTCATTAATGGTCATGGTCATGCCAACAACTGTCCATCAATGCACTACGGGCCAATGAGGACTTTACCACATCATTTGTAACATTACGGTCATGATTATACCGAATAATCCTTGGTCATAATCATACCAAGTCCATCTATGCACTACATGCCACAGATGACTTTCAATATTTTATAAACATGAGGATGATGACAATGATGTAAGAATTCAATAAAACAAGTTCAAGAATTAATTTATCCAAGAATTAACAACGTCCAAATTGTCAACATGATACTGCATTGTGGAGTAAACTTCAAGAATGCTTAGAAGAATATTTTCATGAAAAGATACTGGATGAAACGCAATTATCAAGGATATTCCACAAATTTCATGGAGTATAGAAGTCAAAACTTAACCAACTGAGTACAATGAAGAATGGAATAACAAAAGAAATCACCATGCATGCGATAGACCGCACAGACAGGTTATTCCAATAGAATAATAAATAATGGAACCAGGTCCGACGTAAACGCACAGACAGGATATTTCGACAGAATAATAAATAATGGAATCAGGTCCGGTGTAAAACACACAGACAGGATGTTCCAACAGAATAATAACAAGACGGAACCAGGTTCGGTGTAAAACACACAGACAGGATGTTCCAACAGAATAATAAAAGAATGTCACCAAGTATAGGGTAGACCGCGTATACTGGTTATTCTAACAGAATAATAAAGAATGGAATAACAGAAGTTCTCTTCATGAATATAAAAAAAAATAATATTTCCTACCTTAAAAGAACTAGATATTAGAAAAGTGAAGTAGCAGAATACTTTTATTCTCTCTCTCTTATTCTCTCTCTCTTATTCTTTCTATACTTTCTCTCTCTATAGCTTGAATGAATTCGTAAAAAATAATGAAGCCCTAGGCCTCTATTTATAGAAAAACTGAGGGTGGCTCTTGGTCTTAACGAAGGGTCAAATGACTCTTGGTCTTAACGAAGGGTCAAATGACTCTTGGTAATATTGAAGGGACAACTACTATTGACGAAAGTAATTACTATTGACCAAGGTAAATACTATTGACGAAGGTAATTACTATTGACCAAGGTAAATACTATTGACCAAGGTAAATACTATTGACGAAGGTAATTACTATTGACCAAGGTAAATACTATTGACCAAGGTAAATACTATTGACGACGGTAATTACTATTGACGAAGAGACTCTTAGATGATGACATATGGGTCCCCCCATAAAAAATAACCAAACTTACCACAACGTCTCAATTATTGATTTAATAATATAACATATTATACAGATGATACTATGACAATAATTTAAGAGATACGATGCAGTAATTACTGTAGCAATAATTGAGTATAGCTGAGTGACTTCTCACGTAAGCATCAATAATCAATACCGTGTGCTACTATGCAACCACGCGTATTACTGTACTTTTACTACCGGGTAGTTCAACAGTTTTAACGGTTTTAACGGTAACACCTCAGCCGTTATTTTATAAAAAGATAATTTTTGTCGTTTTCTAACTACGACAATACTTCTGCTGTGGGGTCCACCAATGATTGTGCCGTCGTATAAATATTCCTCGACAAACAGAATATTCCCCGACCAAATGAATATTTTATAACAACTTGCTTACTTTGCAAAATTTATAAATATTACCCACAACTATAACATTATATCAAATTAACTCCATAATATTCAAAAATGATATTTATAGAAAATTGATCTTTATTTATAAAAGCCGGGGTCTTACAATACATATCATAGTTTATATATTGTCTAACTATTACAAAAGATACCATTGAACATGTTCTGTTTGCTTTCCTTATCACTTGTTCTTGTTTGAACCTTCGAGTTGTTCATGCCTAGCTGAAAACATTTAAATTAAGCAAGGATGAGCATTTGAGTGCCCAACAAGTAATAGCAATTATATATATATATATATATATATATATATATATATATATATATATATATATATATATATATATATAATCTGAAAGAATTTAAATGTTTTCTCTGTACTATTCTTCTACAACAAGTCAATAGTTGTGAAGTATTCTGAACCGATAATAATAACATAACAACTCTCTTTCAAAATTATTTTTTTTGAAACTACATATTGACTATAACTGGGTTTATGGTGACATGCCATGAACATTATTTTTATTTTCGAAAAGGTTAAACAGAAATTCATCTGTAAACCGTCATAACTTATGGGCGTTAGGTTGTACTTTCCATAGGCCCTGTATTGATCAATACTACATTACAAAAACGATAGGATCGTTCACTCTGTCCACCTTAGGTACATAAACAGTTTTTCCGTGTAGGGATGTTCATACTTGTCTGGGTTTCAAATCAAAGGTTTTATCTTGTCAACAATAATCTATAATTCAACATATATGTATACGGGTAATTGACAAAGGTATATCAACATGTGATTAAATACAATGATTATTCAAGTGGGGATACTTGTATAACCATTTATAGAAATTAACGAACATAATATATATATATATATATATATATATATATATATATATATATATATATGAATTATCATATACTAACATGTTGATGTTCAATGAGCGTATATAATATAAGGTTAATAATCTGTACAGTAATAATATAGTTTAAAAATATTCTTACTCATGTCCATTGCATAAAGAAAATGTAAAGGTAAGATACTTGCCTGATGCGCTGCTTATAGTTCGTAACTTAGTTCTATCCTTATATAACATCTATCAGTAATAAGATCATTTGATCGATTAGAATAACATACTATAACACATAGCACTGCTTATTGTAGTTAGAACATAACCTAATCACATTGTCACATATGTTTAACAACTATTGAATCACAAATAAACACATATCTAATCAAATTATCTAAGTCCAGATCAATTTCTGAAACATGTCGGTGTATCGACAGCTTTATCGGGTAATTATCGAGTCTAAGACTCTATCATGTAATTTCACATATGTAAGTATCAGTCATATTATTTTTAAATGACTTATAATAATTTTTAAAATATTTACTATCTTTTATCACGCATTTTCAAACACCGGAATCATTATTAAATGATTTAAATATTAAACAATTCTATTATCGTTAATATTTAATTAATATTAATCTATTAATATAACCGTTGCCAAAAGGTTAAAATTATTTATAATAACTCAAAATACTTTTAAAGTATTAATATTACCCTTAAATAATTTTTAAAAGAATTAAAATTATTTTTAAATAATTATCATTAATATTAAAGTATTAATGTATTACTTATCAAAATATTAAAAGTCCTTAATAATAACTTAAAGTATTTTTTAATTCATTTATATCCCTTTTATATGATTTTTAAAGTAATAAAACCATTTGTAAACTATTTATTTAATATAATTATTAAATAAACGTGATATCATTTATTATTAAATTATTAATGAAATTTTCCTTTAAATAACAAAAGTTATAATTTATAACTTAAAATATCTTTAAACACTTTATTTTCATTTTAAATGATTTTTATAATATAAAAATAAATTTTAAACTAATGTATTTAGTATAATTATTAAATAATTCTAATATCATTAATAGTAAATGATTAATGAAATTTACCTTTAAATATTGAAAGTTATCTTTTATAACTTAAAATACTTTTAAAATCTTTATTTTCATTTAAAATAATTTTTCTAGTATTAAAATCATTTTTAAACTAATTTATTTAATATAAGTATTAAATAAATCTAATATCATTAATATTAAAATATTAATATTTTTCATGACAAAATATCAAAAGTTATATTTTATAACTTAAAATATTTTTATAACCTTTATATAATTATTATATAATTTTTAAATCATTAATTCTATTTTTCATTATTTATTTAATACATTTATTAAATAACTTTAATTACCATTAATATTAATTAATTAATAAAATTCATCACAAAATATCAAAAGTTATCAAAAATAACTTAAATTATTTTCTTATACCAAAATATAATTTTAAATGATTTTTTATAAATTAAAATCATTTTTAAATAAATTATTTAATATTATAATTAAATAAATTAAATACTTTTAATATTCTAAAAATATTAAATATTTATGAAATATATTCAAAATAATTAAAAACTAATTTTCGAATTTTAAAACAATTTTTCGGAATTTATTTTGTATTTTTAGTAATTTAAAACTATTTTTAAATAATTTTAGAAAATTAAAATAATTAAAATTACACTGTCTGTCGCTAATGACTGCCTATAGCGACAGAACCGTCGCTATAGGTGTTCTTCGTGTTCTTGGCCAAATCCAGAAATTCATCGACAGTGTGTAGGGTGTCTAGTTTGACCACTTATAAAATCCAATCCAAAGTGTTTCTGGGCTAGATATCGATTCGATATTGTAATACTCATGCAATACTATAACTACAAACTGATTACATGGTCAAATCATTAAACAACAACGAGATATAATCTGTCAAAAACATTGTCAGACGATGTTCTTCATTTCTGGGTTTTCCAGAAATGAAGAACAGTACCAGGTACCTACTTTAGATCTCCATAACTTGAAATACGGGTAACGTTTATGTGGTTTAAGACGTCACGGTTGTAGATAGCATGCAATATTATAGATCTAATACAACATATAACCATGACAAAAAAACACTAGCCTGTTATTGATCAGTCAATGGCTGTCAGAAACTTTGTCTAACAAGTTTCTGGGTTTTTCCTAGAAACGCAAAACAGTGGAAGACGTCTAGTTTGACCACTAATTAAATCCTACATGTTTGTTGTTTAAGAGATATACGAGTATAAATATAAGTTCCATATATCAGGCTACAACATAGATGTCATAACATAAACATATCACATAACACATGACATACATAAGCATTCCAAAACGTTGTCAGACACTGTTATTTGATTTCTGGGTTACCCAAAAATCAGTCGGTCAAGCTCGGTCAACGATGTTTGACAAAGGATAACTTTCAATCCACAATTGATATGGCTTTGAATCAAGTTCCAGATGAAAGATCACATACCAAACTACATGTTTGATCATTCAAATAACAAAAACATATAACAGATTAAGATCTACACGGTCTGACATTTGGTTGTCAGACTCGTTTTAAAAAATTTCCAGAATTGCAAAATCATCAAATCCGAGCATCTAGATGTTATGGATCTAACATCTAGCAACCCAGATCACTTATAGACACTATATAGAACATATTACAACACAGAATCCCAACTTTTAACAGAAGATCAAGGGTCGAAATTTATGATTAGGTTTTATACCTTTATGCATCGATTCTTGAATATGAGCTTTAGATGTGTTGTGGGTGATGGTGGGGCTCGGTTTTGTGACTGGTAAGCTAATATTTTTCGTGGATTTGGAGAGAGGGAGAGTTGCTTGAGCATATAATGAACAAATGGCTAAAATAATGGACTTTTCTCTCTCTTGCTCCTTATATAAGTCATGGATGCAATGGATTTGGCTAGGATTTGCAACTGATCAGTTGGTATTTGTCACATGGGGTTGTTGGGTTTGGCCACCAACTTCCCCTAATGTCAAAACCTATACTAGCTTCAATAATACAAGAGGGGCAAAAAGGTCATTTGGCTTTTTAAATTAAGGGCAATCTTGTAATCCTTGCAAACTCTTAGGGTTTAGGGTTTGGGTTTGGGTTTAGGATTTGAACCATTTTAGGGTTTAAAAAAAATATAAGATTTCCAAAATTAGGATTTAAAAATAAATAACAATTTAGTTTTTAAAATTTGCAATTAGGGTTTTCTAAATTACATTAGTTTTCTAATTACATCATACATGAACATTAGGGTTTCAATGTCCACTAAATAGCATTTAGCTTACAATTAGCCATTAGGGTTTCAATTTAGCAAAATAGGGTTACTAAATTAGAAATTAGGTTTTTCTAAATTACAAATTAGGTTTTTCTAAAATAGTTTAGGTTTCTAATTAAATAAACTTACATATTAGGTTTAAAGACTTACTAATTAGCATTAAATGACTAAATTAGTAATTAACTTTCCCATTTAGCAATTAGGGTTTTCTATTTGAAAATTAGGGTTTCATATATAGGAATTAGGATTTATAAATATTAATTAGGGTTTCAAAAATTAGGGTTTTCCTAATTAACTTTTAAATTCCATAATTCTTATCCTTCATCATCATAATACAATTACAAAACATTCTCGAACTCATAGTGGAGTTTTTAAATTAGGGTTTCACAATTTAATGCTAGGGCTTGGTCATGATGCATTAAAACTGAACAACCAATAATAGTCCACAAACATATACAATACATATTTATAGCACTGAAAAATCAAAATATAATATTATTATATTATTATTCTCATTCTTTGACCAAAATTAAAAATTAGTGTTTGGATTCCATATCTGATTTAATATTCATATACGCCATTATTAAGTTAAAATAATTAACTTAATTAATCTGAAATAAATTCATAAAATAAAATATTTATTATAATAATTCTAATAATCATTTCATATATTATTTAAATAATATATAATCATATTTTTATAGAAAATAAATAATAAAAATATTTCTACTATAAAATTAATTATTAAAAGAATAACTTTATAATAATCAATAATTCTAAAATAAAATTATTTGTAAATATTCATGTAATAAATATATTTTTATTTATTACATAATTACATACACATTATCTTGTATAAATCCTCATCTTTTAAATAAAAAAAATTATACGCAAAATTTCTAATTTAATTATACAGAAAATATCGGGTTGTTACATTTAGCACCCTTCAACTGGTCAAACAAATCATCTATTCTTGGCAACAGGTATTTGTTTTTAATAGTGACTTTGTTCAATTCTCGATAATCAATGCAAAGACGCATCGACCCATCATTCTTCTTCACGAATAAAACCGACGCTCCCCACGGCGATACGCTTGGTTAAATATACTTCTTGTCTAGCAATTCTTGCAACTATACCATCAGTTCCTTCATTTCTACCGAAGCCATTCTGTACGGGGCCTTCGATATTGGTGCTGTTCCCGACGCCAAGTCGAACACAAACTCAATTTCTCTGTCAGGCGGAAGTCCTGACAATTCCTCTAGAAACACGTCTTCAAATTCTCTCACCACTGGTATTTCTTCTAGTTTCACATTCTTCTTCTGAGTATCGACTATGTAAGCTAAATAGCCCACACAGCCTTGACTCAACAATTTCTTGGCCTGCATAGTCGCCAGACATTTCATTTGTCTAGGCAACTTGCTGCCATAAAATACTACATTTGAAGTCATAAGGTTTACACACTTCTTTTGCCAATCGATTACCGCTCCATATTTGAACAACCAATCCATTCCCAAAATAACATCAAACTCTCCAAGTCTAAGCGAAATCAAATCTACCATAAACATATTCTCCTTAATGTTCACTCTACAGTTCTTGTATACGAATCTAACAAGGATTACTTCCTTATTCGTAATTTCTATGTTCAAAGGAAAATTCAGTTCTTCTCTAGGCAATTCTAACCTCTTAGAAAATTCATCAGATATAAACGAACAAGTAGCACCTGAATCAAATAATACATATGCATCAATATCATTGATTGGGATAATACCTGACACCACATCTTTTGATTGCACAGCATCTTGCATAGTCATGTTGAAAGTTCTGGCTGTGGGTTTGTTTGATGCTACAGGTCCTGCAATGGCCCGTGTACCTCCATTGTTACCTCCATTGCTTCTGGTTGTCACTCCCTCCTTCTTCTTAGGGCATTCATGAGCAAAGTGATCCTTGGATCCGCACGTGAAGCACGCATTTTTCTTTGGTTGAGTGCAATTTGGGGCGATGTGACCCTCCTGGCCACAATTGAAGCAAACTCGTTTCCCCATCAAGAACACACCCTTGTGAAATTTCTCGCATGTCGCACATGCTTCAAACTTTTTGTTTTGCTGGTTACCCTGCTGGTTTCCAGCACCCATGTTCCCATTCCACTTCCTCTTCAAACTGTTGTTGTTGTTGTTGTTGTTGTTGTTGTTGTTGTTGTTGTTGTTGTTGTTGTTGTTGTTGTTGTTGTTGTTGTTGTTTCCACCGCTACCACCTCCACTCTTAGTCTCTGCCTGATTGAACTTTGTCACTGCCTCACCTCCACCTTTAGCAAGTACTGTTTTCTCCATCACCACTGCAAATGTCTTCAACTGGAATAGGGAAACCCTACTGTACAACCAGGGCTTTAGTCCCTGTTCAAATCTCTTCGCCTTACGCTCGTCTATACTGATCTGATATGGTGCAAACCTCGCCAATTCGTTGAATTTCGTGGCATACTCAGATACCGTCATCGTTCCTTATTTTAGTTCTAGAAACTGGACTTCTAGCTGACTCTTTGAACTCTCCGGGAAATAAGTCTCGAAGAACAACTCCTTGAACCTATCCCAGGTCATCACTCCTGGCCCTTCACGAGTTTTATTGGCCTGCCACCAATAACTAGCTTCTGCTTTCAACATGAAAGTTGTGAAAGCAGTCTTCTGATCATCCCCTACCCTAGCGACATCAAACACCTTTTCTATCTCCATAATCCAGGTTTGTGCTTCGACTGGATTCATAGACCCACGAAATTTAGGTGGTCCAACCGCCTTAAACTCCTTAAACGTTGTGCCCTGGTTTTGAGGTTGATTCTGTAACGCTCTTGTTAGTAATGTCAGTAGTTGTTGGACGGGATTTTCTTCAACATTGTTATTGTTAGTTCTCTCATTAGTTCTCTGACGGGGTGGTTCACGTCTGGGAGGCATTTTCTGTTAAAACAAAACAACTATTAGACTATTACTCAACTTCTTTAAGTATTTTCTAATTACTTGCCTCTATAAAAGAAATAACCGCATAACACATAACACTTTGAATAAAATAATAACTTTTATTTATTCATCATTACTTCGAAAAACATAAAATAATAGCATCACTGCTATTTTCATTCCTTCCCTGAACTACAAAAGTTACAGGACAACATCTTAGTCATATCCCATAGGTTGCATAACACTTGGGATTTATAATTTATTTAACCTTTCATTCATCGTACAACAACTACGATGTTCTATTAAGATACTTCTTAGCCCTATCACGTTCCTCCTCCATGACTCAAAACATTGTTCTGCAATCTAAAACGTATGATTGCAGTGTCTCGAACTGAATCGGATATCCCATGACCCGATCTTGAGCTCGATTAATTGCGGATTTAAATACTTTATCCATCTCTTCCATCTTCATCCTCTTTGCCTACGCGTCTCTCGCTGCTCTTCCAGTTCATTGATAAGCTTCCTCGTATGCATCTTCAGCTCTCGCCCTCTTGGTAGCTTCTTCCTTCAGCTTGTTTTTCAGTTCAGCGACCACCTCGATCAATTGTTCTTTTTCTCCTTCAGTCTGTACTAGTTTCTCCTCGACATTTGTCAGTCGTTCCTCACGATCCTGGATCTCGCCGTCTTTTTATGTCATTGCAGTCTGCTGTTCAGCTACTATCTCCTGCAACTCCTCGACTGTGTCTTGAAGTTCCACGTTGCGGTTATGCACCTCATCGTATATACGGCCAGCTATCGAGTTAAGCGGAATCCTTTCCTCCTCGTCCTCTTCCTCCGACTGTGGAAGCTCCACGGGATCCTCCTCGTCTGTCTCTACATCATCATCCCCATCTTCAACTACTGTGACCAATAGGGCTGACTCTCGTGGCAGTAGTTGTTCCCAAACTACCTGAATGTCGCGAGGCTCCTCCTCTATAGGCATTTGAGGTCCCTCCTCCCTAGCCTGACTGGATTCTCCAACCTTAGTCATCTTGACAACAAAGTTTTAAAGTTTTAATTATTAATCATTCTACTCGACACTCACGAGCACATAAGTTATAAACACATAAGCACATAAGTGTTTTGTTACTTCTTCCTTAAAACTCAATAAGAGTTATCTCCACTATCTTTCCAAAGGTTACTTTCTAAGGCTTTCCCCCCACCTAAGGTTCATAACCTAAAGCTTTGATACCAACTTATGACACCCCCAAATCCTGGTACTTCATTTTCTCAAGATTTGGTGTTCACTTAATCAAAACATTCATTTCTAACTACCTAATCATAATAGAATTGAATAATAAAAGAGAACCTGCCCATACATGATTAAACTTAAATAAAAATCTCCCAGGTTATCTAACCTTTAGTTAAAATCATTCAAGTACGGAAATTAAATTATTACATCATCATTTAAAAGTCACGACAAATTAAAAATTTCAAGTCTTCATCACTTGTATATTTTTCCCTTTTCTTTGCTAGTAGTAGGTTCATCGACCTTCTCAACCTTAGCTGCAATAAGTATATAATATGCAAGAGTGAGCAAACAAAGCTCACTTGAAATAAGAATGAATAACTTTATAACATTACATCATTTTCCAAAACTAGGCTCAATAGAACTGAATGATAGGTTCTATTACATTTTGAAACATACTACTGAGGTTCTAATAACCACGAATCATGTCCACAGTTATAAGTAATCTTTCAACTTTAACAGTCATAAGACTATAAGGACTCCACGTATTTAGGGGGATCAACCCTTCGTACATGTATTGTGCACAACCATTTCAACGCTAAGCGTAAACCTCTAATAAAAGAGTTATTCGTCTTAGTATTTAGAATACAAGTCCGCACCAAAGTAAGTTTGGTTTGGATACATTTCAGGGTAATTTAGAATTCAACGGTCATCAACTAAGGATTAGTTGAATACAAAAGAAATAACTGTATGCTATGGAATAATCATAACTGAATCGATATTTATAAATTAATATCATGCTTTAGAAATAATCTAATAATATAAACATTGAATAATCATAACATAATTTGGCTTGAACAATATTAAATCAAAGTTATTGATAATTGGATACCAAGCATGCATAATAAATTATAATTTGAACGTTAAAGTTGTTCAACACTAGAATATTAAAATATAGCGATTTGCATGCTAAATAACAAGTTACATATAAAAGAAACTTGCTCAATATAAAATATATGATTTAGAATACTTGTATCCTTATGAACAATTAGATACAAGAGCTTTCTCAATAATAAACCATCTAGCTCTACGAAAGTGTAGAGTTAGCCACTTGTGTAATTGCAATTGAAATAAAAACAATAGTGTACTTAACGAAATTAAACTCGCATAACGAAGATTTTTGAGTCAAAGAACTTGCCTTGCGCGTAGATTAAACCGTTATAGTCCAAATCACAATTATCCTATATACATATGTTAACATGACATGATTAGTCATAATCAGCGCTACAACACGTATGGTTTAAATGTCTAACCATGTAATCAAGTCGCATAATCAACATTCTATCTAATAAAACTAATAACAATATTTGTTAATTAGTAATTCCATGTTCACTCATAGTATTAACATACTATAATACCAGAAATACATACTCAACATTTATCATATATCATTCTATTAAAAATCAGACTTTTGTGCAAGACAAAAGTCGTTTCTAAACTTTCTGTTAAGTGGCGCCGCGGCGCCACAGTTTGAACTGTGGGCCGCGCTGCAGCGCTGAGGTGGCGCTTCGACGCGAGAAATATATAGGGACTCGGCGCTGCGGCTCGAAGTCCGACGCTCCGACGCTGACTTCGGCGGTGCGGCGCGAAGTCTGGCTGGGGCGCTGATTTTGGCGCTAAGGCGCGAAACTTGACGCTGGAGCGTGAATTTTGACGCTGGGGCGGTGAAACTCACAGAAACAAAACGAAGAACAGAGCCAAATCTACTGTCTTAATTTCTAACAACAATTAACACCAATTAACATGTATAACTTCACATAATTTACACATGAATGTTATAAATCAACTATATACCAATTATCAACCACTAATCAACACCATCATAAAATAATTCTTTGAAAACACTGTTTTTTGAAACAAAACTCCATTGTTGATATATTTCTTGACACAATGAACTGAAATTATACTGGTAGCAACCAAATTGATTTCTTTTGACTACGCGATCTTACATTCATAACCAAATACCCATTCTCAGTTAAATTTCACAATTTCACAATTAGCATATATTAATTTTTGATATCTCTACAAATCATATACGTGCATATATACTCACTGTAAAACCAATTTCTTCCTTTAGCATGTAATTAACATACAGTCATATATATATATATATATATATATATATATATATATATATATATATATACATGCTAGTGATAACAATTAAAATTACACATATCATCACAATTCTCTAACTAATTACACAGACATGGTTTTTCAAGAGATTTTTGGTAACATTCTGAGACACACTGATTTTTTAAGAAAACTGAGACCTACAATTTCACAGAGACTATATACTGTAAAACATATATGATAAGGTTTGTAGAACATACCTTTAATTTGTTCAAATGACACTTGTAAATCACTGATAAAAGTTGAAGAATTCAAAGACATGTCTTTCTCTTGCTTCTCTCTTTCAGACTCTCCCTTTTCTTACTTAGGCTTAGGCTTAGACAAATACGTAAACTAAAAATCAACTGATAATCTATGCGTACTCTAAAACTGATAAACCAACGTAAATAAAAGAAACGCATGTGGTCATTATAATACTACTAAATACTATCAGTTACCAAAAACATATAACTTATATAACGTATAAATTATAAATATAAATATATTTTATTTATATATTTGTTTTATTTTATTAATAATTTAAATTCAAAAGAAACCCAAAAGCTATAAGGCTTCGTTTGGCAACCCATTTAAAAATTAAGGATTAATATTTAAGCCTTATTTGGCAAAGAACTAAATCAAACTACTTTAATTTAATTTAATAACTCATTATAACATAGTTATTTGTCACTCTTTATGAAATAACAATTTATTAAATAACTCACTTAATTACATAAGTCAATCCACATAACACCTTAATTATTTAACAAATAACTAATTAACTAAATCAACTCAATCAAATTGAACAATTATTTATTCAATAATAAACACATCCAATAAATATTTATATAAATCAATAAATATTTATAATTTAAACTTAAAAAAAATCTGGAATGTTACATTAGCTCTAAAAACCACACTTCCATCTGATTCTTTGAACTTTCTGGGAAATATGTCTCGAAGAATATTTTCTTGAACCTTTCCCAAGTCATCACTCCCTGACCTCCTCTAGTTTTATTGGTTTACCACCAATAACTGGCATCTGCTTTCAACATGATTGTTGCAAAAGCAGTCTTCTGGTTCTCACCGACCCTAGCAACATCAAATACATTCTCTATTTCTATGATCCAGGTCTGTGCGTCAACCGGATTCATGGTTACACGGAATTCTGGTGGTCCAACCGCCTTGAAATCCTTAAAAGTTGCAGCTTGATTCTGCAGTTGATTCTGCAGTGCTCCTGCCAGTATTTTCACCAACTGCTGAACTGGGTTAGCTTCAGCACTATTATTGTTGGTAGATCCCTCAGGGGTTTGTTTTCGTGACTGGTGTCTTCTTGGAAGCATTTTCTGATTAAAATACACTTATTAGATTATTACTCAATTTCTTTTAAGTATTTTCTACTTAACTTGCACATCATAAAATATCATAACATAACACATAGCATCTTGAATAAAAATTAACATTTTATTCATTTATCATCTTTAGAAAACATAAGAACAATAACATCACTGCTATTTACATTACTTTCCTGAACTACTAAAGTTTCAGGATAACATCATCATTATATCCCATTGATTACATAGCCCTTGGGATTTATATCTTATTTATCATATCATTAATCACATATCAAGTACATTCCCTACGATGACCTACTAAAATGTTGCGTAGCCTTCGACGCTCTTCTTCCATAATACGGAACATTGTTCTGCAATCTAATATGTACCGTGGCAGCGTCTCAAACTGAATCGGATAATACATAACTCGAACTTGAGCTCGATTAATCACGGTGTTGAATACGCCATTCATCTCCTCCATCTTGATCTTATTTACTTGTGCTTCCCCCTCCGCTAATCCTGCACACTGAGAAGCTTTCTCAAACGCGTCTTCAACTCTTGCTCTCTTGCCAGACTCTTCTTTTAATTTGTTCTTCAGCTTCGCGATCTCCTCTGTCATTTGGTCGTTCTCTCCTTCAGTGTGAATCAGCTTCCATTTGACATTACTTAGACGTCCATCTAGATCCCGGATCTCGTCATCCTTCTGTGCCATCGAGATCTGCTGTTCAGTTATTATCTCTTCCAACTCCTCGACTCTGTCTTGAAGTTCCACATTGCGGTCGTATAATTCATCGTACATAAGGGCGGCAATCGAGTTTGGTGGAAACTCTTCTTTCTCGTCATCCTCATCCCCATCAGACTGTGGCAGCTCAACGGGGTCGTCCTCATCCATTTCTACCTCATCATGCGCATCAGGTAAACCCCCTTGCTCAACCATTGTAACCAACGGAGATGACTCCCGTGGCAGTAGTTGTTCCCAAACCACCTGAATGTCACAAGGCTCCTCCTCTCTAGGCATATGGGGTCCTTCCTCCCTAGCCTGACTGGATTATCCTACATTAGCCATCCTGACAACAAAATTTTAATTTTTAATAACTAATCAACATTACTCGACACTCATGAGCACATATGTTTTAATCACATAAGCACATAAGTGTCTTATTACTTCTTCCTTAAAACTCGATAAGAGTTTATCACCACTATCTTTTCAAAGGTTACTTCCTAAGGCTTTTCTCCCACCTAAGGTTCATAACCTAAAGCTTTGATACCAACTTATGATACCCCCAAATCTGGGTACTTCATTCCCACAAGATTTGGTGTTCACTAGATAAAAATATTAATTTCTAACTACCCAAATATAATAAAATTTAACAATAAACTTTCCCTTTAAAGGATTACATCAATAAGTTCAATAAAATCTCCCAGGGAAATTAACCTTTAAACGAAAACATCAAGTGCGAAAAATTAAATAATTACATCTCAATAATTAAAACAAAGTCTAACAATATAGAAATCACAGATTTACAAGTCTTCAACACTTGTTCATCTTTCCTTTTCCTTTACTGGTGGTAGGTTCATCGACCTTCTCAACTTTAGTTGTAATAGTTATTTAAGTAAGAGTGAACAAACAAATGCTCACTTGAAGTGATAATGAATAATAATATCATAGCAACTTCCAAACAAATAGGCTCAATAGGATTGAATAATATTCTTTATCAATGATAATCAAGAACAGAAATTGAAGTGTATATCTGAGGGTTATAAGACCACGAACTATGTCCAAAGTTATAAGTATTCTTTCAAATTATACCTAAACAGTCATAAGATTGTAGGGACTTCTCGTACTTAGGGGGATCAACCATTCATACAATGTATTGTGCACAGACATCTAAATGCTATGTGTAATTTATCCCTTGTAATAGGGTTATTCATCTCAGTATTTAGAATACAAGTCTGCACCAAAGTAAGTTTGGTTTGGATAAGTTTTGTAAGACCCCAACTTTTATAAATAAAGATGAATTTTTTATAAATATCATTTTTGAATATTATGGAATGAATTTGATATAATGTTATAGTTGTGGGTAATATTTATAAATTTTACAAAGTACGCAAGTTGTTATATAATATTCGATTGGTCGGGAAATATTCGTTTTAACAGGAAATATTCGTACAACGGCACAATCATTGGTGGACCTCACAACAGAATTATTGTCGGATTAAGAAAATGACAAAAATATTTTATGAAAATAACAGCGGAAGTTTTACCGTTAACTGTTGAAACACCCGGTGTTAAAAGTACAGTAATACGCGTAGTTGCATAGTAGCACACGATATTTACGTGAGAAGTCACTCAGTTTTGTTTAATTATTGCTACAGTAATTGCTGCATAGTATCTCACGTTATTTGATTATATTATTGTCAATATTTTATATACTATTAAATCAATAATTGAGATGACAAGTTATTAATATTATTATTTCTAATATTAACGATATCTAGAAGTACTGTCAAGGAGAGGTTTGGTAACCTAATTGCGCGTCAATAGGGAGAAATCCTTATTGGAAAGCCCCATTTTTCTTGGGAACGACCTGGTCGATTAATGTTGTGAATTATAATAATGATGATGCGTATTGTTTTATTAGTATTATTAATGTAATAAAACAGAATACATTTATAAAGTTATTCATTTTATTAGACTAATAGTAAAATCTTTTTATATAAAATAGAATACTTTTATAAAGTTATCTGTTTTATTAGACAATAATTAGAATATATTTTATTTTATTATGTATAGTGTCTGCATAGTATTTGCATAGTAAAATCTTTTTATATAAAATAGAATACTTTTATAAAGTTATTCGTTTTATTAGATTATAAATAGAATATATTATATTTTATTGTAAACCAACCTGGACCGTCCGTTTAAAGTAAATCAATCTGGACCGTTCATGAATTAGTTACTATGCAGTCCATTCTTCTATAAATAAAAACTCATTCTTTCATTATTTTTTACGAATTCACTGAAACTCTAGAGAGAGAAACTATAGAGAGAGTTCTTCTTCTATAATCATGAGCCTATTTCTTTAGAGTTTAAGAAAGTTTTGAGCGTTGTGCAAGTTTTCTTCGAGTATATCCTCGCCCTACCAGTCGGAATACTCTTCTTTTACGGTAAGAGATATTATTTGTTGTACTCATAAGGGGTATTCTTTCTTTCTTATTCATGAAGAGAACTTCAGTTATTCCATTCTTTATTATTCTGTTGGAATAACCTGTATACGCAGGCTACCCAATACTTGGTGAAATTCTTCTGTTATTCCATTTTTTTTATTATTCTGTTGGAACATCCTGTCTGTGCTTTACGCATGACCTGGTTCCATTATTTATCATTCTGTTGGAACAATATGTCGGTGCGTTACGCATGACCTGGTTCTGTTATTATTTAGTTGGAACATCCTGTTTGTGCGTTTACGTATGACCTGGATCCCTTTTTTATTATTCTGTTGGAATATCCTGTCTGTGCGTTTATGTATGACCTGGTTCCATTATTTATTATTCTGTTGGAATAACCTGTCTGTGCGGTCTATCGCATGTCTGGTGATTTCTTTTGTTATTCCATTCTTTAATATACTCAGTTGGTTAAAGTTTTGATTTCTATACTCCATAAAATTAGTGCTCATCCTTGATATTTGCGCTTCATCTAGTATCTTTTCATGAAAATATTCTTCTGAGCATTCTTGAATTTTACTCCACAAAGAAGTATCATGTTGACAATTTGGACGTTATTGGTTACTGGATAAATTAATTCTTGAACTTGTTTTATTGAATTCTTATATCATTGTCATCATCCTCATGTTTATATTATGTTGAAAGTCATCTGTGGCCTGTAGTGCATAGATGGACTTGGCATGATTACGACCAGGGATTATTCGGTGTAATCATGACCGTAATGATATAGATGATGTGGAAAAGTCCTCATTGGCCCGTAGTGTATTGATGGACAGTTGTTGGCATGATCATGACCATTGATGTATACATGAATATCCTTAGCCGTAGTGCAAGGATGATGTGGATTATTTATTAAGCTGAGTCTCAGCGATAAAAGAAATGAAAAACCTTTTAAATCATAGAAGATAATAGATTATATTCTCTACTTGACCCTTCTAATGGATTATTTATTCCGCTGCAGTTAAACTTGATGTTTGTTATATTTTATCAGTTTAACACTGTTGAAGGCTAATGATAATTTATTCTGCATTATTTTGGTCATAATATTTCTTACTGGGCTAGTTAAGCTCACCTTTTTGCTTTCATTGTTCTCTTCAGGAAATGAGAACGTAGCAGGGACTAGTCGGGGAACAGAGTGATGGTCCAGATGATAGCATTAGTAGTCCTCACTATTCTATGAAATAGTGTGATAATAAATGTAATGAGGACCCCATTAAGTTTGTATATTGTCTAGATGACAATATTTCTTTTAAAACTCACAGCATATGTTTAGTCGTATTTTACACAACTGTTGTATAATTAAGTTGTATTTGAATTTTGTACCATGTATCTGGCGACTCAGAATATTAACGAACATCAACTAAGGATTAGTTGAAAAAAAATATAATAACAATATGCTATGGAATAAGTCATAAATGAATCAACATTGTATATTAAAGTCATGCTTTAGAAATGAACTAAAAGCATAAGCATTGAATAACGTAACATACCTTGCTTGAACAATATTAAGCTAAGGCTAGAATTTTGTTTAGTAATAGAATTGAGTTATTGAGCATGCATAATAAATATTAAATTGAACGATAAAACTTGTTCAACATAAGTGTATCAGAATTTAGAAGTTTGCATGCTAAGAAACAAGTTAAAAGTAAGAAACTTTCTCAAAGTAAGGGTTAGGTTAACAAGCTTGGTAATTATAATTAAGTTGTATAAATAGGATTAGGAATTACTTGCTCAATATAAAGGTAAATAGAACAGTACTTAAGTAGAGGTTAGAGTTCAGAAACTTGTCTTGCGTATAGGCTAAACCGTAATAACTCGATTCTCAATATCCTATACACATGTCATCATGACATAATTAGTTACTACATGTACTCCGAACATAATTAAGTACGTATTTCATGTATGGCTTAGCTTTAATCATATAGTCAAGTCACACTATTAATGCAATAATATAACTCATTAATTGTTAATAATATTCTCACTCTTGGTACTATAACACCACAATATAAAAATCACATTTTCACAGTCATAACATTGCACCTTATCAACAATTACAGATTTTGTATAATTAAAACACACTTTCTGGACAACACTGTTGACCAGCGCGGCGCTGGCGTTGCAGTGCAAGACACAAGCCTGAGATAGGCGCTGGGGCGCGAGACCTGGCGCTGCGGCGCGAGAGTTGGCGCTATGGCGTCGAATTACAGTTCCAGGCGTGAAGAACATAAATAAAGCTAATTTAGCTTACAACTTACTTACTGCCAACCAATTTAACACGTATAATTTACACAGACTTCACAGAAACATATCTTAAGGTCTCTAACATATTTTTACCCATATAAATAACTTAAAGATCAAATTAAAAACCTTTGAATTCCCTGTTCTATGCAAGACTCCATTTTTGACATCCTTAACAAAATTAACACTGTGATCACCATTGTACAGCAAATTAACTCATTCAAACTACGTTCTTTTCATTACTTACTGAATTAATACATTCAAGGTTCAATTCACATATTAGTTTACAAATTAACTACCAAATTTGGTACTTTCATAAGCCATATATATAAACATGCACTGTAAACTAGTTTTCTTTCTTTTGAACGTAATTAGCACACTAATTACTTGTCTAGATGTTAATTCTAACATCATAATTACACACAAACTCACTAATTCAGATTCTATAACTACAATTCATCAAACATGCAATTACAGAAAATTTTGAAACTCATGAATGAACATTAACTTTTCATAAACGTGAACTTGAGTTTTAGAAATTATACCTTCACTTGCTTGGAGATAATCTTTGATAAAAACACAGAGAATTGCTTGAAAATCTCAGGAATCCTCTCTCAAACTCTCACAACTTCTCTGTAAACTCTCTTCTTTTCTCTTTGTCAGGCTTAGGCCAAACCCTTTTTACGTAACACAAACTAAAACCAACACACAAAATAAACTAAACGTCTAAAATTGACATTTTAATAAGTATAGTAATAAATTATCAGTTATAAAATATAATTATAAAATTGTCATCATCCTCATGTTTATATTATGTTGAAAGTCATCTGTGGCATGTCGTGCACAGATGGACTTGGTATGATTATGACCAGGAATTATTCGGTATAATCATGACCGTAATGATATAGATGATATGGAAAAAGTCCTCATTGACCCATAGTGCATTGATGGACAGTTGTTAGCATGACCATGACCATTGATGAATACATAAATATCCTTAGCTGTAGTGCAGGGATGATGTGGATTATTTATTAAGCTGCGTCTCAGCGATAAAAGAAATGAAAAACCTTTTAAATCATAGAAAATAGTAGATTTTATTCTCTACTTGACTCTTCTAATGGATTGCTTGTTCCGCTGCAGTTAAACTTGATGTTTGTTATATTTTATCAGTTTAACACTGTTAAAGGCTAATGATAATTTATTCTGCATTATCTTAGTCATAATATTTCTTACTGGGCTAGTTGAGCTTACCCTTTTTCTTTCATTGTTCTCTTCAGGAAATGAGAACGTAGTAGGGATTGGTCGGGGAACAGAGTGATGGTCCAGATGATAACATTAGTAGTCCTCACTATTCTATGAAATAGTGTGATAATAAATGTAATGAGGACCCCATTAAGTTTGTATATTGTCTAGATGACAATATTTGTATTAAAACTCACAGCATATGTTTAGTCGTATTTTACACGACTGTTGTATAATTAAGTTGCATTTAAATTTTATACCATGTATCTGGCGACTCAGAATAAGTGATGTATACTTATTTTGGGGGCGTCACAGTTGGTATCAAAGCTTAGGGATATGATCCTTGGGTAAGATGTGAGAATAGAACTAGGATGGGAGAGACGGGGAATTCCTTCGCTAGTATGACCTACCTAAGTTTATTTGGTATTTAATTGGTCGGTCAAAATATAGGGATAATATGTTACATGTCAATTAACCTTTGTTTTGTGGCAGTATCTGAAAATGACATCCGAGAATGTTGAGAATAGCAATGGAGCACAGACGAACTTTGATTCACCACATATCAATAATCAGGATAATGTGCATCAGGAAGGCGACAATCCTCATGCAAACAACAACACTGACCAAATGATGAATGATGAAATGTTCAGAGGCTTTATGTAATTTATGCAAAATCAGGCGAGAGTGGCTCCTGTGAAAGTAGTATGCACACAAGCCAATCATGTTTGATGATAAAGCATATACTTTGTAACAATCTTATTCATTTATTAATAAAAAATATTAATTTATTAAAGGCTTTTAATTATCTACATGATGTTGTTTTATAATATGTGATAAACCCATAGTTTTAAGCAATGCTTTTAGAATAATGATTATGATCATTCTAATGAGATCTAAATTCTTAGAAATCTTAAAACTAAAATAGTTCCCAATCGTTGGATTATTAAATTGGGGATTAGTGAATCCGGATAGATTGGTACATACGTTGCTTACTCATTGGATGAGGATGATTGATCTCATGATCATTTGTGTGGAGACACTAAAGCAAGTATGTAGGTGCTTATTAGAGAATAAGTTCACTGAATGTGGCTCGCTAAGGAATACCTAATGGAGTTTTACTTGCATGTCAATAGGAATTCCTGTAGTAATAGTAGTACAAGTGATCCTTGGACTTGAGATCATCATAGTATCTTGTGTATGATAAGTTATACTTTGACTTATTCCTTATGACCCTTAGGGTATATCAAAGGGTATGTTTGGGTATAATAAGTTGTATATGGAGATAATGTATGATCAATAAAAAATCTACCACTTCTAGAAAAAGAAGAGAAATGTCCTATGTGATTCGATAAATGACAATCCATTAGTCATTGGCCAATGCAGAATGAAATTAGAAAGGAGTTTCTAATTTGCATTATTTAGGGTTGTGCATTTAAGAGTCGAAATACATATAATTAAATAAAATAAGACTTGACAGTAATTCCATGTCTTATATTTAATTGGGACATTGTATGGTGAAATGATTGAATTGTACGGTAACTATTTACTCAAAGGTTCTTTTATGATTAATGTTGAAATCTATATTATCTGAAAAGTCGTTGATCGCTAGGGAGACTTATCCCTATTGTAGAATAAATATTATTTATTTAAATAAATTAATTATTTAATTTATTTATTTAAATATGATTAGAATTGTTCTAATTGATTTATTCACAATCGGTTTAATATGGAGAACCTAAAGGGTCACACCATAAAAGGAAGAATAATTATTTAAGAAGCAAATGGCATAATCGTAATAATATGTTAAGTATATTTAATTTAATATATGGTGATAGAATAAATTAAATAGCTTAATATTTATTATTAAATATTTTTGAAATATTAAATATAAATTAATAAGAGGAGACTTATTAATATTATTACTATTATTATTATTTAATTCCTAAAGGAGTTTGAGAATTAATTAATAAAAGTACTCTCATTTATTCCTAATAGAATTAGGAGGGAAAATTAGTTAAAGGAGTTTAATTAATTATCCCTAATAAGATTAGGGAGCCCATTTAATTAAAAGAGTTTAATTAAATAAATAATACCTTATTTTAATAGGGTTACCTGATATCTTTATAAGCGGAATCTTATATCATATATCAGTGATGCGTAATTCCAACAGTTGGGAGAGTACGCCCTTTTTCTATGAGAGATAGAAAAACTAGGATTTTGTCAAATACCCATCTTCTTGGATCTTTCTTCTTCCTTGGTGGATCACCTCTAGAGGCCAAACACTTGGGTGGCTAATGTTGATCAAAGGAAGGAACCAAACCCGGTGGATTCAAGTTGAACGCGAAAAGAATTGGAGGTGAACTTATACCTGAGGAAGCTCGAATCTTCAAGAATATGATTCGTGTTCTTCTTATCTTTTCGTTTAATTAATAATTGTCCATAGAGGATGATCCGGGTATATGGTTTGTAAAATTTTAAACTCTGATTTTTACACGTTTCCGCTTATTTTGTACAATTTGATTGCGTTCATGAATATTACAAACCTAACAGTGGTATCAAAGCCAACCCTTTATGCGAATTATTAATTATTTTATTTGATATGTATATTGATGTGTTTAGAAAAATTTAATTGAGCATAATTTTGTTGTATAAAATTTATTTTAAAAAATAAAAAAAACGGTACAGTTTTTCGTCGGGTCCGTGATTCGCATTTTATATATATGTAATGCAAGCCGTAATTCATTGGCGGAAATCAGTTGATTTCTTGTTGCTTCAAACCTGTTGCTAAATCACAGTTTAATATGAGTTCACGTGAAAAAGTGTGAAGTGCGGCCAATATTTTTTGGAGCTGGAGTCTGAAGGCTCCACGCATATAATATATATTATATATTATAAGAATATTATACTATATATATAATATGGTTGCTCCTGAAGCTGGTCATGTGAATCTGGAGGATTCATGATTTAGGTAGCTTAAGATTATTAAGATTATAATAGTTATATATATATATAACGGTATATTTATTAATCTTAATTTTTTTATAATTAAAATAAAAGTTTATTTTAATCTTAAAATAAAAAGTTTATTTTAATTTTAAAATAAAGAGTTTATTTTAATTTTAAATTTTGATTTCATTCTAACTAATTAGAGTTGGAATTGGATTCCATGATAACTAATTGGAGTTGAAATTGGATTTCATGTTTCCTTAAATATAGAAGTTTATTTAGATATGAAATAAGATTTCATATTATTCAAAATAAAAGGAGTTTTTTTCGTGAATAGGAAAGAGAATCAGTGTTTCCTTTAATAAAGGAGGTTTTTTACATGGAATTGGATTCCATAATTAAAATAAAGGAGTTTATTTTGATTAAAGATTTTGATTACAATAAAATAGTTTATTTTATTCAAAATTGGATAAATTAAAATAAATTAATTTTATTTTGATTTAAATTTGGATTAAAATAAAAGAGTTTATTTTGATTCAAAAATAGATTTTATGCTAACTAAATTTGCTCATTAAATGATATCATATATATATATATATATATATATATATATATATATATATATATATATATATATATATATATATATATTGAATGTTTATTATTCATAAGATGAATGTTATTTATCGATGCATATGGTGATGTGTATGATAATAAATGGGATTGATTATGGACTATTGACCAATGTGATTGGATTTTATTTTAGTTGGATGCATGAATGTATGAGTTTTATTAAATGGGGTCTGCGTACCTCGTCTTCTCTAATTTTTTTTAATATAAATTATATCTCCCTCCTATGTACTTCCCCTTGACTGCTGATCAAGGTTTCTATTTATTTTAAATAGTTTTGTAATAGGAATAGTTAGAATTAATTTTGAAGAATTAGAAATCAAGGATCAAGGAGCGCTTGAAGACCCGTTTGTAATGGAGCCCGGGTTTAAATGTAATAGTTATATTTAAATATTAATTCTTGCACCCCTAGGGTTTGACCTTTTGGTTCACTTGGTGGCTCTAGTGAACCAAACTAGAATAAAAGTCCATAATCAATTCAGATAGAATATAGTATTCTATATGTGCATGTTTATACTATATATATTATATATTATGCAAACATGCTTCGCATGTTCATTAATATGACGCGTATTTTATATATATATATGTGCATGCGCGCTAAACAAGATGAGACAAATTAATAACAAACTCCTCAAATATTTTATATTAAGTTGTAACGTTCAAAGATATTTGGAATATCGAACGTCGCCTTCTAGCATGATAGGAATAATAGAGTATTAAATATTTAATATGAGTTTGTTGTGCACACACAAGGAGAGTGTTAAATATTTAAGATGTTGTTTTTATTACATATGATGTTTATAAGGAATTGAACATTACTGCTTTGTTGTACACACACAAGGGCTGTAGTTTTCTCTTCCCTTATATGGAAATGCTGGGTATGACTTAACTTAAATCATTTTAGTTCGGATGTGCACACACTTGACCATTATGATTTAAGAGGCAAAATACGAGGAGTTACATAGTTGATGTAATTGACAAGAGTTTTCTACCTATTTATTTATATATAGTTTGTTGTACACACACAAGGCTATATACATTTGAAATGGGATCCTTATTCTCACTAGCAAATCTTTAATTAGATTTTGCCGAACTATATAAGTGAGGGTAATATAGTTTGATAAAAATAGTGGGAGATACCAATTTAAAACAAGACCTAATTTATTTTGGTAATTAATAAAAAAATGTATGCTAAAATATTGTTAATTACAAATTCATTTACAGAATTATACAATGTCTAAATTACTATCATTGTGAAGCATATTAGATGCTATTTAACCGGACCGAATTAAACGGATTAGTTAAGAAAATTGAGAATAGTTCTCATGGCTGAAAAGCTATCTTATGTCCTTAATACGCCTATCCCTGTAATGGTTGCAGAAAATGCCTCTGAGGAAGAGATTGCTACTTTTAGAAAGTGGCAAGATGATGCAAAGTTGGCTCAATGCATCATGCTCGCATCCATGAGTAACGAGCTTCAGCGTCAGCATGAAACTATGAATGTACTTACTATATTCCTGCACATCAAGTAGTTGATGGTGAGGAAAGTAGGACTGATAGATATCATATATATAAGGAGCTCTTCCGATCTAGAATGACCGATGACACTACAGTACAGATAAAAGTTTTTAATATAATCAATTTGATTGATCAATTAGAACAACAGGTTTTGTCATGGATGGAGAGTAGAGCCAAGATTTAATCTTGCACTCATTCCCGGACTCCTTTCACAATTGTTGTGAATTTTTCATATGAATAAGTTAGATATCAGCCTCACTGATTTTCTTAACATGTTGAAAAATGTTGAGAGTCACTTTCCAACCAAGAAAGACCGAGTCTTACTGGTCGGGGCCAAAGGATCTTCTGAAAAGAAGAACGATTCTAAAAAGGTAAATAAAAAGGCAAAAACAAAGGATAATGAGAACAAAACTGATACGGATAGCAAATGAGTTTGCTTCCACTGTAATAAGCCTGGACACTAGAAAGAAACTGCGAGAAACATCTTGCAGAGGTTAACCAAAGAAGCTTTGTAAAGTTTCGGTTACAAATACAAATTTGTTCATAATTTAAAATAAATTTTTCTTTAAGTTAAGGTTCTACTTGGGTATTGGATACCGACTTTGGTTATCATAAATATAGATTTATGAAGGAACCAATCAGAAGTA
This sequence comes from Panax notoginseng, assembly GCA_016801055.1. Classification (NCBI taxonomy): domain Eukaryota; kingdom Viridiplantae; phylum Streptophyta; class Magnoliopsida; order Apiales; family Araliaceae; genus Panax; species Panax notoginseng. The sequence continues at coordinate 87,089,981 of CM029023.1, forward strand.
GAAAGCTAAACAAAGAGAAGTAATCCTATGTGTGGGAAATGAAGCAAAGGTTGCTGCATTATCCATAGGAACTTATAGTTTAGCAATCCCTACGGGCAAATCTATTAAGTCAATAAGTTGTTATTGTATTCCAGTACTTGTTGGAAACATTATTTCCATTTTATTGTTGGACAATGAAATCTTTGGTATTATATTTAAGAATAATTGTTGTTCTATTTATAATAATAATAATGTTTTGTATAGAACTGGAATAGTACTTAATGGATTTTATATACTTGACTTGCGAGAAAATAATTTTGCAAATTGAACAAACTTGTATAAGAAAAGGAGATGATCATTCAAAGAGTTGAATGTGTGTATTTGCATAAATACAATTATGAATTATTTAAAAGGTTCAAAGAATTCAGAAGTGAAATAAATTGGCAAAGTATTAAGATTCTTTGATTAGATCAAGGAATAAATACTTGTGCAATAAGTTTTCAGATCATCTCAAATGGTTTTCTCATAATGGACGCCTCCTGATACGCAATAATTGATTGATGTATCTGAAAGGAAAAATTATACCTTGTTGGACATGGTACGATCCATAATAATTTTATCGACATTCCAGTATCCTTTTAGGATAATGTCCTAGAAATGGCTGCATATCTACAGAAAAGGTAACCTCAAAATTCGGCCCCAAGACTCCATAAATATTATGGATAGGGAGGATTCCTAATCTTAAGTATGTTAAGATAAGGGGTTGTCCAACTTATGTGAAAAGGTTTTAAAGGATAAGCTTGGGACAAAATTAAATTTGACAAGTACAGATTTGTGGGACATCCTAAAGTAAGTTTAAGGTATATGTTCTATAATTTTACTTAGCAAAAGGTGTTTGTTACGAAACACGTTGCCTTTTAAGATAAAGTTGTTTATCATTGAAGGGGCTAGTGGGAGGATAATAGAATCTTGAAGAGTTCAAGAATCACAAAACACTATAAGTCAAATAAGAGGAACCTGTAGATAGACCTATTGTACCACAACTGAATCGTAAATCTGGAATAGTACCGAAGATACCTAGTAGGTATAGATTCATTATAGACGATGATGGTGAGGTACACATCATAGAAGATGATGATCCAGCTACATACGATGAGGTAAGAGTTGTAGACACTCAGAGAAATAGATTGAAACAAGCTTCTCAAAATGGAACATTCGTTTTGATTAGACAATCAAGAAGGTTTGATTTTATCAAAAATAAGAATGAACCTAGTGTGTACAAAAAGGTCAGTGGGAGCACCGTGACATTCCTGGTATTATATGCTGATATACTACGGATAAGGAATGACATACTAATGCTACAATCAGTAAAGATAAAGTTGTCTAAACATTCCTCCATGAATGATTTGGAAAGAGTATCTTAATTGGGGATACAAATATATATAGATAGATTTAATAGGATGCTCGACTTAACCCAAGAAACGTATATTCATTTGATGCTAAAGTCGTTTAGCATGGCAAACTCCATGTGATGTCTCATGTTGATGAGCCCTGGAGTGTATCTCTCTTAATAGTCCCCATAGACTCATAAAAGAGATATCACATGAGTAACTATCATGTATGCAATGAAATGTACGAGACCTGATGTGGATCAGTCATATTATGGAGAAGTTCACTACGAGTCAGTGAAAAATATCTTAAAGTACTTAATCGGCACTAAGGATGTGATCATATTCATGGTGGGTCTAAATTAAAACTAGAGGGCTTAACAGACTCGAGTTTTTTAGACAGACCAAGACGACAGAAAATCCATTTTAAGGTAAAACATTACCTTAAACAGTGGTGCAGTGAATTAGAAAGGTTTCAAACAGCAAAGAGTTGTTGGTTTATTGGTAAAGACAAAGTATATAGCTATAAATGAAGCTACAAGTTGATTGTTTAGATGAAACGTTCATTACAGAACTAGGAATAGTTCCTAAGTCTCATCTTGGATCTAAACGTGTGTTATGGAACTTTCATTTGATTATAGGAATCATTGAAAGATGGAAAATCACTATAGAGATAGTGGACTCTCAAGAACAGCATTACATATCCATTAACTAAAGCTTATCCAACAGCAGGATAATCGTCACTTAGAGAAGAAGGGTATAAGATACCATAACGATTGACTTTAGTACAAGTGGGAGATTGAAAGTAGTATGCACACAAGCCAATCATGTTTGATGATAAAGCATATACTTTATAACAATCTTATTCATTTATTAATAAAAAAATATTAATTTATTAAAGGCTTTTAATTATCTACATGATGCTGTTTTATAATATGTGATAAACCCATAGTTTTAAGCAATGCTTTTAGAATAATAATGATAATCATTCTAATGAGATCTAAATTCTTAAAAAGCTTAAAACTAAAATAGTTCCCAATCGTTGGATTACTAAATTGGGGATTAGTGAATCCGGATAGATTGGTACATACGTTGCTTGCTCATTGGATGAGGATGATTGATTTCATGATCATTTGTGTGGAGACACTAAAGCAAGTATGTAGGTGCTTATTAGAGAATAAGTTCACTGAACGTGGCTCACTAAGAAATACCTAATGGAGTTTTACTTGCATGTCAATAGGAATTCCTGTAGTGATAGTAGTAAAAGTGATCCTTGGACTTGAGATCATCATAGTATCTTGTGTATGATGAGTTATACTTTAACTTATTCCTTAAGACCCTTAGGGTATATCAAAGGGTATGCTTGGGTATAATAAGTTGTATATGGAGATAATGTATGATCAATAAAGAATCTATCACTTCTAGTAAAAGAAGAGAAATGTCCTATGTGATTCGATAAATGACAACCCATTAGTCCTTGGCCAATGCAGAATGAAATTAGAAAGGAGTTTCTAATTTGTATTATTTAGGGTTGTGCATTTAAGAGTCGAAATACATATAATTAAATAAAATAAGACTTGACAGTAATTCCATGTCTTATATTTAATTGGGACATTGTATGGTGAAAGGATTGAATTGTACGGTAACTATTTACTCAAAGGTTCTTTTATGATTAATGTTGAAATCTATATTATCTAGAAAGTCGTTGATCGCTAGGGAGGCTTATCCCTATTGTAGAATAAATATTATTTATTTAAATAAATAAATTATTTAATTTATTTATTTAAATAAGATTAGAATTGTTCTAACTGATTTATTCACAATCGGTTTAATATGGAGAACCTAAAGGGTCACACCATAAAAGGAAGAATAATTATTTAAGAAGCAAATGGCATAATCGTAATAATAAGTTAAGTATATTTAATTTAATCTATGGTGATAGAATAAATTAAATAACTTAATATTTATTATTTAATATTTTTGAAATATTAAATATAAATTAATAAGATGAGTCTTATTATTATTATTACTATTATTATTATTTAATTCCTAAAGGAGTTTGGAAATTAATTAATAAAAGTTCTCTCATTTATTCCTAATAGAATTAGGAGAAAAAATTAGTTAAAGGAGTTTAATTAATTATCCCTAATATGATTAGGGAGCCTATTTAATTAAAAGAGTTTAATTAAATAAATAATACCTTATTTTAATAGAGTTACCTGATATCTTTATAAGAGGAGTCTTATATCATATATTAGTGATACGTAATTCCAACAGTTGGGAGAATACGCCCTTTTTCTATGAGAGATAGAAAAACTAGGGTTTTGCCAAACACCTATCTTCTTGGATCTTTCTTCTTCCTTGGTGGATCACCTCTAGAGGCCAAATACTTGGGTGGCTAACATTGATCAAAGGAAGGAACCAAACCCAGTGGATTCAAGTTGAATGCGAAAAGGATTGGAGGTGAACTTGTATCTGAGGAAGCTCAAATCTTCAAGGGTATGATTCGTATTCTTCTTATCTTTTCGTTTAATTAATAATTGTGCATAAAGGATGATCCGGGTATATGATTTGTAAAATTTTAAACTCTGATTTTTACACGTTTTCGCTTATTTTGTGCAATTTGATTGCGTTCATGAATATTACAAACCTAACATCCTGTCCAAAATGTAGGTGAAAACACTGGAAACTCTCGGACGGTCACCGCTAAACAGTTCAAAGAGCTGGGACCACCAGAGTTTATTGGAGAGCCAAAACTACTTAAGGCGTAAACATAGATAAAGAAAATCACCAAGATATTTGATGTCTTGGGATGCGCCGAGGAGCAAAAGGTTCCCTTTGCCACCTTTATGTATTGAGGAGAGGCAAATTACTGGTGGAAATCGGTAAACCGTACTCAACCTGCCGCACTGAAAATATCTTGGGAGAAGTTCCTAGAACTGTTCAATGACGAGTACTTTTTCGAAAGTATTCGTCACATGAAGGAGGTAGATTTCATCAAGTTGGAGCAGAATAATATGACCGTGTCGCAGTACGAAGCTAAGTTTGCCGAGTTATCCCGGTTTGCGTCCAACTTCGGGGATAATGAAGAGAGAATGACGTAGATGTTTTTAAGAGATTTGAAGCCAGAGATACGTCAACATCTTATTTTTCATAAATTGTGTTTGTATTCAGATGTTGTAAATAGGGCTCAGTTAGTGGAGCGCGATAACGAGTCCACGTAACCAAAAGAGAGCAGCTGGCAAAATGATAATACCAGTGAGAGCAGTCATCAAAACAGTGACAACAAGCGTGGAGGGAATCAACAGGCCAGAAATGGTAACCACTTCAGTGGTAATTAGGGCCAAAATAATAAGAATGGACATTTCAAGAAGAGGAGATTCAACAATGATGGAAAGACGTCAGCACCAGCACCCGTTGTTAAGGAAGGAGAACGACCACCTATCATATGCTTCAAATGCGGAGGGGAGGGACACATCAGTCCAAATTGCGCGATGCCGTCCAAAGCATGTTATAATTGTGGAAGAAAAGGTCACTTAGCTCGATTTTGTCATTCACCGAAGACAAGTTCAGCTAGGATGGAGGCACCAAATGTCGTCCCAGAAAATTCAAAGCCGGTAGTGCAAGGGAGAGCGTTTGTTGTGATCTCCCAGAAAGTAAGGAACCCGAATAAGGTCATCACGGGTAAGCTTATTATAAACTCTAGCGAAGTTTATACTTTATTTGATACCGGTTCTACCCATTCTTTTATTTCTCCTACTTGTGCTCAACGATTAAATTTGACTCCGGAGAAATTAGACTTTGACTTATCTATGGAAACTCCCTTGGGGGAAACCTTCATTACATCCACTGTTTATAAGTCTTGTTTGGTTCAGATCGGTACCCTCACATTACCTGTCGATCTTATTTCATTGAAAATACTTGCATTCGATGTGATTCTAGGGATTGATTGGTTAACTACTCATCATGCTAAACTTGATTATTTTCGTAAGGTTGTTAGCTTTCATATTCCTAATCAACCTATTATGCAAATTCAAGCGGCCAAACCATTAAAATCAATCATGGTCATCTCAAGCCATAAAGCTATTCGTTTATTGAAAAACGGGTGTCAAGCTTTCTTAGCTCATGTCACGGATCTAAACAAAAGTACGTCAGTTTTGAATGATATTTCTATTGTTAATAAATTCCCTGAAGAACTTCCTGGCCTACCCCCAGAGCGTGAAATTGAATTTTGTATCGACCTTGAACCCGGTACAAAACCCATTTCCAAAGCCCCATATCGAATGGCTCCTATTGAACTTCAGGAGTTAAGGACCCAACTGCAGGAATTGTTAGACATTGGCTTTATTCGTCCTAGTACTTCTCCTTGGGGTGCTCCTGTTCTATTCGTGAAGAAGAAAGATGGGAGTATGTGACTTTGTATTGATTATCGGGAGTTGAATCATGTCACCATCAAAAATAGGTACCCATTGCCACGTATTGATGACCTGTTTGACCAGTTGCAAGGATCACAATTCTTTTCAAAGATCGATCTTCGTTCTGGATATCATCAGCTGAAGGTTAGAACTTAGGATATTTCAAAGACTGCCTTCAGAACTCGGTACGGGCATTATGAATTCTTAATCATGTCCTTTAGATTGACTAATGCTCTTGCTGCCTTCATGGATATGATGATCCGAGTATTCAAGGAATATTTGGATCACTTTGTGGTCATCTTTATTGATGACATCTTTATTTATTCCAGAAGCCGTGAAGATCATGAGCAACACTTGAGGGTGACACTCCAAAAGCTTCGTGAATACAAGCATTATGCCAAGTTGAAGAAATACGAGTTCTGGCTTGAGGAAGTAGCATTCCTTGGGCACGTAGTATCAAGTCATGGAATATCTTTTGACCCGGCAAAGATTGAAGCAATTCAAAGCTGGCAGCAACCTAAATCAGTGACCGAAGTACGTAGCTTTCTCGGTTTAGCTGGTTATTATCGAAGATTCGTGGAAGGATTTTCTCGAATCGCTACTCCATTAACTCAGCTGACTCGGAAAGATACAAAGTTCGGTTGGAGCGAAGAATATGAAAAGAGTTTTCAAGAACTCAAGAGGAGACCCATTTCAGCACCTGTTCTGACAATACCATCTGGCTCGGAGGGATTTGTCATCTACAGTGATGCTTTGGGCAAAGGGTTGGGATGTGTTCTCATGCAACATGGGAAAGTCATAGCATATGCCTCGCGACAACTCAAAGAATATAAGAGATTATCCTACTCATGTTCTAGAGTTGGCAGCTGTTGTCTTTGCACTTAAAATTTGGAGGCATTACTTGTATGGGGATAAAGTGGAGATCTTTACGGAACATAAAAGCCTCAAATATTTCTTTACTCAAAAGGAACTCAACATGCGACAACGACGTTGGCTTGAACTGTTGAAAGATTATGATCATACCATCCAATACCATCCTGAAAAAGCGAACGTGGTAGCTGACGCATTGAGTAGAAGATCATATGCAAGTACGAGTGCGATATTGTCAACGCAAAGGCCCATTTTGTGTGACTTGGAAAGGATAGAGATAGAGTTAAAGACTCCAGGGACCCATGTGATGATGGCGAATATACGAGTAGAATCGACTTTAATCGATAAAGTTAAAGCTGCTCAAGCTACAGACCTGGAGCTGATGCGTATGAGAAAGAAAGTGCAAGAAGGTGCTATGCCGGAAGCAAGAATCGATGAAGAAGGAATACTTCGAGTCAACTCCAGACTTTTTGTTTCTAACGACCCTAATTTAAAGTATAAAATCATGATGAAGGCGCACAACACACCGTTTGCAATCCATCTGGGAGTACCAAAATGTATTATGATCTTCGTCATACATTTTGGGAGAGCAATATGAAGAGAGAGATAACGCTGTTTATCTCAAGGTATCTAACCTGTCAACGAGTTAAAGCGGAGCATCAAGTACCAAAACGTCCGTTGTAACCACTTGAAATTTCAGAATGGAAGTGGTAGTACATTACCATGGATTTCGTTACTGGTCTTCCCAAGGTTTCTCAAGGCATAGATGCAATTTGGGTCATTGTTGATAGATTGACCAAGTCTACTCACTTCTTACATATACGAGAAAATTATACACTTGAACGTCTTGCTTGTATGTACATAAACGAGATTGTAAGATTGCATGGTATGCCAGTATCCATTGTGTCTGATCGAGACCCAAGATTCACTTCATAATTTTGGGTTAGTTTGCAAAAAACTATGGGCACGGATTTACGATTTATCTCAACATATCATCCTCAGACAGATGGACAGTCGGAGAGAACTATTCAAACTCTTGAAGATCTATTAAGATTCTGTGTCCTTAATTTCAAGGGAAGTTGGGACAAGTTCTTACCATTGGTGGAGTTTTCCTACAGCAATATTTATCAAGCAAGTATTGACATGGCTCCATTTGAAGAATTGTATGGAAGAAAGTGTCGTTCTCCAGTATGCTGGGATGAGGTGGATGAAGCAACGTTGTTGAGACCGGAGTTGGTACGTATAACTACGAAAAAGATTCAAACAATTCGACAACGTATAAAAACCTCACAAGATCGATAAAAGAGTTATACTGATCTTCATCGAAAGGACGTGGAATTCGATATAGGAGATCATGTGTTGTTAAGTGTTGCTCCATGGAAAGGAGTTATGAGATTTGGAAAGAGAGGAAAGCTCAATCCTCGATTCATCGGCCCATTTTTAATCCTTGATCGAGTAGGAACTGTGGCCTATAGACTCGCTTTACCGCCAAGTATGTCTCGTGTTCATAACGTTTTTCACATATCCATGTTACGTAACTATGTGGAAGACCTGAACCACATTATTGAGTTAGAACCGGACGAAATAGCGGAAGATTTGACGTATGAAGAGGTTCCTGTTCAAATCTTGGATAAGAATGAACATATTCTACGCTCCAAGGTTATACCTCAAGTCAAAGTTTTGTGGAGGAACCACGATGTTGAGGAAATGACCTGGGAGTTAGAATCTGAAATGAAATCAAGGTATCCTTACCTCTTCGACATACCAGGAACGTACCCTAATTTTGAGGGTAAAATTTCATAAGAATGGGAGGTTGTAAGACCCCAACTTTTATAAATAAAGATAAATTTTCTATAAATACCATTTTTGAATATTATGTAATGAATTTGATATAATGTTATAGTTGTGGGTAATATTTATAAATTTTGCAACGTACGCAAGTTGTTATATAATATTTAATTGGTCGGGGAATATTCGTTTTAACAGGGAATATTCGTACAACGGCACAATCATTGGTGGACCCCAGAACAGAATTATTGTCGGATTGAGAAAACGACAAAAATACTTTATGAAAATAACGGTGGAAGTTTTACCGTTAACTGTTGAAACACCCGGTGTTAAAAGTACAGTAATACGCGTAGTTGCACAGTAGCACACGATATTGATTATTGATGCTTACGTGAGAAGTCACTCAGTTTTGTTCAATTATTGCTACAGTAATTGCTGCATAGTATCTCACGTTATTTGATTCAATTATTATCAATATTTTATATATTATTAAATCAATAATTGAGATGACAAGTTATTAATATTATTATTTGCAATATTAACGATGTCTAGAAGTTCTGTTAAGGAGAGGTTTGGTCACCTAATTGTGCGCCAATAGGGAAAAATCCTTATTGGAAAGCCCCCTCTTTCTTGAGAACGACCTGATCGATTAATGTTGTGAATTATAATAATGATGATGCGTTTTGTTTTATTAGTATTATTAATGTAATAAAACAGAATACTTTTATAAAGTTATTCGTTTTATTAGACTAATAGTAAAATATTTTTATATAAAACAGAATACTTTTATAAAGTTATCTGTTTTATTAGACAATAATTAGAATATATTATATTTTATTATGCATAGTATTTGTATAGTGCCTACATAGTATTTGTATAGTAAAATATTTTTATATAAAATAGAATACTTTTATAAAGTTATTCGTTTTATTAGATTATAAATAGAATATATTATATTTTATTGTAAACCAATCTGGACCGTCCGTTTAAAGTAAATTAATTTAGACCGTTCATGAATTAGTTACTATGCAGTCCATTCTTCTATAAATAGAAGTTCATTCCTTCATTATTTCTTACGAATTCACTGAAACTCTAGAGAGAGAAACTATAGAGAGAGTTCTTCTTCTATAATCATGAGCCTATTTATTTAGAGTTTAAGAAAGTTTTGAGCGTTGTGCAAGTTTTCTTCGAGTATATCCTCGCCCTACCAGTCGAAATACTCTTCTTTTACGGTAAGGAATATTATTTGTTGTACTCATAAGGAGTATTATTTATTTCTTATTCATGAAGAGAACTTCTATTATTCCATTCTTTATTATTCTGTTGGAATAACCTGTATACGCGGGCTACCCTATACTTGGTGAAATTCTTCTTTTATTCCATTTTTTTTATTATTCTGTTGGAACATCCTGTCTGTGCTTTACGCATTACCTGGTTCCATTATTTATCATTCTGTTGGAGCATCATGTCGGTGCGTTACGCATGACCTGGTTCCGTTATTATTTTGTTGGAACATCCTGTCTGTGCGTTTACGTATGACCTGGTTCCGTTGTTTATTATTTTGTTGGAATATCCTGTCTGTGCGTTTACGCATGACCTGGTTCCACTATTTATTATTCTGTTGGAATAACCTGTCTGTGCGGTCTATCGCATGCTTGGTGATTTCTTTTGTTATTCCATTCTTTATTATACTCAGGTGGTTAAAGTTTTGATTTCTATACTCCATGAAATTAGTGGAATATCCTTGATATTTGCGCTTCATCTTGTATCTTTTCATGGAAATATTCTTCTGAGCATTCTTGAATTTTACTCCACAAAGAAGTATCATGTTGACAATTTGGACGTTATTGGTTCCTAGATAAATTAATTCTTGAACGTATTTTATTGAATTCTTATATCATTGTCATCATCCTCATGTTTATATTATGTTGAAAGTCATCTGTGGCCTGTAGTGCATAGATGGACTTGGTATGATTATGACCAGGGATTATTCGGTGTAATCATGACCGTAATGATACAGATGATGTGGAAAAAATCCTCATTGTCCCGTAGTGTATTGATGGACAGTTGTTGGCATGATCATGACCATTGATGAATACATGAATATCCTTGGCCGTAGTGCAGGGATGATGTGGATTATTTATTAAGCTGAGTCTCAGCGATAAAAGAAATGAAAAACCTTTTAAATCATAAAAGATAATAGATTTTATTCTCTACTTGACTCTTCTAATGGATTGTTTGTTCCGCTGCAGTTAAACTTGATGTTTGTTATATTTTATTAGTTTAACACTGTTGAAGGCTAATGATAATTTATTCTGCATTATCTTAGTCATAATATTTCTTACTGGGCTAGTTGAGCTCACCCTTTTTCTTTCATTGTTCTCTTCAGGAAATGAGAACGTAGCAGGGACTAGTCGGGGAACAGAGTGATGGTCCAGATGATAGCATTAGTAGTCCTCACTATTCTATGAAATAGTGTGATAATAAATGTAATGAGGACCCCATTAAGTTTGTATATTGTCTAGATGACAATATTTGTATTAAAACTCACAGCATATGTTTAGTCGTATTTTACACGACTGTTGTATAATTAAATTGTATTTGAATTTTGTACCATGTATCTGGCAACTCAGAATAAGTGATGTATACTTATTTTGGGGGCGTCACAAGTTTCAAGGTAATTTAGAGTTTAACGAACATCAACTAAGGATTAGTTGAATAAAAATGTAATAACAATATGCTATGGAATAAGTCATAAATGAATCAACATTGTATATTAAAGTCATGCTTTAGAAATGAACTAAAAGCATAAGCATTGAATAACGTAACATACCTTGCTTGAACAATATTAAGTTAAGGCTAGAATTTTGTTTAGTAATAGAATTGAGTTATTGAGCATGCATAATAAATATTAAATTGAACGATAAAACTTGTTCAACATAAGTGTATCAGAATTTAGAAGTTTGCACGCTAAGAAACAAGTTAAAAGTAAGAAACCTTCTCAAAGTAAGAGTTAGGTTAAGAAGCTTGGTAATTATAATTAAGTTGTATAAATATGATTAGGAATTACTTGCTCAATATAAAGGTAAATAGAACAGTACTTAAGTAGAGGTTAGAGTTCAGAAACTTGCCTTGCGTATAGGTTAAACCGTAATAACTCGATTCTCAATATCCTATACACATGTCATCATGACATAATTAGTTACTACATGTACTCCGTACATAATTAAGTACATATTTCATGTATGGCTTAGCTTTAATCATATAGTCAAGTCACACTATTAATGCAATAACATAACTCATTAATTGTTAATAATATTCTCACTCTTGGTACTATAACACCACAATATAAAAATCACATTTTCACAGTCATAACATTGCACCTTATCAACAATTACAGATTTTGAATAATTAAAACACACTTTCTGGACAACACTGTTGATCGGCGCGGCGCTGGCGTTGCGGCGCGAGACACAAGCCTGAGATAGGCGCTGGGCGCGAGACCTGGCGCTGCAGCGCGAGAGTTGGCGCTAAGGCGCCAAATTACAGTTCCAGGCGCGAAGAACACAAATAAAGCTAATTTAGCTTACAACTTACTTACTACCAACCAATTTAACACGTATAATTTACACAGACTTCACAGAAACATATCTTAAGGTCTCTAACATATTTTTACCCATATAAATAACTTAAAGATCAAATTTAAAACCTTTGAATTCCCTGTTCTATGCAAAACTCTATTTTTGACATCCTTAACAAAATTAACACTGTGATCACCGTTGTACACCAAATTAACTCATTCAAACTACGTTCTTTTCGTTACTTACTGAATTAATACATTCAAGGTTTAATTCATAGATTAGTTTACAAATTAAGTACCAAATTTGGTACTTTCATAAGCCATATATATAAACATACACTGTAAACCACTTTTCTTTCTTTTGAACTTAATTAGCACACTAATTCCTTGTCTAAATGTTAATTCTAACATCATAATTACACACAAATTCACTAATTCAGTTTCTATAACTACAATTCATCAAACATACAATTACAGAAAATTTTGAAACTCATGAATGAACATAAACTTTTCATAAACGTGAACTTGAGTTTTAGAAATTATACCTTCACTTGCTTGGAGATAATCTTTGATAAAAACACAGAGAATTGCTTGAAAATCTCAGGAATCCTCTCTCAAACTCTCACAACTTCTCTGTAAACTCTCTTCTTTTTTCTTTGTCAGGCTTAGGCCAAACCCTTTTTACGTAACACAAACTAAAACCAACACACAAAATAAACTAAACGTCTAAAATTGACATTTTAATAAGTATAGTAATAAATTATCAGTTATAAAATATATTTTATTTATTATTTTGATTTATTTTATTTATATTATTTATTATAATTCAAATTCAAAATTCAAAAGTCATAGAGCTTTGTTTGGGAAAAATACTTTTAAAATAAAGACTTATTGTCTTTAAGTCTTGTTTGAGTAAATCCATTTAAAACTGCTTTAATTTATTTTAATAAATCAATAAACATACTAAATAAATTTCCCACTTAATCCAAATATCACAAAATTATAATCACATTATAACTTTATTTAATAAATTAGCATATCACCTTAAATTATTAAATTAAAACAACAATATAGCATTTCATGCTATCTTTAACAACTCTCTAATTTAATTATTAAATTAGAATATTATCTCATAATAATTAATTTCCTTACCTCATAAATTATTTATTTAACAAATAAATAATCAAATCAAATCAAATTCAACAAATATTTATTCAACAATAAACTCATCAATTAAAATATTTATATAATCTAATAAATATTTGGAACTACAATTTAAAATTCTGGATTGTTACATCTCGACTTATGGTATGCCGGGTCTGTCCTTGTTCAGCAGGGTAGAGGTTTACCCCATCAATTAATCTCTTCACGGCCGTACGCAGAGCATAGCCCATCTTGTTCATCTTTCTTCTCTTACACCTCACTTCATCCTCTAGATAATTAGCCCGATCATTAGCTCCTTCCCACTTCTCCTCAAAGTGGATCTTATCCATCACCTCCATCTCTAGCTGAGTACGAAGTGCTTCCTTCTCAGCCTTATCACTAAGCTCCCTCTGCTCAGACTCTTCTAGCTTCCCCGCCAACTCTACATTCCTAGCCACTGATCGGTGAAACAAAGTTTCCATCTGGATCCCTGCCTCCTTACGGTGAGCAATCTCCATCTCCATCTCCTGCATCACTAATTTCCTCTGGTGGTTCTCGTCCCTCAATTTCTGGAACTCAGACTCCCTTTCCCTAGCCTCATCCTCTAATTCCTCCACTCTACATCCCAACTCCAAAATATGTTCCTCATATTCTCCCAACATCCGATGTAACGAATGTGATTTTTATAATTAATTAAAATATTTATTTGAGCTAGATAAGTATTTTAGTTGATTTATTTATTGAATAATAAATATTTGATGTTGGTTGTTATGGCTTAATTTAATTAAGCGCTATATTTTGATAGATAATTTTATAATTGATGTGCATTTTATTATTAAAGTTTAATTGATTTTACTAATAAAATAACTTTAAATTATTTAAGTGTGATTTTATTAATTAAGTGTATGTTAAATAATTATTCAATTGATGTGTATTTTATTACTTTAATGTTATAGAAATATTCTAATTTAATTAAATAATTAAATTAGAAGATTTGTAATGGGTTAAATAAAATTGCAATTATTTTGGTTAAATAGGAATTATAATTAGTAAGGTTTAATTGAGTTTATTACTAAAATAAGTAATTATTTAAGTGTGACATTAGAAATATGTTATAGGTCATAGTAAAGTAATAATAGTATATAATGAATAGCCTAACCATTGGGTTGCTTAACTAATGATGGAAAAGTGACGTTATGCTACTAAGATGACTTAATGTGATATTGGTCATGCATGTAGGAGTTTTGTAACATAAGCCTTATGCTATTAGTGTGGGTTACTATTATATTAATTAATTACATAACTATTACCCAAATGAGGAGTTACACATAAAGAAATCCTAGACTTTTTTAGAGCAAGAGTCTTGGTGGAAGAGAGAAATAGAGAAATTGAGAGAGATAGAGAGAAATTGAGAAATTGAGAAATTGAGAAATTGTGAAATTGAGAGAGATAGAGAGAAATAGAGGAATCGAGAGAAGCTAGAAGAAGAAGAAGAAGCTAAAAGACGGTAACTTCTAAACCCTTGTTTAATCTTTGATTTTTTTGGTAGATTTGTGTTTTAGGGTAGTAGATCATACTTATTCTTGTTTGTATTAGTTTAATCTTGGATTATCAAGAATCAAACAAGAGGATTCAAGAAAGAAAATGAAATTGAAAGAAAATTTGAAGAACAAAATTCGTAGGTTTTGAATAATTGTGGACATATCTTGTGAAATTCATACATCTTTGGATATAATGAGTTAGAAAGCGAGCCTTATATCAAATCGAAGCTATGGAAGTAACCTATATTCTGAAAGTGGAATCACATGAAAATTCCTTGTAGATTTCTTGCAGTGTCTATTTTAGTAAGGCTGGTCCAAAGGGAAAACAATATGCCCAGAAAATCAAAAGTGTTACGGTTTTTGACTTTGAAAAATTCATAAAAATTCGTGTGTTTTGAATCTGTAGAAACTTTAAACTGAAAGGTTGTAGATATGAAAGTTTACTAGCCAGGCACGCGAGATTGGGCCATTTTATGGACCGGATCATTTTCGAAATAAATTATTTAGTAAGGTTGTCTAGAAAATGAAAATTTCTGGACTAGTTGATGAAATTGCAGAATCTGTTTTAGATGGATAAGGGTCTGACTTTAAGGCCTAGATGAGGTTGTAGTTCACTGTGTAAGGGTTAATTCTATATAAGAAGGAACAAAAACGGACATGTAACGAAGGAGTTACGTTAAAAAAAAAGAAAAGAAAACAACGTTTTGTTAAAAAAATTGTGAAGATGAGTTTTATAAATCTATTTGAATTAAGATTTTGGGTGATGGTATATTTTGATGATTAACAATATGTTTTGACATATGTAATGAGTATAGATATGTGTTATCACATTATATGCATAATTAACCATTTAAGATGAGTTGAGATAAGTTAATGTGTGCACATAACGTGCTAGATAAAATGCCTAAGAGTAATAGTGTTTCTAAACTATGGTATACAAAGTGTCTAACTAATGACTAATATTGGATGTTATATGCATCTAAGTATGAAAAGATGATAATACAAGAACAATAATGGAAAGAAATCGAAAAGGGCGATTTTTGATTTTTGAAGGAAAAGTAAACATGTAAACAATATGTTGAATATGCATTTTTGAAACCAAAGTGGTATAATAAAATGGTGTGATATACGTACATTAAACTACAAGTGCGATAGTCTAGCATGTGTTATGATGAAAATGAAAATAAAATTGAGTTGCATATAAAACATAGTTAGATGTCTATAAATACATTGTAAAAGATAATAAGATAAAGTAAGGTCTTTGAATGAATTTGACCATGAGATCGATTATTGATTTTGTTTATTATCAATCTCACATACAGTGTAGGTTATGCAAGGACGCGAAGTATTAGCGTGTTGGTAAAACGCCGGTAAAAACAAGTCTTTCAGTTCCTTTTTACTATGTGAACTTGATGATGAACTGCTTTAAAATTTTATTGTATGATGTATTATATATGTCAAAAGTATGAAATGTGAAAGTCAATATATGACTATGATGATTAAGCTATGAATGTTGATTGAGTAAGGAACTCAATCTTTATAGTTGTTATGTGATCTACAATATGTATGCTATGTTAGTTTTATGATTATTCTTGTTTGTTGAGAATGTTATTATTTGCTATGTGATGCATGAAAATTGTTAGATTTTGCTGAGCTGTCGAGCTCATTCTTGCAAATAACCATTTTTACAAATTCAAGAATTGAAGGTAACTCTATGTGCTACTTGATTGATATGGATCAAAAGTGATACATGAAGATTTAATATCTTAGCCAAGTTGTTATTCTTGTAAACCATGTCTAATGTTTTGGTAAATGTATTAATGTTGTATTGTAATATCGTTTTGCGATGTAAACTCTTGTAGTATTAAAATGATTCTGAGATATTTAGATGTAAAGGTTGAAAGTTTTGGGAACGAGAATAGTTTGTAATAGAAAATTTTAATTGTTTCGCAAATTTCAATGGTTGTATTATCGTTTAATGATGTAAAATTAGAGGTTGAATGTATTGTTAACGACCGAAGTCGAGAATTAAATTCTTTAAATTTTTGGAGACGTTACATCCGACCCTCAAAAGTAGCCTTGTCAGAGTCCTCCATGGGTTCAGGTTCCTCCTCCACAGGCTCCTTCTCCGGATCAAACTCCTCAAGTAAAGGCTCCATCTCCTCCTCCTCATCATCATCCTCATCAATAGGGGCCACTACTGATATGGGCACAACTATCAATGGTGCCTCATATACCACGTAGATATCACGCGGCTCCTCCTCTACTACTCGGCTAGGTCCTCCCATGTCAGTCATTCTACAATCACCAACATAAGACAAGACAAAAAATAACTCCATTAGAATGTTAAATAACATAAGTTCAATGTATAGAATGAAGTTATATTCTATAACACACTAAGTCACTTTCTAGGAAAACTCTATATGAGTCTCATCCCTTTCTAGGTTCTAAGTTCTCCTAAGTTATAATCTAAGGACTCTCGTTCCTACGGTTTATAACTATATCTTTGATACCAACCTGTGACGCCCCCAAATTCGGACCGCCACTTGGTCACTCGAATTCGGTTCATCACGTGCTCATGGTAATATAATAGTAACTATAATTACACATTCACAACGAAAGATCTAGTCTAGAATAATATACAATAATTTATTATAATCATTCCCCCAAGTCTCGTAACCTACAGTACTTAATAGATTGCATAATAATATCGAATAAAGACTTATTACATAATCCTACTTAAGCTTAAACACAGTCTGCAAACAGTCTTAATACAACAGAATAGTCTTAAACATAAAGGAAAAAACTAGTCAGTAGCCTTGCCCTTGTCTTTTCCAGAGACACTTCCATGTTCCGCCTTAACTGAAAGGTTTTAAATAAGCAAGAATGAGCACAAATTTCCCAGCAAGTAATATACAACAAGGGAAATGAGTATTATATCACGAGTTTGAAATATCGAAGTATCATCTCTAAGATAGTTCAGGGTTTCAGAATAATATCATGAATAACGAATATCAACAATTCTTGAATCAAATCCTTTGGAATATGAAACGATAATTCAATAGAGATCAATAGATATGAATTCAAAGGCTATCAACGTATCCAACTAGATAAAACGATTTATATTGAGCAGTCACTAAGGACTATTGAACATATACTAGAATTATCAATATTAAACTGATAACCCAAAAGAAATAAGTACGATAGATGATCAGTCTACAATACTCTATGTATTGCATAACACCACAGTAATATTCACGCGTGTGTTGGGGCTTCCAACAATAAACACTCCCCTTACCATAAGGGTTCTTCAACTCAGTTTTCAAGATTTCCGCACTAGTTAATTGGTTTGGACAGTTTTATAAACATGCATATAGTCTAGCTGAATCGAATGGCATAAACACTTTCACAATATTCAAGAACAATACCAAGTTCAACATGAATAATAGTTTTCACAAGAGTTTAAACATACTAGCTCAATTGAACGAGTAAGTAAGATAACTTGAATTCAAAGAGATAAGGTTTAGATAGTTGCTTACGATATTCGTTGAATAAAGTAATGCAAGGGTTTTGGATACTTTCCTCAAGCGTAGTTTACCAAAGTAAAGCTTAATACCCTCTTTCGAATCCTAACATAATATAGTTACGCGTATAGGATATCCATTAGTTATATAAACTCATATAGGTAAGTTCAAACGTACACATAAACGTCTAACATACAACATCACCTATCCTATATTTTTATAGCACAAATCAGATTGTAAGACATCACAATTTCAAACAACGTATCATTGCTTTATATCTTGTAAACATTCTTTCAGACTTAACATTTGAAAGTCATAATTAACATTCATCTCTATCACATAGCATGCTTCTTAACACATTACATAACATAGTGGTCATATAGTACAAGTTAAAGTAATCATATAACATGCCTTGAATTTCCAATCAAAAACATAAACTATTCTTGACTGTAGGATGGCGCAACTGCGCCCTGTCTAGGCTAAGCGATGGCGCAGCTGCGTTGTCCCCTGGCCAATGGCCAGACCAGGGTTGAGCTTTGAACATCCTATTTTTGCCTAACTTTAACACACCTATGCACTTATACTTTAACATACATACATGTTAGAGGTTCTCACATAAGCATATGACCATTCTTGAGCTTATTTTTACAAGTTTTAATTTGCAACTTACATGGTATTAAGGAATAGAAAAGTTATGTGGTTACCAAGCTTTATAACTTGGCTATATGTCTACATAGTGGTCACATAATCTATTAATACTCATGCTTATAGTATTCATATTGTTTCAACTATCACCGTTTAACACTTTGAATCATGCTTTAAACTCATGTTTGGTTTAGTTATAATCATGTTCAATACATATGAATCATGTCTAGGGATATTATAGACATAACATGACATCTTAACCCTTTAGAATCTAGATATTCATGTGATGCAACTAGATTTTGAAAATATGTTCAAGTTTTCTTTTGAAACCATTTTAAACTTGAACTATGCAATTTAACACATACAAGACAACTTTAAAGCTCTTATCATGTGTAGTTAAGTCATGTTATCATCTTTTCAAGATCAGAATGTATATCATATAGCATTTATGCACCTTAGTTCTATTATACCAAGTTTTATCAAAAAAACTTCTTTCACACAAGGCCTAACGAGTTTGATCATGAACAAAGGAACTATGTACACTATAGCATACTCATTTATGTTTGAAATCAGTCAAGTGTGTAGACTACTAAGCTCAAAATTTGCAAAACATAATTTCAACAAAGTTTATTTTCAAAACTTAAAGTCCTTGTTAGAGATCTTCTACTAAATCATGTTGGACATTTCATAACTCATAAGGAAGCTTTATAACATATGTTATACCTATTTTTCACGTATACATAAGTCATAATACCATATTAGCAACAACCTAGCATAACAGAATCCAGCAACTGGTTCTGAGGTACGGCACAGCTGCGCTGCACCCTAGTATAAACAGGGCGCAGCTGCGCCACGTCAAAATTAGAAGTAGTAAGCAGACTCTGTTTTACAAAGTATCAACCAACTTGATTTCTAACGATTTAAGCTTGTTCCAAACCAACATTAAAGAGTTTATACATGCAAGTAAACTTCTTAAACACATTATAATATGTTAATTCATATTAATTGACATAGAAATTCAAGTAATTTCAAGAACTAACCAAGACACATTTCAAGAACATAACTAGAGTTTATACCTTCTCAAGCTTGAATTGGACTCCCTACACTCTGAGTATGCTTCTATAATATCTCAGCAACTTAAACTCTCCAATTTGGACTTATCAAACAACTTCTAGCAACACAAAAACTGAAATTGGAGCTTATATTTATAGAAGAAACTTGGACTAGACATTGGCATTACACTAAGGTTGGAGTTCATAGTGTAATGGAAGAAAACATTGGTTAATTGAGAGTGGTTTAACAACCCACCACCAGCCATTGTCTTTGCAATCATCACCTATGCCTAGCCATTTGGAAAATACGTAAACTAGATTTTAGATCACTGTTCATGTAATTTTGTGACACTCAATTTGGGACAAGAGAAAAAATCTCAGCAACTTATTATTCTAAGGCTTGGTTTGGTTCTTTTAATTACCAAAATGTAATCTTAATGTACAATTGTTACCATATTAGGAAATTAAGGATTAATTATATACTCACATCATATAATCCATGTACATTAAATACACGCAATAAAATATCGCAGTTAGGCATTATTGTCCGGGTATCCCCCATAGTTATTTTTACTACTCACATAACCACATTATATCATTATTTAATATTAATATTTATTTAAACATCTAATTTCTTTCTCAGTTTCTAGAGTACACAAATATTTTAATTATCTTTGTATTACAACTACATGGGATTTCATTATACTACTAGGTACCTCATGTCATTAAAATATACTCCTATCATATGGTTTTATTAATATCACACATATTACATAAGTGTTCCATTTCATTGCTACAAAAGAAAACTAATTTTCTCCAACTAATCATTAGCGCAACTGCGCCAGTTTGTACTGCTGGGAGGGCGCAGCTGCGCCGGACCCTGGCAGTACCAAACTAGTTTAGCTTCAAGCCAGTTCCAACTTCTATCGCCATACTAGTTTTACATGACATAAATTAACATCCACGTGAGTGATATTACTAATCTAAGAGTGTATTCATTCCTTATATGGAATCACAGAATCATACACGATTAATCTTCCTCTCGGTTGAATCGCTTAAATTTCCCTTCTTATGCCACACAAGGCATTACTCAATTCTCATCACAACTTCATACTTATAACTTCAATTTACACAAATTGAATCACTTATCTTATCATACATCAACATTTATATTCTAATAAATATTTATTTTCATTAATATATTCATTTAATAAGATGTAGAAATTCTCGGGTATTACATGCCCCATAGTTATCATGTAAAAAAGTTGGGTTAATAATTAACCGTGTCAGAATTTTTTCACTTAACGGCGTTGTGGAATTATAAGTGTAAGACCCCAACTTTTTATGAATAAAGATTTAATTTTCTCTAAATAACATTTTGAATATTAAGGTGGTTATTTAATAAATGTTATAGTTGTGGGTGATATGTGCAAATTTTGCAAAGTAAGCAAGTTGTCATAAAATATTCGTTTGGTCGGGGAATATCCTTTTTGTCGGGAAATATTCGTACGACGACGCAATCATTGGTGGACCACATAACGAAATAACTGTCGAATATAGAAAGCGACAGAAATAACCTTTTTATAAAAAAATAACGGCAAAACTTTTACCGTTAACTGTTGAAATACCCGGTGATAAAAGTACAGTAATACGCGTGGTTGCACAGTAGCACACGGTATTGCACAGTATTTCTGATTATTGATTCTTACGTAAGAAGTCACTCAGTATTCAATAATTGCCACAGTAGTTGTTGTATAGTATCTCATATCATTGACTTAATAATTGTTGCAGTAACATCTGCACAATATTTTATATTATTTAAATAATATTATTAGGGTTAAATGCTTTCTAAGTCATTGCACTTTACACCAACTTATAAATGGGTCACTGAACTTTTTTTTTCTTACAATCAACTCACTGTACTCAACTTTTCTAACATAAAGTTAAAAAAACCGTTAAATACTTTGACTTTAACGGAAAAAGATAGCTAACCTGCTGAGTTGTCCAAAAAAAACTGATGTGACGTCTTTGTGTGACGTGGCAGTGATTATGTTGATTTGGAGGAAATTTTTTATGAAGAAAATAAAAAAATGCCCCCACCCGCCCCCTAGTTCCGCCTCTGACTCTTCCCAATGGCCTAACAAGCACAAAACTCTATATCACCAAGAACCCACCTGATTATCTTTAACTCATAGTGCCACAAATGAAAAGCTTGTCAGTCGAACAAAAGTTATCTGCCCCGACGATATTATCCGTCCGGACGGAGTAATCCACGACATCGAGTGGTTACTAATCCCCCGATCTGTCCAGGAAGATTTCAATGCCCGGAGAAGTTTACTAATCCCCCGATATTGTGGTGGTTTGTTTCAGGATTTGGGTGGTGGTTTTCAGGTCAATGGGGGGCGGCGGCAACTGCGGCGGTGGATGAGGGTGGTGGTTCATGGTTAAGAGAGAGAAAGTGTGTGGTGGTGATTGAATTGCCTCAATTATATTTGCCATGTATTATAAAAATAATTAAAACTAAATAAAAATTGTGTCAATTATAGTTTTAATGTTCGAATTTGAAAAAATTTATAATTGTTTAATTTTTATAATTTCCTCAATTATATTTGTTATTAATATATTTGTTATTAATTATATAAAAAAATATTTTCTATTAATTATAAAAATAACTAAATATAATTTCCTCAATTATATTTGTTATTAATTATATAAAAAAATCTATTAATTACAAAATAACTAAATAACTCTTTTTATTTTTTAATTTCTACCATGTATTTTTTGCTAAATTTTCTAATTTTATTATATTATTCTTTCATTTCCCCTTAAATACATTTCACATTTCCCTTAATTTTAATTAGCATATTTTTGGATTTTGTATTTTATAAATGGCTTAATTATAAATAAAAGTTTATTTGATATTAATTGCAAAAATAATTAAATATAACTTTTGTAAGACCCCAAATTATTAATAAATAAAATTTAATTTCCACTATTTATTATTTTGAAATAGTAAGGGTTGAATTGATTAATGAGGTTAGTTATGGGTAAAATGTGTAAATATTTCAAATAAGCAAGTGGTTATAAAATATTCATTATTGTCGGGGAATACTCGTTTGGTCGTGGAATATTCTTCCTGTCGGGGAATATTCGTACGACGGCGCGGTCTTTTGTGGGCCCCATAACGGAAAGCGATTGGATGAAAAAATCGACAAGTATAAGTTATTTATAAATAACGGCGTAGTTGTTACCGTTAATATTGTTGGAATACCCGGTGGTTAAAACATAGTAATACGCGTTGCACAGTAGCACACGGTATTGCACCAATTATTGATTCTTATGTATGAAGGCACTACTCAATAATGGTTACATTAATTACTGTTTAGTATTTTATTTTATTGATTTAATAATTGCTACGTGGATATTTTATATTACTGTTGTTTCAATAATTGTCACTACACAGTATTTTTTATTATCGGAGCAATAATTCATATTATCTGAATAATATTATTAGATAACATTATTGGCAATGTCTAAAAAGTTCTATCTAAGGAGATGTTTGGTCACATAATTGCGCGCCAGTAAGGAGAAATCCTTATTGGAAAGCCCCCTCGTTCTTGGGAACAGTCTGGTTGTCAGTATTGTGATTCTGTAATATTATTTGTGAATAATTAACTATTGATTTATATGATGAGGAAAATATTAATTTTATGTGGATATAAATAGAGAAAATTTTTAAAGTGACAATTGTTAAAAATTGATATTTTATCTTCTTTGATAAAATAATATTTTATTATATTATTATAATATAATAATGATGATATTTTTACAATGAATGTGGGATATATGAGTATATGAGAAAAAAAGAGTATTTTGTTGCATTAAATGATTAACACATATTTTGTGTGTCGGTAGACCCCATTTCTTGACTGAAATTTGATTATAGCCTGTAAAATCGTCTGTTTATGGATTTCGGTCAATTTCTCTTTAGAATTTGGAAAAACTTTCTTCTGTAAAGTTGTAGAGAATTTAATTTCCTATAAAAAATTGCAAGATTCGAATTTTCTGATAAAAGGGCTATTTATTATGAATTATTGAAGTCCTGAAGTTCCGAAATAATTAGTTTTTGAAAGTTTTAATTATTTTTAATTAAAAAAACATTTTTTTGGTTTTTGGTGGCCGAATTCAGATGGTCAAGGTGGGCTAAGGAAAATTTTATAAATATATTATTATTATATTAGATTTTCTGCTTTTGTGTTCTAAGCATTTTTCTATAAATAGGGTGCTGAGGTTAGAATTGAAAATCACACCAGAAACTGAAATCTTCTCTCTCTTTCTCTCTCTATATTAGTGAGCGTATTCTTGTGAGTATTTTAATACTTTGAGTGTTGCTATACGGTGCAAGTTCAAGTCATAGCCTATATCTGGCGTTTCAACTAGAAGTATTGTCTTTACGAGGTAAGGGATGCTATTTTTTCTTAAATGATATTATTTCTTCAATATCATTATGCCAAAATGTTGGTTGTAATTTTTTTATCAAATTTGGAACTTTTTCATGTCGGGGTTACTATTCACGAGTTACTATTCACGAATACTATTCATGAAGCATGATGATTTTTTTTGTGAAATTTCTTCCTTTTAGTGTCGGAGTTACTATTCATGTATACGGCACTATTCACGTATACGGCACTATTCACGAATACGGCACTATTCACCGAAAAATGAAATTTTCTTCTTTTTGTCCAAAATATCTATTCTAGATACTAGCTTTGATTGTATCCATGTTTTGATCATTCTTGAATTTTACTCCACTATGATTATTTATGAGGTATTTTTGGACATGAAATAGCTAAAATACGAATCCTTAATATTTATTCTTTTGTTTCACTGGATTCATTTTCTTTAAAAATATTTTTCATCATCCTCAGTCCTAAATGATGATGTTACTGAATATCTTTGGCATGTACTGGAAATATGAATGATTTTCTGATGAATATCTTTGGCCCGTAGTGCAAAGATGAACAGGTGTTTAGATGAACATGACCAACTGGTGAATATCTTTGGCTTGTAGTGCAAAGATAAATATTTAATTCCAGATATATATTGATTGATGTTACAGGGATAAAATATCGACGACGAACTTTTAAATTCATATATAGAAGATAGCAGTTTGCATTCTCTACTTAACTCTTCTAATGAATTATTATTTTCCGCTGCGAATATTGATTTAAAACATGTTGTCTATTGTATTCTATTAGATTTTTCCCTGTTGAAGACTAACGATAATTTGTTATGTATTATCTTTGTCATAATGTTCTTTACTGGGCTAGTTGAGCTCACCCTTTTTCTTGTTGTTCCATTTTTCTTTTCAGGAGGCGAGAATGTAGCGAGTATTAGTCGGGGTATGGAATGATGGTTCTAGAAGTTATTTTAGTAGTCCTCACCATTTTTGTGAAATAATGTATCAATAATTGTAATGAGGACTTATTTGAGTGTGGATATTGTCTAGATGACAATATTTGTATTTAAACTCACAGTTCTTATATTGTAATAATAAAGATGTAGTTGTTTCTGTACTATATATTTTGGCGACTCATAATGGGTGTTGTATGCCTATTTTGGGGGCGTCACAGTTGGTATCAGAGCTTAGGGATATGATCTCTGGCGGATATCGGGGAATAGAACTAGGAGGGGAGAGACGAGTAAATCCTTCGCTAGTGTGTCCTACCTAAGCTTATTTGTTGGTCGGTCATAATATAGGGGTATTATGTGATTTGTTAATTTGTTTAATTAACCCTTGTTTTATGGCAATATTTGAGAATGTCGACTGAGAATGTTAATAGTGGAGTAAATGAAACCGTGGAGACGCCTGTACTCACCAACGAGGAGAACGTGCAACAGGCTGGCAATGTTCCTCCTGTGAATAACACCAATGAGCATATGATGAACGATGGGATGTTTAGAAGCTTTTTGCAGTTCATGCAAAATCAGACGAAGGAGACTCGTGTTCAAAATACAGGAGAAAATGATAGTAATTCACGGTTTATCACAGCCAAGCAATTCAAGGAGTTGGGACCACCAAAATTTAAGGGAAAGCCAGATCCGATCATGGCGGAAACGTGGGTCAAGCAAATTACCAAGATATTTGATGTCTTGGGATGCACGGAGGAACAGAAGGTTCCATTCGCCACCTTTATGTTCTGTGGCGAGGCAGACTACTGGTGGGAGTCTGTGAAACGGACCCAACCTGCCGCAGTCAGCATGTCTTGGGAAACGTTTCAGAAACTTTTCAACGAAAAATACTTTCCTGAAAGTATTTGCCATATAAAGGAGGTAGAGTTTATTAGACTGGAGCAGAATAACATGACGGTGTCCCGGTACGAGGCAAAATTTGCAGAGTTGTCCAGGTTTGCACCTCATTTGGTGAAGAATGAGGAACGTATGACGCGGATGTTTTTGAGAGGTTTGAAACCCGACATACGTCAATATCTCATTTCTCATAAATTTTCTCTCTATTCAGATGTTGTCAACAGGGCTCAATTATTAGAGCGAGATAACGAGTACGGTCAACCGAGGGATCACAACTAGGATCATATTGGTGACAGCAGTCATCAGAACAGCGATAACCAGCGTAGAAAGAAAAATACGGACAAGAACGGAAACCACTCTGGTGGTAATCGTGGCCATGAAAATAGAAGAAGCGAGTCGGGAGGAGATTTTAAAAAGAGGAGATTCAACAATGACAATACGAAGACGTCAGCACCAGCAACAACTGGTTCCAAGGGAGGAGAACGACCACCGGTCATATGCTATAAGTGCGAAAAAGAAGGACATATCAGCCCAAACTGCCCACAACAGTTTAAGGTATGTTATAATTGTGGAAAGGAAGGACATATCGCTCGAGATTGCATTGTAGCGAAACTAAGTCCAGTGGGGATGGTGACTCAAAAAGCTATCCCAGAAAAGTTAAAGTCAACGGTTCTTGGAAGAGCGTTTGTCGTGACTGGTCAACATGTGAGGAACCCAAACGAGGTGATCACGGGTAAGCTAATCATAAATTCATGCGAAGTTTATACCTTACTTGATACCGGTGCTACCCATTCATTTATTTCTCCTGCTTATGCTCAATGTTTAAACTTGACTCGTGGAGACTCAGTTAGGAGAAACTTTCATCACATCCACTGTTTATAAATCTTGTTTGATCCAAGTTGGCACCATCACCTTACCTGTTGACCTTATCTCTTTAAAGATACTTGCATTTGACGTGATTTTAGAGATTGATTGGTTAACTACTCATCATGCCAAAATTGATTGTTTTTCGTAAGGTTGTTAGTTTTCATATTCCTAACCAACCTGTTGTACGAATTCAAGCAACTACGCCAGTAAAATCAATCACTGTTATATCAAGTCATAAAGCTATTAGTTTATTAAAAAACGGATGTCAAGCTTTCTTAGCCCATGTTATGGATTTGAATAAAGACACGTCATATTTGAATAATATTCCTGTTGTTATTGACTTTCCTGACGTATTTCCTGAAGAACTTCCCGGTCTACCCCCGGAACGTGAAGTTGAATTCTTTATTAATCTTGAACCTAGTACAAAGCCCATTTCTAAAACCCCATATCGAATGGCTCCTATTGAACTTCAGGAGTTAAAGGTCCAACTACAGGAGTTGTTGGACATCGGTTTTATTCGTCCTAGTACATCTCCTTGGGGTGCTCCTGTTTTATTTGTAAAGAAGAAAGACGGGAGTATGCGACTTTGTATCGATTATTGGGAATTAAACCATGTCACTGTCAAGAATAGGTATCCGCTACCTCGTATTGATGACTTGTTTGACCAGTTACAAGGAGCACAATTCTTTTCAAAGATCGATCTTCGTTCTGGATATCATCAGCTGAAGGTTAAAACTGAGGATATTCCGAAGACTGCCTTCAGAACTCGGTACGGGCATTATGAATTCCTAGTCATGTCTTTTGGATTGACTAATGCTCCTGCCGCTTTCATGGATATGATGAACCGAGTATTCAAGGATTATTTGGATCAGTTCGTTGTTATCTTTATTGATGACATCCTCATATATTCCAAAAGCCATGAAGATCATGAGCACCATTTGAAGCTGGTACTCCAAAGGCTACGTGAAAACAAGCTATATGCTAAGTTAAAGAAATGTGAGTTTTGGCTTGAGGAAGTAGCATTACTTGGGCACGTGGTGTCAAAACATGGAGTATCTATTGACCCAGCGAAGATTGAAGCAAAACAAAGTTGGGAGCAACCAAAGACGGTGACCGAAGTACGTAGCTTTCTGGGCTTCGCTGGTTATTATCGGAGATTCGTGGAAGGATTTTCTCGAATCGCTACTCCATTAACTCAGCTGACTCAGAAAGATATCAAATTCGTATGGAGCGAGAAATGCGAGGAGAGTTTCCAAGAGCTTAAGGGGAGACTCATTTCGGCACCTGTTCTGACAATACCATCTGGTTCGGATGGATTTGTTATCTACAGCGATGCTTCAGGCAAAGGGTTAGGATGTGTTCTCATGCAACGTGGGAAAGTCATAGCCTATGCCTCGCGACAACTTAAAGAATATGAGAGGAATTATCCTACTCATGATCTAGAGTTGGCAACAGTCATTTTTGCATTGAAGATACGGAGACACTATCTATATGGGGAGAAAATGGAGATATATTCAGACCATAAAAGTCTCAAATATTTCTTTACTCAAAAAGAACTCAACATGCGGCAACGACGTTGGCTCGAGCTGTTGAAAGATTACGACCACACTATTCAATACCATCCTGGAAAAGCAAACGTGGTAGCTGACGCGTTGAGTAGAAGATCATATGCAGGAACAAGTGCGATGATGTCAAGTATACGCGTAGAACCAACTTTAATCGATAAAGTTAAAGTTGCTCAAGCCACAGACCCGGAGCTAATGCATATGAAGAAGAAAGTGCAAGAAGGTGCTATTCCAGAAGCAAGAATCGATGAAGAAGGAATACTTCGAGTCCACTCCAGACTTTGTGTTCTTAACGATTCTGATTTGAAGTACTAGATCATGATGGAGGCACACAATACGCCATTTGTAATCCATCCTGGAAGTACCAAAATGTATCGTGATCTTCGACATACATTTTGGTGGAACAATATGAAGAGAGAGATTGCAAAGTCTATCTCGAGGTGTTTAACTTGTCAACGTGTAAAGGCAAAGCATCAAGTGCCAAAGGGTCCATTGCAACCACTTGAGATTCTGAAATGGAAGTGGGAACACATTACCATGGATTTTGTTATAGGTCTTCCCACGGTTTCTCAAGTCATAAATGCTATTTGGGTTATTGTTGATAGATTAACCAAATCTGCTCATTTCTTGCCGATACGGGAGACTTATTCCCTTGAACGTCTTGCTAGTATGTACGTGAATGAGATTGTGAGGTTGCATGACATGCCAGTATCCATAGTTTCGGATTGTGACCCAAGATTCACTTCAAGATTTTGGATTAGCTTGCAAAAAGCAATGGGCACGGATTTACAATTTAGTTCGACATACCATCCTCAAACGGATGGACAATCAGAAAGGACTATTCAAACTCTTGAAGATCTATTAAGACTCTGTGTCCTAGACTTCATAGGGAGTTGGGATAAGTATTTACCATTAGTGGAATTCTCCTACAACAACAGTTATCAGGAAAGTATAGGTGTGGCTCCATTTGAAGTATTGTATGGACGAAAGTGTCGCTCTCCAGTATGTTGGGATGAAGTGGGAGAAGCAACGTTGTTGGGACCAGAGTTGGTACGTATGACTACAGAGAAGATCCAAACAATTCGACAACGTATACAAACGGCACAGGATCGACAAAAGATTTATGCGGATCTTCATCGAAAGGACGCAGAGTTTGATATTGGGGATCATGTATTGTTGCGTGTGGCTCCATGTAAAGGAGTTACAAGATTTGGAAAGAGAGGAAAGCTCAATCCACGATTTATTGGTCCATTTCAGATTCTTGACCGAGTAGGAAATGTGGCCTATAGACTCGCGTTACCTCCAAGTTTGTCTCGTGTTCATAACGTTTTTCATATATCTGTGCTTCGTAAATATGTGAAGGACCAAACCACGTTATTGAGTTAGAACCGGACGAGATAGCCGAAGACTTAACGTACGAAGAGGTACTTGTCAAGATCTTGGATAGGAAGGAACATGTCCTACGCACGAAGGTCATACCACAAGTTAAAGTTTTGTGGAGAAACCATGCTATTGAAGAAATGACCTGGGAGTTGGAAACGGAAATGAAAGCGAGGTATCCTCATCTTTTCAAAATACCAGGTACGTATGTCAATTTCGAGGACGAAATTTCATATAGAGGGGAGGTTGTAAGACCCCAAATTATTAATAAATAAAATTTAATTTCCTCTATTTATTATTTTGAAATAGTAAGGGTTGAATTGATTAATGAGGTTAGTTATGGGTAAAATGCGCAAATATTACCAATAAGCAAGTGGTTATAAAATATTCATTGTTGTCAGGGAATACTCGTTTGGTCGTGAAATATTCTTCCTGTCGGGGAATATTCGTACGACGGCACAGTCTTTTGTGGGCCCCATAACAGAAACCGATTGGATGAAGAAAATGACAAGTATAAGTTGTTTATAAATAACGGCATAGTTGTTACCGTTAATATTGTTGGAATACCCGATGGTTAAAATACAGTAATATGTGTTGCACAGTAGCACACAGTATTGCACCAATTATTGATTCTTACGTAAGAAGGTACTACTCAATAATGATTACAGTAATTACTGTTCAATATTTTATTTTATTGATTCAATAATTGCTACGTAGATATTTTATATTACTGTTGTTTCAATAATTGTCACAACACAATATTTTTCATTATCGGAGCAATAATTCATATTATCTGAATAATATTATTAGATAATATTATTCGCAATATCTAAAAAGTTCTGTCTAAAGAGAGGTTTGATCACATAATTACGCGCCAGTAAGGAGAAATCCTTATTAGAAAGCCCCCTCTTTCTTGGGAACTGCCAGGTTATCAGTATTGTGATAATGTAATATTATTTGTGAATAATTAATTATTGATTTATATGATGAGAAAAATATTGATTTTATGTGGATATAGATGGAAAAAATTTTTAAAGTGACAATTGTTAAAAATTGATATTTTATCTTCTCTGATAAAATAATATTTTATTATATTATTATAATATAATAATGATGATATTTTTACAATGAATGTGGGATATATGAGTATATGAGGAGAAAGAGTATTTTGTTGCATTAAATGATTAACACATATTTTGTGTGTCGGTAGACCCCATTTCTTGACTGAAATTTGATTATAGCCTGTAAAATTGTTCGTTTATGGATTTCGGTCAATTTCTGTTTAGAATTTGGAAAAACTTTCTTCTGCAAAGTTGTAGAGAATTGAATTTCCTATAAAAAGTTGCGAGATTCGAAGTTTTTGATAAAAGGGCTATTTATTATGAATTATTGAAGTTCCGAAGTTCCGAAATAATTGGTTTTTGAAAGTTTTAATTATTTTTAATTACAAAAACATTTTTTTGGTTTTTGGTGGCTGAATTCAGATGGTCAAGGTGGGCTAAGGAAAATTTAATAAATATATTATTATTATATTAAATGTTCTGCTTTGGTGTTCTAAGTATTTTCCTATAAATAGGGTGCTTAGGTTAGAATTGAAAATCACACCAGAAACTAAAATCTTCTCTCTTTTACTTTCTCTGTATTAGTGAGCGAATTCTTGTGAGTATTTTAATACTTTGAGTGTTGCTATACAGTGCAAGTTCAAGTCAGAGCCTATATCCGGTGTTTCAACTAGAAGTACTGTCTTTACGAGGTAAGAGATGTTATTTTCTCTTAAATGATATTATTTCTTCAATATCATTACGGCAAAATGTTGGTTAGAATTTTTTTTATCAAATTTGGAACTTTTTCATGTCGGAGTTACTATTCATGAGTTACTATTCATGAGTTACTATTCACGAGTTACTATTCATGAAGCATGATGATTTTTTTTTGTGAAATTTCTACCTTTTAGTGTCGGAGTTACTATTCACGTATATGGCACTATTCACGTATACGGTATTATTCACGAATACGGCACTATTCACCGAAAAATAAATTTTTCTTCTTTTTGTCCAAAATATCTATTCTGGATACTAGATTTGATTGTATCCATGTTTTGATTATTCTTGAATTTTACTCCACTATGATTATTTATGAGGTATTTTTTGGACATAGAATAGCTGAAATACGAATCCTTAATATTTATTCTTTTGTTTCACTAGATTCATTTTTTTAAAAAATATTTTTCATTATCCTCAGTCCTAAATGATGATGTTACTGAATATCTTTGGCCCGTAGTGCAAAGATGAACAGGTGTTTAGATGAACATGACCAACTGGTGAATATCTTTAGCCTGTAGTGCAAAGATAAATATTTAATTCCAGAAATATATTGATTGATGTTATAGGGATAAAATATTGACGACGAACTTTTAAATTCATATATAGAAGATAGTAGTTTGCATTCTCTACTTAACTCTTCTAATGAATTATTATTTTTCGCTGCGAATATTGATTTAAAACTTGTTGTCTATTTTATTCTATTAGATTTTTCCCTGTTGAAGACTAACGATAATTTGTTCTGTATTATCTTAGTCATAATGTTCTTTACTGGGCTAGTTGAGCTCACCATTTTCCTTGTTGTTCCATTTTTCTTCTCAGGAGGCGAGAATGTAGCGAGTACTAGTCGGGGTATGGAATGATGGTTCTAGAAGTTATTTTAGTAGTCATCACCATTTTTGTGAAATAATGTATCAATAATTGTAATGAGGAGTTATTTGAGTGTGGATATTGTCTAAATAACAATATTTATATTTAAACTCATAGTTCTTATATTGTAATAATAAAGATGTAGTTGTTTCTGTACCATGTATTTTGGCGACTCAGAATGGGTGTTGTATACCTATTTTGGGGGCGTCACAACTTTTATTTATTTTCTTATTTTTTGGCACACTTTTTAAATTTTTATTATAATTTAAATAATTTTTTCATTTTCTTCATAAAAAATTTCCTCCAAATCCATATAATCACTGCCACGTCACACAAGGACGTCACATCAGCTTTTTTTTGGAAAACTCAGCAGTTTAGCTGTCTTTTTCCGTTAAAGTCAAAGTATTTAACGATTTTTTTAACTTTGTGTTAGAAAAATCAAGTACAGTGAGTTGACTGTAAGAAAAAAAATTTCAGCGACCAATTTGTAAGTTGACGTAAAGTACAGTGACTTAGAAAGCATTTAACCTAATATTATTAGTTAACATTATTGGCAATGTCTAAAAAGTTCTGTCGAGGAAAGGGGTTAGGTTATATAATTGCGCGCCAATAAGAATAAATACTTATCAGAAAACTTGCTATTTATTGGTAATGATCTGGTTGTTAATATTTTGAGCTTATAATATTAATTGTGAATAATTATTATGTGGTGGATATTGGCTCAATTTTGATATAAATGAAGGAATTTTAGCATGAAACATTTGTTGAAAGTTTGACATATTTTTCTGTGGACTCACAATTATCTTCTCCGATAAAATATTCATTCAAATATATTATTATAATATTACATTATAATAGTATAATGTGATAATATAATAATATAATTTTTATAATTTACATGTGTAGGGGTTTCGATACAGAAACGCACAGCGAAAATTAAAATTTTAAAGCAATTTCGAAACCCTAAACAGGATCCATGCGAAAATCAATTAACTCAGTGTAAAGAGATTATACCGAATATGAAGATGCTTCTGAAACGCTTCGAATCTCCAACACAATTCCTCACGAAACTACGTCTCTATGGTATCCACATGAACGTCGCACGAACCGTCGCACGATTCTGCAATACAGGGACTTGCGGTACTAGCTACCAAAGGAACGGGATTTTTCGAAAGGTTTTCTCTCTAGTCTCTCTCTAAGAGCGGCTAGGGTTTTGAAGTTATGATTATTCTCCTAAATGGCTGCTATATATCATATATATAGTAGTTCAAAGGTATTAATCAAAACCTAATTTCATAAAATCTAAATTTATATATATATATATATATATATATATATATATATATATATGAATAAGCATGTGAATGTTATTCCTATTTATATATGATTTGATTATGATATATATGAATGAATATGCAAGTATGCTTGCATTAAGAAAAGCTATAAAGTCCTTTGATAGATAATAGAACTATATGTACAAGGACTTAGAATGAATTGATCAAGTATGTTAGGTTGACCCTACATAAGCAAAACAGCTTTGTAAAGTTCTTAAAAAGAAATGATGTACAAGGACTATAAACATAGAAAGATCAAGCATGTTAGGTTGATCTTATGATGTAATAGATAGGCTTGTCTGATCGTCGAGCACTGCACCAGAAATCGTAGTCTGCCAGGAGAGTCAAGGAAAACTCGAGAGCTGTCGAGGCAGAATCGTAGTCTGCAAGACAGTAGATCTCGGAGTTCGTAGACTGCCAGGAGAGACGAGGAAGGATCGTAGTGTGTCGAGTAGAACATTCTCAGGACCGAAGTCTGCTGAGGAAGTCATATTCAGAATCGTAGAGACAGCCTGCCTACGAGCCGACCGAACCTCTGCCGAAGCCAAGTCAGAAACATAGACTACACTCAGAGTCGTAGAGTCTACTGATGCCGAAGCCAAGTTAAGAACCGTAGATCACACTTTGAGTTCGTAGAGTCTGTTGATTACATGCAGAGACCGTAGTCAAGCAAGATCAGATAAAGACAACAAGCATAAGGCAGGAATCGTAGAGTGCCAAGATCTGATCTAGGATCGTAGTGTCTGCAAAGCCAAAGTTGAATCGTAGAGTGCAGAACTACGACCTCAACAGATGTGCTCACAATGCCAAGGCAAAATCGTAGAGCAAACACGATTCTCAACAAATGAGCACTCCTAGAATATCCAAAGGAACAAAGCCTCTGGTTGGCATTGCAAAGATACATCCCACCTAAAGGGAACCAGAGAGCACTCAATGAATGGCATACAAGCTAAACAAAAGATCTAAGCGCCAACCCAATCAGCATCAAGATTGAGTTGTGAAGCCATTCGAGATGAAGTCTTCCACAAGGAGATCAGAAGAAGACTTCAGTAACTGACTAAGGAAAGTCAGCAAGTGCAGTAGCTGTCAAGAAGATAGAAGACAACGATCTTGGAAGCTACCAGGATCGTAGTGTTTGCCAAACAAAGAAAGAACTGATGGAACGTGCACAGAGAAACTGGCCAGCCTCTGAAGAACAAGGCTAAAGTGATTAAGTGTAGGGTCAGTCCATTGATGATAAGTGAATGGGAGATCACTAGGAGAAAACGAGCTGGACGCGCCACAAATCTGAAGTGTCTTGCTATTCAGTAGGGGCCATATCAAAGGAGTCAAGCCATCAGTCTCTGAGAACAGTCAAAGCAAACAGAAGTATTGAAGCACTGCATGATATAAGGAAGAGGTGTTCTACATTAGAGATCCAATCAACACTCTTCAAGATCGTAGTGTTAACTCTACCAGTCAATGAGCAACACTCAACAAGACACTACGATTAGGTCCTCGAAGACATGCATCAGAATCGTAGAGTTCGAATAGCTGAAGACTAAAGCATTGGCAACGGTTCAATCTGAAGGGTAATATTCGGACTAGAACTTATTGATAGCATCGATGCAAAAGGACAACCTCTGATCGAGAAATCAGAAGGAGGAAATAAAGTCTTCTACCTGCCCAAGACATTAAAGTGACAACTCTAATGGGGTAGATGAAACAGTGGACTGCAATGTCAAATAAAGTATGACATGTCACATCAGCAGTCTACCTCTGTCAACTCGAGATCTGTGAAGACGTTTGAATAGCCTTCAACGGCTACTTTCCAACGAAAGGATTGGGAAGGAGTATAAATCAGAAGGAGCTGCAAAGATCGAGGGTAGCGAGAGTTGCCGAGTTTGGAGTAACGGTGGACTATTCTAAACCATGTGAAATAGTGAGTCCGAAGGCTCACTCTACGATCCACCAAGAACACTCAGAGACATGCAAAGGAAGTAGTAAAAGTGAGAGTTCTACTATGTAGAAGTGAGAGTTCAACTACAAGAAGAGTGTTCTGAACTGCCGAGAGAAAGAAGTGCATCATGTCATCTTGGTGTTCATCATGGGAAGACTCTAAGTATAATAGAGAAGAGCTCACAGTCATCTTGGCAAGTCCATCATGAGAAGACATCAAGTATCAAGAAGGGAGATCGCAAACACCATCATGGTGGCAAGCATGAGAAAGTTTCTAAGTACCTAGCAGAAGAGCTTACAGTCATCTTAGAAACCCATCATGTGCAGCCATCATGTATCAAAAGGAAAGATCTTCAAGGCAGTCATCAAGGGATCATCCGAAGTGGTTGAGTAACTGAAGAAGCTGAGCATCATGCAACACTCAACTTCACTTCAAGGATGATCACGCCAAGCTGCTAAGTATAGAAGATGTTCAGAGCATGAAGACATCTTAGCAGCTCAGCACCAACTCCAACAAATAAACAAACAACTCAACAGAAGCCGGGGCCTGAGGGGTCCTTGGCCGAAGGGACTAAATGAAGCCAGGGCCTGAGGGATCCTTGTCCGGAGGGACTAAACGAAGTTCCAAGCCTGCTGGGCTTGAAGAGTTCCTAGGGAACTAGAGGAGTCCCAAGGCTGCTGGCCTTGAAGAGTTCTTAGTGAACTGAAGTCTCAAGGCAGTTGGCCTTAAAAGAATCTTAGTGATTCAGGGTGCTGCCCTTCCTTAGTTGAAATCCTGCTAGTTGAAAGCAGAAGAGTGGATTAGGAGCTTGAGTCTCTGAACCACTTAAAACCCCTTGTGTCTTTTACATTATGTCATTTATATTATGTACTATAATTGCTATAACTGCTATGTATATTCTAATTTCTTACAACCTAACTAACTCTACGAACAATACATTTATGATTATGAATATATCAATGAAGGAGATCTTTTACTTATTCCGCTGTGCTTGAAAAGATTCTTATGTTTGTCATATGCTAAATTATGAGCAATACAAAGTAAACCAGAAAAGTATTTGAAATTAAAAAGGATCTATTCAACCCCCCCTTCTAGATCTATTGTGCCTACTGGGAACTAACAATTGGTATCAAAGCAGGTTCTCATGCTATATTCAAAAGCTAATCGCTTTGAGTCTGATCCCAGGCACAAACATTGTTCTAAACTTGGTTTAGTTGTAAGTAACTTGTTATATGCAGATGAGCTCACAAGTTGGAAATATTGTGTATATGTTAAATGTGTATATACACCTGAACCTGCTCAGAATGGTCCATGTTCTCGAATGCTACATCAACAAGACCAATCCTTGCTGTAACATTCTAGAATTTTAAAGTGTAATATTAAATATTTATTGATTTATATAAGTATTTAATGGATATGTTTATTGTTGAATAAATAATTGTTCAATTTGAGTTTATGTGGTGTAGTTATTTATTTGTTAAATAAATAAATAAATATTAAATATTAAATATTTATTTGCAATATTAAATATTTATTGAATTATATGATAAATTGAGTTGATGTGATTTAGTTATTTATTTGTTGAATAAATAATTAAGGAGATAAGAAATTAATTGTTATGAGATTATATAATAATTGAATTTAATAAGTAAGCTATGGAGCTTATAAGGATTAATCCATTTGTTTTATTTCAGTTTACCAAACAAGGTGTAAGGGTTAATGTGTTATTTTATTAAGATTAACCAAACAAGCCTTATGACTTTTGATTTTCAAAAAGATTTATAACTGATGTCAGTTAAGTTAGTATTATATTATATATTTAATATATCTATTATTACTACATACGTTATATTATTATACGTAAACTAGAGAAAGACTCAGTGGAAGAAAAAGAGAAGAAGAAGAAGAAAAGAGAAAAGGGAGAGAATTTGAGAGAAATCCTAACAGGTTTCGATAAAGGAATTGGAGAAAATGAATTGATAATCAAAAGTAACCATCATCTTCCTAATCAAAGGTAGGAGCTTAACCTTTTTCCTTAAAAAAAATTAGTTTTTCTTCTTCTTCCAAAAAGTCTTTGTGAAATTTTATAAAAGATAAATTGATGGTGTTTATGGTTATATGATAAATTATTGATTATAAGATGATTGCACGAGTTTGTATATATGATTATAGAATTATTAGTTCATGTATGTATGAGTTTTGTAAAG
The DNA here is from genome assembly GCA_016801055.1 of Panax notoginseng. Taxonomy (NCBI): domain Eukaryota; kingdom Viridiplantae; phylum Streptophyta; class Magnoliopsida; order Apiales; family Araliaceae; genus Panax; species Panax notoginseng. Next base: position 87,128,197 of record CM029023.1, read on the forward strand.
AAAATATATTACAGTGTTTACATGAATATATATATATAAATATGGATTAATTTAAAATAGAAATTAAGGTTTAATTAGTTGTTAAATTGATAAATTGATTGTTGGAATTGATAGAGCATGTAAAATCATAACTATGATGTTTTGAAATTTCTGTTTTGGTTGAAAAATAAATTCACAGTGTTGATTTCCATTGAAAATATCAAAAATGGAGTTTTTGCCAAAAATCTTAAAATTGGGTGTTGTAACTTTGATGTTTATGTTAATTTATGGATAGAAACATGTTAGAAGTCTTCACAATATGTTTATATGAAGTTTTTATGTAAATTACATGATAATCAGTCTATTAGATTCGAGCTTTTAGGCCAATTTGGCTTTTCCTTGTACTGTTGCCGAAGCTGTCAGTCGAAACTGCAGTTTCGCGCCGCGGCGCGGCTTCAGTAGTACATTAGTGGCGCCGCAGCGCCATCACCATGCCGCAGCGCGGCCTTGTAGTTCATTCACCGTGTCGCAGCACCGACTTAGCGCCGCAGCGCGAACCACAATATAAACTGTGGCGCCGCAGCGCGAGTTAGCAGAATGGTCTGACAGTGCACTTTTTGTACATGAAAATTTTAAGAAACACTATATGATCATAGTAGGACTATAAAATATTGATTTTAATGTTTCTATACTATGAATAAATATGTTATTACATATTAACTTGTGTTATAATTTGATTATATAATCAAACCTAAATGATGAACGTGATTTTAATGTTTCTATGTTATGAATAAATATGTTATTACATATTAACTTGTGTTATAATTTGATTATATAATCAAACCTAAATGATGAACGTACTTAGTTATGTTTGTAAGTGTTAATGAACGTAAAAAGTGTTTTAAATCAAATGAAATGGATATTATAAAGTATGGAATGAGTTTAATATAAAACCAATAAGTAGTCTTAGGAAGACTGTAACGAATGATTTGTTTGAGTTGTGATTCTGAGGACAGAATCCTTGTAAGGAAGGAATGATGTAACATTCCATAATTTTAAAGTGTGATATTAAATATTTATTGATTTATTTAAGTATTTAATGGATATGTTATTGTTGAATAAATAATTGTTCAATTTGAGTGATGTGGTTTATTTAATTATTTGTTGAATAAATAATTAAATATTAAATATTAAATATTTATTGGCAATATTAAATATTTATTGAATTATATGGCAATTTGAGTTGATGTGATTTAATTAATTATTTGTTGAGTAAATAATTAAGGAGCTAAATAAATTAATTATTATGAGATTTTATAATAATGGAGTTTAATTTAATAAGCTAGAGAGCTTATAATGATTTTAAATAAATAATAATATTTAAATGAGAAATTGTAGTTTGAAATATTAGTTGATTAAATGAAATTATAATTGTAAAAAGAATTATAATTATTTATGTGTTAAAGTAATTTAATAGATTAATGTTTAATTGATTTATTAATTTAATAAAGGTGTGACTAATAACCTTGCTATAAAGGAGTTATTAAAATAAATTAAAAATGGTTTAATTTAGTTTTGTCAAACATGCCTTATTGTATAATAAGTCTTTAATCTAATAGTGTTTTAGCAAACAAGGTATAAGGATTAATCCATTTGTTTTAATTCAATTTACCAAACAAGGAGTAAGGATTAATGGGTTATTTTATTTAGACTAGCCAAACAAGCCTTATGGCTTTTAAATTTCAAAACTTATATAACTGATATATTTATATCAGTACTTATATTATATAATTAATATATATTATTACTATATACGTTATATTTTATAGTACGTATGTTAGAGTTAGGAACTCAGTTGAACTTTACAGAGAGAAAAGAAGAAGAAGAAGAAAGAAATACAGAGAGAAAATTAGAGAGAATTGAGAGATATTTTAACAGGTTTTGGAGAAAAGCTTGACAATCAAAGAAGATAATATCATCATCTTCCTAATCCAAGGTAGGAGCTCCATCTTTTTCTTTAAAAAATTAGTTTTCTTCTTCTAAAAAGTTCTCTGTGATTTTTATAAAAGATAAATTGTTGTTATGTTTATAATTTGGCATGATTATTGATTATATGGTTGTTTTACGAGTTATATATGATTATAAGATATATTAGTTCATGTATGTACGTATTTTATGAAGAAATTATTTTACAGAGAGTTTTTATGAATGAGTATGGCTTTAGTTAAAATGGAAATTAAGGTGTAATTAGTTGTTGTATTGATAAATTGATTATAAGAATTGCTAGAGTATGTAATATCATAATCATGATGCTTAGAAGTTACTGTTTTGGTTGAATAACAAAATCACAGTATTGATTTTCATGAAAGATATCAAAAATGGAGTTTTTGACAAAAATATTGAAATTGGGTGTTGAATATTTGATGTTTGCGTTAATTTATGAGTAGAAACATGTTAGAAGTCTTTACTATATGTTTATATGAAGTTTATGTGCAAAATAGAGTGTAACTAGTCTATTAGATTCGAGCTTTTTGGCCAATTTAGCTTTTTCTTTCATGGTTGCCGAAGCTGTCAGTCGACGCTGACAGTTCGCGCCGCGGCGCGACCCAGCAGTTCATTGCTGGCGCCGCAGCGCCATCACCATGACTTAAGCGGCCTGTTGCACAATCACTGCGCCGCAGCGCCGGCTCAGAGTATAATCGCTGCGCCGCAGCGCCGACTCAGCGCCGCAGCACGAGCCACAGTACAAACTGTGGCGCCGCGGCGCGGCTTGGCAGAACTCTCTGACAGTTTTCTTTAAATGTACAAAACTTGAAAATAAATGTTATGTGTTTATCATAATAATGTTAAATGATAATTTCAGTATGATTATACTATGAACTATCATGTTATTAAGTATTATCTACTTGAAAAATAATTGATTATGTGAATGGGTAATTCAACCCATATGATGAATGTAATTGTTTATATAAATGTACAATGTTGGTTAGGACTAATTATGTCAATATGACATATGTTTAGGGTATCAATTCAAGTGGTAAAAGTGTAGCTTGTGCTAAAGGCAAGTTTCCTAAACCTACCTTTTACATTGAGCAAGTTTCTAAGCCTTAACTTTTGATATTTAGCAAGTTCTTTATTGTATAAGTTTTCTAATCATTGGTGTTATTGAACTAATTATTGTTTCAATTTCGATTATCATATAATGGTGTAAATTTATTTGGAGCAAGTTATTCTTGTACTTAACTTGTGGTTTAGCATGTACAATTATATACATGTTGTGGATGCTTATTATTCAATTAACCTTGTCTTATTATTGTTCAAACAAGGTAGGTTATAATTATTCAAATTGTATGCTATTAGATTATCCCTAAAGCATGATGTCAATTTATAAACATCAATTAAACTATGATTATTCCATAGTATACAGTTATGTCGTTTGTAATCAACTAAACCTTAGTTGATTACCGTTGAATTCTAAATTACCCTATGATGTATCCAAACCAAACTCACTTTGTTACGGACTTGTATTCTAAATACTGAGAAGAACAACTCTTTTATAAGAGGTTACGCTTAGCGTTGAAATGGTTGTGCACAATACATTGTAAGAAGGGTTGATCCCCCTAAGTACGTGAAGTCCTTATAGTCTTATGACTGTTAAAGTTTAAGTTGAAAAATTACTTATAACTGTTGACATGATTCGTGGTCATTAGACCCTCAGTAAAGATTAAAGCTTTCCAAAAGTTAATAGAATATATTGTTAAATTTTATTGAGCTTAATGTTGACAAATGATGTAAAAGTTTAATGATTTAATTATTGTTATTTCAAGCGGGCCTTGTTTGCTCACTCTTGCCTGTAAAATTTCTTACAGCTAAGGTTGAAACTGGTGATGTACCTAGTACTAGTAAAGGGAAAGGAAAGACGAAGCAATGCTGAAGACTTGTAATAATTGAATAGTTTATTTACAGACTTGGTTTAAAGATTGTAATGAAGTTTATTTTACTTTTCCGCATGAATGATTGTTTGTAAAGGTTAGTTAACCTGGGAGATTTATTTAAGTTTAATCCTGTATGGGCAGGTTTTGTTATTCAATTTTATTATAATTGGGTAGTTAGAAATGAATGTTTTGATTACGTGAACACCAAACCCTGAGGAAATGAAGTACCGGGATTTGGGGGTGTCACAGGTTGGTATCAAAGCTTTAGGTTATGAACCTTAGGTGGGGGGGAAAAGCCTTAGGAAGTAACCTTTGAAAAGATAGTGGAGATAACTCTTATCGAGTTTTAAGAAAGAAGTAATAAAACACTTATGTGCTTATGTGTTTATAACTTATGTGCTCGCGAGTGTCGAGTAGAATGATTAATAACTAAAACTTTAAAATTTTGTTGTCAGGATGACTAATGTCGGAGAATCCAGTCAGGTTAGGGAGGAGGGACCTCAAATGCCTATAGAGGAGGAGCCTCGCGACATTCGGGTAGTTTGGGAACAACTACTGCCACGGGAGTTACCGTTGGTCACAGTAGTTGAAGATGAGGAGAATGATGTGGAGACAGATGAGGAGGATGAGGAAGAAAGGATTCCACTTAACTCGATAATAGGCCGTATTTACGATGAGGTGCATGACCGCAACGTGGAACTTCAGGAAACAGTTGAGGAATTGCAAGAGATAGTAGCTAAACAACAGACTGCAATAACACAGAAGGACGATGAGATCCTGGATCGTGAAGAACGACTGACTAACGCCGAGGAGAAATTAATACAGACTGAAGGAGAGAAAGAACAATTGATTGAGATGGTTGCTGAACTGGAGAGCAAGCTGAGAGAAGAAGCTGCTAAGAGGGCAAGAGCTGAAGATGCATACGAGGAAGCTTATCAACGAACTGGAAGAGCAGGGAGAGACGCGCAGGCAAAAAGGATGAAGATGGAAGAGATGGATAAAGTATTTAACACCGCAATTAATCGAGCTCAAGATCGGGTCATGGGATATCCGATTCAGTTCGAGACACTGCCATCATTCGTGTTAGATCGCAGAACAATGTTTCGAGTCATGGAGGAAGAACGTGATAGGGCTACGAAGTACCTTAATAGATCATCGTAGAAAATGTGTCGGTAATGTACGTAATAAGTATTAAATAATGTGTAAGTCCCTAGTGTTAAGTAACCATGGGATATGATAATAATGATGTTGTCCTGAAACTTTTGTAGTTCAGGAAAGGAATGTAGATAGCAGAGATGCTATTGTGTTATATTTTCAGAAAGTTTATGAATAAATAAATGTTATTATTTTGTTCAAAGTGTTATGTGCTATGTGGGTATTTCTTTTATAGAAGCAAGTTAATTTGAAATACTTAAAGAAGTTGAGTAATGGTCTAATAGATGTTTTATTTTAACAGAAAATGCCTCCCAGATGTCAGCCAACACGACAGAGAACCACTGAAGGAACTAACAATAACGACAATGTTGATGCGAATCCCGTTCAACAACTAGTAACACTACTGATAGGAGCATTGCAGAATCAACCTCAAAACTAAGGTACAACGTTTAAGGAGTTTAAGGCGGTTGGACCACCTGAATTCCGTGGGTCCATGAATCCAGTCGAAGCACAAACCTAGATTATGGAGATAGAGAAGGTGTTCGATGTCGCTAGGGTAGGGGATGACCAGAAGACTGCTTTTGCAACTTTCATGTTGAAAGCAGAAGCTAGTTATTGGTGGCAGGCTAATAAAACTTGTGATGGGCCAGGAGTGATGACTTGGGATAGGTTCAAGGAGTTGTTTTTCGAGACCTATTTCCCAGAGAGTTCGAAGAGTCAGCTGGAAGTATAGTTTCTAGAACTGAAGCAAGGGACGATGACGGTATCTGAGTATGCCACAAAATTCAATGAATTGGCGAGGTTTGCGCCATATCAGGTTAGCACAGATGAGCATAAGGCGAAGAGGTTTGAACAGGGACTGAAGCCATGGTTGTACAGTAGGGTTTCCCTGTTCCAATTGAAGACGTTTGCAGCAGTGATGGAGAAAGTAGTACTCGCTGAAGGTGGAGGCGAGGCGATGACAAAATTTAACCAGGAACAAAAGAAGAAGAAGAATGAGAATGAGGTGAAGAATGGTGGTAGTAGCAGTGGAAACAACAACAATAACAACAACAACAACAAGAGGAAGTGGAATGGGAGTATGGGTACTGGAAACCAGCAAGGTAACTAGCAGAACAAAAAGTTTGAAGCATGTGCGACATGTGGAAAGTTTCACAAGGGTGCGTGCTTGATGGGAAAACGAGTTTGCTACAATTGTGGCCAGGAGGGTCACATCGCCCCAAATTGCACTCAATCAAAGAAGAATGCGTGCTTCACGTGCGGATCCAAGGATCACTTTGCTCGTGAATGTCCTAAAAAGAAGGAGGGAGTGACAACCAGAAGCAAAGGAGATAACAATGGAGGTGTGTGGGCTGTTACAGGACCTGCAGCATCAATCAAACTCACAGCCAGAACCTTTAACATGACTGTGCAAGATGCTGTGCAATCAAAGGATGTAGTTTCAGGTATTATCCCAATCAATGATATTGATGCATATGTATTATTTGATTCGGGTGCTACTTGCTCGTTTATATCTGATGAATTTGCTAAGAGGTTAGAATTGCCTAGAGAAGAACTGAATTTTCCTTTGAACATAGAAATTGCGAATAAGGAAATAATCCCTGTTAGATTCGTATACAAGAACTGTAGGGTGAACATTAAGGAGAATGTCTTGTTGGTAGATTTGATTCCGATTAGACTGGGAGAATTTGATGTAATTTTGGGAATGGACTGGTTGTTCAAGTGCGGAGCGGTAATTGACTACCAAAAGAAGTGTGTAAACCTTATGACTCCGTCAAAGGTAGTATTTTATGGTAGCAAGTCGCCTAGACAAATGAAATGTCTGACGACTATGCAGGCCAAGAAATTATTGAGTCAAGGTTGTGTGGGCTATTTAGCTTACATAGTCGATACTCAAAAGAAGAGGGTAAAGCTGGAAGAAATACCAGTAGTGAGGGAATTCGAAGACGTCTTTCCAGAGGATTTGCCAGGACTTCCGCCTGACAGAGAAATTGAGTTCGTGATCGACTTAGTACCGGGAACAGCACCGATATCGAAGGCCCCGTACAGAATGGCTCCGATAGAAATGAAGGAACTAATGGTTCAGTTGCAAGAGCTGTTGGACAAGAAATATATTCAACCAAGCGTATCGCCGTGGGGAGCGCCAGTTTTATTTGTGAAGAAGAAGGACGGGTCAATGCGTCTTTGCATTGATTATAGGGAGTTAAACAAAGTCACTATTAAAAATAAATACCCGTTGCCAAGAATAGATGACTTGTTTGATCAACTGAAGGGTGTTAAGTACTTTTCGAAAATAGATTTGAGAAGTGGTTATCACCAATTGAAGGTAAGAAAGGAGGATATACCACGAACGGCATTCAAAACTCGGTATGGACATTACGAGTTTCTGGTGATGTCTTTTGGTTTAACCAATGCACCTGCTGCGTTCATGGATTTGATGAATAGGGTGTTTAAACCATTCCTAGACAAGTTTGTAGTGGTATTCATTGATGACATTCTAGTGTATTCCAAAACTCAAGAAGAACACGTGGAACACTTACGTCTGACATTGGAGACACTAAGAAAGGAAAAACTGTACGCGAAGTTCTCTAAGTGCGAATTTTGGCTCGATCGTGTACAATTTTTGGGGCATGTGATTGACAAAGATGGGATCTCAGTGGATCCGTCGAAAGTGGAAGCAGTAATCAATTGGGAACAACCAAAAACACCGTCGGAAGTGAGGAGTTTCTTGGGACTGGCTGGTTATTATAGAAGATTTATTCAAGATTTTTCTAAGATAGCCACTCCGCTAACAAATTTGACAAGAAAAATTGTAAAATTCGTTTGGACGGAGAAGTGCGAAGAGAGTTTCCAAGATTTAAAGAAGAAGTTAAGTGTGGCACCTGTATTGACTTTGCCAGATAATACAGGAAATTTTGTGGTATATAGTGATGCCTCACATAAAGGGTTGGGTTGTGTTCTTATGCAGAACGGCAAAGTTATTGCATATGCATCAAGACAATTGAAGGAGTATGAGAAGGGGTATCCGACTCATGATTTGGAATTGGCTGCATTGGTGTTTGCTCTAAAAATATGGAGACACTATCTTTATGGAGAGAAATGTGAGATCTACTGTGACGCCCCCAAATCCGAGTTCTCAACCCCGGGTTTGGTGCTCACTATCCATCATCAACATAAGCATTCTATATACTATTGCGGAATAATAAACATACGTTGTTCATTATAATAAAGTCTTATACAATACCCCAAGGTCTATTACCTTAACATAAATATACCATACTTAAGTTACATAAAGTAACACAAAAGGTTTACATAAACATCAAACATAGTATTTTATGATACTTAAACATTTATAATTACTATTCTTGGACCTTTCCCTTGCCCTTGTCCTTCTTACTTGAACTCTCTGGCTTAGCTGAAATAAATGTCATGATATAACAAGGGTAAGCAACTAATTTGCTTAGCAAGTTTAAGTACAAAGAAGATATATCATGATTAGCAAGAAATTTATCGTTCAATGTTCAACAATAGAAATTAATTGCGAAAGAACATGAATTAAGTCTTGATAACTAAATATTCGAATAACAGATACTGAGTGGTCATAATGACCATGAACATATGCTAAGGTTGTCAGTATTTAAACTGGTCCTTTTAATAAGTTTTGGTAATCAAGGGGATCAGCCTTTCATACCCGGTGTATTATGCATAAACACTTAATTTACGAGCAATAATTGTTTTTCAATAATGCTTTAATCAAATTGTTCTTTTTCTCAGTCTTGAGTCCTTACCAAATCAATTGGTGAAGAAAAGCTTTTAACAACATATTTGATTTAACAAATTTAAACATATTTGATCTAGCTGATACAATGAGCATAGATCCATATCTTAAACAGTGCATGAATAAAAGAACTTTAACTAATTCACAGTTCAATAATAATAGAATAGGAATTTAATTGCACTGAGTGCGATTATCAATAATCAATATGGATGTGAATAATAAACAATAATTATTCACTAACATGCTTTGAAAAGAATAACTCAAGTTTGAGTTAGAGAACTTGCCTCGACTGCGATCTACTGCTACACAATTTAATTTAATCTCTTTATTGTAAAGACCTATCATTGTTAAGATTGATCTTACAATCAGCATATCATACTTTATATTATAATACAATTACTCTATCAGCAATTTACTTATCCACATAATCAATTACTTGAAAACATTCTTATTAATATCATTCTTTGATAATATATTATTTACTTTGTCATATTTCTTATGATTTAACACTTAATCTTTCCTTTTATTAGCTCTTCTTTATAATCTAGTAAGATGAATACTAACATCATAGTCTAGATTATACAAACATGCAATCCAGCCACTTGGATTGACTAATCCAGCAAACTGGATTCAACAAACTTTCAATCCAGCAAGACTGGATTCTAAATCCTTCAATCCATCAAACTGGATTCTAAATCTTTCAATCCAGCAAACTGGATTCAACATTTTTTTTCCAATCCAGCAAGCTGGTTTCCATATCTCTTTTACGAAAATATCAAATCAACTTATTATTTTTCTATCCTTTGGACATACATATATACATGTATTTCATACACAAAAAGTATTTTTCCGTAATTTTTCAATTTCTTTTACTATTTTTCAAAAAATCATTTTTAGTGCGTGGCTTAAGAAATTAGCCCCATCATGCTCAACTCCAGAAATTCCCATCTCTTGGCATAATCTCATACATGTTAACGTGACCCTCCAGTTTAAATTTCGTGGCCATCGGAGTTATAGAACTCCGGTTATAGCGATTTTCGTCCGAAAAACCTAAATATTGAAATGATCATAACTTGGTCATTTTAAGTCGGAATGAGCTCATTTTTGGACAGGAGCTACTTTATGACATATATTTTAATGTCCCAAAAGGCCGGAATTTATTTCATATTTTAAGTGGCCGAAATTGCCCTTTCAAAATTTTGGGCAGACCCCGTTTTGGGATTTTTAGATTTTACCTACTTTGCTAAATTCAGTCCATACGGAAATCTACAACTCCTTTTTAGGTGATTCCACTTGGGTTTGAAAGATAACTCATCATATTTCTCTCCCAAATTTTTTTCAGAATTTTTAAATACCAGAAAAATGACGAAAATACCCCTTGCTTTGACTGACCAAAAACAGTTTATTTTTCTTTCAAAATACCAAACTGTTTTTGCTAAAACAGTTGCTACCACTTGTGTATTCAACATTTTTGAATGCTACCACTTGTGTTTAGTAGTTAACTTACATATCTATCACCCCTCTTTGACAGATCACAAAAAGAATGTGTAGATCAAAAACGGTAGTCGATCAAAGGATGTGAAAAAAACTAGAGTTTTCTTACAAAACAAAACTAGTTTCTTTTCTATCCTTTTGATTCACTTTCTAACACTCAAATATGTTAGATCCATACATGAAACCATATAAAACATGTAGATAGAGAGTTTTAGACCTCTAGATCATAAACCTTAGATAACCAAAATCAACCAAAATAAAAAGAATAAGTTAGATTAGTTTTCACCTTGATTTTTGGGCACACCTTCTTTCCCTTCCAAAGTATAGGATGAACTTAGGGTGCATCAATGGTGGATTTTCTTCCTCTTTCTCTCCTCTTCCCCACCGAACTTCTCTCTCTCTCTCTCTCTCTCTTATGCTTTGCTTGGTTAACTAAAGAAAAAGTAAGATGAGATAAAATAAAAGATGAAAGAGAAGATAGTTTAATGTGTTGGACAAAATACATAGATACATTAGTATATCTATATCTAATCCACTAACATATCTCCTCTCTCTCTCTTAATTATTACAAGATTACTTACTAATATGTTGGCTCCATAAACAAAATGACACCTAGCCCATTAAGTAAATATCTTTTGGAATTTGGGAGCTTGTAATGATGACATTCATTCCCCCTTTTCTCTCCTTATCTATGGCCGGCCAAGTGGCCTTCTTATCTTCAAGTTTTGCTTTTGTTTTCATTGAAAAATCTAGCATACTAAATGTCTAAAGTACCCTCATCAATTGGGCTACAAGTTGGGCCATTATAAAAGATGTTTTGGGCTTTCCACAACTAACCTATTGGACTTTTAATTAACTAGTTTAACTTACTAATTAATATGAACTTGGGCCTCCACCCTTAAAATATTATGTTACTAGCATACTTGCCCATTAAATTCAATAGTGGGCTAGCTCAACAATCAAATTATCTACAAGTTCAATACTTAAATAATTATTGGGCTTGTTTAAACTACTAGCCATCCTTAGTAATATTAACCCTATTATCTCATGAACTATTACTCATTATTATTGATATTCACATTCACATCAATCAATAATGTTAATTAACTTACATAACCCAATTAGACTTGTCTTATTCAAGTTTATTGAGTACTTACTTAGGGTTTAACCTCTTAAATCTATTTCCTAGATTATTAAAATACTTAAGTTAGTTCACTAACTTATATAACTTATTAGTGAGACTTTCTTTAAATATTATATCATACTAACCACATAATCATGCCATCATCCATAAAATATTATTGATTAGGTAATACTTATTTACAATGTATCACAGAAATTCTTGGTTATTACATTCTCCCCTCCTTATAAGAATTCCGTCCTCAGAATTTCATTATGGTTACTCAAAAAGATTGGGAAACTCTTTCCTCATCTTTTCCTCAAGTTCCCACGTAGCTTCTTCAGCATTGTGGTTCCTCCAGAGCACTTTAACAGAATGTATAACCTTATTTCTCAATTTCTGTTCTTTCCTATCCAAAATTTCTATAGGAACCTCCTCGTACGATAAGTCTTTCTCGACTTGAATCGGCTCATATGATATCACATGCTTGTAATCCGGCTTGTACGGACGCAACACTGACACATGAAACACATTGTGAATATGTTCCAGTTCAGGAGGTAGAGCTACCTCATACGCGACTTCCCCTATCGTCTTCAGTATTTCAAACGGTCCAATAAACCTTGGACTCAGTTTACCTTTCTTCCCAAATCTTATTTTCCCCTTCCAAGGAGATACCTTCAGAAATACATAGCTTCCCACTTCGAAATCTCTTTTCTTGCGATGAATATCTGCGTACTTCTTTTGTCGATCTTGAGCTGCTAATAGTCGAGCTCTTATCACTTTGATAATCTCCACCGTCTGCTGAACCAATTCTGGCCCCAACAATCTTCTTTCACCTACCTCGTCCCAACATAAGGGCGTTCTGCACTTTCTCCCATACAGGGCTTCATACGGTGACATACCAATGCTTGCATGATAACTATTGTTATACGCAAACTCCACCAACGAAAGATGATCTTCCCAGCTTCCCTTGAAATCCATCACACAGGCTCTGAGCATATCCTCTAAGGTTTGAATCGTTCTCTCACTTTGCCCATCTGTCTGTGGATGATACGCAGTACTCAACCTTAATTGTGTCCCCATTCTTTCTTGAAGACTTCTCCAAAAGTTTGAAGTGAAGCGCGGATCTCTATCAGACACGATTGATACTGGCACTCCATGTCTCGCAATAATTTCCTTGATATACAATTTTGCTAGCTGATCCAAATTATACCTAATCTTGATCGGCAAAAAGTGTGCTGACTTTGTAAGACGGTCGACAATTACCCATATAGCATCGTAACCCTTTTGTGTTGCTGGAAGTCCTACCACAAAATCCATCGTGACGTGCTCCCATTTCCATTCTGGAATTTCCAACGGCTGTAATAATCCACTTGGTCGTTGATGCTCTGCCTTGACTCTTTGACAAGTTAAACAGCGGCTGACGCATTCAGCAACCTCTCTCTTCATATTTGGCCACCAATAATGTTGACGCAAATCTTGATACATCTTCGTACTTCCTGGGTGTATTGAGTATCTCGTATTGTGCGCTTCTTGAAGAATCTCGCCTTGTAACTCTGGTACTGCAGGCACCCAAATTCTTCCTTCAAATCTCATCAATCCAGTACCATCGATCTTATACTTCAGCTCTTCGCCTTCAGCCAACCGCTTCTTTATGTTATCACATTCTTCATCATTCCCTTGTGATTCTTTCACCTTGTCTAATAAAGTTGGACTTGCTTCCATTTCTATTATGTTATCTGAATTCTTCGGATTTTTCACCTCCAACTCCATTTTCTCCATTTCTCTTACTAACTTTTCCTGGTCTGTTAATACAAACAATTTTTCTTCGCTCTTTCTGCTTAAAGCATCTGCCACCACATTAGCCTTTCCTGGATGATATAGAATATCACAATCATAGTCCTTGATCAATTCTAACCATCTCCTCTGCCTCATGTTTAATTCCTTTTGTGTAAAGATGTACTTCAGACTCTTATGATCTGTGTATATCTCACACTTTTCTCCGTAGAGATAATGTCTCCAAATCTTAAGGGCAAATATTACCGCAGCCAACTCAAGGTCATGGGTAGGGTATCCCTTCTCATAGTCTTTTAACTGTCGGGACGCGTACGCAATGACTTTACCATTCTGCATTAATACGCAACCTAGTCCTTTGTGTGACGCATCACTATACACTGTAAAACCTCCCGTACTATCTGGTAAAGATAACACAGGTGCTTCACTTAGTCGCTTCTTTAATTCCTGAAAACTTTGTTCACATTTTTCCGTCCATACATACTTAACGGTCTTCTTTGTCAGATTAGTTAATGGCATCGCTATCTTCGAGAAATCCTGAATAAACCTTCGGTAATATCCTGCCAATCCCAAGAAACTTCTAATCTCTGTCGGTGTTTTCGGTTGTCTCCAATTTTTCACCGCTTCTACTTTTGCTGGATCAACAGAAATTCCCTCGTTATCGATGACATGCCCCAGAAATTGAACTTTCTTCAACCAGAACTCACACTTTGAAAATTTAGCATATAACTTCTCTTTCCTTAAGGTTTCCAACACAATTCGTAGATGTTCAGCATGCTCCTCTTTAGTCTTCGAATAAACCAAAATGTCATCAATGAACACCACCACAAATTTATCCAAATACGGTTTAAATACTCTGTTCATCAAGTCCATAAAAGCAGCTGGTGCATTTGTCAGTCCAAACGACATCACTAGGAACTCATAATGACCGTAACGAGTTCTAAATGCTGTCTTTGGTACATCTTCTGTTCTTACCTTCAACTGATGATAACCAGTTCTTAGGTCAATCTTCGAAAAATATCTCGCTCCCTTAAGTTGATCAAACAGATCGTCTATTCTTGGTAACGGATATTTGTTCTTGATTGTCACCTTATTCAATTCTCTATAATCCATACACAACCTCATTGAACCATCCTTCTTCTTTACAAACAACACCGGTGCTCCCCACGGAGATACACTAGGTTGGATGTACTTCTTATCCAACAACTCTTGTAGCTGGATCATCAACTCTTTCATTTCTACCGGAGCCATTCGATACGGCGCTTTTGATATCGGCGCTGTCCCCGGTACTAAATCAATCACAAACTCTATCTCTCTATCTGGAGGAAGTCCCGGAAGTTCTTCTGGAAAGACATCTCCAAACTCATTAACTATAGGTATCTGCCCCATGTCCGAATTCACAACCCGTGTATCCACCACATGAGCTAAATAACCTTCACAGCCTTTTCGTAACATTCTTCTGGCCTGCATCATCGTCAGACAACTTGTTTGCCTTGGCGACTTGCTACCATAAAATACAACCTTAGACTTACTTGGTGTCTTAAGGCGTATACTCTTCTTCTGACAGTCTATAACTGCCTCATGGTTAAACAACCAATCCATCCCTAAGATAACATCAAATTCTCCTAAGCGTATCGGGATTAAATTCACGCTTAACTTATGTCCCCTTATATCCACACCACAGTTGTTATGGATAAACTCTACAGGGATCACTTCTTTATTTGCAACTTCTATATTCATTGGGTTCTTTAACTTTTCAAATGGTAAGTTTAATCTTCTAGCAAATTCATCAGACACAAATGAACAGGTAGCTCCCGAATCAAATAATACGTAAGCATTTATATTATTGATCGGAATAATACCTGACACCACTTCCTTTGATGCAACTGCATCTTGCACAGTCATGTTGAACGTTCGGGCTGTCGGCTTGCTCTGCTGTGTTGGACCTCCAATAGTTAACTTTGTTGAACTGCTCTTGTTTCCACTTCCTCCATCTGTATTCTTCTTCAATGGACAATCCTTGAATCGGTGCCCCGTTCCTCCACAAGAAAAACAACCACCTTTCTTCGGCTTAGGACAATTTGGTGAAATATGTCCTTCTTGGCCACAATTATAACAGACGTTTTTCCCTTTCATACACTCTCCAGAGTGATTCTTTCCACACTTCGAACACGCTGCCTTCTTCTGCTGAGTATTCGCTGGTTGCGCTCCTGATTCATTTCCACTGTTGTTCCACTTACGTTTCTTGCTGTTACTGCCACCACTACTCGCACCTTGATGACCACCTTCAATTTTCTTCTTATTCTTCTCTCGGTTGAATCTAGAAACTGCCTCACTACTACCTTCTGCAATGATGCCCTTTTCTAACAGTGTTGAGAAGGTAGCAATTTGCAATACTGCAACCTTGCTGTGAATCCATGGCTTCAGCCCATTTTCAAACCTACGTGCCTTCCGTAGTTCTGTATCCACCTGATGAGGAGCAAATCTGGCTAGCTCATTAAATTTTGCTGCATATTCGGCAACTGACATGTTTTCTTGCTTTAATTCAAGAAACTGCACTTCCATTCTGGCTTGCATGGCCTCCGAGAAATAACTTTCTAAGAATAACTCCTTAAACCTGGTCCATGTCACTACCTCTGTTCCGGCTCTAGCTTGGTTCGTCTCCCACCAGTAATTAGCCTCACCTTTCATCAAGTAGGTAGCAAAAGCCGTCTTTTGCTCTTCGGCTACCCTTGCAATGATAAAGGCCTTTTCCATTTCTTTCACCCATGTTTGAGCCGCTATAGGGTCCGTAGTTCCGCTAAATTCTGGTGGTCCTACAGCTTTAAAATCTTTAAAATTTGCCAATCTATTATTCGCTTGCCCCCCTGCTGCAGGTGTACGAGTTCGCATAGCTTGAGCTATCATATCAGCGAAGTTTTGCATTGGGTCATCTTGATTTCTTTCATTGTTCACAGAACGTTCCTCCCTCTGGTTACGATTTTGACATCTTGGCGGCATTATCTGATTAAACAAAACCTTAATTTATTACATCGAGTTTAATTATATGATATATCTTCTAAGTGTTTAAAAATATAACATGTAATTTAAACTCTAACAATCATATTATCATAATGTTGTATTATCGAATTCAACCTGCTAAATTGACTAATTCAGCTTGCTGAATTAACATATTCATCTTACTAAATTCACATATCCAGCTTGCTGAATAACACATTCAGCTTGCTGAATTAACATATCCAGCTTGCTGAATAACACATTCAGCTTGCTGAATTAACATATCCAGCTTGCTGAATAACACATTCAGCTTGCTGAATTAACATATTCGATTTACTATTTTTCAAACAGACAACTTCTCATTTTAATTCTTAATACTTTTCTATTTGATCCAACATGTAATTATAATAATGCATTTATATTCATATACCAAATTTTAGAGTCATATATTCACATACTTGGCATATTTTTATAAACGTTAACTATCCCATTTTTAAACATCCAAAGATGGGATCTACCAAAAGACATACTCCCCTATTCACATAAGATGGGGATACATCATATTTACATACTACCTCGCACCTACTGAGGTTTACATCAAACACACAACCCTAATAATCAAAAGGGGTACTACTACATCTATAAACAATAGAAAGCTATTAAACTATCACTGCGCGTCTGGAGAGGGTGCGCCTGAATGCTCCTGCTCGGGTGGAAAGAGTCCATCCATAAGTCGACGTCTAACAGCTCGACTCGACTCGCCTATCTCGAAGGATCTCCTCACTCCCACTTGGGGACCAGTATATGCTGCATCTAAAGCCCGTCCCAAGGACTCCATCCTAACTCGTCCAGCCTCTGCCTTAACCTCTAGCTGATCCACTCTTCTCGCTGCTTGAACCCAGGCATCCTCAACTCGGACCCTGTCAGCGATCTCTAAGTCAAACCTCAGGTGTAACGCCTGATGCTCAATACTCAATATCACAAACTTATTATGCTCTTGTTCTAATATCTCTCTCAGCTCAACATTCTTGGCAACCATATGAGTAGCCAAGGTCGTCTGCTCCTGCAACTGTATCTTCATCTCAGCAAGCTCGTTCTGAGCCTGATATGCCAGTTCCTTGTATTGAGTTTCAGTAAACTGATGAGTGGCATTCTCCTGCTCTAGCTCTGTCACTCTATTCTCCAGCGCTATGTTATTTTCAAACAAAACCTCCATCACATCCTCGTCACGCTCGTCACTAACAGCATGATCCTCTACCGGATCTAACGGCTCTTGCTCGACTGTATGGCTACCTTGTTCTTCCTCAGGCATCCTATAATCAAACAAACACAACATCAGTATCACAATAAAATATATTCATTGATAAAATGAAACAATATTTTATTATGCACACTGCATACTAGATGAATCTCCACAATCCACCTCTTATCATACTCTATACGAGTTTTCTTCTAAGGTTATAACCTAAGTTTTGCATCCTAGAGTTTATAACCTACAGCTCTGATACCAATCTGTGACGCCCCCAAATCCGAGTTCTCAACCCCGGGTTTGGTGCTCACTATCCATCATCAACATAAGCATTCTATATACTATTGCGGAATAATAAATATACGTTGTTCATTATAATAAAGTCTTATACAATACCCCAAGGTCTATTACCTTAACATAAATATACCATACTTAAGTTACATAAAGTAACACAAAAGGTTTACATAAACATCAAACATAGTATTTCATGATACTTAAACATTTATAATTACTATTCTTGGACCTTTCCCTTGCCCTTGTCCTTCTTACTTGAACTCTCTGGCTTAGCTGAAATAAATGTCATGATATAACAAGGGTAAGCAACTAATTTGCTTAGCAAGTTTAAGTACAAAGAAGATATATCATGATTAGCAAGAAATTTATCGTTCAATGTTCAACAATAGAAATTAATTGCGAAAGAACATGAATTAAGTCTTGATAACTAAATATTCGAATAACAGATACTGAGTGGTCATAATGACCATGAACATATGCTAAGGTTGTCAGTATTTAAACTGGTCCTTTTAATAAGTTTTGGTAATCAAGGGGATCAGCCTTTCATACCCGGTGTATTATGCATAAACACTTAATTTACGAGCAATAATTGTTTTTCAATAATGCTTTAATCAAATTGTTCTTTTTCTCAGTCTTGAGTCCTTACCAAATCAATTGGTGAAGAAAAGCTTTTAACAACATATTTGATTTAACAAATTTAAACATATTTGATCTAGCTGATACAATGAGCATAGATCCATATCTTAAACAGTGCATGAATAAAAGAACTTTAACTAATTCACAGTTCAATAATAATAGAATAGGAATTTAATTGCACTGAGTGCGATTATCAATAATCAATATGGATGTGAATAATAAACAATAATTATTCACTAACATGCTTTGAAAAGAATAACTCAAGTTTGAGTTAGAGAACTTGCCTCGACTGCGATCTACTGCTACACAATTTAATTTAATCTCTTTATTGTAAAGACCTATCATTGTTAAGATTGATCTTACAATCAGCATATCATACTTTATATTATAATACAATTACTCTATCAGCAATTTACTTATCCACATAATCAATTACCTGAAAACATTCTTATTAATATCATTCTTTGATAATATATTATTTACTTTGTCATATTTCTTATGATTTAACACTTAATCTTTCCTTTTATTAGCTCTTCTTTATAATCTAGTAAGATGAATACTAACATCATAGTCTAGATTATACAAACATGCAATCCAGCCACTTGGATTGACTAATCCAGCAAACTGGATTCAACAAACTTTCAATCCAGCAAGACTGGATTCTAAATCCTTCAATCCATCAAACTGGATTCTAAATCTTTCAATCCAGCAAACTGGATTCAACATTTTTTTTCCAATCCAGCAAGCTGGTTTCCATATCTCTTTTACGAAAATATCAAATCAACTTATTATTTTTCTATCCTTTGGCCATACATATATACATGTATTTCATACACAAAAAGTATTTTTCCGTAATTTTTCAATTTCTTTTACTATTTTTCAAAAAATCATTTTTAGTGCGTGGCTTAAGAAATTAGCCCCATCATGCTCAACTCCAGAAATTCCCATCTCTTGGCATAATCTCATACATGTTAACGTGACCCTCCAGTTTAAATTTCGTGGCCATCGGAGTTATAGAACTCCGGTTATAGCGATTTTCGTCCGAAAAACCTAAATATTGAAATGATCATAACTTGGTCATTTTAAGTCGGAATGAGCTCATTTTTGGACAGGAGCTACTTTATGACATATATTTTAATGTCCCAAAAGGCCGGAATTTATTTCATATTTTAAGTGGCCGAAATTGCCCTTTCAAAATTTTGGGCAGACCCCGTTTTGGGATTTTTAGATTTTACCTACTTTGCTAAATTCAGTCCATACGGAAATCTGCAACTCCTTTTTAGGTGATTCCACTTGGGTTTGAAAGATAACTCATCATATTTCTCTCCCAAATTTTTTTCAGAATTTTTAAATACCAGAAAAATGACAAAAATACCCCTTGCTTTGACTGACCAAAAACAGTTTATTTTTCTTTCAAAATACCAAACTGTTTTTGCTAAAACAGTTGCTACCACTTGTGTATTCAACATTTTTGAATGCTACCACTTGTGTTTAGTAGTTAACTTACATATCTATCACCCCTCTTTGACGGATCACAAAAAGAATGTGTAGATCAAAAACGGTAGTCGATCAAAGGATGTGAAAAAAACTAGAGTTTTCTTACAAAACAAAACTAGTTTCTTTTCTATCCTTTTGATTCACTTTCTAACACTCAAATATGTTAGATCCATACATGAAACCATATAAAACATGTAGATAGAGAGTTTTAGACCTCTAGATCATAAACCTTAGATAACCAAAATCAACCAAAATAAAAAGAATAAGTTAGATTAGTTTTCACCTTGATTTTTGGGCACACCTTCTTTCCCTTCCAAAGTATAGGATGAACTTAGGGTTCATCAATGGTGGATTTTCTTCCTCTTTCTCTCCTCTTCCCCACCGAACTTCTCTCTCTCTCTCTCTCTCTCTCTCTCTCTTATGCTTTGCTTGGTTAACTAAAGAAAAAGTAAGATGAGATAAAATAAAAGATGAAAGAGAAGATAGTTTAATGTGTTGGACAAAATACATAGATACATTAGTATATCTATATCTAATCCACTAACATATCTCCTCTCTCTCTCTTAATTATTACAAGATTACTTACTAATATGTTGGCTCCATAAACAAAATGACACCTAGCCCATTAAGTAAATATCTTTTGGAATTTGGGAGCTTGTAATGATGACATTCATTCCCCCTTTTCTCTCCTTATCTATGGCCGGCCAAGTGGCCTTCTTATCTTCAAGTTTTGCTTTTGTTTTCATTGAAAAATCTAGCATACTAAATGTCTAAAGTACCCTCATCAATTGGGCTACAAGTTGGGCCATTATAAAAGATGTTTTGGGCTTTCCACAACTAACCTATTGGACTTTTAATTAACTAGTTTAACTTACTAATTAATATGAACTTGGGCCTCCACCCTTAAAATATTATGTTACTAGCATACTTGCCCATTAAATTCAATAGTGGGCTAGCTCAACAATCAAATTATCTACAAGTTCAATACTTAAATAATTATTGGGCTTGTTTAAACTACTAGCCATCCTTAGTAATATTAACCCTATTATCTCATGAACTATTACTCATTATTATTGATATTCACATTCACATCAATCAATAATGTTAATTAACTTACATAACCCAATTAGACTTGTCTTATTCAAGTTTATTGAGTACTTACTTAGGGTTTAACCTCTTAAATCTATTTCCTAGATTATTAAAATACTTAAGTTAGTTCACTAACTTATATAACTTATTAGTGAGACTTTCTTTAAATATTATATCATACTAACCACATAATCATGCCATCATCCATAAAATATTATTGATTAGGTAATACTTATTTACAATGTATCACAGAAATTCTTGGTTATTACATCTACACAGAAATTCTTGATATGTCAGAGAGTAAAAGCCGAACATCAAAGACCCAGCGGATTACTCCAACCGTTAGAAATACCGGAATGGAAGTGGGAACACATCACGATGGATTTTGTGGTGGGTCTTCCAACTACTCAAAGAGGATCCGATGCGATTTGGGTAATAGTGGACAGACTGACGAAATTAGCGCACTTTTTACCAATAAAGATTAGATTCAATCTTGATCAGTTGGCAATTTTGTACATTAAGGAGATCGTTTCGAGGCACGGAGTGCCAGTATCAATTGTGTCTGATAGAGATCCGCGGTTTACATCGAATTTCTGGAAGAGACTACAAGAATGTATGGGAACACCGTTGCGAATGAGTACGACTTATCATCCACAAACAGATGGCCAAAGCGAACGAACAATTCAGACATTGGAAGATATGCTAAGAGCATGTGTCATGGACTTTAAAGGAAGCTGGGAAGATCAACTACCATTGGTGGAATTTTCTTACAACAACAGTTATCACGCGAGCACCGGCATGCCACTTTACGAAGCATTGTACGGCAGAAAGTGCAGAACTCCACTGTGCTGGGATGAAGTCGGTGAACGCCAACTGTTAGGACCAGAACTGGTACAACAAACTGCTGAAGTGATCAAACTCATCAGGACAAGATTGGTTGCAGCTCAAGACAGACAGAAAAAGTATGCTGATCAACACAGACAAGATCGTACATTTGACGTAGGAACTTTTGTATTCTTAAAAGTTTCTCCCTGGAAGGGAAAAATTCGTTTCGTTAAAAAGGGAAAGCTAAGTCCGAGGTTTATTGGACCCTTTGAAGTGCTGCGAAGAGTGGGAGAAGTGGCTTACGAGGTAGCTCTACCTCCAGAGTTGGGAAATATATATAATATTTTTCATATTTCGGTGTTACAACCATATAAACCAGACTACAAACATGTGATTGAGTATGAACCATTGCAGTTCGAGAAAGATTTATATTATGAAGAGATCCCTATCCAGATAGTCGACAGGAAAGAATAAGTGCTCATGAATAAAGTGATACCTTTTGTGAAGGTGATATGGAGAAACCACAACGCTGAAGAAGCTACGTAGGAACTCGAAGAGAAAATATTGAAGGAATACCCTGAGTTATTTGTTTAATCTGTGTCTTCGATTCTGGGGACAGAATCTTTGTAAGTAGGGAAGAATGTAACGAATGATTTGTTTGAGTTGTGATTCTGAGAACAGAATCCTTGTAAGGAGGGAATGATGTAACATTCCATAATTTTAAAGTGTGATATTAAATATTTATTGATTTATTTAAGTATTTAATGGATATGTTATTGTTGAATAAATAATTGTTCAATTTGAGTGATGTGGTTTATTTAATTATTTGTTGAATAAATAATTAAATATTAAATATTAAATATTTATTGGCAATATTAAATATTTATTGAATTATATGGCAATTTGAGTTGATGTGATTTAATTAATTATTTGTTGAGTAAATAATTAAGGAGCTAAATAAATTAATTATTATGATATTTTATAATAATGGAGTTTAATTTAATAAGCTAGAGAGCTTATAATGATTTTAAATAAATAATAATATTTAAATGAGAAATTGTAGTTTGAAATATTAGTTGATTAAATGAAATTATAATTGTAAAAAGAATTATAATTATTTATGTGTTAAAGTAATTTAATAGATTAATGTTTAATTGATTTATTAATGTAATAAAGGTGTGACTAATAACCTTGCTATAAAGGAGTTATTAAAATAAATTAAAAATGGTTTAATTTAGTTTTGTCAAACATGCCTTATTGTATAATAAGTCTTTAATCTAATAGTGTTTTAGCAAACAAGGTATAAGGATTAATCCATTTGTTTTAATTCAATTTACCAAACAAGGAGTAAGGATTAATGGGTTATTTTATTTAGACTAGTCAAACAAGCCTTATGGCTTTTAAATTTCAAAACTTATATAACTGATATATTTATATCAGTACTTATATTATATAATTAATATATATTATTACTATATACGTTATATTTTATAGTACGTATGTTAGAGTTAGGGACTCAGTTGAACTTTACAGAGAGAAAAGAAGAAGAAGAAGAAAGAAATACAGAGAGAAAACTAGAGAGAATTGAGAGATATTTTAACAGGTTTTGGAGAAAAGCTTGACAATCAAAGAAGATAATATCATCATCTTCCTAATCCAAGGTAGGAGCTCCATCTTTTTCTTTAAAAAATTAGTTTTCTTCTTCTAAAAAGTTCTCTGTGATTTTTATAAAAGATAAATTGTTGTTATGTTTATAATTTGGCATGATTATTGATTATATGGTTGTTTTATGAGTTATATATGATTATAAGATATATTAGTTCATGTATGTACGTATTTTATGAAGAAATTATTTTACAGAGAGTTTTTATGAATGAGTATGGCTTTAGTTAAAATAGAAATTAAGGTGTAATTAGTTGTTGTATTGATAAATTGATTATAAGAATTGCTAGAGTATGTAACATCATAATCATGATGCTTAGAAGTTACTGTTTTGGTTGAATAACAAAATCACAGTATTGATTTTCATGGATGATATCAAAAATGGAGTTTTTGACAAAAATATTGAAATTGGGTGTTGAATATTTGATGTTTATGTTAATTTATGAGTAGAAACATGTTAGAAGTCTTTACTATATGTTTATATGAAGTTTATGTGCAAAATAGAGTGTAACTAGTCTATTAGATTCGAGCTTTTTGGCCAATTTGGCTTTTTCTTTCATGGTTGCCGAAGCTGTCAGTCGACACTGACAGTTCGCGCCGCGGCGCGACCCAGCAGTTCATTGCTGGCACAATCTAATTGAATTTCGAATATTACATAAGTCGAAAAGTTAACACAATCTAATTGAACATTGTGTATTGATTAATATGAAAGATTATGAGATGTGGAGTAGAGTTTGCATTAAAATTACTATGTGTTGTTATGTGACTAATAGTTGATGTGTATGATTATATAATTGTGTAGGGCACGTGAAGTGCAGTTAACTGTAAGCTGTTAATCTGTTATTGGTAAACAACAATCAAGGCAAGTCTTTTGGTTCCTATTTTCTACGTGGACTTGATGAACTATTTTAAATTGCATGATATGTTATGCATGTTGAAATCATGAAATGTTAAAGTCAATATATGACTACATTGTTTTGGTTAAGTAACGATGATTGAGTAAGGAACTCAATCTTTATATTTGATATGTGAATACATTATATGACTACATTGTTTTACTTTAATAAGATGTATATCGAGCATGTTATTATGTGTTATGTGATGCATGAAAACTGTTAGACTTTGTTGGGCTGTCAAGCTCACTCTTGCAAATAACCACTTTTGCAGGTACAAATTTTAAGGTAAAGATATGTGCTAAGTGAGTTATAGAGATCTATATTCACGAAGATTACTTATGTTTTATGAGAAATGTATTTCATATTTTGAACGTAACATGTTGTTGAATTGTAAGTTGAGCTATCCAATGTATATGGATATTTAGTTATGATGTAAGACTTTGTATAGTCATTTTGTTGTAACGATTCATGATATAAGATTGAATCAAAGAGAAGCAATGTAAAGGTTGCGATTCAGGGCAAGAAAGAAAGAAATGTATTAAAGTTTTAAATATTCCTCATTTTTAGTAATTTTAATATCGAATAATGATGTAAAGATAGATTAAAGTTGTATTATTAACGACCGAGAAGGAGAATATTATTGTATGAATTTTGGGGTTGTTACAGTTGGTATCAAAGCTGTAGGTTAGAAACCTTAGGTAAGAGTACTTTAGGCTATAACCTTAGAGAAGTCGAGATTTAAGATAATGAACGAATAAGCTCAAATAGAGTTTGAACAATAAGGCATTAAAACATGCGTGATAGGATTCAAAGAAGAATCTTGCAGAGTTATCAGGAATATGAATGTGGGGTTACCCAACTCCAATGATAAGAATGTAAGGTGATAATAAATAGACAATGTCTATAAAAAGAAAGTGATAAAGAGGTCAAGAATAGAGAGTTATATTCAAGTTTGGTGCAATTGTACTCTTTAGTAGTTGATGTATGGTATCTTGGCTAAACGATTTCTTCATGGAGCGGAGGTATATACGAACTAGTAACTCGGAACCTAGTTTGTTGGTTGTTTATGGAAAACCACTTAGCGTACCATATTGAAACTGTTAGAGAGTCGATGTGTACCAAGTGTAGAAATGGACACGTATGATGAGAGTTTAGAACTTGAATGAAATATTGAGCTATGTAAATGAAGTTAGAAATTCTTAAAGGAAGAATTGTTATATAAACAAGAAGAATCTTGAAGAGATATAAAGATAAGAAATAGGAGTTTCCTAACTCCAAAAGCCAAGATAACGAATAATGTTGTAAATGATGAAAAAGAGAAAGAAAGAGGATCGTAAAACAAAACGATCGCGAGTTAAGAAAAGAATGTTAAGGGAGATAATTATAGAATAAGATCACGACATGATCAGTTTAAGTTATAAAAAAAAGATGGTATGTAATGTTTGAATGATTATAGCTTGATGCTATGAAGTTAATGTACTATGATATAGTACGAGATAACTCACGAGGAGTTATAGATGATGAGGTACAAAAAAATTTTTATCGAGCAAAGAGCAAGTTAAGAGTAAGATAGAGTTAGGTGGGATTTCAATTGAGGACTCTTGTGATGGCTGAGTTGTACAAATCTTTGTATGGGCGAGGGTTTTGTGCTTGCACTCAGTTTATCACATTGATAATCATTGGAATATTTGTGTCACGCTATTTGTTATATGCCTATTGAGAAGGTGATTCTTTTCTCATGTGTATAACAGATAGGTAGAGTATAGTTAGAGAATATTATAAGATTAAGTGCGAGTTCTTAAAACTCATACTTATGGTAGGTTCGTGACTCATAATTATATGGTATGTTTTTGAACCCCTCAGCGAATGGACGTCTATGGTCTGACTAGGATAAGTTCTTAAACTCATATGATTGTGGCAAGTTCCTGAACTCATAACGTGTGGTAAGTTTGACGAACTGGGTATAGATAAGTGTAAATAGAGTATTGAGGATGATAAGAATAGATAGACCTATTAAGCAATGGATCATTATAGAAAGTGGAGTTGATGGTGGAAGCATAGGTATTCTAAATCTACTAGCTATGCTAGACTTTCTAAATTTATTGACTTCGTGCTGATGTTTACACTTTTATTTTCTTGAAAAATATTGGATCAAATGATGGAACCAATGAGTTTTAACAACAATATTGTTATTTATATGTCTATGCTAATTGTTTCGGCTAGACAAAAATAATTTGCAATATATCAAAATGTATTTTATATCATTGATGCATCATATAACCTGGTGCAAAGATGATAAAAATGGTGGAGTCATCAATGCAGTATTATCTAGTGTTTGATGTGATCTAAGGATCGCCAGCCCACTATGGTATGATGTAGCATGATAAAATCACCAAATGACGGAATCCTCAATGAACTGTAAATACAGTGCGGTATCATGATGTCATAAAAAGATTTTTGAGATTTCTCTAAGATATGAGAATACATATGTATGTATGTATATGTATATTTCAGTCGATGTCCGAATTGTTGTAGAGGTCTATGCTATTTGATTCAGCTAGACAAATATTGAAAGATGTTCATGAAATTCAAACGTTCATTGAAAAGTTATGCCAAACTAAATTGTTGGTGCGGATTCAGATGTTAAAAAGTTGAGTTGAACAACCCTATAAGGAGACATATTTTTGGGGACAATGGTTCTGAGCGTAACGCATATAGTCGTTACAAAACACTACGTTGCGGCCCAACGTAGTGGTACAATAGGTTGGCCACCTAGTATACGTGAGGAGGGTGTTTTCATTCTTTGTGATTGATAAACACTCTGGTTTGCAGTGTGAAGGATTGAGTTGAAGCACTAGTAAACCGAGAATAGAGTTCACGGTCTTGTGACCCCTCAGCATGATTTGGAATATTTTAAATTCCTGTTATTCATATCGCTTCCCAATTATTGAGCAATTGTGGAAGATTCTTGATATTCTTAAAGGTGAATATGGTAAGGATGATATTCCTTAGAAAGAAGTGAGTCGTAGAATGCGACACCGAATGATGAACATGTTGAATAAGTGAGAAAAGAGATTTTGAAGTGAGAAGGATATGAGTTATCAAAGAATAATGTAAAACTTTTAATAGAAAAGTTAATAATTGTAGAATGATCTCTTAAGAAAGAAAGTGGTTATAGAAACCAATGAATGAATGAACTAGTGACATAAAATCTACTCTGATAGATTGAATGAATAAAGAATAATGAATAAAATTTTGAGGATGAAATTCTTATAAGAAAGGGTGAATGTAATATCCCGAGTGTTTATGTTAACGATCCTTAGAAAAGGAAATGAATGGATTAAGATATATAATACTCATAATATAATTGAGTTCAAGTGAAAGTTATGGAATGAAACTTAGAATTTGTTAAAGTAATGAATGTAGTAGAAAATATAAAATCTATATTTAGATAAAATGTTGAAAGAGTACCCTGAGTTATTTAATCTGTGTCTTCGATTCTGGGGACAGAATCTTTATAAGTAGGGAAGAATGGAACGAATGATTTGTTTGAGTTGTGATTCTGAGGACAGAATCCTTGTAAGGAGAGAATGATGTAACATTCCAGAATTTTAAAGTGTAATATTAAATATTTATTGATTTATATAAGTATTTAATGGATATGTTTATTGTTGAATAAATAATTGTTCAATTTGAGTTTATGTGGTGTAGTTATTTATTTGTTAAATAAATAATTAAATATAAAATATTTATTTGCAATTTTAAATATTTATTGAATTATATGACAAATTGAGTTGATGTGATTTAGTTATTTATTTGTTGAATAAATAATTAAGGAGATAAGAAATTAATTGTTATGAGATTATATAATAATTGAATTTAATAAGTAAGCTATGGAGCTTATAAGGATTAATCCATTTGTTTTAATTCAGTTTACCAAACAAGGTGTAAGGGTTAATGAGTTATTTTATTAAGATTAACCAAACAAGCCTTATGACTTTTGATTTTCAAAAAGATTTATAACTGATGTCAGTTAAGTTAGTATTATATTATATATTTAATATATCTATTATTACTACATACGTTATATTATTATACGTAAACTAGAGAAAGACTCAGTGGAAGAAAAAGAGAAGAAGAAGAAGAAAAGAGAAAAGGGAGAGAATTTGAGAGAAATCCTAACAGGTTTTGATAAAGGAATTGGAGAAAAGGAATTGATAATCAAAAGTAACCATCATCTTCCTAATCAAAGGTAGGAGCTTAACCTTTTTCTTTAAAAAAAAATAAATAAATTAGTTTTTCTTCTTCTTCCAAAAAGTCTCTGTGAAATTTTATAAAAGATAAATTGATGGTGTTTATGGTTATATGATAAATTATTGATTATAAGATGATTGCACGAGTTTGTATATATGATTATAGAATTATTAGTTCATGTATGTATGAGTTTTGTAAAGAAAATATATTACAGTGTTTACATGAAAATATATATAAATATGGCTTAATTTAAAATAGAAATTAAGGTTTAATTAGTTGTTAAATTGATAAATTGATTGTTGGAATTGATAGAGCATGTAAAATCATAACTATGATGTTTTGAAATTTATGTTTTGGTTGAAAAATAAATTCACAGTGTTGATTTCCATTGAAAATATTAAAAATGGAGTTTTTGCCAAAAATCTTGAAATTGGGTGTTGTAACTTTGATTTTTATGTTAATTTATGGATAGAAACATGTTAGAAGTCTTCACAATATGTTTATATGAAGTTTTTATGTAAATTACATGATAATCAGTCTATTAGATTCGAGCTTTTAGGCCAATTTGGCTTTTTCTTGTACTGTTGCCGAAGCTGTCAGTCGAAACTGCAGTTTCGCGCCGCGGCGCGGCTTCAGTAGTACATTAGTGGCGCCGCAGCGCCATCACCACGCCGCAGCGCGGCCTTGTAGTTCATTCACCGTGCCGCAGCGCCGACTTAGCGCCGCAGCGCGAACCACAATGTAAACTGTGGCGCCGCAGTGCGAGTTAGCAGAATGGTCTGACAGTGTACTTTTTGTACATGAAAATTTTAAGAAACACTATATGATCATAGTAGGACTGTAAAATATTGATTTTAATGTTTCTTTACTATGAATAAATATGTTATTACATATTAACTTGTGTTATAATTTGATTATATAATCAAACCTAAATGATGAACGTGATTTTAAGGTTTCTATACTATGAATAAATATGTTATTACATATTAACTTGTGTTATAATTTGATTATATAATCAAACCTAAATGATGAACGTACTTAGTTATATTTGTAAGTGTTAATGAACGTAAAAAGTGTTTTAAATCAAATAAAATGGATATTATAAAGTATGGAATGGGTTTAATATAAAACCAATAAGTAGTCTTAGCAAGAC
Organism: Panax notoginseng; assembly: GCA_016801055.1. Classification (NCBI taxonomy): domain Eukaryota; kingdom Viridiplantae; phylum Streptophyta; class Magnoliopsida; order Apiales; family Araliaceae; genus Panax; species Panax notoginseng. Next base: position 87,158,004 of record CM029023.1, read on the forward strand.
TTAAGCACTTGAATGAATTTCGAATATTACATAAGTCGAAAAGGTAACACAATCTAATTGAACATTGTGTATTGATTAATATGAAAGATTATGAGATGTGGAGTAGAGTTTGCATTAAAATTACTATGTGTTGTTATGTGACTAATAGTTGATGTGTATGATTATATTATTGTGTAGGGCACGTGAAGTGCAGTTAACTGTAAGATGTTAATCTGTTATTGGTAAACAACGATCAAGGCAAGTCTTTCGGTTCCTATTTTCTACGTGGACTTGATGAACTATTTTAAATTGCATGATATGTTATGCATGTTGAAATCATGAAATGTTAAAGTCAATATATGACTGCATTGTTTTGGTTAAGTAACGATGATTGAGTAAGGAACTCAATCTTTATATTTGATATGTGAATTAAAAGCATGTATGACATGTTACTTTAATGAGATGTATATCGAGCATGTTATTATGTGTTATGTGATGCATGAAAACTGTTAGACTTTGTTGGGCTGTCGAGCTCACTCTTGCAAATAACCACTTTTGCAGGTACAAATTTTAAGGTAAAGATGTGTGCTAAGTGAGTTATAGAGATCTATATTTACGAAGATTACTTATGTTTTATGAGAAATGTATTTCATATTTTGAACGTAACATGTTGTTGAATTGTAAGTTGAGCTATCCAATGTGTATGGATATTTAGTTATGATGTAAGACTTTGTATAGTCATTTTGTTGTAGCGATTCATGATATAAGATTGAATCAAAGAGATGCAATGTAAAGGTTGCGATTCAAGGCAAGAAAGAAAGAAATGTATAAAAGTTTTAAATATTCCGCATTTTTAGTAATTTTAATATCGAATAATGATGTAAAGATAGATTAAAGTTGTATTATTAACGACCGAGAAGGAGAATATTATTGTATGAATTTTGGGGTCGTTACACTTGCCTGCAATCAATATTGTAGTTTGAAAACCAGACGAGAAAGCTCAAGAGACATCAAAGACAAAGAGTCAAGCATCCTCCAGCCTGAAAAATGAAAAGGTTATTCATGCTAAGACACGCTTATAAAGAGTAGAAAGAAGATCTTTTCAAACTTATGTCTGGCGAACCAGCAGTTGGGTGCAAACTCTGTGAACTGAAGGATGTCAAAGAACTAAAGATGCTAAGAGTCTCCTAGCCTGTATCTTCAAGACCATTTGATTAAAGGCCAACAAGAGCAACAAGTTGTCAGGAGCAAATGTAAAGCTATGCACATCAATTCCTAAACACAGTATAACTAAGATAAATGACTGTTACAGTATAACTAATATAAATGACTGTTAAGAGACTGACAGTAAAATGGTACGGTTCCTCACTATTAAATGTGTTCATCATCAAAGCACCTTCTTATGAACCATAACAGTATTCTATCAAGAAGTCATAATCTACCTAAAAAGGTGAAGAGAGAAAGTACCCTGAGGATGGAAACTCAAATGTCTATAAACTTTCTCTCCATCCAAGTTTTAGATTGAAGATGACATCTTGAAGGAAATCTGAAATGGGTCATAAGAGCATCACATGTCAAATTAATTATATGTGAAGTAATCCTTGCTGGTGGGCTAGTATGTATGTACAAATCCTTATTTTAAGTGTTTGATAACACATAGAGTATGATCAGTTCTAAAAGAGTATCTTGATGATATGTAAAAACTGATCACCTTAATGAATCAACTAGATACTCTTAAATCGTAGAGTTGATTCTCACTCTGAGAACACTTAAACATTGTGAACATAACCCAGCAAATGATGAAACCATCAAAGATAAAGAGTGTGTTATTAAATGTCAAATCTTACACACACTCACCTTCATGCATATCAAAATGTATTATCTAAAACTAATCTTACGCATGAATATGATGTTGGTGATAAATGTGATGATTATCCAAATAAGAGGAACAGGGGTTTAGAAAACTAACCTAGCAGAACCCATTTAATTATGGGTACCAAAAATAGAAATATAGTTAAACCTGTTGGTACTTTGTCAGTCTGACCACACTAAGGAATCCTGAAGTAGAAGACTTCAGTCAAGAAGACTCAACCAGCAGAAGGCTATAGACTGTTCAGAAGAGATTCTGATAAAGTTTCTGTATGTCCAAGCATGTCCTTGAAAACCCTCTGAGCTAACCAGAATGGAGCTCACATGGCTGCTAATCTATATATGGAAGCAGGCCATTCAACCAAAGGTGAAAAGAGTCCTATGTGCTCAAATCAAGCAAAGTATGCTATATGAGAAGAATCCTCAAGGGAGCTTATAACAGAGGATCATCGAGCATCAGTCAAGAGGACTTCATTACAGAAGCAGAACTTCACACGCATAAGACTGTCAAAGGAGACTACGTTCGTAGTGCTGTCAAAGGATCGTAAAGTGATCAGTCCTGAAAATATCTATGCCTACGATACAAGGAGATCTAAGTGATAATGGTGATTCCAGTTAGAAGGAGATTTGCAAGGATGCCTTCTAATACATATGTGTAAAAAGGAATCACAGCTGAGAAAGTAGCATCAATCATGGGGGAGCAGTGATCTGTTGAGAAACAACAACACTGAAATATACTATGAAGCAGTGTACCAGCTATAGAGTCCCAAAACTTTGTGGCTGATGAACCAAACGAAGATCCATAGTCAGTAGGAATGTCTCAAAACGTACTACTGATAACCTTTCAACCACCCAACCCAACATCGTGAAGTGCCTACGATCAAACATATGATCGTAGTGTAAAAGTAGGAGGACACCACGATTTCAGCAATGCAATTGTCTAAAGTTGATAGAGGATCTCCCCACCAGAAAAGGTCGAATGAGATGTCATTGCAAATCATTTCTATAGCATTTCATCTAGAAAGCGCCTCAGGGACAAACCTGACCCTTAGCTCACTCTAAGAGGTTGGCCCTTCCTGAGCTACCTTAACCCAGAAGAATTACTTGATCAAATTCATCTCAAGGACCAAGTCAGTCAACGACCGTAGAGTCGAGGTTGAAGATAACTCCATGATCGCAATGCAACCTCAGCGATCGTAGAAGACAACTCGACGATCATAGTCCTACAAAAGGGTACTCCAGTTCACAAGGAGCTTGGAAAATGAGACAATTGCTCAACCATTCAAAATAAGGAGATAAGTTCGAATACATCAGTTGTAACGACCCCAAACTTCATACCATTTAAATCTCCACTTCGGTCGTTAACCATATATTAAATCTCAAATTTTACATCATTATTCGATATTAAAAACACTAAAATTGAGGAATATTTAAAACTTTTATACATTTCCTTCTTTCTTGCGCTGAATCGCAACCTTTACATTACATCTCTTTGATTCAATCTTATATCATGAATCGTTACAACAAAATGACTATACAAAGTCTTACATCATAACTAAATATCTATATACATTGGATAGCTCAACTTACAATTCAACATGTTACGTTCAAAATATGAAATACGTTTCTCATAAAACATAAGTAATCTTCGTGAATATAGATCTCTATAACTCACTTAGCACATATCTTTACCTTAAAATTTGTACCTACAAAAGTGGTTATTTGCAAGAGTGAGATCGACAGCCCAGCAAAGTCTAACAATTTTCATGCATCACATAACACATAATAACATGCTCGATATACATCTCATTAAAGTAACATGGCATACATGCTTTTAATTCACATAGCAAATATAAAGATTGAGTTCCTTACTCAATCATCATTGCGTAGCCAAAACAATGCAGTCATATATTGACTTAAACATTTCATGATTTCAACATGCATAACATATCATGCAATTGAAAACAGTTAATCAAGTCCACGTAGAAAATAGGAACCGAAAGACTTGCCTTGATCGTTGTTTACCAATAACAGTTTAACAGCTTACAGCTATCTACACTTCACGTGCCCTACGCAATTATATAATCATACACATCAAATATTAGTCACATAACAACACATAGTAATTGTAATGTAAACTCTACTATATGTCTCATAATCTTTCCTATCAATAAATACACAATGTTCAACTTAATTGTGTTAACTTTCAACTTATATCTCATTGTATTTCATATTCGCAGTTCATTCAAGTGCTTAAGTCTTGCTAGGACTACTTATTGGTTTTATATTAAACCCATTCCATATCTTATAATATCCATTTCAATTGAATTGAAACACTTTTTAAGTTCATTAACACTTGGCACGGCGTTTCGACGTTCATTCGTCACACGCCCGATTTGCCTCTTTTATGTATGTTTACTATGCTTCTATAACTCATCTAATACATCATGTATTAATGTTAAGCATCATTATATCATGAATCTTATATCATGAATCGTTACAACAAAATGACTATACAAAGTCTTACATCATAACTAAATATCTATATACATTGGATAGCTCAACTTACAATTCAACATGTTATGTTCAAAATATGAAATACATTTCTCATAAAACATAAGTAATCTTCGTGAATATAGATCTCTATAACTCACTTAGCACATATCTTTACCTTAAAATTTGTACCTACAAAAGTGGTTATTTGCAAGAGTGAGCTCGACAGCCCAACAAAGTCTAACAATTTTCATGCGTCACATAACACATAATAACATGCTCGATATACATCTCATTAAAGTAACATGGCATACATGCTTTTAATTCACATAGCAAATATAAAGATTGAGTTCCTTACTCAATCATCATTGCGTAGCCAAAACAATCCAGTCATATATTGACTTAAAAATTTCATGATTTCAACATGCATAACATATCATGCAATTTAAAACAGTTAATCAAGTCCACGTAGAAAATAGGAACCGAAAGACTTGCCTTGATCGTTGTTTACCAATAACAGTTTAACAACTTACAGGTATCTGCACTTCACGTGCCCTACGCAATTATATAATCATACACATCAAATATTAGTCACATAACAACACATAGTAATTGTAATGTAAACTCTACTATATGTCTCATAATCTTTCCTATTAATAAATACACAATTTTCAACTTAATTGTGTTAATTTTCAACTTATATCTCACTGTATTTCATATTCGCAGTTCATGCAAGTGCTTAAGTCTTGCTAGGACTACTTATTGGTTTTATATTAAACCCATTCAATATCTTATAATATCCATTTCAATTGAATTGAAACACTTTTTAAGTTCATTAACACTTGGCACGGCGTTTCGACGTTCATTCGTCACACGCCCGATTTGCTTCTTTTGTGTATGCTTACTATGCTTCTATAACTCATCTAATACATCATATATTAATGCTAAGCATCATTATAATTACCAATATTCATGTTTTATAACTTAGGACATCATCTTTTATGGTCAAGAGCACTACACATGCATATGTGCATGCCCGACACCCTCCGATTGCCTCTGAAAACACAACAGTCCTAAAGATGACCATTTTTACCCATCCTAATGACCTCAAATTGAAACACTTAAAGAACAAAAGTTGTATGTCTACTCGTCCTCGTTCCGGATCATCTTGAATCACCTCAATCGGAGTTCGTATGAGGAAGTTATGACTATTTTACTACAGGAGGTCAAAACTGTCCATGTTAGACTACAAATCCGGCGCTGGGGCGCGAGGACTAGGCTATACAGTGGTGCCAGGGCGCGAGATTCGCGCTGGGGCACAAATTTCAGCGCTGGGGCCCAAACTTCTGGCGCTGGGGCGTGAATTTTGGCGCCGGGGCGCGATTTTTGGCGCTGGGGCGCTAAAACTTGCAGAACCCAACCAACAGAACAACTAAATTTTTGTCTATAACTTAATTTCTAACACTAATTAACATCCATAACTTCATCGCAAACTACACATAAACGTTTAACAATCATCCATATAACAATTACCAACAATTAAACAACTACTTTATAAAACTTCATTATTTGAAAACACTGTTTTTAAGAAAAACTCCATTGTTAACGTTGTTTAACACTGTAATATCAATAATAACCCAAACTTGATTACTTTAAAGTACGATTCTCTGAAATTCATACCCAATTAACATACATAAGCTTCAATTTCACAATTAGCATACGATAAAATACTAATTTTGTTATACTCCAAAACATGTTCATGTTGTCCACTGTAAAACTAATTTCTTCTTTCTCTTTGAACGTATTTTAGCATACAACATATATATACATTTATGCTAGTATAACGATTAAAATTATAAATACACATAATTTCCTAACCAATTATAAAATCATGGTTTTACAGAAAGTTTGTAAAGAATTTTATGTTACCGTCAAATTCAAAAACACAGAGACTTAGATATTATAACGTAAAACATATATGTTAAGGTTATGTAACATACCTTTTGTTGCTTAAGAAATCCTTGTTAAACACTGAGAATTTATTTTGGTGATTTTGGAATCACAGACTTGTCTTTCTCTCAAACTCTCTCAAACTTTATGAAACTTTTCTTTCTTCTTCCCTTTTCTCTCTTAGGCTTTAGCCAAATAGATTAGATGTAACTAAAATAAACTAACGTATCTTTTCAAAAGTTTTAAAACTGACGCCACTAATGGCATTATTAAAACAGCGGTTACCACAAATTATTATACATTATTTATATTTTCTTTATTTAATTTATATTATTAATAAATCAAATTTAAAAATTCAAAAGCCATAAGGCTCCGTTTGGCAAAACGCTTTAAAATTAAAGACTTAATATATATTTAAGGCTTGTTTGGCAAAATAAATTAAAACTACTTTAATTTATTTTAATAACCACTTATAATAAAGCTATTTGTCACACTTCTAATTAATTAAGTTTTCATACTTAATTTAATTAATTCTAATAACAATTCATTGCATAATATAATAATTTATTTAATCATTATAACTTTCTAACTTAATTATTAAATTAGAATACTATCTCAGAATTTCCTTAACTCATTAATTATTTATTAAATAATTAATTAATCAACTCAAATCAAAACAAACAAACATTTATTCACGATAAATACATCCATTAAATATTTATATAATTCAATAAATATTTAAATATTACAATTAAAAATTTGGATTGTTACATCATTCCCTCCTTACAAGGATTCTGTCCTCAAAATCACAACTCAAACCACTCATTCGTTACAATCTTCCCTACTTACATAGATTCTGTCCCCAGAATCGAAGACAGAAATTAAACAAATAACTCAGAATAATCTTTCATTATTTTATCTAAATATAGATTTTATATTTCCTACTACATTCATTACCTTAACAAATTTTAGGTTTCATTTCATAACCTTCACTTGAACTCAATTATATTTTGAGTATTATATATCTTTTAGCCCATTCATTTCCTTTTCTAAGGATCGTTATCATCAACACTCGGGATATTACATTCACCCTTTCTTCTAAGAATTTCGGCCTCGAAATTTTATTTATTAATATTTATTCATTCATCTATCAAAGTAGATTTTACGTTAATACTATATTCATTCCTTGGGTTCTATAACTACTTCTTTCCACAAAGATCATTCTACAATTATTAACTTTTCTATTAAAAGTTTAATATTATTCTTTGATAACTCATCTATTTCTCACTTCAAAATCTCTTTTCTCACTTATTCAACATATTCATCATTCAGTGTCGTATTCTACGACTCGCTTCTTTCTAAGGAATACTTTTTTTTTCACTTCCATCTTACAGAATAACAAGAATCTTCCACAATTGTTCAATAATTGGGAAGTAGTATGAATAACTCAAGAATTTAAAAAGATTCCAAATTATGCTGAGGGTCATAAGACCACGAACTATGCCCACAGTTGCAAGTAATCTTTTAACTTCAACTTTAACAGTCATAAGACTATAAGGACCCCCGTACTTAGGGTGTTAAGCCCTTTGTACGATGTATTGTGCACAAACATTTAAACGCTATGCATATGTCCATAGTTATAAGTAATCTTTCAACTTAAACTTTAACAGCCATAAGACTATAGGGACTCCTCGTACTTAGGGTGATCAGCCCTTCGTACAATGTATTGTACACAAACATCTCAACGCCTCTGCGTAATCCCCTATAAAAGGGTTGTTCATCTCAGCTTTTCAACATCTGAATCCGCACCAAAACAATTTGGTTTGGCGTAACTTCTCAAGAAACTCTTGAATTTCATGTACATCTTTCAATTTTTTTCTAGCTGAATCAAATAGCATAGACCTCTATAATAACTCGGACATTAACCGAAATATACATATGCATACATACATATGTATTCTCATATCTTAAAGAAATCTGAAAAATCTTTTTATGACGTCATGATACCGCACTGTATTTACAGTTCGTTGAGGATTCCGTCACTTGGTGACTTTATCATACTACATCATACCATAGTGGGCTGACGATCCTTAGATCACCTCCAACACTAGGTAATACTGCATTGATGACTCCATCGTTTTTATCATCTTTGCACCAGGTTACATGATGCATTAATGATATAAAATACATTTTGATATATTGCAAATCATTTTTGTCTAGCCGAAGTAATTAGCATAGACATACGAATAACAGTATTGTTGTTAAAACTCATTGGTTCCATCATTTGATCCAATATTTTTCAAGAAAATAAAAGTGTAAACATCAGCACGAAGTCAATAAATTTCGAAAGTCTAGCATTGCTAGTAGATTTAGAATACCTATGCTTCCACCATCAACTCCACTTTCTATAATGATCCATTGCTTAATAGGTCTATCTATTCCTATCATCCTCAATACTCCATTCACACTTAATTATACCCTAGTTCATCAAACTTACCACACGTTATGAGTTCAGGAACTTGCCACAATCATATGAGTTTAAGAATAATCATATGAGTTTAGGATCGTTTTATTTTACGATCCTCATTGTTTCTATTTTTCATCATTTACGACATTATTCGTTATCTTGGCTATTGGAGTTAAAAAACTCCCATTTCTTATCTTTATATCTTCAAGATTCTTCTTTGAATCTTCTTGTTTATATAACAATTCTTCCTTTAAGAATTCTAACTTCATTTACATCGCTTAACATTTCATTCGAGTTCTGCACTTTCATCATACACATCCATTCTCTACACTTGGTACACATCGAGTCTCTAACAATTTCAGTATGGTACGCTGAGTGGTTTCCCACAAATAACCAACAAACTAGGTTTCGAGTTGCTAGTTCGTATATACCTCCGCTCTATGAAGGAATCGTTTAGCCCAGATACCATACATCAACTACTAAAGAGTACAATTGCACCATACTTAGACATAACTCTCTATTCATAACTTCTTTATCATTATCTTTTTATAGACATTGTCTATTTATTATCACCTTACATCTTTATTATTGGAGTTGGGTAACCCCACATTTATATTCCTTATAACTCTGCGAGATTCTTCTTTGAATCCTTTCACACAAGTTTTAATCCTTTATTGTTCAAACTCTATTTGAGCTTATTCGTTCATTACCTTCACCTCTCTTCTCTAAGGTTATAGCCTACGGTACTCCTACCTAAGGTTTATAACCTACAGCTTTTATACCAACTGTAACGACCCCAAACTTCATACCATTTAAATCTCCACTTCGGTCGTTAACCATATATTAAATCTCAAATTTTACATCATTCTTCGATATTAAAAACACTAAAATTGAGGAATATTTAAAACTTTTATACATTTCCTTCTTTCTTGCCCTGAATCGCAACCTTTACATTACATCTCTTTGATTCAATCTTATATCATGAATCGTTACAACAAAATGACTATACAAAGTCTAACATCATAACTAAATATCTATATACATTGGATAGCTCAACTTACAATTCAACATGTTACGTTCAAAATATGAAATACATTTCTCATAAAACATAAGTAATCTTCGTGAATATAGATCTCTATAACTCACTTAGCACATATCTTTACCTTAAAATTTGTACCTGCAAAAGTGGTTATTTGCAAGAGTGAGTTCGACAGCCCAGCAAAGTCTAACAATTTTCATGCATCACATAACACATAATAACATGCTCGATATACATCTCATTAAAGTAACATGGCATACATGCTTTTAATTCACATAGCAAATATAAAGATTGAGTTCCTTACTCAATCATCATTGCGTAGCCAAAACAATGCAGTCATATATTGACTTAAACATTTTATGATTTCAACATGCATAACATATCATGCAATTTAAACAGTTAATCAAGTCCACGTAGAAAATAGGAACCGAAAGACTTGCCTTGATCGTTGTTTACCAATAACAGTTTAACAGCTTACAACTATCTGCACTTCACGTGCCCTACGCAATTATATAATCATACACATCAAATATTAGTCACATAATAACACATAGTAATTGTAATGTAAACTCTACTATATGTCTCATAATCTTTCCTATTAATAAATACACAATGTTCAACTTAATTGTGTTAAATTTCAACTTATATTTCACCGTATTTCATATTTGCAGTTCATTCAAGTGCTTAAGTCTTGCTACGACTACTTATTGGTTTTATATTAAACCCATTCCATATCTTATAATATCCATTTCAATTGAATTGAAACACTTTTTAAGTTCATTAACACTTGGCACGGCGTTTCGACGTTCATTCGTCACACGCCCGATTTGCCTCTTTTGTGTATGCTTACTATGCTTCTATAACTCATCTAATACATCATGTATTAATGTTAAGCATCATTATAATTACCAATATTCATGTTTTATAACTTAGGACATCATCTTTTATGGTCAAGAGCACTACACATGCATATGTGCATGTCCGACACCCTCCGATTGCCTCTGAAAACAAAATAGTCCTAAAGATGACCATTTTGACCCATCCTAATGACCTCAAATTGAAAAACGTAAAGAACAAAAGTTGTAGGCCTACTCGTCCTCGTTCCGGATCATCTTGAATCACCTCAATCGGAGTTTGTATGAGGAAGTTATGATTATTTTACTACAGGAGGTCAAAACTATCAATGTCAGACTACAAATCCGGCGCTGGAGCGCGAGGACTAGGCTATACAGTGGCACCAGGGCACGAGATTGGCGCTGGGGCACGAATTTCAGTGCTGGGGCGCGAACTTCTGGCGCTGGGGCGCGATTTTTGGCGCTGGGGCTCAAATTTTGGCGCTGGGGCGCTAAAACTTGCAGAACCCAACCACGAAGAACAGAACAACTAAATTTTTGTCTATAACTTAATTTCTAACACTAATTAACATCCATAACTTCATCGCAAACTACACATAAACGTTTAACAATCATCCATATAACAATTACCAACAATTAAACAACTACTTTAGAAAACTTCATTATTTGAAAACATTGTTTTCAAGAAAAACTCCATTGTTAACGTTGTTTAACACTGTAATATCAATAATAACCCAAACTTGATTACTTTAAAGTACGATTCTCTGAAATTCATACCCAATTAACATACATAAGCTTCAATTTCACAATTAGCATACGATAAAATACTAATTTTGTTATACTCCAAAACATGTTCATGTTGTCCACTGTAAAACTAATTTCTTCTTTCTCTTTGAACGTATTTTAGCATACAACATATATATACATTTATGCTAGTATAACGATTAAAATTATAAATACACATAATTTCCTAACCAATTATAAAATCATGATTTTACAGAAAGTTTGTAAAGAATTTTATGTTACCGTCAAATTCAAAAACACAGAGACTTAGAGATTATAACGTAAAACATATATGTTAAGGTTATGTAACATACCTTTTGTTGCTTAAGAAATCCTTGTTAAACACTGAGAATTTGTTTTGGTGGCTTTGGAATCACAGACTTGTCTTTCTCTCAAACTCTCTCAAACTTTATGAAACTTTTCTTTCTTCTTCCCTTTTCTCTCTTAGGCTTTAGCCAAATAGATTAGATGTAACTAAAATAAACTAACGTATCTTTTCAAAAGTTTTAAAACTGACGCCACTAATGGCATTATTAAAACAGCGGTTACCACAAATTATTATACATTATTTATATTTTCTTTATTTAATTTATATTATTAATAAATCAAATTTAAAAATCCAAAAGCCATAAGGCTCCGTTTGGCAAAATGTTATAAAATTAAAGACTTAATATATATATTTAAGGCTTGTTTGGCAAAATAAATTAAAACTACTTTAATTTATTTTAATAACCACTTATAATAAAGTTATTTGTCATACTTCTAATTAATTAAGTTTTCATACTTAATTTAATTAATTCTAATAACAATTCATTGCATAATATAATAATTTATTTAATCATTATAACTTTCTAACTTAATTATTAAATTAGAATACTATCTCAGAATTTCCTTAACTCATTAATTATTTATTAAATAATTAATTAATCAACTCAAATCAAAACAAACAAACATTTATTCACGATAAATACATCCATTAAATATTTATATAATTCAATAAATATTTAAATATTATAATTAAAAATCTGGATTGTTACATCAGTGATTGAGCTATGCTGCATCAAAGTGAGGATAAAAGTTAAAGCCATTCACTGCAGCATCTCTCAAAAGTTGATCGTTGAGTTAACAAAAGAAAACGTAGAGTCCACAGCTGCCTTTCTATGCTACTCTACGAATCAAAAGGTCAACGGTCAAAGCCACATTGTTTAAATGTCTACTCTTCTAAAAGGAAATATCTAACTAAAAAGTTATGGGGAGTTACTGCTCATTACTGGGCATCGTGCAACCAATGGTCGGTTGACACATCACTGGTTATGCAGAGTTAGAAGGAACTGCCATAAAGACAATTTCAAATCTGCAGACAGTTATCAAAAGCTATCGAACCTTTCTCCCTCCCATTTTCAAACCCTAAAATCCTCTCAAGAGCTAGAACAGAATAACACTTCAGAGCTTTATCAAATCACAATCAGTCATCTCTCACAAACCTCTCTAAATCAAATAACCACATTCTTCGAACTGCTCAAATGGAAAACTGGCGAGTTATCACTGGCATTCAGCTCGGAACCAAGTCGTTTGAGAAATTCAAAAAGAAGTTCAGAGACATTCTCGAACTTGTGAAGAAAGTTGGATTCTCAGAATGCCTTGAGGCTAGCACTCGAGTGTATGTTGACCTGGTGAAAGAATTATACTCAAATGCTTCCATAAACTCCAGAACCCTTTCTACCAAGGTCAAAGGTCAGTTTCTAAAGCTGAAACCTTCTGACCTCAATCAATGCCTAGGTTTTCCTAACCAAGGACTGAAGAGCCTTGATGATGTTGATACGTAACAAGCAAAGGAGATCTTGGGGTACCAAAGAAACCCTAGTCTGAAAGATATGAAGAAGAAGGAGTTTCTAGAGGAATACGAGTTCCTTGCTGAAATAGTAGGGAAATGCATACTGTGCAAGGACACTACACATGACACGGTGCTCGACTAACAGCTGAAGATAATGTCAGCAATAGTTCTGAAGAAACAAATTAACTTTGGAGCTTTCTCGTTCGATCAAATCTCCAAGTGGGTAGAAAAAGTTGAGATGAAGAAGTCCACCGAAAACCCCCTGACTAAGGTGTTTCATGGCAGACTGCTGAGAATTGTAATAAAGAAGAAGCTAGGTGGGAAGATCAAGGATGATGAGGGAGAGCCTTTGAATGTTCACAAAGTGATGTCTCCACAATTATTTATGAATTGGAAGAAGAACCCCAAATAGAACAGAAGGCTGACTACTGCAAACAAGAGCAAGACCTCTACAAAGAAGAGGAAGGCAGAAGAGGTAGAAAGCTTCGAGTCTGATGACTCTGTGCCAGTATCAACCACACCAGCCAGAAAGAAATCCACAGGTGTAAAGAAAGCTGGTGGTGTAAAGAAAACCAAAGCCCCATCAAGGAGTCTCTCCTCCAAGGACAAGGATAAAGAAGAAAAAGTCCTAACTGCTGAAACAACATAGAGGAGAAGCAACAGGCTGCTTCAAGGGCCATCTAGCAAGAAAGCTAAGGTGGAAAATAAGCCAGCCTCAGCTTCCCAAAATTGTACATCTGCTGAAGAGAAGGACGTATTGTTAGTAGAAGAAAAGGAGACAGATGTCAAGGCTGAGTCCTCATAGACCAAATCTAGCAGTGAAAGTGAAGCTGGATTAATGAATAAAAATTCAGCATCTGCTGATGAAGAGGAATGCTCAAGCCTTGTGGCTAATCCCCAGAGCAGTCACTTTGCTGATGAAAAAGAAATTCAAAATGACCCAATTCCATCCCCAAATGCAACTATCCCAACAAGCCCAGATAACGGGTCAAGGGATGCTGATTCTAAAGAAGAAGAAGAACGAGCCCCTGCTGGGTTTCGGCACAGAAACGCACAGCGGAAATTAACATTTTAAAGCAATTTCTGAAACCCTAAAACAGGATCCATGCAAAAAACAATTAATTCAGTGGTTAGAAATTATACCGATTAAGAAAGCTAGGAATTGATGCGGTCGAATCTCCAACGCAATCTAAAGAAACTGCGTCTCTACGGTATCCACACGAACGCTCCGCAAATCGTCCTACGATCTGCAGAAGAAGGAATCGCGGTACTAGCCACCAAGGATGAGGATTTTTGAAGCTGTATTCTCTATTCTCTCTCTAAGAGCGGCTATGGTTTTTCTTTTGTTTTGACGTAACCTCCAATGTGGCTGATATATATCATATATATAGCAGTTATGAGGAATTAATCAAAATCTAATATTATTAAAATCCGAATATATATATATATATATATATATATATATATATATATATATATATATATATATATATATATATATATATATATATATATATATATATATATCTTAAATAAGTCTTACTTAATTAATATACCTATATATATAAATTATCCTATTAATTTGAATTCGTAATTTAAATACTATCAATCATATTGACATATTTAAAGATTTACAATTTAAATTTATTCCCTTTTAATTACGTTCTATGTGTGTGACCCTATAGGTTATTATTACATTGACAATAATTTTAAAATCATATTATAAAATTATAAACAGTGAGCGGCATCTAGTAATGCATCAATGCTACCCAAGTAATAATAAGATTAATGATTCGATGCAACCTTTTCGTGACCAATGTTTCAATGTAATTTAATCCTTTTAACCTTAATATCCTAGATTAAACTCGAGTCATGGAATGTGTCATACTCTTCATAATTTAATATGAGTTTTCTTGATCAATGAGTAGACTATATGAAACAAATCACTATTTGAGCACGGCCATGCATTTCATAGTCGTACTCAATCAAGAGGCCTATGGATATCACCCCTAATACATAGGAGGGTTAAATTCCATCTACATCACTCATATTCCTCACACGATTCATGATGTACCCAATAATCACCTTTATAGTCCACCCTATTAAAGGTGACATTTGATGATATCAAAGTACATAAATTCCCGTGTAGAAATATAGTGATTTCAGGTCGGAGGACCATTACATCATTGTCACTATGAGAATTGCTAATAACACTTCGCATAATGCTCCACATAGAATTCTCATGGTGGGTCTGTCCAGTATATCGTTCTCTAACATGTACCTATGCATTGACTTAATATCTCATATATTTATGACCAATGAGATTTGGTCATCAGTCAATCCACATACTAGTCTTAATGCATCATTGTTGTCCCATCAACAATGATACTAGACTAGGGACATTTAAGAACAATGATACTAATTGTAATTATATAATCTCATGTTCAAGTCACATACTTAAACTATATAATTTGTATCAATATTCTAAGGATTTTTATTATGTTAACATTTATATAACGCAGTAAATAAAACCATAATAAAATCATTCATTTATTCAATCAAATATAGTATCAAAACGTTAATTATATCAAATAATTAGCCTCTAGGGCATAAACTCTAACAGTCTCCCACTTGCACTAGAGCCAATCACTCATGTATCTAATATCCATGGAACTAGTGTGACCGTCATGCTTCTGCTGCGACAAAGCCTTGGTCAGTGGATCTACAACATTATCATCTGTTGGCACTCTTCCTATATGTACATCTCCTCTATCAATGATTTCACGGATGAGATGGTACCGCCTAAGTATATGCTTCGATCGTTGGTGAGATCTGGGTTCCTTAGCCTGTGCAATGGCTCCATTATTATCACAGTATAGAGCAACTGGATCAACAATAGTTGGAACAACACCAAGTTCAGTGATGAACTTTTTAATCCATACAGCCTCCTTGGCTGCACTAGAAGTAGCAATATACTCAGCCTCTATTGTAGAATCAGCTACTGTCTCTTGCTTCAAACTTTTCCAGCTAACAACACCACCATTAAGGCAAAACACAAAACCTGACTGAGACTTATAGTCATCATTGCCAGTCTGGAAACTAGCATCTGTGTAACCCTTTACTGCCAGTTCGTCTTCACCTCTATATACCAAGAATAAATCCTTAGTCCTTTTCAGGTACTTGAGGATATTCTTGACTGCTATCCAGTGACCTTCACCTGGATTCGACTGGTATCTGCTCGTCATGCTCAAAGCATACGAGACATCCGGACGAGTACATATCATTACATACATGATAGATCCAATTACCGAAGCATAAGGGATCTTTCTCATACGCTCCTCATCATCTTGTGATTTAGGACATCGGGCCTTAGAGATCTTTACACCATGAGTCACGGGTAAGTTTCCTCTTTTCGCCTCTTGCATGCTGAACCATTTCAACACTTAATCAATATATGTACTTTGACTTAGGCCGAGCATTTTTCTCGATCTATCTCTATAGATCCTGATACCTAAAATGTAGGCAACATCGCCCAAATCTTTCATGGAGAAACATTTTTCTAACCATGTTTTTACAGCCTGTAAGGAAGGAATGTCATTCCCAAAATTAATATGTCATCAACATATAATACTAGGAATACAATGTGACTCCCACTAACCTTCTTATATACACAAGGTTCATCTTCATTTTTAATAAAGCCAAAATTCTTTGACTGCTTCATCAAATCGAAGATTCCAACCCCGAGAGGCTTGCTTCAATCCATAAATGGATCGCTGCAGCTTATATACCTTTCCAGCATCCTTTGGAGTGACAAAACCCTAAGGTTGTGTCATATACACATCCTCAAGGAGATTTTCGTTAAGGAAAGCAGTTTTGACATCCATCTGCCAGATTTCGTAATCATAAAAAGCTGCAATAGCAAGTAAGATCCTGATGGATTTAACCATTGCCACTAGAGAGAAGGTTTCATCATAATCAACACCTTGAATTTGTTTGAAACCTTTTGCTACCAGTCGGCCTTTATAGGTTTGTACATTACCATCCATGTTAGTTTTCTTCTTGAAAACCCACTTGCACCCGATTGGTTTTACCCCTTCGGGTGGATCAACCAGAGTCCATACTTGGTTAGTATACATGGAGTCCATCTCAGATTTCATGGCTTCAAGCCATTTCTCAGAATCTGGTCCATTCATAGCTTCTTGGTAGGAAGTAGGCTTATCTTGATCTATGAGCATCACATCGCCATTTTGAGTCACAAGATATCCATAATATCTCTGAGGCTCTTGGTGTGTCCTACCAGATCTACGAATGCCTTGTGTAATTTGAGCAGGTTCACTTTCCACAATATCTTGTGGTTCCTGCTCACGTTCCAACTCAGGTTCAATGATATTTTGTGGTTCTCGAATTTCTTCGAGTTCTACTTTCCTCCCACTGTTTCCTTTAGAGATAAATTCCCTTTCTAGAAAAATACCAGTTCGAGCAACAACCACTTTGTTCTCAGAAGGTTTGTAGAAATAATACCCTTTTGTTTCCTTTGGGTATCCCACAAAATTACATTTGTCAGATTTGGGTCCGAGCTTGTCAGAGTCCAGACGTTTTACGAACGCCTCGCAACCCCAAATCTTCATGAACGACATACTAGGACGTTTCCCAGTCCACATCTCGTATGGTGTCTTCCGAACCGTCTTTGTAGGAACACGATTAAGTGTGAATGCAGCTGTCTCTAAGGCATGACCCCAGAAGCTTATTGGAAGATCTGCATGACTCATCATTGATCGTACCATGTCCAACAAGGTTCGATTCCTCCTCTCAGATACACCATTCCATTGTGGTGTTCCAGGTGGAGTGAGCTGTGATATAATATCACATTCCTTTAGAAGGTCATCAAAGTCTTGGCTAAAGTATTCACCTCCTCGATCGGATCGAAGAGCATTTATACTTTTGCCAAATTGGTTTTGAACTTCATTCTTGAATTCCTTGAACTTTTAAAAGGATTCAGATTTGTGTCTCATAAGATACATATATCCATATCTACTAAAGTCGTCAGTAAATGTAATGAAGTAATAAAACATACCTCTTGCTAACGAACTCATGGGTCCACATACATCACTATGTATAAGTCCCAATACATTGGTAGCCCGTTCACTGTGTCCAGTGAAAGGGGCTTTAGTCATCTTGCCTAATAAACAAGACTCGCATTTCTCATATGATTCAAAATCAAATGAATCCAAGAACCCATCTTTATGGAGTTTGGATATGCGTTTCTCATTTATATGGCCTAAACGACAGTGCCAGAGATATGTCGGATTTGAATCATTTGATTTAAATTGTTTTGTATTTATGTTATAGATAGGCATTTCTAAATCAAGAATATAGAGACTGTTAAACAATTGTGCAATACCATAACAAATATCATTTAAGTAAAACAAACAACGATTGTTCTTTATTATAAATGAAAAACCTTTCTTGTCCAAACAAGAAACAGAAATAATGTTTTTGCTTATAGCAGGCACAAAATAACAATCTTCTAATTCTAAAACTAGCCCAGTGGGCAAAGATAAATGATAAGTTCCTACGGCCAGTGCAACAACTTTTGCTCCATTCCCAACTCATAGGTCAACCTCTCCTTTCGCCAAAGTCCTACTCCTTCGGTGTCCCTGCACATTAACACAAATGTGAGAACCACATCCAGTATCCAATACCCATGATGTAGAAGTAGACAAGTTGACTTCTATAACATATATACCTGAATCAGAAGTCGTACTTCCTTTCCTTTTCTTCACTTCTTCCAAATAAGCATGACAGTTCCTTTTCTAGTGTCCAGGTTTTCCACAAAAGTGACATTCACCTTCTTTAGCCACCCCATCTTTAGGTTTTAAAGCCTGTTTGGTTTTGGAATTGGGTTTGGCAAAAGATTTAGATTCTATCTTCTTCTTGCCTTTTCAATTTCCCTTAGTATTCCCCTTTTGCACCATCATTATGGGAGCGGGTCCTGCCTTTTTCATGTTATTCTCGGCAATTCTTAACATGCTCAACAACTCAGTGAGGGGTTTCTCAATTTCATTCATAAGATAGTTCATAACAAATTGAGAGTAGTTGCTGTTCAAAGATTGTAAAACAAGATCTGTTTGGGCTTCCAGAGTGATTGGAAAACCCAACCTATCAAGGTATTAAATATACCCAATCATTTTTAGCACATGTGGACCAACTGGATCACATTCACCCATCTTGCAGTGATACAATGCCTTGCTTGTATCATACCTCTCTTGTCGAGCATGCCCTTCGAACAATTTCTTGAGATGCTCGATCATCTCATAAGCATCCGTCAACTCATGTTGCTTCTGAAGCTCAGCGTTCATGGTTGCTAGCATGACACAACTCACGTCCAGAGCATCATCTTGATGCTTCTTGTAAGCATTATGCTCTACACGTGGTGCAATGACAGCTGGTGCTGCAGGAATGGGCCCATCAAGGACATATAGCTTACGCTCTTGTTTGAGGACAATCCTCAAGTTCCTATGCCAGTCAAGGAAATTAATTCCAATCAGCTTGTCCTTTTCAAGGACTGATCGTAATGAAAGACTATTTGTGTTGTTGTTGTTTGCCATTGATATCTACAATTTATAAGTGCAAAAAATAATAAGTCAAATTGCAGAGTTGATATTATGTAATTGATAATAGTACATTCAAAATATACCTCCCACTATTTTATTCAAATTAATAGCCTTCACCATTAATTCGGAAAGCATTTTCTATTAAATCTTTCTAGTGAGCCAAGATCCATATTTCATTAAGCCTTGAGTTAGCTTTGGCTAATCTCTTAAAACACAATTATTTAGGTAGACAACCCTTTATCAATTATATCATATATAACTCCTAGATAGTTTGGTAAACAACAATTGTTTCTAGTCCATCTAATGGTACCTACCAAACTCTACGCCTCTAAGTCCACAATCCTATTGAGATAACTTAGTTAAGTCGGGCCCAATGATTTTAACAGTTTGGATATCACAATTATCCTATCGCATCTTACCTAGATAAATAGGGTACTTGTAACGACCCCAAAATCTATACAATTTAAATCCCAACTACGGTCGTTAACCATACATTCAACCTCTAAATAATACATCATTATTCGATGTTAAACTTAATAAAATTGCGGAATAATTAAAACTTTTATACATTTCCTTCTTTCTTGCCCTGAATCGCAACCTTTACATTACATCTCTTTGCTTCAATCTTATATCATGAATCGTTACAACAAAATGACTATACAAAGCCTTACATCATAACTACATATCCATATACATTGGATAACTCAACTTACAATTCAACAACATGTTACGTTCAAAATATAAAATACATTTCTCATAAAAAATAAGTAATCTTCGTGAATATAGATCTCTATAACTCACATAGCACGTATCTTTACCTTAAAATCTTAACCTGCAAAAGTGGTTATTTGCAAGAGTGAGCTCAGCAGCCCAGCAAAGTTTAACAGTTTTCATGCATCACATAGCACATAATAACATGCTCGACATACATCTCATTAAAGTAACATGGCATACATGCTTTTAATTCACATAATAAATATAAAGATTGAGTTCCTTACTCAATCATCATTACTTAGCCAAAATAATGCAGTCATATATTGACTTTAACATTTCATGATTTTAACATGCATAACATATCATGCAATTTAAAATTGTTCATAAAGTCCACGTAGAAAATAGGAACCGAAAGACTTGCCTTGATCGTTGTTTACCAATAATAGCTTAACAGCTTACAGTTATCTGCACTTCACGTGCCCTACACAATTATATAATCATACACATCAACTATTAGTCACATAACAACACATAGCAATTGTAATGTAAACTCTACTCCACATCTCATAATCTTTCCTATTAATAAATACATAATGGCCAATTAGATTGTGTTAACTTTTTGACTTATGACTCACTATATTTCTTCTTAGTCAAACTCGAAGTTCAAGTGCTTAAGTCTTGCTAGGACTACTTATTGGTTTTATATTAAACTCATTCCATATCTTATAATATCCATTTCAATGGAATTGAAACACTTTTTAAGTTCATTAACACTTGGCACGGTGTTTCGACGTTCAATCGTCACACGCCCGATTTGCCTCTCTTGTGTACGCTTACTATGCTTCTATAACTTATCTAATACATTATTTATTAATGTTAAGCATCATTATATTTACTAAGATTCATATTTTATAACTTAGGTCATCATCTTTTACGGTCTGGAGCACTACACATGCATATGTGCATGCCCGACACCCTCCGATTGCCTTCGAAAACACAACAGTCCTAAATATGACCATTTAGACCCATCCTAGGGACCTCAAATTGAAAAACTTAAAGGACGAAAGGTGTAGGACTACTCGTCCTCGTTCCGGATCATCTTGAATCACCTCAATCGGAGTTTGTATGATGAAGTTATGGCTATTTTACTACAGGAGGTCAAAACTGTCCAACTCAGACTAGAAATCCAGCGCTGGGGCGCGAGGACTAGGCTGTACAGTGGTGCCGGGGCGCGAATTTTGGCGCCGGGGCGCGAATTTTGGTGCTGGGGATCAAATTTTGGTGCTGGGGCTCAAATTTTGGCGCTGGGGCGCCGAAACTTACAGAACCCAACCACGAAGAACATAACAAAACTACTGTCTTTATTTTTAAAGACAATTAACCCCAATTAACATGCATAACTTCATTGTAAACTACATATAAACGTTAATAATCATCCATAGACTAGTTACTAACCACTGAACAACGATTTCAGAAAACTTAATTATTTGAAAACACTGTTTTAAAACCAAAACTCCATAGTTGATATATTTTAACACAGTAAACACTGTAAATTCTAATAATAACCAATTCGTTTACTTTAATTACGATTCTCTGAACTTCTTAACAACAGAATTAACATGTTCACAATTTTAATTTCCCAATTAGCTATCAACAATTTACCGATTTTTATCCTCTTAACAACCAAACTAATAAATATTTTGACTGTTAATAGCCATGTACCGAAACATATACTGCAAAATAGTTTAATTCCTTTTAAACGAAATTAACATAACCTTTCATGTACTTCCAACATCATACACCCATAAAAAACACCATAGTTCAGTTATATAACAACTACTACAGAGTTTTGTAAAAACTTTATATTTACAATGAAATAGAAGAATACAGAGACGTAAAAACATATATATATATATATATATATATATATATATATATATATATATATATATTAAGGTTTTAAAACATACCTTTTGTTATTAAGAAATTCTTGTTAAACCTTACTAGTCACAGACGACCTTGCAACTTCAGACACCTTTTCCTCTCAATTTACTCTATTCTCTCTCAATTTCTGCCATCTTCCTTTTCTTTTCTCTTGAGCCAAAACCCAAATACTCCTTACGTAAAAACAAAATAAAACCAACGCACGCCCGTTTAAACAAAACCGACGCCTACTCAATACCCCTATTCAATTTATCAGTTACCAAATTAATATATATATATATATATATATATATATATATATATATATATATATTTATTTATATTTTATTTATTAAAATTTAAAATTTAAAAAAACAAAAGCCATAGGGCTTTGTTTGGTAAAATAATTTAAAATTAAGGAATTTATATCCTTAAGCATTGTTTGGGTAAAACCAAATCAAAACTACTTTAATTTATTTTAATAACTAATTATAATATAGTTATTTGTTGCACTTCTTTTAATTAAGTTTTCATACTTAATTAATTAATTCTAATAACAATTCATTGCAAAATATAACAATTTATTTGATCATTATAAACTCTCTAACTTAATTATTAAATTAAATTAGATTACTATTTCAAAATAATTACTTTCCTTAACTCATTAATTATTTATTAAACAAATAAATAATCAAATCACATCAAATCAATTAAACAAATATTTATTCAACGATAAACACATCCATTAAATATTTATATAATTCAATAAATATTTAAATATTATAATAAAAATCTGGATTGTTACATCATTCCCTCCTTACAAGGATTCTGTCCTCAGAATCACAACTAAAACCACTTATTCGTTACAATCTTTCCTACTTACAAAGATTCTGTCCCCAGAATCGAAGACACAAATTAAACAAATAACTCAGAGAAATCTTTCATTATTTTATCTAAATATAGATTTTATATTTCCTACTACATTCATTACCTAACAAATTCTAGGTTTCATTTCATAACTTTCATTTGAACTCAATTATATTTTGAGTATTATATATCTTTTAACCCATTCATTTCCTTTTCTAAGGACCGTTATCATAAACACTCGGGAATCGCTATCATAAACACTCAGGATATTACATTCACTCTTTCCTCTAAGAATTTCGTCCTCGAAATTTTATCAATTAATATTTATTCATTCCATCTATCAAAGTAGATTTTACGTTAATACTATATTCATTCCTTAGGTTCTATAACCACTTCTTCCACAAAGATCATTCTACAATTATTAACTTTTCTATTAAAAGTTTCACAAATTTCTTTGATAACTCATCCCCTTCTCATTTTAAAATCTCTTTTCTCACTTAATTAACACATTCATCATTCAGTGTTGCATTCTATGACTTACTTCTTTCTAAGGAATATTTTCTTTTTTCACTTCCATCTTGCAGAATAACAAGAATCTTCCACAATTGTTCAATAATTGGGAAGTAGTTTGAATAACTCAGGAATTTTAAAAGATTCCAAACCATGCTGAGGGTCATAAGACCACGAACTATGTCCACAGTTGCAAGTAATCTTTCAACTTCAACTTTAACTGTCATAAGACTATAAGGACCCCCGTACTTAGGGTGTTAAGCCCTTCGTACGATGTATTGTGCACAAACAATTAAACGCTATGCATATGTCCATAGTTATAAGTCATCTTTCAACTTAAACTTTAACAGTCATAAGACTATAGGGACTCCTCGTACTTAGGGTGATCAGCCATTCGTACAATGTATTGTGCATAAACATCTCAACGCCTCCGCGTAATCCCCTATAAAAGGGTTGTTCATCTCAGCTTTTCAACATCTGAATCCGCACCAAAACAATTTGGTTTGGCATAACCTCTCAAGAAACTCATGAATTTCATGAACATCTTTCAATATTTGTCTAGCTGAATCAAATAGCATAGACCTCTACAATAACTCAGACATTAACCGAAATATACATATACATACATACATATGTATTCTCATATCTTAAAGAAATCTCAAAAATCTTTTTATAACGTCATAATACCGCACTGTATTTACAGTCCGTTGAGGATTCCGTCATTTGGTGACTTTATCATACTACATCATACCATAGTGGGCTGACGATCCTTAGATCACATCCAACACTAGGTAATACTGCATTGATGACTCCATCATTTTTATCATCTTTGCACCAGGTTACATGATGCATTAATGATATAAAATACATTTTGATATATTACAAATCATTTTTGTCTAGCCGAAGTAATTAGCATAGACATACGAATAATAGTATTTGTTGTTAAAACTCATTGGTTCCATCATTTGATCCAATATTTTTCAAGAAAATAAAAGTGTAAACATCAACACGAAGTCAATAAATTTCGAAAGTCTAGCATAGCTAGTAGATTTAGAATACCTATGCTTCCACCATCAACTCCACTTTCTATAATGATCCATTGCTTAATAGGTCTATCTATTCCTATCATCCTCAATTCTCCATTCACACTTAATTATACCCTAGTTCATCAAACTTACCACACATTATGAGTTCAGGAACTTGCCACAATCATATGAGTTTAAGAACTTATCCTAGTCAGACCATAGGCGTCCATTCGCTGAGGGGTTCAAAAACATACCATATAATTATGAGTCACGAACCTACCATAAGTATGAGTTTTAAGAACTCGCACTTAACCTTATAATATCTCTAACTATACCCTACCTATATGTTATACACATGAGAAAAGAATCACCTTCTCAACAGGCATATAGCAAATAGCGCGACACAAACATTCCGATGATTATCAATGTGATAAACTTAGTGCAAGCACAAAACCCTCACCCATACAAAGATTTGTACAACTCAGCCATCACAGGAGTCCTCAATTGAAATCCCACTTAACTCTATTTTGCTCTTAACTTGCTCTTTGCTCGATACGAATTCCTCGTATCACATCATCTATAACTCCTCATGAGTTATCTCGTACTATTTCATAGTACTCCATCTTCATAGCATTAAGCTATAATTATTCAAACATTACAAACCATCTTTCTTTTATAACTTAAACAGACCACGTCGTGACCTTATTCTATAATCATCTCTCTTAAAATTCTTTTCTTAACTCGTGATCGTTTTATTTTTTACGATCCTCTTTCTTTCCCCTTTTTTTTCCCCATCATTTATGACATTATTTGTTATCTTGGCTTTTGGAGTTAGGAAACTCCCATTTCTTATCTTTATATCTCTTCAAGATTCTTCTTTGAATCTTCTTGTTTATATAACAATTCTTCCTTTAAGAATTTCTAACTTTCTAACTTCATTTACATCGCTCAAAATTTCATTCGAGTTACACACTTGGTACACATCGAGTCTCTAACAGTTTCAATATGGTACGCTGAGTGGTTTCCCACAAACAACCAACAAACTAGGTTTCGAGTTGCTAGTTCGTATATACCTCCGCTCCATGAAGGAATCGTTTAGCCCAGATACCATACATCAACTACTAAAGAGTACAATTGTACCACACTTAAACATAACTTTCTATTCATAACTTCTTTACCATTCTCTTTTTATAGACATTGTCTATTTATTATCACCTTACATTCTTATTATTGGAGTTGGGTAACCCCACATTCATATTCCTGATAACTATGCGAGATTCTTCTTTGAATCCTTTTACGCAAGTTTTAATCCCATATTGTTCAAACTCTATTTGAGCTTATTAATTCTTTATCATCACCTCTCTTCTCTAAGGTTATTGCCTACGGTACTCCTACCTAAGGTTTATAACCTACAGCTTTGATACCAACTGTAACGACCCCAAAATCTATACAATTTAAATCCCGACTACGGTCGTTAACTATACATTCAACCTCTAAATAATACATCATTATTCGATGTTAAACTTAATAAAATTGCGGAATAATTAAAACTTTTATACATTTCCTTCTTTCTTGCCCTGAATCGCAACCTTTACATTACATCTCTTTGCTTCAATCTTATATCATGAATCGTTACAACAAAATGACTATACAAAGCCTTACATCATAACTACATATCCATATACATTGGATAACTCAACTTACAATTCAACAACATGTTACGTTCAAAATATAAAATACATTTCTCATAAAACATAAGTAATCTTCGTGAATATAGATCTCTATAACTCACATAGCACGTATCTTTACCTTAAAATCTTAACCTGCAAAAGTGGTTATTTGCAAGAGTGAGCTTAGCAGCCCAGCAAAGTTTAACAGTTTTCATGCATCACATAGCACATAATAACATGCTCGACATACATCTCATTAAAGTAACATGGCATACATGCTTTTAATTCACATAACAAATATAAAGATTGAGTTCCTTACTCAATCATCATTACTTAGCCAAAACAATGCAGTCATATATTGACTTTAACATTTCATGATTTCAACATGCATAACATATCATGCAATTTAAAATGGTTCATCAAGTCCACGTAGAAAATAGGAACCGAAAGACTTGCCTTGATCGTTGTTTACCAACAATAGCTTAACAGCTTACAGTTATCTGCACTTCACGTGCCCTACACAATTATATAATCATACACATCAACTATTAGTCACATAACAACACATAACAATTGTAATGTAAACTCTACTCCACATCTCATAATCTTTCCTATTAATAAATACACAATGGTCAATTAGATTGTGTTAACTTTTCGACTTATGACTCACTATATTTCTTCTTAGTCAAACTCGAAGTTCAAGTGCTTAAGTCTTGCTAGGAATACTTATTGGTTTTATATTAAACCCATTTCATATCTTATAATATCCATTTCAATGGAATTGAAATACTTTTTAAGTTCATTAACACTCGGCACGGTGTTTCGACGTTCAATCGTCACACGCCCGATTTGCCTCTCTTGTGTATGCTTACTATGCTTCTATAACTTATCTAATATATTATTTATTAATGTTAAGCATCATTATATTTACTAAGATTCATGTTTTATAACTTAGGACATCATCTTTTACAGTCTGGAGCACTACACATGCATATGTGCATACTCGACACCCTCCGATTGCCTTCAAAAACACAATAGTCCTAAATATTACCATTTTGACCCATCCTAATGACCTCAAATTGAAAAACTTAAAGGACAAAAGTTGTAGGTCTACTCGTCCTCGTTCCGGATCATCTTGAATCGGATCATCTTGAATCACCTCAATCGGAGTTTGTATGAGGAAGTTATGGCTATTTTACTACAGGAGGTCAAAACTGTCCTACTCAGACTAGAAATTCGGCGCTGGGGCGCGAGGACTAGGCTATACAGTGGCGCCGGGGCGCGAATTTTGGCGACGGGGCACGAATTTTGGCGCTAGGGCGCCGAAACTTGCAGAACCCAACCACGAAGAACATAACAAAACTACTGTCTTTATTTTTAAAGACAATTAACCCCAATTAACATGCATAACTTCATTGTAAACTACATATAAACGTTAATAATCATCCATAGACTAGTTACTAACCACTGAACAACGATTTCAGAAAACTTAATTATTTGAAAATACTGTTTTAAAACCAAAACTCCATAGTTGATATATTTTAACACAGTAAACACTGTAAATTCTAATAATAACCAATTCGTTTACTTTAATTACGATTCTCTGAACTTCTTAACAACATAATTAACATGTTCACAGTTTTAATTTCCCAATTAGCTATCAACAATTTACCGATTTTTATCCTCTTAACAACCAAACTAATCAATATTTTGACTGTTAATAGCCATGTACAGAAACATATACTGCAAAATAGTTTACTTCCTTTTAAACGAAATTAACAAAACCTTTCATGTACTTCCAACATCATACACCCATAAAAACACCATAGTTCAGTTATATAACAACTACTACAGAGTTTTGTAAAAACTTTATATTTACAATGAAATAGAAGAACACAGAGACGTAAAAACATATATATATATATATATATATATATATATATATATATATATTAAGGTTTTAAAACATACCTTTTGTTATTAAGAAATTCTTGTTAACCCTTACTAGTCACAGACAACCTTGCAACTTCAGACACATTTTCCTCTCAATTTCTGTCATCTTCCTTTTCTTTTCTCTTGAGCCAAAACCCAAATACTCCTTACGTAAAAACAAAATAAAACCAACGCACGCCCGTTTAAACAAAACTGACGCCTACTCAATACCCCTATTCAATTTATCAGTTACCAAATTAATATATATGTATATATATATATATATATATATATATATATATATATATATATATATATATATATATATATATATATATATTTATTTTATTTATTAAAATTCAAAATTTAAAAAAACAAAAGCCATAGGGCTTTGTTTGGCAAAACAATTTAAAATTAAGGAATTTATATCCTTAAGCATTGTTTGGGTAAAACCAAATCAAAACTACTTTAATTTATTTTAATAACTAATTATAATATAGTTATTTGTCGCACTTCTTTTAATTAAGTTTTCATACTTAATTAATTAATTCTAATAACAATTCATTGCAAAATATAATAATTTATTTGATCATTATAAACTCTCTAACTTAATTATTAAATTAAATTAGATTACTATTTTAAAATAATTACTTTCCTTAACTCATTAATTATTTATTAAATAAATAAATAATCAAATCACATCAAATCAATTAAATAAATATTTATTCAACGATAAACACATCCATTAAATATTTATATAATTCAATAAATATTTAAATATTATAATAAAAATCTGAATTGTTACAGTACTTTGCTTTGGCAAACCTACATCTATTGATCAAGGTCTTGATGAGTGTTATTCATTGGAAGGCATCTGATTTAGACTTAATATTTTATTGAGGGAATTTATAAATTAATTTTGATCTCACCAATTTTAATCTTATTAAGCATGCACATTATTTATCATATCATATCACATACAAGCATAAATAAAGTGCGAAATTAAATGTGTCACAGTTATGGCCCAATCCACTGTCAATCTTTTCAAGCTAATGAAAGATTGAAGGTCAATCTAAGGTGGTAAAAGATCTTAAAATAAATAGCTTCCTTAGATCTTCCTCTAGCATGTACCTTCTCTCCATCATCATCTTTTCATAGTGTTCTCCATCTTGACATCTTCATCGATTATAGATTATTACATGACATAAAGAAACCTCGAGTTACATTCGAGGGGATTTAGATGAGAAGAGAATATTACATTAGAATTTATAGAAAGGCACGACATGCAAGCCGTATTTCAAAACTAAAAACCACTAACCTATGGGTCAAAAGGCCATAACTGTGCACCATGCTTATCACAATAAGCACATAATAATTTATATATAATTAAAGAAAACTATATATAACATATAGGGGACACGACCATCGTGTGCTACGACGGGGGGGTCTCCCCCTTGGCGGTGGTTCGAACTACAATCTATATTGCAGAATTTTTCCATATGAATCTCTGAAACGGCTTCAGAATCATATATTTAATCCACCAAAATAGTCATTATAACAATACACCGGGTACATATCATATATGTCCAATTTCAATTAATCATATTAAATTGAGTCTGCATATATACTTCTAATCCAATTAGAACACAAGTTGTATACTGTTATTACGCCATATAAGATACAATTAACAGAACATCATATACATGCATATCTATTACTGATATTCATAATACCATAATATGTCGATTACAGAATATCATATACTCAATTGACAGTTCAGTAAAATTGTATCATCATATATCATATATATCGAAAACAATATAATCAATTTCAGACCGGTAAAATTGTATCATCAATATCGAAAACAATTAAACACGTTATTTGAATTAATCGTTTCGCAAGTAGCTCTGATACCACTGTTGGGTTTCGGCACAAAAACGCACAGCGAAAATTAAAATTTTAAAGCAATTTTCGAAACCCTAAAGTAGGATCCATGCGAAAAATAATTAATTCAGTGGTTAGAAATTATACCGATTAAGAAAGCTAAGAATTGATGCGGTCGAATCACCAACGCAATCCAAACGAACTGCGTCTCTACGGTATCCACACGAACGCTCCGCAAATCGTCTTAAGATCTGCAAAAGAAGGAATCGCGGTACTAGCCACCAAGGATGAGGATTTTCGAAGCTGTATTCTCTAATCTCTCTCTAAGAACGGCTAGTGTTTTTTTTTTGTTTTGACGTAACCTCCAGCGTGGCTGATATATATCATATATATAGCAGTTAGGAGGAATTAATCAAAATCTAATATTATTAAAATCTGAATATATATATATATATATATATATATATATATATATATATATATATATATATATATATATATATATATATATATATCTTAAATAAGTCTTACTTAATTAATATACCTATATATATAAATTATCCTATTAATTTAAATTCATAATTTAAATACTATCAATCATATTGACATATTTAAATATTTACAATTTAAATCAATTCACTTTTAATTGCGTTCTATGTGTGTGACCCTATAGGTTATTATTACATTGGCAATAATTTTAAAATCATATTATAAAATTATAAACAGTGAGCGGCATCTAGTAATGCATCAATGCTACCCAAGTAATAATAAGATCGATGATTCGATGCAACCTTTTCGTAACCAATGTTTCAATGTAATTTAATCCTTTTAACTTTAATATCCTAGATTAAACTCGAGTCATGGAATGTGTCATACTCTTCATAATTTAATCTGAGTTTTCTTGATCAATGAGTAGACTATATGAAACATATCACTATTTGAGCATGGCCAAGCATTTCATAGTCCTACTCAATCAAGAGGCCTATGGATATCACTCCTAATACATAGGAGGGTTAAATTCCATCTACATCACTCATATTCCTCACACGATTCCGAATGGACGCCTAAGGTCTGTCTGGATGTTCTTAAACTCATATTATTGTGGAAAGTTCCTGAACCCATAATGTGTGGTAAGTTGATGGACTGTACTAAGAAATAGGAATGTTTAGACTGAAAACGAAGTATTTTCAGTAGACTTAGCATTGAAGGTGCTAGAGAAGTTTAAGTATTGTCGCAGAAAGACAATGAAGTAAGATGGAGAATAGGATATTCCAAATCCTCTAGCTATGCTAGATTTCGAAGTTTATTCAAATCGTGCTGAATTGTACATTTTGAAAAAGAAAAGAATTGGTTCAACTTTTTGGAACCAATGGATTTTAAAAGAACTATTCTTGGTATGTCTATGCCAATTGCTTCGGCTAGACAGAAGTTGATTTTTAAATATCAAAAGGAATTTTATATCGTCCGTGCATTTAATGCAAGGATGGTAAAAAGATGGAGTTGTTAATGCAATTAAACCTGGTATGGAATTTGATTAGAGGATCAATAACCTGCTATGGTATGATGTATAATGACGAACTCCTCAACGTACTGTGAAGAGTACGGTATCATGACGTCATGAAACGTTTTGAAAAGAATTTAAAGAAGTAGTCGATGTCAAGCGAGTTGACTAGACGAATGTTTCAAGAAATATCCAAATTTTTGGTACTAAGTCTGAGGTGAACATACCCTGAAATGGGGTTATACGTTAGGCTGATCACCTAAGTATGGAAGAGGTAGTTTACCTTCTTTATGATTGTAAACTTACCGTGTAAGAAAGGTTTACGGCGAGAGGCTGTTTAACCTTGTAAGAGTTCGTGGTCAATTTGACCCCTCAGCAAAAGAATGAAATGTTTTAAAGGAATCTTTATATTCCTAGTTATTCCTTTCGCTTCATGATTCTTGATAGGTTATGGAGGTTAGGAATGATGGAAAGATAAGAACTTCTTTGAAGAGAAGTTGAGGAGAAGGGTAAGCTAAAATTTTTAGGATGAAATTCTTTGAAGGAGGGAAGAATGTGACAACCCGAAAAATTGGATTGTCAATGAATTTTTATTAATACTATTCTGTGCTATGTGTTCATTAATCGTTCTATAACCTAAAATGATTATTAATCGGGAGGATTCTGGCTGCGAGCTAGACTGAACGAGTAAGAATTTTCAAGACGAAAATAAAAGTTTTTCGGAAATAAAATATTTCCGGGGAAAAAGACGAAATAGGCACTATTCACCCGTTTCTGCTCGGAGATTTATTTTGAAATTCCGAGAACTTTTTGATTTCGTGAAATCTTAAGACGTGATGGAATATTCAATAATATTTCAGTTATGGCAAAAACGAAGTTTTCGCCTGCTGACTCAAAACCTAAGGGTTAGGGAAAGTGAGTTTCGAGAATGTTATGAGTACGTATAATAACTAGGGTTATTATGCGTGAGAAATACGAGTATGATACGAGTTATTATACGAGTATATTACGAAGATTAGTACGACGTATAATACGAATATCGTACGAACAATATACGAAGAGAATACGAGCATACGAGAATGGAATGCGTAGAATACGATTAGTCTTAATGGACTTTGTGTTCATAGATTTTTGTAGAATCCAATTGGACTTGGATTATGTCAAGCCCAATGATTTGTGAAGTTAAGCCCCTGTTAGGCCCAATAAGAATTAGGGTTAAGGCCCAAACCAAGAAAAGAAACCGTGGATCGAACCGATGGGTAAACGAATGGGTAAAAACCATTGGGGCAACCCATGGGGTGACCCATGGGCATGTGGGCCGGCCAATTGGCCACCAAGTAAGGGTGGTGGCCAAGTAAACTTGGTTTCCAAGTGAGGAATAGTAAGGAGGTGGGGGCGAAATGACTATTTTGCCCTTAGCTTTGGTTTTCTATAAATAGAAACCTAGAATTTCATTTTCTAGGATTTTTGAAAATCCTACCTTGAGAAAGATAGAGAGAGCTCGGTTGGGAGAGGAGAAGGAAGAGATTGAGCATGAACGCTCGGATCAAAAGTGATCGTGAAATAGAAAAGCTAGCAAATCGCCGACTTTGTCTAACGGAAGAGAAATAAAGAAGAACGGTAATCCGAACCCTAGTTTCTTCTACTATTTTCTTTAAGTTTAATATGTTTAAAACATAACTTAATGAGAATAAGGAGTAAAAGATGTTAGTAATGATTTCATATGGTTGAAATCATGAGAAAATAAGAAATGAGAAATAAGAAATTTAGTTTATAAATTTATTAAGCAAGTATAAGATTCGTGAGGATTTTGAGCGATCCGAATGAATATTATGAACGAGTAGGTGAATTAAGTAAGGAAGGGTTTTCTATAACATCAAATTCCAAGAAAAAGTGAAATCGTAATCCAAAATATCGATTAAAAATGAAGAACGCGAAGAACACGCGAAGAACGCGTAGAACGTTGTTGATGGACAAATTTAAAACCATCGTAATGTAAATGTTGTTGATGGACAAGTTTAAAACCATCGTGTATAAGTTAGTTGCTTCTTGTTTGGTTAGGAGCGTTAGAAACATTCATGAAGAACGGATTTAAATTGAGCTATAACGAAGTTATGGCGAAATTTTCGTAAAAGACGAATGAGAATTTAAAAGTTAGTAAATAAACCCGAACGTGTAGGGTTTCATAAGAATGTTAGAGAACGTATAAAACGTGAGTCGTGGACTCAAGAACGAACGAATTCCGAGTTCGGATGACCGAATTACGGACGAACGAACGAAGAACGTTAAAAGCGTAAAATGAACGAAGGGTTAAGATTAAGCCAATTGAATGGCATGTTAACGAATTCAGAATGAAGTTCTGTTCAAGGCATATTAAAGTACGTAAGATAAGAAAGAGAATGGCTTTGGAACGACCTCGTTCCGAGTTCTAATGAAGAAGTTATGAGATCGTAAATTAAGCATCTAAAACTTGACTTAACACTTAGAAAAATTTTCTAGGTTTTTGTCTTGGCGCCGTAGCACGAGAAGGGGCGCCGCAGCGCGAGAAGGGGAGCCGTAGCCCGAGCTCGGCCATACACTTCTAGAGAGTGGAGCCACAGCGCGAGAAGAAAGGAAGGGCACGGCGCCGCAGCGCCAGTGCAAGGCACTGCCCAGAAATGAGAATTTTATTTCTCAGATACTGGGGGATGTGCAAGAAAGAAGTATGAACATATAGTTCACGTAATGTAACACTTAGTCAAGTGTTTTAAACCTTTAACAAAGGTTGAACGAAAAGATTAAACGAGAATAAAAGACAAAGAATGTAGATGCGGATTTCGGATTCGATATCCGGGGACTGTAGTCGTAATGAACGAACGTGAGGGATAGCTATGATTGTGATTCCTTAGACGTTGAGTGATGAAGGTAATGAATAACATTCCGATATTATGTCATGGCATTGTAAGATGAACGTAAAGCGTATAGACGCTGTAAACGCAACGTTGTTGCGAGGAACGATCGGTCTTAGCATACAACAAACGGTATGGCTTCGACATTAAGAAAGAATAATGAACATGGGGTTCATGGGATGGATAATGATGAAAGTAATTGAAACCTTGAGTAAAGGTTGAATGAGAGATTAAAAGACGAATGAGAGATTAAAAGACGAACAAGTAAAACGTTGAATACGTAAACAATCCTTGTGAATTGTATTCACGTTGGACGAACGTTCTAAGTATACCGTAGTTGTATGACATAGACGTTGATGAAGGTAGTAAGTAAGATACGAAAGGTATCAAGAGAGCCGTAACGAACGGTAATAAGATTACTGAAAGCCGAATATAAGTCGGATGAGAATGATAGAATGAAAAGTAAGCGCTGAACACTTTAACCAGCGTAAGGGTTGAGTGTAAGCGAGTGTTAAACGGGCAGAACCTACACCCTGTGTATGGTTTAACCGTAATGTAATGAAGAATGTTGATTAACCGTGAACGGTGAAGAAACTAAATTGGAGATAATAACGTATAACGTTAAGAAGCCGAGTTAATAAGTATAACTTGGACAATGTTCCGAGTTGAGGGAACCGGACGTTGTAAGATATGAATAAGTTCATATGAAATGTTTAACGCTATGGTCTCATTGTATTGACAATGAATGATCGTTCCGAGTATACAAAAGATTGTATGACTTAGACGATAAAGAATGAATCCTGAGGTATGACATTTAGTTGCCAGAAAGCCATAAGGAATAAGAATTTGACTTAACGAACATTATAGTTTAATGGTTCGGATAAGTTAAGGTAAGTTAGGTTGTAGTACAATCGTAACCTTTGATGGTTGACATATGGGAGCTGGGCTAAACAATTCCTTCAGAGAGCGAAGGTATATACAAAACTGGCAACCGATCTAACTCACTGTATGGGCAGTGTAGATGAGACGGGAACTTGTTTGTTGGTTGTTTGTGGAAAACCACTTAGAGTAACATATGGACTACTAGCAGAAAAGCGATGTGTGCTGAGTCCTAGAGAAGTATAAGAAGAAGATAAGAATGTGAATCATCAAAGATGATGAACGTGTTGAGTAAGACATCTCCGAATGTCATAAAGCCATAATCTGGTAATGAAAGTTAGTCGCGTAAGCTTAAATTACAAGAACGCGAACCTTAAGAAGTAAAGTTAAGTAAACCAATGCGTAAGTCAAGTATATGACTAATTGGTGTACTTGTTATTTCCTTATTTGTTATATAGGGTTTTGGAATAAGCATTTCAGCGTAAACTGTAAGATGTAGCTATGCGTAAGGCAAGTTTCCTAACTTCATTCATATTTTAAATGAATGCTAGTTTCTAAAACTTCTCAGATGTTGAACTTGAGAGGTACTGTCTATGTGTGAATGTGCGATATTTGTACAAGATGGTAGTATGTATGAGGCCTTGAGCCGCAATGTGAGCACTTCGGTGTTTTTATGAGATGAACTGTTTTGTGATCGAACTGTTCAGTACAAGTATGTTCGGTTTATACATGAACCGTTATTGTTAAGTCTGTGCTATTGATTCTAGCCAGACCGATTGTGCATGAAAGAAAGTAGAGAATGAAAGTATTTTAAAGTGCATGTGACTAATGTTTTAAAATAATAGGAATCAAGACTATTCCTATTATTCAAGCTGCTTCATAACCTTTGTTCGGTTATTGAAGTTCTGAAGAATGTTTACACTCTTGAAGTTGTTTGTTCAACTGTTATGACTTGCTGGGCAATTGAATGCTCACACTTGCTTTAAATAAAAACATTTTCAGCGAACGATGTTAGAAAGAACTTAAGGATCCCGTAAAGATCAAGCTGAGCGGTATTCAGACGAAGTGCCATTCATTATATGAATGTGCGTGAAGAGAAAGTGAAGACTTGTAATATAGAATGATAGAATTAAACTATAGACTAGTTTAATGAACAGTTATGAATCCTTTGTGGCGGATGAAAGTCACTCGTGTAAGATGTAAAGAATAATGTAATTATCATTATTTGTAATGAAAGAGGTTTTGTGGTTATAGAACCTGGGACTTTAGAATATATGTTATTATATTTTAGTATATAATGATGTACGTTTGGAAGAAAATGGGATAGTGACGTACTGAATCCGGATGTGAAAATAGATCGGATTTCGGGGCGTCACAGGTTGGTATCAGATCTGATAGGTTATAAATCTTAGGTAAGAGTGCCTAAGACTATAATCGTAGAGAGAATGATAAGAAGATCACTACGTGATCATAGTAAATCGTAGTAACAAATGAGTTGTTAAACGATGAATGATTTATAGCTAATGCTATGAATGAATGGTACTACGAAGTTGTACGGGAAGAAGAACTCAGATTGAGTTATAAAGGTTACTATACGAATTAAAGAAAATTTGTATTAAGTACATAGGAAGTCAGAAGTTGTAAGATTTCAATTGAGGACTCATGTGATGGCTGAGTTGTATGAACCTTTGTATGGGCAGAGGTTTGTGCTTGGTGTAACAACTGCTCAGTTTATTACAGTGATAATCATTGGAATTGGTCACGCTATTAAGATGTATATGACAGGAAGGTGAATCTTTTCTCATGTATATACTTGATAGGTAGAGAACGATAAGGTAGGTGCGAGTTCTTGAAACTCATACTTATGGTAAGTTCGTGACTCATAATAATATGGTATGTTTTTGAATGTTTTAGCGAATGGACGCCTAAGGTCTGTCTGGATGTTCTTAAACTCATATTATTGTGGAAAGTTCCTGAACCCATAATGTGTGGTAAGTTGATGGACTGTACTAAGAAATAGGAATGTTTAGACTGAAAACGAAGTATTTTCAGTAGACTTAGCATTGAAGGTGCTAGAGAAATTTAAGTATTGTCGCAGAAAGACAATGAAGGAAGATGGAGAATAGGATATTCCAAATCCTCTAGCTATGCTAGATTTCGAAGTTTATTCAAATCGTGCTGAATTGTACATTTTGAAAAAGAAAAGAATTGGTTCAACTTTTTGGAACCAATGGATTTTAAAAGAACTATTCTTGGTATGTCTATGCCAATTGCTTCGGCTAGACAGAAGTTGATTTTTAAATATCAAAAGGAATTTTATATCGTCCGTGTATTTGATGCAAGGATGGTAAAAAGATGGAGTTGTTAATGCAATTAAACCTGGTATGGAATTTGATCAGAGGATCAATAACCTGCTATGGTATGATGTATAATGACGAAGTCATAAACTGATGAAGTCCTCAACGTACTGTGAAGAGTACGGTATCATGACGTCATGAAACGTTTTGAAAAGAATTTAAAGAAGTAGTCGATGTCAAGCGAGTTGACCAGACGAATGTTTCAAGAAATATCCAAATTTTTGGTACTAAGTCTGAGGTGAACATACCCTGAAATGGGGTTATACGTTAGGCTGATCACCTACGTATGGAAGAGATAGTTTACCTTCTTTGTGATTGTAAACTTACCGTGTAAGAAAGGTTTACGGCGAGAGGCTATTTAACCTTGTAAGAGTTCATGGTCAATTTGACCCCTCAGCAAAAGAATGAAATGTTTTAAAGGAATCTTTATATTCCTAGTTATTCCTTTCGCTTCATGATTCTTGATAGGTTATGGAGGTTAGGAATGATGAAAAGATAAGAACTTCTTTGAAGAGAAGTTGAGGAGAAGGGTATGCTAAAATTTCGAGGACGAAATTCTTTGAAGGAGGGAAGAATGTGACAACCCGGAAAATCGGATTGTCAAGAATTTAAGTTAAAGAATTAGTTATTAATAAAATGAATTTTTATTAATACTATTCTGTGCTATGTGTTCATTAATCGTTCTGTAACCTAGAATGATTATTAATCGGGAGGATTCTGGCTACGAGCTAGACTGAACGAGTAAGAATTTTTAAGACGAAAATAAAAGTTTTCCGGGAATAAAATTTTTCCGGGAAAAAAGACAAAATAGGCACTATTCACCCGTTTCTGCTCAGAGATTTATTTTGAAATTCCGAGAAGTTTTTGAATTCGTGAAATCTTAAGACGTGATGGAATATTCAATAATATTTCAGTTATGGCAAAAACGAAGTTTTCGCCTGCGGACTCAAAACCTAAGGGTTAGGGAAAGTGAGTTCCGAGAATATTATGAGTACGTATAATAACTAGGGTTATTACGCGTGAGAAATATGAGTATGATACGAGTTATTATACGAGTATATTACGAAGATTAGTACGATGTATAATACGAATATCGTACGAACAATATACGAAGAGAATACGAGCATACGAGAATGGAATGCGTAGAATACGATTAGTCTTAATGGACTTTGTGTTCATAGACTTTTGTAGAATCCAATTGGACTTGGATTATGTCAAGCCCAATGATTTGTGAAGTTAAGCCCAATAAGAATTAGGGTTAAGGCCCAAACCAAGAAAAGAAACTACGGATCGAACCGATGGGTAAACGAATGGGTAAAAACCATTGGGACTACCCATGGGGTGACGCATGGGCATGTGGGCCGGCCACTTGGCCACCAAGTAAGGGTGGTGGCCAAGTAAACTTGGTTTCCAAGTGAGGAATAGTAAGGAGGTGGGGGCAAAATGACTATTTTGCCCTTAGCTTTGGTTTTCTATAAATAGAAACCTAGAATTTCATTTTCTAGGATTTTTGAAAATCCTACCTTGAGAGAGATAGAGAGAGCTCGATTGGGAGAGGAGAAGGAAGAGATTGAGCATGAACGCTCGGATCAAAAGTGATCGTGAAATAGAAAAGCTAGCAAATCGTCGGCTTTGTCTAACGGAAGAGAAATAAAGAAGAACGGTAATCCGAACCCTAGTTTCTTCTACTATTTTCTTTAAGTTTAATATGTTTAAAACATAACTTAATGAGAATAAGGAGTAAAAGATGTTAGTAATGATTTCATATGGTTGAAATCATGAGAAAATAAGAAATGAGAAATAAGAAATTTAGTTTATAAATTTCTTAAGCAAGTATAAGATTCGTGAGGATTTTGAGTGATCCGAATGAATATTATGAACAAGTAGGTGAATTAAGTAAGGAATGGTATTCTATAACATCAAATTCCAAGAAAAAGTGAAATCGTAATCCAAAATATCGATTAAAAACGAAGAACGCGAAGAACACGCGAAGAATACGTAGAACGTTGTTGATGGACAAATTTAAAACCATCGTAGTGTAAATGTTGTTGATGGACAAGTTTAAAACCATCGTGTATAAGTTAGTTGCTTCTTGCTTGGTTAGGAGCGTTAGAAACGTTCATGAAGAACGGATTTAAATTGAGCTATAACGAAGTTATGGTAAAATTTTCGTAAAAGACGAACGAGAATTTGAAAGTTAGTAAATGAACCTGAACATGTAGGGTTTCATACGAATGTAAGAGAACGTATAAAACGTGAGTCGTGGACTCAAGAACGAATGAATTCCGAGTTCGGATGACCGAATTACGGACGAACGAACGAAGAACGTTAAAAGCGTAAAATGAACAAAGGGTTAAGATTAAGCCAATTGAATGGCATGTTAACGGATTCAGAATAAAGTTCTGTCCAAGGCATATTAAAGTGCGTAAGATAAGGAAGAGAATGGCTTTGGAATGACCCCGTTCTGAGTTATAACGAAGAAGTTATGAGATCGTAAAGTAAGCATCTCAAACTTGACTTAACACTTAGAAAAATTTTCTAGGTTTTTGTCTTGGCGCTGCAGCGCGAGAAGGGGCGCCGCAGCGCTAGAAGGGACGCCGCAGCGCGAGCTCGACCATACACTTCTGGAGAGTGGCTCCGCAGCGCGAGAAGAAAGGAAGGGCACGGCGC
This sequence comes from Panax notoginseng, assembly GCA_016801055.1. Lineage (NCBI taxonomy): Eukaryota > Viridiplantae > Streptophyta > Magnoliopsida > Apiales > Araliaceae > Panax > Panax notoginseng. The sequence goes on from CM029023.1 coordinate 87,198,706, forward strand.
CGCAGCGCCAGTGCAAGGCACTGCCCAGAAATGAGAATTTTATTTCTCAGATACTGGGGGATGTGCAAGAAAGAAGTATGAACATATAGTTCACGTAATGTAACACTTAGTCAAGTGTTTTAAACCTTTAACAAAGGTTGAACGAAAAGATTAAACGAGAATAAAAGACAAAGAATGTAGATGCGGATTTCGGATTCGATATCCGGGGACTGTAGTCGTAATGAACGAACGTGAGGGATAGCTATGATTGTGATTCATTAGACGTTGAGTGATGAAGGTAATGAATAACATTCCGATATTATGTCATGGCATTGTAAGATGAACGTAAAGCGTATAGACACTGTAAACGCAACGTTGTTGCGAGGAACGATCGGTCTTAGCATACAACAAACGGTATGGCTTCGACATTAAGAAAGAATAATGAACATGGGGTTCATGGGATGGATAATGATGAAAGTAATTGAAACCTTGAGTAAAGGTTGAATGAGAGATTAAAAGACGAATGAGAGATTAAAAGACGAACAAGTAAAACGTTGAATACGTAAACAATCCTTGTGAATTGTATTCACGTTGGACGAACGTTCTAAGTATACCGTAGTTGTATGACATAGACGTTGATGGAGGTAGTAAGTAAGATACGAAAGGTATCAAGAGAGCCGTAACGAACAGTAATAAGATTACTGAAAGCCGAATATAAGTCGGATGAGAATGATAGAATGAAAAGTAAGCGCTGAACACTTTAACCAGCGTAAGGGTTGAGTGTAAGCGAGTGTTAAACGGGCAGAACCTACACCCTGTGTATGGTTTAACCGTAATGTAATGAAGAATGTTGATTAACCGTGAACGGTGAAGAAACTAAATTGGAGATAATAACGTATAACGTTAAGAAGCCGAGTTAATAAGTATAACTTGGACAATGTTCCGAGTTGAGGGAACCGGACGTTGTAAGATATGAATAAGTTCATATGAAATGTTTAACGCTATGGTCTCATTGTATTGACAATGAATGATCGTTCCGAGTATACAAAAGATTGTATGACTTAGACGATAAAGAATGAATCCTGAGGTATGACATTTAGTTGCCAGAAAGCCATAAGGAATAAGAATTTGACTTAACGAACATTATAGTTTAATGGTTCGGATAAGTTAAGGTAAGTTAGGTTGTAGTACAATCGTAACCTTTGATGGTTGACATATGGGAGCTGGGCTAAACAATTCCTTCAGAGAGCGAAGGTATATACAAAACTGGCAACCGATCTAACTCACTGTATGGGCAGTGTAGATGAGACGGGAACTTGTTTGTTGGTTGTTTGTGGAAAACCACTTAGAGTAACATATGGACTACTAGCAGAAAAGCGATGTGTGCTGAGTCCTAGAGAAGTATAAGAAGAAGATAAGAATGTGAATCATCAAAGATGATGAACGTGTTGAGTAAGACATCTCCGAATGTCATAAAGCCATAATCTGGTAATGAAAGTTAGTCGCGTAAGCTTAAATTACAAGAACGCGAACCTTAAGAAGTAAAGTTAAGTAAACCAATGCGTAAGTCAAGTATATGACTAATTGGTGTACTTGTTATTTCCTTATTTGTTATATAGGGTTTTGGAATAAGCATTTCAGCGTAAACTGTAAGATGTAGCTATGCGTAAGGCAAGTTTCCTAACTTCATTCATATTTTAAATGAATGCTAGTTTCTAAAACTTCTCAGATGTTGAACTTGAGAGGTACTGTCTATGTGTGAATGTGCGATATTTGTACAAGATGGTAGTATGTATGAGGCCTTGAGCCGCAATGTGAGCACTTCGGTGTTTTTATGAGATGAACTGTTTTGTGATCGAACTGTTCAGTACAAGTATGTTCGGTTTATACATGAACCGTTATTGTTAAGTCTGTGCTATTGATTCTAGCCAGACCGATTGTGCATGAAAGAAAGTAGAGAATGAAAGTATTTCAAAGTGCATGTGACTAATGTTTTAAAATGATAGGAATCAAGACTATTCCTATTATTCAAGCTGCTTCATAACCTTTGTTCGGTTATTGAAGTTCTGAAGAATGTTTACACTCTTGAAGTTGTTTGTTCAACTGTTATGACTTGCTGGGCAATTGAATGCTCACACTTGCTTTAAATAAAAACATTTCCAGCGAACGATGATAGAAAGAACTTAAGGATCCCGTAAAGATCAAGCTGAGCGGTATTCATACGAAGTGCCATTCATTATATGAATGTGCGTGAAGAGCAAGTGAAGACTTGTAATATAGAATGATAGAATTAAACTATAGACTAGTTTAATGAACAGTTATGAATCCTTTGTGGCGGATGAAAGTCACTCGTGTAAGATGTAAAGAATAATGTAATTATCATTATTTATAATGAAAGAGGTTTTGTGGTTATAGAACCTGGGACTTTAGAATATATGTTATTATATTTTAGTATATAATGATGTATGTTTAGAAGAAAATGGGATAGTGTCGTACGAAATCCGGATGTGAAAATAGACTGGATTTCGGGGCGTCACAGCATTTGATGATAGCAAAGTACATAAATTCCCGTGTAGAAATATAGTGATTTCAGGTCGGAGGACCATTGCATCATTGTCACTATAATAATTGCTAATGACACTTCGCATAATGCTCCACATAGAATTCTCATGGTGGGTCTGTCCAGTACATCGTTTTCTAACATGTACCTATGCATTGACTTAATATCTCATATATTTATGACCAATGAGATTTGGTCCTCAGTCAATCTACATACTAGTCTTAATACATCATTGTTGTCCCATCAACAATGATACTCGACTAGGGACATTTAAGAACAATGATACTAATTGTAATTATATAATCTCATGTTCAAGCCACATACTTAAACTATATAATTTGTATCAATATTCTAAGGATTTTTATTATGTTAACATTTATATAACGCAGTAAATAAAACCATAATAAAATCATTCATTTATTCAATCAAATATAATATCAAAACGTTAAGAAATTATATCAAATAATTGGCCTCTAGGGCATAACTCTAACAGCCCCTTCCAATCCTGAAAGCCTTTAAAATGGCTCAAAGGGTGATGAGTCTACAGAAAAAGGGATTGCCCTTGCCAGTTCTGAACCCCAAGGAAGTTTGTCTGTTGAACTAGAGGAGTCAGAGTCTGAAGAAGAAGAAGAGTCTAACTCTCCCAAAGCTGAACCTCTAAGAAGAAGGAAGAGCTACAGACTGCAAGCCAAGTTTGCCTCCAAAAGGAGTAGTGATCAATCAAATGCCATCATTGAATTAAGCGATGATGAGTCTGTATTACCGGAAGAAAGTACTGAGGATAGGACCAACAATGAAGAAGATGAATCAGAGGAAGATCTTGCTGAAGAAGGTTCTGGAAATGAAATACAGCAAGAAGAATTCACTGATGGAAGTGATCAAGATGGTTCAGGCTCCGAGAAAGAAGAAATGGAGAATGATTCCAATTCTAAAAATCAGGAATCAGAGGAGCCAGAACTCTATCTTGTCCTCTCACCAGCAAGATTTAACAGAAGAATAGTGGTGGAAGTCTCAAATGAACTACCAGGAGCTCCACCAGAAAGGTGGGTGAACTATGGAAATGAGCAGCTCAAGGTAGTAAGAATGACTACCTTTGACATAGCTAAAAACTGGAGCAACATGGAGCTAGACTACTCGACCATTCTCTACAATCCTGACGACTTGCTGATGAGATGGTTCTTCCAGTGGATGCCATGGCTAAAGGCCCATACTGAAGGAGATGGAAGCTATCTCAGCTGGTGCTTCTCTCACTTTCCAAGCATGGAGCTGGTGGCTCCGAACTTTTCAAGGGTGAAGAAGTTTGCAATCAAAACGATCAAAGACCAGTCCCACTTCAAAGTCTATCAACAGTCTGGCAATCACTATATCCCCTACGATCGTAGAGTGGACTCTGAAGGAGAAGGAACATTACAAAGGAGGTGATCGTAGAGTATGGTCACTCTACTGCTGAGATTGTTCAAATTCAAAATCAGAAGCTTCCAACAACCCAAACACTGCTATCTAACATTCCCTCATCCTCAACCAGCAATTAGTACTCAACAATTGTTCAGATTCTCCAAGCTTTCAAAAATCTATCCAAGAATGAAAATCGTAGAGTCCAATCTGATGCTCAACCCGAAGCTGCCCAACAAGAGGATCAAACTATTTTGGAGCAGGAACTACTAAAGAGTTCTGATGAACTAAGTGAGAAAGTATCTCTACTCACTGAAGAGTCACAGAAGCTGACAGCAGCAGGAGATAATTCACTCCAGAAAAAAATTCAAGCTACTATGGCTGATGTATCTCTCAAACTCCAAGAAAGAGATAACATCCATCAGAAGGCCATACAAGATCAAAAGGCAGAAGCTCTACGAGTTCAGAAGGCAAATGAAGAGCAGATCCAAGTCCTCTCTGACAAGATTGACGACCTAAAGCAGCCTTTCTCAGTGCAACTTGAGCTAGGCCAACATGAACTCAAGTTTGAAGTTGCCAACTCCTCCTACCTAATAGAGCAGCTTATGTCCAACATGGAGCAGCTCTCATAAATGATTAATGACAAAAAGGGGGATAAAAAGAGGCATAGAAAGAGGAGGAGCAAGAGGAGCAAGAGGCACTCAAAGAAGAGCAGAGGGATAGGAGAGAAGAAGTCAAAGAAGAAGACAGCAGCTGCAGAAAAAGAATCATCATCTGAGGGGGAGCCAGAAGATGATGATAACATGATCACAGAGTCTAAGGGGGAGCATGTTTAGAAAGAAGCTGAAGGGGAGCAAAGCAAAGACATAAGGTCATCATCCCATGGGGAGCAAGAGCAAGAAAAACAAATAGATGAATAGCTGATCAACAGACGTCCTGGTAACATACATGGAGCCAAAGAGGTACATCTCTAACTAGTTAGGTATGTTCTAGATCCAGGATGTAAAATGTCTTAATGTATAAATTGTCATACCATTATAAATGACATTCATAATTATCTGTTTTAGAAATACAGCTGCTCGCTATATATAAGATTCATTCATAACATGCATATGCACTTATTATTTTTGTCATAATCAAATAGGGGGAGATTGTCAGGAATAAGCATGTGAATATTATTCCTATTTATATATGATTTGATTATGATATATATGAATGAATATGTAAGTATGCTTGCATTAAGAAAATATGTAAAGTCCTTTGATAGATAATAGAACTATATGTACAAGGACTTAGAATGAATTAATCAAGTATGTTAGGTTGATCCTACATAAGCAAAACAGCTTTGTAAAGTCCTTAAAAAGAAATGATGTACAAGGACTATAAATATAGAAAGATCAAGCATGTTATGAGCACTGCACCAGAAATCGTAGTCTGCCAGGAGAGTCAAGAAAAACTCGAGAGCTGTCGAGGCAAAATCGTAGTCTGCAAGATAATAGATTTCGGAGTTCGTAGACTGTCAGGAGAGACGAGGAAGGATCGTAGTGTGTCGAGTAGAACTTTCTCAGGACCGAAGTCTGCTGAGGAAGTCATATTCAGAATATAGTGATTTCAGACCGAAGTCTGATGATATCAAAGTACATAAATTCCCGTGCAAAAATATAGTGATTTCAGGTCGGAGGACCATTACATCATTGTCACTATGAGAATTGCTAATGACACTTCGCATAATGCTCCACATAGAATTCTCATGGTGGGTCTGTCCAGTACATCGTTCTCTAACATGTACCTATGCATTAACTTAATATCTCATATATTTATGACCAATGAGATTTGGTCATCAGTCAATCCACATACTAGTCTTAATGCATCATTGTTGTCCCATCAACAATGATACTCGACTAGGGACATTTAAGAACAATAATACTAATTATAATTATATAATCTCATGTTCAAGTCACATACTTGAAACTATATAATTTGTACCACTATTCTAAGGATTTTTATTATGTTAACATTTATATAACGCAGTAAATAAAACCATAATAAAATCATTCATTTATTCAATCAAATATAATATCAAAACATTAAGCAATTATATCAAATAATTGGCCTCTAGGGCATAAACTCTAACAACATAGTAATATTATTATAATAATATATAGTTTTCAGCATGTGAATAAATGTGGAATGAAGGTTATCATTTTGATTAAGAATTCCTTTTTCAAAAACCTTCCGTGCAGTTCTCTTCTACACATTCTTTTTATTTTTCCAAAGAGGTGGCTTTAAAGAATCCTGCAAAGTTATGTTTTCCAATTTTTTTGGGCCTCACCATAAGTAATTGAATGATCGGCTAAGAAAGAAAAAGAAAAGGAAAGTTAGGCAGGGAAAGAAAAAAAGTTAGGCAGTTTGTTTTTTTTCCTCCGAAGTTGCACTATAAAGGGGGGGGGTAACCCTCCATCCTAAACACACCATCACAATATTAGAAATTCTTCCTCTATAATATTGTGAGTATTTCCTTTGAGTCTAGGAATACTTTGACTGTAACTTTTAGGGCAAGATTTTCTCATGATAATATCTAATTTTCCAAGTCAAATCTAGTTTTCTACTAAGGTAAATGATGTTATTTTCCTTCAATATTCGTAAAGGATATTATTTTATTTCAATACTCGTAAGAAATATTATTTTCTTTCATACTCCATATTATGTAAGTGATATTATTTCATTTCATATTCCTAAATTTAAACTTACTATGGTAAATATTGCTTCTATAATTCCTAAAATGATTAGAAATTCCCTAAGGTTTACGCTTCATCTAATATCATTTCACTTGAATATTGGTCTGAAGTTTTTTATTAAATTTTAATCTTTTCATGTTGGGGTACTATTCATGGGTACTAATTATTCGTACTATTCATACAATACTATTCATGAGTATTGTTCACAACATAATTTAATTTTTTTTCTGTCCAAATAATTTTTGATACATGAATATCATTCTTGAATTTTACTCCACAATTAGTTATCATGTTGACAATTTGGATATTCTTGAACTCTAGATAAATTGAATTATAAATCTCTAATATTATCCTTGATCTCACTTAGTTGATTCTTTATATCATTGTCATCATCCTCATGCTTATATTGTACTGAAAGTCATCTTTAGCCCGTAGTGCAAAGATCGACTGATGATTGGTATGATTATGACCAGGAATTGTGTATTGGTATAAGCATGACCTTTAATGTTACAGATAAGGTTTATGGTGAAAGTCCTCTTTGGCCCGTAGTGCATAGATGGACATGTGTTTAGCATGATCATGACCGCTAACGATACAAACGATTATCTTTAGCACGTAATGCATGGATAATTCGTTGATTGAAAATAATTATTCATTGGTGTTTGATAAGTGGGTTTTATACCTACTTATGGAGTACCAATTCATGCGAACTATGCACACCTCAAGTACATTTTAGTACGTTTTAGCTGTATTTCATGTTATTTTGCATTGCATATACTTAAAACTCCTTTTGGTGAATAAGTGCAGGAATCGGCCTAATTTGGTGGTATTATAGGGCACGAGACTAATGGACACATGAGGCGAGGCAAAAGCTGGGATATGCATGGATGAGGATTGAGTGGGCATGGATGGACAAGCATGGATGGACATAGGACACTTCAGTAGCAGCAACAACAATGCAGAACCAAACTCAGGAACAGAACAAGAAGGCATCAACTGCAAGCCGCGCGGCCGTGCGACAAGATGAGCTTGGAGACGCGCGCCCGCGCGAGTACCCAGCCAGACATTATTACATACTGCAAGTTACGCGGTCGCGAGCATGACAAGCCTAGGGAACGCGCGCCCGTTCGAGAGCCCGGCTGGACATCATAACTTACTGCAAGTCTCGCGCCCACGAGAGGAATGTGCTGGAGGAGCGCACGGTCGCACGCGAGGCCTGAAGCTGCTGATTTGTTTTATTTTATTCTTTAATTAAAAGGGTTGTAATTGGTTCTAAAGGATATCTGACTGGTGTCAGAGGTGTCACTTGACATCATTTTTTATTCAGTTTTTACGTATTCTTTTAAAATCGTAATTAGGGTTTACTCTCTAGGAGAGATTCCAACGTAGAAGGAGGCCAAAACTCTACTTTTCTACTTCTTCTAGGGATTATCTTCCAGATTGGGTTTATTATTAGTATTTGCTGGATTGTTATGTGGATTTGAATATTAATAGTGGATTCTATTCAGCAATTGGGTTGGATTGTTCTATCTTTCATCTTTCAATTGTTTATCTATTAGCCATGCTTAGATTTGATCCCATAATGGCTTTTAGTTCAGGCATGAACTAAACTCCATTATGGGATTCTAACGGATTTTAGTATGTAGTTTGATTGCATACTTGAATGCTGGATTGTTTTACATATCATATGGAATGTCTATCATGATTGTTTTGCATGTATGAATGCTTGATCACCATTCGTTTCAGTACTTCTATGGAATTGACAATGAACATGCAAGTATGGATTGTAATCATGATAGTATACGTATATGGGGCTGTGTTATATGGCTTGTATATTTCGTGAACCAAATAGACATATACTGTTTCACCGTATAAGTTAGAATAAGGGCTTGAACTTACATTCAATATAGTTGCAATTTCACATAGACATATAATGATTTTGGTTATATTGATGATTACATAGAGTCTATCATCTGTGGATGCTGTGTTAGTAGGTCATAGTGCATTGAAAAATGGCTATGACTCTTTTAGTGCTCTTGGCTACTTTTCTGTGATATGTGAACAAGTCATGCATGATAGCGGCGATTGAATGAAATATTAAATGAAGTTAGGATCCCATTATTTCCATATTTGATTTATTCCGTCATTATTATTGTTTTAGTTGTTATTTGTGAGTCGAGAACAAATCAATATTAGTCATTAGTTTGAGCATATAAATATAGTGAATTAATTAATGAATAGTGATTTAAATTAAACAACTTTCTTTGTGGGATCGATACTTTACTTGCTCTATATTGCTTGTTGACACATGTATGCTTGCATGAGTTAGAGCTCTTTTGTTAAGACTAAAAAAGAGGTAACAAGCTTTTGGCGCTGTTGCCGGGGAAAGGCGTTTAATTTAGTATTATTATCATTAGTGTTAAGCTATATTGTATGACTTAGACAATTCTAGTCTTATCTCATTTCAGTTTTTGTTTTTGTTTCAGGAATTTGGATAAATTTTTATGCGCACGCGGTCATCCAACCCCGATTTAACACCTTTTTAGGATAATATAAACCGGAGAGGTTGGAAAGCGAGTGTTCATAGAAACTTACAAGAACAGTTAGAAAGTACGACATCTAACATGGCAGCCGAGGCACAAGGAAATGAGCAAGGAGAGGAGCATAGGGCTCTGAAGGAATATTCCATGCCCAAAATTAATGGACTATAGTCTAGCATCGTTAGACCAGCGATAGCAGCCACTACATTCGAGATAAAAACGGGAACTATTCAAATGGTGCAGAATACGGTTCAGTTCGGGGGTGCTGCTACGGATGATCCGAATGAACACCTGTTAAGTTCCATCGAAATTTGTGATACATTCAGATATAACGGTGTGACGGAGGATGCTATTAGACTGAGATTGTTCCCATTCTCATTGAGGGATAAAGCGAAAAGTTGGCTTCATTCTTTGCCAGCAGGATCTATAACTACATGGGAGGACTTAGCACAGAAATTCTTAGCCAAGTTCTTCCCAATGGCTAAGACTGCAAAGATGAGGACAGCTATCTCTCAGTTTGAGCAACAATAGGGAGAGTCCTTATATGAAGCATGGGAGAGATATAAAGAGATGCTGAGAAAATGTCCACATCACGGTATGCCAGATTGGATGGTGATCAACACGTTCTATAATGGGTTGGGATGGCAGTAGAGACCTATTGTAGATGCAGCTGCAGGAGGGGCATTATGGGCAAAGAACTATGAGGAAGCCTATAATCTTATCGAGACAATGGCATCGAATGATTTTCAGAATCCTACATCTCGAATGCCACAGCCCAAAGTTGCAGGTGTGTTGGAGGTGGATGCTATCACACAGTTGTCGGCATAGATGGCAGCCATGGCAAAGAAAATTGATACATTGGCAGAAAGCAAGACGAAAATAGTTGCCTTTGTATGTGAGATTTGTGCGGGGTCACACTCGACGAATCAATATGCTATCAGTTCAGAGTCAGTGCAGTATATGAACAACTACAGAAAAGACCAAAGTCAGTTTCAGAACACGTACTACCCCAATAACCGAAATCATCCGAACTTTAGTTGGTCGAATAACCAAGGGAATCAGCAGAATCAGCTTCAAACAAATAATCAGTTTTAGACACAACCAGCGCAGCCACAGTTTAATCCTAGACCACCTTTTTCGCCGTGATTTTCTCAACAACATCACACTCCAGCTGCACCTCAGGAAGAAAAGAAATCAGAAATGGAGGAGATAACGATGAAATACATGGAAAATATAGAGGTTATGATCAAAAGCCAAGCAGTGGCTATTAAGAATCTGGAAACCCAAATGGGGAAGATGGCGAACATGCTTACTAATAGGCCCCAGGGTTCATTGCCAAGTAACACAGAGACAAATCCAAGAAGAGAAAGGAAAGAACAGTGTCAAGCAATCACATTAAGATCTGGGAAGAAAATTGCAGACACTGCAAGTCGCGCGCCCGCGCGAGATTGCATTGAGGAGGACGCGCGGCCATACGAGGCAGAGGAGCCAGCTACTGCAAAACAAAACTTGGAACAGTCTGAGGTTCAATAGGGAGAGGCAGATACAGCATGTTCAGAGGAGAAACTTAAGAGTCTAGTACCACCAATTCATACTCAAGTTCCGTATCCGCAGAGATTAAATAAGAAAAGGGAAGATAAGCAATTCAGTAAGTTTCTGGAGGTATTTAAAAAGCTGCAAATTAATATACCTTTCGCCGAGGCATTGGAACAAATGCCAAGCTATGCAAAGTTCATGAAAGGTATACTATCAAGGAAAAAGAGATTAGACGAATTTGAGACAGTAGCCTAGACAGAAGAATGCAGTGCAGTACTTCAGCAGAAGTTACTTCTGAAGCTGAAGGATCCGGGCAGTTTCACGATCCCGTGCACAATTGGAAAGATGAATTTTGAAAAATGTTTATGTGATCTGGGGGCAAGTATAAATTTAATCCCCTTGTCAGTGTTCAATCAGTTGGGATTGCAGGCGCCAAGGCCGACAAACATTTCTCTACAGCTAGCTGACAGATCCATCACGTATCCACGGGGAATTGTTGAAGATGTGTTGGTAAAGGTGGATAAGTTTATATTTCTGACTGACTTCATCATTCTAGACTACGAGGAGGACAAAAGCATACCAATAATACTGGGGAGACCATTCTTAGCCACAGGCAGAGCTTCGATAGACGTGCAAAAAAGGGAACTCACTATGCGTGTACATGATCAGGAGGTCACCTTCAATGTCTTTAAGGTAATAAAGTTCCAAACGGATGAAGAAGAATGCTTCTTGGTTGACTTGGTGGATCGGGACCTAAAGGATGAGGTACAAAAACACAGGAATGATGAACCATTGAGGTGTGTAACGGGCAAAAATTCAGAGTTGAAGGTAGAGCCGTTGACGGACGCTGAAGTCTTTAAATTTCGGGGTGAGGGGAACAGGCAGAAAGTCACCTCCATTCTTCCTTCGACATGATATTCAGAGATAGTCAAGCTAATTGACTATAACTTAGCGCTGGATGGGAGGCAACCCATTATTTCTACCTCCATTGACTTTTTAGTTATTCATTTTGGATTAGTTCAGTAGTTATATCGAATTCATTTTTAATAGGATATCAGATTTTCATGCTTAAGTGTGTAGCAAGAATTATTTTGCGAATATTTACAAGATGTTAGCATTATGTAGGCACTATTTCATGCCTTAACAATGTGCATTAATGTCTATGCAGGAACCATCATTGGACAGCATCACTGATAGGCAGAGTGGAATTGAACTTTAGCATTGCAGATATCAGGATCATGCGGCCGCGCAGCCTATGAAGTACAAACTCACGCGCCTGCGCATCAAGTCAATCATGACAACATTACATTCTGTAAGTCTCGTTCCCGCGCGCCCAGCCCAGTACAAACACGCGCGGCCGCGCGCGACACCGGATTAAGACAGATCTGGACATTTTAAAAAAGAGTTGTGGACCATTTGGACTCTCATTTGGAATAATAACAGACTAAAACTCTATCACTCTCCATAACTCACATCTCTATCTCTCTATCAGTTACAAATTGAAACCGTACATCTCTCAGTCACAGAGCCACTATTCTCTCCACGTTCAAAGTTCCATATCTCCTCAACTTCTCTGAGGGCAATATAAACCTAGGGTTTTTCATTTGGTTGGGCAGAAACAAAATTGAGGGCAATAGCATCAGTGGTTCTTCTTCATACTCAGTCATATAATCTGTGCGATCTGTATCAACTACAAATGGGTCCCAAACGAGCACGCTCTATTTCATCTTCTTCTTCAGCCTCCTCGGGCAGTCAAGGGGCTGATATTGTCGACCACACCAAGTTTCTCAACTTGGAAGCTTAGCAGGTGTATTACCGAATCGTGGCAAAGACGTTCGTCAAGGAGCGCGGTTTTAAGCCGGAAGGGCAGAACAGTCAGTTGTGCGCAATGATTCGAGAGAGAGGCTGAGGTGGATTGACTGCTACTCCAATGCCCATTCCAATGGGCATAGTCCGGGAGTTTTATGCCAACGCTAAAGTCATCATAAGCGGTATATCTTTGGTTCGCGGTGTCGAGATAGATTACAGACCTCGTGCAATCTGCACCATTTTTAGAATAACCGATACACCGCCAACAGGGGCTGCTAATTGGGTCACCGGTGCACATTCGGAGATAGACATGGAGTTGGTTATTGCAGAATTGTGCGTGCCTGGCACAAAATGGACCTACAAAGTTGGCACAAATCAACCTCGCATATTCCCAGCCGCTGCCCTAAACCGATATACAAAGGCATGGAATCTGTTCGTATATGCCAAGCTCGTGCCTTCCTCTCATCAGCACGAAATAACAGCGGAGAGGGCACTTATTCTGTGGGGCATAATCACCGGGAAATACATTGACATTGGTCATCTCATCCATGAGAATATGTTGTGTTATCTGCGGGGAGGCACCATTGGGAGCATTCCGCACGCATCTGTGGTTCCTATACTATGTGATGAGCAAGAATGCAACTGGGACAATGAACAAATGCAATACCCAAGCCAGGACATAACTCATGCCACAATTACAAAATTTGAGGACTAGGCAGGAGGTGTACCACACCCATGCAGATTAGGATTCATCATTTAGCCCACTTTTCTAGAGTCGTCACAGCAAACCCCTCAGACAGATGTGGCAAGCCCGTCTACGCACGCATGTGCCACCCATGGTGATCGCCAACTCTAAAGGTTGGAGCGAAAAGTCGATGCCATGTACGATAATTTTGGCACATTTACGATGGGACTCACAAGGGCCTTGGCCGAAGCTTTTGCACAGCAAGGAACAACGCTAGAATGGCCTTAATTCAAAACAGCAGCGCCATATCCACCACCAGATTCACCACCCGAGGAGGGTGGCACCACTAATACTTAGGGGAGTTTTCGTTACCCTTTACTTTCATTCAATGGGGCATTGAATATTATAAGTTTGGGGATATTGGGTAGTAGTGTAGTTTGTATGTAGTTTTGCATGATTAGTTTAATTTTTATAGTTTTTGCATGTCTAGTTTTAGTTTAAATGATCATATAGTTTATTTTTGCATATATAGTTGCACATTCATGTTTAGGTTGCATTTCTCACCGTTCCTGCCGTATAGAAATTTTGGTTTAGCCAATGATGATAGTGAATTTTTTGAACTATTTGTGAGTATTTTGAATAATATGAGCTGAGATATAATGTTTTACACAATGCAATTCATAATGATGTTTAAATGCTTTCGGTTTGCACAAATGTGTTCATAAGCACTTGTAGGTATAAGAATTATGTGCTGCATTGCTCGATAGAAAATGTAGTTTTAAAAAGGAAAATATGTGGAAAATGAACTTAGATGGTTTATAACATTGATTTTTAAACTTTGGAAAAACATGGGCATCTATGTATAAAAAAAAGAAATAGCAATAACGTGACTAGTCTTATTTCGGGGACCTGGCTACTTGAGTAAGTACGCCCAAGGGGATTGTCTCTACACCTAGCGCCCTAAGGTCTTTCATGGTCTGGGAGTTGTTGGTTGAAAGCTCGTTAAGGGGTAGCAGTGTTGCCTAATGGAGTACGACATTGCACAGTCATGTGGAAAAAAAAAGGAAAAAGAAAAAGAAAAATAGCAATAAACACCGCGGAAAAGTGCGAAAGTCACTCTCGTGAGTAGTAAGAAAACAGTTTAGCCCATTGTTGAACCTTAGCTTATTTGAAGATGTTGGAATAGTCTTGGTTGCATATATATACATAAGTCTTGGTTTAAGCTATAATTTTTCGTTTTGAGCAATATAGCATGAGTATTTTGTGCCTAAATCAAGTTTTGGCGAACACAACACACACACACAGCATCTGCATAACATTTGTGAATTATCTGAGTGTATGACAGTATGCCTGCAGTTTAGTTTGAATATGTATTCTTGAATCTAGGAGAAAGTCGCTGAGGCAAATTGGACTGAATTTCTATGATAATTGGAACAATGTGAGATTAGTTGCATCATAATTTAGTTGCACAGTAATATAGCTGCATTTTTATTGTTCATTAGTATGCATTGCTTGAGGGCAAGCAACGGTTCAAGTTTGGGGGTATTTGATAAGTGTGTTTTATACCTACTTATGGAGTACCAATTCATGCGAACTATGCACATCTCAAGTACATTTTAGTATGTTTTAGCTGCATTTTAGGTTATTTTGCATTGCATATACTTAAAACTCCTTTTGGTGAATAAGTGCAGGAATCGGCCTAATTTGGTGGTATTATAGGGCACGAGACTAATGAACACATGAGGCGAGGCAAAAGTTGGGATATGCATGGATGAGGATTGAGTGGGCATGAATGGACAAGCATGGATGGACATAGGACACTTCAGTAGCAGCAGCAACAATGCAGAACCAAACTCAGGAGCAGAACAAGAAGGCATCAACTGCAAGGCGCGCGACAGGATGAGCTTGGAGACGCGCGCCCGCGCGAGTACCCAGCCAGACAATATTACCTACTGCAAGTTGTGCGGCCGTGAGCCTGACAAGCCTAGGGAATGTGCACCCGCGCGAGAGCCTAGCTGGACATCATAACTTACTGCAAGTCTCGTGCCCGTGAGAGGAATGTGCTGGAGGAACGCTCGGCCGTTCGCGAAGCCTGAAGCTGCTGATTTGTTTTATTTTATTCTTTAATTAAAAGGGTTGTAATTGGTTTTAAACGATATCTGACCTGTGTCAGAGGTATCACTTGACATCATTTTTTATTCAGTTTTTACGTATTCTTTTAAAATCATAATTAGGGTTTACTCTCTGGGAGAGATTCCAATGTAGAAGAAGGCCAAAACTCTACTTTTTTACTTCTTCTAGGGATTATCTTCCAGAGTGGGTTTATTATTAGTATTTACTGGATTGTTATGTGGATTTGAAAATTAATAGTGGATTCTATTCAGCAATTGGGTTTGATTGTTCTATCTTTCATCTTTCAATTATTTGTTTATTAGCCAGGCTTAGATTTGATCCCATAATAGCTTTTGGTTTAGGCATGAACTAAACTCCATTATGGGATTCTAACGGATTTTAGTATGTAGTTTGATTGCATACTTGAATGCTGGATTGTTTTACATATCATATGGAATGTCTATCATGATTGTTTTGCATGTATGAATGCTTGATCACCATTCGTTTCAGTACTTCTATGGAATTGACAATGAACATGCAAGTATGGATTGTAATCATGATAGTATACGTGTATGGGACTGTGTTTTATGGCTTGTGTATTTCGTGAACCAGATAGACATATATTGTTTCACAGTATAAGTTAGAATAAGGGCTTGAACTTACATTCAATATAGTTGCAATTTCACATAGACATATAGTGATTTTGGTTATATTGATGATTACATAGAGTCTATCATCCGTGGATGTTGTGTATGTATGTCTTAGTGCATTGAAAAATGGCTATGACTCTTTTAGTGCTCTTGGATACTTTTCTGTGATATGTGAACAAGTCATGCATGATAGTGGCGATTGAATAAAATATTAAATAAAGTTAGGATTCCATTATTTCCAAATTTGATTTATTCCGCCATTATTATTGTTTTAGTTGTTATTTATGAGTCGAGAACAAACCAATATTAGTCATTAGTTTGAGCATATAAATCCAGTGAATTAATTAATGAATACTGATTTAAATTAAACAACTTTCTCTGTGGGATCGATACTTTACTTGCTCTATATTGTTTGTTGACACATGTATGCTTGCATGAGTTAGAGCTTTGTTAAGACTAAAAAAGAGGCAACAGTGTTACAGGGATAAAATATTGATAATGGACTTTTAAATCATAGAAGATAGTAGACATCATACTCTACTAGACCCTTCTAATGGATTGATGTTTTCGCTGCAGTTGTTGATCTAACACTTGTTGTCTATTGTATTATATCAGATTTTTTCCTGTTGAAGACTAAGGATAATTTTTTCTACATTATCTTTGTCATAATATTCTTTACTAGGCTAGTTGAGCTCACTCTTTTCCTTTTGTTTCCATTGTTCTTCTCAGCAGACGAGAATGTAGCTGGGACTAGTCGAGGGGTGGAGTAATGGTCCAAGATGGTTATTATAGTAGTCATCACTATTTTGTAAAATAGTGTGACAATAATTGTAATGAAAACTTTATTTGTGTTTGGATATTGTCTACGAGACAATATTTGTATTGAAATTCACAGCTTTATTTTGTCGTATTTTACACGACAATTAATAGTTGTATAAATAGAGTTTGTATTTGAATTCTGTACCATGTATTTGGCGACTCAGAATGGGTTGTGTGGATCTATTTTAAGGGTGTCACAGTTGGTATCAGAGCTTAGGGATATGATCTCTGGTGGAGATTTGGGATTTAAACTGGAAGGGGAAAGATGAGTAAATCCTTCGCTAGTGTGTCCTACCTAAGCTTATTTATTATTTCATTGGTCGGTCGGAATATAGGGATAATATGTGCCATGTCAATTTCTTTAATTAACCCTTATTTTGTGGCAGTATTTTGAGAATAGCATCTGAAAATTTTGAGAAAAGCAATGGAGCACATGAGATCGTTGAGACACCGACAATCAATAACCAGGATAATGTGCATCAGGAAGGCAATAATCCTCCTGTAAACAACAACACCGACCAAATGACGAACGATGGGATGTTTAAGAGCTTTCTACTATTCATGCAACACCAAACAAGAGAGACTCATGTTCAAAATGTAGGAGGAAACAATAGTAACTCACGGCTGGTCAATGCTAAGCAATCAAGGAGTTGGGACCACCGAAGTTTTTGGAAAAGTCAGAGCCACTTAAGGCAGAAGCATGGATTAAGCAGATCACCAAGATATTTGATGTCTTGGGATACACAGAAGAGCAAAAGGTTCCCTTCGCCACCTTTATGTTGCGTGGAGAGGCATATTACTGGTGGAAATCTGTAAAACATACTCATCTTTCTGCACTTAAGATGTCTTGGGAGAAGTTCCAGGAATTGTTCAACGACAAATATTTTCCAGAACATATTCGTCATATGAAGGAGGTGGAATTCATCAAACTGGAACAGAACAATATGACTGTATCACAATACGAGGCCAAGTTTGTGGAGTTATCCCGGTTTGCATCCCATTTGGTGGATAATGAGGAGCGAATGACATGAATATTTCTGAGAGCTTTGAAACCTGAAATTCGTCAATACATTATTTCTCATAAACTTTGTTTGTATTCAGATGTTGTGAATAGGGCTCAATTATTGGAGCGGTATAATTAGACTTTTCAACTAAAAGACAACAACCGACAACACGATAATATTCGTACTAGTGGCAACAGTCATCGGAGCAGTGATACCCAACATGGAGGAAATTATTATGCTATAAATGGTAACAACTTCGGTGGTAATCATGGCCAAGATAATAGAAAAGGTGAACCAAGTGGAAACAACTTTAAAAAGAGAAGATTCAACAATGACAACGGAAAGATGTCAGCAGTAGCACCAACACCCATTTCTAGGGAAGGAGAACGACCACCAGTTAGATGCTACAGATGCGAAAAAGAGGGACACATTAGTCCAAACTGTACACAGCCTTCCAAGGTGTGTTTTAGTTGTGGAAAGGACGATCACATAGCTCAATTTTGTCCTGTAGCAAAGTCAAGTTCAGCT
This sequence comes from Panax notoginseng, assembly GCA_016801055.1. Taxonomy (NCBI): domain Eukaryota; kingdom Viridiplantae; phylum Streptophyta; class Magnoliopsida; order Apiales; family Araliaceae; genus Panax; species Panax notoginseng. Next base: position 87,217,058 of record CM029023.1, read on the forward strand.
AGGGTGGTGGCACCAAAGGCTATCCTGGACAAGTCAAAGTCGGTGGTTCAAGGGAGAGCGTTTGTCATGACTTCCCAAAAAGTGAGGAACCCGAACGAAGTTATCACAGGTAAGCTAATCATAAACTCTTGCAAAGTCTATACTGTAACGCCCCGAAATCTGGTCTATCTTCACACCCGGATTCCGTACGTCACGGTTCTATCTCTTTCCAAACATACATCATTATATAGTAAAATAAAACAATATACAATCTCAAATCCCAGGTTCTAATACCTTATAACCTCGTTCATTACAAATAATGATAATTACATTATTCTTTACATCTTACAAGAGTGACTTTCATTCGCCACCAAGGATACATATCAGTTCATTAAACTATTCTTCATTACAAGTCTTGGCTTGAACTTCACACTCATTTGTATACTGAATGACACTTCATCTGGACACCGGTCAACTTGATCTTTACGGGATCCTTAAGTTCTTCTACTCGTATGCTAAAAATGTTTTTCATTTAAAGCAAGTGTGAGCATTCAGTTGCTCAGAAAGTCATAGCAGTTGAATAAACAACCTCAAGAATTTAAACATTCTTTTAATACTTCAATAACCAAACAAAGGTTATGAAGTAGCTTGAATAATAGGAAAAATCCTGATTCCTATCATTTTAAAACATTAGTCACATTCACATTGAAATACTTTCATTCTTATACATTTTTCATACATATCTTGTCCGGCTAGAATCATTAGCACAGGCTTAACAATAACGGATCATGAATAAACAGAATATTTTCATATTGAACAATTCAGCCACAGAATAATTCGTCTCATAGAAACGCCGAAGTGTTAAAATTGTGGCACAAGGCCTCATACATTCTACTACCTTGTACAAATATCACACATAGATAAAACTTCTCATGTTCAACATCTAAGAAGTTTAAGAAACTAGCATTCATTCAGAATATGAATGAAGTTAGGAAACTTGCCTTACGCATAACTACAGCTTAAAGTTTACGCTGAACTGCTCATTCCAATCCCTATATAACACATAAAGAAAATAACATGTACCAATTAGTCATATACTTGACTTACGTATTGGTTTAAACTTAACTTTACAACTTTACTTCTTAGGGTTCACGTTCTTGCAATCTAAGTTTACGCGACCAACTTTCTTTACCGTTTTACGGCGTTAGGACATACGGAGATGTCTAACCCATGCGATCATCATCTTCGATGATTTAAATTCTTATCTTCTCCTTATAACTCTGCTAGGATACAACACACATCGAGTCTCTACTAGTATTCCATATGGTACTCTGAGTGATTTCCCACAAACAACCAACAAACTAGTTTCTCGTCTCATCTACACTGTCTTTCACAGCGAGTTAGATCGATTGCCAGTTTCATATATACCTCCGCTCTCTAAAGGAATTATTTAGCCCAACGCCCATATGTCAACCATCAAAGATTACGATTGTACCACAACCTAAACTTATCTTAACTTATCCAAACAATTAAAGTCATTATGTTCGTTAAATCTATTTCTTATTCTTTATGGCTTTCTGGCAACTAAATGCCATACCTCAGGATTTATTCCTTATCGTTAATCATTTTACATTAACTTAATCATATCTTATAACGTCCGGTTCATTCGCATCGGAACGTTATCCACGTTATTATTACTAACTCGACTTCTTAACGTTATACGTCATTGTTATAAATTCAGTTTCTTCACCGTTCACATGTCTAATCATTGGTCTTCATTATCTTACGGTCAAACCATACATGATGTGTAGGTTCTACCTATTTAATATTTGCGTACACTTAACCTTACGTCGACAAAAGTGTTTAACGCTTACATTTCTTTCTAACATTCTCTATCTGACTCGCACTCGGACTTTCATTAATCTTATTACCGTTCGTTACGACTTTCTTGATAATTCATATCTTACTACCTACAACAATGTCTAAGTCATACAACCAATATATACTTAGAATGTTCGCCCGACGTGAATACGATTCACGAGAATCGTTTACGTATTTTGCGTTCATGTTGCTCAACTCCTAAACTCACATTCAACCTTTACCTAAGGTTTTAATCACTTTCATTCATTATCCATTACATGAACCCCACGTTCATTAATCTTTCTTAATGTCGAAGCCATACGGTTCATTGTATGCTAAGACCGATTGTTCATCGCAACTACGTTGCATTTATATTCTTTGTCTTTTAATCCCATTCAATCTTTCCGCACTTTCCCCAGGAGTTGAGCAATTAAAAGCTCTTCTCTAGGTCTTGCCCTGCACCGGCGCTGTGGAACCGGTTCCCTTGTTATATATGGCGCTAGAACGCGAGCCTTCAATAACTTTCTCCCCGGGCTCCCAAAGCATAACTGGCACTGCGACGCCAGTTCTAAAACTCGGAAAAAAAATTCTAAGTGTTGAACATGTTTGAGACGCTTACTTCACAATCTCATAACTTCTTCGTTATAACTTGGAACGAGGTCATTCCAAAGCCATATTCTTACTCTCATCACGTTCTTTAACTTCCCTCATATATAAATTCATTCTGTATCCATTAACATGCCATTCAATTGGCTTAAATTTCATTATTCGTTCGTTTTACATTTTTAACGTTCTTCGTTCGTTCGTCCGCAATTCAGTCCTCCGAACTGGGAATTCACTCGTTCTTGAGTCCACAACTCATGTTTTCTATATTTTCTTACATTCTTATGAAACCCTATAAATTTGAGTTCATTTACATACTTTCTACTTTTTGCTCATCTTTTACGAAATTTTTGCCATAACTTTGTTATAGATAAGTTCAATCTGTTCTTCATGAATGTTTCTATTGTTCCTAACCAAGCAATAAGCTTCTAACTTATACGCGATGGTTTTAAACTTTTCCATCAACAACAAGTTCTAACTACGATGGTTTTAAATTTGTCCATCAGCAACGTTCTTCGTGTTCTTCGCGTTCTTAATTTTTAATCAATACTTTGATTATGATTTCACTTTTTCTTGGAATTTGGTGTTATGAAACACCATTCCTTACTTATTCCAGCGAATCGTTTATATGATTCATATAGATCGTTCAAATTCATTATGAAATTCATACATCTTTAAGAAAGCTTTTACAAAATTTATAACTAAACTTCAAATTCTTATTTCTTCGTTTTCTCATGATTTCAACCATATGAAAATCATTCTTAACATATTCTTCTCCTATTTTCATTAAGCTATGTATGTTGATATAGAAAACTTAAAGAAAATTTAGATTAAACTAGGTTTTTCATTACCTTTCTTCTTTAATTTTCTTCCGTTGGACAAAGTTTGCACACGGGCTAGCTTTTCCTCTTCCTTTTCCTCCTCATCCGAATTCTCTCTCTCTCTCAAGTGTTGGTGATTTTCAAAATCACCAACAAATGAGCTAAGGTTCTCTTTTATAGAAAACCAAGGCTAGAGGAAAAATAGTCATTTCGCCCCCAAAGTTACCATTCACACCTCCTTACTATTCACGAAGCTTCTCTTGGAAGTTTCGTGGTTCCGTCTTTCGGGATTCGTCCAATAGTTTAAAAAACAAATATTCTCAGAATCCAAATATTTTTGGATATTTCATCTTTTCTTTATATATTAACTTTTAAGCATTCCTCGGAACTTTGAAAAACTAAAAAACACTTTTTGATGATAATCTTTTTCATTCACGTTTTTCCCTAACGTAGTTAAACGAATGAAAAGTACATAACAATACTTTTCGCCATTTTTATTTTGTCCGATTTTTGCACGTTTTTCAAGAAAAACTTTTATCGGCTAACTTAACTTTTCATGACATACTATTGTAAAATTTTTCGATGGAATGTTATTTCAATATACTGAACTCTCGGAAAGGCTTAGGTTATTCAAATCCTAACCCTTAGGGTTTCGCCGGGTGAATAGTGCATATTTCGTCTTTTTTCTCATAAATATTTTTTGTTGCCAGAAATTTTTTATCTTCGTCTTGAAATTCTTACTCGTTCAGTCTAGCTCGTAGCTAAAATCCTCACAGTTTATAATCATCCTAGGTTCTAGAACGATTAATAAACACATAGCACAAAATATTATTAATAAAAATTTATTTTATTAATAACTAATTCTTTAAACTTCAATTTTGGACAATCCAATTTTTCGAGTTGTCATATATACCTTATTAGATACCGGTTCTACCCATTCTTTTATTTCACCTACTTGTTCTCAACATTTGAACTTGACCCTGAGAAATTAGACTTTGACTTATCTGTTGAAACTCCGTCAGGAGAAATTTTTATTACATCCACTGTTTATAAATCTTGTTTGATTCAAATAGGCACCCTCACATTACCTGTTGATCTCATCTCTTTGAAGATACTTGTGACGCCCCCAAAATTAGGTATACATCACCCATTCTGAGTCGCCAGATACATGGTACAAAATTCAAATACAACTTCATTAATACAACTGTTGAGCTGTCGTATAGAATACGACCACAGTTAACTGTGAGTTTTAATACAAATGTATGTAACTCTCATGGTGCCTTGACCACAACCTTATAATGGTACTTTACATAAAAGTATAGTCAAAGACTGTTTTAGAAATTAAAATCTTTAGGAAGTGCTCAAGGAAACCTTCGTACATGGGAGGCTATGCGTCTAGGTTATAATAGATATCATATGGCCACAGAATTATCCTTGGTTGACCCAATAGACCCCAAAGAAAAACGAGAAGATTCCTATCATCTTCTTTCCAATGGTGAGTCTTCTCTTGACATATAACTATCTCCACTATCTCCAAGTGAATATTATATTTCAAATAAACTCCAAGATCATATAGGTAGTGCTCGTAGATATATTCAGCAAGTGGATGTGCACAATCATATCTTATGAGAACACGAGGTTGTATGTCATTAGACATCTTGTATGATAGTGGCAAAACACCATTCCAAAGTTGGGTTCGCCTCACCCTATTTGATTCACCAAATATAACTACTAAATGATGTATAGAATACAACACACTTTTCTATACTGTATAGGGAGAACCTCCACAACTAGATACCACCGTTCTATTCCCCTGTTATCCCCACTCGACCCGGCAACACTCTTATTACCAGAAAGGAATTGTGAAGCAGAAAGGGTGAGCACAACTAGCCCAGTAAAGAATATCATGACTAAAGATAATTAAATTATCAATAGCTTTCATCAATAATAAATAAGACATTTAGAACATATAGTAGATGATAAAACTTTTCAACCATAGTTGCAGCGGAACGGGCAATCCATTAGAAGAGTCAAATAGACCATCAGGTCTATTATCTTCTCCATGTTAAAAGTCCACCAATAATGTTTTATCCCTGTAACATCAATCAACAATTCTTGTCCACAATCATATGAATAACTCATAATCATATTTGTGATTCTGAATTCCCTTTCGCACCCAGGACGAAGATAATTTTCATCACATATCTTCACCTGAAACATCAAAAATCATGGTTATACCAAATCACAATTCATTCTCGTAATTATTAAATCATCTTTGCACTACGGCCAAAGATATTCATTATTATCACATCCATGAATTAATATTTCATTGCTGAGACTCAGCTCAATAAATAATCCAGGTCATCGAATCATCCCTGCACAACATTCCAAGGATATTCTTTAGTATCACGACCACGAATTATCCATGCACTACGAGCCAAAGATAATAGTGTTTTCATCAACGGTCCTGATCATGCCATAAAACAATTCATCTTTGCACCCTTGGCCGAAGAGAATCCATAGCCATAATCATACCAAAAAATGTTCATCAATGCACTATGGGCCAATGAGGACTTTTTTATTAGTATCACAACCACAAATTATCCATGCACTACGTGCCAAAGATAATCGTATTTTTATCAACGGTCCTGATCATGCTATAAAACAACTCATCTTTGCACCCTTGGCCGAAGAGAATCCATAGCCATAATCATACCAAAAATTGTCCATCAATGCACTACGGGCCAATGAGTACTTTTTTCACATCATTTGCAACTTTACGATCATGATTATACCGAATAATCACTGGTCATAATCATACCAAGTCCATCTATGCACTACAGGCCACAGATGACTTTCAACATAATATAAGTATGAGGATGATGACAATATTATAAGCATTAATCAAACTAAATCAAGGATAAATATTAAAGACTTTAAATTTATCCAGACATTATCAATCACTTAATAAAATCATAATCTAATACTATTAATACTATAATAATATTTTAATCACTTCTTAAACTTATAAACAATTACATTTAGTTGTTTACACTTTTCTAAATAACGCATTTAATCATTCAAAAATGTCATACTCATAAGATTTCATCGCCAATAATCAAATTACTCATCAAAAATCTGCATATACCTTATATAGGATTTCCAAGCCATAAAATCTTATTTACTAATTCTTCAACTCCACATAACATATTTAACTCATATGTTTGTAGCTAAACTATTTTTATAAATCAGTCCCAAAAATTATTCTTTTATGGGATTTAGCATAATATAGTCTTATATTGAACATATATTTTTCTCGATATTTTTAAAATTCATTTACTATTTTTCAAAAATTAATTTTTAATTAATTCTTTAAGAAATTAGCTACTTCACGGTTAACTCCAGAAATTCCCAAATCTTGGCAGGATCTTACACATGTTAACGTGAGCTTCCAGTTTAAATTTCATGGTCATCGGAGTTATAGAACTCTAGTTATAGCATTTTTTATCGGAAAAATCTAAATATTGAAATGGTCATAACTTCCTCATTTTAAGTCGGAATGAGCTCATTTTTGGACAGGAGGTACTTTATACCATATACGTTCATGTTCCAAAAGGCCATAATTCTTCTCACAAATTAAGTGGCCGAAACAGCCCTTTTAAAATCATGGCAGCAGCCTTTTTCATATTTCGCAGTTTTTCGTACTGTGCTAAAATCAATCCACACAAAAATCAACAACACCTTTTCCAGTGATTCCACTTGGATAAGTTACAAAACTCATAGACCTAACTCTAGAAGTTGACCACACTCAAAAATTCGAAATATAATAGGAGATATGGTCAATTGAATTTCATGTTCTATTTTTACCAAAATCTGATTATTCAACCCTTTGTGATTTCTAAGAAACTTTCATGTTTTCACATAATAACCAACATAATTCATCATAACACTTACTAATACCACATATACCCATGATTTTTATTAGTCCAATGCTTTTATTATGACTTTCATTATAATCCACGTAAACAGGTCATTTTCACAATTTAACAAGGAATGAAATACAAAGGATCGTTCACCATGCATGTGGTAATCCACATAGACAGGTTATTCCAACAGAATAATAAAGAATGGAAAAACAGAAGGATTCACCATGTATGCAATAGAGACCGCACAGACAGGTTATTCCCAATAGAATAATAAATACGGAACCAGGTCCGGCGTAAAATACACAGACAGGATATTCTAGCAGAATTGTAAAGACGGAACCAGGTCTGGCGTAAAACGCACAGACAGGATATTCCAGCAGAATAGTAAAGACGGAACCAGGTCCGGGGTAAAACACACCGACAAGATTTTCTAACAGAATAATTAAGACGGAACCAGGTTCGGCGTAAAACGCACAAACAGGATATTCCAACAGAATAATAAAGACGGAACCAGGTCCGGCGTAAAACGCACAGACAGGATGTTCCAACAGAATAATAAAAATGGAATAACAGAAGAATTTCACCAAGTATAGGGTAGCCCGCGTATACAGGTTATTCCAACAGAATAATAAAGAATAGAATAACAGAAGTTCTCTTCATGAATAAGAAAGAAAGAATACCCCTTACGAGTACAACAAATAATATCCCTTACCTTAGAAAGAAGAGTACTGGATATAGAAGTAGTGAAGTAGCAGAACACTTTTCTTCTTTCTCTCTATAGTTTCTCTCTCTAGAGTTTCAGTGAATTCGTAAGAAATAATGAAGGAATGAGCTTCTATTTATAGAAAAATGGACTGTATAGTAACTAACTCATGAACGGTCCAGATTGATTTACTTTAATCTGACGGTCCATATTTAAAGCAAAATCTTTTAAATAAAATATAATATATTATATTTATAATCTAATAAAACGAATAGCTTTATAAAAGATTTAACTATGCAAACACTATGCAGATACTATGCAAATACTATGCATAATAAAATATAATATATTTTAATTATTATCTAATAAAATAGATAACTTTATAAAAGTATTCTGTTTTATATAAAAAGATTTTACTATTAGCCAAATAAAACGAATAACTTTATAAAAGTATTATGTTTTATATAAAAAGCTTTTCTGTTTTATTACATTAATAATACTAATAAAATAAAACTGAGTGACTTATCACGTAAGCATTAATAATCAATATCGTGTGCTACTATGCAACCATGCGTATTACTGTACTTTTAACACCGGGTGTTTCAACAGTTAACGGTAAAACTTCCGTCGTTATTTTCATAAAAATATTTTTGTCGTTTTTTCAATCCGACAATAATTCCGTTGTGGGGTTCACCAATGATTGTACCGTCGTACAGATATTCCCCGACAAAAATGGTATTCCCCGACCAATCGAATATTCTCCGACACAACGAATATTTTATATCAACTTGCTTACTTCGCAAAAAAAAAAATTCACATATTACCCTGAACTTTAAACTTTTATCAATTTAACTATTTACCAAAATAGAAAAATTGAATACTTTTATTTCATAAAATTTGGGGTCTCACAATCACCCTTCCTTATGAAATTTCGCCCTCAAAATTTACGTACGTACCTGATATTCGAAGAGATGAGAATACATTGCTTTCTTTTCGGATTGTACCTTCCTGGTTATATCCTCTGTATCATGATTTTTTCATTGCTCATCTCCTTTATTTCAGAATATCATTCTAGAATATATCTTCAAAACAAAGGTTAATTGACATATCATAATTTATCAACTTATCAAGTAAACAATTTCAGCTTAGGTAAGTCACACACTAGCGAAGTATATAACTCGTCTCTCCCCTACTAGTTCTAGACTCTTATCTCCGTCAGTGACCATATCCTTAAGCTCTGATACCAAATGTGATGCCCCCAAAATTAGGTATACATCACCCATTCTGAGTCGCCAAATGCATGGTACAAAATTCAAATACAACTTCATTTATACAACTGTTGAGCTGTCGTATAGAATACGACCACAGTTAACTGTGAGTTTTAATACAAATGTATGTAACTCTCATGGTGCCTCGACCACAACCTTACAATGGTACTTTACATAAAAGTATAGTCAAAGACTGTTTTAGAAATTAAAATCTTTGGGAAGTGTTCAAGGAAACCTTCGTACATGGGAGGCTATGCGTCTAGGTTATAATAGATATCATATGGCCACAGAATTATCCTTGGTTGACCCAATAGACCTCAAAGAAAAGTAAGAAGATTACTATCATCTTTTTTCCAATGGTGAGTCTTCTCTTGACATATAACTATCTCCACTGTCTCCAAGTGAGTATTATATTTCAAATAAACTCCAAGATCATATAGGTAGTGCTCGTAGATATATTCAGCAAGTGGATATGCACAACTATGTCTTATGAGAACACGAGGTTGTATGTCATTAGACATCTTGTATGATAGTGGCAAAACACCATTCTATAGTTGGGTTCGCCTCACCCTATTTGATTCACCAAATATAACTACTAAATGATGTATAGAATATAACATACTTTTTTATACTGTTTAGGGAGAACCTCTACAGCTAGAGACCACCGTTCTAGTCCCCTGTTATCCCCACTCGACTCGGCGACACTCTTATTACCTGAAAGGAATTGTGAAGCAGAAAGGGTGAGCACAACTAGCCCAGTAAAGAATATCATGACTAAAGATAATTAAATTATCAATAGCTTTCATCAATAATAAATCGGAGATTTAGAACATATGGTAGATGATAAAACTTTTCAACCATAGTTGCAGCGGAACGGGCAATCCATTAGAAGAGTCAAATAGACCATCAGGTCTATTATCTTCTCCATGTTAAAAGTCCACCAATAATGTTTTATCCCTGTAACATCAATCAACAATTCTTGTCCACAATCATATGAATAACTCATAATCATATTTGTGATTCTGAATTCCCTTTCGCACCCAGGACGAAGATAATTTTTATCACATATCTTCACCTGAAACATCAAAAATCATGGTTATACCAAATCACAATTCATGCTCGTAATTATTAAATCATCTTTGCACTACGGCCAAAGATATTCATTATTATCACATCCATGAAATAATATTTCATTGTTGAGACTCAGCTCAATAAATAATCCACGTCATCGAATCATCCCTGCACTACATGCCAAGGATATTCTTTAGTATCACGACCACGAATTATCCATGCACTACGGGCCAAAGATAATCGTGTTTTCATTAACGGTCCTGATCATGCCATAAAATAATTCATCTTTGCACCCTTGGCCGAAAAGAATCCATAGCCATAATCATACCAAAAACTGTCCATCAATGCACTACGGGCCAATGAGGACTTTTTTATTTGTATCACAACCACAAATTATCCATACACTACGGGCCAAAGATAATCGTGTTTTTATCAACGGTCCTGATCATACTATAAAACAATTCATCTTTGCACCCTTGGCCGAAGAGAATCCATAGCCATAATCATACCAAAAATTATCCATCAATGCACAACGGGCCAATGAGGACTTTTTTCACATCATTTGTAACTTTACAATCATGATTATACAGAATAATCCCTGGTCATAATCATACCAAGTCTATCTATACACTACAGGCCACAGATGACTTTCAACATAATATAAATATGAGGATGATGACAATATTATAAGCATTAATCAAACTAAATCAAGGTTAAATATTAAAGACTTTAAATTTATCCAGATATTATCAATCACTTAATAAAATCATAATCTAATACTATTAATACTATAACAATATTTTAATCACTTCTTAAACTTATAAACAATTACATTTAATTGTTTAAACTTTTCTAAATAATGCATTTAATCATTCAAAAATGTCATACTCATAAGATTTCATCACCAATAATCAAATTACTCATCAAAAATCTGCATATACCTTATATAGGATTTCCAAGCCATAAAATCCTATTTACCAATTCTTCAACTCCACATAACATATTTATCTCATATGTTCGTAGCTAAACTATTTTTATGAAAAATACCAAATCAGTCCCAAAATTTATTCTTTTTTGGGATTTATCATAATATAAACTTATATTGAACATATATTTTTCTCGACATTTTTAAAATTTATTTACTATTTTTCAAAAATCAATTTCTAATTAATTCCTTAAGAAATTAGCTACTTCACGGTTAACTCCAGAAATTCCCAAATCTTGGCAGGATCTTACACATGTTAACGTGAGCTTCCAGTTTAAATTTCATGGTCATCGGAGTTATAGAACTCCGGTTATATCATTTTTCGTCGAAAAAACCTAAATATTAAAATGGTCATAACTTGCTCATTTTAAGTCGGAATAAACTCATTTTTGGACAGGAGGTACTTTGTACCATATACTTTCATGTCCCAAAAGGCCAGAATTCTTCTCACAAATTAAGTGGCCAAAACAACCCTTTTAAAATCGTGGCAGCAGCCTTTTTCATATTTTTATAGTTTTTCGTACTTTGCTAAAATCAGTCCACACAAAAATCAACAACACCTTTTCCAGTGATTCCACTTGGATAAGTTACAAAACTAATAGACCTAACTCTAGAACTTGACCACACTCAAAAATTCGAAATATAATAGGAGATATAGTCAATTGAATTTCATGTTCCATTTTCACCAAAATCTGATTTTTCAACCCTTTGTGATTTCTAAGAAACTTTCATGTTTTCACATAATGACCAACATAACTCATCATAACACTTACTAATACCACATATACCCATGATTTTCATTAGTCCAATGCTTTTATTATGACTTTCATCATAATCCACGTAAACAGATTATTTTCACAATTTAACAAGGAATGAAATACAAAGGATCGTTCACCATGCATGTGGTAATCCACATACACAGGTTATTCCAACAAAATAATAAAGAATGGAATAACAGAAGCATTCACCATGTATGCGATAGAGACCGCACAGACAGGTTATTCCCAATAGAATAATAAATACGGAATCAAATCCGGCGTAAAATGCACAGACAGGATATTCCAGCAGAATAGTAAAGACGGAACCAGGTCCGGCGTAAAATGCACAGACAGGATATTCCAGCAGAATAGTAAAGACGGAACCAGGTCTAGTGTAAAATGCACCGACAGGATATTCCAGTAGAATAGTAAAGACGGAACCAGGTCCGGCGTAAAATGTATAGACAGGATATTCCAACAGAATAATTAAGACGGAACCAGGTCTGGCGTAAAACGCACAAACATGATATTCCAATAGAATAATAAAGACGGAACCAGGTCCGGCGTAAAACGCACAGACATGATGTTCCAACAGAATAATAAAAATGGAATAACAGAAAAATTTTACCAAGTATAGGGTAGCGCGCGTATACAGGTTATTCCAACAGAATAATAAAGAATGGAATAACAGAAGTTCTCTTCATGAATAAGAAAGAAAGAATACCCCTTACGAGTACAACAAATAATATCCCTTACCTTAGAAAGAAGAGTACTGGATATAGAAGTAGTGAAGTAGCAGAACATTTTTCTTCTTTCTCTCCATAGTTTCTCTCTCTAGAGTTTCAGTGAATTCGTAAGAAATAATGAAGGAATGAGCTTCTATTTATAGAAAAATAGACTGCATAGTGACTAACTCATGAACGGTCTAGTTGATTTACTTTAATCTGACGGTCCATATTTAAAGCAAATTCTTTTAAATAAAATATAATATATTCTATTTATAATCTAATAAAACGAATAACTCTATAAAAGATTTTACTATACAAACACTATGCAGGCACTATGCAAACAATATGCATAATTAAATATAATATATTCTAATTATTTTCTAATAAAATAGATAACTTTATAAAAGTATTCTGTTTTATATAAAAAGATTTTACTATTAGCCTAATAAAACGAATAACTTTATAAAAGTATTCTGTTTTATATAAAAAGCTTTTCTGTTTTATTACATTAATAATACTAATAAAACAAAACTGAGTGACTTATCACGTAAGCATTAATAACCAATACCGTATGCTACTATGCAACCACGCGTATTACTGTACTTTTAACACCGGGTGTTTCAACAGTTAACGGTAAAATTTTCGTCGTTATTTTCATAAAAATATTTTTGTCATTTTCTCAATCCGACAATAATTCCGTTGTGGGGTTCACCAATGATTGTACCGTCGTACGGATATTCCCCGACAAAAAGAATATTCCCCGACACAACGAATATTTTATATCAACTTGCTTACTTTGCAAAAAAAAAATTTCACATATTACCCTTAACTTTAAACTTTTAACAATTTAACTATTTACCAAAATAGAAAAATTAAATATTTTTATTTCATATTTTATTTCATAAAATTCGGGGTCTCACAATACTTGCATTTGATGTGATTTTAGAGATTTGGTTAACTACTCATCATGCTAAAATTGATTATTTTCTTAAGGTCATTAGTTTTCAAATTCCTAACCAACCTGTTATGTGAATTCAAGCAACCAAACTACTAAAGTCAATCGCTTTCATATCAAGCCATAAAGCCATTTGTTTATTAAAAAATGGATGTCAAGCTTTCTTAGCCCATGTCATGGATTTAAACAAAAATAAGTTAGATTTGAATGATATTTCTGTTGTTAATGAATTTCCTGACGTATTTTCCGAAGAACTTCTAGCATACCCCCAGAGCGTGAAATCGAATTTTGTATTGACCTTGAACCCTTTACAAAACCCATTTCTAAAACCCCATATCGAATGGCTCCTATTGAACTTTAGGAGTTAAAAACCCAACTTCAGGAACTTTTAGATATTGGTTTCATTCGTCCTAGTACATCTCCTTGGGGTGCTCCTGTTTTATTCGTAAACAAGAAATATGGGACTATGCGACTTTGCATTGATTATCGGGAGTTGAACCAGGTCATCATAAAAAATAGGTACTCGTCGTATCGATGACCTGTTTGACCAGTTACAAGGTGCTAAATTCTTCTCAAAGATCGATCTTCATCCCGGATATCATCAGTTAAAGATTAAAATTGATGACATTCTAAAGACTGTTTTCAAAACTCTGTACGTGCATTATGAATTCTTAATCATGTTTTTTGGATTAACCAATGCCCATGCTACTTACATGAACATGATGAACCAAATATTCAAGGAATATTTGGATCATTTTGTGGTTTTCTTTATTCATGACATCCCAATATACTCCAAAAGCCTCAAATATTTCATCACCCAAAAGGAACTCAACATGCGGTAACGACGTAGGCTCGAGCTATTGAAAGATTACAACCATACCATTCAATACCATCCTGGAAAAAGCGAATGTGATAGCTGACGTATTGAGTAGAAGATCGTATGCGAGTATGAGTGCGATGTTGTTAACACAAAGATCTATTTTGTATGACTTACAAAGGATGGAGATAGAGTTAAAAACTCCTGGGACCCACGTGAAGATGGTAAATATATGAGTAGAATTGACTTTAATCGATAAAGTTAAAGCTGCTCAAGCTACATATCCAGAGTTATGAGTATGAAAAAGAAAGTACAAGAAGGTGTTATTCCAGAAGAAAGAATCGACGAAAAAGGAATACTTCGAGTTATCTCCAGACTTTGTGTTCCTAGCAACTCTGATTTGAAGTATAAAATTATGATGGAGGCACACAACACACCATTTGCAATCCATCCTGGAAGTACCAAAATGTATCGTGATCTTCGACATACATTTTGGTGGAGAAATATGAAGAGAGAGATTACAGAGTTTATCTCAACGTGTTTAACTTGTCAACGTGTCAAGGCGGAACATCAAATTCCAAAAGGTCCATTGCAACCACTTGAAATTCCAGAATGGAAGTGAGAGCACATCAACATGGATTTCGTTACTTGTCTTCCCAAGGTTTCCCAAGGCATAGATGCAATTTGGGTCATTGTCGATAGATTAACCAAGTCTTCTCATTTCTTGCCTATACGAAAAACTTATTCACTTGAACGTCTTGCTTGTATGTACATAGATGAGATTATGAGATTGCGATATTGCATGGTATGCCAGTATCCATAGTTTCTAATTCAAGCAAGTATAGGTATGACTCCATTCGAGGTGTTGTATGGACAAAAGTGTCGTTCTCTAGTATGTTGGGACGCGGTGGGTGAATCAACATTGTTGGGATCAGAATTGGTACGCATGACTACGGAAAAGATTCAAATGATACGACAATGTATTCAAACCTCACAAGATCGACAAAAGAGTTATGCCGATCTTCATCGAAGGGACGTGAAGTTCAATGTTGGACATCATGTATTGTTACGTGTTGCTCCATTGAAAGGAGTTACGAGATTCGAAAATAGAGGAATGATCAACCCTCGATTTATTGTTCCATTTAAAATCCTCGATCGAGTAGGAACTATGGCTTATAGACTCGCCTTACCGCCAAGTATGTCTCATGTTCATAACGTTTTCACATATCCATGATACATAAATATGTGGAAGACCCGAACCACATTATTGAATTAGAACCAGATGAGATAGCAGAAGATTTAACGTATGAGGTGGTATCTGTCAAGATCTTGGATAAGAAGGAGCAGATTCTAGGCTCAAAGTTTATTCCTCAAGTCAAAATTTTATGGAGAAACCATGATATTGAGAAAATAACCTGGGAGTTAGAATATGAAATTAAAACAAGGTATCCTCACCTCTTCGACAATACCAGGTATATACATTATATTCGAGAACGAAATTTTATAAGGAGGGGAGGTTGTAAGACCCCAACTTTTTATGAATAAAAATTTAATTTTCTCTAAATATTATTTTGAATAGTAAGGTGTTGTTTTAATAAATGTTATAGTTGTGGGTGATATGTGCAAATTTTGCAAAGTAAGCAAGTTGTCATAAAATATTAGTTTGGTCGGGGAATATCCTTTTTGTCAGGGAATATTCGTACGACGGCGCAATCATTGGTGGACCACATAACGGAATAACTATCGGATATAGAAACTGACAGAAATAATATTTTTATTAAAAATAACGGCAAAACTTTTACCGTTAACTGTTAAAATAGCCGGTGATAAAAGTACAGTAATACGTGTGGTTGCACAGTAGTACACAGTATTACACAATATCTCTTATTATTGATTCTTATGTAAGAAGTCACTCAATATTTAATAATTGCCACAATAGTTGCTGCATATATAATATCTCATATAATTGATTCAATAATTGTTATAATAACATCAGCACAATATTTTATATTATTTGAATAATATTATTAGTTAACATTATTGGCAATGTCTAAAAAGTTCTGTCGAGGAAAGGGGTTAGGTTATATAATTACGTGCCAATAAGAATAAATCCTTATCAGAAAACCTCCTATTTCTTGGTAATGATCTGGTTGTTAATATTTTGAGCTTATAATATTAATTATGAATAATTATTATGTGGTGAATATTGGCTCAATTTTGATATAAATGAAGGAATTTTAGCATGAAACATTTGTTAAAAGTTTGGCATATTTTTCTGTGGACTCACAAGTATCTTCTCCGATAAAATATTCATTCAAATATATTATTATAATATTACATTATAATAGTATAATGTGATAATACAATAATATAATTTTTATAATTTACATGTGTAGGGGTTTCTATACAGAAACGCACAGCGGAAATTAAAATTTTAAAGCAATTTTGAAACTCTAAACAGGATCCATGCGAAAATCAATTAACTCAGTGTAAAGAGATTATACCAAATATGAAAATGCTTCTGAAATGCTTCGAATCTCCAACTCAATTCCTCACGAAACTAAGTCTCAATGGTATCCACACGAACGTCTCACGAACCGTCGCACAATTCTGCAATACAGGGACTTGCGGTACTAGCCATTAAAGGAACAGGATTTTTCGAAAGGTTTTCTCTCTAGTCTCTATCTAAGAGCAGCTAGGATTTTGAAGTTATGATTATTCCCCTAAGTGGCTGCTATATATCATATATATAGTAGTTAAAAGGTATTAATCAAAACCTAATTTCATAAAATCCGAATTTATATATATATATATATATATATATATATATATATATATTGTCAGGAATAAGCATGTGAATGTTATACCTATTTATATATGATTTGATTATGATATATATGAATGAATATGCAAGTATGCTTGCATTAAGAAAAGCTATAAAGTCATTTGATAGATAATAGAACTATATGTACAAGGACTTAGAATGAATTGATCAAGTATGTTAGGTTGATCCTACATAAGCAAAACAGCTTTGTGAAGTCCTTAAAAAGAAATGATGTACAAGAACTATAAATCATAGAATCGTAGTCTGCCAGGAGAGTCAAGGAAAACTCGAGAGCTGTCGAGGCAGAATCGTAGTCTGCAAGATAGTAGATCTCGGAGTTCGTAGACTGTCAGGAGAGACGTGGAAGGATCGTAGTGTGTCGAGTAGAACTTCCTCTGGACCGAAGTCTGCTGAGGAAGTCATGTTCAATATCGTAGAGACATCCTACCTACGAGCCGACCGAACCTCTGCCAAAGCCAAATCAGAAACATAGACTAAACTCAGAGTTGTAGAGTCTACTGATGCCGAAGCCAAGTCAAGAATCATATATCACACTCTGAGTTCGTAGAGTCTGTTGATTACATGCAGAGACCGTAGTCGAGCAAGATCAGATAAAGACAACAAGCACAAGGCAGGAATCGTAGAGTGTCAAGATCTGATCTAGGATCGTAGTGTCTGCAAAGCCAAAGCTGTAACAATCCAGATTTTTATTATAATATTTAAGTATTTATTGAATTATATAAATATTTAATGGATGTGTTTATTGTTGAATAAGTATTTGTTTAATTGATTTGATGTGATTTGATTATTTATTTGTTTAATAAATAATTAATGAGTTAAGGAAAGTAATTATTTTGAAATAGTAATCTAATTTAATTTAATAATTAAGTTAGAGAATTTATAATGATTAAATAAATTATTATATTATGCAATGAATTGTTATTAAAATTAATTAAATTAAGTATGAAAACTTAATTAATTAGAAGTGTGACAAATAACTATATTATAAGTGGTTATTAAAATAAATTAAAGTAGTTGTAATTTATTTTGCCAAACAACGCTTAAGTTTATTAAGTCTCCCAGTTTTAAATTGTTTTGCCAAACAAAGCCTTATGGCTTTTGGTTTTTTTAATTTTGAATTAATAATAAAACAAATTAAATAAATAAAATATATTTATAATGGATATACGTTTATTATAGTGTAACTGATATATATTTAGTATTGGAATTAAAGCCATATCGGTTTCTTTTATTTTACGTATGCTTGAGTTATCAGTTTTATTATTTGCTATCCCGAGGAAGAGAGAGTACAGAGAACTTGAGAGAGAATAGAGGGAGAAGTTGAGAGAAAGTCTAAGAATTTAAAATAATTTATGTGGTGTCTAACAAGTATTTTTTAAGCAAGAAAAGGCATGTGACTATAACTTTAATATACGTAAGTATATATGTTTTACGTCATTATGCCTAAGTCTCTGTGTTCTTCACTTATGTATAAAGTTTTTACAAAAATTGTATGTAAACCATGATTTTATAATTAGTTAGGAAATTATGTGTATTTATAATTTTAATGGTTATACTAGCATAAATGTATATATATGTTGTATGCTAAAATACGTTCAAAGAGAAAGAAGAAATTAGTTTTACAGTGGACATGAGGATGAACATGAACATGTTTTGGAGTATAACAAAATTAGTATTTTATCGTATGCTAATTGTGAAATTGAAGCTTATGTATGTTAATTGGGTATGAATTTCAGAGAATCGTACTTTAAAGTAATCAAGTTTGGGTTATTATTGATATTACAGTGTTAAACAATGTTAACAATGGAGTTTTTCTTAAAAACAGTGTTTTCAAATAATGAAGTTTTCTAAAGTTGTTGTTTAATTGTTGGTAATTGTTATATGGATGATTGTTAAACGTTTATGTGTAGTTTGCGATGAAGTTATGGATGTTAATTAGTATTAGAAATTAAGTTATAGACAAAAATTTAGTTGTTCTGTTTTCGTGGTTGGGTTCTGCAAGTTTCGGCGCCCCAGCGCCAAAATTTGAGCCCCAGCGCCAAATTTTGCGACCCAGCCCCACTGGCTAGCTTATAATTCGCGCCCCAGCACTAGAGCTCGCGCCCCAGCGCTGTAACTTGCGCCCCGGCACTGGTACTCGCGCCCCGGCGCCACTGATCAGCGCCCGCCCCAGCGCCGGATTTGTGGTCTGACTTGGATAGTTTTGACCTCCTGTAGTAAAATAGCCATAAATTCCTCATACGAACTCCGATTGAGGTGATTCAAGATGATCCGAAAAGAGGACGAGTAGACCTACAACTTTCGTTCTTTAAGTTTTTCAATTTGAGGTCATTATGATGGGTCAAAATGGTCATCTTTAGGACTGTTGTGTTTTCGGAGGCAATCGAAGGGCGTCGGACATGCACATATGCATGTGTAGTGCTCTTGACCAAAAAAGATGATGTCCTAAGTTATAAAACATGAATATTAGTAATTATAGTGATGCTTAACATTAATCCATGATGTATTAGATGAGTTATAAAAGCATAGTAAGCATACACAAGAGAGGCAAATCGGGCGTGTGACGAATGAACGTCGAAACGTCGTGCCAAGTGTTAATGAACTTAAAAAGTATTTCAATTCAATTGAAATAGATATTATAAGATATGGAATGGGTTTAATATAAAACCAATAAGTAGTCCTAGTAAGACTTAAGCACTTGAATGAACTGCGAATATGAAATACAGTGAGATATAAGTTGAAAGTTAACACAATATAATTAAACATTGTGTGCTAATTAATAGGAAAGATTATGAGATGTGGAGTAGAGTTTACATTACAATTACTATGTGTTGTTATGTGACTAATATTTGATGTGTATGATTATATAATTGCGTAGGGCACGTGAAGTGCAGATAGCTGTAAGCTGTTAAACTGTTATTGGTAAACAACGATCAAGGCAAGTCTTTCGGTTCCTATTTTCTACGTGGACTTGATGAACTGTTTTAAATTGCATGATATGTTAAGCATGTTGAATCATGAAATGTTAAAGTCAATATATGACTACATTGTTTTGGCTACGTAATGATGATTGAGTAAGGAACTCAATCTTTATATTTGCTATGTGAATTAAAAGCATGTATGCCATGTTACTTTAATGAGATGTATATCGAGCATGTTATTATGTGTTATGTGATGCATGAAAACTATTAGACTTTGCTGGGCTGTCGAGCTCACTCTTGCAAATAACCACTTTTACAGGTACAAATTTTAAGGTAAAGATACGTGCTATGTGAGTTATAGAGATCTATATTCACGAAGATTACTTATGTTTTATGAGAAATGTATTTCATATTTTGAACGTAACATGTTGTTGAAATGTAAGCTAATATATATGGATATTTAGTTATGATGTAAGACTTTGTATAGTCATTTTGTTGTAACGATTCATGATATAAGATTGAATCAAAGAGATGTAATGTAATGGTTGCGATTCAGGGCAAGGAAGAAGGAAATGTATAAAAGTTTTAAATATTCTGCAATTTTATTAAGTTTAACATCGAATAATGATGTAAAATGTAAAATTAGAGATTTAATGTATGGTTAACGACCGAAGTTGAGATTTAAATTGTATGGATTTTGGGGTCGTTACAGTTGGTATCAGAGCTGATAGGTTAGAAACCTTAGGTAAGAGTACCTTAGGCTATAACCTTAGAGAAGAGAGGTGAAGATAAGGAACGAATAAGCTCAACTAGAGTTTGAACAATATGAAGTAATGTAAGAAACGTATAAAGAAGGGTTAAAACTTGCGTGAAATGATTCAAAGAAGAATCTCGTAGAGTTATAAGGAATATGAATGTGGGGTTACCCAACTCCAATAATAAGGATGTAAGGTGATAATAAATAGATTATGTCTATAAAAAAGAAGAGTGATAGAGAAGTTATGAATAGAGAGTTATGTCTAAGTGTGGTACAATTGTACTCTTTAATAGTTAATGTATGGTATCTGGGCTAAACGATTCCTTAATGGAGCGGAGGTATATACGAACTAGCAACTCGGAACCTAGTTTGTTGGTTTTTTGTGGAAAACCACTCAGCGTACCATATTGAAACTGTTAGAGACTTGAGGTGTACCAAGTGTAGAAATAGATACGTATGATGAAAGTGTAGAACTCGAATGAAATTTTGAGCGATGTAACTGAAGTTAGAATTCTTTAAGGAAGAATTGTTATATAAACAAGAAGATTCAAAGAAGAATCTTGAAGATATAAAGATAAAAAATGGGAGTTTTCTAACTCCAACTTCGGTCGTTAACCATACATTAAATCTCTAATTTAAATTTTACATCATTATTCGATGTTAAACTTAATAAAATTACGGAATATTTAAAGCTTTTATACATTTCCTTCTTCCTTGCCCTGAATCGCAACCATTACATTAGTTCTCAATTGAAATCCCACCTAACTCTATCTTTCTTTTAACTTTCTCTTTGCTCGATACGAATTCCTCATATCACATCATCTATAACTCCTCATAAGTTTTCTCGTACTATTTCATAGTACACCATCTTCATAGCATTAAGCTATAATCATTCAAACATTACAGACCATCTTCCTTTTATAACTTAAACAGATCACGTCGTGACCTTATTCTATAATCATCTCTCTTAAAATTCTTTTGTTAACTTGTGATCGTTTTGTTTTACGATCCTCATTCTTTTCTTTTTTTCATCATTTACAACGTTATTCGTTATCTTGGCTATTGGAGTTAGGAAACTCCCATTTCTTATCTTTATATCTTCAAGATTCTTCTTTGAATCTTCTTGTTTATATAACAATGATAATCATTGGAATGTTTGTGTCGTGCTATTTGATATATGCATGTTGAGAAGGTGATTCTTTTCTCATGTGTATAACAGATAGGTAGAGTATAGTTAGAGAATATTATAAGGTTAAGTGCGAGTTCTTAAAACTCATACTTATGGTAGGTTCGTGACTCATAATTATATGGTATGTTTTTGAACCCCTCAGGGAATGGACGCCTATGGTCTGACTAGGATAAGTTCTTAAACTCATATGATTGTGGCAAGTTCCTAAACTCATAACGTGTGGTAAGTTTGATGAACTAGGGTATAATTAAGTGTGAATGGAGTATTGAGGATGATAGGAATAGATAGACCTATTAAGCAATGGATCATTATAGAAAGTGGAGTTGATGGTGGAAGCATAGGTATTCTAAATCTACTAGCTATGCTAGACTTTCGAAATTTATTGACTTCGTGCTGATGTTTGCACTTTTATTTTCTTGAAAAACATTGGATCAAATGATGGAACCAATGAGTTTTAACAACAATACTGTTATTCGTATGTCTATGCTAATTACTTCGGCTAGACAAAAATGATTTGCAATATATCAAAATGTATTTTATATCATTAATGCATCATGTAACCTGGTGCAAAGATGATAAAAACGATGGAGTCATCAATGCAGTATTACCTAGTGTTGGATGTGATCTAAGGATTGTCAGCCCACTATGTTATGATGTAGTATGATAAAGTCACCAAATGACGGAATCCTCAACAGACTGTAAATACAGTGCGGTATCATGACGTCATAAAAAGATTTTTGAGATTTCTTTAAGATATGAGAATACATATGTATGTATGTATATGTATATTTCGGTTATTGTCCGAGTTATTGTAGAGGTCTATGCTATTTGATTCAGCTAGACAAATATTGAAAGATGTTCATGAAATTCAAGAGTTTCTTGACAAGTTGTGCCAAACCAAATTGTTTTGGTGCGGATTCATATGTTGAAAAGCTGAGATGAACAACCCTATTATTAGGGGTTACGCTTAGTTTATACTTTGCGCTGAAATGTTTGTGCACAATACATTGTACGAAGGATTGATCCCCCTAAGTACGTGGAGTCCTTATAGTCTTATGACTGTTAAAGTTAAAGTTGAAATATTACTTATAACTGTGGACATGGTTCGTGGTCATTAGACCCTCAGTTGAATGCTTGCACTCTAAATTTTGAGATGAACAACTCTTTTATTAGAGGTTACGCTTAGTTTACACTTTGCGCTAAAATGTTTGTGCACAATATATTGTACGAAGGGCTTAACACCCTAAGTACGGAGGTCCATATAGTCTTATGACTGTTAAAGGTTCAAGTCGAGATATACTTGATAACCTGGGAACGTAGTTCAAGGTCTTGTGACCCCTCAGCATGATTGAATAATCTTTTAAAATCTTGAGTTATTCATACTGCTTCCCAATTATTGAGCAATTGTGGAGGATTCATGTTATTCTGAAATGAATGTGAAAAAGGAAAATATTCCTTAGAAAGAAGTAAGTCGTAGAATGCAACACTGAATGATGAATGTGTTTATTAAGTGAGAAAAGAGATTTTGAAATGAGAAGGGGATGAGTTATCAAAGAAATTTGTGAAACTTTTAATAGAAAAGTTAATAATTGTAGAATGATCTTTGTGGAAGAAGTGGTTATAGAACCTAAGGAATGAATATAGTATTAGCGTAAAATCTACTTTGATAGATGGAATGAATAAATATTAATTGATAAAATTTCGAGGATGAAATTCTTAGAAGAAAGGGTGAATGTAATATCCCGAGTATTGATGATAGCGATCCTTAGAAAAGGAAATGAATGGGTTAGGATATATAATACTCAAAATATACTTGAGTTCAAATGAAAGTTATGAAATGAAACCTAGAATTTGTTAGGTAATGAATGTAGTAGGAAATATAAAATCTATATTTAGATAAAATGATGAAAGATTTCTCTGAGTTATTTGTGTAATTTGTGTCTTCGATTCTGGAGACAGAATCTTTGTAAGTAGGGAAGATTGTAGCGAATGAGTGGTTTTAGTTGTGATTCTGAGGACAGAATCCTTGTAAGGAGTGAATGATGTAACAATCCAGATTTTTATTATAATATTTAAATATTTATTGAATTATATAAATATTTAATGGATGTGTTTATTGTTGAATAAGTATTTGTTTAATTGATTTGATGTGATTTGATTATTTATTTGTTTAATAAATAATTAATGAGTTAAGGAAAGTAATTATTTTGAAATAGTAATCTAATTTAATTTAATAATTAAGTTAGAGAATTTATAATGATTAAATAAATTATTATATTATGCAATGAATTGTTATTAGAATTAATTAAATTAAGTATGAAAACTTAATTAATTAGAAGTGTAACAAATAACTATATTATAAGTGGTTATTAAAATAAATTAAAGTAGTTGTAATTTATTTTGCCAAACAAGGCTTAAGTTTATTAAGTCTCCCAGTTTTAAATTGTTTTGCCAAACAAAGCCTTATGGCTTTTGGTTTTTTTAATTTTGAATTAATAATAAAACAAATTAAATAAATAAAATATATTTATAATGGATATACGTTTATTATAGTGTAACTGATATATTTAGAATTAGAATTAAGGCCATATCGGTTTCTTTTATTTTACATATGCTTGAGTTATCAGTTTTATTATTTGCTATCCCGAGGAAGAGAGAGTACAGAGAACTTGAGAAAGAATAGAGGGAGAAGTTAAGAGAAAGTCTAAGAATTTCAAATAATTTATGTGGTGTCTAACAAGTATTTTTTAAGCAAGAAAATGTATGTGACTATAACTTTAATATATGTAAGTATATATGTTTTACGTCATTATGCCTAAGTCTCTGTGTTCTTCACTTATGTATAAAGTTTTTACAAAAATTGTATGTAAACCATGATTTTATAATTGGTTAGAAAATTATGTGTATTTATAATTTTAATGGTTATACTAGCATAAATGTATATATATGTTGTATGCTAAAATACGTTCAAAGAGAAAGAAGAAATTAGTTTTACAGTGGACATGAGGATGAACATGAACATGTTTTGGAGTATAACAAAATTAGTATTTTATCGTGTGCTAATTGTGAAATTGAAGCTTATGTATGTTAATTGGGTATGAATTTCAGAGAATCGTACTTTAAAGTAATCAAGTTTGGATTATTATTGATATTACAGTGTTAAACAACGTTAACAATGGAGTTTTTCTTAAAAACAGTGTTTTCAAATAATGAAGTTTTCTAAAGTAGTTGTTTAATTGTTGGTAATTGTTATATGGATGATTGTTAAACGTTTATGTGTAGTTTATGATGAAGTTATGGATGTTAATTAGTGTTAGAAATTAAGTTATAGACAAAAATTTAGTTGTTCTGTTCTTCGTGGTTGGGTTCTGCAAGTTTCGGCGCCCCAGCGCCAAAATTTGAGCCCCATCGCCAAATTTCGCGACCCAGCCCCACTGGCTAGCTTATAATTCGCGCCCCAGCACTAGAGCTCGCGCCCCAGTGCTGTAACTCACGCCCCGGCGCTGGTACTCGCACCCCGGCGCCACTGATCCGCGCCCGCCCCAGCGCCGGATTTGTGGTCTGACTTGGATAGTTTTGACCTCCTGTAGTAAAATAGCCATAAATTCCTCATACGAACTCCGATTGAGGTGATTCAAGATGATCCGGAAAGTGGAGGAGTAGATCTACAACTTTCGTTCTTTACGTTTTTCAATTTGAGGTCATTATGATGGGTCAAAATGGTCATCGTTAGGACTGTTGTGTTTTCGGAGGCAATCGGAGGGCGTCGGACATGCACATATGCATGTGTAGTGCTCTTGACCCAAAAAGATGATGTCCTAAGTTATAAAACATGAATATTAGTAATTATAGTGATGCTTAACATTAATCCATGATGTATTAGATGAGTTATAGAAGCATAGTAAGCATACACAAGAGAGGCAAATCGGGCGTGTGACGAATGAACGTCGAAACGTTGTGCCAAGTGTTAATGAACTTAAAAAGTATTTCAATTCAATTGAAATAGATATTATAAGATATGGAATGGGTTTAATATAAAACCAATAAGTAGTCCTAGTAAGACTTAAGCACTTGAATGAACTGCGAATATGAAATACAGTGAGATATAAGTTGAAAGTTAACACAATATAATTAAACATTGTGTGCTAATTAATAGGAAAGATTATGAGATGTGGAGTAGAGTTTACATTAGAATTACTATGTGTTGTTATGTGACTAATATTTGATGTGTATGATTATATAATTGCGTAGGGCACGTGAAGTGCAGATAGCTGTAAGCTGTTAAACTGTTATTGGTAAACAACGATCAAGGCAAGTCTTTCGGTTCCTATTTTCTACGTGGACTTGATGAACTGTTTTAAATTGCATGATATGTTAAGCATGTTGAATCATGAAATGTTAAAGTCAATATATGACTACATTGTTTTGGCTACGTAATGATGATTGAGTAAGGAACTCAATCTTTATATTTGCTATGTGAATTAAAAGCATGTATGCCATGTTACTTTAATGAGATGTATATCGAGCATGTTATTATGTGTTATGTGATGCATGAAAACTATTAGACTTTGCTGGGCTGTCGAGCTCACTCTTGCAAATAACCACTTTTACAGGTACAAATTTTAAGGTAAAGATACGTGCTATGTGAGTTATAGAGATCTATATTCACGAAGATTACTTATGTTTTATGAGAAATGTATTTCATATTTTGAACGTAACATGTTGTTGAAATGTAAGCTAATATATATGGATATTTAGTTATGATGTAAGACTTTGTATAGTCATTTTGTTGTAACGATTCATGATATAAGATTGAATCAAAGAGATGTAATGTAATGGTTTTGATTCAGGGCAAGGAAGAAGGAAATGTATAACAGTTTTAAATATTCCGCAATTTTATTAAGTTTAACATCGAATAATGATGTAAAATGTAAAATTAGAGATTTAATGTATAGTTAACGACCGAAGTTGAGATTTAAATTGTATGGATTTTGGGGTCGTTACAAAAGCTGAATCGTAGAGTGCAGAACTACGACCTCAACAGATGTGCTCACAATGCCAAGGCAGAATCGTAGAGCAAACATGATTCTCAACAAATGAGCACTCCCAGAATATCCAAAGGAACAAAGCCTCTGGTTGGCACTGGAAAGATACATCCCACCTAAAGGGAACCAGAGAGCACTCAACGAATGGCATACAAGCTAAATAGAAGATCTAAGCACCAACCCAATCAGCATCAAGATTGAGTTGTGAAGCCATTCGAGATGAAGTCTTCCACAAGGAGATTAGAAGAAGACTTCAGTAACTGACTAACGAAAGTTAGCAAGTGTAGTAGCTGTCAAAAAGATAGAAGACAACGATCTTAGAAGCTACCAGGATCGTTGTGTTTGCCAAACAAAGAAAGAACTGATGGAACGTGCACAGAGATACTGGCCAGCCTCTGAAGAATAATGCTAAAGTGATTAAGTGTAGGGTTAGTCCATTGATGATAAGTGAACGAGAGATCACCAGGAGAAAGCAAGCTGGACGCGCCACAAATCTGAAGTGTCTTGCTATTCAGTAGGGGCCAGATTAAAGGAGTCAAGCCATCAGTCTCTGAGAACAGTCGAAGCAAATAGAAGTGTTGAAGCACGACACAATAGAAGGAAGAGGTTTTCTATATTGGAGATTCAATCAACACTCTTCAAGATCATAGTGTTAAATCTACCAGTCAATGAGCAACACTCAATAAGACACTACGATCAGGTCCTCGAAGACATACATCAGAATCGTAGAGTTCGAATAGGTGAAGACTGAAGCATTGGCAATGGTTCAATCTGAAGGTTAATATTTAGACAAGAGCTGATTGAGAGCATCGATGCAAAAGGACAACCTCTGATCGAGAAATCAGAAGGAGGAAATAAAGTCTTCGACCTGCCCAAGACATTACTCTGATGGGGTAGGTAAAACAGTGGACTGCAATGTTAGATAAAGTATGCCATGTCACATCAGCAGTCTACCTCTGTCAACTCGAGATCTGTGAAGACGTTTAAATAGCCTTCAACGGCTACTTTCCAATGGATGGATTGGGAAGGAGTGTAAATCAGAAGGAGCTGCAAAGATCAAGGGTAGCGAGAGTTGCCAAGTTTGGAGTAACGGTGGACTGTTCTAAACCATGTGAAATAGTTAGTTCGAAGGCTCACTCTACAATCCACCAAGAACACTCAGAGACATGCAAAGGAAGAAGTAGAAATGAGAGTTCTACTATGTAGAAGTGAGAGTTCTACTACAAGAAGAGTGTTCTGAACTACCGAGAGAAAGAACTGCATCACGTCTTCTTGGTGTCCATCATGGGAAGACTCTAAGTACAATAGAGAAGAGCTCACAGTCATCTTGGCAAGTTCATCATGAGAAGACATCAAGTATCAAGAAGTGAGATCGCAAATGCCATCCTGGTGGCGAACATGAGAAAGTTTCTAAGTACCTAGCAGAAGAGCTTACAGTCATCATAGAAACCGATCATGTGTAACCATCATGTATCAAAAGGAAAGATCTTCAAGGCAGTCATCAAGGGATCATCCGAAGTGGTTGAGTAACTGAAGAAGCTGAGCATCATGCAACACTCAACTGCACTTCAAGGATGATCACGCCAAGCTGCTAAGTATAGAAGATTTTCAGAGCATGAAGACATCTTAGCAGCTCAGCACCAACTCCAACAAACAAACAAACAACTCAACAGAAGCCGGTGTCTGAGGGGTCCTTGTCCGAAAGGACTAAATGAAGCCAGGGCCTGAGGGGTCCTTGTGCGGAGGGACTTAACGAAGTTCCAAGCCTGCTGGGCTTGAAGAGTTCCTAGGGAACTAGAGGAGTCCCAAGGCTACTGGCCTTGAAGAGTTCTTAGTGAACTGAAGTCCCAAGGCTGCTGGCCTTGAAGGAATCTTAGTGATTCAGGGTGCTGCCCTTCCTTAGTGGAAATCGTGCTAGTTGAAAGTAGAAGAGTGGATTAGGAGCTTGAGTCTCTGAGCCACTTAAAACCCCTTGTGTCTTTTACATTATGTCATTTACATTATGTACTATAATTGTTATAACTGCTATGTATGTTCTAACTGCTTACAACCTAACTAACTCTACGAACAATGCATGTATGATTATGAATATATCAAGGAAGGGGATCTTTTACTTATTCCGCTGTGCTTGAAAAGATTCTTATGTTTGTCAAATGCTAAATTATGAGCAATACAAAGTAAACCAGAAAAGTATTTGAAATTAAAAAGGATCTATTCAACCCCCTCCCCCCTTCTAGATCCAATGTGCCTACTGGGAACTAACAATTGGTATCAAAGAAGGTTCTCATGCTATATTCAAAAGCTAATCGCTTTGAGTCTGATCCTAGGCACAAACATTGTTCTAAACTTGGTTTAGTTGTAAGTAACTTATTATATGCAGATGAGCTCACAAGTTGGAAATATTGTGTATAGGTTAAATGTGTATATACACCTGAAGCTACTCAGATTGGTCCATGTTCTCGAATGCTACATCAACAAGACCAATTCTTGCCTGCAGTCAATCTTGTAGTCTGAAGACCAGACGAGAAAGCTCAAGAGACATCAAAGACAAAGAGTCAAGCATCCTCCAGCCTGAAAAATGAAAAGGCCATTCATGCTAAGAAACGCTTATCAAGAGAATAAAGAAGATCTTCTCAAAGTTATGTCTGGCCAACCAGCAGCTGGGTGCAAACTCTGTGAACTGAAGGATGTCAAAGAACTAAAGATGCTAAGAGTCTCCTAGCCTGTATCTTCAAGACCACGACTGATTGATTAAAGGCCAACAAGAGTAACAAGCTGTCAGGAGCAAATGTAAAGCTATGCACATCAATTCCTAAACTCATATAACTAAGTTAAATGACTGTTAAGAGACTGATAGCAAAAAGGTACGGTTCCTCACTATTAAATGTGTTCATCATCAAAGCACCTTCTTATGAACCATAACAGTATTCTGTCAAGAAGTCATAATCTACCTAAAAAGGTGAAGAGAGAAAGTACCCTGAGGATGGAAACTCAAATGTCTATAAAATTTCTCTCCATCCAAGTTTTAGATTGAAGATGACATCTTGAAGGAAATCTGAAATGGGTCATAAGAGCATCACAGGTCAAATTAATTGTATGTGAAGTAATCCTTGTTGGTGAGCTAGTATGTATGTACAAATCCTTGTTCTAAGTGTTTGATAACACATAGAGTATGATAAGTTCTAAAAGAGTATCTTGATGATATGTAGAAACTGATCACCTCAATGAATCAACTAGATACTCTTAAATCGTAGAGTTGATTCTCACTCTGAGAACACTTAAACATTGTGAACACAACCCAGCAAATGATGAAACCCTCAAAGATAAAGAGTGTGTTATTAAATGTCAAATCTTACACACACTCACCTTCATGCATATCAAAATGTATTATCTAAAACTAGTCTTATGCATGAATATGATGTTGGTGATAAATGTGATGCTTATCCAAATAAGAGGAACAGGGATATAGAAAACTAACCTAGCAGGATTCATTTAATTATGGGAACCAAAAATATAAATATAGTTAAACCTGTAGGTACTTGGTCAGTCTTACCACACTATGGAATGCTGAAGCAGAAGACTTCAGTCAAGAAGACTCAACCAGCAGAAGGCTATGGACTATTCAGAAGAGATTCTGATAAAGTTTCTATATGTCCAAGCCTGTCCTCGAAAACCCTCTGAGCTAACTAAAATGGAGTTCACATGGCTGCTAATCTATATATGGAAGCAGGCCATTCAACCAAAGGTGAAAAGAGTCCTATGTGCTCAAATCAAGCAAATCATTCTATATGAGAAGAATCCTCAAGGGAGCTTATAACAGAGGATCATCGAGCATCAGTCAAGAGGACTTCATTACAGAAGCAGAACTTCACACGCACAAGACTGTCAAAGGAGACTACGTTCGTAGTGCTGTCAAAGGATCGTAGAGTGATCAGTCCTGAAAATATCTATGCCTACGATACAAGGAGATCTAAGTGATAATGGTGATTCCAGTCAGAAGGAGATTTATTTGCAAGGATGCCTTCTAATACATATGTGGAAAAGGGAATCACAGCTGAGAAAGCAGCATCAATCATGGGGGAGCAGTGATCTGTTAAGAAATAACAACACTGAAATATACTATGAAGCAGTGTACCAGCTACAAAGTCCCAAAACTTTGTGGCTGATGAACCAAAAGAAGATCCATAGTCAGTAGGAACGTCTCAAAACGTACTACTGATAACCTTTCAGCCACCCAACCCAACATCGTGAAGTGCCTACGATCAAACATATGATCGTAGTGTAAGAGCAGGAGGACACCACGATTTCAACAATGTAATTGTCTAAAGTTGGTAGAGGATCTCCCCACCAAAAAAGGTCGAATGAGATGTCATTGCAAATCACTTCTATAGCATTTCATCTGGAAAGTGCCTCAGGGACAAACCTGACCCTTAGCTCACTCTAAGAGGTTGGCCCTTCCTGAGCTACCTTAACCCAAAAGAATTGCTTGATCAAATTCATCTCAAGGACCAAGTCAGTCAACGATCGTAGAGTCGAGGTTGAAGAGAACTCCACGATCGCAATGCAACCTCAGCGATCGTAGAAGACAACTCAACGATCGTAGTCCTACAAAAGGGTACTTCAGTTCACAAGGAGCTTGGAAAATGAGACAATTGCTCAACTATTCAAAATAAGGAGATAAGTTTGAATACATCAGTGATTGAGCTATGCCGCATCAAAGTGAGGATAAAAGTCAAAGCCATCCACTGCAGCATCTCTCAAAAGTTGATCGTTGAGTCAACAAAGGAAAACGTAGAGTCCATAGCTGCTTTACTATGCTACTCTACGAATCAAAAGGTCAACGGTCAAAGCCACGTTGTTTAAACGTCTACTCTTTCAAAAGAAAATATCTAACTAAAAAGTTATGGGGAGTTACAGCTCATTACTGGGCATCGTGCAACCAATGGTCGGTTGACACATCACTGGTTATGCAGAGTTAGAAGGAACTGCCATAAAGACAATTTCAAATCTGCAGACAGTTATCAAAAGCTATTGAACCTTTCTCCCTCCCATTTTTAAACCCTAAAATCCTCTCAAGAGCCAGAACAGATTAACACTCCAAAACTTTATCAAATCACAATCAGCCATGTCTCACAAACCTCTCTAAATCAAATACCCATATTCTTCGAACTGCTTAAATGGAAAACTGGCGAGTTATCACTGGCATTTAGCTCGGAACCAAGTCGTTTGAGAAATGCAAAAAGAAGTTCAGAGACATTATCGAACTTGTGAAGAAAGCTAGATCCTCATAATACCTTGAGGCTAGCACTCGAGTGTATGTTGACCTAGTGAAAGAATTATACTCAAATGCTTCCATAAACTCCGGAACCCTTTCTACCAAGGTCAAAGGTTAGTCTCTAAAGCTAAAATCTTCTGACCTTAATCAATGCCTAGGTTTTCCTAACCAAGGACTGAAGAGCCTTGATGATGTTGATACGGAACAAGCAAAGGAGATCATAGGGTACCAAAGAAACCCTAGTCTGAAAGATATGAAGAAGAAGGAGTT
Source organism: Panax notoginseng (assembly GCA_016801055.1). Lineage (NCBI taxonomy): Eukaryota > Viridiplantae > Streptophyta > Magnoliopsida > Apiales > Araliaceae > Panax > Panax notoginseng. The sequence continues at coordinate 87,249,834 of CM029023.1, forward strand.
TCCAGAGGAATACGAGTTCCTTGCTGAAATAGTAGGGAAATGCAAACTGTGCAAGGACACTGCACATGACACGGTGCTCAACCAACAGCTAAAGATAATGTCAGCAATAGTTCTGAAAAAACAAATCAACTTTGGAGCTACCTTGTTTGATCAAATCTCCAAGTGGGTAGAAAATGCTGAGATGAAGAAGTCCACCACAAAACCCCTGACTAAGGTGTTTCATGACAGACTGCTGAGTATTGTAATAAAGAAGAAGCTAGGTGGGAAGATCAAGGATGATGAGGGAGAGCCTTTGAATGTTCACAAAGTGATGTCTCCATAATTATTTGTGAATTGGAAGAAGAATCCCAAGGAGAACAGAAGGCTGACTACTGCAAATAGGAGCAAGACCTCTACAAAGAAGAGGAAGGCAGAAGAGGTAGAAAGCTTCGAGTCTGATGACTCTGTGCCAGTATCAACCACACCAGCCAGAAAGAAATCCATATGTGTAAAGAAAGCTAGTGGTGTGAAGAAAACCAAAGCCCCATCAAGGAGTCTCTCCTCCAAGGACAAGGATAAAGAAGAAAAAGTCCTAACTGCTGAAACAACAAAGAGGAGAAGCAACAGGCTGCTTCAAGGGCCATCCAGCAAGAAAGCTAAGGTGGAAAACAAGCCAACCTCAGCTTCCCAAAATAGTACATCTGCTGAAGAAAAGGACGTAGAGCCAGCAGAAGAAAAGGAGACAGATGTCAAGGCTGAGTCCTCACAGACCAAATCTAGCAGTAAAGGTAAAGCTGGATTAATGAATGAAAATTCAGCATCTGCTGATGAAGAGGAATGCTCAAGCCCTGTGGCTAATCCTTAGAGCAGTCACTTTGCTGATGAAGAAGAAATTCAAGATGACCCAATTCCATCCCCAAATGCAACTGTCCCAACAAGCCCAGATAACGGGTCAAGGGATGCTGATTCTAAAGAAGAAGAAGAACGAGGCCCGAAGCTGCCCAACAAGAGGATCAAACTATTTTGGAGCAGGAACTACAGAAGAGTTCTGATGAACTAAGTGAGAAAGTATCTCTACTCACTGAAGAGTCACAAAAGCTGACATCAGCAGGAGATAATTCACTCCAGAACAAACTTCAAGCTACTATGGCTGATGTATCTCTCAAACTCCAAGAAAGAGATAACATCTATCAGAAGGCCATACAAGATCAAAAGGCAGAAGCTCTACGAGTTCAGAAGGCAAATGAAGAGCAGATCCAAGCCCTCTCTGACAAGATTGACGATCTAAAGCAGTCTTTCTCAGTACAACTTGAGCTAGGCCAACAGGAACTCAAGTTTGAAGTTGCCAACTCCTCCTACCTAATGGAACAGCTTATGTCCAACATGGAGTAGCTCTCACAAATGATTAATGACAAAAAGGGGGAGAAAAAGAGGCATAGAAAGAGGAAGAGCAAGAGGCACTCAAAGAAGAGCAGAGGGATAGGAGAGAAAAAGTCAAAGAAGAAGACAGCAGTTGCAGAAAAAGAATCATCATCTGAGGGGGAGCCAGAAGATGATGATAACATGATCACAGAGTCTGAGGGGGAGCATGTTCAGAAAGAAGCTGAAGGGGAGCAAAGCAAAGACAGAAGGTCATCATCCCAGGGGGAGCAAGAGCAAGAAGAATAAACAGATGAATAGCTGATCAACAGATATCCTGGTAACATTCATGGAGCCAAAGAGGTACATCTCTAACTAGTTAGGTATGTTCTGGATCTAAGATGTAAAATGTCTTAATGTATAAATTGTCATACCATTATAAATGACATTCATGGTTATCTATTTTAGAAATACAGCTGCTCACTGTATATAAGATTCATTCATAACATGCATATGCACTTATTATTTTTGTCATAATCAAATAGGGGAGATTGTCAGGAATAAGCATGTGAATGTTATTCCTATTTATATATGATTTGATTATGATATATATGAATGAATATGCAAGTAAGCTTGCATTAAGAAAAGATGTGAAGTCCTTTGATAGACAATTAAACTATATGTACAAGGACTTAGAATGAATTGATCAAGTATGTTAGGTTGATCCTACATAAGCAAAACAGTTTTGTAAAGTCCTTAAAAAGAAATGATGTACAAGGACTATAAATATAGAAAGATCAAGCATGTTACGAGCACTGCACCAGAAATCGTAGTCTGCCAGGAGAGTCAAGGAAAACTCGAGAGTTGTCGAGGCAGAATTGTAGTCTGCAAGATAGCAGATCTCGGAGTTCGTAGACTTTCAGGAGAAACGAGGAAGGATCATAGTATGTCAAGTAGAACTTTCTCAGGACCGTAGTCTGCTGAGGAAGTTATGTTCAGAATCGTAGAGACAGCCTGCCTACGAGCCGACCGAACCTCTGTCGAAGCCAAGTCAGAAACATAGACTACACTCAGAGTCGTAGAGTCTACTGATGCCGAAGCCAAGTTAAGAATCGTAGATCACACTCTGAGTTCGTAGAGTCTGTTGATTACATGCAGAGACCGTAGTCGAGCAAGATCAGATAAAGACAACAAGCATAAGGCATGAATCATAGACTGTCAAGATCTGATCTAGGATCGCAGTGTCTGTAAAGCCAAAGCTTAATCGTAGAGTTTAGAACTACGACCTCAACAGATGTGCTCACAATGCCAAGACAGAATCGTAGAGCAAACAAGATTCTCAACAAATGAGCACTCCCAGAATATTCAAAGGAACAAAGCCTCTGGTTGGCACTGCAAAGATACATCCCACCTAAAGGGAACTAGAGAGCACTCAACGAATGGCATACAAGCTAAATAGAAGATCTAAGAACCAACCCAATCAACATCAAGATTGAGTTATGAAGCCATTCGAGATGAAGTCTTCCACAAGGAGATTAGAAGAAGACTTTAGTAACTGACTAAGGAAAGTCAGCAAGTGCAATAGCTGTCAAGAAGATAGAAGACAACGATCTTGGAAGCTACCAAGATCGTAGTGTTTGCCAAACAAAGAAAGAACTGATGGAACATGTACAGAGATACTGGCCAGCCTCTGAAGAACAAGGCTAAAGTGATTAAGTGTAGGGTCAGTCCATTGATGATAATTGAACGGGAGATCACCAGGAGAAAGTGAGCTGGACGCGCCACAAATCTGAAGTGCCTTGCTATTCAGTAGGGACCAGATCAAAGGAGTAAAGCCATCAATCTCTGAGAATAGTCGAAGCAAACAGAAGTGTTGAAGCACGGCACAATAGAAGGAAAAGGTGTTCTATATTGGAGATCCAATTAACACTCTTCAAGATCACAGTGTTAACTCTACCAGTCAATGAGCAACACTCAACAAGACACTACGATCAGGTCCTCGAAGACACGCATTAGAATCGTAGAGTTTGAATAGCTGAAGACTGAAGCATTTATAATGGTTCAATCTGAAGGGTAATATTCGGACAAGAGCTTATTGAGAGCATCGATGCTAAAGGACAACCTCTGATCGAGAAATCAGATGGAGGAAATAAAGTCTTTGACCTGCCCAAGACATTAAAGTAACAACTCTGATGGGGTAGGTGAAACAGTATACTGCAATGTCAGATAAAGTATGACATGTCACATCAGTAGTCTACCTCTGTCAACTCGAGATCTTTGAAGACGTTTGAATAGCCTTCAAAGGCTACTTTTCAAAGGAAGGATTTGGAAGTAGTATAAATCAGAAGGAGCTGCAAAGATCGAGGGTAGTGAGAGTTGCCGAGTTTTGAGTAACGGTGGACTGTTCTAAACCATGTGAAATAGTGAGTCCGAAGACTCACTCTATGATCCACCAAGAACACTCAGAGACATGCAAAGGAAGAAGTAGAAGTGAGAGTTCTACTATGTAGAAGTGAGAGTTCTACTACAAGAAGAGTGTTCTGAACAGCCGAAAGAAAGAAGGTCATCATGTCATCTTGGTGTCCATCATGGAAAACTCTACGTACAATAGAGAAGAGCTCACAGTCATCTTGGCAAGTCCATCATGAGAAGACATCAAGTATCAAGAAGGGAGATCGCAAACGCCATCATGGTGGTAAGCATGAGAAAGTTTCTAAGTACTTAGCAGAAGAGCTTACAGTCATCTTAGAAACCCATCATATGCAGCCATCATATATCAAAAGGAAAGATCTTCAAGGCAGTCATCAAGGGATCATCCGAAGTGGTTGAGTAACTGAAGAAGCTGAGCATCATGCAACACTCAACTGCACTTCAAGGATGATCACGCCAAGCTACTAAGTATAGAAGATGTTCAGAGCATGAAGACATCTTAGTAGCTTAGCACCAACTCCAACAAACAAACAAACAACTCAATAGAAGTCGGGGCTTGAGGGGTCCTTGCCCGAAGGGACTAAATGAAGCCAGGGCCTGAGGGGTCCTTGTCCAGAGGGACTAAACGAAGTTCCAAGCCTGCTGGGCTTGAAGAGTTCCTAGGGAACTAGAGAAGTCCCAAGGCTACTGGCTTTGAAGAGTTTTTAGTGAACTGAAGTCCCAAGGCTGCTGGCCTGGAAGGAATATTAGTGATTCAGGGTGCTGCCCTTTCTTAGTGGAAATCCTGCTAGTTGAAAGCAAAAGAGAGGATTAGAAGTTTGAGTCTCTAAACCACTTAAAACCCCTTGTGTCTTTTACATTATGTCATTTACATTATGTACTATAACTGGTATAACTGTTATGTATGTTGTAACTGCTTACAACCTAACTAACTCTATTAATAATGTATGTATGATTATGAATATATCAATGAAGGGGATCTCTTACTTATTCCGTTGTGCTTGGAAAGATTCTTAGGTTTGTCATATGCTAAATTATGAGCAATACAAAGTAAACCAGAAAAGTATTTGAAATTAAAAAGGATCTATTCAACCCCACTTCCCCTTCTAGATCTATTATGCCTACTGGATCTAACATATATATGTATATCTTAATTAAGTCTTACTTAATTAATATACATATATACAAATTATCCTTTTAATTTAAATTCGTAATTTAAATACTATTAATCATATTAATATATTTAAATCCTTAAAATTTAAATTAATTCCCTTTTAAATTATGTTCTATATGTGTGTGACCCTATAGGTTATTATTACATTGGAAATAATTATAAAATCATATTATAAAATTATAAAATAGTGAGCGGCATCTAGTAATGCATCACTGTTATCCAAGTAATAATAAGATCGATGATTCGATGCAACCTTTTTGTGACCAATGTTTCAATGTAATTTAACCCTTTTAACCTTAATATTCTAGATTAAACTCAAGTCATGGAATGTGTCATACTCTTCATAATTTAATCTGAGTTTTTCTTGATCAATGAGTAGACTATATGAAATAAATCTTTATTTGAGCATGACCATGCATTTCATAGTCCTACTCAATCAAGAGGCCTATAGATATCACTCATAATATATAGGATGGTTAAATTCTATCTAGATCACTCATATTCCTCACATGATTCATGATGTACCTAATAATCACCTTTATAGTCCACCATATTAAAGGTGACATTTGATGATATCAAAGTACATAAATTTTCGTGTAGAAATATAGTGATTTCAAGTCGGAGGACCATTACATCATTGTCACTATGAGAATTGATAATGACACTTCGCATAATGCTCCAAATAGAATTCTCATGGTGGGTCTGTCCAGTACATCGTTCTCTAACATGTACCTATGCATTGACTTAATATCTCATATATTTATGACCAATGAGATTGGGTCATCAGTCAATCCACATACTAGTCTTAATGTATCATTGTTGTCCCATCAACAATGATACTCGACTAGGGATATTTAAGAATAATGGTACTAATTATAATTATATAATCTCATGTTCAAGTCACATACTTGAAACTATATAATTTGTATCACTATTCTAAGGATTTTTATTATGTTAACATTTATATAACGTAGTAAATAAAACAATGATAAAATCATTCATTTATTCAATCAAATATAATATCAAAACGTTAAGCAATTATATCAAATAATTGGCCTCTAAGGCATAAACTCTAACAACATGGTAATATTATTATAATAATATATAATTTTCAGCATGTGAATAAAAGTGGAATGAAGGTTATCATTTTGATTAAGAATTCCTTTTTCAAAAACCTTCTGTGCACTTCTCTTCTGCACATTCTTTTTATTTTTCCAAAGAGGTGGCTTGAAACAATCCTGCAAAGTTATGTTTTCCAATTTTTGTGGGCCTCACCAAAAGTAATTGAATGTTCGGCTAAGAAAGAAAAAGAAAAGGAAAAGGAAAGTTAGGCAGGGAAAGAAAAAAAGTTAGGCAGTTTGTTTTTTTTCCTCCGAAGTTGCACTATAAAGGGAGTGGGGGGGGTAACCCTCCATCCTAAACACACCATCACAATATTAGAAATCCTTCCTCTATAATATTGTGAGTATTTCCTTTGAGTATAGGAATACTTTGAGTGTAACTTTTAGTGCAAGATTTTCCCATGATAATATCTAATATTCCAAGTCAAATCTAGTTTTCTACTAAGGTAAATGATGTTAGTTTCTTTCAATATTCGTAAAGGATATTATTTATTTCAATACTCGTAAGAAATATCATTTTTTTTCATACTCCATATTATGTAAGTGACATTATTTTATTTCATATTCCTAAATTTAAACTTACTATGGTACGTATTGCTTCTATAATTCCTAAAATGATTAGAAATTCCCTAAGGTTTGCGCTTCATCTAATATCATTTAACTTGAATATTGGTCTGAATTTTTTTTATTAAATTTTAATCTTTTCATGTCGGGGTACTATTCATGGGTACTAATTATTCGTACTATTCATACGGTACTATTCATGAGTATTGTTCACAACATAATTTAATTTTCTTTCTGTCCAAATTATTTTTGATACATGAATATCATTCTTGAATTTTACTCCACAATTAGTTATCATGTTGACAATTTGGATATTCTTGAACTCTAGGCAAATTTAATTATAAATCCCTAATATTATCCTTGATCTCACTTAGTTGATTCTTTATATCATTATCATCATCCTCATGCTTATATTGTACTAAAAGTCATCTTTGGCCCATAGTGCAAAGATGGACTGATGATTGGTATGATTATGATCAGGAATTGTGTATTGGTATGAGCATGACCTTTAATGTTACAGACAAGGTTTATGGTGAAAGTCCTCTTTGGCCCGTAGTGCATAGATAGACATATGTTTAGCATGATCATGACCACTAATGATGCAAACGATTATCTTTAGCCCGTAGTGCATGGATAATTCGTTGATTGGAAATAATTATTGATTGGTGTTTGATAAGTGGATTTTATACCTACTTATGGAGTACCAATTCATGCGAACTATGCACATCTCAAGTACATTTTAGTATGTTTTAGCTGCATTTCATGTTATTTTGCATTGCATATACTTAAAACTTTTTTTGGTGAATAAGTGCAGAAATCAGCCTAATTTGGTGGTATTATAGGGCACGAGACTAATGGACATATGAGGCGAGGCAAAAGCTGGGATATGCATGGATGAGGATTGAGTGGGCATGGATGGACAAGCATGGATGGACATAGGACACTTCCGTAGTAGCAGCAACAATGCAGAACCAAACTCAGGAGCAGAACAAGAAGGCATCAACTGCAAGTCGCGCGACTGCGCAGCAAGATGAGCTTGGAGACGCGCGCCGGTGCAAGTACCCAGCAAGACATTATTACCTACTGCAAGTTGCGCGGCCGCGAGCATGACAAGCCTAGGGAACGCGCGCCCACGCGAGAGCCCGGTTGAACATCATAACTTACTGCAAGTCTCGCGCCCGCGAGTGGAATGTGTTGGAGGAGCGCGCGGCCGCGCGTGAGGCCTGAAGCTGCTGATTTGTTTTATTTTATTCTTTAATTAAAAGGGTTGTAATTGGTTTTAAACGATATCTAACTGGTGTCAGAAGTATCACTTGACATCATTTTTTATTCAGTTTTTACGTATTCTTTTAAAATCGTAATTAGGGTTTACTCTCTGGGAGAGATTCTAACGTAGAAGGAGGCCAAAACTCAACTTTTCTACTTCTTCTAGGGATTATCTTCCAGAGTGGGTTTATTATTAGTATTTGCTGGATTGTTATGTGGATTTGAAAATTAATAGTGGATTCTATTCAGCAATTGGGTTTGATTGTTCTATCTTTCATCTTTCAATTGTTTGTCTATTAGCCATGCTTAGATTTGATCCCATAATGGTTTTTGGTTCAGGCATGAACTAAACTCCATTATGGGATTCTAACGGATTTTAATACGTAGTTTGATTGCATACTTGAATGCTGGATTGTTTTATATATCATATGGAATGTCTATCATGATTGTTTAGCACGTATGAATGCTTGATCACCATTCGTTTCAGTACTTGTATGGAATTGACAATGAACATGCAAGTATGGATTGTAATCATGATAGCATACGTATATGGGGTTATGTTATATGGCTTGTGTATTTCGTGAACCTGATAGACATATACTGTTTCACCATATAAGTTAGAATAAGGGCTTGAAATTACATTCAATATAGTTGCAATTTCACATAGACATATAGTGATTTTGGTTATATTGATGATTACATAGAGTCTATCATCTGTGGATGCTGTGTAAGTATGTCTTACTGCATTGAAAAATGGCTATGACTCTTTTAGTGCTCTTGGCTACTTTTCTGTGATATGTGAACAAGTCATGCATGATAGTGGCGATTGAATGAAATATTAAATGAAGTTAGGATCCCATTATTTCCAGTTTTGATTTATTCCGTCATTATTATTGTTTTAGTTGTTATTTGTGAGTCGAGAACAAACCAATATTAGTCATTAGTTTGAGCATATAAATATAGTGAATTAATTAATGAATAGTGATTTAAATTAAACAACTTTCTCTGTGGAATCGATACTTTACTTGCTCTGTATTACTTGTTGACACATGTATTCTTGCATGAGTTAGAGCTCTTTTATTAAGACTAAAAAAGGGGCAACAAGTTTTTGGCGCCGTTGCCGAGGAAAGGTGTTTAATTTAGTATTATTATCATTAGTGTTAAGCTATATTGTATGACTTAGACAATTCTAGTCTTATCTCATTTCAGTTTTTGTTTTTGTTTCACGAATTTGGATAAATTTTTATGCGCACACGGTCATCCAACACCGATTGAACACCTGGTCAATATAATATAAACGGGAGAGGTTGGAAAGCGAGTGTTCGTAGAAACTTACAAGAACAGTTAGAAAGTACGACAGCTAACATGGCAGCCGAGGCACAAAGAAATGAGCAAGGAGAGGAGCATAGGGCTCTGAAGGAATATTCCACGCCCAATATTAATGGACTACAGTCTAGCATCGTCAGACCAGCGATAGCAGCCAATACATTCGAGATAAAAATGGGCACTATTCAAATGGTGTAGAATACGGTTCAGTTTGGGGGTGCTGCTACGGATGATCCGAATGAACAGCTGTTAAGTTTCATCGAAATTTGTGATACATTCAGATATAACGGTGTGACGGAGGATGCTAGTAGACCGAGGTTGTTCCCATTCTCTGTGACACCCCCAAATTCGGGTTACCTGACCCCCGAGTTTGGTGTTCACGATCCACAATATAATAACATCTAACTACACATATTAGGGTTAGGGTTTCTATTCTCCGTTAAGCACAACTCTACTCTAAATTTATTAGTCAATGCACAAATTGACTCATTCTCTAAACTCGTATCACAGATACTTGTCACAAAATTGATAATTAATATTAATATTAATTAAAAAAAATTTATTCGTAAAATTTTGATTATTCGAAATCTCGGGTTATCACATTCTCATTGAGGGATAAAGCGAAAAATTGGCTTCATTCTTTGCCAGCAGGATCTATAAGTACATGGGAGGACTTGGTACATAAATTCTTAGCCAAGTTCTTCCCAATGGCTAAGACTGCAAAGATGAGGACAGCTGTGACGCCCCCAAAATTAGGTATACATCACCCATATTAAGTCGCCAGATACATGGTACAGAATTCAAATACAACTTAATAATACAATTGTCGTGTACAATACGACAAAACATCAACTGTGAGTTTGAATACAAATATTGTCTACTAGAGAGTATACAAACTCAAAAGGAGTCCTCATTACAATTATTGTCACACTATATCACCGAATAGTGAGGACTACTAATGCACCATCTAGGACCATCACTCCGTTCCTCGACTCGTCCCAACTATATTCTCATTTCCTGAAGAAAAAAGTGAAAGAAAGGGTGAGCTCAACTAGCCCAGTAGGAAATATCATGACTAAGATAATGCAGAATAAATTATCATTAGCCTTAAACAGTGTTAAACTGATACAATATAACAAACATCAAGTTTAACTGCAGCGGAACAAACAATCCATTAAAAGAGTCAAGTAGAGAATAAAAACTACTATCTTTTATGATTTAAAAGGTTTTTCATCACTTTTATCGCTGGGACTCAGCTTAATAAATAATCCACATCATCGAATCACCCCTGCACTACGGCCAACGATATTCTTTAGTATCACGACTACAATTATCCATGCACTACGGGCCAAGAATATTTGTGTATTCATTAATGGTCATGATCATGCCAACAACTGTCCATCAATGCACTATGGGCCAATGAAGACTTTTACCACATCATTTGTAGCATTACGGTCATGATTACACCGAATAATCCCTGGTCATAATCATACCAAGTTCGTCTATGCACTACAGGCCACAGATGACTTTCAGCAAAATATAAACATGAGGATGATGACAATGATATAAGAATTCAAGAGAAAAAGTTCAAGAATTAATTTATCCAGGAACTAATAACGTCCAAATTGTCAAAATGACACTGCTTTGCAGAGTAAAATTCAAGAATGCTCAGAAGAATATTTTCATGAAAAGATACTGGATGAAGCGCAAATATCAAGAATATTCCACTAATTTCATGGAGTATGGAAGTCAAAACTTTAACCAACTGAGTATAATAAAGAATGGAATAACAAAAGAAATCACCAGGCATGCGATAGACCGCACAGACATGTTATTCCAACAAAATAATAAATAACGGAATCAGGTCCGGCGTAAAACGTATAGACAGGATATTCCAACACAATAATAAAGACGGAATTAGGTCCGGCGTAAAACGCACAGACAGGACATTCCAACAGAGTAATAAAGACGGAACTAGGTCCGACGTAGAACGAACAGACAGGATGTTCCAACAGAATGATAAATAATGGAACCAGGTTCGGCGTAAACGCACAGACAGGATGTTCCAGTAGAATAATAACGAATGGAATAACAGAAGAATTTCACCAAGTATAGGGTAGCCCGCGTATACAGGTTATTCCAACAGAATAATAAATAATGGAATAACATAAGTTCTCTTCACGAATACAAAAGAAATAATATCCCTTACCGTAAAAGAAACTGAATATAAGAGTAGGGAAATAACATAATACTTTTCTATAGTTTATCTATAATTTCTCTATCTAGAGTTTCAGTGAATTTGTAAGAAATAATGAAGGAATGAGCTTCTATTTATAGAAGAATGGACTGTATAGTAACTAACTCATGAACGGTCCAGATTGATTTACTTTTAAACGGACGGTCCAGATTGATTTAATAAAATATTCTAATAAAACAAATTTTTTTAAAATAAAATATTATATATATATATATATATATATATATATATATATAACATCTGTAAAAAAAACTCACGGGATGCATTCCCGTGATTTTCCACCCCATCACCACTTTATCATTATATATATACATGTAAACCATTTATATATATATATATATATATATATATATATATATATATATATATATATATATATATATATATATATAATAACAATAAGTACTCATTCCCGCTAATCACTTTTGAAAAACAACATCCTAGAAAATTTCATCATTCCACCAACATGTGGCCTCCACCTGACCCACCACTATATATACACAGAATAATTTTTACCGATTATTTTGAAAAATGGGTAAATGGAGGTTCATAAAATAAACAAAATTTATAATAGATACTATGCAGCAATTACTATAGCAATAATTGAACAAAACTGAGTGACTTCTCACGTAAGCATCAATAATCAATACCGTGTGCTACTGTGCAACTACGCGTATTACTGTACTTTTAACACCAGGTGTTTCAATAGTTAACGGTAAAATTTTCGCCATTATTTTCATAAAGTATTTTTGTCATTTTCTCAATCTGACAATAATTTCATTGTGGGGTCCACCAATGATTGTGCTGTCGTACGAATATTCCCTGCTAAAATGAATATTCCCCGACCAATCGAATATTATATAACAACTTGCGTACTTTGCAAAATTTATAAATATTACCCACAACTAAAACATTATATCAATTTACTCCATAATATTCAAAAATGATATTTACAGAAAATTCATCTTTATTTATAAAAGTTGGGGTCTTACAACAGCTATCTCTCAGTTTGAGCACCAACAGGGAGAGTCCTTATATGAAGCATCGGAGAGATATAAAGAGATGCTGAGAAAGTGTCCACATCACGGTATGCCAGATTGGATAATGATCAACACGTTCTATAATGGGTTGGGATGGCAGTCGAGACCTATTGTAGATGCAGCTGCAGGAGGGGCATTATGGGCAAAGAACTATGAGGAAGCCTATAATCTTATCGAGACAATGGCATCAAATGATTTTTAGAATCCTACATCTCGAATGCCACAGCCCAAAGTTGCAGGTGTGTTGGAGGTGGATGCTATCACACAGTTGTCAGCACAGATGGCAGCCATGGCAAAGAAAATTGATACATTGGTAGAAAGCAAGACGAAAACAGTTGCCTTCATATGTGAGATTTATGCGGGGTCACACTCGACGGATCAATGTGCTATCAGTTCAGAGTTAGTGCAGTATGTGAACAACTACAGAAAAGACCAAGGTAAGTTTCAGAACACGTACTACCCCAATAACCGAAATCATCCGAACTTTAGTTGGTCGAATAACCAAGGGAATCAGCAGAATCAGTTTCAGACAAATACTCAGTTTCAGACACAACCAGCGCAGCCACAGTTTGATCCTAGACCACCTTTTCCGCAGGGATTTTCTCAACAACAACAACAACATCACACTCCAGCTGCACCTCAGCAAGAAAAGAAATCAGAAATGGAGGAGATGATGATGAAACACATGGCAAATACAGAGGTTATGATCAAAAGCCAAGCAGTGGCTATTAAGAATCTGGAAACCCAAATGGGGCAGATGGCGAACATGCTTACTAACAGGCCCCAGGGTTCATTGCTAAGTAACACAGAGACAAATCCAATAAGAGAAGGGAAAGAACAGTGTCAAGCAATCACATTAAGATCTGGGAAGAATATTGCAGACACTGCAAGTCGCGCGCCCATGCGAGATTGAACTGAGGAGGACGCGCGGCCGTGCGGCAGAGGAGCCAGCTACTGAGAAAGAAAACTTAGAACAGTCTGAGGTTCAGCAGGGAGAGGCAGATACAGCAGGTTCAGAGGAGAAACTTAAGAGTCCAGTACCACCAATTCATATTCAAGTTCCGTATCCGCAGAGATTAAATAAGAAAAGGGAAGATAAGCAATTCAGCAAGTTTCTGGAGGTATTTAAAAAGCAGCAAATTAATATACCTTTTGCCGAGGCATTAGAACAAATGTCAAGCTATGCAAAGTTCATGAAAGGTATACTATCAAGGAAAAGGAGATTAGACGAATTTGAGACAGTAGCCTTGACAGAAGAATGCAGTGCAGTACTTTAGCAGAAGTTACCTCCGGAGCTGAAGGATTCGAGAATTTTCACGATCCCGTGCACAATCGAAAAGATAAATTTTGAAAAATGTTTATGTGATTTGGGGACAAGTATAAATTTAATGCCCTTGTCAGTGTTCAATGAGTTGGGATTACCGGCACCAAGGCCGACAAACATTTCTCTACAGCTAGCTGACAGATCCATCACGTATCCACGGGGAATTGTTGAAGATGTGTTGGTAAAGGTGGATAAGTTTATATTTCTGGCTGACTTCATCATTCTAGACTACGAGGAGGACAAAAGTATACCAATAATACTGGGGAGACCATTCTTAGCCACAGGCAGAGCTTCGATAGACGTGCAAAAAGGGGAACTCACTATGCGTGTACATGATCAGGAGGTCACCTTCAATGTCTTTAAGATAATAAAGTTCCAAACGGATGAAGAAGAATACTTCTTGGTTGATTTGGTGGATCGGGACCTAAAGGATGAGGTACAAAAACACGGGAATGATGAACCGTTGAGGTGTGTAACGGGCAAAAATTTAGAGTTGAAGGTAGAGCCGTTGGCGGACGCTGAAGTCCTTAAATTTTGGGGTGAGGGGAATAGGCAGAAAGTCACCTCCATTCTTCCTTCGACATGATATTCAGAGATAGTCAAGCTAATTGACTATAACTTAGCGCTGGATGGGAGGCAACCCATTATTTCTACCTCCATTGACTTTTTAGTTAATAATTTTGGATTAGTTAAGTAGTTATATCGAATTCATTTTTAATAGGATATCAAATTTTCATGCTTAAGTGTATAGGAAGAATTGCTTTGCGAATATTTGCAAGTTGTTAGCATTATGTGGCCACTATTTAATGCCTTAACAATGTGCATTAATGTCTATGCAGGAACCATCATTGGACAGCATCACTGATAGGCAGAGTGGAATTGAACTTTAGCATTGTAGATATCAGGATCACGCGGCCGCGCAGCCTATGAAGTACAAACTCGCGCGCCCGCACATCAAGTATATCATGACAACATTACATTCTGCAAGTCTCGCGCCCGCGCGCACAGCCCAGTACAAACACGCGCGGCCGCGCGTGACACCGGATTAAGAAAGATCTGGACAATTTAAAAAAGAGTTGTGGACCATTTGGACTCTCATTTGGAATAATAACAGACCGAAACTCTATCACTCTCCATAATTCACGTCTTTATCTCTCTATCAGTTACAAATTGAAGTCGTACATCTCTCAGTCACAGAGCCACGATTCTCTCCACGTTCAAAGTTCTATATCTCCTCAACTTCTCCAAGGGCAATATAAACCTAGGGTTTTTCATTTGGTTTTGCAGAAAAAAAATTGAGGGCAATAGCATCAGTGGTTCTTCTTCATACTCAATCATATAATCTGTGCGATCTGTATCAACTGGAAATGGGTCCCAAACGAGCACGCTCTATTTCATCTTCTTCTTAAGCCTCCTCGGGCAGTCAAGGGGCGGATATTGTCGACCACACCAAGTTTCTCAACTTGGAAGCTCAGCAGGTGTATTACCGAATCGTGGCAAAGACGTTCATCAAGGTGCACAGTTTGAAGCCGGAAGGGCAGGACGGTCAGTTATGCGCAATGATTCGAGAGAGAGGCTGGGGTGGATTGACTGCTACTCTAATGCCCATTCGAATGGGCATAGTCTAGGAGTTTTATGCCAACGCTAAGGTCACCACGAGCGGTATATCTTTGGTTCACGGTAATATAGCTGCATTTTTATTGTTCATTAGTATGCATTGCTGAGGGCAAGCAACGGTTCAAGTTTGGGGGTATTTGATAAGTGGGTTTTATACCTACTTATGGAGTACCAATTCACGCGAACTATGCACATCTCAAGTATATTTTAGTATGTTTTAGCTGCATTTCATGTTATTTTGCATTGCATATACTTAAAACTCCTTTTGGTGAATAAGTGCAGGAATCAGCCTAATTTGGTGGTATTATAGGGCACGAGACTAATGGACATATGAGGCGAGGCAAAAGTTGGGATATGCATGAATGAGGATTGAGATGGCATGGATGGACAAACATGGATGGACAAACATGGATGGACATAGGACACTTTAGCAGTAGCAACAACAATGCAGAACCAAACTCAGGAGCAGAACAAAAAGGCAACAACTGTAAGCCGCGCGACAGGATGAGCTTGGAGGCGCGCGCCCGCACGAGTACCTAGCCAGACATTATTACCTACTGCAAGTTACGCGGCCGCAAGCATGACAAGCCTAGGGAACGCGCGCCCGCACGAGAGCCCGACTGGACATCATAACTTACTACAAGTCTCGCGCCCGCGAGAGGAATGTCCTGGAGGAGCACGCGGCCGCGCGCGAGGCCTAAAGCTGCTGATTTGTTTTATTTTATTATTTAATTAAAAGGGTTGTAATTAGTTTTAAACGATATCTAACTGGTGTCAGAGGTATCACTTGACATCATTCTTTATTTAGATTTTACGTATTATTTTAAAATCGTAATTAGGGTTTACTCTCTGGGGAGATTCCAACGTAGAAGAAGGCCAAAACTCAACTTTTCTACTTCTTCTAGGGATTATCTTCCAGAGTGGGTTTATTATTAGTATTTGCTGGATTGTTATGTGGATTTGAATATTAATAGTGGATTCTATTCAACAATTGGGTTTGATTGTTCTATTTTTCATCTTTCAATTGTGTGTCTATTAGCCATGCTTAGATTTGATCCCATAATGGCTTTTGGTTCAGGCATGAACTAAACTCTATTATGGGATTCTAACGGATTTTAGTATGTAGTTTGATTGCATACTTGAATGCTAGATTGTTTTACATATCATATGGAATGTCTATCATAATTGTTTTGCATGTATGAATGCTTGATCACCATTCGTTTCAGTACTTGTATGGAATTGACAATGAACATGCCAGTATGGATTGTAATCATGATAGTATACGTATATGGGGCTGTGTTATATGGCTTGTGTATTTCGTGAACCAGATAGACATACTGTTTCACCGTATAAGTTAGAATAAGGGCTTGAACTTACATTCAATATAGTTGCAATTTCACATAGACATATAGTTATTTTGGTTATATTGATGATTACATAGAGTCTATCATCTATGGATGTTGTGTAAGTAGGTCTTAGTGCATTAAAAAATGGCTATGACTCTTTTACTGCTCTTGGCTATTTTTCTGTGATATGTGAACAAGTAATGCATGATAGTGGCGATTGAATAAAATATTAAATGAAGTTAGGATCCCATTGTTTCCAGATTTGATTTATTCCATCATTATTATTGTTTTAGTTGTTATTTGTGAGTCGAGAACAAACCAATATTAGTCATTAGTTTGAGCATATAAATATAGTGAATTAATTAATGAATAGTGATTTAAATTAAACAACTTTCTCTGTGGGATCGATACTTTACTTGCTCTGTATTGCTTGTTGACACATATATGCTTGCATGAGTTAGAGCTCTTTTGTTAAGACTAAAAAAGAGGCAACAGTGTTACAGGGATAAAATATTGATAATGGACTTTTAAATCATAGAAGATAGTAGACATCATACTCTACTAGACCCTTCTAATGGATTGATGTTTCCGTTGCAGTTATTGATCTAACACTTGTTGTCTATTGTATTCTATCAGATTTTTTCCTGTTGAAGACTAAGGATAATTTTTTCTACATTATCTTAGTCATAATATTCTTTACCGGGCTAGTTGAGCTCACTCTTTTCCTTTTGGTTCCATTGTTCTTCTCAGGAGACGAGAATGTAGCTGGGACTAGTCGAGGGGTAGAGTAATGGCCCAAGATGGTTATTATAGTAGTCCTCACTATTTTGTAAAATAGTGTGACAATAATTGTAATGAAAACTTTATTTGAGTTTGGATATTGTCTACGAGACAATATTTTTATTGAAACTCACAGCTTTATTTTGTCGTATTTTAAACGACAATTAATAGTTGTATAAATGGAGTTTGTATTTGAATTATGTACCATGTATTTGGCGACTCAGAATGGGTTGTGTGGATCTATTTTAGGGGTGTCACAGTTGGTATCAGAGCTTAGGGATATGATCTCTGGATATTTGGGATTCAAACTGGGAGGGGAGAGACGAGTAAATCTTTCGCTAGTGTGTCCTACCTAAGCTTATTTGTTATTTGATTGGTCGGTTGGAATATAGGGATAATATGTGCCATGTCAATTTCTTTAAATAACCCTTGTTTTGTGGTAGTATTTGAGAATGGCATCTGAAAATTTTGAGAAAAGCAATGGAGCACATGAGACCGTTGAGACACCGCCAATCAATAACCAGGAAAATGTGCATCAGGAAGGCAATAATCCTCCTGTAAACAACAACACTGACCAAATGATGAACGATGGGATGTTTAAGAGCTTTTTACTATTCATGCAACACCAAACAAGAGAGACTCATGTTCAAAATGCAGGAGGAAACAATAGTAACTCACGGCTGGTCAATGCTAAGCAATTCAAGGAGTTGGGACCACCGAAGTTTTTGGGAAAGTCAGAGCCACTTAAGGCAGAAGCATGGATTAAGCAGATCACCAAGATATTTGATGTCTTGGGATGCACAGAAGAATAAAAGGTTCCCTTCGCCACCTTTATGTTGCGTGGAGAGGCATATTACTGGTGGGAATCTGTAAAACATATTCATCTTTCCGCACTTAAGATGTCTTGGGAGAAGTTCCAGGAATTATTCAACGAAAAATATTTTCCAGAAAGTATTCGTCATATGAAGGAGGTGGAATTCATCAAACTGGAACAGAACAATATGACTGTATCACAATACGAGGCCAAGTTTGTGGAGTTATCCCGGTTTGCATCCCATTTGGTGGATAATGAGGAGCAAATGACATGAATGTTTCTGAGAGCTTTGAAACCTGAAATTCGTCAATACATCATTTCTCATAAACTTTGTTTGTATTCAGATGTTGTGAATAGGGCTCAATTATTGGAGCGATATAATTAGACTTTTCAACTAAAAGACAACAACCGACAACACGATAATATTCATACTAGTGGCAACAGTCATCGGAGCATTGATACCCAATATGGAGGAAATTATCATGCCCGAAATGGTAACAACTTCGGTGGTAATTATGGCCAAGATAATAGGAAAGGTGAACCAAGTGGAAACAACTTTAAAAAAAGAAGATTCAACAATGACAACGGAAAGATGTCAGCAGCAGCACCAACACCCATTTCTAGGGAAGGAGAACGACCACCAGTTAGATGCTACAGATGCGAAGAAGAGGGACACATTAGTCCAAATTGTACACAACCTTCCAAGGTGTATTTCAGTTGTGGAAAGGACGATCACATAGCTCGATTTTGTCCTATAGCGAAGTCAAGTTCGACTAGGATGGTGACACCAAAGGCTATCCCGGACAAGTCAAAGTCGGTGGTTCAAGGGAGAGCGTTTGTCATGACTTCCCAAAAAGTGATGAACCCGAATGAAGTTATCACAGGTAAGCTAATCATAAACTCTTACAAAGTCTATACTGTAACGCCCCGAAATTCGGTCTATCTTCACACCCGGATTCCGTACGTCACGGTTCCATCTCTTTCCAAACATACATCATTATATAAAGAAATATAACGATATACATTCTCAAATCCCAGGTTCTAATACCTTATAACCTCGTTCATTACAAATAATGATAATTACATTATTCTTTACATCTTACAAGAGTGACTTTCATCCGCCACCAATGATACATATCAGTTCATTAAACTATTCTTCATTACAAGTCTTGGCTTGATCTTCACACTCATTTGTATACTGAATGACACTTCATTTGGACACCGGTCAACTTGATCTTTACGGGATCCTTAAGTTTTTCTACTAGTACGCTAAAAATGTTTTTCATTTAAAGCAAGTGTGAGCATTCAATTGCTCAGCAAGTCATAGCAGTTAAATAAACAACCTCAAGAATTTAAACATTCTTTTAACACTTCAATAACCGAATAAAGGTTATGAAGTAGCTTGAATAATAGGAATAATCTTGATTCCTATCATTTTAAAACATTAGTCACATTCACTTTGAAATACTTTCATTCTTATACCTTTTTCATACATTTCTTGTCCGGCTAGAATCATTAGCACAGACTTAACAATAACGGATCATAAATAAACAGAATATTTTTATATTGAACAATTCAGCCGCAGAACAATTCATCTCATAGAAACACCGAAGTGTTAAAATTATGGCACAAGGCCTCATACATTCTACCACCTTGTACAAATATCACACATTCGCACATAGATAAAACTTCTCATGTTCAACATATGATAAGTTTAAGAAACTAGCATTCATTCAGAATATGAATGAAGTTAGGAAACTTGCCTTACGCACAGCTACAGCTTAAAGTTTACGATGAACTGCTCATTCCAATCCCTATATAACACATAAAGAAAATAACATGTACCAATTAGTCATATACTTGACTTACGTATTGGTTTAAACTTAACTTTACTTCTTAGGGTTCACGTTCTTGCAATCTAAGTTTACGCGACCAACTTTCTTTACCGTTTTATGGCGTTACGACAAACGGAGATGTCTAACCCATACAATCATCATCTTTGATGATTTAAATTCTTATCTTCTCCTTACAACTCTGTTAGGATACAACACACATCGAGTCTCTACTAGTATTCCATATGGTACTCTGAGTGGTTTCTCACAAACAACCAACAAACTAGTTTCTCGTCTCATCTACACTGTCTTTCGCAGCGAGTTAGATCGATTGTCAGTTTCGTATATACCTCAGCTCTCTAAAGGAACTGTTTAGCCCAACTCCCATATGTCAACCATCAAAGATTACGATTGTACCACAACCTAAACTTAACTTAACTTATCCAAACCATTAAAGTCATAATGTTCGTTAAATCAATTTCTTATTCCTTATGGCTTTCTGGCAACTAAATGACATACCTCAGGATTTATTCCTTATCGTTAATCATTTTACATTAACTTATTCATATCTTATAACGTCCGGTTCATTCGCATCGGAACATTATCCAAGATATTATTACTAACTCGACTTCTTAACGTTATACGCCATTGTTATTAATTCAGTTTCTTCACCGTTCACATGTTTAATCACTGGTCTTCATTATCTTATGGTCAAACCATACACAATGTGTAGGTTCTACCTATTTAATATTTGCGTGCACTTAACCTTACTTTGACAAAAGTGTTTAACGCTTACATTTCTTTCTAACATTCTCTATCTGACTCCCACTCGGACTTTCATTAATCTTATTACCGTTCGTTACGACTTTCTTGATAATTCATATCTTACTTACTACCTTCATCAACGTCTAAGTCATACAACCAATGTATACTTAGAACATTCGCCCGACGCGAATACGATTCACAAGAATCGTTTACGTATTTTGCGTTCACGTTGCTCAACTCTTAAACTCACATTCAACCTTTACCTAAGGTTTTAATCGCTTTCATTCGTTATCCATTACATGAACCCCACATTCATTATTCTTTCTTAATGTCGAAGTTATACGGTTCACTGTATGCTAAGACCGATCATTCATCTCAACTACGTTGCGTTTATATTCTTTGTCTTTTAATCCCATTCAATCTTTCCGCACTTTCCCCAGGAATTGAGCAATTAAAAGCTCTTCTCTAGGTCTTCCCCTGCACCGGCGCTGTTGGACCGGTTCCCTTGTTATATATGGCGCTGCAGCGCGAGCCTTCAATAACTTTCTCCCCGGGATGGTGTTGCAGCGCCGCTTCCCAAAGCATAACTGGAACTGCGGCGCCAGTTCTAAAACTCTGAAAAAAAATTCTAAGTGTTGAACATGTTTGAGAAGCTTACTTCACAATCTCATAACTTCTTCGTTATAACTCGGAACGAGGTCGTTCCAAAGCCATATTCTTACTCTCATCACGTTCTTCAACTACCCTCATATATAAATTCATTCTATATCCATTAACATGCCATTCAATTGGCTTAAATTTCATTATTCGTTCGTTTTACATTTTTAACAATCTTCGTTCGTTCGTCCGCAATTAGGTCCTCCGAACTTGGAATTCACTCGTTCTTGAGTCCACAACATATGTTTTCTATATTTTCTTACATTCTTATGAAACCCTATAAATTTGGGTTCATTTACGTACTTTCTACTTTTCGCTCATCTTTTATAAAATTTTCGTCATAACTTCGTTATAGCTAAGTTCAATCCGTTCTTCATGAATGTTTCTATCGTTCCTAACCAAGCATTAAGCATCTAACTTATACGCGATAGTTTTAAACTTTTCCATCAACAACAAGTTCTAACTACAATGGTTTTAAATTTGTCCATCAGCAACGTTCTTCGTGTTCTTCGCGTTCTTCATTTTTAATCAATACTTTGATTATGATTTCACTTTTTCTTGGAATTCGGTGTTATGAAACACCATTCCTTACTTATTCCACCGAATCATTTATATGATTCATCTAGATCGTTCAAATTCATTACGAAATTCATACATCTTTAAGAAAGCTTTTACAAAATTTATAACTAAACTTCAAATTCTTATTTCTTCGTTTTCTCATGATTTCAACCATATGAAAATCATTCTTAACATCTTCTTCTCCTATTTTCATTAAGCTATGTATGTTGACATAGAAAATTAAACAAAATTTAGATTAAACTAGGTTTTGGATTACCTTTCTTCTTTAATTTTCTTTCGTTGGACAAAGTTTGCACACGGGCTAGCTTTTCCTCCTCATCCGAATTCTCTCTCTCTCTCAAGTGTTGGTGATTTTCAAAATCACCAACAAATGAGCTAAGGTTCTCCTTTATAGAAAACCAAGGCTAGGGACAAAATAGTTATTTCGCCCCCCAAAGTTACCATTCACACCTCCTTACTATTCACGAAGCTTCTCTTGGAAGCTTCGTGGTTCCGTCTTTTGGAATTCGTCCGATAGTTTAAAAAATAAATATTCTCGGAATCTAAATATTTTTGGATATTTCGTCTTTCCTTTATATATTAACTTTTAAGCATTCCTCAGAACTTTGAAAAACTAAAAAACACTTTTTGATGATAATCGTTTTCATTCACGTTTTTCCCTAACGTAGTTAAACGAATGAAAAGTACATAACAATACTTTTTGCCATTTTTATTTTGTCCGATTTATGCACGTTTTTCAAGAAAAACTTTTATTGGCTAAATTAACTTTTCATGACATACTATTGTCAAATCTTTCGATGGAATATCATTTCGATATACCGAACTCTCGGAAAGGCTTAGGTTATTCAAACCCTAACCCTTAGGGTTTTGTCAGGTGAATAGTGCATATTTCGTCTTTTTTCTTAGAAATATTTTTGTTCCCGGAAATTTTTTATCTTCGTCTTGAAATTCTTACTCGTTCAGTCTAGCTCGTAGATAGAATCCTCACAGTTTATAATCATCCTAGGTTCTAGAACGATTAATAAACACATAGCACAAAATATTATTAATAAAAATTCATTTTATTAATAACTAATTCTTTAAACTTAAATTTTGGACAATCCAATTTTTCGGGTTGTCACATATACCTTATTAGATACCGGTTCTACCCATTCTTTTATTTCACCTGCTTGTTCTCAACATTTGAACTTGACCCTGAGAAATTAGACTTTGACTTATCTGTTGAAACTCCGTCAGGAGTAATTTTTATTACAACCACTGTTTATAAATTTTGTTTGATTCAAATAGGCACCCTCACATTACCTGTTGATCGCATCTCTTTGAAGACACTTGCATTTGATGTGATTTTAGAGATTTGGTTAACCACTCATCATGCTAAAATTGATTATTTTCTTAAGGTCATTAATTTTCAAATTCCTAACCAACCTGTTATGTGAATTCAAGCAACCAAACCACTAAAGTCAATCGCTTTCATATCAAGCCATAAAGCCATTTGTTTATTAAAAATGGATGTCAAGCTTTCTTAGCCCATGTCATGGATTTAAACAAAAATACGTTAGATTTGAATGATATTTCTGTTGTTAATGAATTTCCTGACGTATTTCCCGAAGAACTTCTAGCATAGCCCCAGAGCGTGAAATCGAATTTTGTATTGACCTTGAACCCTGTACAAAACCCATTTCCAAAACCCCATATCGAATGGCTCCTATTGAACTTTAGGAGTTAAAAACCCAACTTCAGGAACTTCTAGATATTGGTTTCATTCGTCCTAGTACATCTCCTTGGGGTGCTCCTGTTTTATTCGTAACTAAGAAATATGGGAGTATGCGACTTTGCATTGACTATCGGGAGTTGAACCATGTCACCATAAAAAATAGGTACCCGTCGCATCGATGACCTGTTTGACCATTTACAAGGTGCTAAATTCTTCTCAAAGATTGATCTTCGTCCCGGATATCATCAGTTAAAGATTAAAACTGATGACATTCTAAAGACTATTTTCAAAACTCTATACGTGCATTATGAATTCTTAATCATATCTTTTGGGTTAACCAATGCCCATGATGCTTACATGAACATGATGAACCAAATATTCAAGGAATATTTGGATCATTTTGTGGTTGTCTTTATTTATGACATCCCAATATACTCCAAAAGCCTCAAATATTTCATCACCCAAAAGGAACTCAACACGCGGCAACGACGTAGGCTCGAGCTGTTGAAATATTACAACCATACCATTCAATACCATCCTGGAAAAGCGAACGTGAGAGCTGATGTGTTGAGTAGAAGATCGTATGCGAGTATGAGTGCGATGTTGTTAACACAAAGACCCATTTTGTATGACTTACAAAGGATGGAGATAGAGTTAAAAACTCCTGGGACCCACGTGAAGATGGTAAATATATGAGTAGAATTGACTTTAATCGATAAAGTTAAAGCTACTCAAGCTACATATCCGAGTTATGAGTATGAAGAAGAAAGTACAAGAAGGTGCTATTCCAGAAGCAAGAATCGACGAAAAAGGAATACTTCGAGTTTTCTCCAGACTTTGTGTTCCTAACGACTCTGATTTGAAGTATAAAATTATGATGGAGGCACACAACATACCATTTGCAGTCCATCCTAGAAGTACCAAAGTGTATCGTGATCTTTGACATACATTTTGGTGGAGAAATATGAAGAGAGAGATTGCAGAGTTGATCTCAACATGTCTAACTTGTCAACGTGTCAAGGCGGAACATTAAATTCCAAAAGGTTCATTGCAACCACTTGAAATTCCAGAATGGAAGTGGGAGCACATCAACATGGATTTCGTTACTTGTTTTCCCAAGGTTTCCCAAGGCATAGATGCAATTTGGGTCATTGTCGATAGATTAACCAAGTCTTCTCATTTCTTGCCTATACGAGAAACTTATTCACTTGAACGTCTTGCTTGTATGTACATAGATGAGATTGTGAGATTGCGATATTGCATGGTATGCCAGTATCCATAGTTTCTAATTCAAGGAAGTATAGGTATGACTCCATTCGAGGCGTTGTACGGACAAAAGTGTCGTTCTCTAGTATGTTGGAATGCGGTGGGTGAATCAACATTGTTGGGATCGGAATTGGTACACATGACTACGGAAAAGATTCAAATGATCCAACAATGTATTCAAACCTCACAAGATCGACAAAAGAGTTATGCCGATCTTCATTGAAGGGACGTGAAGTTCAATGTTGGAGATAATGTATTATTACGTGTTGCTCCATTGAAAGGAGTTACGAGATTCGGAAATAGAGGAACGCTCAACCCTCGATTTATTGTTCCATTTAAAATCCTCGATCGAGTAGGAACTATGGCTTATAGACTCGCCTTACCACCAAGTATGTCTCGTGTTCATAACATTTTCACATATCCATGATACATAAATATTTGAAAGACCCGAACCACATTATTGAATTAGAACCAGATGAGATAGCGGAAGATTCAACGTATGAGGAGGTACCTGTTAAGATATTGGATAAGAAGGAGCAGATTCTAGGCTCAAAGTTTATTCCTCAAGTTAAAATTTTATGGAGAAACCATGATATTGAGAAAATAACCTGGGAGTTAGAATCTGAAATTAAAACAAGGTATCCTCACCTCTTCGACAATACCAGGTATATACATCATATTCGAGAACGAAATTTTATAAGGAGGGGAGGTTGTAAGACCCTAACTTTTTATGAATAAAGATTTAATTTTCTCTAAATATTATTTGGAATAATAAGGTGTTGATTTAATAAATGTTATAGTTGTGGGTGATATGTGCAAATTTTGCAAAGTAAGCAAGTTGTCATAAAATATTCGTTTGGTCGGGGAATATCCTTTTTGTCAGGGAATATTCGTACGACGACGCAATCATTGGTAGACCACATAATGGAATAACTGTCGGATATAGAAACTGACAGAAATAATATTTTTATAAAAAATAACGGCAAAACTTTTACCGTTAACTGTTAAAATACCCGGTGATAAAAGTACAGTAATACACGTGGTTGCACAGTAGTACACAGTATTGCACAATATCTTTGGTTATTAATTCTTATTTAAGAAGTCACTCAATATTTAATAATTGCCACAATAGTTGCTACATATATAGTATCTCATATCATTGATTCAATAATTGTTACAATAAGATCAGCACAATATTTTATATTATTTGAATATTATTATTAGTTAACATTATTGGCAATGTCTAAAAAGTTCTGTCGAGGAAAGGGGTTAGGTTATATAATTACGGGCCAATAAGAATAAATCCTTATCAGAAAACCTCATATTTCTTGATAATGATCTGGTTGTTAATATTTTGAGCTTATAATATTAATTGTGAATAATTATTATGTGGTGGATATTGGCTCAATTTTGATATAAATGAAGGAATTTTAGCATGAAACATTTGCTGAAAGTTTGGCATATTTTTCTGTGGACTCACAATTATCTTCTCCGATAAAATATTCATTCAAATATATTATTATAATATTACATTATAATAGTATAATGTGATAATATAATAATATAATTTTTATAATTTACATGGTAATATTATTATAATAATATATAATTTTCAGCATGTGCAGAAAAGTGGAGTGAAGGTTATCATTTTGATTTTGAATTCCTTTTTCAAAAATCTTTCATGCACTTCTCTTCTGCACATTCTTTTTCTTTTCCAAAGAGGTGGTTTTGAAAGAATCCTGCAAAGTAATGTTTTCCAATTTTTGTGGGCCTCACCATAAGGAATTGAAGGTTAGGCGAAAGAAGAAAAAGAAAAGGGAAGTTAGGCAGGGAAAGGAAAAAAGTTAGGAAGTTTGTTTTTTTTCCTCCGAAGTTGCACTATAAAAGGGGGGGGGGGGTAACCCTCCATCCTAAACACACCATCACAATATCAGAAATTCTTCCTCTATAATATTGTGAATATTTCTTTTGAGTATAAGAATATTTTGAGAATAGCTTTTTGTGCAAGATTTTCTCAGGTTAATATCTGATATTTCAAGTTAAATCTAGTTTTCTACTAAGGTAAATGATATTATTTTCTTTCAATATTCGTAAAGGATATTATTTTATTTCAATACTCGTAAGAAATATCATTTTTTTTCATACTCCATATTATGTAAGTGATATTATTTTATTTCATATTCTGAAATTAAAACTTATTATGGTAAGTATTGCTTCTATAATTCTTGAAATGATTAGAAATTCCTTAAGGTTTGCGCTTCATTTAATATCATTTCATTGGAATATCGGTCTGAACTTTCTTATTAAATTTTAATCTTTTCATGTCGGGGTACTATTCATGGGTGTGACGCCCACAAAATAGGTATACATCACCCATTATGAGTCGCCAAATACTTGGTACAGAAACAACTACAACTTCATTAATACAATTCTTGTGTAAAATACAACAACCCAATACTGTGAGTTTAAATACAACTATTCTCTACTAGAGAGTATACAAACTCAAAAGGAGCCCTTATTATAATTATTATCACACTATTTTATAAAATAGTGAGGACTGCTAACACCACTGACTTAAAACATCACTCCGCACCCCGACTACTTCCTGCTATATTCTCGCCTCCTGAGAAAAATGGAACAAAAAGGGTGAGCTCAACTAGCCCAGTAAAGAATATTATGACTAAGATAATATACAACAAATTATCATTAGTTTTCAACAAGGAAAAATCTGATAGAACATGTGACACCCCAAAATTAGGTATACATCACCCATCTTGGGTCGCCAGATACATGGTACAGAATACAAATACAACTTAATAATACAACTGTCGTATACAATACGACAAAACATAAACTGTGAGTTTGAAAACAAATATTGTCTTCTAGAGAGTATAAAAACTCAAAAGGAGTCCTCATTAGAATTATTATCACACTATTTCACAGAATAGTGAGGACTACTAATGCTATCCACTGGACCATCACTTCGTTCCCCGACTAGTCCCTAGTACGTTCTCATTTCCTAAAGAGAACAGTGAAAGAAAGGGTGAGCTCAACTAGCCCAGTAAGAAATATTATGACTAAGATAATGCAGAATAAATTATCGTTAGCCTTCAATAGTGTTAAACAGATAAAATATAACAACCATCAAGTTTAACTGCAGCGGAACAAGCAATCCATTAAAAGAGTCAAGTAGAGAATAAAATCTACTATCTTTTATGATTTAAAAGGTTTTTCATCACTTTTATCGCTGAGACTCAGCTTAATAAATAATCCACATCGAATCACCCCTGCACTACGGCCAAGGATTTTCTTTATTATCACATCCATAAATTAATATTTCATTGTTGGGACTCAACTTAATAAATAATCCACATCATCGAATCACCCTTGCACTCCAGCTAAGGATATTCTTTAGTATCACGACCACGAATTATCCATGCACTACGGCTAAAGATAATCATGTTTTCATCAACGGTCCTGATCATGCCATAAAACAATTCATCTTTGCACTACGGCCAAAGAGAATCCATAGCCATAATCATACCAAAAAATGTCCATCAATGCACTACGAGCCAATGAGGATTTTTTTCCACATCATTTGTAACATTACGGTCATGATTACACCGAATAATCCCTGGTCATAATCATACCAAGTCCATCTGTGCACTATAGGCCACAGATGACTTTCAACAAAATATAAACATGAGGATGATGACAATGATATAAGAATTCAATAAAACAAGTTTAAGAATTAATTTATCTAGGAACTGATAACGTCCAAATTGTCAACATGATAATGCTTTGTGGAGTAAAATTCAAGAATGCTCAGAAGAATATTTTCACGGACAGATACTGGATGAAGCGCAAATATCAAGGATATTCCACTAATTTCATGGAGTATAGAAGTCAAAACTTTAACCAACTGAATATAATAAAGAATGGAATAACAAAAGAAATCACCATACATGCGGTACTTCGCATAAACAGGTTATTCCAACAGAATAATAATAACGGAACCAGGTCATGCAAAATTCGCACCGACAGGATGTTCCAATAGAATAATAAAGAATAGAATAACAACAGAAATCACCATGCATGCGGTACTTCAAATAGACAAGTTATTCCAACAGAATAATAAATAACGGAACCAGGTCCGGCGTAAAATGCACAGACATGATATTCCAACAGAATAATAATAAAGACGGAACTAGGTCCGGCGTAAAACGCACAGACAGGATATTCCAACCGAATAATAATAAAGACGGAACCAGGTCCGACGTAAAACGCACAGACAAGATATTCCAACAGAATAATAATAAAGACAGAACCAGGTCCGACGTAAAATGCACAGACAGGATATTCCAACAGAATAATAATAAAGATGGAATAATTGAAGAATGTCACCAAGTATAGGGTAGTCTGCGTATACTGGTTATTCCAGCAGAATAATAAGGAATGGAATAACAGCAGTTCTCTTCATGAATACAAAAGAAATAATAACCATTATGGGTACAACAAATAATATTCCCTACCTTTGAAAGAAGAGTACTCCGACTAGTAGGTCGACGATATACTCGAAGAAAACTTGCACTACGCTCAAAGCTTTCTTAAACTCTAAAGAAATACGCTCAAGATTATAGAAGAAGAGCTCTCTCTAGAGTTTCAGTGAATTCGTAAGAAATAATGAAGGAATAAGCTTCTATTTATAGAAAAATGGACTGCATAGTAACTAACTCATGAACGGTCCAGATTGATTTACTATAATCTAACGGTCCATATTTAAAGCAAAATCTTTTAAATAAAATATAATATATTCTATTTATAATCTAATAAAACGAATAACTTTATAAAAAAATTTATTATGCAAACACTATGCAGGCACTATGCAAATACTATGCATAATAAAATATAATATATTCTAATTATTGTCTAATAAAACAGACAACTTTATAAAAGTATTCTATTTTATATAAAAAGATTTTGCTATGCAAAATACTATGCATAATAGAATATAATATAATCTATTTATAGAATAACTTTATAAAAGTATTCTGTTTTATATAAAAAGTTTTTCAATTTTATACATTAATAATATCAATAAAATAAAACTGAGTAACTTATCACATAAGCATTAATAATCAGTACCGTGTGCTACTATGTAACCACGCGTATTACTGTACTTTTAACACTGGGTGTTTCAACAGTTAACGGTAAAACTTCCGCCGTTATTTTCATAAAAATATTTTTGTCGTTTTCTCAATCCGACAATAATTTCGTTGTGGGGTCCACAAATGATTGTACCGTCGTACGAATATTACCCGACTAATCGAATATTCCCCGTAAATAGTAACTCATGAATAGTAACTCATGAATAGTAACTCGTGAATAGTAACTCATGAATAGTAACTCGTGAATAGTAACTCGTAAATAGTAACTCGTGAATAGTATTCCGATACAAAAAGTGTCCCAAATACTCGAGTGAACAATACTAGAGTGAATAGTAACCGGGTATTTTATGACAACATGTCTACTTTAAAAAAATTTCACATATCACCCTTAACTTTAACCTTTTATCAATTTAACCATTTACCAAAATAGAAAAATTGAATACTTTTATTTCATAAAATTCGGGGTCTCACAATCTCCCCTCCTTATGAAATTTCGCCCTTGAAATTTACGTACGTACCTGATATTCGAAGAGATAAGAATACCTTGCTTTCTTTTCGGATTGTACCTTCCCGATTATTTCCCATCTATCATGATTTTTCATTTCTCATCTCCTGTATTTTAAATATCATTCTAGAATATAGTTTCAAAATAAGGGTTAATTGACATACCACATAATACCCCTATATTCTGATCGACCAATTAAATACCAAATAAACTTAGGTAGGTCATACTAGCGAGGGAATTCCTCGTCTCTCCCCTCCTAGTTCTATTCTCACATCCTAGCCAGGGATCATATCCCTAAGCTTTGATACCAACTGTGACGCCCCCAAAATTAAGTATACGTCACCCATCTTGGGTCGCCACTTACATGGTACAGAATACAAATATAACTTAATAATACAACTGTCGTATACAATACGACAAAACATAAACTGTGAGTTTGAATACAAATATTGTCTTCTAGAGAGTATAAAAACTCAAAAGGAGTCCTCATTACAATTATTATCACACTATTTCACAGAATAGTGAGGACTACTAATGCTATCCACTGGACCATCACTCCGTTCCCTGACTAGTCCCTGGTACGTTCTCATTTCCTGAAGAGAACAGTGAAAGAAAGGGTGAGCTCAACTAGCCCAGTAAGAAATATTATGACTAAGATAATGTAAAATAAATTATCGTTAGCCTTCAATAGTGTTAAACTGATAAAATATAATAACCATCAAGTTTAACTGCAGCGGAACAAGCAATCCATTAAAAGAGTCAAGTAGAGAATAAAATCTACTATCTTTTATGATTTAAAGGATTTTTCATCACTTTTATCGCTGAGACTCAGCTTAATAAATAATCTGCATCATCGAATCACCCCTGCACTACGGCCAAGGATATTCTTTAATATCACATCCATGAATTAATATTTCATTACTGGGACTCAGCTCAATAAATAATCCACATCATTGAATTACCCTTGCACTCCGGCTAAGGATATTCTTTAGTATCATGACCACGAATTATCCATGCACTACGGCTAAAGATAATCATGTTTTCATCAACGATCCTGTTCATGCCATAAAATAATTCATCTTTGCACTACGGCCAAAGAGAATCCATAGCCATAATCATACCAAAAACTGTCCATCAATGCACTACGGGCCAATGAGGATTTTTTTTCATATCATTTGTAACATTACGGTTATGATTACACCTAATAATCCCTGGTCATAATCATACCAAATCCATCTATGCACTACAGGCCACAGAGGACTTTCAACAAAATATGAACATGAGGATGAGGATAATGATATAAGAATTCAATAAAACAAGTTCAAGAATTAATTTATCTAGGAACTGATAACGTCCAAATTGTCAACATGATACTGCTTTGTGGAGTAAAATTCAAGAATGCTCAGAAGAATATTTTCATGAATAGATACTAGATGAAGCGCAAATATCAAGGATATTCAACTAATTTCATGGAGTATAGAAGTCAAAACTTTATCCAACTGAGTATAATAAAGAATGGAATAACAAAAGAAATCAACATGCATGCGGTACTTCGCATAAACAGGTTATTCCAACAGAATAATAATAACGGAACCAGGTCAGGCAAAATTCGCACCGACAGGATGTTCCAATAGAATAATAAAAGATAGAATAACAACAGAAATCACCATGCATGCGGTACTTCACATAGACAAGTTATTCCAACAGAATAATAAATAACGGAACTAGGTCCGGCGTAAAACGCACAGACAGGATATTCCAACAGAATAATAATAAAGACGGAACCAGGTCCGGCGTAAAACGCATAGGCAGGATATTCCAACAGAATAATAATAAAGACGGAACTAGGTCCGGCGTAAAACGCACAAACAGGATATTCAAACAGAATAATAATTAAGACGGAACCAGGTCCGACGTAAAACGCACAGACAGGATATTCCAACAGAATAATAATAAAGATGGAATAATTGAAGAATGTCACCATGTATAGGGTAGTCCGCGTATACTGGTTATTCCAGCAGAATAATAAGGAATAGAATAACAGCAGTTCTCTTCATGAATACAAAAGAAATAATAACCCTTACGGGTACAACAAATAATATTCCCTACCTTTGAAAGAAGAGTACTCTGACTAGTAGGTCGAGGATATACTCGAAGAAAACTTGCACTACGCTCAAAGCTTTCTTAAACTCTAAAGAAATACGCTCAAGATTATAGAAGAAGAACTCTCTCTAGAGTTTCAGTGAATTCGTTAGAAATAATGAAGGAATGAGCTTCTATTTATAGAAAAATGGACTGCATAGTAACTAACTCATGAACGGTCCATATTGATTTACTTTAATCTGGCGGTCGATATTTAAAGCAAAATCTTTTAAGTAAAATATTATATATTCTATTTATAATCTAATAAAACAAATAACTTTATAAAAGATTTTACTATGCAAATACTATGCAGGCACTATACAAATACTATGCATAATAAAATATAATATATTCTAATTATTGTCTAATAAAACAGACAACTTTATAAAAGTATTCTGTTTTATATAAAAAGATTTTACTATGCAAAATATTATGCATAATAGAATATAATATATTCTATTTATAGAATAACTTTATAAAAGTATTTTGTTTTATATAAAAAGTTTTTCTGTTTTATTACATTAATAATACCAATAAAATAAAACTGAGTGACTTATCACATAAGTATCAATAATTAATATTGTGTGCTACTATGCAACCACGTGTATTACTGTACTTTTAACACAGGGTGTTTCAATAGTTAACGATAAAACTTCCGCCGTTATTTTCATAAAAATATTTTTGTCGTTTTCTCAATCCGACAATAATTTCGTTGTGGGGTCCACCAATGATTGTACCGTCGTACGAATATTCCCCGACTAATCGAATATTCCCCGTAAATAGTAACTAGTGAATAGTAACTCATGAATAGTAACTCGTGAATAGTAACTCGTAAATAGTAACTCGTGAATAGTAACTCGTGAATAGTACTCCAACATAAAAAGTACCCCAAATACTCGAGTGAACAATATTAGAGTGAATAGTAATCGAGTATTTTATGACAACTTATCTACTTTGAAAAATTTTCACATATCACCCTTAACTTTAACCTTTTATCAATTTAACCATTTACCAAAATAGAAAAATTGAATACTTTTATTTCATAAAATTCGGGGTCTTATAGAATATAATCGAAAACAAGTTTTAGATCAACAACTGCAGCGGAAACAACAATTCATTAGAAAAGTCAAGTAGAAAAAGAATTCTACTATCTTCTAAGATTTAAAAGTCCATCATTAATATTTTATCCATGTAACATCAATCAATATACATCTTGAATCAAATATTCATCTTTGCACTACAGGCCAAAGATATTTATTTGTATCACCAGTTGGTCGTGTCCATCTCAACACCTGTTCATCTTTACACTACGGGCCAAAGATATTCATCAGGTAATCATTCATCTTTGCACTACAGGCCAAAGATATTTATTTGTATCATCATTTAGGACTGAGGATGATGAAAAATATTTTAAAGAAAATGAATCCAGTGAGATAAAAGATCAAATACTAAGGATTCGTATTACAGTTTATCCAAGTTCAATAATATTCCGAAATAATCAATTTTGAAGTAGAATTCAAAAATAAAGATCAAAACATGGATACAATCAAAGATAGTAACCATAATAGACAACTTGGACAAAAAGAAGAAAATTTCATTTTTCGGTGAATAGTGCCGTATTCGTGAATAGTGTCGTATACGTGAATAGTACCGTATACGTGAATAGTAATCCCGACACAAAAAGTTCCAAATTTGATAAAAAGTTCATACCAACATTTCGGTATAATGATATTGAAGAAAATATCATTTTAAGAAGAATATAACACCCCTTACCTCAAAATACCGGTACTTCTGATTGGAATATCGGTATAAGGCTGAAGAAAACTTGCACTGATGAATAAAAACTCACAAAGTATCTAAATACTCATAAAATACACTCAATAATCTAGAGAGAGAACTTCCTCAAACTTGTTTCTGGTGTGATTTTCAATTCTAACTTAGCCCTCTATTTATAGAAAATTGTTAGCACGCCGAAGCAGACTTAACCTGCAACCTGATGGCTTTACCTGCTACTATTCAAGTCTACCACATTTGAATAAAAATTTCAGCACATTTTTTCACCAACCAAAAGTGGGGCCCACCAATTCTAGAATTTTTTATCAAAATGATAAACTCCGAAAATTCAACAATTTCTGAACCAGTCATCTCGTAAAATTCATAACAAATCATACGTTCATTTTTAACGGTTCAAAATTTGTGGACATATACTCAACTTATATAAGTATAACATATCCAAAAATTATAACGATCCAACGGTCGGATTAAAATTTATAACCCCCGTAAAATATCTCAAAAATCCTAATTTGATTTTTAATACCTCCATTCCGACAAAAATACTAATAAAACACCTCAACATTAACTCTTTCATTTTTAACCACAAAAATATATCCCTTATTTATATCCACATAAAATAAATATTTCTTTATCATATGAATCAATAATTAATTATTCACAAATAATATTACAGAATCACATTTATGACAACCAGGCCGTTCCCAGGAAAGAGGGGGCTTTCCAATAAGAATTTCTCCTTACTGGCACACAATTAGGTGACCAAACCTCTCCTTAGACAGAACTTTCTAGACATTGCCAATAATATTATCTAATAATGAGAAATATTGTGCAGTAACAATTATTGAAACAACAATAATAAAAATATCAACGCAACAATTATTGAATCAATAAAATAAAATATTGAACAATAACTACTGTAATAATTATTGAGTAGTGCCTTCCTTCGTAAGAATCAATCATTCAAAAATAATGTGCAATCTGTGTGCTACTGTGCAACCACGCGTATTACTGTATTTTTAACCACCGGGTATTCTAACAGTATTAACGGTAACAACTACGCCGTTAATTATAAAAATTCAATTTTTAACATTATCTTCCCCCAACCATTTTCCGTTATGGGGCCCATAGATAGTTGCGCCGTCGTACGAATATTCCCCGACAGAAAGAATATTCCACGACCAAACTAATATTTCCCGATAGAAATGAATATTTTATAACCACTTGTTTATTTTGAAAATTTTGCACATTTCACCCATTACCAAAATATTATATCAAATTCACACCTTATTATTCACAATAATAATTAGAGGAAAATTTAATTTTATTTATTAATAAGTTGGGGTCTTACAATGGGAACTATTCATACGGTACTATTCATACGTTACTATTCATGAGTATTGTTCACAAAAGAATCTAATTTTCTTTCTGTCCAAATTATTTTTGATACATGAATATCATTCTTGAATTTTACTCCACAATTAGTTATCATGTTGACAATTTTGATATTCTTGAACTATGGATAAATTGAATTACAAATCTCTGATATTTATCATTGATCTCACTTGATTGATTCTTTTTATCATTGTCATCATCCTCATATTTATATTATATTAGAAGTCATTTTTGGCCCGTAGTGCAAAGATGGACTGATGATTGGTATGATTATGACCAAGAATTGTGTATTGGTATATGTGTGACCTTTAATGTTACAGATAAGGTTTGTGGTGAAAGTCCTATTTGGCCCGTAGCATATAGATGGACAGGTGTTTGGCATGATTATGACCACTAGTGATGCAAACAATTATCTTTGGCCCGTAGTGCATGGATAATTTGTTGATTGGAAATAATTATTGATTGGTGTTACATGGATAAAATATTGATGATGGACTTTTAAATCATAGAAGATAGTAGACATCATACTCTACTTGACCTTTCTAATGGATTGTTGTTTTCGCTGTAGTTGTTGATCTAACACTTTTTGTCTATTGTATTCTATCAGATTTTTTCCTGTTAAAGACTAAGGATAATTTGTTCTATATTATCTTAGTCATAATATTTTTTTTATTGGGCTAGTTGAGCTCACCCTTTTCCTTTTGGTTCCATTGTTCTTCTTAGGAGGCGAGAATGTAGCTGAGACTAGTCGGGGAGTGGAGTAATGGTCCAAGATGATTATTATAATAGTCCTAACTATTTTATAAAATAATGTGACAATAATTGTAATGAGAACTTTATTTGTGTGACAACCGAGAAAATCGGATTATAATGTAAATTAATTTTATTTGGATATATATTGAATAAAATTATATTATATGTTATTTATAACGAGTAAGCGAGATGAAGGTTATTCTATAACCTAAAAGAGAAGTATGATAGTAGTATTCTGGCTAAGTGCTATAAATAAAGTGTGTGAATTTTTAAAACGAAAATAAAAGCTTTCTGAGAAATTCTCTGAAAAACACTATTCATCCATTTCTGCTCGAGAATTATTTTTGAACTTCCGGGAAAGACGTAATGATAGAATTTTAAGGAAAATGGACTATCTAATAATAATTCAGTTATGGCAAACGCAGTTTTTCGCCTGCGTACTCAAATTCGAGAATGTTAGTGTGATGCCCCCAAAATAGATCCACACAACCCATTCTGAGTCGCCAAATACATGGTACAAAAAATAACTACAACTTCATTATTACAATTATCGTGTAAAATACGATAACACATATAATGTGAGTTTAAATACAAATATTGTCTTCTAGGCAATATCCAAACTCAAATAAGTCCTCATTAAAATTATTGATACACTATTTTATAAAATAGTGAGGACTGCTAAAATAACTGACTTGAAATATCACTCCACACCCCGACTAGTTCCCGCTATATTCTCGCCTTCTGAGAAGAAAAATGGAACAAAAAGGAAAAGGGTGAGCTCAACTAGCCCAGTAATAAATATTATGACTAAGATAATGTAGAATAAATTATTGTTAGCCTTCAATAAATCAGATAAAATATAATGGGCAATAAGTTTTAAATCAATATTCGCAGCAGAAATAACAATTCAGTAGAAAAGTTAAGTAGAGAATGAAGTCTACTATCTTCTATGATTTATAAGTCCATCATCAATATTTTATCCATGTAACATTAATCAATATACATCTTAAACCAAATATTCATCTTGGCTCTATGGGTCAAAGATATTCATTTGTATCACCAGTTGGTCATGTTCATCTCAACACCTGTTCATCTTTGCACTACGGGCCAAAGATATTCATCAAGTAATCATTCATCTTTGCACTATTTTTCCTCCTTTTTGGTTTAACAAAATGGACTCTAACTCATTCAAGTATACATGGGTCAACAAGTAGTACAAAGTAAGAAAGTATCGATCTCACGGAGAAAGGTGAATAAATCTAGGCTATCATGCATCAACCTTATCACTATTACTGTTTGCTCAAACGATCAATTAAAAGTGAATTGATATCTAATTTCGCACAAAAATATTAATTACTAGAAGTAAGGTAATCAAATTGAAGAGATATGGGATCCTAATTTCATTTAATGCTTTATCCAAAATGTACGCCTCTTGTTATGCCTAATTATTTAACATGGACAGCTAGTCAAGAGCACAAAAGTGTAACATAACCATCTTTCGAATGTACTATGTCTATTTCACACAAAATCCACAATTGATAGAATTCATGTAAGCATCAAAATTACCTAACTCACTATATGTCTATGTGAATTAAAACCGATAATGATTTAAGCACAAGCTCTCTTAATGACTACACATGGTGAACCGGTATATTCCTATCCAGGACACGAATCACAAAACCTAAAATGAATAAGTCTCATGAACATATGCCAATATGGAATAATCTATACTTATATTTCATTTTCTAATTTTATACAAGCAATTAGTGTGAATTATGATCAAGCATTCAATAATTTAGCACAACCATGATGGGCAATCCAAAATTAAACATTCAACATCACAATCAGGCATACACGTATAGACTGCGCATTAAAATCCATTAGAATCCCATAATGGAAGTTAGTTCATTTTTGAATCAACAACCATTATGGGATTGAAGCAAAACATAGAAATGAACAATGAAAGCAAGATATATAATGGAAATGAGGAATCAAATCTGTTAAACCCTGCTTCAAAGTCTATTCCCAAGCTTGTTCAAGTCGACATTCATCAACAAATTCAAACCCAATATCTACAATCAATAATCTAGAGAGAGAAGCTCAAAGTAATAGAGGAAAATGCTATAAACTCTCTCTAGAGTCACAAACCCTAATAGTATTAATGAAAACTGATAATAATTTGTATCTGGTAACCAACCAAATCATCTAAAGATAACAAACACGCTCCGGCCTTTCAAAATACAAAAGTCAGCATTAAAAATAATTTTGACCGGCGCGGCCATGCGATGATGTAAAGGATTTCGGGCGCGGGTATGCCATATATACGATTGAAATTCCCCTGGCACGGGCGTGCTAGTTTTAACTGTGTGCTTGGCGTGGCCGCGCGGTAGCCTTGTCTGCCTCTGTCTTTCCTCTAACGCAGGCGCATTGTGTCTTGCCTATATGGCAGTGCGGCCGCGCTGCTGCTGCTTGCTGTCTGCTGGTGTTTGCTTTCTTCTACTGCTGCTTCCTGCTACTTTCTTCTTCTTCATTTCTTTTCTTCTTAACTTTACCATTTCATTGATCCTATTCACCTACTTGACCATAATTTCCATCTTCATTCTTGCACAAGCTATCACACCTTGTACTGTCATTTCCATTTCTATGCCATTTCCATGCTATACCATGCCATATCATGCATCCGGAGTTCCAATTATAAACACTGCAACACAAACACAAAAATTAAATAAATTATACCAAAATTACTTGAGTTGAACAAAATTCTAGTGAGTTGGTAACCAATAAGTAAGTATAAAACCTACTTATCACACTACAGGCCAAAGATATTCAGTTATATCGTCATTTAGGACTGAGAATGATGAAAAATATCTTAAAGAAAACGAATTCAGTGAGATAAAAGGACAAAGATTAGGGATTCGTACTTTGGTTTATCCAAGTTCAAAAATACTCCATAACAATCAATTGTGGAGCAAAATTCAAGAATGAAGATCAAAATATGGATATAATCAAATATAATAATCATAATAGACAACTTGGACAAAGAAAAGAAAATTTAATTTTTCTATGAATAATGTCGTATTCGTGAATAGTGTCATATACATGAATAGTAATCCCGACACAAAAGATAACAATTTCATAAGAAAAATCATACTTCGTGAATAGTACTGTATTCGTGAATAGTGTCGTATACGTAAATAATGCTGTATACGTGAATAGTAACCTCGATATAAAAAGATAAAAATTTCATAATAAAATTCATACCAATATTTCTGCATAATGATATTGAACAAAATAACATCATTTACGAAGAAAATAACATCCCTTACCTCAAAAGAATAGTACTTCTGACTAAAATATCGGATATAATGCTGAAGAAAACTTGCACTGCTTATCAACTCTCAAAGTATCTAAATAATTGATAAGTGAATTTTATACCTACTTATCAGATATCAATTCACGCGAACTACGCCTCTCTTAAGTACATTTTAGTGTGTTTTTAGTTGCATTTTGTTTATTTTGCATTGCACTTAGAACTCCCTTTGGTGTAAAAGTGCAGGAAATGGCATAACTTGGCGATGGTAGATGGCATGAGGCTAATGACGCATGATGCGAGGAACAATTGAAGATATGCAACAGAAAATAGATGAAGGAAGACTGGCATGACAAAGAAGAATTAGCAGTAGGACAAAACAGTAGCAGCAGTAAAACCAGAATCAATACTGCAGAAGTCGCGCGGCCGCGCAGTTATAGAGGCTTGAGGACGCGCGCCCGCGCGATCATTTGGACTA
The DNA here is from genome assembly GCA_016801055.1 of Panax notoginseng. Lineage (NCBI taxonomy): Eukaryota > Viridiplantae > Streptophyta > Magnoliopsida > Apiales > Araliaceae > Panax > Panax notoginseng. The sequence continues at coordinate 87,290,586 of CM029023.1, forward strand.
CACAGACTTGACACACGTGCGCCCGCGCAAAGAATACACAGGAGGAGCGCGCGCCCACGCGCGATGTCTGAGGCTGCTGAGCTGTTTTATTTTAATTTTTTATTTTAAGAGTTTGGGTTGATTAAAAACTATTCTGACTGGTGTCAGACGCATCATTCAGTAGGTTTTACGTGTTTTTCATATTTGGAACTAAGGTTTACACTTGGAGGATATTCCAACGTGAAACCAACCATAGATTTTGTATTTTCTACTCCTTCTTTAGAATTCAGTAGTTGTGGATGATTTACATTATTGTTGCTGGATATTATTGAGGACTTGCACGTTACATTGGGTTTGTAATCAGCAATTGGGTTTGATTGATTCTTTCTTCTCTCTTTCAATTGTTTGTTTATTCTCCATGTGTAGCTTCGATCCCATGATGGCTTTTGGTTCAGTCATGAACTAAACTCCATTATGGGATTCTAACGGATTTTAATATGTAGTTTAATTGATTGCTTGAGTGCTGGACTATTTTACATATCATAAGGAATTTCTATCATGGTTGGTTTGCATGCATGAATGCTTGATCACCATTCGTTTTCCGTACTTGTATGGAATTGAAAAATAACATGTGAGTATGGATTGTAATCATGATAGCATGCATATATGGGGTTGTTTTGCGTAGCTTTGTATTTCGTGAACCAGATAGACATATACTGTTTCACCGTATAAGATAAAATAAGGGCTTGTGCTTAAATTAAATATGGTTGCAATTTCGCGGAGACATATAGTGATTTTGGTTATATTGATGATTACATGGTGTCTATCGCATGTGGATACTGTGTAAGTAGGTCATGGTACATTGAAAATTGGTTATGTCTATATTAGTGCTCTTGGCTACTTTCTTGTAATATGTGAACAATTCTTGCATGATGGTGGTAATTAGATAAAGTATTAAATGAAGTTAGGATCCCATTATTTCCAGATTTGATTCATTACCTTATTATTCCTGATTTAGCCATTATTTGCAATTAGAGTAATTCACAATTATAATCAATAATCACAAAAATACGCTCGATGCAACATGGGTTAGGATGTGTTCTCATGCAACATGGGAAAGTCATAGCATATGCCTCGCGACAACTCAAAGAATATGAGAGGAATTATCCTACTCGTGATCTGGAGTTGGCAGCAGTCGTTTTCGTATTGAAGATCTGGAGACACTACCTGTATGGGGAGAAAGTGAAGATTTATACGGATCATAAAAGCCTCAAATATTTCTTCACCCAAAAGGAAAATAAAATGCGACAACGACGTTGGCTCAAGTTGTTGAAAGATTACGACCATACCATCCAATATCATCCTGAAAAAGCAAACGTGGTAGCTGACGCATTGAGTAGAAGATTGTAAGACCCTAACTTTTATGAATAAAGATGAATTTTCTATAAATATTATTTTTGAATATTAAGGAGTGAATTTAATATAATATTATAGTTGTGGGTAATATTTATAAATTTTGCAAAGTAAGCATGTGGTTATAAAATATTCGATTAGTCGGGAAATATTCTTTTTGTCGAGGAATATCCGTACGATGGCACAATCATTGGTGGACCCCACAACGGAATTATTGTCGGAATGAGAAAATGACAGAAATATCTTTTTATGAAAGTAACGGCGGAAGTTTTACCGTTAACTGTTGAAATACTCGATGATAAAAGTACAGTAATATGCGTGGTTACATAGTAGCACACGATATTGATTATTGATGCTTACGTGAGAAGTCACTCAGTTTTATTCAATTATTGTTACAGTAATTGCTGCATAGTATCTCATGTTATTTGATTCAATTATTGTCAATATTTATATATTATTAAATCAATAATTGAGATGACAAGTTATTTATATTATTATTTGCATAATTAACAATGTCTAGAAAGTTCTGTCGATGAGAGGTTTGGTCACCTAATTGCGCGTCAATAGGGAGAAATCCTTATTGGAAAGCCCCCTCTTTCCTAGGAACGATCTGGTTGTTAATATTGCGAGTTATAATAATGATGAATAAATGTTGTTAAAAATATTGAAATGTTTTTTATGAAGTATTTGTGTAAATTTTGCTTATTATATGGACCCTCATTTACCCATTTTTCAAAATAATAAGTAGAAAGTTATTCATTATAAGAGGAGGAGCCCACATATGATGATGACATGGGTGGGGCCCACAGGTGTTGAAGATTGAAATTGGCAGGGAGGTTTCATGGGTGGTTTACTATTTTTGTATATATATATATTTATAAATTTTGTTTTTTATGAAAAATAGAATATATTATATTTTATTTGCATAGTATTTTACTATGTAGTGCACAGTAACAATTATATGAATCAGTCAGTACGCCCGTGAAATTCACACTTGAATCAGCTAGAATTCTTCTTCTATAATATTAAGCGTATTTCTTTCGAGTTTTAGAAAGCTTTGAGCGTAGAAAATAGTGAAAGTTTTCTTCAAGATTATCCCCGCTATACTGGTTGGAATACTCTTCTTTTCAAGGTAAGGGATGTTATTTTTGTATAATATTCATATGAAATAATATTTTCTTCCATACTCTGTAGTATGTAAGTAATATTATTTCGTTTCAGATTCTGAATTCTATACTCATTTTGTTAAAGTTTTGGCTTCTATACTCCATGAAATTAGTAGAATATCCTTGATATTTGTGCTTCATCTAGTATCTTTTCATGGAAATATTATTCTGAGCATTCTTGATAAGTTTTAACTTTTTCATGCCGGGGTACTATTCACGGGATTACTATTCCTGAAGTTACTATTCACGGGTACTATTCACTCGGTTACTATTCACCTGGGGATTCATGACAAAAATTAATTTCTTTTCGGTCCAAATTATTTTTGGTACAATATTATTCTTGAATTTTACTCCACAAAGCAGTATCATGTCGACAATTTGGACGTTATTGATTTCTGGATAAATTAAATTATAAATCTTAAAAAATTTATCCTTGAACTTGTTTTATTGAATTCTTATCATCCTCATGTGTATATTATGTTAAAAGTCATCTGTGGCCGTAGTTGTAACACCCCAGTCCCACATCGAAAGATGGGAGAAAAATTTGTTTGTATATAAGGAAATAAGTTACTACCAATAGTACCTTCAAGTCATGACCTTTTGGGAGCCTGTGGTGGGCTAAGATGAATCAAGAAGATACTACTGGGTCAGTAGTTTGAGGCCTTAATTTGATGGATTTGATTCGATTCGGACTTGGGATTTGACCCGAGATTTGTTCCGGACTATAGATTTGACCCGGGTTGTTTCATATGGTATCAAAGCCGACTCTCGAAAGCTCGGGTAGGGTCATCCGATCGGGTTGCCGGAGGTGGGGACACGAAGGCTGGTGGTATTATCCCACAATGGAGAGATGGAGGTCTGGAGGTCGGGACACGAAGTCAGCCGGTATTATCCCACAATGGCTAGAAAGGCAAAGATCTTTGGGCCATATGTGTGATCGGTTCTGACGGGGACGTCAGAAATTTAAGTGGGGGAGTTTGTAACACCCCAGTCCCACATCGAAAGATGGGAGAAAAATTTGTTTGTATATAAGGAAATAAGTTACTATCAATAGTACCTTCAAGTCATGACCTTTTGGGAGCCTGTGGTGGACTAAGATGACCCAAGAAGATACTATTGGGCCAGTAGTTTGAGGTCTTAATTTGATGGATTTGATTCGATTTGGACTTGGGATTTGACCCGAGATTTGTTTCGAACTCGGGATTTGACCCAGGTTATTTCAGTAGTGCATAGATGGACTTGGTATGATTATGACCAGGGATTATTCGGTATAATCATTACCATAATGTTATAAATGATGTGGTAAAAGTCCTCATTGGCCCGTAGTGCATTGGTGGACAATTGTTGGCATGATGATGACCATTGATGAAAACACGAATATCCTTGGCCCGTAGTGCATGGATAATTTATGGTCGTGATACTAATGAATATCCTTGGCCGTAGTGCAAGGATGATGTGAATTATTTATTAAGTTGAGTCTTAGCAATAGAACTGTTGATAAACTTTTTAAATCATACAAGATAGTAGATTTCATATTCTACTTGACTCTTCTAATGGATTAGTTAAAACTTAATATTTATTATATTTTATTAGTTTAACACTGTTGAAGGCTAACGATAATTTAATCTGCATTATCTTAGTAATAATATTTTTTACTGGGCTAGTTGAGCTCACCCTTTACTTTTATTGTTCTCTTCAGGAAATGAGAATATAGCTGGGACTAGTCGGGGAATGGAGTGACAGTCCAGATGGTAGCATTAGTAGTCCTCACTATTCTATGAAATAGTGTGACAATAAATGTAATGAGGACTTATTTTGAGTTTGAATACTGTCTAGAAGATAATATTTGTATTAAAACTCACAGCTCATGTTGTATAATTAAGTTTGTATTTGTATTCAGTACCATGTATTTGGCGACTCAGAATGGGTGATGTATACCTATTTTGGAGGCGTCACAAAGATCATATGCGGGTATGAGTGCAATGTTGTTAACACAAAGGCCTATTTTGTATGACTTACAAAGAATGGAGATAGAGGTAAAGGCTCCAAGTACCCACGTGATGATATCAAACATACGAGTAGAACCGACTTTAATCGATAAAGTTAAAGCTGCTCAAGCTACGTACTTGAAGCTGATGCGTATGAAGAAGAAAGTGCAAGAAGGTGTTATTCCAGAAGTAAGAATCGATGAAAAAGGAATACTTCGAGTCAACTCCAGGCTTTGTATTCCTAACGATTCTGACTTGAAGCATAGAATCATGATGGAGGCACGTAACACACCGTTTACAATCCATTCTGGGAGTACCAAAATGTATCATGATCTTCGACATATATTTTGGTGGAGCAATATGAAGAGAGAGATCGTGGAGTTTATCTCGAGGTGTTTAACTTGTCAACGTGTAAAGGCGGAGCATCAAGTGTCAAATGGTCCATTGCAACCACTTGAGATTCCGAAATAGAAGTGGGAACACATTACCATAGATTTCGTTATGAGTCTTCTCAAAGTTTCTCAAGGCATAGATGCGATTTGGGTTATTGTTGATAGATTAACCAAGTCTGCACATTTATTGCCTATACGAGAGACTTATTCCCTTGAACGTCTTGCTCGTATGTACGTGGATGAGATTGTGAGATTTCATGGCATGCCAGTATCCATAGTTTCGGATCGTGACCCAAGTTTTACTTCACAATTTTGGGTTAGCTTGCAGAAAGCTATGGGCACGGACTTACGATTCAGTTTGGCATACCATCCTCAAACGGACGGGCAATCAGAAAGGACTATTCAAACTCTTGAAGATCTATTAAGACTCTGTGTCCTAGATTTCAAAGGGAGTTGGGATAAGTACCTACCATTGGTGGAATTCTCCTACAACAACAGTTATCAGGCAAGTATAGGTGTGGCTCCATTTGAAGCATTGTATAGACGTAAATGTCACTCTCCAGTATGCTAGGATGAGGTGGGAGAAGCAACATTGTTGGGACCAGAGTTGGTACGAATGACTACAAAGAAGATCCAAATGATCCGATAACGTATACAAATAGCACAGGATTGACAAAAGAGTTATGCGGATGTTCATCGAAAGGACGTGGAATTTAATATTGGAGATCATGTATTTTTACGTGTTGTACCATGGAAGGGAGTTACAAGATTTGGGAAGAGAGGAAAGCTCAATCCATGATTTGTTGGTCCATTTGAAATTCTTGACCGAATAGGAAATGTGGCCTATAGACTCGTATTACCTCCAAGCATGTCTCGTGTTCATAATGTTTTTCACATATATGTGCTTCGTAAATATGTGAAAGACCCAAACCACATTATTGAGTTAGAACCAGATAAAATAGCTGAAGATTTAACGTACGAGGAGGTACATGTTAAGATCTTGGATAGGAAAGAGCATGTCCTACGCACCAAGGTTATACCACAAGTTAAGATTTTGTGGAAGAACCATGTTATTGAAGAAATGACATTGGAGTTAGAATCAGAAATAAAAACGAGGTATCCTCACCTTTTCAAAATATCAGGTACTTACGTCAATTTCGAGGTGAAAATTTCATAAGGAGGGGAGGTTGTAAGACCCCAACTTTTTATAAATAAAATCAAATTTTCTCTCATTTTTATTGTGAATAATAAGGTGTTAATTTGATATAATACTTTGGTTATGGGTGAAATGTGCAAATTTTGCAAAATAAGTAAGTGGTTATAAAATATTCATTGTTGTCGGGGAATATTCGTTTGGTCGTGGAATATTCATACGACGGCGCAGCCATTTGTGGGCCCCATAACGGAAAATGGTCGGATGAAAAAAACGACAAGTTTGAGTTTTTATAATAACGGCGTTGTTGTTACCGTTAACACTGTTGGAATACTCGATGGTTAAAATACAGTAATACGCGTGGTTGCACAGTAGCACACGGTATTGCATAGTATTTTTGAATTATTGATTCTTACGTACGAAGGCATTACTCAATAATTATTACAGTAGTTACTGTTCAATATTTTATTTTATTGATTCAATAATTGCTGCGTTGATATTTTCTATTATTGTTGTTTCAATAATTGTCACTGCACAGTATTTCCCATTATCAGATCAATAATTCATATTATTTGAATAATATTATTAGATAGCATTACTGACAATGTCTAAGGAAGTTCTGTCTAGGAAAGGGGTTTGGTCACCTAATTGCGCGCCAGTAAGGAGAAATCCTTATCAGAAAGCCCCCTTCTTTCCTGGGAACGACCTGGTTGTCCTAATTGTGATTCTGTAATATTATTTGTGAATAATTAATTATTAATTTATATGATAAGGAAATATTTATTTTATGTGGATATAAATGAAGGATATATTTATTTTATGTGGATATAAATGAAGGAATTAATGCTGAGGTGTTTTATCAGTTTTTTGTCAGAATGGAGGTATTAAAAATCGTCCGTATGTGGTTTCGATCATTTTTCATTTGGAATTTGGAAAAACTTAATTATACAAAGTTGTAGAGAATTTAATTTCCTATGGAATGGACATAAAATTCGTATTTTTCTGATAAAAGGGCTATTTATTATGAATTATTGAAGTTTAGAAAATAAATATTTTTTATTAAAATCATGGGTGGGCCCCACTTTTGTCCTTTGTTGATAAAATGTGCTGAATTCATTTTTTAAAAGTGGAGGGCTGATTTGGTCAGTGGCGTGCTTGAATAATTATATTATTATTTTATTAATTTAGTCTGCTTTGGCGTTCTACCATTTTCCTATAAATAGGATGCTTAGTTAGAATTGAAAATCACACCAGAAACAAGTTTTATATATATATATATATATATATATATATATATATATATATATATATATATATATATATATATATATATATATATTATCGAGCGTATTTTGTGAGTAGTTAGATACTTTGAGAGTTGATATTCAGTGCAAGTTTTCTTCAGCATTACATCCGATATTTTAGTCAGAAGTATTGTTCTTTTGAGATAAGGGAGGTTATTTTCTTCATAAATGATGTTATTTCGTTTAATATCATTACGCCGAAATATTGGTATGAATTTTATTATGAAACTTTTACCTTTTTTGTCGAGGTTACTATTCACGTATACGACACTATTCACGAATACGGTACTATTCACGAAGTATGAGTTTTCTTATAGAATTTCTACCTTTTTGTGTCGGGATTACTATTCACGTATACGGCACTATTCACGTATACGGTACTATTCACGAATACGATACTATTCACAAAAAAAATAAAACTTCCTTTTCTTTGTCCAAGTTGTCTATTATGGTTACTATCTTTGATTGTATCCATGTTTTGATATGCATTCTTGAATTTTGCTCCACAATTGATTATTATAAGGTGTTTTTGAACTTGGATAAACTAAAGTACGAATCCCAAATCTTTGATCTTTTATCTCACTGGATTCGTTTTCTTTAAGATATTTTTCATCATCCTCAGTCCTAAATGATGATATTACTGAATATCTTTGGCCTGTAGTGCAAAGATGAATGATTAACTGTTAAATATCTTTGACCCGTAGTGCAAAGATGAATAGGTGTTGAGATGAACATGACCAACTGGTGATACAAATAAATATCTTTGGCCTGTAGTGCAAAGAAAAATATTTGATTCAAGATGTATATTGATTGATGATGAACTTTTAAATCTTAGAAGATAGTAGAATTCATTCTCTACTTGACTCTTCTAATGGATTGTTGTTTCCGCAGCAGTTGTTGATCTAAAACTTGTTGTCTATTATATTCTATCAGATTTTTTCCCTGTTAAAGACTAATGATAATTTGTTATATATTATCTTAGTCATAATATTCTTTATTGGGCTAGTTGAGCTCACCATTTTCCTTTTTGTTCCATTTTTCTTCTCAGGAGGTGAGAATATAGTAGGAACTAGTCGGGGTATAGAGTGATGGTTCTAGAAAGTTATTTTAGCAGTCCTCACTATTTTTGTAAAATAGTGTATCAATAATTGTAATGAGGACTCCTTTTCAGTTTGAATACTGTCTATTAGACAATATTTGTATTTAAACTCACAGTATATGTGTTGTCGTATTTTGCACGACAATTGTATTAATGAAGTTGTATTTATTTCTGTACCATATATTTGGCGACTTAGAATGGGTGATGTATACCTATTTTGGGGGCGTCACAATGGTAATAAAAGTTAGAACTGGCTTGAAGTTAAACAAGTTTGACACTACCAGGGACCGGCACAGCTGCGCCCTCCCTGCAGTACAAACTGGCAAGAACTTGAAGAGTTAGTTAGTGCAGTGGTGGTTAAATGGAACATTATTGTAATATGTGACATCATTAAAATCATATGACAAGAGTACATTTAAATGGTATAAGGTACCCAGTAACACTATAAAATCATATGTGACATTTTAATATAGAGTTAATTAATTAGTTGTGTATTCCAGAAATTTGGAAATGGATTAAATGTTTAATGAACATTTAATATTGGATAGTGTCATAATGTGGTTATATGAGTACTAATAATATCTATGGGGAATACCCGGTTAGTAATACTTAATTGTACTATTTTATCTACATTAATTATTAAATTATGTGGACCCAATGTACACGGATTATATGATATGGGTACATATTAAATCCCTAACTTTTCATATTGTACTAGCATTAACACATTAAAATTATATTTTGGAAATCAGAGAAACCAAACTAAGCATTATTTAACCAAGTTGCTGAGCACTTAAACCATTGTCCCAAATTCAATTGCCCAAACAGTGTTCTATTTTCCTTTACGTAATTTGCAGAGCAATGAACAGTGGCTATAACTAGGTGATGATTGGCTATGGAAATGGCTGGGAAGTGGTCGTTTAGTGACCCTTGGATATCCATTATTTACTTCTTCTACACCATGGATTCCAACCTTAGTGTAAACCCATTAACCAGTCCACCATTTCTCTATAAGAAGGCAGCTTCTTCTTCATTTCCCGTTACTGTAAAATTGTCTGTCAAATTCCAAGAATTAGAGTCTGAGTTACTTGTTATTTAAGGAGGAGTTTAGCAATTGCAGAAGGTAGAAACTAAGCTAACTAAGCTCCTAAGGAGGTAAATTCTTGTTTTCAATACTTAATTTCAAAGTTGGCAAATCATGGAAATTCTACCAAATTCTTGTAAATTAAATTTGGAATTGTGCTACCAAAGTGTTTGTGAAGTGTTTATACATGTACGGAACCTTTAATAATGGACTTGAGCATGTTTAAACAGAATAAATCGAAGTTGGGTTGATACTCTGCAGAACAGAGCACCTTTCTGGTTCTGGTCCAGGAAGGGCGCAGCTGCGCCCAGTTTGTACTAAGGTGCGCTGCACCGGTCCCCAGAACCAGATTCTGGTTTTTGTTGTACTGCGTTGTTTCTAACCTAGTATTATGACCTATACATGCATGAAAGGAAGTATAGCATGTGGTATAAAGCTTTCTTATGAGGTATGAATTGTCCAAAATGATTTAGTAGGAGTTCTTTAACAAAAACTTATAGTTTCGAAAACAAACTTTGATGGAACTTGTATTCTACAGATTTTGAGCATGATAGCATGCATATATGACTGATTTCTGAACATAAATGAGCATGAGTTGTGATTTATAGTTCCTTTGTTTATGACCAACTTGTTTAGGCTTTGAGTTAAATGACTTTTTCAAAGAAAACTTGACATATTGAGACTAATATCCATGAATACCACATGGAGTATGTTCTGACCTTGTGAGTATGCAAACATGACCTAACTACACATGAAAAGAGATTTAAAGATTTTTTATATGTGTTAGATTGCATTCTTCAAGTTTAAAATGATTTCAAAAGTAAACTTGGATATTTTTCGAACTAAGTGGCATTTGTGTGAGTAGTTAAGATCTTAAGATTTAAGATGGCATGTTTATGTTCTTTTTATCTCTAAACATGATTCATATGTGTTAGTCATAATGAAAGTTAACCAAGCATGAGTTTAAACATGTTTTATAGTGATGAACGATGCTAGCTATGGATAAATAATGTGAACAATTGCGAGCATGTATATTACGGTATATATGACCTTCTCACATGTACATATGGTTAACCTAGTAGGCCTTGTGATTCCATGACCCTATTTGGCCTTAATTCCTTAGAAATCCCAAACTAAGACCATGACATATAAAGGTGAACTTAAGGTGGTCATACATGTATGTAAAGTCCTCTAGCATGTGTGCATGATAATTGTTGATATCTTGATATGTTAAAAATTGGACTAAAACCAGGAGAGCAGAAACTCAACTCTGGTCAGGCCAGGGGACAGCGCAGCTGCGCCGTCCCTAAGCCTAACCAGGGTGCAGCTACGTAACCCTGTAGTGAAGACTGCTTATTCTATTTATGATATGAGATGTTATGCATGCTTGTATTGTTATCTTAATCTGTAATACAGGTCCAGTACAGTAGACAAAGTGTCAATAAGCATGCTAAACGATAGAATCATATATTTGATAAGTGTTTATAAACTTTTAAACGTTAAGTTAAAAGAGGATTACGAACTATGCTATTTGATTTCATAGTGTCTTACAAATTGATTTTGTGATATGTGTATGTAAGGTACGTGATGACATATGTAAGGAATTATAAGACTAAGTTTGACTCTTAGGAATACATTTGAACTTACATATCAAGTATGAGTATTGAATATACGCAACTAATGAATATCCTATACATGTAACTATGTAATAATAGGATTCAAAAAGTGTTGATAAGCTATACTTTGGTAAACTACGCTTGAGGCAAGTATCTAAACCTTATTTCTTTGATGCAAGTTTGCTAACTTACACAACTTTGAATATTGTGCAAGTATCCTATGCATTTACTTTATGAAAAAAATCTATGATTACGCAAGTTTCCTATCTTACACAACTTTGAATTTGTGCAAGTGCTTGAAACCTACTCTTTATTGAGCATTACTTGAGCTTGTACTATTATTGGTTGTACAAGTAAACAATTGAAAGTATGATTCTTATCTTATGACATAATGCTTCATAGTTAGAATAGAGTTGTTTATATTCTTTGAACTTTGATTTCGAGTATTGAACTTATAATTGTTCTTATATACATTTAAAGAGTGGTCTATGCCCTTTGATTCGACTAGACCTAAATCATAATTTGAAAGTGATCCAAATCAATTAATTGGTGCGAAATCTTGTTTTGACTGAGATGAACGACCTTCTTTGAAGGGGAAACTATATTATTGGGAGATCGACGTGTGCACTTAAGTACAATTAAACGATATGCATAACGTATGGTACTTTAGGTTGATCACCTGTTGTACTCATTTTTGTCGAATTATCAGTATATTGCTGTTAATTCTAGTAGAAGTTCATAGTCCTTAGCGACTGCTCAGTATTCGTTACTTTGAAATCTCGAAATGATTAAGCATTGAATCTTATTGATATCTTTCTGTCCTTAGCGACTATTATTGAGAATCGTCGATATTTCTGGTTATCCTTGAACTATCATATATTGATATACTCTTGAGAAATTTAAAACTATATTGATCACCCTTATTGCTATATTACTTGTTGAGCAAACTTGTTGCTCATTCTTGTTTTTCCTAAAAACATTTTATTTAAGGCAGAGCAAGGCGGACCCTCAGGCACTAATAAGGGCAAGGGCAAAGCTACGGAGTAGCTTCTTATTTAATTAGAAGTTTTATGATTATGTTAAGACATATTGTGTTATGTATTAGTTATGTCTAAACTATGTTAAATGTGTTTAAGGTATGTAAGAGATGTTTTAAGTTACGAAACCTTGGGACGTGAATGATTACATTAAATAAATGTAATCTATTTTGTTATTTCCGTTGCATGAGATATTATTTAGTCATTAGATTTGTAGTACGTGACAAACCAAATTCGAGACGTGAGTGGTCTGAATTTGGGGGCGTCACATTAATCATTTATAAATATTTTTAATCCTTTAATAATATTTCAATTACTTAGTAATATTATTAATCATTTAATAATATCTTAATCATTTACAAATATTATTAATCTTTTAATAATATTTTAATCACTTATTAATATTATTAATCATTTAATAATATTTTAATCACTTACTAATATTATTAATCATTTAATAATATTTTAATCATTCACTAATATTATTAATCTTTTAATAATATTTTATTCATTTATAAATAATTTAATTTAATTATTTATCTCTCAATATTAAATTTATTTAACACACATAACATGCCATTCATATAAAATTTTATTAAAAATTACCAAAATACCTTAATAAAGTCTTATTATATCATATAACATAATGATCATTTCATCATTAAAATCACATTTCTAAGTTTTATAACTCAAGATAACTTAATTTTCTCATTTATTCTTAACTCATTCATAGGCATAAAAAATACCAAACCAACTTATTATTTTTTTATATTCAGGGGAATATCAGTATATGATATTTTAGACACAAAATAATTTTCTTGCAATTTTCCAAATTCGTTTACTATTTTTAAATTGGCTAAAATAGTCCAAAATAGAAACATTTATCATAAATTATTCTTTTGTCCAAAATTTTTGAAATTTACATGGTCGACTCCTGTTATTATGCACAATCTCCTATAAAACCTTCACATTTTTCTGAGTCATACAACTCGAGTTCTAATAGTTTACTTTTAAAATCACATTTTCTTGTAAAAGTCATGTCTCTCATTCTAGACATCCAAAAATTCCCATCTTTGGACAGGACCAATTTAACTTAACATTTTATCATACCACAAAAGATCAGGACTTTTAGAGGAACACAAGTGGCCAAAACAGTTCACACCAAAACAAGATAGAAACTTTTTCCATTTTTTCCAGATTTTTGGTCTATAGGGACTGTTTTTCCAAAATTGGCGCTACAGCTTGGTCGTTTAATATTTTTGAGAGGTACCACTTGGGTTTAACAGATAACTCATAGATCTAACACACCACTTTAACGGATTACAAAAATAATTTTTAGATTTTAAATGGTAAAGCCTCAAAATGGATTGATTTTTAGGGTTTTTGAGCAAGAAAACTATTTTGGTTTTCTTCTTATTTTCAAGCTTTTCAACACTTAAAATGGTAGATCTAAACATTAAACATCATAAAAACATGTAGGTCTACTACTTTAGAGTTTAAGATCATAAGTTTATTATTTTATCAAGAACAACCATAAAGAAACACGCAAGCTAACTTAGGTTTTGTGTTTTAGGGTTTTATACCTCAAGGCTTTTCTTCTTCTTCCTTCCAAATTAATGGATTAATATGGGTGGCATGGAAATCCTCTCTTTCTTCCCCCTCCTAGACCCACGGTTGAAGCTCCCTCTCTCTCTTTCTATTTTCATAAGCTTTTTGGAAACTTTAGAAGAGAAGAATGAATTAAACTTTTGTTAGGTAATGAGGGAGGTGCTATTTATAGTCCTCTAAATGTTTATGTAAGACCCCAACTTTTATGAATAAAGTTTAATTTTCTCTAAATATCATTTTGAATATTATGGTATGGATTTGATATTATGTTATAGTTGTGGGTAATATTTACTAATTTTGCAAAGTAAGCAAGTTGTCATAAAATATTCGATTGGTCGGGGAATATTCGTTTTATCAAAGAATATTTGTACGACAGAACAATCATTGGTGGACCCCATAACGGAATTACTGTCAGAGTGAGAAAACGACATAAATAACTTTTATAAAAATAACAACGAAAGTTTTACCGTTTACTGTTGAAATACCCAGTGATAAAAGTATCGTAATAAGCGTGGTTGCATAGTAGCACACGGTATTTGATGCTTACATGAGAAGTCACCCAGATTGCTACATTAATTGTTGCATAGCATCTCATATTATTGATTCAATTATTGTCACAGTATCATCTGCACAATATTTTATATTATTAAATCAATAATTGAGACGACAAAGTTATTCATATTATTATTTGCATTATTGATAATGTCTAAAAAGTTCTGTCGAAGAAAGGGGTTTGGTCACCTAATTGTGCGCCAATAGGGAGAAATTCTTATCGAAAAGTTCCTTTTTTTCTGGAATGATCTGGTTGTTAATATTGCAAGTTATAATATTATTTGAAGAATAATTGTTGTTTAAAAATTGTTTTGTAAAGCCAAGTGAATTGAGATAAAAAGTGGGGTATTTTATGAAGTATTTGTTGTAAGTTTGGCTTATTATATGGACCTCTACTTACTCATTTTTTAAAATCTTCTGGAGAAAGTTATCTCAATTTTGTTATATATATATATATATATATATATAATAAGTTTTATTTTTTATGAAAAATAAAATATATTATATTTTATTATGCATAGTATCTGCATAGTGTTTGCATAGTGAAATCAAAAAAATTCACGTGAATTGTCAAATTTCATCCGTGAACTTGTCCGTCTGTGCTCCCGTGATAAATTCAAATAGTATCCTTTCCATTCTCCTATAAATAGGATGCTTAGTTTAGAATTGAAAATCACACCAAAATTAGAGAATTCTTCTTCTATAATATTGAGCGTATTTCTTTAGAGTTTAAGGAAGCTTTGAGTGTAGAAAATAGTGCAAGTTTTCTTCAAGAATATCACCGCCATACCAGTCAGAAATACTCTTCTTTTAAGGTAAGAGATATTATTTTTGTTCAATATTCGTATGAAATAATATTTTCTTTCATACTCTGTAGTATGTAAATAATATTATTTCGTTTCAGATTCCGAATTCTACACTCATTTTGTTAAGTATTGCTTATATACTTCTTGAAATTAATAGAATATCCTTGAAATTTGCGCTTCATCTAGTATCGTTTCATAATGATATTTTTCTGAACATTCTTGTTAAAGTTTAAATTTTTTATGCTGGAGTACTATTCATGGGTACTATTCACAAAGTACTATTCAGAGAGTACTATTCACTCGGGTACTATTCACCCGGGATACTAATCATGACAAAATTTGATTTCTTTTCTGTCCAAATTATTTTTGATACAATAGTATTCTTGAATTTTACTCTACAAAGCAGTATCATGTTGACAATTTGGACAATTATTGAATTCTGGATAAATTAAATTATAAATCTTTAAAATTTATCCTTGCTCTTATTTAATTGAATTCTTCTATCATTTTCATCATCTTCATGCTTATATTGTGATGAAAGTCATCTTTGGCCCGTAGTGCATAGTTGGATTATTGATTGGTATGATTATGACTAGGGATTATTCGATATAATCATGACCTGTAATATTACAAATGATGTGGTAAAAGTCCTCATTGACCCGTAGTGTATTGATGGATAGTTGCTGGCATGCTCATGACCATTGGTGATACTAACGAATATCCTTGGCCCATAGTGCATAAATAATTCGTGGATGTGATACTAATGAATATCCTTAGCCCGTAGTGCATGGATAATTCAGTGATGTGGATTATTTATTGAGCTAAGTCTCAGCGATAAAATTGATGATAAACTTTTAAATCATAGAAGATAGTAGATATCATGCTCTACTTGACTCTTCTAATGGATTGTTTATTCCGCTACAGTTAAACTTATTGTCTATTGTATTCTATCAGTTTAACACTGTTGAAGGCTAACGATAATTTATTCTGCATTATCTTAGTCATAATATTCTTTACTGGGCTAGTTGAGCTAATCCTTTGCTTTCATTGTTCTCTTCAGGAAATGAGAATATAGCTGGGACTAGTCGGCGAACAGAGTGATGTCCGAGATGGTGGCTATAGTAGTCCTCACTATTTCATAAAATAGTATGATAATATTTGTAATGAGGACTCCATTTGAGTTTGGATATTGTTTACGAGACAATATTCGTGTAAAAAGTCTCAACTTATGTTTGTCGTATTTTACACGACAGTTGTATAATTAAGTTTGTATTTGAATTTTGTACTATGTATTTGGCGACTCAAAATAGGTTGTGTATACATATTTTGGGGGCGTCACAATTTAGATATAGCATATGTATATCTACATAATATCCTAGCAAAAATCTTAGCAAATCTTAGCAATATCTCCTCTTTCGGTTTCCTATCTTCCATATCTCTACAAATCTTGCCAAATCTTAGGCTAGCAAATGTAGGACACCAAGGATATGCTAGTAAAGAAAACTTAATTAGCCCATGTTCCTTTTTCAGTTTCTCATTTCCGCCTAACTTGTGACGCCCCCAAAATAGGTATACACAACTCATTCTAAGTCGCTAAATACATGGTACATAATTTAAATACAAACTTTATTTATACAATATGACAAAATGTAGCTGAGAGTTTTAACACGAATATTATCTCATAGACAATATCCAAACTCAAATGGAGTCCTCATTACAATTATTATCACACTATTTTATAGAATAATGAGGACTGCTATAGCCACCATCTCGGACCATCACTCCATTCTCCGACTAGTCTCAGCTATATTCTCATTTCCTGAAGAGAACAGTGAAAGAAAAGGGTGATCTCAACTAGCCCAGTAAAGAATATTATGACTAAGATAATGCAGAATAAACTATCCTTAGCCTTCAACAGTGTAAAACTGATAGAATACAATAGACAACAAGTTTAACTGCAACGGAACAAGCAATCCATTAGAAGAGTCAAGTAGAGCATGATATCTACTATCTTCTATGATTTAAAAGTTCATCATCAATATTTTATCTCTGTAACACATTTCAATAAATAATCCACATCACCGAATTATCCCTGCACTACGGGCTAAAGATATTCGTTAGTATCACATTCACGAATTATCTACACACTACAGGCCAAGGATATTCGTTATTATCACCAATGGTCATGATCATGCCAACAACTGTCCATCAATACACTACGAGCCAATGAGGACTTTTACCACATTATTTGTAACATTACAGGTCATGATTATACCGATACATAATTATTGGTCATAATTATATCAATTAACAGTCCATCTATGCACTACGGGTCAAAGATGACTTTCATCACAATATAAGCATGAGGATGATGACAATGATATAATAATTCAATTAAGTGAGAGCAAGGATAAATTTTAAATATTTATAATTCAATTTATCCAGAGTTTAAGAATGTCCAAATTGTCAACATGATAACTGCTTTGTGGAGTAAAATTCAAGAATAATATTCATGTATCAAAAATAATTTGGACAGAAAAGAAATCACTTTTTTGTGAATAGTACCTCGGGTGAATAGTACTCGACTGAATAGTACCCCGACATGAAAAGATTCAAATTAAATAAGAATATCCAGAAAAATATTTCAGTGAAACGATACTAGATGAATCGCAAATTTCAAGGATATTCTACTAATTTCAAGGAGTATAGAAGCAATACTTATCAAAATAAGTGTAGAATTAGGAATATGAAACGAAATAATATTACTTACATATTACAGAGTATGGAAGAAAATATTATTTCTTACAAATATTGAACAAAAATAATATCCCTTACCTTAGTAAGAGAGTAATTCTGACTGGTATAGTGGGGATATTTTTGAAAAAAACTTGCACTGTTTTCTACACTCAAAGTATCCTCATGCTCAAAAGAAATACGCTCAATATTATAGAAGAAGAATTCTCTGATTCTGGTGTAATTTTCATTTCTAAACTAAGCATCCTATTTATAGGAGAATGGCAGGGTATTGTTTGAATAATATCACGAGTGAACAGAAGGAAAAATTCACGGGCGTAACTCATCAGTATTCAATTTAAAACCATCAACCAATATGGGAAGAGTATTTGGATAAATGGACTAATGAGGGAGCACCCTCATTCATAAGTCAGTGAATAGTTGCTGCATTAATTGAAAAGTTGGACAATAATCTCATATCCCACCAATCAAAAGATTACCTTCTTTGAAGGTAATTGGCCATACGGAAAAATTATGTAACCTTTAAAAAAACTAAATGAACAAACACCAATTTAAAAGGATAATTGAAAAAAAATCTTTCACTCATCAATTATTATTCTTATCTTTAATCAACATGAACTTATTCATCATTAATATTCTAACTCACAATATTAACAACCAGATCATTCTCAGGAAAAAGAGGGCTTTCCGATAAGGACTTCTCGTAATTGGCACGCAATTAGATGACCAAACCATTTTCCTCGACAGAACTTTCTAGACATTGTCAATAATATAAATAATAATATGAATAATTGTGTCGTCTCAATTATTGATTTAATAATATAAAATATTATGCAGATGATATTATGACAATAATTGAATCAATAATATGAGATACAATGCATCAACTACTGTTGCAATAATTGAATAAAACTGAGTGACTTCTCACGTAAGCATCAATAATCAAAAGTACTGTACAATACCGTGTACTACTATACAACCACGCGTGTGACACCCCCAAAATAGGTATACATCACCCATCTTGAGTCGTCATATACAAAGTACAGAATACAAATACAACTTAATAATACAACTGTAGTGTACAATACTACCAAACATAACCCGTGAGTTTTAATACAAATATTGTCTACTAGAGAGTATAAAAACTCAAAAGGAGTCCTCATTACAATTATTATCACACTATTTCACAGAATAGTGAGGACTACTAATACTATCATCTGGTTCATCACTCCGTTCCCCGACTCGTCCCAGCTATATTCTCATTTCCTGAAGAGAACAGTGAAAGAAAGGGTGAGCTCAACTAGCCCAGTAAGAAATATTATGACTAAGATAATGCAGAATAAATTATCATTAGCCTTCAACAGTGTTAAACTGATAAAATATAACAAACATCAAGTTTAACTGCAGTGGAACAAGCAATCCATTAAAAGAGTCAAGTAGAGAATAAAATCTACTATCTTTTATGATTTAAAAGATTTTTCATCACTGTTATCGCTGAGACTCAGCTTAATAAAATAATCCACATCATCGAATCACCCCTGCACTACGGCCAAGGATATACTTTAGTATCACGACCACAATTATCCATGCACTACGGGCCAAGAATATTTGTTTATTCATTAATGGTCATGATCATGCCAACAACTGTCCATCAATGCACTACGGGCCAATGAGGACTTTTACCACATTATTTGTAACATTACGGTCATGGTTATACCGAATAATCCCTGGTCATAATCATACCAAGTCCATCTATACACTACAGGCCACAGATGACTTTCAACATTTTATAAACATGAGGATGATGACAATGATATAATAATTCAATAAAACTAGTTCAAGAATTAATTTATCCAAGAATTAACAACGTCCAAATTGTCAACATGATACTGCTTTGTCGAGTAAAATTCAAGAATGCTTAGAAGAATATTTTCATGAAAAGATACTGGATGAAACGTAATTATTAAAGATATTCCACTAATTTCATGGAGTATAGAAGTCAAAACTTTACCCAACTGAGTATAATAAAGAATAGAATATCAAAAGAAATCATCAGGCATGCGATAGACCGCACACACAGGTTATTCTCAACAGAATAATAATAATGGAACCAGGTCCGGCGTAGAACGCACAGACATGATATTTTGACAGAATAATAAATAATAGAACCAGGTCATGCGTAAACGTACAGACAAGATATTCCGACAGAATAATAAATAATGGAACCAGGTCCAGTGTAAAACACACAGACAGGATGTTCCAACAGAATAATAACAAGACGGAACCAGTTCCGGTGTAAAACACACAGACAGGATGTTCCAACAGAATAATAATAAAAACGGAACCAGGTCCGGTGCAAAACACATAGACAGGATGTTCCAATAGAATAATAGAAGAATGTCACCAAGTATAGGGTAGACCGCGTATACAGGTTATTCCAACAGAATAATAAGAAATAGAATAACAACAGTTCTCTTCATGAATAAGAAAGAATAACACCCCTTACCGTTTTAAAGAAGAACTGAAATAAGGAAGTAGTTAAGCAGCATAATACTTTTTTTTTCTCTCTCTATAGTTTCTCTCTATAGTTTCTCTCTCTAGAGTTTAGTGAATTCGTAAGAAATAATGAAGGAATGAGCTACTATTTATAGAAAAATAGAATGCATAGTAACTAATCCATGAACGGTCTAGATTGATTACTTTAATCTGACGGTCCATATTTAAAGAAAATTTTTTTAAATAAAATATAATATATTCTATTTATAGAATAACTTTAATAAAGTATTCTGTTTTATATAAAAAGATATTTCTGTTTTATTACGTTAATAATACGAATAAAACAAAACTTCATTATCGCTAAATAATTCATATTATTAACTGACAATAATTGAATCAAACTGAGTGACTTCTCACATAAGCATTAATAATCAATACCGTGTGCTACTATGCAACCACACATATTACTGTACTTTTACTACCGAGTAGTTCAACAGTATCAATGGTAAAACTTCCGCCGTTATTTTTAATAAAATATTTTTGTCGTTTTCTCAATCCGACAATAATTCCGTTGTGGGGTTCATCCATGATTGTGCCGTTGTACGAATATTTTTTGTTAAAACGAATATTCCCCGACCAATCGAATATTATATAACAACTTGCGTATTTTGCAAAATTTATAAATATTATCCACAACTATAACATTATATCAAATTAACTCCATAATATTCAAAAATGATATTTATAGAAAATTCATCTTTATTTATAAAAGTTGGGGTCTTACAACGCGTATTACTGTACTTTTATCACCGGGTATTTCAACAGTTAACGGTAAAAGTTTTGCCGTTATTTTTATAAAAAGTTATTTATGTCGTTTTCTAACTCCAATAGTAATTTCGTTGTGGGGTTCATCAATGATTGTGTCATCGTACGAATATTCCCTGATAAAACGAAAATTTCCCGACCAAACGAATATTTTATGACAACTTGCTTACTTTGCAAATTTATAAATATTACCCACAACTATAACATTATATCAAATCCACACCTTATTATTCAAAATAATATTTAGAGAAAATTAAATCTTTATTCATAAAAAGTTGGGGTCTTACACAACTTCTCCCATTTTTAATCCATTTTTGATTTTTTTTTTATTGCATTATTAGCTTATTTAATCATCTAGAATACCCATTTTATTTGGGCGAGGGTTTTGGGTCATTCCTTTATTTAATTGGCCTCCCATTTAATTTATTTGGGCCACCAAAATTCACATATGCCTAACTCATTTATTTTACATTACCCTAGGTATTTAATTAGGGTTACTAGTCCACTTACTTTGGACTTTAAATAAATATTCAGATTGATTTAATTATAACCTAATTAGACTTTCTTTAATTAGATTTAAAATAATAATAAATTGAGATAATACAATTAATCTCTTAGATTAGTATAAATTTTAAATACTAACATTCTTCCATATTATAACCCTTAAGTTATTTAATTCACATAGCTAATGTATAATTAGGTTATGTAACTTTCTATTTAATTTTTCTTTATATAATAAATAAATATATATATACTTAGTATATTTATTTATTTAATTAGATACATATTTCACACAAGTCATAAAGTATTTAAAAAAATCCTTGATTATACTGAATTCATAAATTAATCAAAAAATTTGGGTTATCACATTCTTCCCCCTTTATAAGGATTCCGTCCCTGGAATCACTATTGTACCAAAAGTATATATAAATTCTTTCTAGGGTTTTGGATTTTCGCAATCCATATTTTCTCAATTCTCTTTCAATTATTAAACCGTATAGGTTTTTCTTAAAAAAAAATTAAATAAAACCTCTATTTCCACTCTAGATTTTAAACTTTAACCTTTAATTTAATCATTCAAGATCTTATAATTTTTTGGGTTGTTACATTCACTCCTTTTTCTAAGAATTTCGTCCTCGAAATTACAGCTTATTAATCCATGCTTCTTCTATTCACCAAAAATAGGCTTTTCATATAACTTTTATCTAATCACCTCTGATTACACTCGTACTAAATGAGTCCATGTTATTTCCTTCTATAAGGATCTCTTCTTTCTTCTCATACTACCCTAACTACTTCTTAGGAGTTTACACATTCTCTAATCATTCAGGATTATTCAATAATTATGAAGTATAATAAATAACTTGAAAAGGTTTTAAAAAAAATTCATCTGCAAACCGTTTTATCTGGACACCAACTTGTGTAAATTTGATACCAATTTGCATTAACTTGACACCAACTTGTGTCAATATGATACCAACTTGTATCATGTAATGTTGACACCAACTTGTGTTGGATACCAGCTTGTATCCATTTGATACCAACTTAACAGAAGATTTCGCATCAAAACAATTTGGTTTGGCATAAGCTCTCAAACAATACTTGAATTTTATAAACATTTGTCTAGCTGAATCAAATAACTTAGACATATACCAATAATTAGAACATCAATCGAAACATTTGTAAGACCCCAACTTTTATGAATAAAGAATAATTTTCTCAAAATATATTTTTGAATATTATAGTATGGATTTGATATAATGTTATAGTTGTGGGTAATATTTATAAATTTTGCAAAGTAAGCAAGTGGTTATATAATATTCGATTGGTTGGGGAATATTCGTTTTAATAGGGAATATTCGTACGACAGCACAATCATTGGTGGACCCCAAAACGGAAGTATTGTCGTAGTTAGAAAATGACAGAATTATCTTTTTATAAAAATAACGGCGAAAGTGTTACCGTTAAAACTGTTGAACTACCCGGTAGTAAAAGTACAGTAATACGCGTGGTTGCATAGTAGCACACGGTATTGATTATTGATGCTTACTCTTTTAATGGTTTGCTTGTTCCGCTGCAGTTAAACTAGATGTTTGTTATATTGTATCAGTTTAACACTGTTGAAGGCTAACGATAATTTATTCTGCATTATCTTAGTCATAATATTTCTTACTGGGCTAGTTGAGCTCACCCTTTTACTTTCATTGTTCTCTTCAGGAAATGAGAACGTAGTAGGGACTAGTCAGGGAACGGAGTGACAGTCCAGATGTCTGCCATAGTAGTCCTCACTATTTTGTGAAATAGTGGAAAAATAAATGTAATAATATTGAATTTAAGTTTGTATATTGTCTAGACGACAATATTTGTATTAAAACTCACAGCTTATGTTTTGTCGTATTTTACACGATTGTTGTATAATTAAGTTGTATTTGAACTTTGTACCATGTATTTGGCAACCCAAGATGGGTGATGTATACCTATTTTGGGGGCGTCACAGTTGGTATCAAAGCTTAGGGATATGATCCCTGGCTAAGATGTGAAAATAGAACTAGGAGGGAAGAGACGGGGACATCCTTCACTAGTATAACCTACCTAAGTTTATTTGGTATTTAATTAGTCGGTCAGAGTAAGGGATAATATGTTGTATGTTAATTAACCCTTGTTTTGTGGTAGTATTTAAAAATGACATCCGAGAATATTGAGAATAGCAATGGAGCACAGGAGACAGTTGAGTCACCACAAATCAATACCCAGGATAATGTGCAACAGGAAGACAATAATCCTCAGGAAAACAACATCGCTGACCAAATGATGAACGATGGGATGTTCAGAGGCTTTATGCAATTCATGCAACAACAGGCGAGAGCGGCTCCTGTCCAAAATGTAGGTGGAAACACTGGAAACTCTCGGATGGTTACCGCTAAACAGTTCAAGGAGCTGGGACCACCGGAGTTTATTGGAGAGCCAAAACCACTTAAGGCGAAAACGTGGATAAAGCAGATCACCAAGATATTTGATGTCTTGGGATGCGCCAAGGAGCAAAAGGTTCCTTTTTTCACCTTTATGTTGCGAGGAGAGGCAGATTACTGGTGGAAATTGGTAAAGCGTACCTAGCCTGCCGCACTCAAAATGTCTTAGGAGAAGTTCCAAGAACTTTTCAACGACAAGTATTTTCTCGAAAGTATTCGTCACATAAAAGAGGTAGAGTTCATCAAGCTGGAGCAGAACAATATGACCGTGTCACAGTACGAAGCTAAGTTTGCCGAGTTGTCCTGGTTTACGTCCCACTTGGTTGATAATGAGGAGAGAATAACGCGGATGTTTCTAAGAGGTTTGAAACCCGAAATACGTCAGTACTTAATTTCTCACAAACTGTATTCGCATTCAGATGTTGTAAATAGGGCTCAGTTATTGGAGCGTGATAACGAGTCAACCCAACCGAGAGAGAACAGCTGACAAGTCGATAATACCAGTGGTAGAGTCATCGAAGAGATTACAACAAGTGTGAAAGGAATCAACATGCCAGAAATGGTAATCACTTCGGTGGTAATCATGGCCATGAAAATAAGAGTGGACATTTTAAGAAGAGGAGATTCAACAATGATGGAAACACGTCAGCACCAGCACCCGTTGTTAAGGAAGGAGAATGACCACTTATCATATGCTTCAAATGCGGAAGGGAGGGACACATCAGTCCAAACTGCGCGATGCACTCCAAAGCGTGTTATAATTGTGGAAGAGAAGGTCACCTAGCCCGATTTTGTCGTGCACCGAAGACAAGTCCAGCTGGGATGGAGGCACCAAAGGTCGTCCCAAAAAAGTCAAAGCCGGTAGTTCAAGGGAGAGCGTTTGTCGTGACCTCCCAGAAAGTAAGGAACCCAAACGAGGTCATCACGGGTAAGCTTATCATAAACTCGAGCGAAGTCTATACCTTATTTGATACCGGTTCTACCCATTCTTTCATTTCTCCTTCTTGCGCTCAACGTTTAAATTTGACTCTGGAGAAGTTAGACTTTGACTTATCTGTTGAAACTCCGTTGGGAGAAACTTTCATTACATCCACTGTGTATAAGTCTTGTTTGATTCAAATCGGTAACCGAACGTTACCTGTCGATCTTATCTCCTTAAAAATACTTGCATTTGACGTAATTCTAGGGATTGATTGGTTAACTACTCATCATGCTAAAATTACTTGTTTTCGTAAGCTTGTTAGCTTTCATATTCCTAACCAACCTATTATGCGAATTCAAGCAACCAAACCATTAAAATCAATCAATGTCATCTCAAGCCATAAAGTTATTCGTTTATTGAAAAATGGATGTCAATAATTTGTATATTCAAATACGTCAGATTTGAAGGATATTTCTATTGTTAATAAATTTCCTGACGTATTCCCTGAAGAACATCCTGGCCTACCCCCAGAGCGTGAAATTAAATTTTGTATCGACCTTGAACCCGGTACAAAACCCATTTCTAAAGCCCCATATCGAATGGCTCCTATTGAACTTCAGGAGTTAAAAATCCAACTACAGAAATTGTTAGACATCGGTTTCATTCGTCCTAGTACGTCTCCTTTGTGAGACCCCGAATTTTATAAAATAAAAGTATTCAGTTTTTCTATTTTGGTAAATGGTTAAATTGATAAAAGGTTAAAGTTAAGGGTGATATGTGAAATTTTTTTCAAAGTAGACAAGTTGTCATAAAATACCTGGTTACTATTCACGAATTACTATTCATGAGTTACTATTCACGAATTACTATTCATGAGTTACTATTCACGAGTTACTATTCACGGGAAATATTCGTACGACGGTATAATCATTGGTGGACCCCACAACGGAATTATTGTCGGATTGATCAAACGACAAAAATATTTTTTTTTAAAATAACGGCGGAAGTTTTACCGTTAACAGTTGAAACACCCGGTGTTAAAAGTACAGTAATACGTGTGGTTGCATAGTAGCACACGGTATTGATTATTGATGCTTATGTGATAAGTCACTCAGTTTTGTTTTATTGGTATTATTAATGTAATAAAACAGAAAAACTTTTTATATAAAACAGAATACTTTTATAAAGTTATTCTATAAATAGAATATATTATATTCTATTATGCATAGTATTTTGCATAGTAAAATCTTTTTATATAAAACAGAATACTTTTATAAAGTTATCTATTTTATTAGACAATAATTAGAATATATTATATTTTATTATGCATAGTGTCTGTATAGTATTTGCATAGTAGAATCTTTTGTAAAGTTATTCGTTTTATTAGATTATAAATAGAATATATTATATTTTATTTAAAAGATTTTGCTTTAAATATGGACCGTCAGATTAAAGTAAATCAATCTTGACCATTCATGAGTTAGTTACTATGTATCTTACGAATTCACTGAAACTCTAGAAAGAGAAACTATAGAGAGAAAGAAGAAAAGTGTTCTGCTACTTCACTACTTCTATATCCAGTACTCTTCTATCAAAGGTAAGGGATATTATTTATTGTACTCGTAAGGGGTATTATTTCTTTTGTATTCATAAAGAGAACTTCTGTTGTTTCATTCTTTATTATTTTGCTGGAATAACCAGTATACGCAGACTACCCTATACTTGATGACATTCTTCTATTATTCTATCTTTATTATTATTCTATTGGAATATCCTGTCTATGCATTTTACGCCGGACCTGGTTTCGTCTTTATAATTATTCTGTTGGAATATCATGTCTGTGCGTTTTACGCCGGACCTGGTTTCGTCTTTATTATTATTCTGTTGGAATATCCTGTCTGTGCGTTTTACGCCGGACCTGGTTCCGTCTGTATTATTCTGTTGGAACATCTTGTCGATGCGAATTTTGCCTGACCTGGTTTCGTTACTTATTATTCTGTTGGAATAACCTGTCTGTGCGGTCTATCGCATGCCTGGTGATTTTCTTTGTTATTCCATTCTTTATTATACTCAGTTGGTTAAAGTTTTGAATTCTATACTCCATGAAATTAGTGAAATATCCTTGATATTTGCGCTTCATCCAGTATCTTTTCATGAAAATATTCTTCTGAGCATTCTTGAATTTTACTCAACAATAATTTGGACGTTATGGGTTCCTGGATAAATTAATTTTTGAACTTGTTTTATTGAATTCATATATCATCGTCATCATCCTCATGTTTATATTATGTTAAAAGTCATCTTTGGCCGTAGTGCATAGATGGACTTGGTATGATTATGACCAGGGATTATTCGGTATAATCATGAACGTAATGTTACAAATGATCGATGTGAAAAAAGTCCTCATTAGCCCGTAGTGCATTGATGGGCAGTTTTTGGTATGATTATGGCTATGGATTCTCTTCGGCCAAGGGTGCAAAGATGAATTGTTTTATGGCATGATCAGGACCGTTGATGAAAACACGATTATCTTTGACCCGTAGTGCATGGATAATTCGTGGTCGTGATATTAAAGAATATCCTTGGCCTGTAGTGCAGGGATGATTCTATGACGTGGATTAATTATTGAGCTAAGTCTCAGCGATGAAATATTAATTCATGGATGTGATACTAACGAATATCCTTGGCCGTAGTGCATGGATAATTCGATGATGTAGATTATTTATTAAGTTGAGTCTCGGCGATAAAATATTGGTTATACACTTTTAATTTGTAGAAGATAGTAGATATCATGCTCTACTTGACTCTTCTAAAATACAGTTGTATGTCTTTGGCTTGTAATGCAGAGATGAATTGTTAATGAATATCTTTGGCCGTAGTTGAAAGATGAATTTATTAGTATGATTATCAGCAGGAATTGTGATTTGGTATAACCATGATTTTTGATATTTCAAGTGAACATAGGTGATGAAAATTATCTTCGTCCTGGGTGCGAAGAGGAATTTAGAGTCACAATTATGATTATGAGTTGTTCATATGATTGTGGACAAGAATTGTTGATTGATGTTGCAGGGATAAAACATTATTGGTGGACTTTTAACATAGAGAAGATAATAGACCTGATGGTCTATTTAACTCTTCTAATGGATTGCTCGTTCCGCTGCAACTATGGTTGAAAAGTTTTATTATCTGTCATATGTTCTAAATCTCTGATTTATTACTAATGAAAGCTATTGATAATTTAATTATCTTTAGTCATGATATTCTTTACTGAGCTAGTTGTGCTCACCCTTCTGCTTCACAATTTCTTTCAGGTAATAAGAGTGTTGCCGTAAGAGTGTTTCCAGGTCGAGCGGGGATAACAGTGGACTAGAACAGTGGTCTCTAGCTGTGGTGGTTCTCCCTAAACAGTATAGAAAAATGTGTTGTACTCTATACAACATTTAGTAGTTATATTTGGTGAATCAAATAGGGTGAGGTGAACCCAACTTTGGAAGGGTGTTTTGCCACTATCATACAAGATGTCTAATGACATACAACCTCGTGTTATCATAAGACATGGTTGTGCACGTCCACTTGCTGAGCATATCTACGGGCACTACCTATATGATCTTGGAGTTTATTTGGAATATAATATTTATTTGGAAACAGTGGAGATAGTTGTATGTTAAGAGAAGACTCACCATTGGAAAGAAGATGATAGTAATCTTCTCGTTTTTCTTTGGGGTCTATTGGGTCAACCAAGGATAATTCTGTGGCCATATGATATCAATTATAACCTAGACGCATGGCCCCCCATGTACGAAGGTTTCCTTGAGTACTTCCCAAAGATTTTAATTTCTAAAATAGTTTTTGACTATACTTCTATGTAAAGTACCATTGTAAGGTTGTGGTCGAGGCACCATGAGAGTTACATACATTTGTAATAAAACTCATAGTTAACTGTGGTCATATTCTATACGACAGCTCAACTGTGACACCCCCAAAATAGGTATACGTCACCCATCTTGGGTCGCAAAATACATGGTACAAAATTCAATTTTAACTTAAATATACAACATGAGCTGTGAGTTTTAATACAAACATTGCCTTCTAGATAGTATAAAAACTCAAATAAAGTCCTCATTACATTTATTATCACACTATTTAACAGAATAGTGATGACTACTAATGCTATCATCTGGACGGTCACTCCGTTCCCCGACTCGTCCCAGCTATATTCTCATTTTCTGAAGAGAACAGAGAAAGAAAGGGTGAGCACAACTAACCCAGTAAAGAATATCATGACTAAAGATAATTACATTATCAATAGTTTTCATTAATAATAACTCAGAGATTTAGAATATATGGTAGATGGTAAAACTTTTCAACCATAGTTGCAGCGGAACGAGCAATCCATTAAAAGAGTCAAATAGACCATCTGTAGATCCCGAATTTTATGAAATAAAAGTATTCAATTTTTCTTATAATTACAATTCAGTAAATGGTTAATTTGATAAAAAGTTAAAGTTATGGGTGAAATGTGAAAATTTTTCAAAATAAACAAGTGGTTATAAAATAATCATTATTGTCGGAGAATATTCGTTGGCTGTGGAATATTCTTTCTGTCGGGGAATATTCGTACGACGGCGCAGCTATTTGTGGGCCCCATAACGAAAAACGGTCGGACAAAGATAACGACAAAAATAAGTTATTTATAAATAACGACGTAGTTATTACCATTAATATTGTTGGAATACCTGGTGGTTAAAACACAGTAATACGCGTTATTGCACAGTAGCACACGGTATTGCACCAATTATTAATTTTTACGTAAGAAGACATTACTCAATAATTGTTACAGTAATTACTGTTCAGTATTTTATTTTATTGATTCAATAATTGCTACGTTAATATTTTATATTACTGTTGTTTCAATAATTGTCACTACACAGTAATTTCCATTATCGGAGCAATAATTCATATTATCTGAATAATATTATTAGATAATATTATTGGCAATGTCTAGAAAATTCTGTCTAATTGCGCGCCAGTAAGGAGAGATCCTTATCGGAAAGCCCCCTCTTTCCTGGGAACTGCCTGGTTGTCAGTAATGTGATTCTGTAATATTATTTATGAATAATTAATTATTGATTTATATGATGAGGAAAATATTGATTTTATGTGAATATAGATGGAGAAAAATTTTAATGTGACAATTGTTGAAAATTAATATTTTATTTTTTCTGATAAAATAATTCATTTAAATATATTATTTTAATAATATATTAATGGTGATATTTTTATAATGAATGTGGGATATATGAATAAATGAGGAGGAAGAGTATTTTTGTTTGATTAAATGTTTAACACATGTTTTGTGTGTTGGTGGACACAATTCTTGACCGAAAATTTATTATAGACTGTAAAATCGCCCGTTTACGGAATTCGGTCAATTTTTATTTGGAATTTGGAAAAACTTTCTTCTGCAAAGTTGTAGACAATTGAATTTCCTATAAAAAATTGCGAGATTCGAATTTTCTGATAAAAGGACTATTTATTATGAATTATTGAAGTTCCGAAGTTTCGAAATAATTGATTTTTGGAAGTTTTATTTATTTTTATTAACAAAAACGTTTTTTACACTTTGGTGGGCCCCACTTGCACATGTTGATGGCGGAATCCAGATTTTCAAAGGTGGGCTAAGGAAAATTTATAATTATATTATTATTTTATTAAATTTTCTGCTTTGGTGTTCTAAGCAATTTCCTATAAATAGGTTGCTTAGGTTAGAATTGAAAATCACACCAGAAACTGAAGTTTTCTCTCTATTTCTCTCTCTATATTATCGAGTGTATTCTTGTGAGTATTTTGATATCTTGAGTGTTGCTATACGGTGCAAGTTCGTTCAGCGTTATTCCAGTCAGGAGTACTGCTCTTTTGAGGTAAGGGATTGTAAGGGATAGTAAGGGATATTAGGGGATGTTATATTCTTCATAATGATGTTATTCTTTCAATATCATTATACTGAAATATTGGTATGGATTTTATTGTAGAATTTCTATCTTTTTGAGTCGGGGTTACTATTCACGTATACGGCACTATTCACGTATACGGCACTATTCACGTATACGGCACTATTCATGTATATGACACTATTTACGTATATGACATTATTTACGTATACGGTACTATGTACGAATACGGAATACTATTCACGAGTTACTATTCACGAGTTACTATTCACGAGTTACTATTCACGAGTTACTATTCACGGGTACTATTCACGACAAAAATTAGTTTCTTTTTCTGACCAAATTATCGTTGATTTATGATTGTTGCTCTCGAAAATAAATGCAGTTGTTGATCATATTATTTTTATTATCATATATAACATTTTTATAACCCTGATGTTGAATTTCTCTTTCACTTGAGTGTAAAGATGGGTAAATTACTGGTATGATCGTGACTGAGGAATGTCTTTGGCCTGTAGTGCAAAGATGAATTGTTAACTGGTATGATCATGACCATTGAATTTATAATTGAATATCTTTAGCTTAAGTGTAAAGATGAATTGATTAACATGGTTATAATTATTGGTTATATAAATTCTGAAATGATTATATATTTCTTTGAGATAATAATATATTTGGCTTGTAGTGCAAATATGAGCTGTTGAGGAATATCTTTGGCCTGTAGTGCAAAGATGAGTTGTTGATGAATATTTTTGACCCGTAGTGCAAAGATGAATTTATTAGTATGATTATGAACAGGAACTGTGATTTGGTATAACCATGATCTTTGATGTTTCAGGTAAAGACAAGTGATGAAAATTATCTTTGTCCTGGAAGAGAAGAGGAATTTAGAACCATAAATATGATTATGAGTTATTCACATGAATGTGGATGAGAACTGTTTATTTATGTTACAGGGATAAAACATTGCTGGTGGATTTTTAACATGGAGAAGATAATAGACTTTATGGTCTATTTGACTCTTCTAATAGATTGCTCGTTCCGCTGCAACTATGGTTGAAAATTTTTATCATCTACCATATGTTTTAAATCTCTGATTTAATTCTGTTGAAGGCTATTGATAATTTATTTATCTTTAGTCATGATATTCTTTACTGGGCTAGTTGTGCTCACCCTTCTGTTTCACAATTTCTTTCAGGTAATAAGAGTGTAGCTGGGTCGAGTGGGGGTAACAGGGGAATAGAACGGTGGTCATCATTTAGTAGTTATATTTGGTGAATCATCTAGGGTGAAGCGAACCCAACATTGGAAGGGTGTTTTGCCACTATCATACAAGATGTCTAACGACACACAACCTCGTGTCATCATAAGACATGGTTGTGCACATCCACTTGTCGAGTATATCTACGAGCACTACCTATATAATCTTGGTGTTTGTTTGAAGTATAATTCTCAATTAGAGACAGTGGAGATAATGATAAGTCAAGAGAAGACTC
This sequence comes from Panax notoginseng, assembly GCA_016801055.1. Classification (NCBI taxonomy): domain Eukaryota; kingdom Viridiplantae; phylum Streptophyta; class Magnoliopsida; order Apiales; family Araliaceae; genus Panax; species Panax notoginseng. The sequence goes on from CM029023.1 coordinate 87,323,199, forward strand.
ACCATTGGGAAGAATATGATAGTAAACTTCTCGTTTTTCTTTGGGGTCTATTGGGTCAACCAAGGATAATTATGTGGGCATATGATATCTATCATAACCTAGAAGCATGGCCTCCCATGTACGAGGGTTTTCTTGAGCACTTCCCAAAGATTTTAATTTCTAAAATAGTTTTTGACTGTACCTTTATGTAAGGTGCCATTGTGACGTACTATCCAAGGTTGGGACATGAGTCACAGTTGGTATATATTTGTATCAAAACTCACAACATATGTGTTGTTGTATTTTGCACTACAATTGTAGTAATAAAGTTATAGTTGTTTTCTGTACCATGTTTTTGGCGACTCAGAATAGGTTTGGTGGAATGGACCTATTTTGGGGGCGTTACACCATCAGGTCTATTTATCTTCTCCATGTTAAAAGTCCACCAATAATGTTTTATCCTTGTAAATGAACCACCTCATCGAATCATCCCTGAACTATGGGCCAAGGATATTCATTAAATCATAAATGGTCATGACTATACCGAATAATCCATGATCACAATCATGCCCAGTCCACCTTTGCACGTAAGCCAAAGATATACCATTCAATAATCAACAGTCTATCTTCGCACGTAAGCTAAAGATAACTTTTATCACCATATACGCATGAGGATGATGACAATGATATAAACATTAATCAACTAAAAATAAGGATAATCATTAAAGACTTTAAATTTATCCAAATATTATCAATCACATAATAAATTCATAATCTAATATTGTTAATATCATAACAATGTTTTAATTACTTCTTAAACTTATAAATAATTTATTTCAATTGTTTACACTTTACCAATTAATGCATTTAATCATTCAAGAATGCTATACTCATAAGATTTCATCACCAATGATCAAATTCCTCATCAACAATATGCATATACCTTATATAGGATTTTCAAGCCATAAAATCCTATTTTCCAACTTTGTTACTTCAAATAACATATTTAACTCATATATTCGTAACTAAACCATTTTCATGAAAAATACTAAATCAGTCCCAAAAATATTTCTTTTCTGGGATTTAGCATAATATAGTCCCATAAATGAAATATATTTTTCTCGAAATTTTTAAAATTCATTTACTATTTTTCAAAAATCAATTTCCAATTAATTCCTTAAGAAATTAGTTACCTCAAGTTTAACTCAAAAATTTCCCAAATCTTGGCAGGACCTTACACATGTTAATGTGAGCCTCCAGTTTAAATTTCATGGTCATCGGAGTTGTAAAACTCCGATTATAGCGTTTTTCGTTGGAAAAACCTAAATATTGAAATAGTCATAACTTGCTCATTTTAAGTCAGAATGAGTTCATTTTAGGATAGGAGGTTCTTTATACCATATACTTTCATGTCCCAAAAGGCCTGAATTTTTCTCACAAATTAATTGGCCAAAACAGCCCCTTCAAATTTTGGACAGCAACTTTTTGGTAATTTCTAGCTTTTACATCCTTTACTAAAATCAGTCCACACAAAAATCTACAACATCTTTTCCAGTGATTCCACTTGGATCAGTTAGGTAACTCATAGATCTAACTCTAGGACTTGACCACACTTAAAAATTCAAAACATAATAGGAGATATGGTCAATTGAATTTCATGTTCCGTTTTTCCCAAAATCTGATTTTCAACCCTTTGTGATTTCTAAGACACTTTCATGTTTTCATATAATAACCAACATAACTCATCATAACCCTTACTAATACTTCATATACCCATGATTTTCATCATTCCAATACTTTTGTTATGATTTTCATCATAATCCACGTAAACAGATCATTTCCACAATTTAATAAGGAATGAAATACAAAGTATCATTCACCATGCATGTGGCAATCCACATAGGCAGGTTATTCCAACAGAATAATAAAGAATGGAATAACAGAAGGATTCATCATGCATGCGATAGAGACCGCACAGACAGGTTATTCCCAACAGAATAATAATGTTGAATAATAAATATGGAACCAGGTCATGTGAAATTCACACCGACAGGATATTCCGATAGAATAATAAAGAACGGAATAATAAAAGAATTTCACCAAGTATGCGATACTTTGCATAAACATGTTATTCCAACATAATAATAAAGAATGGAATAACAGAAGAAGATCACCAAGTATTGGGTAAACCACATATACAGGTCATTCCACCAAGTATAGGTTAAACCGCGCATACAGGTTATTCCAACAGAATAATAAAAAATGGAATAACATAAGGATTTCACCAAGTATAGGGTATGCCGCGTATACAGGTTATGTATAGGGTATGCCACTTTTACAGGTTATTCCAACAGAATAATAAAGAATGGAATAACAGAAGTTCTCTTCATGAATAAGAAAGAATAACACCCCTTACCTTTGAAAGAAACTGGATATAGGAGTAGTGAGGGAGCAGACTTCTCTTCTTCTATAAATTTTCTCTCTATAGCTTCTCTCTATAATTTCTCTCTATAATAATGGCTCTAAAGCTTTAGTGAATTTGTGAGAAATGAAGGAAGAATGAGCTTCTATTTATAGGAAAACATAGTTTTGATAGTTGCACATTTTGGGGCTCGAAATATTACAGTACAATACCTCCAACTTTTCTTTCATTTTTAATTCAATCATCCAAGTATTATCAAACTTGCACCAACTCCCCTAATAGTAAATCATGTGAATCAATAGTAAAATCATGTGACTCAATAGTAAATCATGTGACAAAAATAATTACGATATAGTACCTCCATCTATACCTTCATTTTTAACTTAGTCATGCAAGTATTATTAATCTTGCACCAACTCCCCTAATAGGTACAAGAATGTGAATCAATAATACACACATGTGAATAAATAGTTATAATCATGTGAATTAATAGCAATCAATTGCTCATTTATCCGGTTAAATACCCGATTGGTCAATATAACCTCCAGACATCAATTATTATCGAAATAAATGTCGATTTTCACTAACACAAACAATTCCAACATAATGAAACTATTTTTATCAAAAATATAAATTTTGAAATTTCGAAGTTTGACTTTTTCCGAAAAAATCAACTGTTGACTTTTTGACCAAATAGTGAATTCTGGAAAATTTTGTGTTTATAGACTATTTTTACTAATTTCGACGTTCCGGACTCAAATATCACGTCCGCGTCTCCAAATTAAACTCCGAACAACATTCATCATTAGTATTATAACTTATGAATAGTAACTCGTGAATAGTACTCTGACACGAAAAGTGTCCCAAATACCCGAGAGAACAATATTAGAGTGAATAGTAACCGAGTATTTTATTACAACTTGTCTACTTTAAAAAAATTTCAAATATGACCCTTAACTTTAAACTTTTATTAATTTACCCATTTACTAAAATAGAAAAATTAAATACTTTTATTTCATAAAATTTGGGGTCTTACATCAACAGTTGTATAAATGAAGTTGTATTTAAATTTTGTACCATGTATTTGACGACTCAAAATGGGTGATGTATACCTAATTTTGGGGGCGTCACAGTTGGTATCAGAGCTTAGGGATATGGTCGCTGGCGGAGATAAGAGTCTAGAACTAGGAGGGGAGAGACGAGTTATATACTTCGCTAGTGTGTGACTTACCTAAGCTGAAATTGTTTACTTGATAAGTTGACAAATTATGATATGTCAATTAACCTTTGAAGCTATATTCTAGAATGATATCTGAAATACAGGAGATGAGAAATGAGAAAATTATGATAGCAAGGAAATTACCGGTAAGGTACAATCTGAAAAGAAAGCAAGGTATTCTCATCTCTTCGAATATCAGGTACGTACGTAAATTTCGAGGGTGAAATTTCATAAGGAGGGGTGATTGTGAGACCCCAAATTTTATAAAATAAAAGTATTCAATTTTTCTATTTTAGTAAATGGTTAAATTGATAAAAGGTTAAAGTTAAGGGTGATATGTGAATTTTTTTTTCAAAGTAGACAAGTTGTCATAAAATACATAGTTACTATTCACGAGTTACTAATCATGAGTTACTATTCACGAGTTACTATTCACGAAAAATATTCGTACGACGGTACAATCATTGGTGGACCTCAAAACGGAATTATTGTCAGATTGAGAAAACGACAAAAATATTTTTTTATAAAAATAACGGCGGAAGTTTTACCGTTAACTATTGAAACACCCGTGTTAAAAGTACAGTAATACGTGTGGTTACATAGTAGCACACGGTATTGATTATTGATGCTTATGTGATAAGTCACTCAGTTTTGTTTTATTGGTATTATTAATGTAATAAAACAGAAAAACTTTTTATATAAAACAGAATACTTTTATAAAGTTATTCTATAAATAGAATATATTATATTCTATTATGCATAGTGTTTTGCATAGTAAAATCTTTTTATATAAAACAGAATACTTTTATAAAGTTATCTGTTTTATTAGACAATAATTAGAATATATTATATTTTATTATGCATAGTGTTTGCATAGTGCCTGCATAGTGTTTGCATAGTAGAATCTTTTATAAAGTTATTCGTTTTATTAGATTATAAATAGAATATATTATATTTTATTTAAAAAAATTTGCTTTAAATATGGACCGTCAGATTAAAGTAAATCAATCTGGACTGTTCATGAGTTAGTTACTATGCAGTTCATTTTTCTATAAATAGAAGTTCATTCCTTCATAATTTCTTACGAATTCACTAAAACTCTAGAGAGAGAAACTATAGAGAGAAAGAAGAAAAGTGTTCTGCTACTTCACTACTTCTATATCCAGTACTCTTCTTTCTAAGGTAGGGGATATTATTTGTTGTACTCGTAAGGGGTATTATTTCTTTTGTATTTATGAAGAGAATTTCTGTTATTCCATTCTTTATTATTCTGCTAGAATAACCAATATACGCGGACTACCCTATACATTCTTCTATTATTCTGTCTTTATTATTATTCTGTTGGAATATCATGTCTGTACGTTTTACGCCGGACCTGGTTCCGTCATTATTACTATTCTATTGGAATATCCTGTCTGTGCGTTTTACACCGGACCTGGTTCCGTCTTTATTATTATTCTGTTGGAATATCCTATCTGTGCGTTTTACGCCAGACCTGGTTCTGTCTGTATTATTCTATTGGAACATCCTGTCGGTGCGAATTTCGCCTGACCTGGTTCCGTTACTTATTATTCTGTTGAAATAACCTGTCTGTGCAGTTTATCGCATACCTAGTGATTTCCTTTGTTATTCCATTCTTTATTATACTCAGTTGGTTAATGTTTTGACTTCTATACTCCATGAAATTAGTGAAATATCCTTGATATTTGCGCTTCATCCAGTATCTTTTCATGGAAATATTCTTCTGAGCATTCTTGAATTTTACTCTACAAAGAAGTATCATGTTGACAATTTGGACGTTATGGGTTCCTGGATAAATTAATTCTTGAACTTGTTTTATTGAATTCATATATCATTGTCATCATCCTCATGTTTATATTATGTTGAAAGTCATCTTTGGCCGTAGTACATAGATGGACTTGGTATGATTATAACCAGGGATTATTCGGTATAATCATGACCGTAATGTTACAAATGATCGATGTAAAAAAGTCCTCATTGGCCCGTAGTGCATTGATGGATAGTTTTTGGTATGATTATGGCTATGGATTCTCTTCGGCCAAGGGTGCAAAGATGAATTGTTTTATGGCATTATCAGGACCGTTGATGAAAACACGATTATCTTTGGCCCATAGTGCATGGATAATTTGTGGTCGTGATATTAAAGAATATCCTTGGCCTGTAGTGCAGGGATGATTCGATGACGTGGATTAATTATTGAGCTAAGTCTCAGCGATGAAATATTAATTCATGGATGTGATACTAACGAATATCCTTGGCCATAGTGCTTGGATAATTCGATGATGTGGATTTTTTATTAAGCTGATTCTTAGCGATAAAATATTGGTTATAAACTTTTAATTTGTAGAAGATAGTAGATATCATGCTCTACTTGACTCTTCTAAAATACAGTTGTATGTCTTTGGCTTGTACTGCAGATATAAATTGTTAATGAATATCTTTGGCCGTAGTTCAAAGATGAATTTATTAGTATGATTATCAGCAGGAATTGTGCTTTGGTATAACCATGATTTTTGATGTTTCAGGTGAAGATAGGTGATGAAAATTATCTCCGTCCTGGGTGCGAAGAGGAATTTAGAATAACAATTATGATTATGAGTTGTTCATATGATTGTGGACAGGAATTGTTGATTGATGTTACAGGGATAAAACATTATTGGTGGACTTTTAACATAGAGAAAATAGTAGACCTGATCGTTCCGCTGCAACTATGGTTGAAAAGTTTTATTATCTGTCATATGTTCTAAATCTCTGATTTATTATTAATGAAAGCTATTGATAATTTAATTATCTTTAGTCATGATATTCTTTACTGGGCTAGTTGTGCTCACCCTTGTGCTTCACAATTTCTTTCAGGTAATAAGAGTGTTGCCATAAGAGTGTTGCCAGGTCGAGCGGGGATAACAGTGGAATAGAACAGTGGTCTCTAGCTGTGGAGGTTCTCCCTAAACATTATAGAAAAATGTGTTGTATTTTATACAACATTTAGTAGCTATATTTGGTGAATCAAATAGGGTGAGGTGAACCCAACTTTGGAAGGGTGTTTTGCCACTATCATACAAGATGTCTAATGACATACAACCTCGTGTTATCATAAGACATGGTTGTGCACATCCACTTGCTGAGTATATCTACGGGCACTACCTATATGATCTTGGAGTTTATTTGGAATATAATATTCACTTGGAAACAGTGGAGATAGTTATATGTCAAGAGAAGACTCACCATTGGAAAGAAGATGATAGTAATCTTCTCGTTTTTCTTTGGGGTCTATTGGGTCAACCAAGGATAATTATGTGGCCATATGATATCTATTATAACCTAGACGCATGGCCCCCCATGTACGAAGGTTTCCTTGAGCGCATCCCAAAGATTTTAATTTCTAAAACAGTTTTTGACTATACTTTTATGTAAAGTATCATTGTAAGGTTGTGGTCGAGGCACCGTGAGAGTTACATATATTTATATTAAAATTCATAATTAACTGTGGTCGTATTCTATATGACGGCTCAGCAGTTGTATAAATGAAGTTGTATTTGAATTTTTTACTATGTATCTGACGACTTAGAATGGGTGATGTATACCTAATTTTGGGGCGTCACATCCTAGGGGTGCTCTTGTTCTATTCGTGAAGAAGAAATATGGAAGTATGCGACTTTGTATTGATTATCGGGAGTTGAATCATGTCACCATCAAAAATAGGTACCCGTTACCTCGCATTTATGACTTATTTGACCAGTTGTAAGGCACCAAATTCTTTTTAAAGATCGATCTTTGTTATGGATATCATCAGCTGAAGGTTAAAACTGAGGATATTCCAAAGACTGCCTTCAGAACTCGATAAGGGCATTATGAATTCTTAGTCATGTCTTTTGGATTGACTAATGCTCCTACTGCCTTCATGGATATGATGAACCGAGTATTTAAGGAATTTTTGGATCACTTTGTAGTCGTCTTTATTGATGACATCCTCACATACTCCAAAACTCTTGAAGACCATGACCAACACTTGAGGCTGATACTCCAAAAGCTTCGTGAAAATAAGCTTTATGCCAAGTTGAAGAAATGCGAGTTCTGGCTTGAGGAAGTAGCATTCCTTGGGCACGTAGTATCAAGCCATTGAATATATGTTGACCCGATAAAGATTGAAGCTATTCAAAGCTGGGAGCAACCTAAATCAGTGACCGAAGTGCGTAGCTTTCTCGGCTTAGCTGGTTATTATCGGAGATTCGTAGAAGGGTTTTCTCGAATCGCTACTCCATTAACTCAGCTGACTCGAAAAGATACAAAATTCAGTTGGAGCGTGGAATGTGAGAAGAGTTTTTAAGAATTTAAGAGGAGACTCATTTCAGCACCTGTTCTGACAATACCATCTGGCTCGGAGGTATTTGTCATCTACAATGATGCTTCGGGAAAAGGGTTAGGATGTGTTCTCATGTAACATGGGAAAGTCATAGCCTATACCTCAAGGCAACTCAAAGAATATGAGAGGAATTATCCTACTCATGATCTAGAGTTGGCAACTGTTGTTTTTGCGCATAAGATTTGGAGGCATTACCTGTATGGAGAGAAGGTGGAGATCTATACGGATCATAAAAGCCTCAAATATTTCTTCACTCAAAAGGAACTCAACATTCGGCAACGACGATGGCTAAAGCTGTTGAAAGATTATGATCATACCATTCAATACCATCCTGGAAAAGCAAACGTAGTAGCTGACGCATTGAGTAGAAGAACATATGCGAGTACAAGTGCGATATTGTCAACGCAAATGCCCATTTGTATGACTTGCAAAGGATAGAGATAGAGTTAAAGACTCCAGGGACCCATGTGATGATGGAGAATATACGAGTAGAACCTACTTTAATCGATAAAGTTAAAGTTACTCAAGCTACAGACCTGGAGCTGATGCGTATGAGGAAGAAAGTGCAAGAAAGTGCTATCCCAGAAGTAAGAATGGATGAAGAAGGAATACTTCGAGTCAACTTCAGACTTTGTGTTCCTAACGACCCTGATTTAAAGTATAAAATCATGATGGAGGCACACAACACACCGTTTGCAATCCATCCTAGAAGTACCAAAATGTATCATGATCTTCGACATACATTTTGGTGGAGAAATATGATGAGAGAGATCGCGGAGTTATCTCAAGGTGTCTAACTTGTCAACGAGTCAAGGCAGAGCATCAAGTACCAAAAGGTCCATTTCAACCACTTGAAATTCCAGAATGGAAGTGGGAGCACATTACCATGGATTTTGTTATCGGTCTTCCCAAGGTTTCTCAAGGCATAGATGCGATTTGGGTCATTGTTGATAGATTGACCAAGTCGGCTCATTTCTTACCTATACGAGAAACTTATACACTTGAACGTCTTGCTCGTATGTACATAAACAAGATTATAAGACTGCATGGTATGCCAGTATCCATAGTTTCTGATCGAGACCCAAGATTCACTTCAAGATTTTGGGTTAGTTTACAAAAAGTTATGGGCACAGATTTATGATTTAGTTCGGCTTATCATCCTCAAAGGGATGGGCAGTCAGAGAGGACTATTTAAACTCTTGAAGATCTATTAAGAGTATGTGTCCTTGACTTTAAGGGAAGTTGGAAAAAGTTCTTACCATTGGTGGAGTTTTTCTACAACAACAGTTATCAAACAAGTATTGGCATGGCTCCATTTGAGGCGTTGTATGGAAGAAAGTGTCGTTCTCCAGTATGCTAGGATAAGGTGGGTGAAGCAACGTTATTGGGACCGGAGTTGGTATGTATGACTACGAAAAAGATTCAAACGATCCGACAACATATAAAAATCTCACAAGATCGACAAAAGAGTTATGCTGATCTTCATCGAAAGGACGTGGAATTCAATATTGGAGATCATGTGTTGTTACGTGTTGCTCCATGGAAAGGAGTTACGAGATTTGGAAAGAGAGGAAAGCTCAATCCTCGATTCATTAGCCCATTTTTAATCCTCGATCGAGTAGAAACTGTGGCCTATAGACTCGCCTTACCGCCAAGTATGTCTCGTGTTCATAACGCTTTTCACATATCTATGTTAGGAAAATATGTGAAAGATTCGAACCACATTATTGAATTAGAACCGGACGAGATAGCGGAAGATTTAACGTATGAAGAAGTACCTGTTAAAATCTTGGATAAGAAGGATCATATTCTACGCTCCAAGGTTATACCTCAAGTCAAAGGTTTGTGGAGAAACCACAATGTTGAGGAAATGACCTGGGAGTTAGAATCTGAAATGAAGTCAAGGTATCCTCACCTCTTCGACATACCAGGTACGCACCCTAATTTCGAGGACGAAATTTCATAAGAATGGGAGGTTGTAAGACCCCAACTTTTATGAATAAAGAATAATTTTCTCAAAATATATTTTTAAATATTATGGTATGGATTTGATATAATGTTATTGTTGTGGGTAATATTTATAAATTTTACAAAGTAAGCAAGTGGTTATATAATATTCAATTGGTCGGAGAATATTCGTTTTAACAGGAAATATTCGTACGACGGCACAATAATTGGTAGACCCCACAATGGAAGTATTATCTTAGTTAGAAAATGACATAATTATCTTTTTATAAAAATAACGGCAAAAGTGTTACCGTTAAAACTGTTGAACTACCCGGTAGTAAATGTACAGTAATACGCGTGGTTGCATAGTAGCACACGGTATTGATTATTGATGCTTACGTGAGAAGTCACTTAATTATACTCAATTATTGCTACAGTAATTGCTGCATCATATCTCTCATATTATTGATTCAATTATGGTCACAGTATCATCTGCATAATATTTTATATTATTAAATCAATAATTGAGACGACAAAGTTATTCATATTATTATTTACAATATTGACAATGTCTAAAAAGTTCTGTCAAGGAGAGGTTTGGTCATCTAATTGCGCGCCAATAAGAAGAAATCCTTATCGAAAAGCCCCCTCTTTCCTGGGAATGATCTGGTTGTTAAATATTGTGAGTTATAATATAAATAATGAATAAGTTCGGGTTGATTAAAGATGAAATTGATATTTTCAGTGTGTTGGAATTATTTGTGTTAGTGAAAATCGACAGTTATTTCAATAATAATTGATGTCTGGAAGTTACACTGACCAGTCGGGTAATTAATCGAATAAATGAGCAATTAATTGCTATTAATTCACATGATTATAATTATTTGTTCACATGTGTGTACTATTGATTCACATTCTTGTACTATTAGGGGAGTTGGTGCAAGATTAATAATACTTGCATGACTAAGTTAAAAATAGAGGTATAGATAGAGGTACTATATTGTAATTCGTATTTTCACATGATTATAACTATTGATTCACATGATTGAACTATTGATTCACATTATTTACTATTAGGGGAGTTGGTGCAGTTTGATAAAACTTGCAAGACTAAATTGAAAATGAAGAAAAAGAGGAAGGTATTATACTATAATTTTTTGAGCCCCAAAACGTGCAATTATCGAAACTATATTTTCCTATAAATAGAAGCTCATTCTTCCTTCATTTCTCACCAATTCACTAAAGCTATAGAGTAATTATTATAGAGAAAAATTATAGAGAGAAAGAATAAGAGAAGTCTGCTACCTCCCTATTCCAATATTCAATCTTCTTCTAAGGTAAGGGAAATTATTTCTTTCTTATTCATGAAGAGAACTTCTGTTATTCCATTCTTAATTATTCTATTGGAATAACTTGTATACGCGGGCTACCTTATATTTGGTAAAATTCTTTTGTTATTCCATTCTTTATCATTATGTTGGAATAACATGTCTATGCGAAGTACCGCATACATGGTGAAATTTTTCTGTTATTCCATTCTTTATTATTCTACTGGAACATCCTGTCTGTGTGTTTACGCATGACCTGGTTCCATTATTTATCATTCTGTTGGAACATCATGTCTGTGCTTTACGCATGACATGGTTCCATTATTTATTATTCTGTTGAAATATCATGTCTGTGCGTTTACGCATGACCTAGTTCCGTTATTTATTATTCTATTGGAATAACCTGTTTGTGCGGTCTATCGCATGCCTGGTGATTTCTTTTGTCATTCCATTCTTTATTATACTCAGTTGGTAAAAGTTTTGACTTCTATACTCCATAAAATTAGTGGAATATCCTTGATATTTGCGATTCATCCAGTATCTTTTTATGGAAATACTCTTCTGAGCATTCTTGAATTTTACTCCTCAAAGAAGTATCATGTTGACAATTTGGACGTTATTAGTTCTTGGATAAATTAATTCTTGAACTTGTTTTATTGAATTCTTATATCATTGTCATCATCCTCATGTTTATATTATGTTGAAAGTCATCTGTGGCCTGTAGTGCATAGATGGACTTGGTATGATTATGACCAGGGATTGTTCGGTATAATCATGACCGTAATGTTACAAATGATGTGGTAAAAGTCCTCATTGGCATGTAGTACATTGATGGACAGTTGTTGGCATGATCATGACTATTGATGAATACACGAATATCCTTGGCCCGTAATGCATGGATAATTTGTGATTTTGATACTAATGAATATCATTGGCCGTAGTGCAGGGATGATGTGGATTATTTATTAAGCTAAGTCTCAGTGATAAAAGTGATGAAAAACTTTTTAAATCATAAAAGATAGTAGATTTTATTCTCTACTTGACTCTTTTAATGGTTTGCTTGTTCCGCTACAGTTAAACTTGATGTTTGTTATATTATATCAGTTTAACACTGTTGAAGGCTAACGATAATTTATTCTGCATTATCTTAGTCATAATATTTCTTACTGGGCTAGTTGAGCTCACCCTTTTACTTTCATTGTTCTCTTCAGGAAATGAGAACGTAGCATGGACTAGTCGGGGAACGGAGTGACAGTCCAGATGTCTGCCATAGTAGTCCTCACTATTTTGTAAAATATTGGGAAAATAAATGTAATAATATTGAATTTGAGTTTGTATATTGTTTAGACGACAATATTTGTATTAAAACTCACAGCTTATGTTTTGTCGTATTTTACACGACTGTTGTATAATTAAGTTGTATTTGAACTTTGTACTATGTATTTGGCGACCCAAGATGGGTGATGTATACCTATTTTGGGGGCGTCACAACATTTGTCTAACCACTAATGATATAAGGATCAGGTTCAATGATGCATTAATGATATATAAAATACATTTTGATATTTTTCAAATCATTTGTCTAGTCGAAATAATTAGCGTAGACATATAAATAATAGAACTTTTAAAACTCATTGGTTCAATAATATGACCCAATGTTTTTCAAAAAATACTTTTATTAGCACGATGTCAATAAATTTTGAAATCTAGCCTAGCTAGAAGATTTGGAATACACAAGCTTCCTTCATTAACTCCAATTTTTCTCCAATAGTTATTTACTTCATAATTCTATCTATTTCTATCATCATTAAAACTTACTACACTAAAAATCCTCAATTTTTCATCCATAAATTTTCTATACGCCATTATAGTTCATCAAATATACCACACGTTATGAGTTAAGGAACTTTCCACAATAATATGAGTTTAGGAACTAATCCTAGCAATACGTAGTTCAAGAACAAATCAGGAACTGTCCATACGCTTAGGGGTTCAAAAACATACAATACGATTATGAGTCACAAACTTACCATAGGTATGAGATTTAAGAACTCACACCTAACCTTATATTCTCTACCTATCTGTTAGACACATGAGAAAAGAATCACCTTCTCAACATGCATATAGCGAATAGCGCGATACCAGGTTTCAATGATTATCAATATAGGAATCCCCTGCCCATACAAGGAATTGGTCAACTCGGCCACTAATCAGTATAGGAAGCTAAGCAGTTATTACACCAAGGACAAATCCATGCCCATACAAAGAATTGTTCAACTCAACTACTATAGCAATATAAGAAGCTAAGTGGTTCTCAAACCAAGTACAAATTTCCCACCCATACAAGGAATCATACAACTTAGCTGCTAACATGAGTCCTCAATTGAAATCCCACATAATCCTAATCTTATCTTGCTCTGTACTCAATACGAATTTTTTTTAATCCTTATCTTTAGGATTTATTACTCTTTCCTGAGTTTACACTGTACAACTTTCGTACAACAATTCTTCTATAAAGTTTTCAATCAATCGATTGATCCTCTGTCCTCCTATGACCTCATCAGATCACGTTGTAACCTTTTCTTATAATTGTGTTATATTACGATTCGTTTCTATCTTAGGATCATTTTATTTTACGATCTTCTTATTTTTTTTCCACTTTAATCATATATTATGATTTTATTTAAGCTTTTAATCTTTATTATTGGAGCCAAGTAACTCCAGATTCTTATCTTTATAGCTCTTCAAGATTTTTCTTTCAATCATCTTTATCTTCTTCTTTACTTAATAATGCATTTTCCAAATTCATCCATATGTAAGACCCCAACTTTTATAAATAAAGATGAATTTTCTATAAATATCATTTTTAAATATTATGGAGTTAATTTGATATAATGTTATAGTTATAGGTAATATTTATAAATTTTGCAAAGTACGCAAGTTGTTATATAATATTCGATTGGTCGGGAAATATTCGTTTTAACAGGGAATATTCATACAACGGCACAATCATTGGTGGACCCCATAACGGAATTATTGTCGGATTGAGAAAACGATAAAAATATTTTATTAAAAATAACGGCGGAAGTTTTACCATTGATATTGTTGAACTACTCTGTAGTAAAAGTACAGTAATACGTGTGGATGCATAGTAGCACACGGTATTGATTATTAATGCTTATGTGAGAAGTCACTCAGTTTGATTCAATTATTGTCAGTTAATAATATAAATTATTTAGCGATAATGAAGTTTAGTTTTATTCGTATTATTAACGTAATAAAACAGAAACATCTTTTTATATAAAATAGAATATTTTATTAAAGTTATTCTATAAATAGAATATATTATATTTTATTTAAAAGATTTTTCTTTAAATATGGACCGTCAGATTAAAGTAATCAATCTGGACCGTTCATGGATTAGTTACTATGCATTCCATTTTTCTATAAATAGCAGCTCATTCCTTCATTATTTCTTACGAATTCACTGAACTCTAGAGAGAGAAACTATAGAGAGAGAGAAGAAAAGTATTCTGCTACTTAACTACTTCCTTATTTCAGTTCTTCTTTAAAACGGTAAGGGGTGTTATTCTTTCTTATTCATGAAGAGAACTGTTGTTATTCTATTTCTTATTATTCTGTTGGAATAACCTGTATACGCAGTCTACCCTATACTTGGTGACATTCTTCTATTATTCTGTTAGAACATCTTGTCTGTGTGTTTTACACCGGACCTGTGACACCCCCAAATCCAGGTTCTCTAACCTCAGATTCGGTGCTCACGATCTATCATCATCATAAGTATTCTATAACTATTATGAAATAATAAACATACATTGTTCAATATAATAAAGTCTCATAACACGGTCCCAAGGTCTCCATAACCTTAACTTTAAATACACCATTTATCATACAAATAGTTTACTTAAGAAATTCCATCAGATAATAACTAAATTGACATTCATTCTAAATTACTCCTGGATCTTGCCCTTGCCCTTTTCCTTCGTGTTGGATCCTTCAGGCTTAACTGAAATAGATGTCATGATATAGCAAGAGTAAGCAACTAATTTGCTTCGCAAGTTTATATACAAGAGAGATATATCATGACTTAGAAAGAAATAGTGCGTTCAATGTTCAACAATAGCATAAGATTGTGAAGGAACATGAATTAATAATCAACAATTGAATATTCTATAATTGAATAACATGAACTGAGTGGTTTTGAATAACCATGAACATTTGCCAAGGTGCTCAGTGATTTAAACTGGACCTCTTAATAAGTTTTGGTATTCAAGGGGATCAGCCTTTCATACCTCGTGATTTATGCATAAACACTTAATAATCCGGCATTGATATCATGCCTTAATCAAATTCGTCCTTTTCTCAGTCAAGAGTTCTTACTATATCAATTTAATAAGAACAGTTATTTAAAACACATTTGATTTAACAAATTTAGACATGCTTGATCTAGCTGATACAATTAGCATAGATCTATTTCATAAACAGTTCATAAATGAAGAACTTTAATTTAATTCACAGTTCAATAGCAGTAGGACGGAATTCAATTGCACAAAGTGCGAATTTCAATAATCAATATAGACGTGAATAATCATCAATAATTATTCACTAACATGCTTTGAAAATAATAACTCGAGCTTGAGTTAGGAAACTTGCCTCGATCGTAGGTTACGGCTACGAAATTAAATTTCTATCCACTATGCAGTTAAATTATCTTCCTTTGAGAGACCTATAAATTAATCTTTCAATTAGTCAAAGCATAACATTAGATTATGTAATCACATAGATATTATACATTACATTTAGTTCTTATAAACATTATCATGTCTAGATAGTGTTACTATTAATTAACGACTACCTTTAATTCACATAATATTATTAACTTAGATAATATTTAATTCACCTTCTAGTATTATTGGTTTACTAATAATACTTTCAATACCTTACTAATATTATTATTATCTTAGTAATATTTCAATACCTTACTAATATTCTTAATCCTCTTAATAATATTTTAATCATGCATTAATATTATTACCATAATAATATCTTACTTATGCTTTAACATCATTAATAAATTAATAATACTTTCAATCATTTACTAATATTTTATTCACCTACTAATATTATTAATCATTTAATAATATTTTATTCCTTTACTAATGTTATTATATTTAATAACATTTTATTTAATCTCGAATATTATTATTTAATAATATTTTAATCATTTAATAATAATACTTTAATCTAATATTATTAATCTTTTAATAATATTTTAATCTAGGATTAATATCTTAATCTAATATTATTAATTATTTAATAATATTTTAATAAAATTTTAATCTTAATATTTTTATTTAATTAACAACATCATATTATAATATTATTAATATTATAATAATATTCTAATGATTTACTAAATTAATAAATAATTTATTCTAATTGTTCATCCTTTATTAACCCCTTATTTAATATCCACAAAAGGTCATAAATAATATTTATTATTATAAATTACCAACATGCCCTAAGATAGTCATGATATAATATATTATGAGCATTCAAGCATAAAAATCACATTTTTCTCATTAAAGACATCATTTAACTATTTATTTCTTTTTATTCATAATTTAACTATTTTTAGGAAAAATAGCAAACTAATTCCAAAAATTCTCAACTTCTGGATTTCGACAGAATATAAACCCACAATGATCTCCTAATTTTTCTGGAATTTTAGAAAATGATTTACTATTTTTAAAAAGTCTAAAACACTCGAATCTTGCCCCATTTTTCATAAATTGAGTTTTGTTCAGAAAACTCTGAAATTTTCAGGGTATGCTCTCGTAACATATATGAAGCTACTGTAAAAATTTCGGAATTTTCCAGTGTATACACAGTGAGACATTCGAAGGTTAATATTTTGGAGTCCTTTACAGAAATAGTCATTACGCACAATATATAACTCGAAACGTGTCCGTTCTTTTTCCTGCATGTACATAACTTCTCAAGGTACCTCTGTGATTTTTCCCAGATTTTTAAAAGACAAGCAACTAACCGAAACAGCCTCATGAAAAACAGATCAGTAGCTAATTTAGGGTTTCCAAAGCCTCAACATGCAAAACGGACTGTTTTGAGAAAAATAGTTTCAAAAGTTTCAAAATTTGCTAGATTTGTGTTCTACCACTTGGGTTTACTACATAACTCATGTATCTAGTACCCCCCCCCCCTTCGACGAATCATAATTCCAAGTTGTAAAACTTGAGTTACTCAAGATTTAGTGGAAGAAAAACAAGAGTTTTCACCCTTGGAGAACATATGCTCATTTTCTTCCTCTAAGTCTTTGATCTAACACTCAAGTTACTTAGTTCCATACATGATGATATGTAGAACTAGTGTATCTTGAGTATTTGTACATAACTCCATCAAAACTCAAGCTAGCAAAACAAAGTAAAAGAAGAAGATGAAGGTAAGTTATACCTTGACTTAGTTGCTACCTTTCTTGATTTTTCAAAGTAAGTAATATACTTAGGAGGCATGAACAACTAGCACTCTTATCTCTTCTCTCTATAACCAAAACCCTCTCTCTCTTTTCTCTCTATGAAGTTGGCTAGCTTTGGAGCAAAAGATAGAAGAAGAAGATGGAGAGAAAATGAGATGTTGGAAGAATGAAATGTGATTACAAAATGAAATGGGCAATTCACTAATAATCCTCCCATAACTATTTTGTTGTCCATTGGGTAAAAATTTTGTATTATTATTTCCATTAGGCTAGACATGATTAAATGTGCATAATGGAGTGGCAACCAATGGGAGCTTGACAACATTGTCCTTGTGTTTAATAATTTCTACTAATGGACAAGTTAGCTTAATTATTCCACTTAGGATCCTCTAACCCATAATATCCTCCATTTAGCTTTTATTTTAAATGTCCAATTTTGATTAATCAAGTGTCTAGAATACCGCTAATCAAGTGGGCTAAGTATTGGATTGTGTTTTATTTCTTTTGGGCTTCTCTTTTAATTGTTTTGGGCTATATACTAAACATAGTCTAGTAATTTTAATAATGTTACCCAATTTAATTATTTAGGGCTTCCATTTCCAATCATATGAAGTTTAATTACTTATACATGTGACTTTATCTCATAACCTAATTAGATTTACAAGAATTAGGTTTAAAATTATTAGTCACTTGAAATACTATGTTTACCCACTTAAGTTAGTATACATATTAAATACTAACTTTTCCGTATTACCATAACCCTTAGGTTATTTAATAGTCTTACCTAATGTATAATTAGGTTACAAAGCTTTCATTTTTAATAAAATCTATAAATGTATGTATCCATAAGTATAGTATATATGTTAATTGCCACATGCACCACTTCACATATGTGGTCACATATTAAATCCTTATATAACACAAAGTTTTAAAAAAAATTGATAATGTACATACATATATGGTGACTTAAAGTTCACGGTTATTACATCCTCCCCCCCTTATAAGAATTCCGTCCCTAGAATTTCATATAAGGTTACTCAAAAAGGTGTGGATAATTTTCTCTTATCTTTTCTTCGAGTTCCCACGTGGCTTCTTCAGCATTGTGGTTCCTCCAAAGAACTTTTACAGAATGTATAACCTTATTTCGCAATTTCTGTTCCTTTCTATCTAAAATTTTGACCGAAATTTCCTCGTACGACAAATCCCTTTCAACCTGAATTGGCTCGTACGATGTCACGTGCTTGTAATCAGGCTTATATGGTCGTAGCACTGACACATGAAACACATTATAAATATGTTCCAGTTCAGGAGGTAGAGCTACCTCTTACGCCACTTCGCCTATCTTCTTCAAGATCTCGAAAGGTCCAATAAATCTCGGACTTAGTTTACCTTTATTTCCAAACCTTATCTTCCCTTTCCAGGGAGATACTTTCAAAAATGCATAGCTTCCCACCTCAAAATCTCTCTTCTGGCGATGTAAGTCTGCATACTTCTTCTGGCGATCTTGAGCTGCTACCAGTCGGGCTCTAATCACCTTGATGGTCTCTACGGTCTGCTGCACCAGTTCTGGTCCCAACAGTCGACGTTCACCTACTTCATCCCAGCATAAGGGCGTTCTACATTTCTTTCAATACAGTACTTCGTACGGCGGCATCTCGATACTAGCGTGATAGCTATTGTTGTATGCGAACTCTACTAATGGAAGATGATCCTCCCAGCTACCCTTGAAGTCCATCACACAAGCTCTGAGCATGTCTTCAAGTGTTTGAATCGTTCTCTCGCATTGCCCATCGGTCTGCGGATGATACGTGGTGCTCATCCGTAGCTGCGTCCCCATTCTTTCTTGAAGACACTTCTAGAAGTTTGACGTGAAACGCGGATCCCTATCCGACACAATAGATACTGGTACGCCATGTCTCGAGATAATTTCCTTGATATATACTTTGGCTAACTGGTCCAGACTATACCTGATCTTGATTGGCAAAAAGTGAGCCGACTTCGTAAGACGATCTACGATCACCCATATGGCGTCGTGTCCCTTTTGCGTTGCTGGAAGTCCCACCATAAATTCCATCGTGATGTGCTCCCACTTCCACTCTGGAATCTCTAAAGGTTGTAGTAATCCACTCAGTCGTTGATGCTCTGCCTTGACTCTCTGACAAGTTAGACATCTGCTGACGCATTCTGCAACCTCTCTCTTCATGTTTGGCCACCAAAAGTGTTGACGTAAGTCTTGATTCATCTTTGTGCTTCCTGGGTGTATCGAGTACCTCGTACTATGCGCTTCTTGCAGAATCTCTTCTCTTAGTTCTGGTACTAACGGTACCCAAATTCGTCCTTCAAATCTCAGCAGTCCGGTGCCATCAATCTTGTATTTCAATTCATCCCCTTCAGCTAACCGCTTCTTGATGTTGTCGCAATCCTCGTCCTTCTCTTGAGCCCCTTTAATCTTATCTAGTAAAGTTGGGCTCGTTGCCACTATAAATAATTTCTCGTTGGTCTCTATCGGATACTTAACCTCTAAGTTAAGTCGTTCGAAATCTTTCACCAATTCCTCTTGAATGGTCAACTTCAGTAATTTCTCTCTGTCTTTTCTGCTCAGGGCATCTGCCACTACATTTGCTTTGCCTTGATGGTACAGAATCTCACAATCATAATCCTTGATCAATTATAGCCATTGGCGCTGCCTCATATTTAGCTCTTTCTGTGTGAAGATATACTTCAGACTCTTGTGATTCGTATATATCTCACACTTCTCACCATACAAATAGTGCCTCCAAATCTTCAAGGCAAAAACTACTGCTGCTAATTCCAGGTCATGAGTCGGATAACCCTTCTCATAGTCCTTCAGCTGACGTGAAGCGTACGCAATGACCTTGCCATGCTGCATCAGTACACAGCCAAGACCCTTGTGTGACGCATCACTATACACTACAAATCCTCACGTGTTGTCTGGTAAAGCCAACACAGGTGCTTGACTGAGCCTCTTCTTCAATTCCATGAAACTCTGTTCACATTTTTTCGTCCAAACGAACTTCACTGTCTTTCTAGTAAGGTTGGTCAACGGCGATGCTATCTTTGAAAAATCTTGGATGAATCTTCGATAGTATCCTGCTAATCCCAAGAAACTCCTAATTTCTGTCGGTGTCTTTGGTTGTTCCCAGTTGATAACCGCTTCTACTTTTGCTGGATCTACCGAAACACCATCCTTGTCGATAACGTGACCCAAAAACTGCACTCTCCGTAACCAAAATTCACACTTGGAGAACTTTGCATACAACTTCTCCCTCCTTAACGTCTCCAACACTTTCCTTAGATGTTCAACGTGATCTTCCTCTATCTCTGAATATACCAGGATGGCATCTATGAACACGACAACAAACTTATCCAAATACTGTTTAAACACTCTGTTCATCAAGTCCATGAATGCTGCTAGTGCATTCGTCAATCCAAAAGACATTACCAGAAACTCAAAGTGTTCATACCGAGTTCTGAATGCCGTCTTTGGAACATCCTCCTGTCTCACCTTCAGTTGGTGATAACCAGTCCTCAAGTCGATTTTTGAAAAGTATTTCGCCCCCTTCAACTGATCAAACAAATCGTCGATCCTGGGCAACGGGTACTTGTTCTTAATGGTGACCTTATTCAACTCCCGGTAGTTGATACAAAGCCTTAATGACCCATCCTTCTTCTTTATGAATAAGACTGGTGCTCCCCACGGTGATACGCTTGTTCGAATGTATCCTTTATCTAACAACTCTTGTAGTTGAACCATCAATTCCTTCATTTCTACCGGAGCCATACGATACGGCGCTTTGGATATCGGTGATGTCCCTGGTGCCAAATCGATAACAAACTCAATCTCTCTATCTGGTGGCAATCCTGGAATCTCATCTGGGAAAACGTCAACGAATTCTCTTACAATAGGTATCTGACCTAGTTCACCCTCGACTCGGTGGGTATCCACAACGTGAGCTAAATAACCTATACAACCCTTCCTAAGTAACTTACTTGCTTACATCATCGTCAGACAACAAGATTGTCTCGGTGATTTACTGCCATGAAATACCACCTTTGACTTATTCGGAGTCTTTAGGTGAACGCACTTTTTCTTACAGTCAATGACCGCTCCATGACTTGATAACCAATCCATCCCGAGGATTACATCAAACTCTCTAAGATGAATCGGTATCAAATCCACGTTAAGCTTAAACCTTCTTACATTAGCACAACAGTTCCTATAGATGCAGTCTACAGGGATAATTTCTTTGTTTGCTACTTCTACATTCATTGGGCGTTCTAATAGTTCATGAGGTAAACTTAATCTTTGAGCAAATTCATCAGATACGAAAGAACATGACGCTCCCGAATCGAATAACACATAGGCATTTATATCATTGATCGGAATTATACCTGACACCACCTCCCTGGATGCCACGACATCTTTCACTGTCATATTGAATGTTCGTGCTGTAGGCTTGTTTGGCTGGGCTGGTCCTCCACTGGTTGTCTTAGTGTTATTGCCCCTGTTGCCATTTCCGCCATCCGTGCTTTTCTTCTTCGGGAAATCCTTGATTCGATGTCCCACGTCACCACAGTTAAAGCAACCTCCCTTCTTCACCTTAGGACAATTGGGTGAGGTATGCCCTTCTTGTCCACATGTATAACATACCATTTTTCCTTTCAAGCACTCCCCCGAGTGACCCTTTCCACAGTTCCCACACATCGACTTCTTTTGTTGTACACTTCCGTGCTGCATCTCCAGATTACTACCCCCACTGCTCCATTTCCGCTTCTTGTTGTTGCTACCGCCACTGCTAACATTCCGATTCCCACCTTCTGCTTTCTTCTTGTTCTTCTCCCGATTGTATTTTGAGACAGCTTCGCTTCATCCTTCCGCTATAAGAGCTTTCTCCAACAGAGTTGAGAATGATGTGATTTGTAAAACCGCTACCTTACTATAAATCCACAGCTTTAGTCCATTTTCAAACCTTCTCGCTTTCCTCACCTCTGTGTCCACCTGATGTGGAGCGAATCTGGCCAATTCATTGAACTTCGCAGCATACTCTGATACTGACATATTCTCCTGTTTCAGTTCCAAAAACTTGATCTCCATTCTTACTTGAGTACTCTCAGGGAAGTAGTTCTCAAAGAACAACTTCTTGAATGCTTCCCAAGTCACGATTCCAGTTCCGGCTTTGTTCTGGTTGGCCTCCCACCAATAGTTAGCCTCATCCTTCATTAAGTAGGTAGCAAAAATTGTCTTCTGCTCTTTTGCTACTCTAGCAATAACGAAGGCCTTCTCGATCTCCTTTACCCACGTCTGGGCCTCTATCGGGTCTATTGTTCCTCTAAACTCTGGCGGTCCTACTGCCTTGAAATCCTTAAAGTTGACTAGTTGGTTGCCCGCCTGATTTCCTGCAGGTTGAGCTTGATTCCTCATGGCTTCAGCCATCATGTTGATAAAATCTTGCATTGGGTTTTGTTGAGCTCCCGTTGCATTATTAACTGACTCTTCAATCTCTTGGTTCCTCAGTCCACGTCTGGGCGGCATTATCTAGTGAAACAAAATTCTAACACGTTACTCAGGTTTATTATCATATGATTACTTAGCATGTAACACGCTATTTTATTTAAACAATCAGATGATCATTATGTGAGAGTTTTAAATTACCAAGATTTGGAAGTCTTTCTCCCTGATTAGTGGGTTAAGTTTGTTTTTAAAGAACATTTTCCCAAATCAATCTACTGGATTCACATAACATTAAATAGACAATTTACTATTTAAAATTTTCCAACACATATCATAATAATACTACATTTATATTCATACACCAATCTTCAGTAACTTACATGAATAATATAGGTATATTTTATAAATGCTACTATCCCATTTTAAACACAAAAGATGGGATTAACTCATAATGATACCTCCCTACAACACAAATAGGGATAATACCTAACTACTTACTACCTCACACCTGCTGAAGTTTACATCATCATAAAACCTTATTACACAAAAAGAAAGGTACTAATACATCTATCTACAACTGGGTCATCACATCATCACCACTAGTGGCCCTGCCGAGTCACCTGCACAGGCTCCTAGGGAAGCAACTGCTCAAGAACTCTACGTCGAACGGATCGACTAGACTCTCCTATCTCAGAGTGGACCCTCCTAGCCCCACTGCGTTGGCCCTCATACGCTGCGTCTAATGCCAGTCCTAAAGTCTCTACCCTGACCTTCATGGAATCCAGTGCAATCTCTAATAGGTCCACCCGCTTGGCCGACTCATGAAATGCCTCCTCCACCCGTATCTTATCGGCAATCTCCACGTTAACCTCACTTCGCATCGCCAAATGCTCTACGCTCAGTGTTGCGAACTTTGCCTTCTCATGCTCTAGCTGGACTCGCATCTCTGCTAACTCCATCAGTGCCTGATGAGCAGCATCCTTATACTGCTGATCTATGTGCTGATGGTTCATATTCTCCGCCTCCAACTACAAAATCCTTTGCTCCTGAGCATGGTTTTTCTCTAACAGGTTACTGATCATCACATCCTTCGAGGTGTCCGACACCTCCTCTGGAACGACCTCCTCCTGGTTTATAGAATGGCTCCCCTGACTATCACCTGGCATCCTATAAAACAAGGATACAACATCAGTACTACAATAAAATATATTTATTGATGAAATGAAACAATATTTTATTAAGTACAACACATACTCGATGAATTTTCATAATCCATCTCCTAACATACTCTATAAGATTTTTCTACTAAGGTTATAACCTAGGTTTCGTATTCCTAATGTTTATAACCTACAGCTTTGATACCAACCTGTGACACCCCCAAATCCAAGTTCTCTAACCTCAGATTCGGTGCTCACGATCTATCATCATCATAAGTATTCTATAACTATTACGAAATAATAAACATACATTGTTCATTATAATAAAGTCTCATAACACGGTCCCAAGGTCTCCATAACCTTAACTTTAAATATACCATTTATCATACAAATAGTTTACTTAAAAAATTCCATCAGATAATAACTAAATTGACATTCATTCTAAATTACTCCTGGATCTTGCCCTTGCTCTTGTCCTTCGTGTTGGATCCTTCAGGCTTAACTGAAATAGATGTCATGATATAGCAAGAGTAAGCAACTAATTTGCTTCGCAAGTTTATATACAAGAGAGATATATCATGACTTAGAAGAAAATATTGCGTTCAATGTTCAACAATAGCATAAGATTGTGAAGGAACATGAATTAATAATCAACAATTGAATATTCTATAATTGAATAACATGAACTGAGTGGTTTTGAATAACCATGAACATTTGCCAAGGTGCTCAGTGATTTAAACTGGACCTCTTAATAAGTTTTGGTATTCAAGGGGATCAGCCTTTCATACCTCGTGATTTATGCATAAACACTTAATAATCCGGCATTGATATCATGCCTTAATCAAATTCGTCCTTTTCTCAGTCAAGAGTTCTTACTATATCAATTTAATAAGAACAGTTATTTAAAACACGTTTGATTTAACAAATTTAGACAAGCTTGATCTAGCTGATACAATTAGCATAGATCTATTTCATAAACAGTTCATAAATGAAGAACTTTAATTTAATTCACAGTTCAATAGCAGTAGGACGGAATTCAATTGCACAAAGTGCGAATTTCAATAATCAATATAGACGTGAATAATCATCAATAATTATTCACTAACATGCTTTGAAAATAATAACTCGAGCTTGAGTTAGGAAACTTGTCTCGATCGTAGGTTACAGCTACGAAATTAAATTTCTATCCACTATGCAGTTAAATTATCTTCCTTTGAGAGACCTATAAATTAATCTTTCAATTAGTCAAAGCATAACATTAGATTATGTAATCACATAGATATTATACATTACATTTAGTTCTTATAAACATTATCATGTTTAGATAGTGTTACTATTAATTAACGACTACCTTTAATTCACATAATATTATTAACTTAGATAATATTTAATTCACCTTCTAGTATTATTGGTTTACTAATAATACTTTCAATACCTTACTAATATTATTATTATCTTAGTAATATTTCAATACCTTAATAATATTGTTAATCCTCTTAATAATATTTTAATCATGCATTAATATTATTACCATAATAATATCTTACTTATGCTTTAACATCATTAATAAATTAATAATACTTTCAATCATTTACTAATATTTTATTCACATACTAATATTATTAATCATTTAATAATATTTTATTCCTTTACTAATATTATTATATTTAATAACATTTTATTTAATCTCGAATATTATTATTTAATAATATTTTAATCATTTAATAATAATACTTTAATCTAATATTATTAATCTTTTAATAATATTTTAATCTAGGATTAATATCTTAATCTAATATTATTAATTATTTAATAATATTTTAATGAAATTTTAATCTTAATATTTTTATTTACTTAACAACATCTTATTATAATATTATTAATATTATAATAGTATTCCAATGATTTACTAAATTAATAAATAATTTATTCTAATTGTTCATCCTTTATTAACCCCTTATTTAATATCCACAAAAGGTCATAAATAATATTTATTATTATAAATCACCAACATGCCCTAAGATAGTCATGATATAATATATTATGAGCATTCAAGCATAAAAATCATATTTTTCTCATTAAAGACATCATTTAACTATTTATTTCTTTTTATTCATAATTGAACCATTTTTAGGAAAAATAGCAAACTGATCTCCTAATTTTGACAGAATATAAATCCACAATGATCTCCTAATTTTTCTAGAATTTTAGAAAATGATTTACTATTTTTAAAGTGTCTAAAACACTCGAATCTTGCCCCATTTTTCATAAATTAAGTTTTGCTCAGAAAACTCTGAAATTTTTAGGGTATGCTCTCGTAACATATATGAAGCTACTGTAAAAATTTTAGAATTTTCCAGTGTATACACAGTGAGACATTCGAAGGTTAATATTTCGGAGTCGTTTACAGAAATAGTCATTACGCACAATATATAACTCGAAACGTGTCCGTTCTTTTTCCTGCATGTACATAATTTCTCAAGGTACCTCTGCGATTTTTCCCAAATTTTTAAATGACAAGAAACTGACCGAAACAGTCTCATGAAAAACGGATCAGTAGCTAATTTAAGGTTTCCAAAGCCTCAACATGCAAAGCGGACTGTTTTGGGAAAAATAGTCTCAAAAGTTTCAAAATTTGCTAGATTTGTGTTCTACCACTTGGGTTTACTACATAACTCATGTATCTAGTACCCCCCTTCGACGGATCATAATTCCAAGTTGTAAAACTTGAGTTACTCAAGATTTAGTGGAAGAAAAACAAGAGTTTTCACCCTTGGAGAACATATGCTCATTTTCTTCCTCTAAGTCTTTGATCTAACACTCAAGTTACTTAGTTCCATACATGATGATATATAGAACTAGTGTATCTTGAGTATTTGTACATAACCCCATCAAAACTCAAGCTAGCAAAACAAAGTAAAAGAAGAAGATGAAGGTAAGTTATACCTTGAC
Source organism: Panax notoginseng (assembly GCA_016801055.1). Classification (NCBI taxonomy): domain Eukaryota; kingdom Viridiplantae; phylum Streptophyta; class Magnoliopsida; order Apiales; family Araliaceae; genus Panax; species Panax notoginseng. The sequence goes on from CM029023.1 coordinate 87,350,574, forward strand.
TTAGTTGCTACCTTTCTTGATTTTTCAAAGTAAGTAATATACTTAGGAGGCATGAACAACTAGCATTCTTATCTCTTCTCTCTATAACCAAAACCCTCTCTCTCTTTTCTCTCTATGAAGTTGGCTAGCTTGGGAGCAAAAGATAGAAGAAGAAGATGGAGAGAAAATGAGATGTTGGAAGAATGAAATGTGATTACAAAATGAAATGGGCAATTCACTAATAATCCTCCCATAACTATTTTGTTGTCCATTGGGTAAAAACTTTGTATTATTATTTCCATTAGGCTAGACATGATTAAATGTGCATAATGGAGTGGCAACCAATGGGAGCTTGACAACATTGTCCTTGTGTTTAATAATTTCTACTAATGGACAAGTTAGCTTAATTATTCCACTTAGGATCCTCTAGCCCATAATATCCTCCATTTAGCTTTTATTTTAAATGCCCAATTTTGATTAATCAAATGTCTAGAATACCCCTAATCAAGTGGGCTAAGTATTGGATTGTGTTTTATTTCTTTTGGGCTTCTCCTTTAATTGTTTTGGGCTATATACTAAACATAGTCTAGCAATTTTAATAATGTTACCCAATTTGATTATTTAGGGCTTCCATTTCCAATCATATGAAGTTTAATTACTTGCACATGTGACTTTATCTCATAACCTAATTAGATTTACAAGAATTAGGTTTAAAATTATTAGTCACTTGAAATACTATGTTTACCCACTTAAGTTAGTATACATATTAAATACTAACTTTTCCGTATTACCATAACCCTTAGGTTATTTAATAGTCTTACCTAATGTATAATTAGGTTATAAAGCTTTCATTTTTAATGAAATCTATAAATGTATGTATCCATAAGTATAGTATATATGTTAATTGCCACATGCACCACTTCACATATGTGGTCACATATTAAATCCTTACATAACACAAAGTTTTAAAAAAAAATCGATAATGTACATACATATATGTTGACTTAAAGTTCACGGTTATTACAGGACCTGGTTCCGTTTTTATTATTATTCTGTTGGAACATCATGTCTGTGTGTTTTACACCGGACCTGGTTCCGTCTTGTTATTATTCTGTTGGAACATCCTATCTGTGTGTTTTACACCGGACCTGGTTCCATTATTTATTATTCTGTCGGAATATCATGTCTGTGCGTTTACGCCGGACCTGGTTCCATTATTTATTATTCTGTCGAAATATCCTGTCTGTGCGTTCTACGCCGGACCTGATTCCATTATTATTATTCTATTGAGAATAACCTATCTGTGCGGTCTATCGCATGCCTGGTGATTTCTTTTGATATTCTATTCTTTATTATACTCAGTTGGTTAAAGTTTTGACTTCTATACTCCATGAAATTAGTGAAATATCTTTGATAATTGCGTTTCATCCAGTATCTTTTCATGGAAATATTCTTCTAAGCATTCTTGAATTTTACTCCACAGAGCAGTATCATGTTGACAATTTGGACGTTGTTAATTCTTGGATAAATAAATTCTTGAACTAGTTTTATTGAATTATTATATCATTGTCATCATCCTCATGTTTATAAAATGTTGAAAGTCATCTGTGGCCTGTAGTGCATAGATGGACTTGGTATGATTATGACCAAGGATTATTCGATATAATCATGACCGTAATGTTACAAATGATGTGGTAAAAGTCCTCATTGGCCCGTAGTGCATTGATGGACAGTTGTTGGCATGATCATGACCATTAATGAATACACAAATATTCTTGGCCCGTAGTGTATGGATAATTGTGGTCGTGATACTAAAGAATATCATTGGCCGTAGTGCAGGGGTGATTCGATGATGTGGATTATTTTATTAAGCTGAGTCCCAGCGATAACAGTGATGAAAAACCTTTTAAATCATAAAAGATAGTAGATTTTATTCTCTACTTGACTCTTTTAATTGATTGCTTGTTCCGCTGCAGTTAAACTTGATGTTTGTTATATTTTATCAGTTTAACACTGTTGAAGGCTAATGATAATTTATTCTGCATTATCTTAGTCATAATATTTCTTACTGGGCTAGTTGAGCTCACCCTTTCTTTCACTGTTCTCTTCAGGAAATGAGAATACAGCTGGGACGAGTCGGGGAACAGAGTGATGAACCAGATGATAGTATTAGTAGTCATCACTATTCTGTGAAATAGTGTGATAATAATTATAATGAGGACTCCTTTTGAGTTTTTATACTCTCTAGTAGACAATATTTGTATTCAAACTCACAGGTTATGTTTGGTAGTATTGTACACTACAGTTGTATTTATATTCTGTACTTTGTATCTGACGACTCAATATGGGTGATGTATACCTATTTTGGGGGCGTCACAGTTGGTATCAAAGCTTAGGGATATGATCCCAGGCTAAGATGTGAGAATAGAACTAGGAGGGGAGAGACGGAGAATTCATTCGCTAGTATGACCTACCTAAGATTATTTCCATGGTATTTGATTGGTCGGTCAGAATATAAGGATAATATATGACATATCAATTAACTTTTGTTTTGTGACAGTATCTGAAAATAACATATGAGAATGTTGAGAATAGCAATGGAGCACAGGCGACTGTTGATTCACCACATATCAATAATCAGGATAATGTGCATCAGGAAGGCGACAATCCTCATGCAAACAACAACACTGACCAGATGATGAATGATGGAATGTTCAGAAGCTTTATGCAGTTCATGCAATAGTAGGCGAGAGCGGCTCCTGTCCAAAATGTAGGTGGAAACACTAAAAACTCTCGGACGGTCTCCGCTAAACAGTTCAAGGAGCTGGGACCACCGGAGTTTAAGGGAGAGCCAAAACCACTTATAGCGGAAACATGGATAAAGCAGATCACCAAGATATTTGATGTCTTGGGATGCTCCGAGGAGTAAAAGGTTCCCTTTGCCACCTTTATGTTGCGAGGAGAGGCAGATTACTGGTGGGAATCGATTAACCGTACTCAACATGCCGCACTGAAGATGTCTTGGGAGAAGTTCCAAGAGCTGTTCAATGACAAATACTTTCTCGAAAGTGTTCGTCACATGAAGGAGGTGGAGTTCATCAAATTAGAGCAGAATAATATGACCGTACGCAGTACGAGGCTAAATTTGCTGAGTTGTCCCGGTTTGCATCCCACTTGGTGGATAATGAAGAGCGAATGACGCGAATGTTTTTGCGAGGTTTAAAACCTGAGATACGTCAACATCTTATTTCTCATAAATTGTGTTTGTATTCAGATGTTGTGAATAGGGCTCAGTTAGTGGAGCGCGATAACGAGTCAATGCAACCAAAAGAGAGCAGTCGGCAAAATGATAATACCAGTGAGAGCAGTCATCGAAGCGGTGATAACAAGCGTGGAGGGAATCAACAGGCCAGAAATGGTAACCACTTCGGTGGTAATCAGGGCCAAAACAATAAGAATGGTCATTTCAAGGAGGAGATTCAACAATGATGGAAAGACGTCAGCACCAGCACCCGTTGTCAAGGAAGGAGAACGACCACCTATTATATGTTTCAAATGCGGAGGGGAGGGGCACATCAGTCCAAACTGCGTGATGCCATCTAAAGCATGTTATAATTATGGAAGAGAAGGTCATTTAGCTCGATTTTATCGTTTACCAAAAATAAGTTCAGCCAGGATGGAGGCACCAAAGGCAGTTCCAAAAAAGTCAAAACCGGTAGTGCAAGGGAGAGCGTTTGTTATGACCTCCCAAAAAGCAAGGAACCCGAATGAGGTCATCACGGGTAAGCTTATCATAAACTCTAACAAAGTCTATACTTTATTTGATACCGGTTCTAACCATTCTTTTATTTCTCCTACTTGCGCTCATCGATTAAATTTGACTCCAGAGAAATTAAACTTTGACTTATCTGTTGAAACTCCATTGGGAGAAACCTTCATTACATCCACGGTTTATAAGTCTTGTTTGGTTCAAGTTGGTACTCACACATTACCTGTCGATCTTATTTCATTAAAAATACTTGCATTTGACGTGATTCTAGGGATTGATTGGTTAACTACTCATCATGCAAAAATTGATTGTTTTTGTAAGGTTGTTAGCTTTCATATTCCTAATCGACCTATTATGCGAATTCAAGCAACCAAACCATTAAAATCAATCGCTGTCATCTCAAGCCATAAAGCTATTCGTTTATTGAAAAATGGATGTCAAGCTTTCTTAGCTCATGTCACGGATCTAAACAAAAATACGTCAGTTTTGAATGATATTTCTATTGTTCATAAATTCCCTGACGTATTCCCTAAAGAACTTCCTGGCCTACCCCCAGAGCGTAAAATTGAATTTTGTATCAACCTTGAACCCGATACAAAACCCATTTCCAAAGCCCCATATCGAATGGCTCTTATTGAACTTCAGGAGTTAAAGATCCAACTGCAGGAATTGTTAGACATTGGCTTTATTCATCCTAGTACTTCTCTTTGGGGTGCTCATGTTCTATTCGTGAAGAAGAAAGATGGAAGTATGCGACTTTGTATTGATTATTGGGAGTTGAATCATGTCACCATCAAAAACAGGTACCCATTACCACGTATTGATGTCATGTTTGACCAGTTGCAAGGAGCACAATTCTTTTCAAATATCGATCTTCGTTCTAGATATCATCAGCTGAAGGTTAGAACTGAGGATATTCCAAAGATGGCTTTCAGAACTCGGTACGGGCTTTATGAATTCCTAGTCATGTCCTTTGGATTGACTAATGCTCCTGCTGCCTTCATGGATATGATGAACCGGGTATTCAAAAAATATTTGGATCACTTTGTGGTCGTCTTTATTGATGACATCCTTATTTATTCCAAAAGTCGTGAAGATCATGATCAACACTTGAGGCTGGTACTCCAAAAGCTTCGTGAATACAAGCTTTATGCCAAGTTAAAGAAATGTGAGTTCTTGTTGGAGGAGGTAGCATTCCTTGGGCACATAGTATCAAGTCTTGGAATATCTGTTGACCAGGCAAAGATTGAAGCTATTCAAAGCTGGGAGCAACCTAAATCAGTAACCGAAGTACGTAGCTTTCTCGGTTTAGCTGGTTATTATCGGAGATTCGTGGAAGGGTTTTCTCAAATCGCTACTCCACTAACTCAGCTGACTCAGAAAGATACAAAGTTCGGTTGGAGCGAAGAATGTGAGAAGAGTTTTCAAGAACATAAGAGGAGACTCATTTCAGCACCTATTCTAACAATACCATCTGGCTCGGAGGGATTTATCATCTATAGTGATGCTTCGAGCAAAGGGTTGGGATGCGTTCTCATGCAACATGGAAAAGTCATAGCCTATGCATCAAGACAACTCAAGGAATATGAGAGGAATTATCCTACTCATGATCTAGAGTTAGCAGCTGTTGTCTTTGCACTTAAAATTTGGAGGCATTACTTGTATGGGGAGAAGGTGGAGATCTTTACGGATCATAAAAGCCTCAAATATTTCTTCACTCAAAAGGAACTCAACATGCGACAATGACGTTGGCTTGAACTGTTGAAAGAGTATGATCATACCATTCAATACCATCCTGAAAAAGCGAACGTGGTAGCTGACGCATTGAGTAGAAGATCATATGCAAGTACGAGTGTGATATTGTCAACACAAAGGCCCATTTTGTGTGACTTGCAAAGGATGGAGATAGAGTTAAAGACTCCAGAAACCCATGTGATGATGACGAATATACGAGTAGAACCGACTTTAATCGATAAAGTTAAAGCTGCTCAAGCTACAGACCTGGAGCTGATGCGTATGAGGAAGAAAGTACAAAAAGGTGCTATGCCGGAAGCAAGAATCGATGAAGAAGGAATACTTCGAGTCAACTCCAGACTTTGTGTTCCTAACGACCCTGATTTAAAGTATGAAATCATGATGGAGGCGCACAACACACCGTTTGCAATCCATCCTGGGAGTACTAAAATGTATCATGGTCTTCGTCATACATTTTTGTGGAGCAATATGAAGCGAGAGATAGCGCTATTTATCTCAAGGTGTCTAACTTGTCAACGAGTCAAGGCGGAGCATAAAGTACCAAAAGGTCCATTGCAACCACTTAAAATTCCAGAATGGAAGTGGGAGCACATTACCATGGATTTTATTACCGGTCTTCCTAAGGTTTCTCAAGGTATTGATGCGATTTGGGTCATTGTTGATAGATTGACAAAGTCTGCTCATTTTTTTACCGATACGAGAAACTTATACACTTGAACGTCTTACTCGTATGTACATAAACGAGATTGTAAGACTGCATGGTATGCTAGTATCCATAGTTTCTGACCGAGACCCAAGATTCACTTCACGATTTTGGGTTAGTTTACAAAAAGCTATGGGCACGAATTTACGATTTAGTTCGGCATATCATTCTCAGACGGACGGACAATCAGAGAGGACTATTCAAACTCAGGAAGATTTATTAAGACTCTGTGTTCTTGACTTCAAGGGAAGTTGGGACAAGTTCTTATCATTGGTGGAGTTTTCCTACAACAATAGTTATCAAGTAAGTATTGGCATGGCTCCATTCAAAGCGTTGTATGGAAGAAAGTGTCGTTCTCCAGTATGTTGGGATGAGGTGGGTGAAGCAACGTTATTGGGACCGGAGTTGGTACGTATGACTACAGAAAAGATTCAAATGATCCGACAACGTATAAAAACCTCATAAGATCGACAAAAGAGTTATACTGATCTTCATCGAAAGGACGTGGAATTTGATATAGGAGATCATGTGTTCTTACGTGTTGCTCCATGGAAAGGAGTTACGAGATTTGGAAAGAGAGGAAAGCTCAATCCTCGATTCATCGGTCCATTTTTAATCCTCGATCGAGTAAAAACTGTGACTTATAGACTCGCTTTACCGCCAAGTATGTCTCATGTTCATAACGTTTTTCACATATCCATGTTACGTAAATATGTGAAAGACCCGAACCACATTATTGAGTTAGAACCGGACGAAATAGCGGAGGATTTGTGTAAGACCCCGAATTTTATGAAATAAAAGTATTCAATTTTTCTTATAATTACAATTCAGTAAATGGTTAAATTGATAAAAAGTTAAAGTTATGGGTGAAATGCGAAAATTTTTCAAAATACACTAGTGGTTATAAAATAATCATTGTTGTCGGGGAATATTCGTTTGGTCGTGGAATATTCTTTCTGTCGGGGAATATTCGTACGACGGCGCAGCTATTTGTGGGCCCCATAACAGAATAACTGTCGGGTGAAGAAAACGACAAATTTAAGTTTTTACAAATAACGGCGTAGTTGTTACCGTTAACACTATTGGAATACCCCGGTGGTTAAAATACAGTAATACGCGTTATTGCACAGTAGCACACGGTATTGCATAGTATTTTTGAAATTATTGATTCTTACGTAAGAAGGCACTACTCAATAATTGTTACAGTAATTACTGTTCAATATTTTATTTTATTGATTCAATAATTGCTACGTTAAAATTTTGTATTATTGTTGTTCAATAATTGTTGCTGCACAGTATTTCCCATTATCAGATCAATAATTCATATTATTTGAATAGTATTATTAGATAGCATTATTGACAATGTCTAGAAAGTTCTGTTTAAGGAGAGGTTTGGTCATCTAATTGCGCGCCAGTAAGGAGAAATCCTTATTAGAAAGCCCCCTCTTTCCTGGGAACGGCCTGGTTGTCATAAATGTGATTCTGTAATATTATTTGTGAATAATTAATTATTGATTCATATGATAAGGAAATATTTATTTTATGTGGATATAAATGAGGGATATATTTTTGTGGTTAAAAATGAAGGAGTTAATGTTGAGGTGTTTTATCAGTATTTTTATCGAAATGGAGGTATTAAAAATCAAATCAGGGTTTTTGAGATATTTTGCGGGGGTTATAATTTTTAATTCGACCGTTGAATCGTGGTAATTTTTGGATATGTTATACATATATAAGTTGAGTATATGTCCACAAATTTTGAACTGTTAAAAATGAACGTATGATTTGTTATGAATTTTACGAGATGACTGGTTCAGAAATTGTTGAATTTTCGGAGTTTATCATTTTGGTGGAAAATTCTAGAATTGGTGGGCCCAACTTGTGGTTGGTGAAGAAATGTGCTGAATTATATTTCAAATGTGGTGGGTGGGAATAGTAGCAGGTAAAGCCATCAGGTTGCAGGTCAAACCTACCAAAATTTTCCTATAAATAGAGGGCTAAGTTAGAATTGAAAATCACACCAGAAACATAAGCTTTCTCTCTTTCTCTCTCTAGATTATTAAGTGTATTTTGTGAGTATTTAGATACTTGGTGAGTTGCTATTCATCAGTGCGAGTTTCCTTCAGCGTCATATCCGATATCCAATCTGAAGTGCTGCTCTTTGAGGTAAGGGATAGTAAGGGATAGTAAGGGATAGTAAGGGTTGTTATGATTTTCAGTTTCGTAATTTTTCTGAACTTCAAAAATTCTGGAAAAATTTGAAATGATATTTTGATGAGTTTTCTTGATTGTGTCCAAAAATGGTGATTTTTGGATGTATAGATTGAGAGTTATGAATTTTATGAGAAAAGACTATTTTAAAAGTAACCGCTTATAATTCCTTGTGGTTAACTCCAAAATTGATGAAATTTTTATTGGGAGTACATGTATATGATAGAAGTATACTCTGTAAATTTCAAAATTTTTAGACAAAAGTACAATTTTTGATAAATGTCTAAATATTCGGCTATTTTGGCCATATGAAAAATAGTAAATGACTTTTAAAAATTCTGAGAAAAATATATGTTCACTATGGGACTATATTATGCTAAATCCCAGAAAAGAAATATTTTTGGAACTGATTTGGTATTTTTCATGAAAATGGTCTAGTTATGAGTAAATGAATTAAATATGTTTTGTGAAGAAAGAAAATTGGAAAATAGGATTTTATGGCTTGAGAATCCTATATGAGGTATATGCAGATTTTTGATGAGGGTTTTGGTTATTGATGATGAAATTATAAGAGTTGGCATTTTATGATGATTAAATGCATTAAATTAGTAAAGTGTAAACAATTAAAATAAATTGTTTATAAATTTAAGTAATGTTATTCTTTCAATATCATTATACCAAAATATTGGTATGAATTTTATTGTAGAATTTCTATCTTTTGTGTCGGGGTTACTATTCATGAGTTACGAATATTACTCTTGAGATTAAAAATATATGTTGATCATATTATTTTTATCATCATATATAACATTTTTATAACCCTGATGTTGAAATTCTCTTTCACTGGAGTGTAAAGATGGGTAGATTATTGGTATGATCATGACTAGGGTTCTCTTTGGCCTGTAGTGCAAAGTTGAATTGTGACTGGTATGATCATGACCATTGAATTTATAATTGAATATCTTAAGCTTAAGTGCAAAGGTGAATTGATCAACATGGTTATAATTATTGTTTATATAAATTCTGAAATGATTATATATTTCTTTGAGATATGAATATATTTGGCCTGTAGTGCAAATATGAATTGTTGATGAATATCTTTGGCCTGTAGTGCAAAGATGAACTGTTGTTGAATATCTTTGGCCTGTAGTGCAAAGATGAACTGTTGTTGAATATCTTTGGCCCGTAGTGCAAAGATGGTTTGTTGATGAATATCTTTGGCCCGTAGTGCAAAGATGGATTTGTTAGTATGATTATAAACAGGAATTGTGATTTGGTATAACCATGATCTTTGATGTTTCAGGTAAAGACAGGTGATGAAAATATTCTTCGTCCTGGGTGCGAAGAAAAATTTATAGTCACAATTATGATTATGAGTTATTCATATGATTGTGGAAAGGAACTGTTGAGTGATGTTACATGGATAAAATATTGTTGGTGGATTTTTAACATGGAGAAGATAATAGACTTTATAGTATATTTGACTCTTCTAATGGATTGCTCGTTCCGCTGCAACTATGGTTGAAATTTTTATCATTTACCATATGTTCTAAATCTCTGATTTATTATTGATGAAGGCTATTGATAATTGAATTATCTTTAGTCATGATATTCTTTACTGAGCTAGTTGTGCTCACCCTTTTGCTTCACAATTCCTTTCAGGTAATAAGAGTGTAGCTGGGTCGAGCGGGGGTAACAAGGGAATAGAACGGTGGTCATTATTTAGTAGTTATATTTGGTGAAGAAAATAGGGTGAGGCGAACCTAACGTTGGAAGGGTGTTTTGTCACTATCATACAAGATGTCTAATGACATACAACCTCGTGTCATCATAAGACAGGGTTGTGCTCATCCACTTGCCGAGTATATCTACAAGCACTACCTATATAATCTTGGTGTTTGTTTGAAGTAAAATTCTCAGTTAGATACAGTGGAGATAATGATAAGTCAAGAGAAGACTCACCATTGGGAAGAATATGCTAGTAATCTTCTCGTTTTTCTTTGGGGCCTATTGGGTCAACCAAGGATAATTCTGTGGCCATATGATATCTATCATAACCTAGACGCGTGGCCTCCCATGTACGAAGGTTTCCTTGAGCACTTCCCAAAGATTCTAATTTCTAAAACAGTTTTTGACTATACCTTTATATACGGTGTCATTGTGAGGTGATGTCCACGGTTGGAACATGAGTCACATTTGGTATATATTTGTATCCAAACTTATAGCATATGTGTTGTTGTATTTTGCACGACAATTGTTGTAATAAAGTTACAGTTTTTTTTCTATACCATGTATTTGGCGACTCAGAATAGGTTGGGTGGAATGAACCTATTTTGGGGTCGTTACAATTTGACGTATGAAGAAGTTCCTGTTCAAATCTTGGATAAGAAGGAACATATTCTACGCTCCAAGGTTATACCTCAAGTCAAAGTTTTGTGGAGAAATCACGATGTTGAGGAAATGACTTTGGAGTTAGAATCTGAAATGAAGTCAAGGTATCCTTACCTCTTCGACATACCAGGTACGTACCCTAATTTCGAGGGCGAAATTTCATAAGAAGGGGAGGTTGTAAGACCCCAACTTTTATAAATAAAGATGAATTTTCTATAAATATCGATTTCGAATATTATGGAGTTAATTTGATATAATGTTATAGTTGTGGATAATATTTATAAATTTTTCAAAGTACGCAAGTTGTTATATAATATTCGATTGGTCGGGCAATATTCGTTTTAATAGGGAATATTCGTACAACGGCACAATTATTGGTGGACCCCACAACGGAATTATTGTCAGATTGAGAAAACGACAAAAAATATTTTATTAAAAATAACGACGGAAGTTTTACCATTGATACTGTTGAACTACTCGGTAGTAAAAGTACAGTAATACGTGTGGTTGCATAGTAGCACACGGTATTGATTATTAATGCTTATGTGAGAAGTCACTCAGTTTGATTCAATTATTGTCAGTTAATAATATGAATTATTTAGCGATAATGAAGTTTAGTTTTATTCGTATTATTAACGTAATAAAACAGAAACATCTTTTTATATAAAACAGAATACTTTATTAAAGTTATTCTATAAATAGAATATATTATATTTTATTTAAAAGATTTTTCTTTAAATATAGACCGTCATATTAAAGTAATCAATCTGGACCGTTCATGGATTAGTTACTATGCATTCTATTTTTTTATAAATAGCAGCTCATTCCTTCATTATTTCTTACGAATTCACTGAACTCTAGAGAGAGAAACTATAGAGAGAAACTATAGAGAGAGAGAAGAAAAGTATTCTGCTACTTAACTACTTCCTTATTTCAGTTCTTCTTTAAAACGGTAAGGGTGTTATTCTTTCTTATTCATGAAGAGAACTGTTGTTATTCCATTTCTTATTACTCTGTTAGAATAACCTGTATACGCGGTCTACCCTATACTTGGTGACATACTTCTATTATTCTGTCGGAACATCCTGTCTGTGTGTTTTACACCGGACCTTGTTCCGTTTTTATTATTATTCTGTTGGAACATCCTGTCTGTGTGTTTTACACCGGACCTGGTTCCGTCTTGTTATTATTCTGTCGGAATATCCTGTCTGTGCGTTTACGCCGGACCTGATTCCATTATTTATTATTCTGTCAGAATATCCTGTCTGTGCGTTTTACGCCGGACCTGGTTCCATTATTATTATTCTGTTGAGAATAACATGTCTGTGCGGTCTATCGCATGCCTGGTGATTTCTTTTGATATTATATTCTTTATTATACTCAGTTGGTTAAAGTTTTGACTTCTATACTCCATGAAATTAGTGGAATATCCCTGATAATTGCGTTTCATCGAGTATCTTTTCATGAAAATATTCTTTTAAGCATTCTTAAATTTTACTCCACAAAGCAGTATCATGTTGACAATTTGAACGTTGTTAATTCTTGGATAAATTAATTCTTGAACTTGTTTTATTGAATTCTTATATCATTGTCATCATCCTCATGTTTATAAAATGTTGAAAGTCATCTGTGACCTGTAGTGCATAGATGGACTTGGTATGATTATGACCAGGGATTATTCGGTATAATCTTGACCGTAATGTTACAAATGATGTGGTAAAAGTCCTCATTGGCCCGTAGTGCATTGATGGACAGTTGTTGGCATGTTCATGACCATTAATGAATACACAAATATTCTTGGCCCGTAGTGCATGGATAATTGTGGTCGTGATACTAAAGAATATCCTTGGCCGTAGTGTAGGGGTGATTCGATGATGTGGATTATTTTATTAAGCTGAGTCCCAGTGATAACAGTGATGAAAATCCTTTTAAATCATAAAAGATAGTAGATTTTATTCTCTACTTGACTCTTTTAATGGATTACTTGTTCCGCTACAGTTAAACTTGATGTTTGTTATATTTTATCAGTTTAACACTGTTGAAGGCTAATGATAGTCTATTCTGCATTATCTTAGTCATAATATTTCTTACTGGGCTAGTTGAGCTCACCCTTTCTTTCACTGTTCTCTTCAGGAAATGAGAATATAGCTGGGACGAGTCGGGGAACGGAGTGATGAACCAGATGATAGTATTAGTAGTCCTCACTATTCTGTGAAATAGTGTGATAATAATTGTAATGAGGACTCCTTTTAAGTTTTTATACTCTCTAGTAGACAATATTTGTATTCAAACTCACGCGTTATGTTTGGTAGTATTGTACACTACAGTTGTATTATTAAGTTGTATTTGTATTCTGTACTTTGTATCTGACGACTCAAGATAGGTGATGTATACCTATTTTGGGGGCGTCACACCTTAACCCTTAAACTCTATTTGAGTTTATTCCTTATCCTCATCCATGCGGTTATAGCCTAAGGTACCCCTACCTAAGGTTTATAACCTATCAGCTTTGATACCAAATGTAGCGGTTCCAACTCCAAGCCCCTTTTACCTCGGACTTGGTGCATCACGATACAACATCTTTATACACATTCTATAAACTAATGCATAATATATAAACATACATTGTTTATTTCAAAGGATTCTACAAAAATACACAAGGTCTACAACCTTAACTTAATATATACCTTCAATAACTTAGAAGGCTTACAATATCATTTGCATTAGATAACTTAATTGTTCTAAATACATAATAAACTACTCTTGGAATTTGCCTTTTTGCCTGTGTCTTTCTTCGAGCCTTCGTTTTAATCTGAAATTTGTTATCATGATATAGTAAGGTTGAGCAATTACTTTGCTCAGCAAGTTTAAATACAATAAAGATATATCATGATTAAAAGAATGAATAAGCTTTCGAATTTTTCAACAATATAATAATTGTGAAAGAGCATGAATCAGAATTTCAATAATTAAATGACTGAACCAATAATGTTGGGTGGTCAATAATGACCAAGAACAAATTTAACTGAACTTTATGGTAAAGAAGGTGATCAGCCTTTCATACCTAATAAACATATGCAACATGTACTAAGTGCAAATCAATAATCATAAATGTGAAATAATCAACAATAATTATCCACTAACATGCTTTGAAATAATAACTCGAGTTTGAGCTAAAGAGCTTGCCTTGCCCGACGATTACCGCTAAGCAGTCTAATTTAATCTCTTAGAAAAGAACTATAATTAATAAGATTATTCTTCCAATCAGCATAACATATCTTAACTTAACTATTCTTAAAATAAATTATCTAACATTTAATCACATAATCAAACATTAGATAATTCATTAACTTATTAGTAATATTATCATTCTTTGATAATATTTTAATTATTTAATCATTATCTTAAAAACTCTCGTTTAATATTATTAATCATTTAATAATATTTTATTTACTTCTTAATATTGTTAACCATTTAATAATATCTTAATCACTTCTTAATATTATTAATCATTTAATAATATCTTAATCACTTACAAATATTATTAATCATTTAATAATATTTTAATTCCTTACTAATATTATTGATCATTTAATAATATCTTAATCATTTATAAATATTATTAATTTTTTTAATAATATTTCAACCACTTAATAATATTATTAATCATTTAATAATATCTTAATCACTTACTAATATTATTAATCATAACAAATTTTTATTTTCTGCTGTTATATATACTAGTTGACATTTTATAAAATCTTCTTCGACATATTAGGACTTCTAATAATGTTATAGTTTCACACGTCAATATCCTAAATGTTTTAGAGAATGATTCTAAATATTCAATCCTACTCTTCCATTAGATTTAGTACTAACCATTGATTTTATGGTTCAAGACCTATGTAAGAGATTGTTCGTCATTTGTAATTATAAAGTAGTAATTAAATTTGTGTAATAGAAATTTATACTCTCTAGTGTGTTACAAAATAATAAATAACACATTTGATCTTTTGGAAATAAAGAATATTGGTATCTATATTTTATGGATATGACAGTAATTAGGAAATCTTTATAAGGATTTATAGTAAATATATACTATAGATAATTGCATTATATAATCTGTATAATAAAACATAACCCATTTTTAATCTTTCATTTGACAAAGCACAAGTACGGTTCAAATTTCATCTTAATTCTTCTAACTTAATCTAAAGGCTTACATTTCATCTCATACTAAAAATTCTCACCCAAATCAAATAACAATAATAATAACAATAATGATAATAATAATAATAACAATACTAATTATTATAATAATTACTACTAAAGTAGTAGTAGTAATAATAATAATAATAATAATAATATTAATTATTATTATTATTATTATTATTATTATTATTATTATCATTATAATAGTTGTAGTAGTAGTAGTAATAATAATAATAATAATAATAATAACAATAATGTAAGACCCCAACTTTTATAAATAAAGATGAATTTTCTATAAATATCATTTTTGAATATTATGGAGTTAATTTGATATAATGTTATAGTTGTGGGTAATATTTATAAATTTTGTAAAATACGCAAGTTGTTTTAAAATCTTCGTTTGGTCGGGGAATTCCTTCGCTAGTATGACCTACCTAAGTTTATTTGCATGGTATTTACTTGGTCGGTCATAATATAAGGATAATATATGAAATATCAATTAACTTTTATTTTGTGGCAGTATCTGAAAATGGCATCTGAGAATGTTGAGAATAGCAATGGAGCACAGGCGATTATTGATTCGCCACATATCAATAATCAGGATAATGTTCATCAGGAAGGTGAAAATCCTCATGCAAACAACAACACTGACCAGATGATGAATGATGGAATGTTCAGAGGTTTTATGCAATTCATGCAACAACAGGTGAAAGCGGCTCCTGTCCACAACGTAGGTGGAAATACTGGAAACTCTCAGGCGGTCACCGTTAAACAGTTTAAGGAGCTGGGACCACCGGAGTTTAAGGGAGAACCCAAACCACTTGTAGCTGAAACATGGATAAAGCAGATCACCAAGATATTTGATGTCTTGGGTTGCTCCGAGGAGCAAAAGGTTCCCTTTGCCGCCTTTATGTTGCGAGGAGAGGCAGATTACTGGTGGGAATCGATAAAGCGTACTCAACCTGCCGCACTGAAGATGACTTGGGAGAAGTTCCAAGAGCTGTTTAACGACAAATACTTTCCCGAGAGTATTCGTCACATGAAGGAGGTGGAGTTCATCAAATTGGAGCAGAATAATATGACCGTGTCGTAGTACGAGGCAAAATTTGCGGAGTTATCCTGGTTTGCGTCCCACCTAGTGGATAATGAAGAAAGAATGACGCGGATGTTTTTAAGAGGTTTGAAGCCGGAGATACGTCAACATCTTGTTTCTCATAAACTGTGTTTGTATTCAGATGTTGTAAATAGGGCTCAGTTGGTGGAGCGTGATAATGAGACAACGCAACCAAAAGAGAGCAGCCGGCAAAATGATAATACCAGTGAAAGCGGTCATCGAAGCGGTGACAACAAGCGTGGAGGGAATCAACAGGCCAGAAATGGTAACCACTTCGGTGGTAATCAGGGTCAAAACAATAAGAATGGGCATTTCAAGAAGAGGAGATTCAACAATGATGGAAAGACGTCAGCACCAGCACCTGTCGTTAAGGAAGGAGAACGACCACCTATCATATGTTTCAAATGCGGAGGGGAGGGGCACATCAGTCCAAACTGCGCGATGCCATCCAAAGCATGTTATAATTGTGGAAGAGAAGGTCATTTAGCCCGATTTTGTCGTTTACCGAAGACAAATTCAGCTAGGATGGAGGCACCAAAGGCCGTCCCAGAAAAGTCAAAACCGGTTGTGCAAGGGAGAGCGTTTGTTGTGAACTCCCAAAGAGCAAGGAACCCGAATGAGGTCATCACGGGTAAGCTTATCATAAACTCTAACGAAGTCTATACTTTATTTGATACCGGTTCTACCCATTCTTTTATTTCTCCTACTTGCGCTCATCGATTAAATTTGATTCCGGAGAAATTAGACTTTGATTTATCTGTTGAAACTCCATTGGGAGAAACCTTCATTACATCCACGGTTTATAAGTCTTGTTTGGTTCAAGTTGGTACCCACACATTACCTGTCGATCTTATTTCATTAAAAATACTTGCATTTGACGTGATTTTAGGGATTGATTGGTTAACTACTCATCATGCAAAAATTGATTGTTTTCGTAAGGTTGTTAGCTTTCATATTCCTAATCGACCTATTATGCGAATTCAAGCAACCAAACCATTAAAATCAATCGCTGTCATCTCAAGCCATAAAGCTATTCGTTTATTGAAAAACGGATGTCAAGCTTTCTTAGCTCATGTCACAGATCTAAACAAAAATACGTCAGCTTTAAATGATATTTCTGTTGTTAATAAATTTTCTGACGTATTTCCCGAAGAACTTCCTGGCCTACCCCCAGAGCGTGAAATTGAATTTTGTATCGACCTTGAACCCGGTACAAAACCCATTTCCAAAGCCCCATATCGAATGGCTCCTATTGAACTACAGGAGTTAAAGACCCAACTGCAGGAATTGTTAGACATTGGTTTTATTCGTCCTAGTACTTCTCCTTGGGGTGCTCCTGTTCTGTTCGTGAAGAAGAAAGATGGGAGTATGCGACTTTGTATTGATTATCGGGAGTTGAATCATGTCACCATCAAAAATAGGTACCCATTGCCACGTATTGATGACCTGTTTGACCAGTTGCAAGGAGCACAATTCTTTTCAAAGATCGATCTTCGTTCTGGATATCATCAGCTGAAGGTTAGAACTGAGGATATTCCAAAGACTGCCTTCAGAACTCGGTATGGGTATTATGAATTCTTAGTTATGTCTTTTGGATTGACTAATGCTCCTGCTGCCTTCATGGATATGATGAACATGGTATTCAAGGAATATTGGGATCACTTTGTGGTCGTATTTATCGATGACATCCTTGTTTATTCCAAAAGCCGTGAAGATCATGAGCAACACTTGAGGTTGGTACTCCAAAAGCTTCGTGAATACAAACTTTATGCCAAGTTGAAGAAATGCGAGTTCTGGCTGGAAGAGGTAGCATTCCTTGGGCACGTAGTATCAAGTCGTGGAATATCTGTTGACCCGGCAAAGATTGAAGCAATTCAAAGCTGGGAGCAACCTAAATCAGTAACCGAAGTACGTAGCTTTCTCGGTCTAGCTGGTTATTATCGGAGATTCGTGGAAGGATTTTCTCGAATCGCTACTCCATTAACTCAGCTGACTTGGAAAGATACAAAGTTCGGTTGGAGCGAAGAGTGTGAGCAGAGTTTTCAAGAACTCAAGAGGAGACTCATTTCAGCACCTGTTCTAACAATACCATCTGGCTCGGAGGGATTTGTCATCTACAGTGATGCTTCGAGCAAACGGTTGGGATGCGTTCTCATGCAACATGGAAAAGTCATAGCCTATGCATCAAGACAACTCAAGGAATATGAGAGGAATTATCCTACTCATGATCTAGAGTTGGCAGCTGTTGTCTTTGCACTTAAAATTTGGAGGCATTACTTGTATGGGGAGAAGGTGGAGATATTTACGGATCATAAAAGCCTTAAATATTTCTTCACTCAAAAGGAACTCAACATGCGACAACGACGTTGGCTTGAACTGTTGAAAGATTATGATCATACCATTCAATACCATCCAGGAAAAGCGAACTTGGTAGCTGACGCATTGAGTAGAAGACCATATACGAGTGCGATATTGTCAACACAAAGGCCCATTTTGTGTGATTTGCAAAGGATGGAGATAGAGTTAAAGACTCCAGGGACCCATGTGATGATAGCGAATATACGAGTAGAACTAACTTTAATCGATAAGGTTAAAGCTGCTCAAGCTACAGACCTGGAGCTAATGCGTATGAGGAAGAAAGTGCAAGAAGGTGCTATGCCGAAAGCAAGAATCGATGAAGAAGGAATACTTCGAGTCAACTCCAGACTTTGTGTTCCTAACAACCCTGATTTAAAGTATGAAATCATGATGGAGGCGCACAACACACCGTTTGCAATCCATCCTGGAAGTACCAAAATGTATCATGATCTTCGTCATACATTTTGGTGGAGCAATATGAAGAGAGAGATAGCGTTGTTTATCTCTAGGTGTCTAACTTGTCAACGAGTCAAAGCGGAGCATCAAGTACCAAAAGGTCCATTGCAACCACTTGAAATTCCAGAATGGAAGTGGGAGCACATTACCATGGATTTCGTTATCGGTCTTCCTAAGGTTTCTCAAGGTATAGATGCGATTTGGGTCATTGTTGATAGATTGACCAAGTCTGCTCATTTCTTACCGATACGAGAAACTTATACACTTGAACGTCTTGCTCGTATGTACATAAACGAGATTGTATGACTGCATGGTATGCCAGTATCCATAGTTTCTGATCGTGACCCAAGATTCACTTCACGATTTTGGGTTAGTTTACAAAAAGCTTTGGGCACAGATTTATGATTTAGTTCGGCATATCATCCTCAGACGGACGGACAATCAGAGAGGACTATTCAAACTCTAGCATATTTATTAAGACTCTGTGTCTTTGACTTCAGGGGAAGTTGGGACAAGTTCTTGCCATTGGTGGAGTTTTCCTACAACAACAGTTATCAAGCAAGTATTGGCATGGCTCCATTCGAAGCATTGTATGGAAGAAAATGTCGTTCTCCAGTATGTTGGGATGAGGTGGGTGAAGCAACGTTGTTGGGACCGGAGTTGGTACGTATGACTACAAAAAAGATTCAAACGATCCGATAATGTATAAAAACCTCACAAGATCGACAAAAGAGTTATGATGATCTTCATCGAAAGGACGTGAAATTTGATGTAGGAGATCATGTGTTCTTACGTGTTGCTCCATGGAAAGGAGTTACGAGATTTGGAAAGAGAGGAAAGCTCAATCCTCGATTCATCGGTCTATTTTTAATCCTTGATCGAGTAGGAACTGTGGCTTATAGACTCGCTTTACCGCCAAGTATGTCTCGTGTTCATAACGTTTTTCACATATCTATGTTACGCAAATATGTGGAAGACCCGAACCACATTATTGAGTTAGAACCGGACGAAATAGCGGAGGATTTGACGTATGAAGAAGTTTCTGTTCAAATCTTGGATAAGAAGGAACATATTCTACGCTCCAAGGTTATACCTCAAGTCAAAGTTTTGTGGAGAAATCACGATGTTGAGGAAATGACTTGGGAGTTAGAATCTGAAATGAAATCAAGGTATCCTTATCTCTTCGACATACCAGGTACGTACCCTAATTTCGAGGGCGAAATTTCATAAGAAGGGGAGGTTGTAAGACCCCAACTTTTATAAATAAAGATGAATTTTCTATAAATATCATTTTTGAATATTATGGAGTTAATTTGATATAATGTTATAGTTGTGGGTAATATTTATAAATTTTGCAAAATACGCAAGTTGTTTTAAAATCTTCGTTTGGTCGGGGAATATTCTTTTTGTCGGGAAATATTCGTGCGACGGCACAATCATTGGTGGACCCCACAACGAAATTATTGTCGGATTGAGAAAACGACAAAAATAGTTTATAAAAAATAACGGCGGAAATTTTACCATTGTTACTGTTGAACTACTCGGTAGTAAAAGTACAGTAATACGTGTGGTTGCATAGTAGCACACGGTATTGATTATTAATGCTTATGTGAGAAGTCACTCAGTTTGATTCTATTATTGTCAGTTAATAATATGAATTATTTAGCGATAATGACGTTTTGTTTTATTCGTATTATTAACGTAATAAAACAGAAACATCTTTTTATATAAAACAAAATACTTTATTAAAGTTATTCTATAAATAGAATATATTATATTTTATTTAAAAGATTTTTCTTTAAATATGGACCGTCAGATTAAAGTAATCAATCTGGACCGTTCATGGATTAGTTACTATGCATTCTATTTTTCTATAAATAGCAGCTCATTCCTTCATTATTTCTTACGAATTCACTGAACTCTAGAGTGAGAAACTATAGAGAGAGAGAAGAAGAGTATTCTGCTACTTAACTACTTCCTTACTTCAGCTCTTCTTTAAAACGGTAAGGGGTGTTATTCTTTCTTATTCATGAAGAGAACTGTTGTTATTCCATTTCTTATTATTCTGTTGGAATAACCTGTATACGCGGTCTACCCTATACTTGGTGACATTCTTCTATTATTCTGTTGGAACATCCTGTTTGTGTGTTTTACACCGGACCTGGTTCTGTTTTTATTATTATTCTGTTGGAACATCCTGTCTGTGTGTTTTACACCGGACCTGGTTCCGTTTTTATTATTATTCTGTTGGAACATCCTGTCTGTGTGTTTTACACCGGACCTGGTTCCATTATTTATTATTCTGTCGGAATATCCTGTCTGTGCGTTTACGCCGGACCTGGTTCCATTATTATTATTCTGTTAAGAATAACCTGTCTGTGCGGTCTATCGCATGCATGGTGATTTCTTTTGTTATTCCATTCTTTGTTGTACTCAGTTGGTTAAGTTTTGACTTCTATACTCCATGAAATTTGTGAAATATCCTTGATAATTGCGGTTCATCCAATATCTTTTCATGAAAATATTCTTCTAAGTATTCTTGAATTTTACTCCACAATGCAGTATCATGTTGACAATTTGGACGTTGTTAATTCTTGGATAAATTAATTCTTGAACTTGTTTTATTGAATTCTTATATCATTGTCATTATCCTCATGTTTATAAAATGTTGAAAGTCATCTGTGGCCTATAGTGCATAGATGGACTTGGTATGATTATAACCAGGGATTATTCGGTATAATCATGACCGTAATGTTATAAATGATGTGGTAAAAGTCCTCATTGGCCCGTAGTGCATTGATGGACAGTTGTTGGCATGATCATGACCATTAATGAATACACGAATATCCTTGGCCGTAGTGCAGGGGTGATTCGATGATGTGGATTATTTTATTAAGCTGAGTCCCAGTGATCACAGTGTTAGAAAATCTTTTAAATCATAAAAGATAGTAGAGTTTATTTTCTACTTGACTCTTTTAATGGATTGCTTGTTCCGCTGCAGTTAAACTTGATGTCTATTATATTTTATCAGTTTAACATTGTTGAAGGCTAATGATAATTTATTCTGCATTATCTTAGTCATAATATTTCTTACTGGGCTAGTTGAGCTCACCCTTTCTTTCACTGTTCTCTTCAGGAAATGAGAACATAGCTGGGGCAAGTCGGGGAACGGAGTGATGGTCCGAATGATAGTATTAGTTAGTAGTCCTCACTATTCTATGTAATGGTGTGTTAATAAATATAACGAGGACTCCTTTTGAGTATGAATACTCTCTAGAAGATAATATTTGTATTCAAACTCACAGTTTATGTTTTGTCGTATTGTACACGACAGTTGTATTAGTAAGTTGTATTTGTGTTCTGTACTATGTATCTGACGACCCAAGATGGGTGATGTATACCTAATTTTGGGGGCGTCACAAATAATAATAATAATTATTATTATTATTATTATTATTATTATTATTATTATTAGTATTATAATAATTATAATAATAGTACTAATAATAATAATAATAATTATTATTATTATATTAATAAAAATAATTATAATAATAGTAATAGTAATAATAATAATAACAATAATAATAATTATTAGTATTATTATAATTTTATAATAATAATAATATTTATAATAATATTAATAATTTTAATAATAATAATAGTTATTATAATAGTACTAAAAATAATAATTATAATTATTATTATTATTATAATAGTACTAATAATTATTATTATTATTACTATTATAATTATTATAATAATAGTAATATTTATAATAATTTTAATAATATTAATAATAATTAATAATTATTATTATAATAATAATAGTAATAATAGTACTAATAATTAATAATAATAGTAATAATAATTAATAATAATAATTGTAATAATAATAATAATTAATAATAATAATAGTAATAATAATAATAATAATAATAATAATAATAATAATAATAATAATAATAATAGTAATAATTAAAATTATAATTATAATAATAGTAATAATTATAATGTCAATAGTTTTAGAAATGAGAATTATATCTCATGGTTATGAGTATCTATCTGGATCTCCTCCTTTGGCCATATTATTCCATATTCATCTTGTAAGACCCCAACTTTTATAAGTAAAGATGAATTTTCTATAAATATCATTTTTGAATATTATGGAGTTAATTTGATATAATGTTATAGTTGTGGGTAATATTTATAAATTTTGCAAAGTACGCAAGTTGTTATATAATATTCGATTGGTCGGGGAATATTCGTTTTAACAGGGAATATTCGTACAACGACACAATCATTGGTGGACCCCACAACGAAATTATTGTCGGATTGAGAAAACGACAAAAATATTTTATTAAAAATAACGGCAGAAGTTTTACCATTGTTACTGTTGAACTACTCGGTAGTAAAAGTACAGTAATACGTGTGGTTGCATAGTAGCACACGGTATTGATTATTAATGCTTATGTGAGAAGTCACTCAGTTTGATTCCATTATTGTCAGTTAATAATATGAATTATTTAGTGATAATGACGTTTTGTTTTATTCGTATTATTAACGTAATAAAACAGAAACATCTTTTTATATAAAACAAAATACTTTATTAAAGTTATTCTATAAATAGAATATATTATATTTTATTTAAAAGATTTTTCTTTAAATATGGACCGTCAGATTAAAGTAATCAATCTGGACCGTTCATGGATTAGTTACTATGCATTCTATTTTTCTATAAATAGCAGCTCATTCCTTCATTATTTCTTATGAATTCACTAAACTCTAGAAAGAGAAACTATAGAGAGAAACTATAGAGAGAGAGAAGAAGAGTATTCTGCTACTTAACTACTTCCTTACTTCAGCTCTTCTTTAAAACGGTAAGGGGTGTTATTCTTTCTTATTCATGAAGAGAACTGTTGTTATTTCATTTCTTATTATTCTGTTGGAATAACCTGTATACGCGGTCTACCCTATACTTGGTGACATTCTTCTATTATTCTGTTGGAACATCCTGTCTGTGTGTTTTACACCGGACCTGGTTCCGTTTTTATTATTATTCTGTTGGAACATCCTGTCTGTGTGTTTTACACCGGACCTGGTTCCGTCTTGTTATTATTCTGTCGGAATATCCTGTCTATGCGTTTACGCCGGACCTGGTTCCATTATTTATTATTCTGTCGGAATATCCTGTCTGTGTGTTTTACACCGGACCTGGTTCCGTCTTTATTATTATTCTGTCGGAATATCCTGTCTGTGTGTTTTACACCGGACCTGGTTCCATTATTATTATTCTGTCGGAATATCCTGTCTGTGCGTTTACGCCGGACCTGGTTCCATTATTATTATTCTGTTAAGAATAACCTGTCTGTGCGGTCTATCGCATGCATGGTGATTTCTTTTGTTATTCCATTCTTTATTATACTCAGTTGGTTAAGTTTTGACTTCTATACTCCATGAAATTTGTGGAATATCCTTGACATTTGCGCTTCATCTAGTATCTATTCATGAAAATATTCTTCTAAGCATTCTTGAATTTTACTCCACAATGCAGTATCATGTTAACAATTTGGACGTTGTTAATTCTTGGATAAATTAAATCTTGAACTTATTTTATTGAATTCTTATATCATTGTCATCATCCTCATGTTTATATTCTGTTGAAAGTCATATGTGGCCTGTAGTGCATAGATGGACTTGGTATGATTATGATCAGGGATTATTCGGTGTAATCATGACCGTAATGTTACGAATGATATGGTAAAAGTCCTCATTGGCCCGTAGTGCATTGATGGACAGTTGTTGGCATGATCATGACCATTAATGAATATACGAATATCCTTGGCCGTAGAGCAGGGGTGATTCGATGATGTGGATTATTTTATTAAGCTGAGTCTCAACGATCACAGTGTTGGAAAATCTTTTAAATCATAAAAGATAGTAGAGTTTATTTTCTACTTAACTCTCTTAATGGATTGCTTGTTCCGCTACAGTTAAACTTGATGTCTATTATATTTTATCAGTTTAATATTGTTGAAGGCTAATGATAATTTATTCTGCATTATCTTAGTCGTAATATTTCTTACTGGGCTAGTTGAGCTCACCCTTTCTTTCACTGTTCTCTTCAGGAAATGAGAACGTAGCTGGGGCAAGTCGGGGAACGGAGTGATGGTCCGAATGATAGTATTAGTTAGTAGTCCTCACTATTCTATGTAATGGTGTGTTAATAAATGTAACGAGGACTCCTTTTGAGTATGAATACTCTCTAGAAGATAATATTTGTATTCAAACTCACTGTTTATGTTTTGTCGTATTGTACACGACAGTTGTATTAGTAAGTTGTATTTGTATTCTGTACTATGTATCTGACGACCCAAGATGGGTGATGTATACCTAATTTTGGGGGCGTCACAGTTGGTATTAGAGCTTAGGGATATGATCCTTGGCTAAGATGTGAGAATAGAACTAGGAGGGGAGAGACGGAGAATTCCTTCGCTAGTATGACCTACCTAAGTTTATTTGCATGGTATTTAATTGGTCGGTCATAATATAAGGATAATATATGACATATCAATTAACTTTTATTTTGTGGCAGTATCTGAAAATGGCATCTGAGAATGTTGAGAATAGCAATGGAGCACAGGCTATTATTGATTCACCACATATCAATAATCAGGATAATGTTCATCAGGAAGGTGAAAATCCTCATGCAAACAACAACACTGACCAGATGATGAATGATGGAATATTCAGAGGTTTTATGCAATTCATGCAACAACAGGTGAAAGCGGCTCCTGTCCACAACGTAGGTGGAAATACTGGAAACTCTCAGGCGGTCACCGCTAAACAGTTTAAGGAGCTGGGACCACCGGAGTTTAAGGGAGAACCCAAACCACTTGTAGCTGAAACATGGATAAAGCAGATCACCAAGATATTTGATGTCTTGGGTTGCTCCGAGGAGCAAAAGGTTCCCTTTGCCGCCTTTATGTTGCGAGGAGAGGCAGATTACTGGTGGGAATCAATAAAGCGTACTCAACCTACCGCACTGAAGATGTCTTGGGAGAAGTTCCAAGAGCTGTTTAACGACAAATACTTTCCCGAGAGTATTCGTCACATGAAAGAGGTGGAGTTCATCAAATTGGAGTAGAATAATATGACCGTGTCGCAGTACGAGGCAAAATTTGCGGAGTTATCCCGGTTTGTGTCCCACCTGGTGGATAATGAAGAAAGAATGACGCGGATGTTTTTAAGAGGTTTGAAGCCGGAGATACGTCAACATCTTGTTTCTCATAAACTGTGTTTGTATTCAGATGTTGTAAATAGGGCTCAGTTGGTGGAGCGCGATAACGAGACAACGCAACCAAAAGAGAGCGGCCGGCAAAATGATAATACCAGTGAGAGCAGTCATCGAAGCGGTGACAACAAGCGTGGAGGGAATCAACAGGCCAGAAATGGTTACCACTTCGGTGGTAATCAGGGCCAAAACAATAAAAATGGGCATTTTAAGAAGAGGAGATTCAACAATGATGGAAAGACGTCAGCACCAGCACCTGTCGTTAAGGAAGGAGAACGATCACCTATCATATGTTTTAAATGCGGAGGGGTGGGGCACATCAGTCCAAACTGCGCGATGTCGTCCAAAGCATGTTATAATTGTGGAAGAGAAGGTCATTTAGCCCGATTTTGTCGTTTACCGAAGACAAATTCAGCTAGGATGGAGGCACCAAAGGCCGTCCCAGAAAAGTCAAAACCGGTTGTGCAAGGGAGAGCGTTTGTTGTGAACTCCCAAAGAGCAAGGAACCCGAATGAGGTCATCACGGGTAAGCTTATCATAAACTCTAACGAAGTCTATACTTTATTTGATACCGGTTCTACCCATTCTTTTATTTCTCCTACTTGCGCTCATCGATTAAATTTGATTCCGGAGAAATTAGACTTTGACTTAGCAGTTGAAACTCCATTGGGAGAAACCTTCATTACATCCACGGTTTATAAGTCTTGTTTGGTTCAAGTTGGTACCCACACATTACCTGTCGATCTTATTTCATTAAAAATACTTGCATTTGACGTGATTCTAGGGATTGATTGGTTAACTACTCATCATGCAAAAATTGATTGTTTTCGTAAGGTTGTTAGCTTTCATATTCCTAATCGACCTATTATGCGAATTCAAGCAACCAAACCATTAAAATCAATCGTTGTTATCTCAAGCCATAAAGCTATTCGTTTATTGAAAAACGGATGTCAAGCTTTCTTAGCTCATGTCACAGATCTAAACAAAAATACGTCAGCTTTGAATGATATTTCTGTTGTTAATAAATTTCCTGACGTATTTCCCGAAGAACTTCCTGGCCTACTCCCAGAGCGTGAAATTGAATTTTGTATCGACCTTGAACCCGGTACAAAACCCATTTCCAAAGCCCCATATCGAATGGCTCCTATTGAACTTCAGGAGTTAAAGACTCAACTGCAGGAATTGTTAGACATTGGTTTTATTCGTCCTAGTACTTCTCCTTGGGGTGCTCCTGTTCTGTTCGTGAAGAAGAAAGATGGGAGTATGCAACTTTGTATTGATTATTGGGAGTTGAATCATGTCACCATCAAAAGTAGGTATCCATTGCCACGTATTGATGACCTGTTTGACCAGTTGCAAGGAGCACAATTCTTTTCAAAGATCGATCTTCGTTCTGGATATCATCAGCTGAAGGTTAGAACTGAGGATATTCCAAAGACTGCCTTCAGAACTCGGTATGGGCATTATGAATTCTTAGTTATGTCTTTTGGATTGACTAATGCTCCTGCTGCCTTCATGGATATGATGAACAGGGTATTCAAGGAATATTTGGATCACTTTGTGGTCGTCTTTATCGATGACATCCTTGTTTATTCCAAAAGCCGTGAAGATCATGAGCAACACTTGAGGTTGGTACTCCAAAAGGTTCGTGAATACAAACTTTATGCCAAGTTGAAGAAATGCGAGTTCTGGCTGGAAGAGGTAGCATTCCTTGGGCACGTAGTATCAAGTCGTGGAATATCTGTTGACCCGGCAAAGATTGAAGCAATTCAAAGCTGGGAGCAACCTAAATCAGTAACTGAAGTACGTAGCTTTCTCGGTCTAGCTGGTTATTATCGGAGATTCATGGAAGGATTTTCTCGAATCGCTACTCCATTAACTCAGCTGACTCGGAAAGATACAAAGTTCGGTTGGAGCGAAGAGTGTGAGCAGAGTTTTCAAGAACTCAAGAGGAGACTCATTTCAGCACCTGTTCTAACAATACCATCTGGCTCGGAGGGATTTGTCATCTACAGTGATGCTTCGAGCAAACGGTTGGGATGCGTTCTCATGCAACATGGAAAAGTCATAGCCTATGCATCAAGACAACTCAAGGAATATGAGAGGAATTATCCTACTCATGATCTAGAGTTGGCAGCTGTTGTCTTTGCACTTAAAATTTGGAGGCATTACTTGTATGGGGAGAAGGTGGAGATCTTTACGGATCATAAAAGCCTCAAATATTTCTTCACTCAAAAGGAACTAAACATGCGACAACGACGATGGCTTGAACTGTTGAAAGATTATGATCATACCATTCAATACCATCCTGGAAAAGCGAACGTGGTAGCTGACGCATTGAGTAGAAGATCATATGCGGGTACAAGTGCGATATTGTTAACACAAAGGCCCATTTTGTGTGATTTGCAAAGGATGGAGATAGAGTTAAAGACTCCAGGGACCCATGTGATGATGGCGAATATACGAGTAGAACCGACTTTAATCGATAAAGTTAAAGCTGCTCAAGCTACAGACCTGGAGCTGATACGTATAAGGAAGAAAGTGCAAGAAGGTACTATGCCGGAAGCAAGAATCGATGAAGAAGGAATACTTCGAGTCAACTCCAGACTTTGTGTTCCTAACAATCCTGATTTAAAGTATGAAATCATGATGGAGGCGCACAACACACCGTTTGCAATCCATCCTGGAAGTACCAAAATGTATCATGATCTTCGTCATACATTTTGGTGGAGTAATATGAAGAGAAAGATAGCGTTGTTTATCTCAAGGTGTCTAACTTGTCAACGAGTCAAAGCGGAGCATCAAGTACCAAAAGGTCCATTGCAACCACTTGAAATTCCAGAATGGAAGTGGGAGCACATTACCATGGATTTCGTTATCGGTCTTCCTAAGGTTTCTGAAGATATAGACGCGATTTGGGTCATTGTTGATAGATTGACCAAGTCTGCTCATTTCTTACCGATGCGAGAAACTTATACACTTGAACGTCTTGCTCGTATGTACATAAACGAGATTGTAAGACTGCATGGTATGCCAGTATCCATAGTTTCTGATCGAGACCCAAGATTCACTTCACGATTTTGGGTTAGTTTACAAAAAGCTATGGGCACAGATTTACGATTTAGTTCGGCATATCATCCTCAGACGGACGGACAATCAGAGAGGACTATTCAAACTCTAGAAGATTTATTAAGACTATGTGTCTTTGACTTCAAGGGAAGTTGGGACAAGTTCTTACCATTGGTGGAGTTTTCCTACAACAACAGTTATCAAGCAAGTATTGGCATGGCTCCATTCGAAGCATTGTATGGAAGAAAATGTCGTTCTCCAGTATGCTGGGATGAGGTGGGTGAAGCAACGTTGTTGGGACCGGAGTTGGTACGTATGACTACAGAAAAGATTCAAACGATCCGACAACGTATAAAAACCTCACAAGATCGACAAAAGAGTTATGCTGATCTTCATCGAAAGGACGTGGAATTTGATGTAGGAGATCATGTGTTCTTACGTGTTGCTCCATGGAAAGGAGTTACGAGATTTGGAAAGAGATAAAAGCTCAATCCTCGATTCATCGGTCCATTTTTAATCCTCGATCGAGTAGGAACTGTGGCTTATAGACTCGCTTTACCGCCAAGTATGTCTCGTGTTCATAACGTTTTTCACATATCCATGTTACGCAAATATGTGGAAGACCCGAACCACATTATTGAGTTAGAACCGGACGAAATAGCGGAGGATTTGACGTATGAAGAAGTTTCTGTTCAAATCTTGGATAAGAAGGAACATATTCTACGCTCCAAGGTTATACCTCAAGTCAAAGTTTTGTGGAGAAATCACGATGTTGAGGAAATGACTTGGGAGTTAGAATCTGAAATGAAATCAAGGTATCCTTATCTCTTCGACATACCAGGTACGTACCCTAATTTCGAGGGCGAAATTTCATAAGAAGGGGAGGTTGTAAGACCCCAACTTTTATAAATAAAGATGAATTTTCTATAAATATCATTTTTGAATATTATGGAGTTAATTTGATATAATGTTATAGTTGTGGGAAATTTTTATAAATTTTGTAAAGTAAGCAAGTTATTATATAATATTCGATTGGTCGGGGAATATTCGTTTTAACAGGGAATATTCGTACAACGACACAATCATTGGTGGACCCCACAACGGAATTATTGTCGGATTGAGAAAA
Source organism: Panax notoginseng (assembly GCA_016801055.1). NCBI lineage: Eukaryota > Viridiplantae > Streptophyta > Magnoliopsida > Apiales > Araliaceae > Panax > Panax notoginseng. The sequence goes on from CM029023.1 coordinate 87,381,011, forward strand.
CGACAAAAATATTTTATTAAAAATAACGGCGGAAGTTTTACCATTATTACTGTTGAACTACTCGGTAGTAAAAGTACAGTAATACGTGTGGTTGCATAGTAGCACACGGTATTGATTATTAATGCTTATGTGAGAAGTCACTCAGTTTGATTCTATTATTGTCAGTTAATAATATGAATTATTTAGCGATAATGACGTTTTGTTTTATTCGTATTATTAACGTAATAAAACAGAAACATCTTTTTATATAAAACAAAATACTTTATTAAAGTTATTCTATAAATAGAATATATTATATTTTATTTAAAAGATTTTTCTTTAAATATGGACCGTCAGATTAAAGTAATCAATCTGGACCGTTCATGGATTAGTTACTATGCATTCTATTTTTCTATAAATAGCAGCTCATTCCTTCATTATTTCTTACGAATTCACTGAACTCTAGAGTGAGAAACTATAGAGAGAGAGAAGAAGAGTATTCTGCTACTTAACTACTTCCTTACTTCAGCTCTTCTTTAAAACGGTAAGGGGTGTTATTCTTTCTTATTCATGAAGAGAACTGTTGTTATTCCATTTCTTATTATTCTATTGGAATAACCTGTATACGCGGTCTACCCTATACTTGGTGACATTCTTCTATTATTCTGTTGAAACATCCTGTCTGTGTGTTTTACACCGGACCTGGTTCTGTTTTTATTATTATTCTGTTGGAACATCCTGTCTGTGTGTTTTACACCGGACCTGGTTCCGTCTTGTTATTATTCTGTCGGAATATCCTGTCTGTGCGTTTACGCCGGACCTGGTTCCATTATTTATTATTCTGTCGGAATATCCTGTCTGTGTGTTTTACACCGGACCTGGTTCCGTCTTTATTATTATTCTGTCGGAATATCCTGTCTGTGTGTTTTACACCGGACCTGGTTCCATTATTATTATTCTGTCGGAATATCTTGTCTGTGCGTTTACGCCGGACCTGGTTCCATTATTATTATTCTGTTAAGAATAACCTGTCTGTGCGGTCTATCGCATGCATGGTGATTTCTTTTGTTATTCTATTCTTTATTATACTCAGTTGGTTAAGTTTTGACTTCTATACTCCATGAAATTTGTGGAATATCCTTGACATTTGCGCTTCATCTAGTATCTATTCATGAAAATATTCTTCTAAGCATTCTTGAATTTTACTCCACAATGCAGTATCATGTTAACAATTTGGACGTTGTTAATTCTTGGATAAATTAAATCTTGAACTTATTTTATTGAATTCTTATATCATTGTCATCATCCTCATGTTTATATTCTGTTGAAAGTCATCTGTGGCCTGTAGTGCATAGATGGACTTGGTATGATTATGACTAGGGATTATTCGGTGTAATCATGACCGTAATGTTACGAATGATATGGTAAAAGTCCTCATTGGCCCGTAGTGCATTGATGGACAGTTGTTGGCATGATCATGACCATTAATGAATATACGAATATCCTTGGCCGTAGAGCAGGGGTGATTCGATGATGTGGATTATTTTATTAAGCTGAGTCTCAACGATCACAGTGTTGGAAAATCTTTTAAATCATAAAAGATAGTAGAGTTTATTTTTTACTTGACTCTCTTAATGGATTGCTTGTTCCGCTACAGTTAAACTTGATGTCTATTATATTTTATCAGTTTAATATTGTTGAAGGCTAATGATAATTTATTCTGCATTATCTTAGTCGTAATATTTCTTACTGGGCTAGTTGAGCTCACCCTTTCTTTCACTGTTCTCTTCAGGAAATGAGAACGTAGCTGGGGCAAGTCGGGGAACGGAGTGATGGTCCGAATGATAGTATTAGTTAGTAGTCCTCACTATTCTATGTAATGGTGTGTTAATAAATGTAACGAGGACTCCTTTTGAGTATGAATACTCTCTAGAAGATAATATTTGTATTCAAACTCACAGTTTATGTTTTGTCGTATTGTACACGACAGTTGTATTAGTAAGTTGTATTTGTATTCTGTAATATGTATCTGACGACCCAAGATGGGTGATGTATACCTAATTTTGGGGGCGTCACACATCTTAAAGTTTTGACTACTTTAAACCTTTATATCCGAAAACAAAGCAAAGAAGGACATATTGTCCTTATAGACACTAATCGTTTTAGTGGTCAAGTGGCTATTCCCAGGATGATCCCTTGGGAAGAAATTACTTTTCTGAAACAGTGGCAGATTACTAACGACGTTCCTACCAGACCTATAATTAGACAATCCATTGAGGATGTTGTTGTTTGGTATATTTTAAATTAAGCTCCACACGCAAGTATATGTGATCAACAAGTTATATAATAGTAAGTAGAGTATCGTTCCCACAAAGAATTAGTTAACAAGAATTACCAAGTACTAACCTATAACCAATTTAATCTTATTTAAACAAATGATTTAATATTTTAATTTAAAATAATTAATTAAACTATTACTAACTATCCCTAGAATGAAACAAGATAATAAAGACTTGAGATTACAATTTCACTTATTATTTCATTTAAATCAACACACTTCCTGTTAAGCCAAATTATTTATACTGGATTGTTAATCAAGAACACAAAAGTAAAATATGGTCATCTCTCAATGCACCATACTCATATCAAATCAAATCCACAGATGATAGAATCAGATTGAACACCCTAATTAACTAATTCACTATATCTCTATGTGAATTACAATTAAAAAGGGTTTAAGTGCAAGTTCTTATTAGATTACATGCAATGCCTTGGTATATCTCTATCCTAGCACAAATCATGAATTCCAACTCCATGTAGAACACATGAATACATGCTATTATGATCATATCTAAACCTATAATCCGTTTCTCAAGTTCATATAGATTATCACATTAATTGTTATCTAAACAATTAAGGGTAAACCATAACAAACAATCCAAATATAGTTAATAAGTCTAACAAGGAAGTATATTAAAGTAAATTACACAATAAGATCCATAGTAATCTCAAAATAAAGTTTAATTCATAACTGAACTAGAATCCATCATCCACAATTGATTAAGCATTAAAAAGATACAAATAGATAAGAAAAGAAGTTAGAATTGAGATAAACAAATCTGCATTCTCTTGCTTCCAATCTGATCTCCCAATGATGTTCAATAGCTTCAATCTTCAGTTCTAGTCTAATCTAAGGTTCATAATCTAAGAGAAGAATTAAAGATGAAAATAACAGAAATCTATCCCAAAAGGGATTTTATGGAGTCCTAGAACTAGTCTCCCGAATCCAAGTTATAATCAAGTATTTATAGTCCTAATGGAAACCCTAGCAAGTTAGGCAACTAACAATCCTATTCTAGCTCAAATTGGACAACATAAAACCCAAATCAGCTCTCTCCTCGCCGACCGACGCGCCCAACGCAGCACCTAGGCCAATTTGGGCGCGCCCTGCGCTACAGTAGCAGAAAATCTGATGTTCTGGCGCGCTCTGCGCCGCTTATAGTACATTTCTGGCGCGCCCCGCGCCGATCAATTTTACGTTGATACGTCCTTTCGTAAAACTAGCATAACTTTTGATGTGATAGAAGTTACGGAGCCTTACGGAGCCTGCCACCTATCAAATCGAAGATATCGACGAGATCTACAACTTTTATTATTTGAGAATTGACAGATTCTGGCCGGAGAAAGGTCGAAATTGGGCTTGAAGTAGCTGCTATGTAAATGGCCAGCATGACAACTCTTAGCTTTGATCTTTGTTGATAAAAGGCCATAACTCTCGCATCCGAGCTCCGATTGAGATGATTCAAGATATTTCGAAAAGATAAGAAGTAGATCTACAATGAAATCCAAGTTCCAAACCAAGAAAATGCATCAAACTTGGTGTTAAAAGCCCTACAATCTTTCCTTCTTGCATTTACTTATATATTTTAGTCCAAAAGATGTCCGAATTGCTTTTCGTTGCTTCTTCATGCCAATGTCATATGATAGCCTACAAAATAACGTAAAATGTATAAAATGCACACACAACACTTAAAAACAAACCAAAAGATTAAGCTCAAATGCACTCGATTCTTGGGTATATACCCACTCATTAGTTGTCCAAACCAGTAATAGAAATATTTTTTTAAAATTTCAGAGACCTTTTACCAAAAGTCGATCTATTAACAACATCTCTTATAATATTTATTTTCATGAATCATATAGACAATCTGTGTTTGAACCTTTAGAATCTATTTATCAAGAGTCTAAAATATCCAAGAATGAGTCTATTAAAAATGAAGACTTAATAAAAGGGATACATATTTCTGAAAATCAAATACCTTATGGTATTTATAAAACAAATATTCCTCAAAATAGAAGACCTTATAGTCCAACAGCTAGTGATATGCATTTTGAATGTTAATGGATTTTTCTCCAAATAGTAAAATTCGTCAATGTTTAAACCAGGAGTTCATGCAGGATAAATACCATAATTTTAGAAATTGGTATTTTAAAATTCATAATAATAATAAATTAGCAGAAATAAAAGCTAATTATTATTCTTATCTAAATAATAACCAATGTATAATATCGTTTACTAAATGGTATTATAATTTTGTTTTAAAAACAGAATTTTACACAAAAAGTCAACTGAATGTGTTAACTAGTATTCAAAAGGATTGGATTACCACAAGTGGTAATATTATCCAATCCATTCATCCCCCTCCTAAGTCCTTTGAACTTAGCTCAGGGAATGAAAATTTAAAACCTTTAGTTATTAATCTGTATGTTGATATACCTGAAAAACCCTATCATCAAGAAGAGGTCAAAATAAAAGATATTTTGCCTTTGTCTAAACAGAATAATTATACTAATCTATTTCTTCAAACAGTAGGAAATCAGTTAACCAAAATAGAAGAACAAATTAATCATATTAATGATAAATGTCAAGTTGTTCCCAAAAAGATAGATCTTCAACCTGTAACCATTAAACCACCTTTAGAAGTTAGTAATTTTAAGATGAAATCTTTTAAATCTTATGATGAGTTTATTGATAATCTTTTAAATAAAATAAAAGATTTAAAAACTACAACTGCATTTATGTCTCAGTTAAATATGATGTATGAACAGCCCTCTTCACATACCAGTAATAATAATACTGATGATGATGATGAAGAAACTGATGACATTTCTCCTATTCATATTTTTGGAAATCCAAAATATTTTCAGGAAATGCAGCATATTAATAAAATCACTTACAGTCAAGAACCAATAAATCGTATGACTTTATCTAGACCTAGTAGGTATTATTACCCCAGACCTACTCTCCAGGATATTCTGTCTGAAGAAGATTTTCTTCATTCTCAAAAATCTTACCACGGTAAAACCATTTATGAATGGAATATTGATGGTAAGACAGAATATCAAATTTATGAAATCATACATCATATCATGATGTATGCAATAGTCTGTTAACAGAATGATAATAAAGACCATCAGATCTGTCGTTTCTTAGTAAATGTATTTACCAGTATTCTTAAAGGATGGTGGGATAATTCACTTACTGACAAACAAAAAACTGAAGTTCTTCAATCCTATAAGAATGAAATAGATCCTATTACTAAAATTGAAAGAAAAAGAGAATATGCTTGCTACACCTTAGTACAAGCATTCATTCATCATTTTGTTGGACCAGGACTAATGAATACTGACAGTAGTAGAGAGCTTTAACAGAATCTTCTTTGACCGTCCTTAACCCATTTTAGATGGCATAAAGATGTCTTTTTAATGAAAGTAATGCAAAGACTGGATGCCAGCAGTGAACATTAGAAGGCCAAGTTTATTGATGGACTTACTACTTTCTTTGCTGAAAAAATTCGTAAAAAATTAAGAGATAAACATAACCGTATGAGTATTCCTTATGACCAGTATTCTTATGGCCATCTTATTTCAATAATTATTGAAGAAGTATTATCATTATGCAATGATATGAAGCTTCAAAAGTTAATGAAAAAATAGAATCTCACTAAAAGACATGAGATAGGAGAATTTTGTGATCAATTCTCTTATGACATAAAATTACAATATCCTCAAAAGATTAAAAAATATCAAAATTATAAAAATCCTAAATTTTATCGAAGACGTTCTTCTAAAAAATCTTCTAATAACAAAACCCCTGAAAAATCTACTAAGAAGAAGAAGAATAGTAGTAAAAAGATAAATCTAAAATAAAATATGGTAAATGTGGTAAAATAGGAAAATTTGCTAATAAATGCAAATAAAAAATAAATTAGAAACTTAATGAAATGTCCCTTGATGAGGACATTCAACAACAAATTTTAAATTATTTATCGAGCAGTAATTCAGAACCAAGTTCAGATGATGATTTAGCAAAAATCTATTCTGAATATGGCAATGATTCTGATAATGAACAATGTCAAACCTGTATAATAAATAACTGTAATACAATTATTGAAGTTGACTATTGGAAAGCTATCGTCGAGATGAATTATTTAGATATTGGAGGACCCAGTATCAACGTCTTAACTGATACGCAGAAATCTCTTCTTGACTTAGCTAATCAAATTAAAGATACAGAAATTAAAATACATTTTTTGGAATTTTGTTATAAAAATCAAAAGACAGAAGAAATACTTCCCATTGATCAATATAGCATGAAGGAAGTTATGAAACGTATACAAAATGTTTCTACCACTAAAAAATCGACTACTATTCAAGACCTTAAAAATGAAATAAATATTTTAAAATCTGAAATAAAACAGTTACAAAATAATAATATTATCATTTTCCAAGATTTAAAAAATATTAAACACCAGTTAAATCATAAAAAAATATGATAATGCAGAAGCCCCTGAATCCTCAGATAAACCAGAGTCTTCTGAACAATATTTGATACTTATGAATCAAGTAGTCTTTCAGAAGTGGTATATCAGAATTACTTTTATTATCAAACCAAATTTTATTATTAAAGATGATATTACTGTGACACCTCCAAATTCCGGTACTTCATTACCTCAAGATTCGGTGTTCACTTAATCAAAATATTCATATCTAACTACCCAATCATAATAAAATTGAATAATAAACCTTCCCTTAAGGGATTACATTAATAAAAATCTCCCAGATTATATAACCTTTAAATACAATCATTCAAATGCGGAAATTAAATACTTCATTACAATCATTAAAATAAAGTCTGATAAAATATCAACATATTACAAGTCTTCAATACTTGTTCATCTTTCCCTTTCCCTTACTGGTGCTAGGTACATCTACTTTCTCATCTTTAGATGTAATAGTTATATAAGCAAGAGTGAGCAAACAAAGCTCACTTGAAATAATAATGAATAAAATCATACAACATTTGCCAACTAATAGGCTCAATAGAACTGAACAATATGTTCTATTAAGATTCTGAAACATACAACTGAGGGTCTAATGACCACGAACCATGTCCACAGTTATAAGTAATCTTTAACTTTAACAGTCATAAGACTATAAGGACTCCACGTACTTAGGGGGATCAACCCTACGTACAATGTATTGTGCACAACCATTTCAACGCTAAACGTAAACCTCTAATAAAAGAGTTGTTCATCTCAGTATTTAGATTACAAGTCCGCACCAAAGTAGGTTTGGTTTGGATACATTTCATGGTAATTTGGAATTCAACAAACATCTGTGACGCCCCCAAATCTGGGTCCCTTCGAACCACGAATCAGGTCCGCCACGATACTACTATCGTCAAACTATTTATATTTTTCATTCATAATTTAATGAATAAACTTTACTTATTACAATTTAGAATATAAATTCATTCCATTTCCAGGATCTGCACAATGACCCCAAACTATTATAAGTTTCAAATATTGGTCATTTACCAATCCTATTTTACATCACATTCGATGTTATACAAATATGCAGAATAATTTAAACTTTTTCAATCTCCTTTGAAGAATAATTCTTTTATTGATTAACTTGAATCAATTACAACTCTCTGAATCAAATTATTATATGATTCACTTCATTCTATTTCCGTATAAACCTTTACATCTCGATTGAAATTTCTCTATGTATCACATAGTACAACTTAACATGTATTACACATTATAAACTACTATCATGTACATCTACTAGAACCTAAACATGGTTCAAGAGTATCTAGTTAAATAATAAATCAATCTCCTTCGATGTTATTGAACTTTATCATTCAAGTAGCACGAAATCTTTACCGTGTATCATTAACCTGCAAAAGTGGTTATTTGAGGGTGAGCTCGACAGCCCAGCAATTTTAACAGTTTTCATGCAGCACATAGCATATAATAGCATATTCAGTTCATGCATTCATAATTAATTGATATTTACTACGCATGTTACTTCTCACATAATAAGCATAGAGATTTACTTCACAAGCATATCATCAAAGATCAACTTTCAACTTTTATACATATCTCATATGCATTTCATATATATACATCAACATTATCATAGCAAAATATAGCTCAACTAACAGTTATAGAATTCATATATCAAATACGAACTGAAAGACTTGCCTAATTCGTAGTTTATCAACTACGACTTAACTGCTTAAAGCTTATCTGCACTTCGTGTGTTCCTACACAGTTATATAATCATGGGGTTATACCCACCAGTCATACATTTATTTATTCTCAATGAAATAATAAATTTTTACATCGTTCTAGTTCACTTCTTCGGTATACTTTTAGGATAGCTATGTTGCTAGTCCATTTTACTCTAATACTTATTCTTTCGAAACAATCCTATTTCGTCTTTCACAGTCTTTAAGTATATATATAGGCATGCTCTAAATTCTAGACAGTTAACAAACTATTCTTGACTACTCAGCAACACGGCGCGGTCGCGCTAAGTATAAGCTTGGGAGTGGCGCAGCCGCGCTACTCCCTGCCAGAACCAGAACTGAAATTTTCAAAAGTCTAGTTCTCTTATTAGCACCTTAACAAATTTGAACAATATAAACACATAAAGACAAGGTTTAGGACACATTGGGTTTCCCAAACTCGTTAACGTTGAGGCTAACTTTAAAACTCTTAGTTTTCTTTTAAACTCATTTATTCAACTAGGATTTACATGTTCAATAGCCTATTAACCAAGTTGAACACCTCCTCATGTATCTAAAACAGACTTTTTATCTTTTTGAGATAAAACTCAAATCAAGCATATAACTTCCTTTTTCAAAACTCTTTAATCGAGACTAAAAAGGTTTATTCAACAAGAGACTCGCTACGTTAACCATTAAGTCACATAACGATACTAAACCACCCTTATTACGCATGCTTATGTGCATTTATATGACTAGAATGGTTTGTCACTTGAAAACTTACTTTAAGACATGCATAGTTCATATTACGTCTATCTAGTTGTGTGCACGTATTATTCATATTCAAAGGCATAAACAACTCTATCATGCTTGCTTATAAGGTCATAATGCAAGTAACACAATGCTCATCAAAGTTAGTTTCTAAAACTTTTAAATTTCTCTTTAAAACGCGTATTAAACCGAGCTTGACAACCTTTTATGTGCAATAGATCTTGGAATTACATTCCTTATCCATCCGCGCATATAACTAGTCCACAATCACATGTTCCCAAAGTCAAAATTTAAAAGACACAATGTTCGTCAAGTTTCATTTTCAAAACTTCAAGTTTTTCTTTAAAAACACTTTAAACCAAGTGATATCAATCTAGTATATGCAAGGTAACTTTAAAACTACATTTCATGGACGTTGATATGCGTACATAGGATTCAAGGTCAGAACTCAAAGGACACTAAATTCAACAACTTTCGTTTCTCAAAAATTTTGAGTTTTCTCTTAGAAAATCATGTTAAAGTATTCAATTATGAGTAAAGTAATCTTAGTTATATGACATGTCTATTATTATACATTTTCATGTTATATCATTTATAATAACATATTCCATCGTCGGGAGCACTATACTTGCGTATGTGCTCGCTCGACGCCCTCCGATGGCCTTCGATTATGTAACAGTCACAAAGATGACTATTTTGACCTTTCTTAACGACCTCAAATTAAAAAACTTAAAGAACAGAAGTTGTAAGTCAATTCGTTCTCGTTCTGGATCATCTTGAATCACCTCAATCGGAGTTCGTATAAAAACGTTATGACCGTTTTACCAGAACAAGTTAAAGCAGTCATACTCAGCAGACATGGGGCGCGGCCGCGCCCCTTTTCCTTACCATTACCGCGCGCCTGCGCCAATGCCCAACCCCAGCTGTGCACCCGCGTGCACAGGCAGCGCGCCCGCGCCTGGCTTCGCACAGAAATAATTTTTAACATAACTTTCTCATTTTAAGTCCGAATTAGTTAGTTTTCGATTCTATGGACTCGTTAAACTCTTAGCTACCCATCTACAAAGTAATTATAACACTTCAAACACATTAACTAACCCAAAGATTAATCCAAAACTCATATTCATACTAAATTTTCATATTTTTGAAAAGTTTAGCGAATTCATTCACTACGAACTCGTTTCTAAACCAAATTGGTTCGTTGAACTTCCGTTCTTTTCGTTTCTCAGAGGGCTAACATAATCCATCATAAGTTTTACCATTTATAGAGGGACATTGCTACTAATTTTGACTCCAAATTGTCGACGTCGGGATTTTTAAATGTCCCTTTTCGTTACCTGTTCTTTGGTGTTCTCATTTTAGGTGAGATTTATTTAAAAAAACAAGTGAAAAAGGTCCGACATGTATAATATCGACGATTGGACTGTAAGAGTCGCCAGTTGGTTTTTTAAATGGTTGTACCAACACAACCGAGAATAGTTTTGCACATTGACCCAGTGATGTGACACTGCTATACGGGTCGGTAAAACCGAGATTCGTTTAGGGTCCGGGGACTTGGTTATGCGGGGGGAAGGTGTTAGGCACCCCCCGACATCCGTGTTACCACGGTGACCGCCTCTTTTCAAGAAACCATTATCTGAGTGTGTGTGTGTGTGTGTGTATGTGTGTGTGTGTGGGTCAATGTACTGTTATTTGAAAGTGGTACGAGGCCTCGTTCGCACCTATATACACAGGGTTTGAATTTACGTAAAAATTCAATTTTAAGCAGAATATGGCAGTGATGTTTTATAAAGAATGTTTTTTAAACCCTGATGCTTAATAGTAATTGAGGCCTTTTGCATTCCCATTTTATTCCGTATTCGGCTTGATTGATTTTATTTGACGGCTGCGAGGCATCTGTATGAAAATAATATACAATATAATGACGACTTCCTCGTGGGTATGTAAACCATCTGAGGAAATTCAGACACCGCAGAATAATTTACAAGCTGCTTACAGCTGAAAATGTCCATCACGGGAACCGAATCTAGATTCAATGGGATGAATCTGTGATCACATGATTCCTAGGCTCACATGATACCGTAATTTGTATGAAAGCAGCAAGCAGGTATATATATAAAAGCTGTAAATATATATATATATATATATATATATATATATATATATATATATATATATATATATATATATATATATATACAGACATGATCACCATCCACGAATCAGCTCCATGGGGGATCAGAAATGTAAATAAAGCTGTTAAAAGCTATCAACCGCCACGGAGGAGGGACAAAACGTAAATAAAGCTATATGAAGCGATCAACTACCACGAATGAAACTCCAGGCAGGACGAAAATATATATATATATATATATATATATATATATATATATATATATATAAGAATTTAAACGCACCGGATGTGAAATCTAGGCTCATCGAACGGAGTTCGACCACAGTTTATATATATATAAGTATATATATATAAAAGCAAATAAACGCACCGGATATAAAATTCAGGTTCACCGAACAAAGTTCGATAGCAGTTCATATATATAAGTGTGTGTGTGTGTGTGTGTGTATATATATATATATATATATATATATATATATATATATATATAAAAGCAAATAAACTCTCCAGACTGAAGTTTAGGCTCAATCGAGGCATAACTCGATAATGTTAGTCAATATATATATAAATATAAATATATATAATATATATATACAGACTGGAATGAAACCACGGACCGAAGTCCGGGCAAAAGTAAGCAACACGACTCTCAATGTGTAGAAGGGTGTGTGCAAAGATGAAGAGAAAGACTCTAAAGTGTGTGAGAAAGCTTACAGCTGACTGCTAAAAAAGGCTTCTATATCTTTAGAGTGGATAAACACTGGCTTTTGTAGGTACAAAAAGGGATTTATGTGAGCTCACAAGTGTTTAAGAGTGGGATAATACACTGTATGGCGAGTGTGGAGCAAGTTCTGCAGGGTTTCCCCGTCGTTTTCTCCTTAAAATCAGCACCCCAAGCCCTCTATTTATAGACCAAGGCTACCGCAGGTGTACCAGAGGCGGGTCGGGTCGTCTCAAAGTACGTGCACGCGGGCACTGTAATGTCCACTCAGTTTCTCAGAAGTGCAATTCGGGCATCCATTTCAGGACCTATTTCGGACTGCCATTGTCGAGAGTTTGTACGATGGCATGGGATTGGAGTTTGTACGAAGTCTTTGAAGATGGGTCGGTGCCCTCCGGTCTTCAAGCTTTAACTTTCATCCGTTACCCCACACAATAGTCACTCGGGATTGATAATCCTTGTGGGACGTTGTTGCGTAGAGGTGTCGAGATGACGTGGCGTGGCATCGTGTTGGTCAAATAACGATGTTGCCCCTTACCGGTGTTACTGCCGGGTTGGGTTGATAAAGCAGATGTTGCTCAGCTTCGCTGGGATTGGACTGATGTAATTGGTTGAAGGTCCTCATTGTCATCTTTGAGGTGTGTCTGTCTTCCCGATGTCATCGTCGGGCTGATACAGTGTATCTCGTTGTGAGCGCCGAGATTAAAGCTGGTTGCACTTGTAACAAGCATTTTTGGGGTTAGTGCCTAAACTGCATTCCTTGGGGCTATCACCAAGGTTGGAGGCTATACCCGTGTTTGGGGTTGAGACTGGATATCTCGGGGTTATCTCCGAGATTAATCAGTCTTCTCCGGTGTGTGTTCCGGTATTGATCTGCATGCCTCAGGGTTCTCTAAGATTGGAATGATTACTCCCAGATAGGGATCCGGGGTTGATGCTGAACTTCCGGTAGTATCCGGTACGGATCTGGACTGTCTTTCAGGGTTCTCTCATAAAAGACGAATCCGAATTGTCTTTCAGGGTTCTCTCTTAAAAGGCGACTCTGTCCTGCTGCAACGTTGGTGACAGTAGTACAGAAAATTTCGAGTGTCTACAGATGCCCCTATTTATCATACTCATGCATGGCGATGCATTGGTAGGATAAAGAATTCTAGACACTTGAAATGCAACAAGATTAACATGGTACTATGGATAGCAACATGATGTAAATGTATGATGCATGTGTATGGGATTGTAGCCCAACACGCCGGGGACGATTGCTGGCTCCCTGTTGCTTCAACTGGGGATTGGCAATAATGACCAGATTTGATGGGTAATCTGAATCTGTCAAGATGTTGATGTTGGAGTTATCACCAACTTCCTGGATAATGACTTGATCCTGAAGAGGTACCTCTTATGTGCAAGAGATCTGTGGGGATAAAGCTTAATCTGTTTGAGGATGTGTATAACATATTCCATCATCAATCCTCCTTGATAACAATCTCCTGGTTTGTATTGTCAGGACCTGTCTGGGTTCTGTTGGGTTTACTGCCAACAGCAAATGCTTGTCAGGGATGCCTGACCTTCGTTGACGTGTATTTCATCGACATGTGAATCAACGGCTGAATTCCCTGTGAGGAACATTGTCAAGGCTGCTTGACTCCCGTTGTCGTGTGGATCAACGGAGCATTGCGTTGTGACCCCCGCCGGGGACCTGTTGGGGAATATGAGCAATCGGGTACGGAGAACCGTGAATAGCTCTAGAGCTCTGATAGGTTTACACCACTATCGGCTGTAATGATGTCAAGGCTGCTTGACCTTCGTTGATTTGTATGTCAACGGATGACTATGCGTTGTAACCCCCGTCGGGGCTTTACGTTGTAACCCCTGTAACCCCCGTCGGGGCTTCACGTGGTAACCCCGTCGGGGACTGACGTTGTGACCCCCGTCGGGGACTGACGTTGTAACCCCCGTCGGGAACTGCGTAGGGTTTGACCTGGAGTCGGCGGCATCGGACCTATATAAGGTATTGTCGTATGTGATTTGTGACAACTGAGGTCATCAGCAGAGTATACCTTGTGTTAAGGCGACTACCAATGAGTGACATGCAGATTCAAAGTCTTATCAGAAAAGACCAGGATTGTATGCAATTTTGCTCAATCACGTGGCGTTTTTATTCCTGATTTGACCTTTCTATCCCGTAAGAACTCCGTTTCAACTCGAACTAGATCGAGCCAGAGATGTGGGACCCACATAGAGGAGCCGCAGGTGCACCTGCTGCAGTCGTAGGTAGGCCTGCGGCCAGGCGTGATCCACATAAACCAGCAGCCTGCCTTCACAAGTCATTTTTAACTTGTTTCGCCTAGAGAAAATCACGAGCCATCTTCAGATCTGCTGAGTTTGGGCTGCTTTCTGCAAATTCTGTCACCGTACAAGTGTTCTACACTATCCTGGTAACATATGCATGTATTTTCTCTCGTTTCTATCCGTTAAATTGTGAGATATCGCACGAAATGCATCTAAACACATAGTAGTGATTATGTATGTACAGATGACTTGATAAAAAATATTCAACATAGTAAATGTTAGTATTAAACCATGCTGAACATAATGATGTGAAAAAATTTGACTTTTGAGACAGTCAAATTGGCACCTTTTTCTGCTATTTTTTGTCCTATTTGAGGTCCAATGAGCAAAAGGTAAAAAGGCAAAATACTCCTAGCATTAAGGTTGGCCTTATGCATGATGTTTTTGATTTTTAACGCATATATTATGTATATGACTTTGGAGCAGGTGTGCTACTGAATGGCCACCTAGACATGCCTATGTGCATGTGGATAGTCCTATTTTCAAAGGGGACTATGGCAAAAAATTTCCAAAATGTAGGCATTGGGTAATCATGCATTTTAACTCTATTGTGTTAAAGTAAATGCATGCATGCATATAGTCATAAATGCATTATAGAAAGCTCCAGGTAAGGAAATACCACACCCTTTCTGAGGTGATTTGGAGACTTGTTGTCCAGATATTATGGATCCGGATCAGCCGAGCAGTTCCCATAGGACCACTTCTGGCGTACGGCGGAGGCTTCTGAAGTGCCTCATCCCCGTTCTGTCAGACAGCCTCGTCGGTTGGTGGAGGCGGTGATACGTCCTGTCCAGGTAGATATTCCAGACGTTGAGGACGGGGAGGCGGACATTGAGGATCCCGCTCCTGCTGCACATGTCCCTCGCAGGGAGCTTCCGAGCATCCAGGTGGTGAACCCGGAGTTGTTGGGTGATTTGGGCAGACACCCATCGATGTATTTACATGCTAACGAGGTATGGCATTAGACTTTGCTTTTCCTTTTCTCCCATTAATGAGGATTTCAAGGATTCTAATGTAGATCTGTATTTCATGCAGGTTCCTGATTTTACACAGCCTCGAGGGAACTGGTTTAGCATCCACTCCATGTACCAGGCGCTTCATCCTGACTATAGAGCAGTAGTGCATGAGTGGGGATTTGGGGCATTCTTCTACATCCTTCCCCGTCGCTGTCCCTAGGGTTATCTTAGGGCTTTATCTGAGCGGTGGTTTCACCAGACTCAGTCACTTCACTTGCTGGATTGTGAAGTGATGATGACGCCTATGGATTGGCGATTCATCACAGGCGTAGAGTTTGGAGGGGAGCCAGTGCCTTGCGTGGTGAATATTACCCCTACTGCCGTCAGATCCTTATTAGGAGTTTCGACATCGGCACTCAAAGGCAGGACAGTCCGTTCAGGTTCTTTGAGCGTAGATGCTGTGAGTGGGCTATTGAGTGAGCCTATGTCTGATGATATCAGGATCAGGGATCGCGTTCTGCGGCGATTGTTCCTGATGATCATTCGAGGCTGCTTCATAGCAGATAACTCTTCCACGGTATCTTTCGCTTTGGTCAGTGCCACGCGCGATGTGGACCGTATTGGAGAGTACGATTGGGGGTCTTACACCTTTGCCTATTTCCTCCGGGGCATGCGTATGCGCTCACGGGGTTTGACCGAGGCTTGGCTAGGATTTTACCCATTTCTGCTGGTGAGTATTTCTCTTGTCTTTCCTACTTATAGATTTAAGAGTGTTTACTGATAGCAGATGTTTTGCCATTGTGTTGGCAGTTCTGGGCCTATGAGAGGCTCCCATGTTTACGTCCAGTGAGTGTGTTAGGTTTAGACACCTATCCACGAGGACGACGATGGCATCATTCTATTTTGCCAGAGGTCCCTGTAGCAGAGGGATTCACTCACTGCCGTATGCAGCTGGAGTTGCTGACGGCTGACACCATCACATGGCTTCCCTATTCTGGGGAACACCTAACAGTGGGTTTTGAGGATGGATACCCGACTGGAGTCGAGTATTTGATTTCCACCAAGAGAGTTCCACTCTTCACAGATGGCGGTTGGGAGCTCTATCTAGGAGAACGTGCTATCAGGAGCACCACAGGGGAGATTCGTATACCGATCTTGCCTCCTGTCAGGCGTCATTAGCCTGTATCACAGTCACCCGCCAGTGAGAACCCATTGTTGGGGATTGACGGTTTTGATTTATCTGAGGGTCCATGTACTCAGGAGATATTCCAGCGTTGGTGGCTTCCTCGTACTATTGGATCCCAGTCTCGCGCCACACAGTTTATGGGGGACATGGTTCCTGGATCATTGATGATGACTGATTGAGTAGCTTGTGTCCGAGCTCCGACCCATATGACCCAGATTGATAGCTTGACCCGTCAGTTAGATCGAGCACATATATTCATTCGGCATTTGGGCAGAGATCCAACAGAGGCGGAGTCATTTGTTCCTTCCAACTCAGGAGCTGGCCCCTCGGACGACCCATTCGGTTTTGCCGGCGTAGATCCTCCCCTTTATAGGTCTGGCATCCCTGTTGATATAGATCCAGTGACTCAGGAGGAGTTACATCAGGTGGACAGGATTGATGATGTGGACATCGACACCATTGTCTTTTTCTGATGTATTCTCGTTATATCTTTTGATAGGCCTCTGTTAGATATTGGGTGGTTGTGCCCCATTCTCGCTATATCTTTTGATAGGCCTCTGTTAGTAGTAGGGCGTATGTGCCCCATTTCCCTGTATTCGTAGCTGTACAGAGCTGATGTATTAGATGATGATATACTTAGGAATGTATGCACAGTCTTTTCCATTCCCTATATCATATTGCCATCCATTATCTGTTATGCATGTATCATGTTATGCATATGTATGTATGTCCAGAGATATTCGGCATTGACCCCTGGATGGTCTTATGACACGGCCCGCACAGATGTCTTCTTCGACAGTTAGCTGCATAGAGCATACCCCCCCCCCCGTCATTGGTGGTATCGGGTATGCGATCGTGGTACGATAGTATGTCACCACCAGACAAGGTGACTATAGATCTGTTACTGCAGTATACCATGACTCTTTTGGCATTTCAAGTTCCTGCAGGATTTGTAGATGGGATGCTAGAGAATTGGCGACCTGATAGGCAGGTATTCCGCTTCGGCACCCATGAGTTGACTCCTACTTTGGAGGAGTATGCACGTTTGACGATGCTGCCCCTAGACAGACCTTGCGTGCATTTGGCTCTGGGAGACATGAGTAGACGATTCATGACTCTCACAGGATTGAGGCGCAGAGTAGTGCAGGATGAGCTGACATATGGCCATGTGATCTCTCAGCGTTTTCTGTACGATAGATTTGGCGCAGAGGACAGCTACTCACGACATTCTGGGGATTTCACCGTGTCGGAGGATCATTGGCGTCTAGCCAGAGTTGACATATTGATGCTATGTGTACTGTCATATGTGTATATGCCGCAGTATATGGATGAGATAGATATAGGCGTTATCATGGTCGTGAGAGCTCTCAGGGAGGGTCGTACCATTATACCTATGACCTTAGCAGAGACCCTGCGGTCGGCATCATATTGTTGCACGTATCCTACAGGAGTGTTCACTGGGAGCTCGGTCCTTCTGTATGTGTGGTTCATGTCACACTTGAGACCGATTGGTACCCTTAGACGACATGGATATTGGTTTACCCATGAGGTAGCTATGTCTTACTCCTTTCAGCCATCGGAGTGTATAGATGCTCAGTCCTGGTCCACATTTTTGGCAGACATCAGAGATCCATTTAGCATATTGCTGTGCTCGGGGCTTTGCTCACCATACAGCTTCATTACACATGCTCCGGGCATGGATTTCCTCCCTCTGGCTGGCTTGAGGGGTGTGACTACTTATCACCCATTAGCCGTGATGTCGCAGTTCGACCAGTTCCAGGATTTTCATCCTTTCACAGGGGCGACTGGTCAGCGTTCAGCTGCTCAATACCTCTCAGCAGAGGACCGATCTTGTGTATACGCTTGTTGGGACCATCGTGAGATAGCTGCTTTTTCAGTGAGCAGTCCAGGTTATTCCGCAGAGTATTATGCCTGGATGGAGACAGAAGTTTTATCGGCTGCAGCAGTATCTGTAGTGCCGGACAGTGACGCAGAGGGTGTGGAGCCCGTAGAGGACATCGATACCCATTTCGATGAGCCCGCTGCAGGGTTGCCAGCATTTCTTCCGGATTCTCCTAGTACTAGTACTTTTGTGATTCAGCATTCAGCACAGTATTTAGAGCAGAGTCTGCATCTGATGACCTTTGAGAGAGATCAGGTTCGATCTATGATGTCGACTGCTCTGGATGTGAGAGATGCCACTCTATTAGAGATAGAAGAGGCATTAGCTCACCGAGATGCCGCTATTGTTAAGCGGGATGAGGCCAGATTAGCCATGGACGCAGCGGTAGTTGAGCGGGATAGTGCTATATCTGCTCGGGATGTAGCTGTCACAGATAGTACTGCAGCAAGGTCCCTTACCACTGGTTTGACCACAGAGGTGAGCGCTTACATTGATGAGCATATGGTCATCATGTAGACGGCTTCTAATCTATTGGGTCGAGTGGATACTCTCATGCAGGAGACCATAGCTTTACCTCCTTCTTCGGAGAGGGACGCCATGTTGGGCTTGTTAGCTCGCATATACCCAGACCCGTAGATGAGCTTGTATTTACCTGCACAGACTAGCTTAGCCATTTTGTCATGTACAGCTTACCTTGTATATATCAAACAGCGTTATATATATGATAGGGAAATATATTTTTGGATCACTTCCCTTTTAGATATGCCTTGCTATTTGTTTGATGTTTTGCCTGCTGTTTCAGGACTTGTGATCTTGATGTATTCTGAATTCCTCCTGAATGGATGGACATTGAGTTATCTCTGGATAGTTCAGATTGGATCATTGATCTATATGTATCCCTACCATCTTTGGTGTCTTGGGACTGGTTTCTGGATGGAAATGTGGAGAGGAGTATGGCTTTCCTCTCTGAGATTTACCTCACCACAGATGGTCGCCAACACTTCTATTCAGGAGAAGCCTAGTTAATTCCACCTCTTATGGTTTGGCGTTACTCTTTAAGGTATGACCGCAGCTTAGATGGTCGCCGAATCTCCTATTTGGGAGGAGTTACGGTAATCTCATCCCTTTGGTCTGAAGCCAATGAAATGTAGTGATTGAATGATGATCCCAGTACCAGTTGACAATGGTTTGTGTTTTGGTAGGGGTGAGACCGCACCATAAATGGCTGCCTACGTACTCCTATTGAAGAAGAGATCAGGTATGCGTAGTTCGAACCTTGTGTAAGAGGTTCAACGCAGTAGATGGCAGAAATGGTGTAGGAATATTTTTGTTGTTTTTTTTATGAGAAGAAGGGTTGGAATGTTTTTGTTGTTTTTGTTTTATTGCGAAGAAGGGTAGGAATGTTTTTGTTGTTTCTATTTTATTGCGAAGAAGGGTAGGAATGTTTTTGTTGTTTTTATTTTATTGCGACCGGACCATATGAAATGGTTGCCTACGTACTCCTATTGAAGAGGAGATCAGGTCGACGTAGTTCACCCCTCAGGGTTAGAAGAGAAAGCGTAATCCCATGTGCAGGTCAGAGTGCGGGGAGGAGAAAGTTTAATCCTAAGTTGAGGATAAACTGCAGGGGAAAAGTTTGATCCCAAGTATGGGTAGCCAAACTGTAAACGTAAGAGGTTCGATCCACGGTGGGATGACCTAAGTGATGTGAGTGCAAAGGAAAGCCAGGCTGCTGGCTTGAAGGGTATGTTTCCCTGAGGGGAAAAGTGTGGAAAAGTTGTATGTAGTAAAGGGTTTAAGAACCGGAATGACTGGTGACCTGATGATTATGCACCAAGGTGTTTGCTTGATGGTAACTTCAGACATAATACCGTTTCACGGTGTCCGAGTTGATAAGTTGTGGAAATTCATCGCCGTCCATTTCTTGCAATCTGAGAGCGCCCCCTGTCAATACTTCTTTGACAATGAATGGGCCTTCCCAGTTAAGAGCGAATTTTCCTTTGGCTTGATCTTGGTTGTCCAGGATTTTCTTCAAAACCAAGTCATGTCGCTTAAATTTCTGTAGCCGGACTTTTTTGTTGTAGGATCTGGTGATCCTTTGCTGATATAATTGACCATGGAAGATAGTCGCGATTCGCCTTTCGTCTATTAAAGACAATTGGTGATACCTGTCTTGTAGCCATTGGTATTCATCCAACTGAGCGTCTATCAATACTCTGAGGGATTCCATCTCAATTTCTATGGGGAGCACTGCTTCCATCCCATAGGTTAAGGCATAGGGGGTAGCCCCAGTGGAAGTACGCATGGAGGTTCTGTATGCTAACAGAGTCAGAGGCAATATGTCAGGCCAATCTCTGTGGTTGGCGGACATCTTTTGCATAATCTTCTTGATGTTTTTGTTAGCTGCTTCAACAGCACTGTTCATCTTTGGACGATAGATGACAGAGTTGAGATGTTTGATGTGGAATTTACTGCATAATTCCTCCATCATTTTGTTGTTGAGGTTCTTGGCATTGTCCGACACAATCACCTCTGGTTGTCCATATTGACAAACAACATTGTTTCTGATGAAAGTAATGATGACTTCTTTAGTGACCCTAGGGAAGGAGGCTTCTTCTACCCACTTGGTAAAGTAGTCGATCATGGTGAAGATAAATCGATGACCATTACTGGCTTTGGGCTCGATGGGCCCGATAACGTCCATTCCCCACATCGAGAAGGGCCAAGGTGAACTCATATTGTGGAGTTCCCGTGGAGGGGCGTGTATAACATTCCCATGAATCTGGCACTAATAGCATCTCTTGACATGGTCATGGCAATCAGCTTTGAGAGATATCCAATAATGTCCCGTCCTAAGGACCTTCTTGACAAGGAGGGGGCCACTCATGTGGGGACCATAGACTCCACCATGGATTTCATCTATGAGCCTTTGGGCTTGATCTTTGTCTAAACACCTGAGGAGACCTAGTCCTGCATCTCTCTTATAGAGCGCATCTCCACTCAGGTAGAATTTCATTGCTAGTCGATGGATCCGCCTTTTCTCAGTCGGGCTCACCTCAGCGGGTGTAGATCCATCTCGCAGATATTCCTTGATATGCTGATACCAAGGATGTTGGATGGGAGGTATCTCATCCGATACTTCTCCAATGTAAATCCCGTAGGCTGGGGCCTTGTTTAGGGAAATTATGATGCTTGGCAAGTGTTCCTTATCTGACATGCCAATTAAGGAGGCCAAAGTTGATAACGCGTCCGCGAAATCATTCCTATTACGAGGAACATGTAGAAAGGAGATTTCTTCGAACTCCAACGCCATCTTTAAAACCTACCGATGGTAAGGCAACAAGCGTAATTCCTTGGTTTGATAGATTTCGGTGGATTGTCTGATTACCAACTCTGAATCTCCAAGGACAGTTAACCGTCTGATACCCATTGAATGGGCAAGTTTTAGCCCCATGAGACAGCCTTCATACTCAGCCGTATTATTGGTGCTGTCAAACTATAATTTGACGGCGACGGGATACTGCTCCCCCGTATCAGGTACTAGAACTGCTCCAGTTTCAGAACCTTCCATATTAACAGCTCCATCAAAATAAATCTTCCATGACTAGCGCGTATCGTACTGATGGTGTTGCTGCACTGTCATTACTCCTTCATCAGGGAAATATGTTTCTAAGGGTTTGAAATCCCCTGAAGGTGCGGTGGCCAGTTGATCCGCAATTCCTTGACCTTTGATGGACTTTTGAGTCACATATACGATGTCAAATTGTTGTAGGATCAACTGCCATCTGGACAGTCTGCAATTTAACATGGGTTTATTGAACACGTATTTGAGAGGATCCACGCGGGATATGAGATGGGTTGTGTGACCATAGAGATAATGTTGTAACCACATGGAAGCCCATGTTAAAGTACAATACGTTTTTTCGATCAGAGTGTACTTGTATTCACTGCTGCTGAACCTTTTACTGAGGTAATAGATAGCTCGTTCTAGGCCTCTATCGTCTTTCTGACCCAACATGCAGCTCGTAGCATTGTCACTTACTGACAGGGGCACATCATCCCTAGGTGGTACCAAGACGGGAGCTTTGACTAGCTGTTTCTTGATTGTAAGGAAGGCATTCTAGCACTCATCATTCCATTTCATGGAGGAGTTCTTCCTTAATAGCTTGAAGATTGGCTCACAGGTTGCTGTGAGTTGGGAGATAAACCTACTGATGAAGTTGATTCTTCCCAAAAATCCCCGTATTTCCTTCTCTGTCTGAGGAATGGGCATTTCCGTGATGGCTTGGATTTTGGCAGGATCCAACTCAATCCCTTTGTGGCTGACTAGAAATCCTAGCAACTTGCCTGATTTAACACCAAAGGCGCATTTAGCTGGATTCAACTTCAAGTTGTACTTACGCAACCTGTTGAACAACTTTTTAAGATGGTCTAATGGTCATCCTCCTTCTGGGACTTGACAATGATGTCATCCACGTAGATCTCAATCTCTTTATGCATTAAGTCGTGGAAAAGAGCCATCATAGCTCGTTGATAGGTAGCTCCGGCATTGATAAGGCCGAATGACAACCGTCTATAGCAAAAAGTTCCCCAAGGAGTGATGAAAGCAGTTTTCTCACGATCTTCCTCAGCAACCATGATCTGATGGTATCCATCAAAGCAATCAGCAAAGGAGTACATATCGTATTGCACAGTATTGTCAATGAGAATGTGGATAAATGGCACGGGAAAGCTGTCTTTTAAGCAAGCTTTGTTCAAATCCCGATAATCCACGCAAACTCGCACCTTCCCTCCAGGTTTAGGTACGGGTACGATGTTGGATATCCACTCAGGATATGTAGATACCATGATGATACCAGCTTGGAATTGTTTCACAATTTCTTCTTTCACTTTTAAGCTCCACTCAAGTTTCAATCGCCTGAGTTTCTGCTTGACTGG
Source organism: Panax notoginseng (assembly GCA_016801055.1). Taxonomy (NCBI): domain Eukaryota; kingdom Viridiplantae; phylum Streptophyta; class Magnoliopsida; order Apiales; family Araliaceae; genus Panax; species Panax notoginseng. Next base: position 87,404,523 of record CM029023.1, read on the forward strand.
CTTAACTCCCTCTTTAATGGGAAGGCGATGAAGAACAATGTCAGCGGACAAACCCACCATGTCTTCATGAGACCAAGCAAACACATCCTGGAACTAGGTTAATAGTGTAACCATGTCATTCCGTTTGTTTGGGGTAAGGTCTGAACCAATCTGGATTAACTTAGGGCTTTCTAAGGTTCCGAGATTGATGGAAGTAGTTTGATCAAGGTTGGGTTTAGATTTGTCTTTGACCCATTCTTGAATTTTTGGAGGCACCTCAATGTCATCCAGTGTATCCATCAAGGTTGAATTCATCTCTACATAAAAGGTACAATCCCTTTGTAGGAGAGGCATCGTATCCGCAAGTACAGGCACATCTAAATTCAGAGTCCTGAAACAAAATATGCTTTCACTTAGTATATATAAAATGTGTTTGATCATACACAGTGTTAGCATATACTGGCAAAATAAACTGCTAGTGCTGTACAGCAAAGTAAGCAGTTATTATATCTACAGGGCAGAAAGAGTTTCTGCCCGCTTTACCCTTGACGACCAATGCAAGGAATGTTGTTCCAATTGGCAATAGCAAAGTCTGGGTAAACCGCGGTGATGGATGGATTGTCATCATCCTCCCTGTCCCGAATGATGGCCATTATGTCGGGGCAATCATCGTCTGGGTGTATCGGCTGGTATGTTCATCATGAACAATGATGCGCATGTCTGACATCATTCGGACAACGTTCTCCTTGATTCTCTGCTCCTCTTCTTCAATGGCGGGATCTAGAGTAACTATTTTCTTCTCCTCCACCGGTTTTGGCTGAGGAAATAACATAGCCATGACATTGGCTGGCACCTTTACTGGAGGTTGTGCGGACTCAAAGCTTGAAGGCGAAGATAAACGCCGCATGGCTGAGGTTGAAGGAACCTGCGGATGTTTATGAGGGTTCCTGTGACTAGAGCTGGCAGAATAGCCTAGTCCAGCTATTCCAGCTTGATTGGTTAAGCGAATAGGGTACTTGATACCCTGGCAATCTTTACCCAACCCTTGTCCTGGCTTATGACCCAACGACATCATTTCTTGAGTAGCCGACATTACTTCGGCAGAAATCTTGGGTTCAGGCAATGGCATTCCAATAGCATGGTATTGGGTATTGCTTACTTCCAAAGCATGAAAGCTAACCGGCTCAACATCAGAATTTGCATTGATTACCGGCATGTCTTTGTGTCGAGGAATTTCTGGTTCAGCATTAACTGTGACCAGGCTATTGTTGATGATGTATTTCAACTGTTGGTGTAGGGTGGAGGGGACTGCCCCTGCCATGTGAATCCACGGTCGTCCCAAGAGCAGGTTGTATCCCGACTCTATCTTGAGCACATGGAAAGATACGCAGAATGTGTGAGGACCAATTTCGATTGGTAGCTCAATTACTCCGACCGAGTTACGGCGGGATCCATCAAATGCTTTGATGATAGTATGGCTACTCCGAATTCGATTGGGATTGATATTCATCTTCACCAAGGTAGCGTATGGATAGATATTCAGGGAGGACCCTCCATCTATTAAAACACTAGCCACCATATATCCGGAGGACAAGACAGCAATGTGTAATGGTTTGCAATGACCGGTCCCTTCGGATGGTATGTCGTCATCAGTGAAGGATATCACATTATGGTTGAAAATGTGATCAACCAGATGTTGAAATTTTTCTTCATCAACTGATGTTGGTAGATAGGCTTCTTCCAAAACCTTTAACAAGATCTTCTGGTGATTCTCGGAAGTTAGGACCAGGTCCAGAATTGATATCTGTTGTGGAGCTTCTTTCAAGCTTAAAACCACCGTAGCTTCGTTATGACCGATAGTGCGGAGGAACTTTTCAATCTTTTCTATGGGTATTTTCCCCTTTAATTTGATGGTAGGCTTCATCACCCGTTGGGGAAGATACAGTGGATTTTCCTTCGACACTGCAGCAGTTGTATGTGAGGTAGATCCTTCACCTTCTCCATAATTCCATGGAACTTGGTGCAAGCTAACAATAGGATATTGTGCTCTGCACGGTACGTTGATTGGCTCGGGAGCGGCCACTTTCAAAGGATTGTTGTTTCCTTTGAGTTGAATTATTGGCATGACGAGTGATTGATCAGCTTCAGTAGATATGACGGCTACCACACTTTTACATTTAGTGGGACCAGCATTCTTACTTGCACTTAACACAGTATCGTCATCTGCCATACGCAGTACGCCACTGTCAATTAAATTTTGAATAAGGTGGCGGAGTGCCCAGCATTCTTCTGTGCTGTGACCACGAGATTGGGAGTGATATTGACATATTCCCTCAGAGTTGTACCGTCCAGAACGGGGGTTGATTGGAGGTAGAAGGGAATTGATTCTTCCTTCATTGATTAACATATGAAGTATTTCCTCCATAGGTTGACCCAAATAGGTGAATTCCCTCTTGTTGGTGAAATCCCGACGAGCTTTAGCATTTGCTCTCTTCGTCACTTTGTCTTCTAGCATTTCATTTTCTGAAAGGGACGAGGGAATATTCATAACAATAGGCAGGAGACTGGCATGCTCCTGGCTGACTAGCTGGCAAGTTACTTGATGCTGGTAAGTCACCAGTTCTGCCAATTGTTCAATTTGTTGGCATAGAGCTTTCATTTTTCGTTCCATTATGAATTGGAACTTGGCATAATCCCATTTGTCCTCACCGTCTTTGGGGGCCTGGGAAGAATCACAGCTGAAATTGGAACTCTGTCCACTGCTCCAATTAATCATATTAACTTCTTCTTCTTTGTGCTGAGGAAGAGGGTTATCTTGTACATGAGGTTGATCGGGTTTGGTGACTACGATCTCCCCGTTGTCTATCAGGTCCTGGATTTTATGTTTCAAGGCCCAACAATCTTGAGTATCATGTCCAGGTGCCCCGACATGATAAGCACATTTTCGAGCAGCATTAAAACCCCTTCCGTTAGGGCTGGCTGGTGGAAGTAGATGCGTAATCTTCTTTTGTGTTGTCAGAAGATTAAGAATATTCTCGAGGGTATCCCCTAAGGGTGTGAACACTCGAGGGCGTTTGGCTTCTCCACCTTTTGGTATCGGAGGGTTCACAGGTTGTGATTGAAAGGGAGTGTAATTTCTCCTTTGAATAGGCATATTTTGATTGCCTTTCTGACCCTGTAGTATCAGGGAGACATCTTCCTCTTTCTTTTTATGGACCTTTCGAGGGTTATTACCATAATTTCCAGACTGGATGTGATCAGCAACAGCCTTGAGTGCAGATAGGTCATGAATTTTTCCCGACTTCAATCCTATTTCAGCCATCTCTCCATGCTCGACCATTTCAAAAAATGGTTTGCTGATACCGGTTAACACTCTCTCATAGAAGGGAGCTTCTTGTATGTCTATGAAGGTCATGACCATCTCTGCTTCGGTCATGGACGGACTGACTTGGGCAGCCAAGCGTCTCCACCTCTGGGCATACTCTCTGAAAGACTCATTAGATTGTTTCTTGATCTTGGTAATTTGATACCGATCAGGAGCCATTTGAGTTTAAAAGCTGTATTGAGTAAGGAAGGCGTGTGCTAGCTCTTCCCAGCTGTGTATTTTGGAGTTGTCAAATCTTGTGTACCATGAACGGGCTTCTCCAGTTAGACTCTTTTGGAACAAGTACATTCTGAGTTTCTCATCCTCTGCATAAGATCCAAGTTCTCCAATAAACATTTTTAAATGTGTATAAGGATCTCCTAACCCGTCATATTTTTCAAAGTCAGGAGTTTTAAATTTTTCTGGGTAATGAACACCAGGAAAAATGCACAGGTCAGCATAAAAAACACTTCCGTGTGATCCAATTCCTTTGATAGTGCGAAGGGTCTCTTCCATTTGGAGGACTTTCTTTTTGATGTCACCAGTGTCTGGATCTCCAGTGGAATGGGTAGCATCAGAAATTTTGTTAGTTGCATCCAACTGTAATTCAGGTATTGTAATAACTAGGCTTCCTCCTTGTGTGGAGGATTCAGCATGTACGGGTATTTTCTGACCCTGTGTGGACTGGTGTAATTCTTTGAGTAGAACAGCCAAGTCTGCAATTTGTTTGCTTAATCCGTCGAATTCTTTGCGAGAAACTGGATTAAGTTCTGTCTGGTCGGATGACGACATGATTGACTGTAGGCCTGCAGCCTTTTTGGACTTTGAACGAGTAGTAGGCCCGATTGACTCCCTGCGAAAAACTTACATAGTTTAGTCTTTAGGGATGGTAAATATTAATATGCAATGTGATGTGTCCCTTTTAGGGATTTTATCCTGCAAAATGGATGTTAGCTGTTTGTAGCATGTATGTATATGTGTACACATTTCTTCATATTCCTCATTACATGGAGATAGATATGGTATGAAATTGTGTAATTGAAATGAGAGCATGAAGAGACTTTCCTCCGTTATGGGTTTATCAGAGGCTGACCTATCTTAGGTTACTCTCGTGGCTTTTTGGCATGAAAGTTCCCAAATCATCGCAATCTACTTGACGGGAAGTTAATCCGGTCTTTCAATTGGAGCGAATTTGGGTGGTGCCTTTCCTGAGCCTCGTAGAATCAGTCTTCTCACGAGTCTAGTAATCAAACACCGACGGGATAGCCTCCTGGTGGAGGGACCACACAACATACATTCACATACATCGCGTCTCACAGTATGAAATGATGACATGTGCGAAGCACTAATATCATAAGCAGTTTATAGTGCGAGGCACTAACATCACAGGCAGTTTATAGTGCGAGGCACTAACATCACACGCAGTTTATAGTGCGAGGCACTAACATCACACGCAGTTTATAGTGCAAGGTACTAAATAAGAAAATGCATTCGTACACATTCATCCAATGTAAATGCAACATCCACACACAAGCAGATAATAATTTTGAAAAAAATTGTAATAGCGGCTTAAGTCCTCTTACTGGAGTCCCCAGCGGAGTCGCCACCTGTCGACGTCGGGATTTTTAAATGTCCCTTTTCGTTACCTGTTCTTTGGTGTTCTCATTTTAGGTGAGATTTGTTTGAAAAAACAAGTGAAAAAGGTCCGACATGTATAATGTCGACGATTGGACTGTAAGAGTCGCCAGTTGGTTTTTTAAATGGTTGTACCAACACAACCGAGAAAAGGTTTGCACATTGACCCAGTGATGTGACACTGCTATACGGGTCGGTGAAACCGAGATTCGTTTAGGGTCCGGGGACTTGGTTATGCGGGGGGAAGGTGTTAGGCACCCCCCGACATCCGTGTTACCACGGTGACCGCCTCTTTTCAAGAAACCATTATCTGAGTGTGTGTGTGTGTGTGTGGGTCAATGTGCTGTTATTTGAAAGTGGTACGAGGCCTCGTTCACACCTATATACACAGGGTTTAAATTTACGTAAAAATACAATTTTAAGCAGAATATGGCAGTGATGTTTTATAAAGAAGGTTTTTCAAACCCTGATGCTCAATAGTAATTGAGGCCTTTTGCACTCCCATTTAATTCTGTATTCGGCTTGATTGATTTTATTTGACGGCTGCGAGGCATCCGTATGAAAATAATATACAATATAATGCCGACTTCCTCGTGGGTATGTAAACCATCTGAAGAAATTCAGACACCGCAGAATAATTTACAAGCAGTTTACAGCTGAAAATGTCCATCACGGGAACCGAATCTAGATTCAATGGGATGAATCTGTGATCACATAATTCCTAGGCTCACATGATACCGCAATTTGTATGAAATCAGTAAGCAGGTATATATATAAAAGCTGTAAATATATATATACAGACATGATCATCATCCACGAATCAGCTCCATGGGGGATCAGAAATGTAAATAAAGCTGTTAAAAGCTATCAACCGCCACGGAGGAAACTCCAGGCGGGACAAAACGTAAATAAAGCGATATGAAGCGATCAACTACCACGAATGAAACTCCAGGCAGGACGAAAATAAATAAATAAATAAATATATATATATATATATATATATATATATATATATATAAAAGCATTAAACGCACCGGATGTGAAATCCAGGCTCATCAAACCGAAGTTTAGGCTCATCGAACAAAGTTCGACACACAGTTTATATATATATATATATATATATATATATATATATATATATTAAAGCAATAAACGCACCAGACCGAAGTCTAGGCTCAATCGAATAAAGTTCGATACACAGTTCATATATATATAAATATATATATAGAAAAGCAAATAAACGCTCCAGACCGAAGTCTAGGCTCAATCGAGGCATAACTCGATAATGTTAGTCAATATATATATAAATATAAATATATATATATATATATATACATACTGAAATGAAACCACAGACCGAAGTCAGGGCAAAAGCAAGCAACACGACTCTCAACGTGTAGAAGGGTGTGTGCAAAGATGAAGAGAGAGACTCTAAAGTGTGTGAGAAAGCTTACAGCTGATTGCTAAAAAAGGCTTCTATATCTTTAGAGTGGATAAACACTGGCTTTTGTAGGTACAAAAAGGGCTTTATGTGAGCTCACAGGTGTTTAAGAGTGGGATAATACACTGTATGGCGAGTGTGGAGCAAGTTCTGCAGGGTTTCCCCGTCGTTTTCTCCTTAAAAATCAGCACCCCAAGCCCTCTATTTATAGACCAAGGCTGCCGCAGGTGTACCAGAGGTGGGTCGGGTTGGCCCGGTTTGGTCGGGTCGGGTCGTCTCGAAGTACGTGCACGCGGGCACTGTAATGTCCACTCGATTTCTCAGAAGTGCAATCCGGGCATCCGTTTGAGATATTCAGGACCTATTTCGGATCGCCGTTGTCGAGAGTTTGTACGATGGCATGGGATTAGAGTTTATACGAAGTCTTTGAAGATGGGTCGGTGCCCTCCGGTCTTCAAGCTTCAACTTTCATCCGTTACCCCGCACAATAGTCACTCGGGATTGATTATCCTTGTGGGACATTGTTGCGTAGAGGCGTCGAGACGACGTGGCATGGCATCATGTTAGTCAGATGACGATGTTGCCCCTTACCGGTGTTACTGCCGGGTTGGGTTGATAAAGTAGACGTTGCTCAGCTTCGCTGGGATTGAACTACTGTAATTGGTTGAAGGTCCTCATTGTCATCCTTAAGGTGTGTCTGTCTTCCAGATGTCATCGTCGGGCTGATACAGTGTATCTCGTTGTGAGCGCCGAGATTGAAGCTAGTCGCACTTGTAACAAGCATTTCCGGGGTTAGTGCAGAAATTGCATTCCTTGGGGCTATCACTAAGGTTGGAGGCTATTCCCATGTTTGGGGTTGAGACTGGATATCTCGGGGTTATCTCCGAGATTAATCTGTCTTCTCTGGTGTGTGTTCCGGTATTGATCTGCATGCCTCAGGGTTCTCCAAGATTGGAATGATTACTCCCAGATAGCGATCCGGGGTTGATGCTGAACTTCCGGTAGTATCCGGTACGGATATGGACTGTCTTTCAGGGTTCTCTCATAAAAGACGAATCTGAATTGTCTTTCAAGGTTCTCTCTTAAAAGGCGACTCTGTCCTGCTGCAACGTTGGTGACAGTAGTACAGAAAATTTCGAGTGTCTACACAAATCAAACAAAAGCAATATTTTACTACCAAACCCAAAACCATTTCTTTAACATATTCTCATGAATTTAATTACTCTAACATTGATTGTATAATCTATAAAGCAGATTAATCATACTCAAGAGTGAAAACATATAATCTACACATACTTCATCTACCCAATCTCTAATCATAGAGAAAGTATTTTGAGAGAGTATAACTAGAACTTGGAATTGGTTTAAGAATTATACCTCTTGAATGCTTGGAATTGGCTAACCATAGCTCCTTAATCCTTCCATTGCTTTCAATTCTCCAATTCTACTAACTCTCTATAACTTAGTTTTCTCAGACAACTTAACCAACGTGAAAGAGAAGAAGAAGGCTCTATTTATAGAGAATTCTCTACACAGTCCATAGCTTTGCCTCAAAGATTAATCTAATGGAAGAAGGAAGAAGATGTTGGACAAGAAGGAGTTGGTTACCTACTCTCTCTTCCTCCATTCCCTTAGCCATGATTATCAGTTGTCTAGCCATCACTTTGTGTTGAAGGAATAGAATAGGCCAATGGCCTATCACACGGTAGTTAATTAGAGGGACGCTGATATTGGGACAAGTTTTGGTTTGCAGTAGCAAAATAGTTGCTATAACACTTAGGTTTATTTTCGTTTTTACTTACAAAGTGCAACATTAAGGTGTTATTATTATTACCTTGTAATAAGTTGCAGGCACACACACACACACACACACACACACACACACACACACATATATATATATATATATATATATATATATATATATATATATATATATATATATATATATATATATATATCACATATAGGAAGTATACTTTAAATATACACCAATATAATCTTATTATATTAATAACTTAATTATTTGCTTTATGTCAAATAAATAAATTATTCATCTTACTGATTAATTAACACTAATATTAATTAATCCATTCTTCATAAATCAATTATTAATTAATATTCTACGATAATAATTAACAACAATTAACAATTAATATAGATTAATTGTTCACTTAATAAATCCTTCATTAATTAATATCATCATTAATATATCTTATCACTGTGCCACACAAGGCATATTTCACAAGCTTGATCTTAAGCTTTTCTCATTCTCCACACTTATTATTTTTTTAATATAATATTTATGCGACTCAAGCATTTAAATACTAAACTACCTAAATTAATTATATGTATAACCTTTATGCTTATAATTAATTAATATATACTCTATTAATTATTTAAATGATATCATCCACAATAAAATAATAACTTAAGTTATTTAATATATTAAAATAACTTAGTTTTGTGACGCCCCCAAATTCAGGTACTTGAAACCCGAACTCAGTGCTTCACGATACCATTTATATGAGCGGAATAATACTAATAATAATAACAATAATATAGATTATCAAATTTAATTTACATATTATCAGAGTTTTCAATCCCAAGTACGAAACCTTCAAACATTCGTTACATTATATGATAATTAATATATATCATCATTACCCTAATAAAGTCTAGTTATTACAAAAGATAGCATTATCATTCATTCAGCGACCTTCCCTTTCCCTTTGTTCTTGGAAGAGCCTTTAGGTTGTTCACCTTTAGCTGAAAACATTTAAATCAAGCAATGATGAGCATTTGAGTGCCCAGGAAGTAATAGCAACAATAATAGTTAGCTGAACGAATTAAATATTTTCTTTGAACGATACTTCTACAACGAATCAACAGTTGTGAAGTAAACTGAACCGATAATAAACAACATATCATTTCGATTTCAAATTTTTGAAACTACGTATTGACTATAAATGAGGATCAGTTGACAAACTATGAATATTGTTTTCTATTTTCGAAAAGGTTAAACAGAACTTCATCTGTAAACCGTCATTACTTACGGGCACGGGGGGTGATCAGCCCGTTATGCCCTGTATTGATCAATACTACATTAAAGGACGATATTTTCGTCCAGCATTCCCGCCTTAGGCGCATAAAAGTTTCCCATATTTGGAATGTTCATACCAGTCTTGAATCCAAACCAAAATAATTCGGTTGGATAGAGATTTATCTTGTTCAACAACAACTTTAAATATATATATCTAGCTGGATCAAATAGCTTAGACGACTTTTAATTTAACTTATACATACTGGACACCGATAAGTATGTATCAACATGTGATAAAATATAATAATTATCCAAGTGAGGACACTTATATAATCAAGTTTAGAAATTAACGAACAGAATATATTTCATGATCTACAATAACAGAATTAAGAAACTTGTACAACAGATTATAATTTAATAACTTACTTATACAGAATCATTGCATAAGTATATACAAATGTTGAAATATTTGAACAATTGAAAAGAATAGTTTAGATATTATCTTACGCATGTCCATTGCATAAAGTAAATGCAAAGGGTTAGATACTTTCCTTGTTTGCTGCTTATACAACTTAGATTTATCTTTTATATCAAGCCCTATCATTAAATAGATGATTCGTTCGATTAGAATAACATATCCTATCATATTGTACTGCTATTCGCAGTCAGCACATAACTTAATCATATTGTCATATAACTTTAACAACCTTTGAATCACAAATAATTACTTATCTAATCACATTTTCTAAGTTCAGATCAATTTTTGAAATGTGTCGGTGTACCGACAGCTTTATCGGATATTTATCGAGTCTAAGACTCTATCCTGTAACTTAATATCAATCTTATTATTTATAAATGACTTATAATAATCTTTATTATAATTTATCGCTAATTTTTCAAACATCGGAATCATTATTAAATAATTTAAATATTAAATAATTTCATTATCATTAACATTTAATTAATATTAAACTATTAATGAAACCATTGCCAAAATATTAAAGTTATTTATAATAACTTAAAATACTTTTAAAGTATTTATTTTACCCTTAAATGATTTTTAAAACATTTAAAATCATTTTTAAATAATTATCATTAATATTAAAGTATTAATGTTATATTTATCCAAATATTAAAAGTCATTAATTATAACTTAAAATATTTTTAATTCATTTATCTCCTTTTTAAATGATTTTTAAATTAATAAAACCACGTATAAACTATTTATTTAATATCATTATTAAATAAATTTAATATCATTAATAATATCTTAATAATCATTAATATTAAATTATTTATAAAATTATCCTTTAAATATTAAAAGTTATGTTTTATAACTTAAAATATCTTTAAACACTTTATTTTCATTTCAAAGGATTATTATAATATTAAAATCATTTTTAAAGTAAATTACTTCATATAATTATTAAATAACTTTAATATCATTAATAATAATTAATTAATAAAATCTACCTTTAAATATTAAAAGTTATATTTTATAACTTAAAATATTTTAAATACCTTATTATTATTTAAAATGATTTTTAATATAATAAAATCATTTTTAATTAATTTATTTATTTAATTTAGTAAATAACTTAATTATCATTAATATTAATTAATTAATAAAATTTGTCTTAAAATATTAAAAGTTATATTTTATAACTTAAAATATTATTAAATACATTTTTATCATTTAAAATGATTTTTAATATTTTAAAATCATTTTTAATTAATTTATTTAATGCATTTATTAAATAAATAAACTATCAATAATATCCAAATAAATATTAATATTTATGAAAAATATGTCAAATTATTAAAAGTTAATTTTTATAACTTAAAATAATTTTTAAAATAATTTTCGGAATTTTTAATAATTTATTTCTATTTTTAAATGATTTTTGAAAATTTAATTAATTAAAATTAATAAAACTGTCGCTATAGGCCTTTAGCGACAGACAGTGTAGTCTAAGGTGTTCTTGAGCCTTCAAGAACATTCATAGCCAGTTTCGAGATAACTACTTTGACCTTTAATACCGAGTTGTGTAATGTGTTTTTATGCATTCTTTTAGTCTGGTTATGTAGTACAACTTCAACACTATAAGACCCAACAATAAACATGGCTAACAAGCAAGAAACAAACGAGATCTGGGGCCTAGAACAAGCTATCAGAGCTGTTCTTCATTTTCTGGGTTACCCAGAAATGAAGAACAGTTCGACTGGCTAGTTTTGGGCTTCCACAACTTGCAATACGTGTAACATTTAAGTGATGTAATGGATGAAGTGTGTAGCCAGCATGTAAGAGAGTATATATATCCCAAAACATCAACAAAATCACAACACAATCGACAGATCCGAACCGGTCAAACCTTGTCAGGCGTCATGATCATGCGTTTTTTGGGTTACCCAGAAAATGCATTTCATGAACGTCCGGCCTAGTTTGACTGCCCACTGAGATCTACCTGTTCAATATATTAGTGATATAGTGCTATAATATTATATTCCAAACAACAGACTATAACCTAGATACAAAGATCATTACATAACATCATAACACAGTCAGATCTAAGCCCACGAAGATCTTGTCAGAGCCTTCTGGGCATGATCTGGGTTTTTCCTGAAATTAAAAGTCATGGTCGGTCAATGAGGTTTGACCACCCATAACTTTCATTCTGAGCACGATCCGAGCTAGCTAAAAGTTCCAGATTACAGAGAACATAACAGGCTACAAGATTAAAGCTTTAAACGACTAAAACATATAACAGAGAAAGATTAAAGAGGCCTGACATTCGCTTGTCAGACAACAATAAAAAATTTCCAGATTTTTCAAAAACTCAAATTTGAAGACTTAGATGATATGGATCTATATAATACCAACCCAGATCATCATAATAACCTATAAACAACATAATTTAACACCTAAATCTAACATCTAACAGCCGATTTTTTGACAGATTATTAAATAGGGTTTTATACCTTTCTTTGAAAAATTTTGATTCAAAGCTTCTGATTTGTTAGGGATGGTAGTAGGGCTCGGTTTTGTGACTGATATGCTAAGAGAATTCGTGGGTTTTAGAGAGAGAGGCTCTAGGATAAGAGTTGTGAATAATTGAGCTAACAAATGAGCTTTTTCTCTCTCCAATCTATATATATAATTGTTAGATTCATGTATGGTGATAATTGAGACTAATTTGCTGGAGTTTTAAGTCAATGAAGTTAGTAAGGTTTGGTGACCCACTCCTTATTTGCCTAGATTTACAAGTTACATGCTAAAAATCTAGAGAGGGGTATTTTGGTCATTTTGCTTGTAATTTTAAGGGCATTATTGTAATCATGCAAACCCTTTGGGTTTGACCCTTGGGGTTTAACCCTAAGGTTTTCCAAAATTTGCTTTTCTAGAATTACCTTTTAGGGTTTACACAAAATAAAATAAAAATTTTAGTTTCTAAAATTAGAAAATTAAGGTTTGTTAATTAGATTAGGTTTTTAATTAATTTATACAGGAACATTAGGGTTTATTTTCCCTAATTATAATTAATCTTGCTACATAATCAATTAGGGTTTATTCTTTTGGTAATTAGAGTTACCAACTTAAAATTAGGGTTTCTAATTACTAAATTAGGGTTCTAGGTTAGTAATTAGGGTTTAACAAATTAGGGTTTATATAATTAACAATTTGTAATTCTAATACTTGTTAATTAATCACATTATCACAATTACATACAATCTCGAACTCTAATTTGAGTTTCAAATTAGGGTTTTAGAATAATTAATTAGCGTTTTCTAAAAATTAATTAGGGCTTACCTAATTAATCAAAGCATTATATAATACACAACATAAAACATATAACACAGTTATATAACAGTCTTAAACTCACAATTGATTTTTAAATTAGGGTTTTCCCAAGTAAAACTAGGGTTTAACCAAATAATACTAAGGTTTTGAAATTAAACACCATAATTGACCAACCATTATCGGTCCACGTATACAGTACATATTTATAGCACTGAAAAATCAAAAATATAATTAATATTATATTATTATTCTCATTCCCTGATAAAAAAAATCTAAAATTAGGGTTTGTATTCCATGTGACGTCCCCAAAATTACGTATACATCACCCATCTTGGGTCGTCAGATACAAAATACAGAAATCAAATATAACTTCCTAATACAACTGTCGTGTACAATACGACAAAACATAAACTGTGAGTTTGAATACAAATATTGTCTTCTAGAGAGTATTCATACTCAAAAGGAGTCCTCATTACATTTATTAACACACTATTACATAGAATAGTGAGGATTACTAACTAATACTATCATTCGGACCATCACTCCGTTCCCCAACTTGCCCCAGCTACGTTCTCATTTCCTGAAGAGAACAGTGAAAGAAAGGGTGAGCTCAACTAGCCCAGTAAGAAATATTATGACTAAGATAATGCAGAATAAATTATCATTAGTCTTCAACAATGTTAAACTGATAAAATATAATAGACATCAAGTTTAACTGCAGCGGAAAAAGCAAACCATTAAAAGAGTCAAGTAGAAAATAAACTCTACTATCTTTTATGATTTAAAAAGTTTTTCATCACTTTTATCGCTGAGACTCAGCTTAATAAATAATTCACATCATCCCTGCACTACGGCCAAGGATATTCGTTAGGGTCACGACCACAAATTCCATGCACTACGGGGCAAGGATATTTGTGTATTCATCAATGGTCATGATCATGCCAACAACTGTTCATCAATGCACTACGGGCCAATGAGGACTTTTACCACATTATTTGTAACATTACGGTCATGATTATACCGAATAATCCCTTGTCATAATCACACCAAGTCCATCTATGCCCTACAGGCCACAGATGACTTTCAACATATATAAACATGAGGATGATGACAATGATATAAGAATTCAATAAAACAAGTTCAAGAATTAATTTATCCAGGAATTAATAACGTCCAAATTGTCAACATGATACTGCTTTGTAGAGTAAAATTCAATCAGAAAAATATTTTCATGAAAAATACTGGATGAAGCGCAAATATCAAGGATATTCCACTAATTTCATGGAGTATAGAAGTCAAAATTTTAACCAACTGAGAATAATAAGAAATGGAATAACAACAGAAATCACCATGCATGCGGTACTTCGCATAGGCAGGTTATTCTAACAGAATAATAATAATGGAACCAGGTCAGGTGAAAATCACACCGACAGGATGTTCCAACGGAATAATAAAGACGGAACCAGGTCCGGTGTAAAACACACAGACAGGATATTCCAACAGAATAATAATAAAAACGGAACCAGGTCCGGTGTAAAACACACAGACAGGATGTTCCAACAGAATAATAATAAAAACGGAACCAGGTCCGGTGTAAAACACACGGACAGGATGTTCTAACAGAATAACAGAAGAATGTCACCAAGTATAGGGTAGACCGCGTATACAGGTTATTCCAACAGAATAATAAGAAATAGAATAACAATAGTTCTCTTCATGAATAAGAAAGAATAACACCCCTTACCGTAAAAGAACTGGATATAAGAGTAGTGAAGTAGCAGAAAATTTTCTTCTATCTCTATATAGTCTCTCTCTATAGTTTCTCTCTCTAGAGTTCAGTGAATTCGTAAGAAAATAATGAAGGAATGAGCTTCTATTTATAGGAAAATGGAATGCATAGTAACTAATCCATGAACGGTCCAGATTGATTTACTTTAATCTGACGGTCCATATTTAAAGAAAAATCTTTTAAATAAAATATAATATATTCTATTTATATAAAAAGATTTTTACTATGCAAATACTATGCAACACTATGCAAAACACTATGCAACACTATGCATAATAAAATATAATATATTCTATTTATAGAATAACTTTAATAAAGTATTCTATTTTATATAAAAAGATGTTTCTGTTTTATTACGTTAATAATACGAATAAAACAAAACGTCATTATCGCTAAATAATTCATATTATTAACTGACAATAATAGAATCAAACTGAGTGACTTCTCACATAAGCATTAATAATCAATACCGTGTGCTACTATGCAACCACACGTATTACTGTACTTTTACTACCGAGTAGTTCAACAGTATCAACGGTAAAACTTCCGCCGTTATTTTCATAAAGTATTTTTGTCGTTTTCTCAATCCGACAATAATTCCGTTTGTAGGGTCCACCAATGATTGTACCGTCGTACGGATATTCTCCGACAAAAAGAATATTCCCCGACCAATCGAATATAATATGACAACTTGCATACTTTGCAAAATTTATAAATACTACCCATAACTATTATATCAAATCCACACCATAATATAAAAAAAATTATTTCGAGAAAAATTAAATATTTATTCATAAAATCTGGGGTCTCACAATCTCCCCTCCTTATGGAATTTCGCACTCAAAATTTACATACGTACTTGGTATGCCGAACATGTGAGGATACCTTGACTTCACTTCAAATTCTAACTCTTGAGGTATAACCTTTAAGCATCGAATATGATCCTTCTTATCCAAGATGTTAACACGTATCTCCTCATACGTTAAAGCTTTCGCTATCTCGTCCGGTTCTAAATTAATAATGTTGTTCGGGTCGTCCACATATTTACGTAACATCGATACGTAAAAATAATGTTCTGAACACGCAACATACTTGGCGGTAAAACGAGTCTATAGGCCACAGTTCCTACTTCATCGAGGATTTCAAATGGGCCAATTAAATCGAGAGTTGAGATTTCCTCTCTTCGTCGATTCTTGCTTCTAGAATAACGCCCTCCTAAACCTTCTTACATTCATCAGCTCCGGGTGTGTAGCTTGAACGGCTTTAACGTTATCGATTAAAGTCGACTTTACTCGTATATTCGTTATCTTCATATGGGTCCCTCGAGTCTTTAACTCTGTCTTCGTCATTTGTAAGTTATACGAAATGAGTCTTTGTTTTAACAACATCGCCCTCGTAAACACATACGATCTTCTACTCAACACGTCAACTACCACGTTCGTTCTTCCACAATGATATTGAATGGTACGGTCGTAATCTTCAACAGCTCGAGCCAACGTCTTTGGCGCATAATACGTTCGTTTTAGTTGAAGAAATATTTGAGGGTTTAAGAAATGGGTTTTGTACTGAGGTCAATACAAAATTCAATTTTACACTCTGGGGTAGGCTAAGAAGTCTTCAAGAATACGTCAAGAAATTTATTAACAATAGAAATATCGTTCAAAACTGTGACCCTCATCCAAGACTTGGATAACACGTCACATTGATACCTATCAACTTGCCATCGTCATTTACAACGTCTCCTACGGAAAGTCCAGCTTCGGTGCATTCCACACCAGGAAGTCAACAACGAAAGGAACGGAGATTTTTACTTATGGCTTGATATGACAATGATTGACTTTAGTGATTTGGTTACTTGAATTCGCATAATAGGTTGGATAGGAATATGAAAGCTAACAACCTTACGAAAAGCATGATGAGCAGTTAACCAATCGTTTCAAAAAATCACATCAATGCAAGTATTTTCAAAGAGATAAGATCAACAGGTAACGTGAAAGTGTTGATTTGAACAAGATTTATAAATAGTGGAGGTAACAAAGGTTTCTCCCAACGGAATTTCAACAGATAAATCAAAGTCTAACTTCTCCGAAGTTAAGTTCAAACATTGAACACAACTAGGTGAAATAAAAGAGTGAGTAGAACCGGTATCTAACACGGTATAGACTTCGCAAGAGTTTATGACTAACATACCCGTGATAATTTTATTCAGGTTCCTCGTCACGAAAAAAGCGCTCTCTCTTAAACTACTGGCTTTGGCTTTTCTGGGACGGTCTTTGGTGCCTCCATCCTATCTGAACTTGTCTTCGGTGAACGACAAAATCGGGCTAAGTGACCTTCTCTTCCACAATTATAGCATGCTTTGGATGGCATCGCGCAGTTTGGACTGATGTGTCCCTCCCCTCCGCATTTGAAGCATATGATAGGTGGTCGTTCTCCTTCCTTAACAACGGGTGCTGGTGTTGACGTCTTTCCATCATTGTTGAATTTCCTCTTCTTGAAATGTCTATTCTTATTGTTTTGACCATGATTACCATTGAAGTGGTTACCATTTCTGGCATGTTGATTCCTTCCATGCTTATTGTCACCGCTTTGATGACTGTTATCACCAGTATTATCATTTTTCCGGCTGCTCTCTTTTGGTTGCGTTGACTCGTTATCGCGTTCTACTAATTGAGCTCTATTTACAACATCTGAATACAGACACAGTTTATGAGAAATAAGATATTGACGTATCTCCGGTTTCAAATCTCTTAAAAATATCCGCGTCATTCTCTCTTCATTATCCACCAAGTGGGACGCAAATTGGGACAACTCGGCAAACTTGGCTTCGTACTGCGACACGGTCATGTTGTTTTGCTCCAACTTGATAAATTCCACCTCCTTCATGTGACGAATACTTTCGGGAAAGTACTTGTCATTGAACAGTTCTTGGAACTTCTCCCAAGACATCTTGAGTGCGTCAGGCTGGGTACGTTTTACAGATTCCCACCAGTAATCTGCCTCTTCACGCAACATAAAGGTGGCAAAGGGAACCTTTTGCTCCTCAGAGCATCCCAAGACATCAAATATCTTGGTGATCTGCTTTAACCACGTCTCCGCCTTAAGTGGTTCTGGCTTTCCCAAAAACTCCGGTGGTCCTAGCTCCTTGAATTGCTTAGCGGTGACCAACCGTGGGTTGTCATTGTTTCCTCCTTCATTTTGGATAGGAGCCGCTCTCGCCCGTTGTTGCATGAATTGCTCCTTGAACTGCTTAGCGGTGACCGTCCGAGAGTTATTTTGTTGTTGCATGAATTGCATAAAGTCTCTGACCATCCCATCATTCACCATTTCATCGGTGCTATTATTTTCATGAGGATTATTGTCCTCTGGTTGCACATTACCCTGAGCATTGATCGTTGGTGATTCAATGGTCTCATGTACTTCATTGTTTATCTCAACATTTTTGGATGCCATTTGCAAATACTGCAACAAAACAAGGGTTAATTAACATATAACATATTATCCATATACTTTGACCGACCAAATAAATACCAAATAAACTTAGGTAGGTCATACTAGCGAAGGAATTCCCCGTCTCTCCCCTCCTAGTTCTATTC
Source organism: Panax notoginseng (assembly GCA_016801055.1). Lineage (NCBI taxonomy): Eukaryota > Viridiplantae > Streptophyta > Magnoliopsida > Apiales > Araliaceae > Panax > Panax notoginseng. The sequence continues at coordinate 87,423,169 of CM029023.1, forward strand.
TCACATCCTAGCTAGGGATCGTATCCCTAAGCTCTGATACCAACTGTGACGTCCCCAAAATTACGTATACATCACCCATCTTGGGTCGTCAGATACAAAATATAAAAATCAAATACAACTTCCTAATACAACTGTCGTGTACAATACGACAAAACATAAACTGTGAGTTTGAATACAAATATTATCTTCTAGAGAGTATTCATACTCAAAAGGAGTCCTCATTACATTTATTAACACACTATTACATAGAATAGTGAGGACTACTAACTAATACTATCATTCGGACTATCACTCCGTTCCCCGACTTGCCCCAGCTACGTTCTCATTTCCTGAAGAGAACAGTGAAAGAAAGGGTGAGCTCAACTAGCCCAATAAGAAATATTATGACTAAGATAATGCAGAATAAATTATCATTAGTCTTCAACAATGTTAAACTAATAAAATATAATAGACATCAAGTTTAACTGCAGCGGAAAAAGCAAACCATTAAAAGAGTCAAGTAGAAAATAAACTCTACTATCTTTTATGATTTAAAAAGTTTTTCATCACTTTTATCGCTGAGACTCAGCTTAATAAATAATTCACATCATCCCTGCACTACGGCCAAGGATATTCGTTAGGGTCACGACCACAAATTCCATGCACTACGGGCCAAGGATATTTGTGTATTCATCAATGGTCATGATCATGCCAACAACTGTCCATCAATGCACTACGGGCCAATGAGGACTTTTACCACATCATTTGTAACATTACGGTCATGATTATACCGAATAATCCCCGGTCATAATCACACCAAGTCCATCTATGCCCTACAGGCCACAGATGACTTTCAACATATATAAACATGAGGATGATGACAATGATATAAGAATTCAATAAAACAAGTTCAAGAATTAATTTATCCAGGAATTAATAACGTCCAAATTGTCAACATGATACTGCTTTGTAGAGTAAAATTCAATCAGAAAAATATTTTCATGAAAAATACTGGATGAAGCGCAAATATCAAGGATATTTCACTAATTTCATGGAGTATAGAAGTCAAAATTTTAACCAACTGAGAATAATAAGAAATGGAATAACAACAGAAATCACCATGCATGCGGTACTTCGCATAGGCAGGTTATTCTAGCAGAATAATAATAATGGAACCAGGTCAGGTGAAAATCACACCGACAGGATGTTCCAACAGAATAATAAAGACGGAACCAGGTCCGGTATAAAACACACAGACAGGATATTCCAACAGAATAATAAAGACGGAATAATAAAGACGGAACCAGGTCCGGTGTAAAACACACAGACAGGATATTCCAACAGAATAATAATAAAAACGGAACCAGGTCCGGTGTAAAACACACAGACAGGATGTTCCAACAGAATAATAATAAAAACGGAACCAGGTCCGGTGTAAAACACACAGACAGGATGTTCTAACAGAATAACAGAAGAATGTCACCAAGTATAGGGTAGACCGCGTATACAGGTTATTCCAACAGAATAATAAGAAATAGAATAACAATAGTTCTCTTCATGAATAAGAAAGAATAACACCCCTTACCGTAAAAGAACTGGATATAAGAGTAGTGAAGTAGCAGAAAATTTTCTTCTATCTCTATATAGTCTCTCTCTATAGTTTCTCTCTCTAGAGTTCAGTGAATTCGTAAGAAAATAATGAAGGAATGAGCTTCTATTTATAGGAAAATGGAATGCATAGTAACTAATCCATGAACGGTCCAGATTGATTTACTTTAATCTGACGGTCCATATTTAAAGAAAAATCTTTTAAATAAAATATAATATATTCTATTTATATAAAAAGATTTTTACTATGCAAATACTATGCAACACTATGCAAAACACTATGCAACACTATGCATAATAAAATATAATATATTCTATTTATAGAATAACTTTAATAAAGTATTCTATTTTATATAAAAAGATGTTTCTGTTTTATTACGTTAATAATACGAATAAAACAAAACGTCATTATCGCTAAATAATTCATATTATTAACTGACAATAATAGAATCAAACTGAGTGACTTCTCACATAAGCATTAATAATCAATACCGTGTGCTACTATGCAACCACACGTATTACTGTACTTTTACTACCGAGTAGTTCAACAGTATCAACGGTAAAACTTCTGCCGTTATTTTCATAAAGTATTTTTGTCGTTTTCTCAATCCGACAATAATTCCGTTTGTAGGGTCCACCAATGATTGTACCGTCGTACGGATATTCTACGACAAAAAGAATATTCCCCGACCAATCGAATATAATATGACAACTTGCATACTTTGCAAAATTTATAAATACTACCCATAACTATTATATCAAATCCACACCATAATATAAAAAAAATTATTTCGAGAAAAATTAAATATTTATTCATAAAATCTGGGGTCTCACAATCTCCCCTCCTTATGGAATTTCGCCCTCAAAATTTACATACGTACTTGGTATGCCGAACATGTGAGGATACCTTGACTTCACTTCAAATTCTAACTCTTGAGGTATAACCTTTAAGCATCGAATATGATCCTTCTTATCCAAGATGTTAACACGTATCTCCTCATACGTTAAAGCTTTCGCTATCTCGTCCGGTTCTAAATTAATAATGTTGTTCGAGTCGTCCACATATTTACGTAACATCGATACGTAAAAATAATGTTCTGAACACGCAACATACTTGGCGGTAAAACGAGTCTATAGGCCACAGTTCCTACTTCATCGAGGATTTCAAATGGGCCAATTAAATCGAGAGTTGAGATTTCCTCTCTTCGTCGATTCTTGCTTCTAGAATAACGCCCTCCTGAACCTTCTTACATTCATCAGCTCCGGGTGTGTAGCTTGAACGGCTTTAACGTTATCGATTAAAGTCGACTTTACTCGTATATTCGTTATCTTCATATGGGTCCCTCGAGTCTTTAACTCTGTCTTCGTCATTTGTAAGTTATACGAAATGAGTCTTTGTTTTAACAACATCGCCCTCGTAAACACATACGATCTTCTACTCAACACGTCAACTATCACGTTCGTTCTTCCACAATGATATTGAATGGTACGGTCGTAATCTTCAACAGCTCGAGCCAACGTCTTTGGCGCATAATACGTTCGTTTTAGTTGAAGAAATATTTGAGGGTTTAAGAAATGGGTTTTGTACTGAGGTCAATACAAAATTCAATTTTACGCTCTGGGGTAGGCTAAGAAGTCTTCAAGAATACGTCAAGAAATTTATTAACAATAGAAATATCGTTCAAAACTGTGACCCTCATCCAAGACTTGGATAACACGTCACATTGATACCTATCAACTTGCCATCGTCATTTACAACGTCTCCTACGGAAAGTCTAGCTTCGGTGCATTCCACACCAGGAAGTCAACAACGAAAGGAACGGAGATTTTTACTTATGGCTTGATATGACAATGATTGACTTTAGTGATTTGGTTACTTGAATTCGCATAATAGGTTGGATAGGAATATGAAAGCTAACAACCTTACGAAAAGCATGATGAGCAGTTAACCAATCGTTTCAAAAAATCACATCAATGCAAGTATTTTCAAAGAGATAAGATCAACAGGTAACGTGAAAGTGTTGATTTGAACAAGATTTATAAATAGTGGAGGTAACAAAGGTTTCTCCCAACGGAATTTCAACAGATAAATCAAAGTCTAACTTCTCCGAAGTTAAGTTCAAACATTGAACACAACTAGGTGAAATAAAAGAGTGAGTAGAACCGGTATCTAACACGGTATAGACTTCGCAAGAGTTTATGACTAGCATACCCGTGATAATTTTATTCAGGTTCCTCGTCACGAAAAAAGCGCTCTCTCTTAAACTACTGGCTTTGGCTTTTCTGGGACGGTCTTTGGTGCCTCCATCCTATCTGAACTTGTCTTCGGTAAACGACAAAATCGGGCTAAGTGACCTTCTCTTCCACAATTATAGCATGCTTTGGATGGCATCGCGCAGTTTGGACTGATGTGTCCCTCCCCTCCGCATTTGAAGCATATGATAGGTGGTCGTTCTCCTTCCTTAACAACGGGTGCTGGTGCTGACGTCTTTCCATCATTGTTGAATTTCCTCTTCTTGAAATGTCTATTCTTATTGTTTTGACCATGATTACCATTGAAGTGGTTACCATTTCTGGCATGTTGATTCCTTCCATGCTTATTGTCACCGCTTTGATGACTGTTATCACCAGTATTATCATTTTTCCGGCTGCTCTCTTTTGGTTGCGTTGACTCGTTATCGCGTTCTACTAATTGAGCTCTATTTACAATATCTGAATACAGACACAGTTTATGAGAAATAAGATATTGACGTATCTCCGGTTTCAAATCTCTTAAAAATATCCGCGTCATTCTCTCTTCATTATCCACCAAGTGGGACGCAAATTGGGACAACTCGGCAAACTTGGCTTCGTACTGCGACACGGTCATGTTGTTTTGCTCCAACTTGATAAATTTCACCTCCTTCATGTGACGAATACTTTCGGGAAAGTACTTGTCATTGAACAGTTCTTGGAACTTCTCCCAAGACATCTTGAGTGCGTCAGGCTGGGTACGTTTTACAGATTCCCACCAGTAATCTGCCTCTTCACGCAACATAAAGGTGGCAAAGGGAACCTTTTGCTCCTCAGAGCATCCCAAGACATCAAATATCTTGGTGATCTGCTTTAACCACGTCTCCGCCTTAAGTGGTTCTGGCTTTCCCAAAAACTCCGGTGGTCCTAGCTCCTTGAATTGCTTAGCGGTGACCAACCGTGGGTTGTCATTGTTTCCTCCTTCATTTTGGATAGGAGCCGCTCTCGCCCGTTGTTGCATGAATTGCTCCTTGAACTGCTTAGCGGTGACCGTCCGAGAGTTATTTTGTTGTTGCATGAATTGCATAAAGTCTCTGACCATCCCATCATTCACCATTTCATCGGTGCTATTATTTTCATGAGGATTATTGTCCTCTGGTTGCACATTACCCTGAGCATTGATCGTTGGTGATTCAATGGTCTCATGTACTTCATTGTTTATCTCAACATTTTTGGATGCCATTTGCAAATACTGCAACAAAACAAGGGTTAATTAACATATAACATATTATCCATATACTTTGACCGACCAAATAAATACCAAATAAACTTAGGTAGGTCATACTAGCGAAGGAATTCCCCGTCTCTCCCCTCCTAGTTCTATTCTCACATCCTAGCTAGGGATCGTATCCCTAAGCTCTGATACCAACTGTGACGTCCCCAAAATTACGTATACATCACCCATCTTGGGTCGTCAGATACAAAATATAAAAATCAAATACAACTTCCTAATACAACTGTCGTGTACAATACGACAAAACATAAACTGTGAGTTTGAATACAAATATTATCTTCTAGAGAGTATTCATACTCAAAAGGAGTCCTCATTACATTTATTAACACACTATTACATAGAATAGTGAGGACTACTAACTAATACTATCATTCGGACTATCACTCCGTTCCCCGACTTGCCCCAGCTACGTTCTCATTTCCTGAAGAGAACAGTGAAAGAAAGGGTGAGCTCAACTAGCCCAATAAGAAATATTATGACTAAGATAATGCAGAATAAATTATCATTAGTCTTCAACAATGTTAAACTAATAAAATATAATAGACATCAAGTTTAACTGCAGCGGAAAAAGCAAACCATTAAAAGAGTCAAGTAGAAAATAAACTCTACTATCTTTTATGATTTAAAAAGTTTTTCATCACTTTTATCGCTGAGACTCAGCTTAATAAATAATTCACATCATCCCTGCACTACGGCCAAGGATATTCGTTAGGGTCACGACCACAAATTCCATGCACTACGGGCCAAGGATATTTGTGTATTCATCAATGGTCATGATCATGCCAACAACTGTCCATCAATGCACTACGGGCCAATGAGGACTTTTACCACATCATTTGTAACATTACGGTCATGATTATACCGAATAATCCCTGGTCATAATCACACCAAGTCCATCTATGCCCTACAGGCCACAGATGACTTTCAACATATATAAACATGAGGATGATGACAATGATATAAGAATTCAATAAAACAAGTTCAAGAATTAATTTATCCAGGAATTAATAACGTCCAAATTGTCAACATGATACTGCTTTGTAGAGTAAAATTCAATCAGAAAAATATTTTCATGAAAAATACTGGATGAAGCGCAAATATCAAGGATATTTCACTAATTTCATGGAGTATAGAAGTCAAAATTTTAACCAACTGAGAATAATAAGAAATGGAATAACAACAGAAATCACCATGCATGCGGTACTTCGCATAGGCAGGTTATTCTAACAGAATAATAATAATGGAACCAGGTCAGGTGAAAATCACACCGACAGGATGTTCCAACAGAATAATAAAGACAGAACCAGGTCCGGTATAAAACACACAGACAGGATATTCCAACAGAATAATAAAGACGGAATAATAAAGACGGAACCAGGTCCGGTGTAAAACACACAGACAGGATATTCCAACAGAATAATAATAAAAACGGAACCAGGTCCGGTGTAAAACACACAGACAGGATGTTCCAACAGAATAATAATAAAAACGGAACCAGGTCCGGTGTAAAACACACAGACAGAATGTTCTAACAGAATAACAGAAGAATGTCACTAAGTATAGGGTAGACCGCGTATACAGGTTATTCCAACAGAATAATAAGAAATAGAATAACAATAGTTCTCTTCATGAATAAGAAAGAATAACACCTCTTACCGTAAAAGAACTGGATATAAGAGTAGTGAAGTAGCAGAAACTTTTCTTCTATCTCTATATAGTCTCTCTCTATAGTTTCTCTCTCTAGAGTTCAGTGAATTCGTAAGAAAATAATGAAGGAATGAGCTTCTATTTATAGGAAAATGGAATGCATAGTAACTAATCCATGAACGGTCCAGATTGATTTACTTTAATCTGACGGTCCATATTTAAAGAAAAATCTTTTAAATAAAATATAATATATTCTATTTATATAAAAAAAATTTACTATGCAAACACTATGCAACACTATGCAAAATACTATGCAACACTATGCATAATAAAATATAATATATTCTATTTATAGAATAACTTTAATAAAGTATTCTGTTTTATATAAAAAGATGTTTCTGTTTTATTACGCTAATAATACGAATAAAACAAAACGTCATTATCGCTAAATAATTCATATTATTAACTGACAATAATGGAATCAAATTGAGTGACTTCTCATATAAGCATTAATAATCAATACCGTGTGCTACTATGCAATCACACGTATTACTGTACTTTTACTACCGAGTAGTTCAACAGTATCAACAGTAAAACTTCCGCCGTTATTTTCATAAAGTATTTTTGTCGTTTTCTCAATCCGACAATAATTCCGTTGTGGGGTCCACCAATGATTGTACCGTCGTACGGATATTCTCTGACAAAAAGAATATTCCCCGACCAATCGAACATAATATGACAACTTGCATACTTTGCAAAATTTATAAATACTACCCATAACTATTATATCAAATCCACACCATAATATAAAAAAAATTATTTCGAGAAAAATTAAATATTTATTCATAAAATCTGGGGTCTCACATTCCATATCTGATTTACCTTGCATAAACAGCTTTATTAATTAAGTTAAAATACTTAACTTAATAATCCGAGCTAAAATTCTTCTAAATAATTAATAATTATAATAGTTGCAATAATCCATCCTTATATAATTTAAATAATGTAATATCATATTTTTTTTTAAATAAATAATAAAAACATTTCTATAATAAAAATTAATTACTATAAAAATATAATTTATAATGATCGTTAATTCTAAAATAAAATTATTTGTAAATATTCATGTAATAAATATATTTTTATTTACCACATAAATACATATACACATTATCTTGTACAAATCCTCATCCTTAAAATAAAAAAAAATTATACGCAAAATTTCTTATATATTTATATAGAATTATCGGGTTATTATATTCACCTTCTCTTATAAAGATTCCGTCCCCGGAATCACCGTTTTAAAACTTACACATATAAGGGTACATAGCATACACGGTCATTTCAAGTAGATCTCGATCATAATTGATCGAACTGATCTTTAACTTTTTACATAAAGCTTGCCTTTCTGATTAAATGGAAATTTGATTTCTAAAAGAACTCAAATTCCTCCCTCAAAATTTCTTTATAAAATAATTTATTATTTATAGAAAAATCATTTATAAGAGAATAAAAGTTATACGAATAATACCTGGAGTTCTATTGTCAGCTGCCGCCGTATCATGGACTGTCATGTTGAAGACCCTTGCAGTAGATTTTGTCGGCTTACTAGATGATGTTGGTCCTGTGATCGCCAATGTTCCACCGCTTTTTCCCATGTTCCTTCTTTCTGCCTCCGTCCTCCTTTTCGGATAGTCCTTCACCTTATGCTCCTTTGACCCACAAAGAAAACACCCATTAATAGTCCTAGGATTGGGGCAGTTGGGAGAGATATGGCCCTCCTGCCCACACTTAAAATATACAAATTTACCTTTCAGACATTCCCCCAAATGGTTCTTTCCACAGTTCCCACATTGTACCAGCTGCTTTTTCTTGGTACCTTCTTGCTTCACCTGCATACCCCCAAAGTTGTTTCCCTTCCTCTTTTCATTCCTATTCCCACTATTTGTGTCCACCTTCCCAGCTCCCTCAACCTTACCCTTGTTCCTTCTTTCTTTGTTGTATAGGCTCATGGCCTCACTCCCCTCTTCAGCAATAATAGTTTTCTCCATGAGTGCTGCAAATGTAGGGATTTGCAACACTACCACCTTGTTGTAGAGCCAGGATTTTAATCCCAGCTCAAACATTCTAGCATTCCTAGCCTCCGTATCAACTTGATGCGGAGCAAACCTAGCCAACTCATTAAACTTAGCGGCGTATTCTGACACCGTCATATTATCCTGTTTTAATTCCAAAAATTTTACCTCCATCCTAGCCTGCATACTAAATGAAAAATAGTTTTCGAAAAATAGAGTTTTAAACCCTTTCCAAGCAACTACACCTTCTCCTGCCCTCACCTGATTCGCTTCCCACCAAAAATTTGCCTCACCCTTCATCATGTAGGTGGCAAAAGCTATCTTTTGCCCCTCAGCTACCCTAGCTATACGAACGCCTTTTCGATTTCCTTAACCCAAGTTTGGGCTTCTATAGGGTCAATTGTACCTCTAAATTCGGGCGGTCCTGCAGCCTTGAAGTCCTTGAAGTTTGCCAAGTGATTGTCTGGTTGGTTCCCTGTGACTGGAATTCCTTGTTGCATAGCCTGAGCTATCATGTTTGTAAATTGCTGCATTGGATCTGGTTGTTGTCCCCCAACATTATTGACAGATTCTTCTGCCCTTTGATTACTAGTTTGACGTCTTGGCGGCATTATCTGATTAAATAAAACATAATTTAACTTACATTCCAAACCTTATCAAATAAGTTTAATATGTTAAACTTGTTTCCTTACTCAAACATAAGTTCATTTTCATTAAGTCGTAATAATTTACATAACAGAGCCCATTTTGTTATCCCTTTGTGACCACAAAAGTCGGGATTTACAAACTTTATCATTTACAAAAGTTGAGAACATAACCTTACACAGACATACTAATTAAGCACATATTACATTAAACACATCTACACAACAGAACCTATACTACCTATTTATTACGCCTTTTTCTTGGACAACTTTTCACCTGATGACCTTCTATTCCACAATTAAAACAGACACATTGCGTTGGATTGGGACACTGAGGAGAGAAATGTCCCTTCTGTCCGCAATTGTAGCAAACATATTCCCCTTTTCTACATACACCTTCATGTTTCTTGTCACAATTTGCACACATTTCTATTCGATTAATTTTTCCTTGGTTGTTATCAGGATTTCTTATATCACGGTCTTTCATCTTTCTTTTCCCCTTCTTGCTCGGAGCTGCGCACGCTTTGTTGCTTTTAGCTCCAATTTGGTCAATTTAGATTTTAAGCTTATCTTGTTCTTCCATTGTTTTTATTAATGCTTTTCGCAGTTGGCTATTTAGTAGTTTTTCTATTTCCCACAACTGTTCCAAAGAGGAAACCTGGTCCCGCAGATTTTGCACTTCGGTTGATGCTTGATCAGCTCCAACTTCCGTGTCTGAATCACTATCGGTTAGTTCTACCATTTTCGGATCTGGTACGACATTTTCCACAATAACCACCTCATCGAGGTTGCTTTCACTTTGAGCCTCTATTTCAGCTATTGGCTTTGATAACGGCTCCTTCTTTACTATCCGAGGGTATCCTAATCCTTTTTTCACCTGACATCTACACACATAAATTATCCTGATTAGCATGTAATATATAAACATAACAAACAATAATTTTATATAGGTTATCTTTTATTTGGTTTGAGATGAATTTATCCGGTTCATCTCTTTTTAAACTCTAAATGAGTTATTTATATTTTCAACGTTTCCCTCTGTTCTAAGGTTATAGCCTAAGGTCTATCACACCTAAGGTTTTTAACCCTAAGCTCTGATACCATGATGTGATGCCCCCAAATTCAGGTACTTGAAACCCGAACTCAGTGCTTCACGATACTATTTCTATGAGCAGAATAATACTAATAATAATAACAATAATATAGATTATCAAATTTAATTTACATATTATCAGAGTTTTCAATCCCAAGTACGAAATCTTCAAACATTCGTTACATTACATGATAATTAATATATATCATCATTACCCTAATAAAGTCTAGTTATTACACAAGATAGCATTATCATTCATTCAGCGACCTTCCCTTTCCCTTTGTTCTTGGAACAGCCTTTAGGTTGTTCACCTTTAGCTGAAAACATTTAAATTAAGCAAGGATGAGCATTTGAGTGCCCAGCAAGTAATAGCAACAATAACAGTTACCTGAACGAATTAAATATTTTCTTTGAACGATACTTTTACAACGAATCAACAGTTGTGAAGTAAACTGAACCGATAATAAATAACATATCATTTCGATTTCAAATTTTTGAAACTACGTATTGACTATAAATGAGGATCAGTTGACAAACTATGAACATTGTTTTCTATTTTCGAAAAGGTTGAACAGAACTTCATCTGTAAACCGTCATTACTACGGGCACGGGGGGTGATCAGCCCGTTATGCCCTGTATTGATCAATACTACATTAAAGGACGATATTTTCGTCCAGCATTCCTGCCTTAGGCGCATAAAAGTTTCCCATATTTGGGATGTTCATACCAGTCTTGAATCCAAACCAAAACAATTCGGTTGGATAGAGTTTTATCTTGTTCAACAACAACTTTAAATATATATCTAGCTGGATCAAATAGCTTAGACGACTTTTAATTCAACTTATACAAACTGGACACCGATAAGTATGTATCAACATGTGATAAAATATAATAATTATCCAAGTGAGGATACTTGTATAATCAAGTTTAGAAATTAACGAACAGAATATATTTCATGATCTACAATAACAGAATTAAGGAACTTGTACAACAGATTATAATTTAATAACTTACTTATACAGAATCATTGCATAAGTATATACAAAGGTTGAAATATTTGAACAATTGAAAAGAATAGTTTAGATATTATCTTACGCATATCCATTGCATAAAGTAAATGCAAAGGGTTAGATACTTGCCTTGTCTACTACTTACACAACTTAGATTTATCTTTTTTATCAAGCCCAATCATTAAATAGATGATTCGTTCGATTAGAATAACATATCCTATCATATTGTGCTGCTATTCGCAGTCAGCACATAACTTAATCACATTGTCATATAACTTTAACAACCTTTGAATCACAAATAATTACTTATCTAATCATATTTTCTAAGTCCAGATCAATTTCTGAAATGTGTCGGTGTACCGACAACTTTATCGGGTATTTATTGAGTCTAAGACTCTATCCTTTAACTTAATATCAGTCTTATTATTTATAAATGACTTATAATAATCTTTATTATAATTTATCGCTAATTTTTCAAACATCAGAATCATTATTAAATGATTTAAATATTAAATAATTTCATTATCATTAACATTTAATTAATATTAAACTATTAATGAAACCATTGCCAAAATATTAAAGTTATTTATAATAACTTAAAATACTTTTAAAGTATTTATTTTACCCTTAAATGATTTTTAAAATATTTAAAATCATTTTTAAATAATTATCATTAATATTAAAGTATTAATGTTTTATTTATCCAAATATTAAAAGTCATTAATTATAACTTAAAATATTTTTAATTCATTTATCTCCTTTTTAAATGATTTTTAAATTAATAAAACCACTTATAAACTATTTATTTAATATCATTATTAAATAAATGTAATATCATTAATAATATCTTAATAATTATTAATATTAAATTATTAATTAAATTATCCTTTAAATATTAAAAGTTATGTTTTATAACTTAAAATATCTTTAAACACTTTATTTTCATTTAAAAGGATTATTATAATATTAAAATCATTTTTGAACTAAATTATTTCATATAATTATTAAATAACTTTAATATCATTAATAATAATTAATTAATGAAATCAACCTTTAAATATTAAAATTTATATTTTATAACTTAAAATATTTTAAATACCTTATTATTATTTAAAATAATTTTTAATATAATAAAATTATTTTTAATTAATTTATTTATTTAATTTAGTAAATAACTTAATTATCATTAATATTAATTAATTAATGAAATTTGTCTTAAAATATTTAAAGTTATATTTTATAACTTAAAATATTATTAAATACCGTTTTATCATTCAAAATAATTTTTAATATTTTAAAATCATTTTTAATTAATTTATTTAATGCATTTATTAAATAAATAAACTATCAATAATATCCAAATAAAAATTAATATTTATGAAAAATATGTCAAATTATTAAAAGTTAATTTTTATAACTTAAAATAATTTTTAAAATAATTTTCAGAATTTTTAATAATTTATTTGTATTTTTAAATAATTTTTGAAAATTTAATTAATTAAAATTAATAAAACTGTCGCTATAGGCCTTTAGCGACAGACAGTGTAGTCTAAGGTGTTCTTGAGCCTTCAAGAACATTCATAGCCAGCTTCGAGATAGCTACTTTGACCTTTAATACCGAGCTGTGTAATGTGTTTTTATGCATTCTTTTGGTCTGGTTATGTAATACAACTTCAACACTACAAGACCCAACAATAAACATGGCTAACAAGCAAGAAACAAACGAGATCTGGGGCCTAGAACAAGCTGTCAGAGCTATTCTTCATTTCCTGTTCTTCATTTCCTGGGTTACCCAGAAATGAAGAACAGTTCGACTGGCTAGTTTTGGTCTTCCACAACTTGCAATACGTGTAACATTTAAGTGATGTAATGGATGAAGTGTGTAGCCAGCATGTAAGAGAGTATACGTTTCCCAAAACATCAACAAAATCACAACACAATCGACAGATCCGGACCGGTCAAACCTTGTCAGACGTCATGATCATGCGTTTTTTGGGTTACCTAGAAAATGCATTTCATGAACGTCCAGCCTAGTTTGACCGCCCACTGAGATCTACATGTTCAATATATTAGTGATATAGTGCTATAATATTGTATTCCAAACAACAGACTATAACCTAGATACAGAGATCATTACATAACATCATAACACAGTCAGATCTAAGCCCACGAAGATCTTGTCAGAGCCTTCTGGGCATGATCTGGGTTTTTCCATAAATTGAAAGTCATGGTCGGTCAATGAGGTTTGACCGCCCATAACTTTCATTCTGAGCACGATCTGAGCTAGCTAAAAGTTCCAGATTACAGAGAACATAATAGGCTACAAGATCAAAGCTTTAAACGACTAAAACATATAACAGAGAAAGATTAAAGAGGCCTGACATTCGCTTGTCAGGCAACAATAAAAAATTTCCAGATTTTTCAAAAACTCAAATTTGAAGACTTAGATGATATGGATCTATATAATACCAACCCAGATCATCATAATAACCTATAAACAACATAATTTAACACCTAAATCTAACATCTAACAGTCGATTTTTTGACAGATTATTGAATAGGGTTTTATACCTTTCTTTGAAAAATTTTGATTCAAAGCTTCTGATTTGTTAGGGATGGTAGTGGGGCTCAGTTTTGTGACTGATATGCTAAGAGAATTCGTGGGTTTTAGAGAGAGAGAGGCTCTAGGATAAGAGTTGTGAATAATTGAGCTAACAAATGAGCTTTTTCTCTCTCCAATCTATATATATAATTGTTAGATTCATGTATGCTGATAATTGAGACTGATTTGCTGGAGTTTGAAGTTAATGAAGTTAGTAAGGTTAGGTCACCCACTCCTTATTTGCCTATATTTACAAGTTACATGCTAAAAATCTAGAGAGGGGTATTTTGGTCATTATGCTTGTAATTTTAAGGGCATTATTGTAATCATGCAAACCCTTAGGGTTTAACCCTAAGGTTTTCCGAAATTTGCTTTTCTAGAATTACCTTTTAGGGTTTACACAAAAATAAAATAAAAATTTTAGTTTCTAAAATTAGAAAATTAAGGTTTGTTAATTAGATTAGGTTTTAAATTAATTTATACATGAACATTAGGGTTTAATATCCCTAATTATAATTAATCTTGCTACATAATCAATTAGGGTTTATTCTTTTGGTAATTAGAGTTACCAACTTAAAATTAGAGTTTCTAATTACTAAATTAGGGTTCTAGGTTAGTAATTAGGGTTTAACAAATTAGGGTTTATATAATTAAAAATTTGTAATTCTAATTCTTGTTAATTAATCACATTATCACAATTACATACAATCTCGAACTCTTAAATGAGTTTCAAATTAGGGTTTTAGAATAATTAATTAGGGTTTTCTAAAAATTAATTAGGAATTACCTAATTAATCAAAGCATTATATAATACACAACATAAAATATATAACACAGTTATATAACAGTCTTAAACTCACAATTGATTTTCAAATTAGGGTTTTCCCCAGTAAAACTAGGGTTTAACCAAATAATACTAAGGTTTTGAAATTAAACACCATAATTGACCAACCATTATCGGTCCACGTATACAGTACATATTTATAGCACTGAAAAATCAAAAATATAATTAATATTATATTATTATCCTCATTCCCTGATAAAAAAATCCAAAATTAGGGTTTGGATTCCATATCTGATTTACCTTGCATAAACAACTTTATTAATTAAGTTAAAATACTTAACTTAATAATCCGAGCTAAAATTCATCTAAATAATTAATAATTATAATAGTTGCAATAATCCTTCCTTATATAATTTAAATAATGCAATATCATATCTCTTTTGAAAATAAATAATAAAAACATTTCTATAATAAAAATTAATTACTATAAAAATATAATGTATAATGATCGTTAATTCTAAAATAAAATTATTTGTAAATATTCATGTAATAAATATATTTTTATTTACCACATAAATACATATACACATTATCTTGTACAAATTCTCATCCTTAAAAATAATTATACGCAAAATTTCTTATATATTTATATAGAATTATCGGGTTATTATAAGTTTTCTTTCATTAATTAACTCCCTTGAAAATACATTCGAAATTATGTATTTTGTCATAACATAAATATTATGTTTTCTTCGAATAAAGACATTCACAATTAGAAATTAATTTACTTATTATCTCAAGATATTGTTCTTAATATAATATCAATTAACTATATGTACGACTCATGTACATTTATTATATATAGAAATAGATAATACGTTTATTTTCTATTATAATAAATTGTTTCCATCAATTTATTTACATATAGCAAATAAATTTTAATATATTTACTATATTATTAATCATACCTCAAACAAAAATATATAAGGTGATATTATTATTTAAAAATAACATTTCCTTCTTTTATTAAAATAACTCAATATTAAAAATTATTTTAATATCATTTATTAGAAATATATAATTATTATTTCTCTCTCCCTCTATAAATTGTTCCCAAAACAATTTCTTCCAATATTAAATATCAATTTAAAGATATAATGATTTATGTCTCCCTTTAATAACGTATATACTTTTAACGTTATTCGTACATTAGACTTTCTCGCATATTACCATTCTGAGTAATATATATAAAGTATCACATATTCAACACACATTAATTCACTCCTTTACTTAAGTAAATTAAACCTTGTATTATATTACTATAGTTATTTAAGGTTTAACATACACATTATATTATTCTATAATATAACTCTCAACTATCAATTGACCAATATTTATTCTTATTAGTTAATCCTCTCAACTAACTCATGTTTCACTATCCAAACCCATTCGCGGATAACTTACGTACTATCAATAACCTATATTATAATCATACCAGTTATTAGTACACATACACAAGAAAATGGCGATTATACATTAATGTCACCCACTTACTATGATAAAATAATCCTATAAACTATTTACTATCGATAGGAAATTTTATCTACTTCTTTTATCTCAACTGAATTATCTCTGCGATCAATAACAATATATAATAATAATATATTTATTAATCACAAAAATCACATATTACATAGTTCATATTACCCTATGTAACACATTCCTACATACCTCGTATCACATAAATGTTTTTATCCGAACCCATTTCACACTTAAGAATTTTATTCATTAAATTCTTATTTAACAATTTCTGAAAATCTGGGTTCTTACAACATCAACTAAGGAATAATCTAAGAGCATAAATAGTGAATGACTATAACATACCTTGCTTTCAACAATATTAAGCCAAGGTTAATTAGAATTGAATATTAAGCATGCATAACGAATAGCAATTTGAACAATAAAAGCTATTCAACATTAATATAAACTTGCAAGCTAATTAACAAGTTAAAGACAAGAATAACTTGCTCAACATCAAAATAAATTTTAGAAAACTTGCATTATCATGAACAAACTAGATACAAGAGCTTACAAAATTGTAATTGAATTAGAAACATCAACTTGCTCAACGAAACAGTGGATTTAAAAAACTTGCATAAACATAACAAACTAACTCAACGAAAGTATGGAGTTAGAAGACTTGCCTTGCGTATAAGCTATACCGAATTAACTTGAATCACAATACCCTATATATATGTCATCATGACTTAATTAGTCACTACCACATTATATATAACTAAGTACATTCATCATGTAAGATTTGATTTTTTTATCACATAATCAAATTACATTAGTAACAAGACTAGTTAATCGTTGATCACATATTCATTCTTAGTTTAATACTACTAAAATCATAACTTAACAGTCCTACTATCAACACATAACACTTTTTCAGACTTTATGTAAATAAATTACACTGTCTGACCATTCTGCTAACTCGCGCTGCGGCGCGAGACACAGGCCAACGGTTGGCGCTGCGGCGCGAAACTTACACTGCTGGGCCGCGCTGCGGCACCGAACACCAGACTCCGGCGACCAGCCTCGGCAACAGCATGAACAAAAGTCAATTTGGCCTACAAGCTACTTTCTAACAGCCTAATTAACATGTAATACTTACAGAGACTTCATAGAAACATAATTTAAAGACTCTTAATATGTTTTTACCCATATAACAACATAAACACTGAATTTACAACACCCAATTTCACTGTTTTTGATAAAAACTTCTCTTTTTGACATTTTTAATGAAAATCATCACTGTAACTTTGTTTTTCAATCAAAACAGTTAATTCAAAATATCATGTTTATGTTTATTTATCATCTTCCTTCTTCAATAGTCAATTTATAATTCAAACAACTAATTAAACCCCAATTTTACTTTAAACTAGGGGGCTGTTTGTTTAGAACTTAATGGGTCTGAATGACTGAATCGGTAAGTGGCTGAATCATTAAGTGCGTTTGTTTTGAAAAAAAATCGTCTGAATGGCTGAATCGGTCAGATGCATTGGCTGAATGGTTAAGTCCGAATTTTTTGTTTGAATGGCTGAATGGTTGGCTGAATGAAGTAAAAAAAATTAAAAAAAATAAAATAAAAAAATATTAACTATTATATTATGTAATATTAAATAAATTTACAACAACTTTGAAATTTTTTAGAGGGATAAAATATTAAAAATATGTCATTCAGATCTTTAAGATATGTCAGTTATCAAACAGTTTTTTTCATTCAGATTAGCTCATTTAGATTCAGATTCATATTTAGCTCATTCAGATTCAGATTCAGATTCATTCAATTTTTATCAAACACCCCCTAAGTCATATTCATATATGTTCATATAAACTCACTGTAATATGGCTTCTTTCACAAAATACATACATACATGAATTAGTTTATCCATACTCTTATGAAAGCACTCTCATAACAAACAATTATCATATAAATTATATACAACAACCAATTCAAGTCCTACAAAGATTTTTACAGAGAATTTTAGAAGAGAAAAACTAAAACTTTAAAAACATAAAAGTAAGATGATACCTTAATTTTTGAAGATGATGGTTATTCTTTGATTCCCAAGCTTCTTTTCCCAAATTTCTTTCTCAAATCCTCTCTAGAATTCTCTCAAGTTCTCTCTCACTTTTCTTCTTTTCTTCTTTTTCTTTCTTCTAAGTCTTTCTTCTCTATTCTATCTTACGTAGTAAAATATAACGTATAATAGTAATAATATAGATATTAAGTATATAACTTTAACTGACATCAGTTATAATTTGTTTGAAAATCAAAAGCCATAAGGCTTGTTTGGCTAGCTACCTAAAAATAACACATTAACTCTTACACCTTGTTTGGTAAACCTAATTAAAATAAATCAATTAATCCTTATACCTTGTTTGGTAAAATACAATTAAACTCCTTTAATTTATTTTAATAACTTCTTTATAGTAAGGTTATTTGTCACACTTTTATTTAATTAAATTTTTATAATCAATTTAATAAATTCTAATACTAATTTATTAAATTACTTTAACACATAAATCAATACCACATAATTATAATTTCCTTTATAATTATAACTTTATTTAATCAACTAACACTTCATTTTAATTACAAATTCAATTTAAAATATAATAATTCATTTAATTATTATAAACTCTCTAACTTAAATATTAAATTAAATTAGTATATTATATCATAACAATTAATTTTCTTAACTCCATAATTATTTACTTAACAAATAATTACTAAATCAAATCAAATCAAATTGAACAATTATTTATTCAACAATAAATATATCCATTAAATACTTATATAATTCAATAAATATTTAATATTACAATTTAAAATTCTAGAATGTTACAATTGCCCTAGTAGATAGTGGTGCTGACATGAACTGTATTCAGGAATGATTAATTCCTACTAAATACTTTCAGAAAACCACTCAATCTTTAACTAGTGCAAGTGGTAATACTATGAATATTAAATATAAAATACCAGAAGCCCTAATATGTAATCAAGGTTTATGTTTACCTACTTCTTTTGTTCTAATCTGTAATATGAATCAAATTATCATCTTAGGCACCCCTTTTGTGTGTCTCCTGATGCCTATTTCACAAATAGATACTTTGGGTATTCATACTACTCTTAACAACAGACATATTGTGTTTGAATTTATAATATAACCTTATACAAAAGAATTAAACCAAGTTAAGCACATGATTTATTCTAAAGAAAAATAAATTAATTTTATTCAAAAAGAAATAAAATTTCTTACTACAGAACAGAGAATTTTACAGCCTTCTTTACAAGAGAAAATAAAATTAATTCACAAGACTCTTCAAGTTGAAATCTGTATTGCATTCTGGAATAAGAAGAAACATATTATTTCTCATCCTTATGTTCCTAATTTCAACGAGAAAAATATTCATACTAAGTCTCGACACAGTCAGATGAAGAAAGAATATTTAATTCTTTGTAAAACTGAAATTGACTCTCTTAAAAAGAAAAAAATAAAAATAAAGCTTAGTACTTCTCCTTGGAGTTGTACAGCCTTTTATGTTAATAAAAATTTAGAAATTGAACGAGGAGAACCCAGACTCATTATCAATTATAAACTGCTTAATGAAGTCCTTCAATGGATAAGATATCCAATCCCTAATAAAAAGGATCTTCTTGACAGACTTCATGATGCCACTATTTTTTCTAAATTTGATATGAAATCAGGATTATGGCAAATTCAGATCAAAGAACAGGATACTTATAAAACTGCTTTTACAGTACCCTTTGGCCATTATGAACGGAATGTTCTTCCATTTGGAGTTAAGAATTGACCTTCATAATTTCAACATATTATGAATGATATTTTTAATCCTTTTATTAAATTTATTATCTGTTATATTAATGATGTCTTAATTTTCTCTTGATCTATTGATCAGCATATTAAACATTTAAATATTTTTAAAAATGTTATTATAAAAAATGGTTTAGTAGTTTCTGCCCCTAAAATGAAACTTTTTCAAACTAAAATTAGATTTCTTGGACATAATATTTTCAATGGAACTATTATTCCAATTGATAGATGTATTGAATTTGCATTTAAATTTCCAGATAAAATTAAAGATATTAATCAACTGCAAAGATTTTTAGGAAGTCTAAATTACATTCGAGAATATTATCCAAAACTTTCCCAGGATGCTTCCGTTCTATATACTCGGTTACAGAAAAATCCTTCACCTTGGACTACTGAGCATACTTGTTGGGAGAGTGCATATTTTGATTTGATGTTTAAAGTAAATGCTCATGATTATATGTAAAGTCCTTCAAGGAATATTTGTACAAGGGCTTAGTGATAGATCAAATTTGTTAGGTTGATCTAAGCTTTTAATGTTTATCATTCTGTAAATGAATGTATAGATGAAGAGATCAAAGATGTTAGGTTGATCTATATCTTGAGATGTAATAGCTAGGCTTCAATAAGATCGTAGTTTATCGAGCTGATCAAGAGATTGCAGAAAGCCAAGGAAGAATCATAGAGCTTCAAGGATCGTAGTGTGTCCGCCTTGAAGGGCCTCTCTGAAAATCATAGATTGGTCCCAACGTTTATCGAGCCAACTCAGAGATCGTAGTGTGCTCTCAGAAACGTAGAGTCTGCAAGATAAGCAAGTAAAGATCGCAGTGTGCCAATCCTTAAGAGAAATCGTAGTGTTCTCGTTTGCTATTGTTGGATCAAGCACCAAGGTGGCAAGACACCATGATCTGAATCGTATAATATCATCTGCATATGTCAAAAGTATTAAGCCTTGATCATTTGTTTAAAGATAAATTTCAACAAATGTGGAATGGGCTATAAACGTTGAAGTCCTCACCAGTCCCAATGACATAAAAGATATCATTAGTATACAATAAAGAAACGTATTGAAGAAGCTAAGGAAAGTATCATTGGTCAGAGGAAAATGCCTTTTCAGGTGTTTGGTGAGAAAGCAGTCTGCTGTGTCAGTGGGCCAGAATGCAATTCAGAAGATGTGCAGAAAAGTCTCCATCAAAGTTCAGAAATGTCAAACGCATTTAATGCTTCAACGGAGGTCTTCAACGGATAGATTTCAAGGATCACATATATGCAAAACATCTGCAGATGATTTAACTATGCAAGCATTGAACAAAATGCTGAAGAATACTCAACGCTCAACTCTACGATCTGAGAAAAAGAGAAAGCTTACTCAGCTACTCAGTTCTTTCGAACAAGAGCTTAACAACAACTAAGTAGCACCAATCAAGAACTCATCAATTACCAATAAAGAAAAGTAAGAAGTACCAAGTCAGAAGGACTTGAAGAGTTCTAAGTGAACTGAGAAGAACCAAGTCTGCTAGACTTGAAGAGTTCAAAAGTGAACTAAGAAGTGCCTAGACTGCTGGTCTAGAAGAAATCTGTGAGATTCAGAAAGTGTAAAAGATATCCTTAGTGGATTTCCTACTCGAGGAGTAGAAGAGTGGACTAGGAGCTTTTAGTGCTCTGAACGACTTAAAACTGATGTGTCTATTACATTCTTGCTATAACTGTTATAACTGCCTCACCCTCATTAACTCACTATATCTAAAAGGGAGAACAAACAAATCTTAATTCTGATGTGTTGAATCATTAATAGAACTAACAAAGTATTTCGAAATGAATTTTAAATATCTATTCAACCCCCCTTCTAGATAACTCGTGTGCCTCCAAGAACTAAAAATTTGTATCAGAGCAGGTTCTACTATATAGCCTACAAACCTTAAGTAGATCCAATGGCACATCTACCTAGCGAATCAAAGACTGGAGGAGGCAGCAAGCCACCTATGTGTAACAAAGATAAATTCGCCAACTGAAAAGTTCGGATGCAAGCATACATGGATTCAATAGATGAAGATCTATTTGAAACTGTTCAAAATGGGCCCTACGTTCCTACAAAGCTTGCACCAACTATAGACGATCTAAACAGAATACAGATCAAGGTCAAGGAGGAATGGACAGACAACGAAAAGAGAGCTGTTCAATATAACAAAAAGGCCAAGAATATTTTGTTCCAATCCTTAGAAGATGATCTGTTCGAAAACGTGGTTAACAGCAAAATAGCAAAGAAAGTTTGGGAAGCATTGCTCATCATGCATAAAGGAACAGAAGAAGTTAGAGAAAACAAACAATCTCTCCTGACTCAGGAATATGAGATGTTTGCACACGTTCAAATAGAAAACGTCACTGCCACCTACGAGAGATTCAATGTACTGATCCACTCTCTACGAGCCTATGGAAAGATCTATCCAAATAAAGATCTAATCATAAAGTTCATGAGAGCCTTACCAAGCAAGTGGGATGCCAAAACCACTGCTATTAGAGAGTCAAAGAATCTCCATGAAATGACTGTTCAACAGTTATTTGGCAACCTTCTTACTTACGAACTGGAACTGACTCAACGAGCAGAAACTCTATCTGAAGGAAGAAACAAGGATAAGAGTGTTGCTCTCAAAGCAACTGAAAACACCTCCAAAGTCAACACTGAATTTGACTCTAACTATAATGAAGATGAAGATGATGATGAGGACTTTGCAATGCTGATGAAAAGACTCAGAAGGTTCATAAGTCAAGGCAAAATCAGCAAGCCAAAGAAAGTCAGCAATTACAGCAGCCAGGAGCAAATAAATGATCTATGCTACAATTGCAAGAAGCCTGTCCATTTCATTGCTAACTGCAACAAACCCCTCAGAGAAGAACTAAAGAAGAAATCACATCCAAAGAAGGAATTCAAAGGCAACAAAATGCCTCAGAAGAGAGACAAAGGCCTTGTAGCTAGAGGATCGTGGAGTGACTCAGACAATGAATCAACTCCCGAATCTGGAGATGATGAAGATCCTCAAATGGCAAATCTTTGCCTTGATGGCCAAGCATGCAAAGGATAAACAGAACTCTAACATATATGAAGTAAGTATAGATGAGGTATTTGACTTCAACTCTCCTGATGTAGACATTGATGATTTAAGAACTGCACTGCATGACATAACATCTGATCTACATAAATACATGAAATGGTTTAGAGTTCTGTCTAAGGATTATTCACTTCTTCAATAGGAGAAAGAGAAAGTTCAAGAAGAACTGGAAACATTCCTTCTAAGTACTGACTCTCTCTCCAAGTTTGAAACTGAAAATAAGCTCTTAAAACAGACCAATGAGCTCAATACACAAAGAGAGTCAAGTCTAACCTCTAAAATTGAGGAACTAAAAAAGACAATCTCTACATGGAATAAATCCTCTTCGTCCATGGACTCCCTGATCTCTAGCCAGAGAAGCGTCTCTGACAGAACAGGTTTGGGCTTTGGGGAATGTCGACGTCGGGATTTTTAGATGTCCCTTTTTCGTTACTTGTTCTTTGGTGTTCTGATTTTAGGTGAGATTTGTTTGAAAAAATAAGTGAAAAAGGTCTGACATGTATAATGTCGACGATTGGACTGTAAGAGTCGCCAGTTAGTTTTTTAAATGGTTGTACCAACACAACTGATAAAAAGTTTGCACATTGACCCAGTGATGTGACACTGCTATACGGGTCGGTGAAACCGAGATTCATTTAGGATCTGGGGACTTGGTTATGCGGAGGGAAGGTGTTAGGCACCCCCCGACATCTGTGTTACCACGATGATCGCCTCTTTTTAAGAAACCATTATCTGAGTGTGTGTGTGTGTGGGGGGGGGGGGGTCAATGTGCTGTTATTTGGAAATAGCGCGAGGCCTCGTTCGCACCTATATACACAAGGTTTGAATTTATGGAAAAATTCAGTTTTAAGCAAGATATGAACGTGATGTTTTGTAAAAGAGGTTTTTCAAACCCTTATGCTCAATAGTAATTGAGACCTTTTTGTTATTGCCATTTTATTCAGTATTCGGCTTGATTGATTTTATTTTACAGATGCGAAGCATCCGTACGAAAATAATGTACAAAATAATGCCGACTTCCTCGTGGGTATGGAAACCATCTGAGGAAATTCAGACACCGCAGAATAATTTACAAACTGCTTACAGCTGAAAATGTCCATCACGGGAACCGAATCTAGATCCAATGGGATGAATTTGTGATCACATGATTCCTAGGCTCACATGATACCGCAGTTTGTATGAAAGCAGTAAGCAGGTATATACATATATATAAGCTGTAAATATATATATATATATATATATATATATATATATATATATATATATATATATATATATATACAAGCATGATCACCAACCACGAATCAGCTCCATGGGGGATCAGAAATGTAAATAAAGCTGTTAAAAGCTAACAACCGCCATGGAGGAAACTCCAGGCGGGACAAAACGTAGATAAAGATGTACAAAGCGATCAACTGCAACAAAGTTAACTCCAGGCAGGACGAAAATATATATATATATATATATATATATATATATATATATATATATATATATATATATATATATTTAAGCAGATAAACGCACCGGATGTGAAATCCAGGCTCATCGAAAGGAGTTCGACCACAGTTTATATATATATATATATATCTCACCGAACAAAGTTCGATAGCAGTTCATATATATAAATATATATATAGGAAAGCAGGTAAACACACCAAACCGAAGTTTAGGCTCATCGAACAAAGTTCGACACACAGTTTTATATATATATATATATATATATATATATATATATATATTAAAGCGTTTACCGAAGTCTAGGCTCAATCGAACAAAGTCTGATACACAGTTCATATATATATATATATATATATATATATATATATATATATATATATATATATTAAAGCGTTTACCGAAGTCTAGGCTCAATCGAGTTATGCCTCGATTGAGCCTAGACTTCGGTCTGGAGCGTTTATTTGCTTTCCTATATATATATATATATATATATATATATATATATATATATATATATATATATATATATATATATAAATATATATAATATATATATATACATACTGGAATGAAACCACGGACCGGAGTCCGGGCAAAAGCAAGCAGCACGACTCTTAACGTGTAGAAGGGTGTGTGCAAAGATGAAGAGAAAAACTATAAAGTGTATGAGAAGGCTTACAGTTGACTGCTAAAAAAGGCTTCTATATCTTTAGAGTAGATAAACACTGGCTTTTGTGGGTACAAAAGATGCTATATATGAGCTCACAGGTGTTTTAAGTGGGAAAATACACTATATAGGTCGAGTGCGGAGCGAGTTCTGTAAGGTTTCCCCGTCGGTTTCTCTTGCAAAATGGCCACCCCAAGCCCTCTATTTATATAGGTTGGAGCTACAGGTGCACCTGCTGCTGGGCCGCAGGTGTACCAGAGGCTGCCCGGGGTGCCCCGGGCAGTGTGGGTCCCGCCGTGTCGAAGTACGTACGCGCTGTTCGCTCGGTCGCTCATAACTTTCAATCCAGGAGTCCGATGGAAGCGTGCCATATCATTCCGAAAAGCTCTTTCCGAGAGCTACATAATGACATATGATTTGACCTTTTTTGATTCCAGGAAGATGGATCCATGACCGAAATAGCATTCCCGGGTGTCCGTCAGGCAATCCGTTGAGCCGTTTTACGTAGTTTGCACTCAAAAGTTAAGATATCGCTCTTGTGGGACTTCCTTTGAAGTATTTTGAGTTGACATGAGTGTATTTGATTTGAAGTGAAGTTGAGTTGGCAAAATGACCATTTTGCCCCTCCCGAGGTTATCTCCGGTTTTCGCGCAGTTGTAGCAGTCTTTTCTCAGGATTATCTCTGAGGTTGACTTGATGTTGACTTTGACTGTCCTCAGGGCTATCTCTGAGGTTGGCTTGACCTCCTGGGGCTATCTCCAGGCTTTGATCTTGATCCCTCGGGGCTATCTCCGAGGTTGAGACTGACTTTCTCTGGGTTATCTCCGAGGTTTGGAACCCGATTTCTCGGGGTTATCTTTGGGGTTGAGAACTGGATCTCTTGTGGCTATCTTTGGGGTTGGAATTGATGTTGTGGT
The DNA here is from genome assembly GCA_016801055.1 of Panax notoginseng. NCBI lineage: Eukaryota > Viridiplantae > Streptophyta > Magnoliopsida > Apiales > Araliaceae > Panax > Panax notoginseng. Next base: position 87,449,691 of record CM029023.1, read on the forward strand.
CCTCCGGAGTTATCTCTGGAGTGTGAATAAATCATTTTTGCCCTCCTGCATGGTTATTAACAGGAGAAGAAAATTTTGAGTGTCTACAGATGCCCCTCTTTGTCATGTTCATGCAATGCAATGGAATAGACATGATAAAGATTAGAAGACACTTGAATCATGACTAGGTATTTATAATGATGCAAATCGCAATGTAGTGAATGTTTATCATGAACGTGAAAATGTTTTCGCAAATCGCAGTTCGTAAATCGCATATCGCATTTCGTATTTGGCCAAATCGCACATCGCAATTCGCACATCGTAAATCACACATCGCATTTCGCATATTGCATCGCAAATCGCATATTGCAAATTGCATATCTCATATCGCATATCGCAAATCGCAATGTAATGAATGTTCTGATGAATGTTAAAATGTATTTGCTAATCACTTTACCTTTACCAATCATCGTTGATGCATATGCTGGTGTTGACTCCAATGGTTTGGCATTTTAATCGATGATGCTTGTTTAATGAAGATGAGTTGAGATATTTTCCACATCTCTGATGGGGATGACATTCTGAAAATCACCAGACCCTCCCGATGTATTCGATGGTAGTTTACAACGGTGCCTACCCTGCTGATCGCCAAACTGTTTTGGTTCCCACTCGAATGGTGGTATACGAAGCTTTCATCACTGAACTGTCTTGATGTTGCGCTGAATTGATGTAAATGGTTTAGAATATCGGATCTTCCGATACATTCGCTCACCCTTTTTGAGATGATTTGGAGTTCCTTTCGGTGTTTGGGTGCTTGTGCCCCATTTCCTTGAGCGTTTGATTCGCAATCCGGCTGAACTGATGACTTAAATGCGCTGAAATCCCTGGAAGGGTGCAACACATTATTTTGTTGTCCAACTTTGAAGTTTGATGTAGAGGCCTCAACTTGTGAGGACTTAGCGCAGGTTAACGCATTTGATGGTGAGGATTTCATTCGCTACCCCTTTCTTTTGATGAGAGGCTTATCCCGCCTTAAACTCCTTCCATTCCTTGGAATCGCAAAATGCCCTTGTCCTTTCGCATGTTGTAGCCAGGGATTCATATGAGAAATTCTCTTTGTTGACTAAGGCGCGATTTGAATAATATCTGAATTGCCATTGAGATGATGATGAACCATGATGATGGCGCTGACTGGTGCATTTTCCACTTTAGGATGGTTGATAAATGCCCCAGTATTGAGTTGTCGCTGCTTCCGAGATTTCCCCCAATCTTGTCGTAAGGGATCCAATATCTGATTGTTGCCAATTTTGAAATTGCCCCAGCCTCGTGTGTTGTCTGGGATAGTTGCTTTGATAGATGGGCTGAAAAGATGTCGGGATCGTAAGAAGCTTTTACCTCTGTACCATATGGTAAACAGGTAGTGAATGTGGGCTTTAATGTTGATAGCTCTTTATGGTAGAGATGTCGCTCTAGTTGAGAGAGATGATGCTCTAACTCATAGGGATACCACTGTTGTTGAGTGGGATGAGGCCATATCTGCCCGAGATATCGCATGTAGTTGGCGGTGGATCTGTTGGCTCGTGTAGAAACCCTTGGGCAGGAGATCACATCGTTACCTCCTTCTTCTGAGAGGGAATCCATTTTGGATTTGATACCCCGCATGTACACTGATTTGTAGATGGGCTTGTACTTTCCTGCACAGACTAGCTTAGCCATTTTGTCATGTATAGTACACATTGTATATATCAAACAACATTATATATGGCAGGAAAATATATGTTGATTCACTTCCCTTTTAGTTGGGCCTTGTTACTTACTTGATATTCACTTATTTCTCCAGGACTTTGTGATCTGGATGTATTCTGAACTCCTCCTTGATGGATGGACAGTGAAATGTCTCGGGATTTTTAGAATGGATCGTCGACCTATGTGTATTCTCTACCCTCTTTGGTGTCTTGGGACTTAATTTTGTATGTGGTTATGGATAGGAGTATGTTTGTTTTTATTTTTCTGTGGTGAGACCGGACCATATAACATGGCTGCCTACGTACTCCTGTGTATTGGGGAGGTCAGGTCGACGTAGTTCGCCCTTTGTGTAGGGCGGATTACAGGTGAAAAGTTTAATCCCATGTATAGGATAAACCACATGTGTGAAAAGTCTTATCCCTGATGGGATAACCGAAGTTGAGTAAGGGTTCAAAACCAAGTTGAGAAACGGATAGAGCGATCCAAAAATCAGGCTGCTGGTTAGAAAGTGTTTGTCCCTGATGGAGCAAATGGGTGTGAAAAAGGATTGTATGTAGTGAAAGGTTAAAGAACCGGAATGACTGATGATCTGATGATCCAAAACCAGGATGTTCGCTTGATGGTAACCTCAGACATAGTGCCGTTTCACGGTGTCCGAATTGATGAGTTGCGGAAATTCATCGCCGTCCATTTCCTGTAATCTGAAAGCGCCTCCTGTCAATACCTCCTTGACAATAAACGGGCCTTCCCAGTTCGGGGAGAATTTTCCTTTTGACTGAGCTTGGTTGTCAACAATCTTTTTCGAAATCAAGTCGTGTTGTTTGAACTGCCGTAGTCGGACTTTTCTGTTGTAGGATCTTCTTTACAAGTAGAGGGTCGCTCATGTGTGGGCCACATACTCCCCCATGGATTTTATCCATGAGCCTCTGAGATTGGTCCTCGTTCAGACATCTAAGGATACCTAGTATTGCATCTCTTTTGTAGAGTGCATGTTCGCTCAGGTAGAATTTTATAGCAAGTTGATGAATCTGCCTTTTCTCAGTCGGGCTCGCCTCAGCGGGTGTAGATCCATCTCGTAAGTACTTCTTGATGTGTTGATACCAAGGGTGCTGGATGGGAGGTAACTCATCCGATACTTCTCCAACGTAGTTCCCATAGGCTGGTGCCTTGTACAGGGCAATTGTGACGATTGGCATGTGTTCCTTGTCAAGCATGTGAATCAAGGAGGCCAAAGTTACTACCGCATCTGTAAAGTCATTCCTATTACGAGGAATGTGTATAAAGGAGATTTTTTCAAACTCCAAAACCATCTGTAGAACCTGCCGATGGTAAGGCAGCAACTGTAGAACCTGTTGAAGAGATTTTTTTTTCCTTTTTTCTTTCTTTTTTCTTTTTATTTTTATTTTTTTTTTCTTTTTTTTTCTTTTTTTTTCTCTTCTTATTTTCATGCATTAGATCGGGGAAAAGAGCCATATGTCTCACTGATAGGTAGCTCCGGCATTGATGAGGCCGAATGACAATCGTCTGTAGCAAAGGGCTCCCCAAGGCGTGATTAATGAAGTTTTCTCACAATCATCTTTAGCAACCATGATTTGATGGTACCCCGTGGAGCAATCAGCAAAAGAGTACATGTCGTATCGAGCTGTACTGTCAATGAATATGTGGATGAATGGCACGGGAAAGCTATCTTTGAGGCAAGCTTTATTCAAATCTCTGTAATCTACGCAAACTCGCACATCACCTTTGGGTTTTGGCATGGGGACTATGTTGGATACCCATTCAGTGTATGTTGACACTATGATGATAATGGCTTGAAATTGTTTCGCAATTTCTTCTTTAACTTTTAAACTCTACTCAGGTTTTAATCGCCTGAGCTTCTGTCTGACTGGCTTGAATCCCTCTTTAATAGGAACGCGATGAATGACAATGTCCGTGGATAAACAAACCATGTCTTCGTGATACCATGCAAACACATACTGGAATTGGATCAATAGAGTAACCATGTCATTCCTTTGGTTTGGGGTGAGGTCCGTCCCAATCTGGATTTATTTGGGGTTTTCTAAGGTTCCGAGGTTTACAAGAGGTGGTTTGATCAAGATTTCGCTTGGGTTTTTCTTCGACCCATTCTTTGATCTCCTGAGGTATCTCATAGTCCTCTTATATTTTCATCAAGTCTGAGTCCAACTTTACATCAAAGTTACAGTCCTTGTGGAGAAAAGGCACCTCATCAGCAAGCACAGGCGCATCCAAGTTCAGAGTCCTGAAACAAAATATGCTTTCACTTAATATATGACATTGTTCAATCACACAAAGTGTTAGCATGTAATGACAAAAGTAACTGCTAATACTATACAGAAAAAGTAAGCAGTTATTGCTATCTACAAGGTAGAGAGAGTTTCTTCCCTTTTTATCCTCGTCGGCAAAATGCAAGGAGTGGTGTTCCAATTGTCGAGGGCAAAGTCTTGGTGGACTGCAGTGATGGAAGGGCTATCATCAACCTCCTTCTCCCGAATGATGACCATTACATCTGGGCAATCATCGTCTGGGGTGTATCTGTTTGAGAAGTGTTTGTTTGGGTTTTTGTTTGGTTTGACCGCACCATTGATGGCTGCCTACATACTCCTATTGAAGAGGAGATCAGGTCTTTCGTAGTTCAGGCTTTGGTTTGAAAAGGTTCAAAGGGGTGAGTGGTAAGAAGAGTGTAAAGATGTTTTTTGTTTTGTTTTGTTTTGTTTTGTTTTATTTTGTTTTTTTTTTATTTACATGCAGGGAAAATAAAAGGCATACTACGAAGAAAGTGATACCGTTCCAACATTTTCTGGAACTCGCAACTTTATCCCCTGGATCTACATCTTCTCGGCTAGTTGAGGCCTGATAGTCCAGTCGTCAATGGTTATGTTGCCTTCAGGACTCGTAATAGAGGTTACCCCTTAATTCTGGATGTCTTCGCTTGTGGCCATAACTTGATCGCTTCCTGATTCAGTACATTCCTCAGAGACGCTTGAAGTGGTCGCATCGCAAAAAGGGATGAACTCTAGATTCGTTAATGGGTTGGATTCCCCGACAATCTCACCACCTTTTTCTTCATCTATTCCTTCACCTTCTTCATGGGTTTCAAAGGATTCAACCATGAAATCTCCCTCGAACTGTTGTTGCATTTCTTGCAAAGAACTTTCCTTTTTGGCTTTTTCTTCCTTGGAAAGGATTAGTATTTCCTCCGCATCATCCAAGGTGATAAAATCAGGAACGTGGTTGATATCTTGAAACCATTGGCCGTTTGATGTTGGCGGGGAAATCTCCTTTGGGGATGCCTTTGTCTCCTCTGTCATTTCTTACAGTAGGATCAGTCCACTTTGTGTTCTGGTAGAATTGTTGCTCATAGCCTTCACCTCATTTGAACTGCATGTCTCGACTGGACATCTTATGCTTTTGATTTCCTTTTCGCCCTTTTTGGTCATGGGAAATTCTATCTCCAGCTCTCCATTTTCAATGAGATCCTGGATTTTATGTCGCAAAGACCAGCATTCTTCAATCGTATGTCCAAATGCATTAGAGTGGTAGAGACAAATCTTGGTGGAATCATAACTCTTTTTCTTGGGAGTTATAGGAGGCAGCAACTCAGTAATCCTTCCTTCGCTTATCAGAAAATGTAGCATTTCTTCATTGGATTTGCTCAGAGGGGTGAATTTTCGGACTCCTTTGGAGGTTGTTTGATCTTTCATCTTTGAGAATTCGCATTCCCTCGATCGGTTCTTCCGTTGGCGAGATCTTCTAGCAATTTTATCATCCCCCTTTTCTTGTACTTTCAGCATGCTTTGATCTTCTTTATTTAGCTGGCTCATCATGGAGTCCTTTTTCTCTTGGCTTTCTGATAGTTGAGTGAAAAATTGCCTTGCTTCCTGATGTTGGCGCACTATCAGCCTAGCCAACAGGTTTACTTGATTCTGGATCGCATCCAATTTTTGCATTACTGGCATACCCTCCTCCGAGTTTTCCCACTCTAGGACATTTGTTATGTGCCTTTGGGGGTATTCCTCCATCCTTCGTGTGTACTTATGAATTGGATACCTTTTAGAACTTCCTGACCCGATCATGTTTACTTCTTTCGTATCATGTCACAACGGAAGGTTGGTGTTGATATTTTGTTGGTCAGGTTGTTCGACCACAATACTGCCACTTTCGATCAGATTTTGAATCTTATGTTTTAAGGACCAACAATCCTGTGTATCGTGTCCTGGAGACCCTGAGTGGTAAGCACATCTCTGGCTTAGATTGTATCTTTTTCTCCCTGGTTCCAGAGGTGGGGCTAATTGGGTAATTTTCTTGTGATCCATTAATATCGCCAATACATGTTCAAGGGAATAGCCCAGTGGAGTGAATACCCGATTTTCCGTTCTTTCAAATTTTCTTTTCCTGTCTGGGCATTGGTTGAATGTAGCATGTTGTTGAGATGGCGGATTGTCTAGTATTTTCCAAATGGGGGGACTGTAGTTTGGTCTCCTAGCTTGCCCCTGTACAATAAGGGATACATCTTCATTGCCTTTATTGGGTACCCCCTTGGGATCACTCGCATACTTGCCAGTCTGTATATGTTTGGCGACTGCTTCCAAGGAGGTGAAGTCTTTAATCTTGCCTGCCTTTAGGCCCATCTCTGCCATTTTGCCGTGTTTGATCATTTCCGCAAATGGCTTTCCTATGCCTGCTAGGATCCTCTCGTAGTATGGAGCCTCTTGGATGTCAATAAATGTCATTACCATCTCAGTTTCTGTCATTGATGGAATGACTTGTGCTGCTAGATGTCTCCACCTTTGGGCATATTCTCGAAAAGATTCAGTACTTTGCTTTTTGACTTTAGTCACTTGGTATCGATCTGGCGCCATTTGTGACTGAAAACTGTACTGATTTAGAAAGGCATGGGCCAATTCTTCCCAATTGTGTATTCTGGCATTGTCAAGTCGGGCATACCAGGCTTTAGCCTCTCCAGTGAGACTCTTTTGAAAAAGTTGCATTCTAAGGCTTTCATCTTCAGCATAAGACCCCAGTTTGCCAATGTACACTTTGAGGTGTGTATAGGGATCGCCTGCCCCATTGTACTTTTCAAACTCTGGGACTTTGAATTTGGTAGGGTATCGAGCCCCTGGGAATATGCAGAGATCTGAATAGGTGACACTCCCATAATTTCCAGTCCCTTTGATTGACCGGATGGTTTCTTCCATTTGGAGGACTTTCTTTTTGATGTCACCAGTGTCCGAATCTCCAGTGGGATGGGCAGCATCATGAATTTTGTTGGTCGTATCCAACTGCAGTCCAGGTATTGTAATGACCGGGCTTCCTCCTTGTGTGGAGGATTCAGCATGTACGGGTATTTTCTGACCCTGTGTAGACTGGTGTAATTCTTTGAGTAGAACAGCCAGATCTGCAATTTGTTTACTTAATCCTTCAAATTCCTTGCGAGAAACTGGATTAATTTCAGTCTGGTTGGATGACGACATGATTGAATGTAGGCCTGCAACCTTTTTAGACTTTGAACGGGTAGTAGGTCCGATTGATTCCCTGCGAAAGACTTGCATAGTTTAGTCTTTAGGGAATGTATAATAACATGCTATGTGATGTGTCCATTTTAGGAATTTTTATCCTGCAAAACGGATGTTAGCTGTTTGTAGCATGTATGTATATGTGTACACATTTCTTCATATTTCTCATTACATGGAGATATATATGGCATGAAATTACAAGTAATAGTGTTTACAAGTAATTGAAATGTGAAGGTATGAAGAGACTTTCCTTCGCGTTTGGTTTATAAAAGCTGACCTATCTTAGGTTACTCTCGCGGCTTTTTGGCATGAAGGTTCCCAAATCATTGCAATCTACTTGACGGGAAGTTAATCCGGTCTTTCAACTGGAGCGAATTTGGGTGGTGTCTTTCCTGAGCCTCGGAGAATCAGGCTTCTCACGAGTCCAGTAATCAAACACCGACGGGATAGCCTCCTAGTGGAGGGACCACACAACATACATTCACATACATCACGTCTCACCGTATGAAATGATGACATGTGCGAAGCACTAATATCACAAGCAGTTTATAGTGCGAGGCACTAACATCACAGGCAGTTTATAGTGCGAGGCACTAACATCATAGGCAGTTTATAGTGCGAGGCACTAACATCACAGGCAGTTTATAGTGCGAGGCACTAAGTCTAAACAAGATATGCATTCGTACACATTCATCCAATGTAAATGCAACATCCACACACAAGCAGATAATAGTTTTGAAAAAATTGTAATAGCGGCTTAAGTCCTCTTACTGGAATCCCCAGCGGAGTCGCCACCTGTCGACGTCGGGATTTTTAGATGTCCCTTTCCGTTACTTGTTCTTTGGTGTTCTCATTTTAGGTGAGATTTGTTTGAAAAAATAAGTGATAAAGGTCCGATATGTATAATGTCGACGATTGGACTGTAAGAGTCGCCAGTTGGTTTTTTAAATGGTTGTACCAACACAACCGATAAAAGGTTTGCACATTGACCCAGTGATGTGACACTGCTATACGGGTCGGTGAAACCGAGATTCATTTAGGATCCGGGGACTTGGTTATGCGGAGGGAAGGTGTTAGGCACCCCCCGACATCCGTGATACCACTGTGACCGCCTCTTTTCAAGAAACCATTATCTGAGTGTGTGTGTGTGTGGGTCAATGTGCTATTATTTGGAAATAGCGTGAGGCCTCGTTCGCACCTATATACACAGGGTTTGAATTTATGGAAAAAATCAGTTTTAAGCAAGATATGAACGTGATGTTTTGTAAAAGAGGTTTTTCAAACACTTATGCTCAATAGTAATTGAGACCTTTTTGCTATTGCCATTTTATTCAGTATTCGGTTTGATTGATTTTATTTTACAGATGCGAAGCATCCGTACGAAAATAATGTACAAAATAATGTCGACTTTCTCGTGGGTATGGAAACCATCTGAGGAAATTCAGACACCGCAGAATAATTTACAAGCTGCTTACAGCTGAAAATATCCATCACGGGAACCGAATCTAGATCCAATGGGATGAATTTGTGATCACATGATTCCTAGGCTCACATGATACCGCAGTTTGTATGAAAGCAGTAAGCAGGTATATATATATAAGCTGTAAATATATATATACAAACATGATCACCAACCACGAATCAGCTCTATAGGGGATCAGAAATGTAAATAAAGCTGTTAAAAGCTATCAACCGCCACGGAGAAAACTCCAGGCGGGACAAAACGTAGATAAAGCTGTACAAAGCAATTAACTGCCACGAAGTTAACTCAGGCAGGACAAAATTTATATATATATATATATATATATATATAAAAGCAAGTAAACGCACCGGATATAAAATCCAGACTCACCGAACAAAGTTCGATAGCAGTTCATATATATAAATATATATATAGGAAAGCAGGTAAACGCACCAAACCAAAGTTTAGGCTCATCGAACAAAATTCGACACACAGTTAATATAATATATATATATATATATATATATATATATATATATATATATATATATATATATATATAGGAAAGCAAATAAACGCTCCAGACCGAAGTCTAGGCTCAATCGAGGCATAACTCGATAATGTTAGTCAATATATATATAAATATAAATATATATATATATATATATATATATATATATATTGTAAGACCCCAATTTTTATAAATAAAGATGAATTTTCTATAAATATCATTTTTGAATATTATGAAGTTAATTTGATATAATGTTATAGTTGTGGGTAATATTTATAAATTTTGCAAAGTAAGCAAGTTGTTATAAAATATTCGTTTGGTCGGAGAATATTCTTTTTGTCGGGGAATATTCGTACGACGGCACAATCATTGGTGGACCCCACAACGGAATTATTGTCGGATTGAGAAAACGACAAAATTATCTTTCTATAAAAATAACAGCTGAGGTATTACGTTAAAATCGTTAAAACTGTTGAACTATTTGGTAGTAAAAGTACAGTAATACGCGTGGTTGCATAGTAGCACACGGTATTGATTATTGATGCTTACGTGAGAAGTCACTCAGCTATACTCAATTATTGCTACAGTAATTGCTGCATCATATCTCTTAAATTATTGTCATAGTATCATCTGTATAATATGTTATATTATTGAGACGTTGTGGTAAGTTTGGTTATTTTATGGGGGGCCATATGTCATCATCTAAGAGTCTTTTCGTCAATAGTAATTACCGTTGTCAATAGTAATTACCGTTGTCAATAGTAATTACCGTCGTCAATAGTATTTACCTTGGTCAATAGTAATTACCTTCGTCAATAGTATTTACCTTGGTCAATAGTATTTACCTTGGTCAATAGTAATTACCTTCGTCAATAGTATTTACCTTGGTTAATAGTAATTACTTTCGTCAATAGTAGTTGTCCCTTCAATATTACCAAGAGTCATTTGACCCTTCGTTAAGACCAAGAGTCATTTGACCCTTCGTTAAGACCAAGAGCCACCCTCAGTTTTTCTATAAATAGAGGCATAGGGCTTCATTATTTTTCACGAATTCATTCAAGCTATAGAGAGAGAAAGTATAGAGAGAATAAGAGAGAGAGAGACTAAAAGTATTCTGCTACATCACTTTTCCAATATCCAGTTCTTTTAAGGTAGGGAATATTATTTCTTTTATATTCATGAAGAGAACTTCTGTTATTCCATTTGTTATTATTCTGTTGGAATAACCAGTATACGCGGTCTACCCTATACTTGGTGACATTCTTCTATTATTCTGTTGGAACATCCTGTCTGTGTGTTTTACACCGGACCTGGTTCCGTTTATTATTCTGTTGGAACATCCTGTCTGTGTGTTTTACACCGGACCTGGTTCCGTTTTATTATTATTCTGTTGGAATATCCTGTCTGTGTGTTTTACACCGGACCTGGTTCCATTATTTATTATTCTGTCGGAATATCCTGTCTGTGCGTTTACGCCGGACCTGGTTCCATTATTTATTATTCTGTCGGAATATCCTGTCTGTGCGTTTACGCCGGACCTGGTTCCATTATTTATTATTCTATTGGAATAACCTGTCTGTGCGGTCTATCGCATGCATGGTGATTTCTTTTGTTATTCCATTCTTTATTGTACTCAGTTGGTTTTTGACTTCTATACTCCATGAAATTTGTGGAATATCCTTGATAGTTGCGTTTCATCCAGTATCTTTTCAAGAAAATATTCTTCTAAGCGTTCTTGAATTTTACTCCACAATGCAGTATCATGTTGACAATTTGGACGTTGTTAATTCCTGGATAAATTAATTCTTGAACTTGTTTTATTGAATTCTTATATCATTGTCATCATCCTCATGTTTATAAAATGTTGAAAGTCATCTGTGGCATGTAGTGCGTAGATGGACTTGGTATGATTATGACCAGGGATTGTTCGGTATAATCATGACCGTAATGTTACAAATGATGTGGTAAAAGTCCTCATTGGCCCGTAGTGCATTGATGGACAGTTGTTGGCATGATCATGACCATTAATGAATACACGAATATCCTTGGCCGTAGTGCAGGGGTGATTCGATGATGTGGATTATTTTATTAAGCTGAGTCTCAGCGATCGCAGTGTTGAAAAACCTTTTAAATCATAAAAGATAGTAGAGTTTATTTTCTACTTGACTCTTTTAATGGATTGCTTGTTCCGCTGCAGTTAAACTTGATGTCTATTATATTTTATCAGTTTAACATTGTTGAAGGCTAATGATAATTTATTCTGCATTATCTTAGTCATAATATTTCTTACTGGGCTAGTTGAGCTCACCCTTTCTTTCACTGTTCTCTTCAGGAAATGAGAACGTAGCTGGGACAAGTCGGGGTACGGAGTGATGGTCCGAATGATAGTATTAGTTAGTAGTCCTCACTATTCTATGTAATGGTGTGTTAATAAATGTAATGAGGACTCCTTTTGAGTATGAATACTCTCTAGAAGATAATATTTGTATTCAAACTCACAGTTTATGTTTTGTCGTATTGTACACGACAGTTGTATTATTAAGTTGTATTTGTATTATGTACTATGTATCTGACGACCCAAGATGGGTGATGTATACCTATTTTTGGGGGCGTCACATTTGGTATCAGAGCTTAGGGATATGATCCCTGGCTAAGATGTGAGAATAGAACTAGGAGGGGAGAGACGGGGAATTCCTTCGCTAGTATGGCATACCTAAGTTTATTTGCATGGTATTTAATTGGTCGGTCATAATATAAGGATAATATATGACATATCAATTAATTTTTATTTTGTGGCAGTATCTGAAAATGGCATCCGAGAATGTTGAGAATAGCAATGGAGCACAGACGACTGTTGATTCACCACACATCAATAATCATGATAATGTGCATCAGGAAGGTGTCAATCCTCATGCAAACAACAACACTGACCAAATGATGAATGATCAAATGTTCAGAGGCTTTATGCAATTCATGCAACAACAGGTGAAAGCGGCTCCTGTCCACAACGTAGGTGGAAATACTGGAAACTCTCAGGCGGTCACCGCTAAACAGTTTAAGGAGCTGGGACCACCGGAGTTTAAGGGAGAACCCAAACCACTTGTAGCTGAAACATGGATAAAGCAGATCACCAAGATATTTGATGTCTTGGGTTGCTCCGAGGAGCAAAAGGTTCCCTTTGCCGCCTTTATGTTGCGAGGAGAGGCAGATTACTGGTGGGAATCGATAAAGCGTACTCAACCTGCCGCACTGAAGATGTCTTGGGAGAAGTTCCAAGATCTGTTTAACGACAAATACTTTCCCGAGAGTATTCGTCACATGAAGGAGGTGGAGTTCATCAAATTGGAGCAGAATAATATGACCGTGTCGCAGTACGAGGCAAAATTTGCGGAGTTATCCCGGTTTGCGTCCCACCTGGTGGATAATGAAGAAAGAATGACGCGGATGTTTTTAAGAGGTTTGAAGCCGGAGATACGTCAACATCTTGTTTCTCATAAACTGTGTTTGTATTCAGATGTTGTAAATAGGGCTCAGTTGGTGGAGCGCGATAACGAGATAACGCAACCAAAAGAGAGCAGCCGGCAAAATGATAATACCAGTGAGAGCAGTCATCGAAGCGGTGACAACAAGCGTGGAGGGAATCAACAGGCCAGAAATGGTAACCACTTCGGTGGTAATCAGGGCCAAAACAATAAGAATGGACATTTCAAGAAGAGGAGATTCAACAATGACGGAAAGACGTCAGCACCAGCACCTGTCGTTAAGGAAGGAGAACGACCACCTATCATATGTTTCAAATGCGGAGGGGAGGGACACATCAGTCCAAACTGCGCGATGCCGTCCAAAGCATGTTATAATTGTGGAAGAGAAGGTCATTTAGCCCGATTTTGTCGTTTACCGAAGACAAATTCAGCTAGGATGGAGGCACCAAAAGCCGTCCCAGAAAAGTCAAAACCGGTTGTGCAAGGGAGAGCGTTTGTTGTGAACTCCCAGAACGCAAGGAACCCGAATGAGGTCATCACGGGTAAGCTTATCATAAACTCTAACGAAGTCTATACTTTATTTGATACCGGTTCAACCCATTCTTTTATTTCTCCTACTTGCGCTCATCGATTAAATTTGATTCCGGAGAAATTAGATTTTGACTTAGCAGTTGAAACTCCATTGGGAGAAACCTTCATTACATCCACGGTTTATAAGTCTTGTTTGGTTCAAGTTGGTACCCACACATTACCTGTCGATCTTATTTCATTAAAAATACTTGCATTTGACGTGATTCTAGGGATTGATTGGTTAACTACTCATCATGCAAAAATTGATTGTTTTCGTAAGGTTGTTAGCTTTCATATTCCTAATCGACCTATTATGCGAATTCAAGCAACCAAACCATTAAAATCAATCGCTGTCATCTCAAGCCATAAAGCTATTCGTTTATTGAAAAACAGATGTCAAGCTTTCTTAGCTCATGTCACAGATCTAAACAAAAATACGTCAGCTTTGAATGATATTTCTGTTGTTAATAAATTTCCTGACGTATTTCCCGAAGAACTTCCTGGCCTACCCCCAGAGCGTGAAATTGAATTTTGTATCGACCTTGAACCTGGTACAAAACCCATTTCCAAAGCCCCATATCGAATGGCTCCTATTGAACTTCAGGAGTTAAAGACCCAACTGCAGGAATTGTTAGACATTGGTTTTATTCGTCCTAGTACTTCTCCTTGGGGTGCTCCTGTTCTGTTCGTGAAGAAGAAAGATGGGAGTATGCGACTTTGTATTGATTATCGGGAGTTGAATCATGTCACCATCAAAAATAGGTACCCATTGCCACGTATTGATGACCTGTTTGACCAGTTGCAAGGAGCACAATTCTTTTCAAAGATCGATCTTCGTTCTGGATATCATCAGCTGAAGGTTAGAACTGAGGATATTCCAAAGACGGCTTTTAGAACTCGGTATGGGCATTATGAATTCTTAGTTATGTCCTTTGGATTGACTAATGCTCCTGCTGCCTTCATGGATATGATGAACCGGGTATTCAAGGAATATTTGGATCATTTTGTGGTCGTCTTTATTGATGACATCCTTATTTATTCCAAAAGCCGTGAAGATCATGAGCAACACTTGAGGCTGGTACTCCAAAAGCTTCGTGAATACAAGCTTTATGCCAAGTTGAAGAAATGCGAGTTCTGGCTGGAAGAGGTAGCATTCCTTGGGCACGTAGTATCAAGTCGTGGAATATCTGTTGACCCGGCAAAGATTGAAGCTATTCAAAGCTGGGAGCAACCTAAATCAGTGACCGAGGTACGTAGCTTTCTTGGTTTAGCTGGTTATTATCGGAGATTCGTGGAAGGATTTTCTCGAATCGCTACTCCATTAACTCAGCTGACTCGGAAAGATACAAAGTTTGGTTGGAGCGAAGAATGTGAGCAGAGTTTTCAAGAACTCAAGAGGAGACTCATTTCAGCACCTGTTCTAACAATACCATCTGGCTCGGAGGGATTTGTCATCTACAGTGATGCTTCGAGCAAAGGGTTGGGATGCGTTCTCATGCAACATGGAAAAGTCATAGCCTATGCATCAAGACAACTCAAGGAATATGAGAGGAATTATCCTACTCATGATCTAGAGTTGGCAGCTGTTGTCTTTGCACTTAAAATTTGGAGGCATTACTTGTATGGGGAGAAAGTGGAGATCTTTACAGATCATAAAAGCCTCAAATATTTCTTCACTCAAAAGGAACTCAACATGCGACAACGACGTTGGCTTGAACTGTTGAAAGATTATGATCATACCATTCAATACCATCCTGGAAAAGCGAACGTGGTAGCTGACGCATTGAGTAGAAGATCATATGCGGGTACAAGTGCAATATTAACAACGCAAAGGCCCATTTTGTGTGACTTGCAAAGGATGGAGATAGAGTTGAAGACTCCAGGGACCCATGTGATGATGGCGAATATACGAGTAGAACCGACTTTAATCGATAAAGTTAAAGCTGCTCAAGCTACAGACCTGGAGCTGATGCGTATGAGGAAGAAAGTGCAAGAAGGTTCTATGCCGGAAGCAAGAATCGATGAAGAAGGAATACTTCGAGTTAACTCCAGACTTTGTGTTCCTAACAACCCTGATTTAAAGTATGAAATCATGATGGAGGCGCACAACACACCGTTTGCAATCCATCCTGGAAGTACCAAAATGTATCATGATCTTCGTCATACATTTTGGTGGAGCAATATGAAGAGAGAGATAGCGTTGTTTATCTCAAGGTGTCTAACTTGTCAACGAGTCAAAGCGGAGCATCAAGTACCAAAAGGTCCATTGCAACCACTTGAAATTCCAGAATGGAAGTGGGAGCACATTACCATGGATTTCGTTACCGGTCTTCCTAGGGTCTCTCAAGGTATTGATGCGATTTGGGTCATTGTTGATAGATTGACCAAGTCTGCTCATTTCTTACCGATACGAGAAACTTATACACTTGAACGTCTTGCTCGTATGTACATAAACGAGATTGTAAGACTGCATGGTATGCCAATATCCATAGTTTCTGATCGAGACCCAAGATTCACTTCACGATTTTGGGTTAGTTTACAAAAAGCTATGGGCACGGAGTTACGATTTAGTTCAGCATATCATCCTCAGACGGACGGACAATCAGAGAGGACTATTCAAACTCTTGAAGATCTATTAAGACTCTGTGTCTTTGACTTCAAGGGAAGTTGGGACAAGTTCTTACCATTGGTGGAGTTTTCCTACAACAACAGTTATCAAGCAAGTATTGGCATGGCTCCATTCGAAGCATTGTATGGAAGAAAATGTCGTTCTCCAGTATGCTGGGATGAGGTGGGCGAAGCAACGTTGTTGGGACCGGAGTTGGTACGTATGACTACAGAAAAGATTCAAACGATCCGACAACGTATAAAAACCTCACAAGATCGACAAAAGAGTTATGCTGATCTTCATCGAAAGGACGTGGAATTTGATGTAGGAGATCATGTGTTCTTACGTGTTGCTCCATGGAAAGGAGTTACGAGATTTGGAAAGAGAGGAAAGCTAAATCCTCGATTCATCGGTCCATTTTTAATCCTCGATCGAGTAGGAACTGTGGCTTATAGACTCGCTTTACCGCCAAGTATGTCTCGTGTTCATAACGTTTTCCACATATCCATGTTACGCAAATATGTGGAAGACCCGAATCACATTATTGAGTTAGAACCGGACGAAATAGCGGAGGATTTGACGTATGAAGAAGTTCCTGTTCAAATCTTGGATAAGAAGGAACATATTCTACGCTCCAAGGTTATACCTCAAGTTAAAGTTTTGTGGAGAAACCACGATGTTGAGGAAATGACTTGGGAGTTAGAATCAGAAATGAAATCAAGGTATCCTTACCTCTTCGACATACCAGGTGCGTACCCTAATTTCGAGGGCGAAATTTCATAAGAAGGGGAGGTTGTAAGACCCCAATTTTTATAAATAAAGATGAATTTTCTATAAATATCATTTTTGAATATTATGAAGTTAATTTGATATAATGTTATAGTTGTGGGTAATATTTATAAATTTTGCAAAGTAAGCAAGTTGTTATAAAATATTCGTTTGGTCGGAGAATATTCTTTTTGTCGGGGAATATTCGTACGACGGCACAATCATTGGTGGACCCCACAACGGAATTATTGTCGGATTGAGAAAACGACAAAATTATCTTTCTATAAAAATAACAGCTGAGGTATTACGTTAAAATCGTTAAAACTATTGAACTACTTGGTAGTAAAAGTACAGTAATACGCGTGGTTGCATAGTAGCACACGGTATTGATTATTGATGCTTACGTGAGAAGTCACTCAGCTATACTCAATTATTGCTACAGTAATTGCTGCATCATATCTCTTAAATTATTGTCATAGTATCATCTGTATAATATGTTATATTATTGAGACGTTGTGGTAAGTTTGGTTATTTTATGGGGGGCCATATGTCATCATCTAAGAGTCTTTTCGTCAATAGTAATTACCGTTGTCAATAGTAATTACCGTTGTCAATAGTAATTACCGTCGTCAATAGTATTTACCTTGGTCAATAGTAATTACCTTCGTCAATAGTATTTACCTTGGTCAATAGTATTTACCTTGGTCAATAGTAATTACCTTCGTCAATAGTATTTACCTTGGTTAATAGTAATTACTTTCGTCAATAGTAGTTGTCCCTTCAATATTACCAAGAGTCATTTGACCCTTCGTTAAGACCAAGAGTCATTTGACCCTTCGTTAAGACCAAGAGCCACCCTCAGTTTTTCTATAAATAGAGGCATAGGGCTTCATTATTTTTCACGAATTCATTCAAGCTATAGAGAGAGAAAGTATAGAGAGAATAAGAGAGAGAGAGACTAAAAGTATTCTGCTACATCACTTTTCCAATATCCAGTTCTTTTAAGGTAGGGAATATTATTTCTTTTATATTCATGAAGAGAACTTCTGTTATTCCATTTGTTATTATTCTGTTGGAATAACCAGTATACGCGGTCTACCCTATACTTGGTGACATTCTTCTATTATTCTGTTGGAACATCCTGTCTGTGTGTTTTACACCGGACCTGGTTCCGTTTATTATTCTGTTGGAACATCCTGTCTGTGTGTTTTACACCGGACCTGGTTCCGTTTTATTATTATTCTGTTGGAATATCCTGTCTGTGTGTTTTACACCGGACCTGGTTCCATTATTTATTATTCTGTCGGAATATCCTGTCTGTGCGTTTACGCCGGACCTGGTTCCATTATTTATTATTCTGTCGGAATATCCTGTCTGTGCGTTTACGCCGGACCTGGTTCCATTATTTATTATTCTATTGGAATAACCTGTCTGTGCGGTCTATCGCATGCATGGTGATTTCTTTTGTTATTCCATTCTTTATTGTACTCAGTTGGTTTTTGACTTCTATACTCCATGAAATTTGTGGAATATCCTTGATAGTTGCGTTTCATCCAGTATCTTTTCAAGAAAATATTCTTCTAAGCGTTCTTGAATTTTACTCCACAATGCAGTATCATGTTGACAATTTGGACGTTGTTAATTCCTGGATAAATTAATTCTTGAACTTGTTTTATTGAATTCTTATATCATTGTCATCATCCTCATGTTTATAAAATGTTGAAAGTCATCTGTGGCATGTAGTGCATAGATGGACTTGGTATGATTATGACCAGGGATTGTTCGGTATAATCATGACCGTAATGTTACAAATGATGTGGTAAAAGTCCTCATTGGCCCGTAGTGCATTGATGGACAGTTGTTGGCATGATCATGACCATTAATGAATACACGAATATCCTTGGCCGTAGTGCAGGGGTGATTCGATGATGTGGATTATTTTATTAAGCTGAGTCTCAGCGATCGCAGTGTTGAAAAACCTTTTAAATCATAAAAGATAGTAGAGTTTATTTTCTACTTGACTCTTTTAATGGATTGCTTGTTCCGCTGCAGTTAAACTTGATGTCTATTATATTTTATCAGTTTAACATTGTTGAAGGCTAATGATAATTTATTCTGCATTATCTTAGTCATAATATTTCTTACTGGGCTAGTTGAGCTCACCCTTTCTTTCACTGTTCTCTTCAGGAAATGAGAACGTAGCTGGGACAAGTCGGGGTACGGAGTTATGGTCCGAATGATAGTATTAGTTAGTAGTCCTCACTATTCTATGTAATGGTGTGTTAATAAATGTAATGAGGACTCCTTTTGAGTATGAATACTCTCTAGAAGATAATATTTGTATTCAAACTCACAGTTTATGTTTTGTCGTATTGTACACGACAGTTGTATTATTAAGTTGTATTTGTATTATGTACTATGTATCTGACGACCCAAGATGGGTGATGTATACCTATTTTTGGGGGCGTCACATATATATATATATATATATATATATAATATATATATACAGACTGGAATGAAACCACGGACCGGAGTCCGGGCAAAAGCAAGCAGCACGACTCTCAACGTGTAGAAGGGTGTGTTCAAAGATGAAGAGAAAGACTCTAAAGTGTGTGAGAAGGCTTACAGCTGACTGCTAAAAAAGGCTTCTATATCTTTAGAGTAGATAAATACTGGCTTTTGTGGGTACAAAAGAGGCTATATATGAGCTCACAGGTGTTTAAAGTGGGAAAATACACTGTATAGGTCGAGTGCGGAGCGAGTTCTGCAGGGTCTAACTACATAGAGAAGGAGGGTCCCTCAGTCATCTTTGGAGACAATGGCTCTGGCAAAACAAGAGGATATGACTCAGCTGGGAATGGTGCAGTGTCCTTCAGTAAAGTGGCATATGTGGAAGGACTACAACACAATCTTCTGAGCATTAGCCAACTCTGCGACAAGGGTCATCAAGTAATATTCTTCAACAATCAATGTCAAGTCAGAGATTTGAAGACATCTGTTGTATAACTAATTGGAACAAGAGAAGGAAATGTCTACACAGTAAATCTTGGACAACTAAGCTCAGACGAGACAATATGCTTTCTGGCTAAAGCATATGAAGAAATGAACAGGCTATGGCATAGAACACTTTCTCATCTCAACTTCAAGAGCATGTCCAAACTGGCCTCAAAAGATCTACCTACAGGCTTACCCAAGTTCAGCTTCGTCAAAAAAAGGTCGTGCAATGCCTATCAGCTTGGAAAGCAAACCAGAAGCTCATTCAAGAGCAAAACTACCAACTCAATTGTCAAGCCCCTGCAGATGCTTCACATGGATCTATTTGGTCCAATTCCAACAACGAGCCTTGGAGGGAAGAGATACTCACTAGTCGTAGTGGACGATTACACCAGATTCACATGGGTATTCTTTCTAACCTCGAAAGATGAAACAAGCTCCCAACTGATCAAGATGTTCAGACTAGTGATGAACGAGAAAGGGGAGAAAATCAAGGCTATAAGGAGTGATCATGGCAGAGAATTCGACTTCTCATAAATGGACCAGTTATGCACAGACAATGGCATCAGTCATAACTTCTCAGCTCCACGAACTCCTCAACAAAATGGAGTAGCTGAGAGAAAGAACAGAACGTTGATAGAGGCTGGAAGAACTCTACTAGCAGCAGCCCATCTGCCAGAATACTTATGGGCAGAAGTTGTCAACACTGCATGCTACACTCAGAGCAGATCATTGATACACTCTACGATTAAGAAAACTCCCTACGAACTGTGGAAAGGAAGAAAGCCAAATGTCAGCTACTTCTATGTATTCGGCTGTGCATGCTACATTCTCAACAATGGGAAGCAGTATTTGACAAGGTTTCAACCCAAGTCAGACGAATGAATTTTTCTTGGGTATGCCACAGACAGTAAGGCCTACAGAGTGTTCAACAAAAAGACACTGAGTGTTGAAGTCTCGATCCATAACATCTTTGATGAAACAGACTTGGACAAAACAATGCCTCAAGACACTACGAACGACAGTTCAGACACTACGAACGAGGTCGTCGAGCTCAACACTACGATCGCAGTTCCAGACAGCGAAATCGTTGAGCAAGGAAATGAAATCGTAAAGAGGCCTACGCAAGACAACGAACCCCCACATCAAGAAGCAGAAATTGATCTCGAAGATCTCAGACAAGAAGGCATCAAGACAAATGTCCCAACATGAAATAGATGGGCAAGAGATAACACTCAAGACTTAATCATTGGAGATTCTAGTGCAAGAGTCAAAATAAGTGCTGCCACCCAAAATAAATGTTTCTATCTAAGCTTCCTGTCATAAATGGAACCTAAGAAGATAGAGAATGCTAGGGAATACTCCATCTGGATAGAAGCCATGCAGGAAGAACTTAATCAGTTTGAAAGAAGCAAAGTATGGAGATTGGTAACAAGACCAAAGAGTCATCCTGTCATTGGAACCAAGTGGGTCTTCAGAAACAAGATGGAGTAATAACCAGGAATAAGGCTAGACTAGTGGCCAAGGGTTACTCTCAGGAAGAAGGCATTGACTACGATGAGACATTTGCACCTGTTGCCAGACTAGAAGCCATCATAATATTCCTTGCATTTGCTGCTCATATGAAGTTCAAAGTCTTTCATATAGATGTCAAAAGTGCATTCCTAAATGGTGAACTTCAAGAAGAAGTATATGTAGAGCAACCTCCAGGTTTCATCAATCCATCTCTTTCTAATTATGTCTATAGATTAGACAAAGCCTTATATGGTCTTAAACAAGCACCTAGAGCATGGTATCAAACACTAACTAACTTTCTTATCGAAAATGGGTTCACTAGAGGTAGAGTAGATACCACATTATTTCTTAGAAAGCATAAAGACAAAGTCTTATTAGTTCAAATATATGTTGATGACATTATTTTTGGATCTACTGATGAAAAGTTATGTAAGAGATTCTCCAAGCTTATGCAGAGCAAGTTTGAAATGAGCATGATGGGTGAGCTGAACTTCTTCCTTGGACTGCAAGTAAAGCAGACTGATGAATGAATCTTTATAAACCAAGCCAAGTACATTAAAGACTTACTTAAAAAGTATGGCATGGAATCAGCCTCTCCCATGAAAACCCCAATTACTCCAGCAACCAAGCTTGACAAAAATAAAAAAGGTAAAAGTATTGACGTAACTCAATACAGAGGTATGATAGGCTCTCTTCTATATCTGACTGCCAGTAGACCAGACATAATGTTTGCAACATGCATATGTGCTAGATTTCAAGCTAATCCTAAGGAATCACACTTAACTGTTGTAAAAAGGATTTTCAGGAACCTCAAGGGCACACCTCACTTGGGGCTTTGGTATCCCAAGAAGTCCTCATTTGAACTAACAAGATATACAGATGCTGACTTTGCAGGCTACAAAATAGACAGAAAGAGTACCAGTGGCACATGTCAGCTGCTAGAAAACAGACTTTTGTCTTGGTTTAGCAAGAAGCAAAACTCAGTATCTACTTCAACTGCAGAAGTTGAATACATTGTTGCTGGCAGTTGCTTGCTCAGATCCTATGGATGAAAAATCAGCTTGCAGACTATGGGTTTGAATTCAAATCTATACATGTTCACTGTGATAACACAAGTGTCATAGCAATAACTCATAATCTTGTCATGCATTCTAAGACTAAGCATATAGAAATAAGGTATCATTTCATTAGGGATCATGTGTAAAATGGAACCATATCTCTACAATATATCCCTACTGAAAATTAACTTGCTGATGTTTTTACAAAGCCTCTAGATGAATCAAGGTTTAACAAGTTAATAAGTGATCTAGGCATGCTTAATTTACAACCATGAAATATATGCTCTAGTTTGTGCTAACCATGCAGATATAAAGGCTATGTTCGAAATCGTAGACATGACCAAAGGAAGTTCACGATCGTAGAGCTGCAATAACATGAAAGACAACGATCGCAGTGCAGACTCAACGATGGCAGAGCTCCATCAACAGAACAAAGGAGCATCCTGTGATGACAAAGTTCAACAAAACAAAGCAATCTCTCTGATAAGCGCCTCAAGAATAAACCTAACCCTTGATTCACTATATGAGGTTAGCCCTTCCTGAGCTACCTTAAACCAAGAAGAATGCTAAGTTAAAAGTTCATCACAAGGACCCGGGCAGACTCGACGAATGCAGATCAGACTCGACGAATGCAGAACAGACTCGACGAATGCAGAATAGACTCGACGAATACAGAGCTGACTCGACGAATGCAGAGCAGACTCGACGAATGCTAAGCAGACTCGACAAACGCAGAACAGACTTGACAATCATAAAGACTACGTCAACGATCGTAGTCCTCCCAAAGGATACATTAGCTCAGAAGGAGCTAAGGACAAATCAGCATATTCCTCTTCAGTCAAATTCGTAGAGCCAAGCAAAAGTTGACACATGCCCCACTAAGCAAATGGAGAGAAGGAAGTTACAAGTACAGTTTGAAAACACCTTTTTGAAATTAGAAGTTCAAAAAGTTCATCTCTCTCTCTCTCTCTACAATTAGAAACCCTAACATTCCGAAAAGCTCATTCAACCACACTCAGTCCAAAGAAATCAATGGCAGCCTCCAATGTCATCTCTGGCTACAGACTCTGTTTCGATGAGTTCAAGACAGCTGAACCCAAATTTCACAAAACTCTGTCTCTGATAAAGAAAGCTGGTCTTGAAGAAGCTCTAGGTACGAGCACATGGATCTACCCTAAGCTGATAAAGAAATTCTACAGAAATGGTGTGTTCGAGAATGACATCATCACTACGAGGGTCAGAAACGTGGAAATCAAGCTCAAGGCTGAGGACATAAACCTAGCCCTAGGTTTCAATCTAAAGGATTTTTGTTTATAGAGGGCATCGATTTCCATGAAGGACTTAAAAGGATGCATCACAAGAAGTCTCCAAATGTCAGGGGGTACAAAAAAAAGGAGTTCCCCCAAAGGTACGAATTTCTGGTAGACATTGTTGGAAAATGCATATGTTGCAAGAGCTCCGACTATGACTCTGTAAACGAAGTACAGCTCAAGCTCATGACAGCCATAAGTTGTGGGATCCAACTCAATTATAGAGCCCTACTACTTGACTAGATTGGGAAGTGGATACTTAGCTCGAAGAAGTAAAAGAGCTCTGGCAAGATGCTCTACAGGCGATTCATAAGTATCATTCTACAATCTGCTTTGGGTGATAGAATTGGGGATGATGAAGGAGAGTCCATCAATCCGAACAGAAGAATGACCCAGCAGCTGTTCGAAAACTGGAAAAGGAATCCAGCAGAGAATGTAAGAATGATGTCTGAATCCAGTGGAAGGACTGGTGACGCAAAGGAATCAGGGATTCCAGGAAACATGTCAGTTGGCAAGGAAATTGAAGAAGAAGAGGAAGATATTAACAAAGAAGAACACATTGCTTTAGTCAAAAAAAGCAAGGGCAAAAGAAAGCTGAAGGCTCAAATGGCAGAGGAACCCCAGGGTTCAACTACTGATATACCTAAAGAGTGTTTTGACATTGAAACTCTAAGAATTTTGAGAAGGAAAGAACAGTAGGCTGAGGCAGATGAAGATAGAGCCACCATCTCTCAGCTACTGAAGAAGAGTAAACACAGTCACAAGTCCAAGAGGCCTTCTATCTCTTCGATCGTAGAGTCTCTACCAATCGTAGAGACCAAACTGGACACCTCTCCCAAAGAAGTTGCTGCAACAGATTCTTAGACTGATCGACCAATCAGAGCTGAAGCTGGAGAAAGTCCTAAGGATGTGGCTCAGCCTAGGAAATCAAGAAGAAAATTGGTCAAAAAGTATATCCTTGTCAATGAAGGAGTACTTAAAGAAGAAGACAAGAAGATATCTACTGAGAAGGAGCTATCCAAGGCAAGCCAGAGGATCATAGCTCAAGCTGAGGGGGAGCTACCTGAAGCTCTCACTCTAGAAAGTGCTCCAACTTAGGGGGAGCTATTTGAAATGCAAGTGGATGATCATGTTGAGGGGAGCCTCATGATATCCCTATGGCAGTAGAAGTTGCACCTGAAGAGAATGAGAGAGCACCAGAGCAAGAAAGTCAAAAAGAGGTCATTGATGTAGCAGAATCCTCAAAAAGAAGACAGAGAAGAAGAAAAAGATGATGATGAGATCGAGATTATAGTTGTGGGCTGTGATGGGTATAGGAGAGCCAACTACAATCAGCTGTTCTCTTATCTACCCATGATGCCATTTCATAGAGCTCAAATTCTCAACTCCTGGGATCACATGTTCTGGAGCTTCAAATCATATCTTTCAATCTCAGTGCTAGCTCATGGATTTCAAGGCAACTTCAACTTTGCCAGAAAGCTAATCACAAATGGTCCTTCTTCAAAAATTGGGCATGAGGTACTATCTATCCCAATATCTTTCAGGGTTAATCACTATCCACCATCATTTTACAGCCAATTCTATGAATTCCCAAGCTGGTTGGAAGTGATCCTCAATCCACTTAATCAATTCTCAGTAACAGAATCTAAACATTTTATAACTGACGGACCAAACATGCCAAACTTTTTTTTGATCCGATCTCCTCTCATCTCTACGATTACTGACTCGAGCCCAATCGTAGAGTCACACGCTCAAATCATAAAGCCATTTACTAAAGAAGCCCAAACACAAGCCCCTCCATCAGATATTCCCTCCTCATCCTCAAATAAATATTTTAACCTTGATCTTGCTCTCTACACCTTGCAAGATCAATACACGAGAGTCCCTCTTCCAAACAGTCCGCAACTCATTGAACTCATCTCAGATCTGCCCACCAAAACTGAGTTGTCAGAAGCGTCCAAGAAAGTGACCAAGGACATAGACGACAGTCTTGAAGCTCACACTGAACTCATTCACATGAGACTGACTAAAATGATCAATGCTGCCAATGCTCTCCCAAGCACCCTAAGCTCTGAGCTCACAAAGAAGCTTAGGGAGATCATAAAAGAGATGCCTAAGAGCATAAATGACAGGGATCAGATTCACTTCCAAGCTGCTAAGAGACACCGAGATGTTGTTCTTCTCTTGCAGATGACTCAAGAGTCCCAGAACAAACTTATGATGGACAGCATCACCAATCTACAAACTGCAGTGAAAGAATTCCAATGATTTTTCATGAGCCAAGGGAAGCAGACTGACAATGTCCTGAACATCCTCCAACGAAGGGAAGCTCGATATGATGCCCTAATCAAAGAGAATCGAGAAGACATTGCTCAAACCCAAAGTCAGCTCAACGAGCTTGTCCAAGGAATGACTCGCCTCTCAGAAGACATTCAAACCCTTGATGCTGACATAAAGGGGGAGAATAAAGGGAAAGGAGAAAAGGGCAAAGGCAGAGGCAGAGGCACGTTCATAGCTCAATCATCAAGGAGCCCTCCTCCAAGGCAGTCTCACCATCAGACTCAACGATCGGGCCATCAAAATCCACGATCTGATCAGCAGCAAATCATTATGGCTCAACCATTAAGGAGTCAAGGACCAACTCCTAGCTCACAAGAAGTGACCACTACAGGCCTTAGAATGTCAATTGTAGATCCTGCATTCATGAATAGGCATGATCACAATCCAAGACTAAGTCAAAGCGACCTGGAAGATCTAACCAGGAAAGACGAAGCCAGCAGGAAAAGAAGGGCTGAGGAGTATACCAATCCTCCACAAGGCAAAAGGCCGAAGAAATAGAGATAAGTTGAAATTTAATTCTTATTTATGTAACTGGACTTAAATGTAATATCTATCTTCAAACATCAATAAATTAATGCTTATTCTCTAGAAATTGTAGCTGCTCACAGAAATATTAAGTCATATTTACTTTCTAGCAATTGCATCTAGAAATTGATAATCATGACAACAAATCTCCTTGGTTATGTCAACATCAAATAGGGGGAGATTGTTGGAAGAGTGCATATTTTGATTTGATGTTTAAAGTAAATGCTCATGATTATATGTAAAGTCCTTCAAGGAATATTTGTACAAGAACTTAGTGATAGATCAAATTTGTTAGGTTGATCTAAGCTTTTAATGTTTATCATTTTGTAAATGAATGTATAGATGAAGAGATCAAAGATGTTAGGTTGATCTATATCTTGAGATGTAATAGATAGGTTTCAATAAGATCGTAGTCTATCGAGCTGATCAAGAGATTGCAGAAAGTCAAGGCAGAATCGTAGAGCTTTGAGGATCGTAGTGTGTCCGCCTTGAAGGGCCTCTCCGAAAATCGTAGAGTGGTCCCAACGTTTGCCGAGCCAACTCAGAGATCGTAGTGTGCTCTAGGAAACGTAGAGTCTACAAGACAAGCAAGTAAAGATCGTAGTGTGCCAGTCCTTAAGAGAAATCGTAGTGTTCTCGTTTGCTATTGTCGGATCAAGCACCAAGGTGGCAAGACACCACGATCTGAATCATAGAGTATCATCTGCCTGTGTCAAAAGCATCGAGCCTTGACCATTTGTTTAAAGATAAATCTCAACAAATGTGGAATGGGCTATAAACGTTGAAGTCCTCGCCAGTCCCAATGACATAAAAGATATCCTTAGTATACAACAAAGAAACGTATTGAAGAAGCTAAGAAAAGTACCATTGGTCAGAGGAAAACACCTTTTCAGGTGTTAGGTGAGAAAACAGTCTGCTGTGTCAGTGGGCCAGAATGCAATTCAGAAGATGTGCAGAAAAGTCTCCATCAAAGTTCAGAAATGTCAAACGCATTTAATGCTTCAACGGATGTCTTCAACGGATAGATTTCAAGGATCACATATATGCAAAACATCTGCAGATGATTCAACTATGAAAGCATTGAACAAAACGCTGAAGAACACTCAATGTTCAACTCTACGATCTGAGAATAAGAGAAAGCTTTCTCAGCTACTCAGTTCTTTCGAACAAGAGCTTAACGGCAACTGAGTAGCACCAATCAAGAACTCATCAACTACCAATCAAGAGAAGTAAGAAGTACCAAGTCAGAAGGACTTGAAGAGTTCTAAGTGAACTGAGAAGAACCAAGTCTGCTGGACTTGAAGAGTTCAAAAGTGAACTAAGAAGTGCCTAGACTGCTGGTCTAGAAGAAATCTGTGAGATTCAGAAAGTGTAAAAGATATCCTTAGTGGATTTCCTACTCGAGGAGTAGAAGAGTGGACTAGGAGCTTTAAGTACTCTGAACCACTTAAAACTGTTGTGTCTATTACATTCTTGCTATAACTGCTATAACTGTTATAACTGCCTCACCCTCATTAACTCACTATATCTAAAAGGGAGAACAAACAAATCTTAATTCCGCTGTGTTTGAATCATTAATAAAACTAACAAAGTATTTCGAAAAGAATTTTAAATATCTATTCAACCCCCCCCCCTTTCTAGATAACTATTGTGCTTCCGGGAACTAACAATATTGATGCAGTAAAAAAGATTAAAACCAGGGTCAAACAACTACCTTATTTATCTTTACCTAATCTTGAATGGAAGAAGATCGTTCAAACTGATGCTTCTAATACAAGATATGGCGGGATCCTAAACAATTTAATCCTAATCTTATCCGTTTTGCTTCAGGAGTCTAGAAAGGCCCTTCTTTAAATTATCCTACAATTAAAAAGGAATGTCTTTCAATTGTTAAATGCGTTTTAAAATTTCAGGATGATCTTCTGAACCAGCATTTTTAAATCCTAGTTGATTGTTCTGCTGCAAAACAGATATTTAAAAAAGATATTCAAAATCTAGCATCTAAACAAATATTTACTACTTGGAAAAGTACTTTATCCGTATTTGACTTTGATATTGAATATATCAAAGGAAACCAGAATTCTTTACTAGATTTTCTAACCATACAATATTTGCAGGAATAATGACCAGTAAAGGTCGTAGTCGCGGTCAACGAGGTCGAGGCAGAGGTAATCTGTATTATACAAATTTCCTAGTTTGAATACTCAATCCAGTAATTCTTCGGTTTCTTCCAACCAACCAACAGTAAAGGATGTTCTTTTATTACCAGAACAATACATCCCAAACAGATATATGGAAGAAACAATATTGATTATTGAACCGAATGATGAAAAATGGATGAAAGATTAATGGGAAATAAAGAGGCGTTATTTAACAATTTAACAATTTCCTCCTCGTTTTAACCAGTATAGATATGTTTATGAACAAATTATCATTGAAATAACATCTATGGACATTAAGCATACGCTTCATGATCCTACAAAGCCAACCAACCCAATTCAATACAGTAAAACAGCTATCAAGAACATTATGCCTCTTGCGAATTGGGGCATTCATCTTTATACTACCTGTACTATTGAATCTAGTCATACAGAAATAAAATACATCTATTGGGATTATATTGATTCCTTTACGTAGGTATTTAATTACCAGAATCCTATTCATAACCATACTTGGTTTATCCGTATATGTCCCGAAGTACTTAAAAATGAATTTCCAAACTGGTTTTTCTTTTGGTGGGATAAATTCGGTAGTACTATTGAAACCTTACCAAAATCAATCCAAACAGCATTTAAGGAGTGGCAAGTCTCCTATTCCCATATACCAGTTGTTCGGGAGTGTTTCACCGACCCTCTTGTGGGCTGAAGGTTTGGGCCGGACCCAAAGAGCTCGGGCCCATATGATCGAAAATATAAAGGAGGTCGGGTTCGGATACCCGAGCCCATTAGTTCGGGATCCGGTGGAGATCAGGGAGGTCGGAGTCGAACCTTCGCGTCCTTTGGGCCAAAGCCCAGACCGGTGTTTATGATGACTGTTGGTTTAGGCCTGTGCAGTTGGGCTGCACACATGCAGAGGTGGGAGTGATAAGGGGTTTGCGTGGTTAAAGGTCCTAACCCTAATCATATGTCAACAAGGCGACTCCAAAGGTAGTATTGGAAAGGGATTCTACTTGCACCTTTCAAGGAGATTGTGTTGGATCCAAGTATAGGTAATTACCATATTTAGGAGTCCTATTCAGACTCGGAGAAGGATACCAATGTGCTATAAATACAAGGCTAAGGTTACAATTGACAGGTAATACCCACTTTAAGCACTAAATACTTAAGCCTCCATTGTTATACCTTGTAAACGGCCTGTACTTATTCTCACACCGGAGCTTTCCCCCGGCGGCACGGCCGTCAAGCTTCTGTGTGATCTGTTATTGCGCAGGTTTCAGCGCGTGGATTCTGTGATTGGACACGCAGACGAAACTTAGCGTTAACATTGCCGCTAGAAGGAGGGCTTTAGTGCTTTTCTGCAATCACAACCACCTTTTTTCCGGCAGCAGACTATGGCGAGTAAGGATAACAATGTCGCTGCCCCAGAAAAGGCAAAGACCTAGCAGTCTCACCAGACCACGCAGTTGAGGGGGTCAATGAAAGACCGCCTGGGATCCAAAATTCCAGAGGTGCAGGAGATACCGGCTCCTGATCTTCGGCGAAGGCTCTTCCACGGCAGTCAACACACGCCCCACCAAGCGAGTCAGGCTGATAAGAGTCACTCTCGGGCCCTCGTGAGGCACGACAGAGGAGAGGGTAGCCGGGACCAGTGATAGTTTTTACTGAAGAAGAAACTGGAATAGAACAAAGACGCCATGTTGGCACATCGGCTGCATCAAGATGAACTCGAGAAATAGATGACCAACATGGTCGGGGACCAAGAAGCGTGTTCTAAGAGGCGTAGGAATCGGAGCCGATCCCAGTCACCTCGACGGGGAGAGGCAGGAAGAGAACAGAGCAGGCACAAAAGTCACTCCTAAGACGGCAGGAGCAGGAGAAAAAGTCGTTCGGTTGAGCGCAGATCAGAACACCCAGGCAGGTCGGGTCAAATGAAGAGGGATGCGTCTCCTGACTATAGGAGGGACAGTCCCCGGTCGTCCCCCAGGAAGGAAGGATCCGACCCCCTCGTTCAAAGAGTGGCAGAACTGGAGAAATTGCTGGGGACAAAAAACTCGAAGAGGACGTCTTCGGCCTGCCTAGGATCCCCCTTTTCGCTCGAAATCAATCAGGATCTTCCCGATGGAGACATGTGACAGACTAGGATACCCTTATAACCACTCGGATGGATACGACCGACTGATGTCGTACTATGGACATTCGGATGCAGCCAAATGTCACATGTTTGCCACAACCCTCAAGAAGAGTGACAGGGAGTGGATGGGGACCTTGGCAGCAGGATCAATAGGGTCGTGGAAAGATCTTTGGGAAAAGTTCCATGCTCGATTCGGAAGCAACCGAAGACGAGGAAAGATCACAGCGTCCCTTATGCAGGTCCGACAGAAATTAGATGAGACCCTAGGCCAGTATGTCAAAAGATTTTGGGAGGCGGTGGGGTCGGTAGCAGAGTTAAATTCTCCACAAGCCTTGAGATTCTTCACAACGGGTCTAGACATCGGGAGATCGAAAAAACTGGTAAAAGACTTGGTGATCAACCCTCCAGCGGATCTGACCGAGGCCTTTCATCGGGCTGAAGGGTTTATCACAATAGAAGAAGCCTTGGGCAATTTCAAACCACACTCTCAGTCTTACGAGAAGTCAAAAGACCGAGACAAACCAAGTTATCAGCGTTCAGACAACAATCAGTGGAGATCGGACCGACTGGAAAAGAAGAACTACAATGGAGGCAGGTCAGGAAATAATCAACCTCCACTACCCAATCGCAACGTTAACAAGGTCTACACCCCACTCACTGTGGATCGGTCCAAGATTTTGGAGGAGATGAAGAACCAACCCTTCTACGAACCATGCCCAAGACGAACCAAACCTGGAAGAAGGTGTAAGGACAAGTATTGGGAATACCATCAAAGTACCGGGCACTAGACTGAGGCATGCACCAACCTGATGGATATGATAGAGAAAAATGTTCAGAATGGACAGTTGATATAGTATGTGGCCGGTCGGGGTAACGCAGTGGCACTTAGAGAAGAAAGCGGAGATCGAGACCAGGATACCCCGCTTCCACAAAACCCTCCCGCCCGAGGCGTGGTTGATGTCATCTCGGGAGGCTCCGTCAGTCGGGTAACGGGAAAGAAGAGAAGTGGGCATCTGGGAGCTGTGCTGTCGGTCACGGGGTCGACAACCAGAAAAGATCGGGCGTATCCCGGAACGTCTATCTCTTTCTCAGACGAGGATTACCCGACAGACCTTATCGAGCCGCATGACGGCACACTGGTTATAACGGCTCAGGTCGGGATAGTGGATATGAAGAGGATGATGATAGACAACGGGTCTTTGGTCGACATCTTGTATACTCACGCTTACCAGAGGCTGGACCTGCAAGGTAAGAAGATGGATTTAGGAGGCGAAGGACCCCTGTATGGTTTTAGTGGTTATCCGGTGTATGTGTCTGGCACAATCGAACTGCCAGTTAAGTTCGACACGGCACCCAATCACGTCGAAGTAATGGTCAGATTCTTCGTGGTCCAAGTGGATTCGGCGTACAACGCGATCCTCGGGAGACCAACCCTGGTAGCCTTGCAAGTAGTAACTTCGATTCCCCACTTCAAAATCAAGTTTCCAACACCAGCCGAGATCGGGGAGGTAAAAGGGGATTTAGATATCACCCGAAGGTGCTATCGGAATAGCTTGATCTCTTCAGGAGTCGGGGTCAGTAAGCATAAGCAGACAATGGCCATTGAGATAGAACCATTTACTGAAGGTAGCATAGAACCGCTCTGTCTACCTGCCGAAGAAACCGAGGATATAGAACTAGTCCCAGGGAAGAAGGAAAAGCTGATCAAAATCGGGTCGGGGTTAGCAGAACCTTTCAGAACCAGATTGATAGAATTACTCCAAGTCTACGCCGATATCTTCGCATGGGAACCGAGTGATATGCCCGGGGTAAGTGAATCGGTGGCCCAACACAGACTACACGTAGACCCGAGCAAGAAACCCGTTATACAAAAGCGAAGAATTTTCGCCCCTGAAAGATAAAAAATAATCGATGAAGAGATTGCCAAACTTCTGGAAGCCGAATTCATCTTCGAAATTGATTATCTGGAGTGTTTGGCTAATGTGGTATTGGTCCAGAAGCAGAACGGGAAGTGGAGGTTGTACATCGACTACACGGATATGAACAGGGCATGTCCGAAAGATTTCTATCCTTTGCCCCACATAGATCAATTGATCGACGCCACTTCGAGATACGGTATGTTGAGTTTTATGGATGCATTCTCAGGATACCACCAAATTTCAATGAGTAAGGAAGACATTCCGAAGACCAGTTTCATCACACATCGGGCAATATACGCGTACACGAAAATGACCTTCGGGCTATTGAATGCCGGGGCGACTTATCAGCGGATGATGAATCTTGTGTTCACGAAACAATTAGGGAGAAGCATGGAGGTTTACGTAGACGACATGATCGTATAAAGCATGTCAGTCTGTGATCATCTCGAAGACCTAGAGAACTATTTTGAAACGGTTAGAAGACGCAAGCTGAGGTTGAACCCGACTAAATGTACGTTCGGATTGGGATCAGGAAAATTCCTCGGGTATCTGGTCAGCAAAAGGGGAATAGAAGCAAACCCAGAAAAAATCCAGACAGTCCTGGATATGAGATCCCCAAAGTCTTATAAGGATGTGCAAAGACTCACAGGTTGGATCGCAGCCCTTCGAAGGTTCGTCTCCAAATCGGCGGAGAGATGCCTTCCATTTTTTGACACCTTAAAAGGGCCCAAGAACGAGAAAAGTTTTTAGTGAACTTCGGAATGCGAAGATGCGTTCCAAGGGATCAAGCAATATTTATCTTCGGCACCCCTGCTGATGAAACCAATCCCTTTGGAACCTCTATATCTGTATTTGGCAGCAAGCTCGATGGCAGTGGGAGCAGCATTGGTTCGAGACAAAGGGGGAAATCAGTTCCCAGTATACTACATCAGCCATGTGCTTCGAGACGCAGAACTTCGATACCCGAACCTGGAAAAATTCGCCTATACTTTGATCATAGCAAGCAGGAAACTTTGGCATTATTTCCAAGGTCGGGTGGTGGTGGTATACACGGATCACCCGTTGAAGAAAATTCTACATCGACCAGAGGTCTCGGGAAGATTGGCATCATGGGCATTGGAACTGACACAGTTTGCGTTGGAATACCAACCCCGAACAGCAATCAAAGGACATGCATTAGCAGACTTCGTCGTGGAATGCTCGTTCTCAGAATCGGATGTGGGCTCGGTGACCGAAACACAACACATAAAGACTTCGTGGACACTATATGTCGATGGTTCGTCAACATCAGACATCAGCGGCGTCGGGGTCATACTAACGAGCCCCGAAGGGTTCAAAGTCCAACAAGTAATTCGGTTTCGATTCAAAGCGACCAATAACGAAGCGGAATACAAGGCCATTCTAGCCGGGTTGAAGTTGGCCCGAAGCCTAGAAGTACAAAACTTGGTCATCTATAGCGATTCGCAGTTGGTCATCAAACAGATATCGGGAGAGTACGAGGCCCGGGGGGCAAGAATGACGAAATATTTATCCAAAACGAAGAATAAACTGACGTACTTCAACTCGGTCAGCTGTCAGGGAGTGGATCGATCCGACAACACAGTAGCAGATGCCCTGGCCCGATTGGCAACGACTGAAGCAAGCTCCTTTAGTGGTTCGGTGTATCTGGAAATATTAGAGCAGCCAAGCGTTCCAAAGGAAGAGGCACTATGTATAGATCGGCTGGACTGCTGGCTCACCCCTTACATCTCCTACTTGGCAGATGGGGTACTGCCTTCGGATCGCATTCTAGCAAGGAAGATCAAGCACAGAAGTTCAAACTTTGTACTCATCGATGGAGATCTGTACCGAAGGGCCTTCAGTTCTCCATTACTCAAGTGTTTAACACCGTCAGAAGCGAATTATACACTTCGGGAGGTACACGAAGGAATTTGTGGGGATCACATGGGGGCCAAGTCACTGGCACATAAAATTCTGAGGCAGGGGTATTGCTGGTCAACCATCTACACAGAGGCCAAGGAACTCGTCAGAAGGTATCCCAAGTGTCAGCTGAACAGCAATATCCCTCATCAACCTCCCGAAGGGCTCTACTCGGTCCTATCCCCGATTCCCCTCGCAGTCTGGGGAATCAACATCCTGGGGCCTCTGCCGAAGGCCAAGGGGCAAGTCAGTTTTATAATAGTTGCTATCGACTACATGACGAAGTGGGTAAAAGCCAAACCACTATAAAAGATCACCGAACAAGAATGCCTGAAATTTCTGAAAGAAGGGGTAGTGTATCGGTTCGGCATTCCGATGGCAGTAGTCTCGGATAATGGTAGACAATTTGTGGGGTCAAAATTCGAAAGTTTTCTGGAAGAGCTGGGAATTCAACACCGCAAGACTTCAGTTGCTCACCCTCAATTGAACGGTCAAGTAGAGGTGACCAACCGAACCCTACTCAATGGAATAAAACGAAGGTTGGATGAGTTAAAAGGCCGATGGCCTGAGGAACTACTCAGTATTTTGTGGGCATATCGGACAACTCCGAGGACAACCACTGGAGACTCTCCTTTCCGACTGGCCTACGGTACCGATGCATTCATACCAGTCGAGATCGGTTCCCCCACTCTTCGGGTCAGTCAGTACAAAGAGCTATACAACGATGAAGGTCTGAAAATAAATTTGGATCTACTAGATGAAGCCAAAGATTCGGCCATGCTGAGATTGGCTATTTATCAACAGAGAACAGCCCGACACTACAATCAGAAGGTGAAGCTTAGAAGGTTCGAGGTAGGAGATTTTGTGCTTCAGGAGGCAGAGGCATCAACCCCCTAGAACACAGGCAAGTTAATGCCTAACTGGGAGGGGCCTTATGTGATAGTGGAGGTGCCGAAGCCAGGGACTTATCGGCTTCGAGCAATGGATGGGTCGGAGGTAAAGAATACATGGCATACTGGAAGACTTAGGAGATATTATCAGTAAATGCATGTCTATTTCTTGCCTTCAATTATGTAATCTATGCAATTTAGCAATGGAATAAAAAACTTCCCTTCGAGAAATTCTTGTACTTCATTTGAATTTGCACTGCTTTACCAATCAGACAAGCTTCGGACATAAACTGATCAGACAGTCCGGAGAGATCTAACTGATCAGAAGAGGTCACAAGTATAACTGATTGACAAAGATGTACCTCCGATCAGATAAGCTTCGAGCGTAAAACGATCAGGCAGTCCGAAAGAACTTAACTGATTGGTAAACGCCACAAGTATAACTGTTAGATAAAGTTATAAATCCGATCCTGTAAGCTTCGGACATAAATGGTTCAGACAGTCAGAAATGACCTAACTGCTCGATAAAAGTCAAGCAAAACCGATCAAGATAACAACTTAGAACGATTTTTTACTTCATTCATTCTCAAAATGTTTTACAATTTTGGATCAGACAGGCCTCAGGTACACACACCATCGGCCTAACTGATCGAGCAAATTACAAAACTAAGAAAAGAAAAATTACAAGTATAAACAGGAACTAGAGGGAACTAAGGTGAGTCATCATCAGCTTCGGCCTCGGACTCCTCATCGGAAGAATCAAGGATCGAGGCATCTAGGCCGGCATCAACAAGCTTCTCTCTCGCTTTCTCCCGATAAGCTTCGACCCCTTCAGCAAACTGGGTCATAATCTTATCGGTCAAGGCAGGCAATTCTTCGTATTCCTTGATGGCAGCTTGTTTGAGGACGGCCTGTTCGGTCACCAAGGTGTTGTTCACCTGGATATAATCTTGAGCGTATTTCTTTAGAGTTTAAGAAAGCTTTGAGCGCAGTGCAAGTTTTCTTTGAGTATATACTCGCCCTACCAGTCAAAATACTCTTCTTTTACGGTAAGGGATATTATTTGTTGTACTCGTTAGGGGTATTCCTTCTTTCTTATTGGTGAAATTCTTTTGTTATTCCATTCTTTATTATTCTGTTGGAATAACCTGTATACACGGGATACCCTATACTTGGTGAAATTCTTCTATATTTCCATTATTTATTATTCTGTTGGAATATCCTGTCGGTGCGTATTACGCCTGACCTGGTTCCATTATTTATTATTCTGTTGGAATAACCTATCTGTGCGGTCTATCGCATGCCTGGTGATTTCTTTTGTTATTTCATTCTTTATTATACTCAGTTGGTTAAAGTTTTGATTTCTATACTCCATGAAATTATTGGAATATCCTTGATATTTGCGCTTCATCTAGTATCTTTTCATGGAAATATTCTTCTGAGCATTCTTGAATTTTACTCCACAAAGAAGTATCATATTGACAATTTGAACGTTATTGGTTCCTGGATAAATTAATTCTTGAACTTGTTTTATTGAATTCTTATATCATTGTCATCATCCTCATGTTTAGATTATGTTGAAAGTCATCTGTGGCCTGTAGTGCATAGATAGACATGGTATGATTATGACCAGGGATTATTCGGTGTAATCATGACCGTAATGTTACAAATGATATGAAAAAAGTTCTCATTGACCCGTAGTGCGTTGATGGACAGTTGTTGGCATGATCATGACCATTGATGAATACACGAATATCCTTGGCTGTGGTGCATGGATAATTTGTAGTTGTGATACTAATGAATATCATTGGCCTTAGTGCAGGGATGATGTGGATTATTTAATAAGTTGAGTCTCAGCGATAAAAGTCATGAAAAACCTTTTAAATCATAGAAGATAGTAGATTTTATTCTCTACTTGACTCTTCTAATGGATTGCTTGTTCCGCTGCAGTTAAACTTGATGTTTGTTATATTTTATCAGTTTAACACTGTTGAATGCTAATGATAATTTATTCTGCATTATCTTAGTCATAATATTTCTTACTGGGCTAGTTAAGGTCACCCTTTTGCTTTCATTATTCTCTTCAGGAAATGAGAACGTAGCAGGAACTAGTCGGGGAGCAGAGTGATGGTCCAGATAATAGCATTAGTAGTCCTCACTATTCTATAAAATAGTGTGATGATAAATGTAATGAGGACTCCATTGAGTTTGTATATTGTCTAGATGACAATATTTGTATTAAAACTCACAGCATATGTTTAGTAATATTTTACACGACTGTGTATAATTAAGTTTGTATTTGAATTCTGTACCATGTGTTTGGCGACTCAAGATGGGTGATGTATACCTATTTTGGGGGCGTCACAATAATAACAATAACAACAACAACAACAACAACAACAATAATAATAATAATAATAATAATAACAGTAATAATTTCTATTGTGGCGGTGTGGTGAATTATGAAAATTGTTATTGATGATTTGTAAGTTTTGTAGACAAGTTTATATTTTTCTGGATATCTATTTTTAAAGGAAAATTAATTATTGTGATGGTGTGGTGAATTATGATAATTGTTATATGTGATTGTAAGTTATTTTAAGTTGTAAAAAGTCTTTAGGTAATGTAGTATTTTTTGAATTTTAATCTAATTTTTCGTTACGTCGTGCCTTCAGGCACGGACAATTACTAGTAAATAGATATATAGAGATGGATAAATTCATTTCTTTAAAATGATTTTTTCAACAAGTAAGGAGGGTGTTTTCAATTAAGACTTTTAAAGACTTTAAAAATTTGGTCGTATTCAATCAAGACATTTAAAGAGTTAATAAAAGTTTACTGATATTCAATTACAACTTTTGTAATGTCTTCAAAAGTTAGGTAGTATTGAATTGAGACTTTTATAAAGTCTATAAAAGTATTTTGGTATTCAAAAAGTCATTGATTTTTTAAATTTCTATTAAATGGTAGAGTTTGACAAACTTTAGAAGAAGAGATACCTATATCCAAAGTCTAAACTCGTCTCGAAAGACTTTCAAAGACTTCTAAATATTTGAGAAAGGGAAAAGATGAACAAAGGAGAAAGAGAAAGAGAAAAAGATAGAGCATATCAAACAAAGAAGAGAAAACAAGATGATATATATATATATATATATATATATATATATATATATATATATATATATATATATATCTACCTCATTACAAAATAAAAATCCCAAAAAGGAAGAGAGTTATTACATTATGTGAGAAAAGATAAAAATGAGGAGGTGTGACGCCCCCAAAATAGGTATACATCACCCATCTTGAGTCGCCAAACTTAATTATACACAGTCGTGTAAAATATTACTAAACATATGCTATGAGTTTTAATACAAATATTGTCATCTAGACAATATACAAACTCAATGGGATCCTCATTATATTTATTATCACACTATTTCATAGAATAGTGAGGACTACTAATGCTATTATCTGGACCATCACTCTGCTCCCCGACTAGTCCCTGCTACGTTCTTATTTCCTGAAGAGAATAATGAAAGCAAAAGGGTGAGCTCAACTAGCCCAGTAAGAAATATTATGACTAAGATAATGCAGAATAAATTATCATTAGCCTTCAACAGTGTTAAACTGATAAAATATAACAAACATCAAGTTTAACTGCAGCGGAACAAGCAATCCATTAGAAGAGTCAAGTAGAGAATAAAATCTACTATCTTCTATGATTTAAAAGGTTTTTCATGACTTTTATCGCTGAGACTTAGCTTAATAAATAATCCACATCATCCCTACACTACGGCCAAGGATATTCATTAGTATCGCAACCACAAATTATCCATGCACCACAACCAAGGATATTCGTGTATTCATCAATGGTCATGATCATGCCAACAACTGTCCATCAACGCACTACGGGTCAATGAGGACTTTTTACATATCATTTGTAACATTACGGTCATGATTACACCGAATAATCCCTAGTCATAATCATACCAAGTCCATCTATGCACTACAGGCCACAGATGACTTTCAACATAATCTAAACATGAGGATGATAACAATGATATAAGAATTCAATAAAACAAGTTCAAGAATTAATTTATCTAGGAACCAATAACGTCCAAATTGTCAACATGATACTTCTTTGTGGAGTAAAATTCAAGAATGCTCAAAAGAATATTTCCATGAAAATATACTAGATAAAGCGCAAATATCAAGGATATTCTACTAATTTCTTGGAGTATAGAAATCAAAACTTTAACCAACTGAGTATAATAAAGAATGAAATAACAAAAGAAATCACCAGGCATGCGATAGACCGCATAGACAGGTTATTCCAACAGAATAATAAATAATAGAACCAGGTCAGGCGTAATACGCACCGACAGGATATTCCAACAGAATAATAAAGACGGAACCAGATCCGCCGTAAAACGCACAGACAGGATGTTCCAACAGAATAATAAACAATGGAACCAGGTCATGTGTAAACGCACAGACAGGATGTTCCAACAGAATAATAAACAATAGAAATACAGAAGAATTTCCCCAAGTATAGGGTATCCCGCCTATACAGGTTATTCCAACAGAATAATAAAGAATGGAATAACAAAAGAATTTCACCAATAAGAAAGAAGGAATACCCCTAACGAGTACAACAAATAATATCTCTTACCGTAAAAGAAGAGTATTTTGACTGGTAGGGCGAGTATATACTCAAAGAAAACTTGCACTACGCTCAAAACTTTCTTAAACTCTAAAGAAATACGCTCAAGATTATAGAATAAGAACTCTCTCTATAGTTTCTCTCTCTAGAGTTTCAGTGAATTCGTAAGAAATAATGAAGGAATGAGCTTCTATTTATAGAAGAATGGAATGCATAGTAACTAATTCATGAACGGTCCAGATTGATTTACTTTAAACGGACAGTCCAGATTGGTTAATAATAAAATATAATATATTCTATTTATAATCTAATAAAACGAATAAAACTATGCATAATAAACTATGCATAATAAACTATAATATATTCTAATTATTGTCTAATAAAACAAAACTTTATAAAAGTATTCTGTTTTATATAAAAAGATTTTACTATTAGTCTAATAAAACGAATAACTTTATAAAAGTATTCTGTTTTATATAAAAAGCTTTTCTGTTTTATTACATTAATAATACTAATAAAACAAGATTTATCATCATTATTATAATTCACAATATTAATCGACCAGGTCGTTCTCAGGAAAGAAGGGGCTTTCCAATAAGGATTCCTACCTATTGGCGCCCAATTAGGTGACCAAACCTCTCCTTGACAGAACTTCTAGACATCGTTAATATTGCAAATAATAATAACTTTGTCATTCAATTATAATATATAAAATATTGACAATAATTGAATCAAATAACGTGAGATACTATGCATCAATTACTGTAACAATAATTGAACAAAACTGAGTGACTTCTCACGTAAGCATCAATAATCAATATCGTGTGCTACTGTGCAACTACACGTATTATTGTACATTTAACACCGGGTGTTTCAACAGTTAACGGTAAAACTTCCGCCGTTATTTTCATAAAGTATTTTTATCGTTTTCTCAATTCAACAATAATTTCGTTGTGGGGGTCCACCAATGATTGTGCCGTTGTACAAATATTTCCTGTTAAAATGAATATTTCCCGACCAATCGAATATTATATAACAACTTGCGTACTTTGCGAAATTTCTAAATATTACCCACAACTATAACATTATATCAAATTAATTCCATAATATTCAAAAATAATATTTATAGAAAATTCATTTTTATTTATAAAAGTTGTATTACAACCTCTCATTCTTATGAAATTTCGCCCTCGAAATTAGGGTACGTACCTGGTATGTTGAAGAGGTAAGGATACCTTGATTTCATTTCAGATTCTAACTCCCAAGTCATTTCCTCAACATCGTGGTTTCTCCACAAAACTTTGACTTGAGGTATAACTTTGGAGCGTAGAATATGTTCCTTCTTATCCAAGATTTGAATAGGAACCTCTTCATACGTCAAATCTTTCGCTATTTCGTCCGGTTCTAACTCAATAATGTGGTTCGAGTCTTTCACATATTTATGTAACATAGATATGTAAAAAATGTTATAAACACGAGACATACTTGGCGGTAAAGCGAGTCTATAGGCCACAGTTCCTACTCGATCGAGGATTAAAAATGGGCCAATGAATCGAGGATTGAGCTTTATTCTCTTTCCAAGTCTCGTAACTCCTTTCCATGGAGCAACACGTAACAACACATGATCTCCTATATCGAACTCCACGTCCTTTCGATGAAGATCAGCATAACTCTTTTGTCGATCTTGTGAGGTTTTTATACGTTGTCGGATCGTTTGAATCTTTTCCGTAGTCATACGTACCAACTCCGGTCCCAACAACGTTGCTTCACCCACCTCATCCCAGCATACTGGAGAACGACACTTTCTTCCATACAACGCCT
Source organism: Panax notoginseng (assembly GCA_016801055.1). Taxonomy (NCBI): domain Eukaryota; kingdom Viridiplantae; phylum Streptophyta; class Magnoliopsida; order Apiales; family Araliaceae; genus Panax; species Panax notoginseng. The sequence goes on from CM029023.1 coordinate 87,491,602, forward strand.
CAAATGGAGCCATACCAATACTTGCTTGATAATTGTTGTTATAGGAAAACTCCACCAATGGTAAGAACTTGTCCCAACTTCCCTTGAAATCAAGGACACAGAGTCTTAATAGATCTTCAAAAGTTTGAATAGTCCTCTCCGACTGCCCGTCCGTCTGAGGATGATATGTCGAGCTAAATCGTAAATCTGTGCCCATAGCTTTCTGCAAACTAACCCAAAATCGTGAAGTGAATCTTGGGTCTCGATCAGAAACTATGGATACTGGCATACCATGCAGTCTTATAATCTCGTTTATGTACATACGAACAAGACGTTCAAGTGTATAAGTTTCTCGTATCGGTAAGAAATGAGTAGACTTGGTCAATCTATCAACAATGACCCAAATCGCATCTATACCTTGAGAAACCTTAGGAAGACCGGTAACGAAATCCATGGTAATGTGCTCCCACTTCCATTCTGGAATTTCAAGTGGTTGCAATGGACCTTTTGGTACTTGATACTCTGCTTTAACTCGTTGACAAGTTAGACACCTTGAGATAAACAGCGCTATCTCTCTCTTCATATTGTTCCACCAAAATGTATGACGAAGATCATGATATATTTTGGTACTTCCAAGATGGATTGCAAACGGTGTGTTGTGCGCCTCCATCATGATTTCATACTTTAAATCAGGATCGTTAGGAACACAAAGTCTGGAGTTGACTCGAAGTATTCCTTCTTCATCGATTCTTGCTTCCAGCATAGCACCTTCTTGCACTTTCTTCCTCATACGTATCAGCTCCAGGTATGTAGCTTGAGCAGCTTTAACTTTATCAATTAAAGTCGGTTCTACTCGTATATTCGCCATCATCACATGGGTCCCTGGAGTTTTTAACTCTATCTCCATCCTTTGCAAGTCACACAAAATGGGCCTTTGCGTTGACAATATCGCACTCGTACTTGCATATGATCTTCTACTCAATGCGTCAGCTACCACGTTCGCTTTTCCAGGATGGTATTGGATGGTATGATCATAATCTTTCAACAGTCCAAGTCAACATCGTTGTCGCATGTTGAGTTCCTTTTGAGTGAAGAAATATTTGAGGCTTTTATGATCCGTAAAGATCTCCACTTTCTCCCCATACAAGTAATGCCTCCAAATTTTAAGTGCGAAGACAACAGCTGCTAACTCTAGATCATGAGTAGGATAATTCCTCTCATATTCTTTGAGTTGTCTTGAGGCATAGGCTATGACTTTCCCATGTTGCATGAGAACACATCCCAACCCTTTGCCCGAAGCATCACTGTAGATTACAAATCCCTCCGAGCCAGATGGTATTGTCAGAACAGGTGCTGAAATGAGTCTCCTCTAGAGTTCTTGAAAACTCTTCTCACATTCTTCGCTCCAACCGAACATTATATCTTTCCGAGTCAGCTGAGTTAATGGAGTGGCTATTTGAGAAAATCCTTCCACAAATCTCTGATAATAACCAGCTAAACCGAGAAAGCTACGTACTTCGGTCACTGATTTAGGTTGCTCCCAGCTTAGAATTGCTTCAATCCTTGTCGGGTCAACAAATATTCTATGACTTGATACTACGTTCCCAAGGAATGCTACTTCCTCAAGCCAGAACTCGCATTTCTTCAACTTGGCATAAAGCTTGTATTCACGAAGCTTTTGGAGTGTCAGCCTCAAGTGTTGCTCATGATCTTCACGGCTTTTAGAATAAATAAAGATGTCATCAATAAAGACGACTACAAAGTGATCCAAATATTCCTTGAATACTCGGTTCATCATATCCATGAAGGCAGTAGGAGCATTAGTCAATCCAAAAGACATGACTAGAAATTCATAATGTCCGTACCGAGTTTTGAAAGCCGTCTTTGGAATGTCATCGGTTCTAATCTTCAATTGGTGATATCCGGAACGAAGATCAATATTTGAAAAGAATTTGGCTCCTTGCAACTGGTCAAACAGGTCATCAATACGTGGCAATAGGTACCTATTTTTGATGGTGACATGATTCAACTCCCGATAATCAATACAAAGTCGCATACTCCCATCTTTCTTCTTCACGAATAGAAAAGGAGCACCCCAAGGAGACGTACTAGGAAGAATGAAACCAATGTCTAAGAATTCTTGCAATTGGGTCTTTAACTCCTGAAGTTCAATAGGAGTCATTCGATATAGGGCTTTGGAAAGGTCAATACAAAATTCAATTTCACGCTCTAGGGGTAGGCCAGGAAGTTCTTCAGGGAATACATCAGGAAATTCATTAACAATAGAAATATCATTCAAAACTGACGTATTTTTGTTTAGATCCGTGACATGAGCTAAGAAAGCTTGACATCCGTTTTTCAATAAACGAATAGCTTTATGGCTTGAGATGACCGTGATTGATTTTAATAGTTTGGTCGCTTGAATTCGTATAATAGGTTGATTAGTAATATGAAAGCTAACAACCTTACGAAAATAATCAATTTTAGCATGATGAGTAGTTAACCAATCAATCTCTAGAATCACATCAAATGCAAGTATTTTCAATGAAATAAGATCGACAGGTAATGTGAGGGTACCGATTTGAACCAAACAAGACTTATAAACAGTGGATGCAATGAAGGTTTCTCCCAACGGAGTTTCCACAGATAAGTCAAAGTCTAATTTCTCCGGAGTGAAATTTAATCGTTGAGCGCAAGTAGGAGAAATAAAAGAATGGGTAGAACCGGTATCAAATAAAGTATAGACTTCACTAGAGTTTATGATAAGCTTACCCATGATGACCTCATTCGGGTTCCTTACTTTCTGGGAGGTCACAAGAAACGCTCTCCCTTGCACTACCGGCTTTGACTTTTCTAGGACGACCTTTGGTGCCTCCATCCTAGCTGAACTTGTCTTCGGTGAACGACAAAATCGGGCTAAGTGACCTTCTCTTCCACAATTATAACATGTTTTGGACGGCATCGCGCAGTTTGGACTGATGTGTCCCTCCCCTCCGCATTTGAAGCATATGATATGTGGTCGTTCTCCTTCCTTAACAACGGGTGCTGGTGCTGACGACTTTCTATCATTGTTGAATATTCTCTTCTTGAAATGTCCATTCTTATTGTTTTAGCCCTGATTACCACCGAAGTGGTTACCATTTCTGGCATGTTGATTCCCACCACGCTTGTTGTCACCGCTTCGATGACTGCTCTCACTGGTATTATCATTTTGTCAGCTGCTCTCTTTTGGTTGCGTTGACTCGTTATCACGTTCCACTAACTGAGCCCTATTTACAACATCTGAATACAAACACAGTTTATGAGAAATAAGATGTTGACGTATCGCCGGCTTCAAACTTCTTAAAAACATCCGCGTCATTCTTTCTTTATTATCCACCAAGTGGGACGCAAACCGGGACAACTCGGCAAACTTGGCTTCGTATTGCGACACGGTCATATTATTCTGCTCCAACTTGATGAACTCTACCTCTTTTATGTGACGAATACTTTCGAAAAAGTACTTGTCGTTGAATAGTTCTTGGAACTTCTCCCAAGACATCTTCAGTGCGGCAGGTTGAGTACGCTTTACCGATTCTCATCAGTAATCTGCCTTTCCTCGCAACATAAAAGCGGCAAAGGGAACCTTTTGCTCCTCGGAGCATCCCAAGACATCAAATATCTTGGTGATCTGCTTTATCCACTTCTCCGCCTTAAGTGGTTTTGGCTCTCCAATAAACTCCGGTGGTCCCAGCTCCTTGAACTGTTTAGCGGTGACCGTCTGAGAGTTTCCAGTATTTCCACCTACATTTTGGATAGAAGCCGCTCTCGACTGCTGTTGCATGAATTGCATAAAGCCTTGGAACATTCCATCATTCATCATTTGGTCAGTGTTGTTGTTTGCATGAGGATTGTCGCCTTCCTAATGCACATTATCTTGATTATTGATATGTGGTGAATCAACGGTCGCTTGTGCTCCATTGCTATTCTCAACATTCTCAGATGTCATTTTCAGATACTGCCACAAAACAAAAGTTAATTGACATGTAACATATTATCCCTATATTCTGACCGACCAATTAAATACCAAATAAACTTAGGTAGGTCATACTGGCGAAGGAATTCTCGTCTCTCCCCTCCTAGTTCTAGTCTCACATCTTAGCCAAGGATCATATCCCTAGGCTTTGATATCAACCGTGACGCCCCCAAAATAGGTATACATCACCCATCTTGAGTCGCCAAATACATGGTACAAAATTCAAATACAAACTTAATTATACACAGTCATGTAAAATATTATTAAACATATGCTGTGAGTTTTAATACAAATATTGTCATCTAGACAATATACAAACTCAATGGGGTCCTCATTACATTTATTATCACACTATTTCATAGAATAGTGAGAACTACTAATGCTATTATTTGGACCATCACTCTGCTCCCCGACTAGTCCCTGCTACGTTCTCATTTCCTGAAGAGAATAATGAAAGCAAAAGGGTGAGCTCAACTAGCCCAGTAAGAAATATTATGACTAAGATAATACATAATAAATTATCATTAGCCTTCAACAATGTTAAACTGATAAAATATAACAAACATCAAGTTTAACTGCAGCGGAACAAGCAATCCATTAGAAGAGTCAAGTAGAGAATAAAATCTACTATCTTCTATGATTTAAAAGGTTTTTCATGACTTTTATCGCTGTGACTCAGCTTAATAAATAATCCACATCATCCCTGCACTACGGCCAAGGATATTCATTAGTATCACAACCACAAATTATCCATGCACCACAACCAAGGATATTCGTGTATTCATCAATGGTCATGATCATGTCAATAACTGTCCATCAACGCACTACGAGTCAATGAGGACTTTTTCTACATCATTTGTAACATTACGGTCATGATTACACCGAATAATCCCTGGTCATAATCATACCAAGTCCATCTATGCACTACAGGCCACAGATGACTTTCAACATAATCTAAACATGAGGATGATGACAATGATATAAGAATTCAATAAAACAAGTTCAAGAATTAATTTATCCAGGAACCAATAACGTCCAAATTGTAAACATGATACTTCTTTGTGGAGTAAAATTCAAGAATGCTCAGAAGAATATTTCCGTGTAAAGATATTAGATGAAGCGCAAATATCAAGGATATTCCACTAATTTCATGGAGTATAGAAATCAAAACTTTAACCAACGGAGTATAATAAAGAATGAAATAATAAAAGAAATCACCAGACATACGATAGACCGCACAGACAGGTTATTCCAACAGAATAATAAATAATAGAACCAGGTCAGGCGTAATACGCACCGACAGGATATTCCAACAGAATAATAAAGACGGAACCAGGTTCGGCGTAAAACGCACAGACAAGATGTTCCAACAGAATAATAAACAACGGAACCAAGTCATGCGTAAACGCACAGACAAGATGTTTCAACAGAATAATAAATAATGGAAATACAGAAGAATTTCACCAAGTATAGGGTATCCTGCGTATATAGGTTATTCCAACAGAATAATAAAGAATGGAATAACAAAAGAATTTCACCAATAAGAAAGAAGGAATACCCCTAACGAGTACAACAAATAATATCCCTTACCGTAAAAGAAGAGTATTTTGACTGGTAGGGCGAGTATATACTCAAAGAAAACTTGCACTATGCTCAAAGTTTTCTTAAACTCTAAAGAAATACGCTCAAGATTATAAAAGAAGAACTCTCTCTATAGTTTATCTCTCTAGAGTTTCAGTGAATTTGTAAGAAATAATGAAGGAATGAGCTTCTATTTATAGAAGAATGGAATGCATAGTAACTAATTCATGAACGGTCCAGATTGTTTTACTTTAAACGAACGGTCCAGATTGGTTTATAATAAAATATAATATATTCTATTTATAATCTAATAAAATGAATAACTTTATAAAAGATTTTACTATGCAAATACTATGCAGGCACTATGCAAACACTATGCATAATAAACTATAATATATTCTAATTATTGTCTAATAAAACAGAACTTTATAAAAGTATTCTGTTTTATATAAAAAGATTTTACTATTAGTCTAATAAAACGAATAACTTTATAAAAGTATTCTGTTTTATATAAAAAGCTTTTCTGTTTTATTACATTAATAATACTAATAAAACAAGATTTATCATCATTATTATAATTCACAATATTAATCGATCAGGTCGTTCCCAGGAAAGAGGGGATTTTCCAATAAGGATTCCTACCTATTGGCGCGCAATTAGGTGACCAAACCTCTCATTGACAGAACTTCTAGACATCGTTAATATTGCAAATAATAATAACTTTGTCATTCAATTATAATATATAAAATATTGACAATAATTGAATCAAATAACGTGAGATACTATGCAGCAATTACTGTAATAATAATTGAACAAAACTGAGTGACTTCTCACGTAAGCATCAATAATCAATACCGTGTGTTACTGTGCAACTACGCGTATTACTGTACTTTTAACACCGATTGTTTCAACAGTTAACGGTAAAACTTTCGCCGTTATTTTCATAAAGTATTTTTGTTGTTTTCTCAATCCGACAATAATTTCGTTGTGGGGTCCACCAATGATTATGCCGTTGTACGAATATTCTCCGACCAATCGAATATTATATAACAACTTGCGTACTTTGCAAAATTTCTAAATATTACCCACAACTATAACATTATATCAAATTAACTCCATAATATTCAAAAATGATATTTATAGAAAATTCATTTTTATTTATAAAAGTTGAGGTCATACAGGAGGGGTTAAAAAGAGGGGGTAACGTTAAGGGTTCTAAATAAAACTAATTGTATAAATAGAGATAACAAATATTTTAATATCATTTTATTTTTTTTTCTCTTTCATAAAAAAATCTCATTTAATATATTTGTAAGTATTAAGGATGTATTTTGTTTTATGTTTATTTTTAAAAGTAATAAATTTGTTAATTTTGTTATTTCTTGAAAATTATAAATTGTTAGTTTGGTAATAATTACTTGATAGAAAAACAACAATGGACAATTTTAAAATCGAAATTATTATTTTATATTATTGTTATTAGAAAATGACTTTTTATATGAAATATTAAAATTATGAAATATGACATTTTCTTATAATTGACTGGGTATGATCTAATAATTCAACTTCAACAATGTTTTTTATTTCAAATTAGGTTGTTACATGGTCAAAATATTTTAATATTAATTAATATTATAATAATTTCATCTAAAATATAAGATCTTTGTTAACTTTTTAACCATTAATGTATATTAAAAATATACAAATGTCTATCAAAATTTTAATAAAAAATCTATATAAGTTTGTCACTTCCTCCTAAAATTAACGGAAACATACACCTGTAAACTTGTCACGTTCCCTTCACGTGACAAATACATCTCTCTCCATCACTAGCTCTCTCTCCCTCTTTTTTTTCTCCTCTCTCATTCCCAAGGGTTTCGTGGCTTCGAATCTGTAGCAATTTGTTCTTAAATTTGGCTAATTGGATCCCTAATAATTTCATTTTTTAGGTTTGTGAAAGCATCGATTTTCTCAAGAATTCGATTTGTTATACAAGGGATTGAAGTGCTTGATTCAATGAAAGCCAATGTGATGTGAGCTGTTGTTTGTTTGGTATCTGAGATCCGAAAAGAGTATCAATTTTGTGGACGAGAGATTGAATTTAGGGGTTTGAGATGGATGTGGATTTTAACGGCGATGTGGGGTGTCTCGACGCCGAATTGTTGCAGCTGCCGGAGGTTTCTCCTTTGGCCATCAAATCAAATCCGTATGTTGCCGAGAAGCTGTTTGAACAATGGCTTTCGCTCCCTGAGACTGCACCGTTGGTAAAAATCTCAACCCTTGATAATAGTGAGCGTTGAATTGTATTTATTGAGGGATATGTGTTTGCCATTTTGAGTAACTAAATGAATCAATTTGAATTTTGTGTAGAAAATAAATTGTGAAAAAATGTAGTGTGAAGGAAACTGGTAAAAGGATTCCTGGTTTATAAGATGACTATATGTATAATAACTGCTGTCACTGTATATAATTTGGGTCAAACAAAGGAGGAATTCCATTTTGTTGATTAGAAGCTTGTACCCTTGTGTAGCAGAGGGTAAAAAGTTGTTTGTCGTTATACCATGTGAGCTAATAATAGCATCTAATGTAGAGAAGGATGCATTAAGCAGTTTCTGTAAGAGTCTTAAATTAAGTGGGTATCTTTTGCGATTTGTGAATGCTATTTATCAAAATCAGAAAGAAAAAAAGTGGGTATCATTTGTGATTAGATTCATTGATGGAGAAACATAGTTTACTCACCATAGTATAGTAGGGAAAGAGAAAGATGATGAATAGAAACGAACAAATTGAAACTAGGATGCCATGCATGTTCTAACTACTATCGAAAGGAAAAAGAAACTAACTTAACTGCAGTTAGGAATGTCCAAACTCATCGAAATTACGACACAGGTCTGTAAGATAGAAATGTTGATGATGTAGGTTCGTATGGTTTTCCAGGTTTTGTTTTGATACTAAGAGGCAAGAGCTGGATGAATATGAGGAGTTTTTGTTTTGTGAAAAGGTCTAAGAAATGGCTCAGGTTGAGGTTTGCTTAAGCACCAAAAGGTGAAAGCTTTGAGGCTATTCTGAAGTGATTGGAAGAGTACTGTAGAACAATAACTTAGGTTCTATTATGCTTGAATGCCCCAAAAAAAACGCTAAATGTTTTCCAAAAGTTAGTTTGTTACCCTGAACTAAAAATTTGTGCACATTGGACCCTTAAGTAAAGTTAATTGTACCGATTGAATCTTATCTTCTAATTGACCTAATTGACTAATGGCGTGTCATGGTTTAAAATGTGCATTTAAGGTAGTTCAGTTAAATGTGCCACAATTTTTAATGAAGATTTTAAAACGTCTGGGCATTTCAATAAGGTTCAATTGACACAAACAAGTATTTAAGTGTATTTCATCATTAAATGTTCAGGGTTTAAAAACTAATTCTTTATTTATTTAGTTTATTTATTTTAATGTCATTCTTTTATTTGTTTAGGAGTTTAGGGCTTGAGAGTTTGATTGGATCATTGGACTTTGTAAATAATGAACTTAAATTTTTCAAAGAATGTTTTTCTGGTTTACAAGTATAAATTGCATAAGATCATGAAGAGAAAGAGAAGAGGAAGAATTTCTAGGAACCACTTTTAGATTCTCATAGGTCAAACCTAGGTCTGGGCACTTGGAGTTGCACATCCCGATGTAAAGAAAAACTCAGTTATTGGGAGAAATCTGTATTACTTGCTCTTTTAGAATTTGGTTCTATCCCAATTTGAACAACCAGGCTGTTATTATCTTCCCTACTTTGTTTCTTTCTGCTGAATTTTTTCTAAAACAAAATCTTTTCTCGAAACTAACCAATGGAGTAGTGGAGACGGGAGAGCTTACTCTAGCAATTCTGCATGTTTGACCAAGACGTGCTATCGAATCCAGAAGAGAAATACATAATGTCTTGAAAGACATACTTCTTACTAGGTTTTAGTGCTTTGGTATCTTTTCCTTTATTGTGAGACGGGATCTTTCCTTGTTTCTTTTTGGGTCTCCGTCATGGGTGTTTATGGGGTATTTATGTGTCTATGTAGAGATTAGAGTGTTGTTTTCTTTTCGAGTGTTTTCTTTCCAGTTCCTCTTGTTGTAGGGTGTGTGGACTCTTGTCCCATATGCTATATTCTATCTTTTATGTTAATTCTTTTTATCTCAAAAAATTAGACAAAGAGGAATGCTCGGAGTTTATGTGACCAGTACATATCCTTTCATCTCTTTTGGAACAGCGTAAGTATCCTAGTTTCTTACTGGTCTTGAATGATGGGTGTTTTTGGTGGGTTTTTGTGTTCAGATTTACAAAGGGATCTAAGGGCGTTGTATTTTCCACTTTTCTAGTGTAGGATGACTTTCATCCTCCGCGCGTCAATTTAACTATGTCTTTCCTAATAAAATATTCTTTTTCTATAAAAAAAATAATATCAGAATATGATATACATTGAAAATTTTAATTTTTGTGTTTCCACTCTGGTTTTTACTCTTAGGATTTTGTAACATCAATGGAAACCTTCTTAAATTATTGTAGTGTTCTAAAAATCCTTATAGGCGTCAACCTAGTAAGAATCAGAACTTTACCACCTGAATTTCCGCCTTGGCAATCTAGGCCCTTTTAAAAGGCCTTTTTTCCTTGCTGATTTTTATGTGAAAGCTCAATCAAACTAAGCATTATTACTCAACAAAGTTAGGTAGATTGAAGAATTGTGTATTAAATGATCATGATTTGTTTTCTAATTTTCTTTAGCATTTTGGAGAATTTGAGGTAATTTGACTAATTTATTTTTATCAAATTAATAAATTATATTGTAATGATGCTTGAAATGAATTTGTATTGCTTTTTTCAAGATTGTTTCTTACTATGTTTTAATGTACAAGTTACAATCTTTATATGTAATACTCCCTGTCCCCAAAAGATGGCTTAAGGACAAACTTCACACAAATTAAGGTAGTTAAATAAGAGGAGAGAGTATAAATTTACCCATTTTGCCCTTGTATGGGTATGTGTGTGTTAATTGCTTTAATTGACGCTTGAGTTTGTGGCGAGAAAGTGAATTAATTTGATACATTCATTTGGGATGTGGTTGATTTATTGTTTGACTAAGATATAATATCTCCAAGGATAAGTTAGTCATATAATATTTTATCCTGTTGAATATGTACTTTAGACATGCTTTTGTGGACAGATTTTTTGTCACTTAAGCCATCCTTTTGGGGACGGAGGGAGTATTTATAGTTGTATAAAAATATCAAAAAATAACTGCCCAGGAAGACACACAGCTTAGGCGGCTTGTCTTCTAGGTCCGCCTATCAATTTTTTTAGAACAATGAATTATTGTGCTTAATGAGCTGTCCCAAATTTTTTTAATATAAATTTTGTCAATTCCTATTAAAAAAATACAGCAACAATCGAGGAAAACCTCTTTAGTTTATTACAGGAATACACTTGCTTCTTTCCGTGCTATTTCCTCCTTGTTCCAGGTATATATGGAACATTTGAATCTAATCATCTGTAAAGAAGATATATTCTAAAAGTTTGTTTCTATCATCTCTTGTGAAAAGTGAAGATTCATATGCAATTAAACGCCTCTTGAAAAACAGAAGTGCACCTGAAGCCAAAAAGGCCTTAATACGAGAAGGAACCAGAAAATAAATATCAGAGATCTATAAAATCCCATAGCATCCTGTGATAATACGTGCAAAATTATTTATTCTATGAATTTATTAATTTTACTGGAAGTTGATACTTGGACCCAAGAACTAAAACCAAAAAGCGTACTGAAACCTTTCCTACCGAGCCTATTTTTAAGAGTCAAAATATTTTATAGAATAAAGTTTGCTAGGAAAAAGATCCAACCCTAGTAATGAAAAAAATGTATAAAATGTTGATATGAAAAAGTGCCAATCGGAAGTCATTGCTTAAATCAGCAAATTTGGGGCTTCTTTGGATGTCTTCATGCAATATTAGTCTTCTCGTATGTAAACTGTAAAATATGTTTGCAAATAATTGTGTCGTGAAACATGCTAGATCTATATGTTTCTGGAGTGAGACCATGGAGTTTGATAATGATTTGTCAAAGGTCAAGGTGGTGTTGCCATGATGTCTCATTGGTAATAGTAAGGGCTATAATGGTGCTTTTGTTAACGAGTATGTAGTGGTGTGTCATGTCTTTGATGCGGGATAGTTAGGAAAGATTGATGAACTAATGTTTAGACCTTAGTAATGGAATTCTCTATGTGCAAGTGCCTGGTGCCTGACAATATAGATAAAAACATCATGTGGTGAAGAGTTGCCAAGAATTTACTGAGAATGAATGTTGAATACACACCCACACACACTCGGTTACCTTTTGATAAAGCTGAGATGATTTTTTTTGAATATTGCCTTGCTGCATGCCTTCTTTTGATAGAATGTTAGATTTGGAGGAATTCAGTTGATATATGATGAAATCATAGATTGGTGTCAGTTGACATGTTTGATCATGGTAATACCCTTTTACTATTAATGCGAAGTACTGTCAGTAAGCCACCATAATTATACTGGTTAAATAAATAATAGGAATGCATCTTAGTCTGTTATTCATTATTTATCCAGAACTGCAAAATTCCTTGTCCTACGTACTATTTTCAATAAATTATAAACTGTTTGTTGGAAGTTTGATTTCCAGATTATCAAACAAAAATATAGAGGAAGGATTTGATTTAAGAATATCTGTGGGAAGGGGAGGGTAATTGTGACGCCCCCAAAATCTGGGTACCTTCAATCCCCGGATATGTTGCTACACGGTACAATTCATCCACACCCATACGTCTATATAATCTTAACAACATGAATGTAATTACTAATTATTACAGACATATCCTAACAAATCCCAGGGTCTAAGACCTTTAAGTACATCTTTGACATAACATAATATTACATAATATCCGTTCATCGTTGCCTTTTCTGTCCTTACTGGATCCTTAAACACGATCGATAAAATATTTCAACTTTTGTCTAGCCGAAATCAAAACAATTTGGTTTGGATAACTCTACTTAACATCAATAATATTTCTAAGATTTATAATGAAATCGATAAAATATTTCAACTTTTGTCTAGCCGAAACAAATGGCATTGACACCTTCTAAACATAGTTCTCATGGCGTCGCCATGACGTCGTCTAGGCGACGACTAGCGTCCTGGCGTTGGAGAAGGGTAAGGCACCGCCTTGGACGTCGAGCCGCCAAGGCTCACGCATTGGTAGCAAGCCAAGTTAAGTGATTAAGTCAATTTTTTACCATGAGTCATCATAACCATGAACTTTTCCAATTAACCAAGTGACTTAACCCATGACCTTAACCTAACTCATGACCCTACTCCTTTGATTGAGAGGAATGCTTATAGTTGATGACTTTGTTTGAGCTATGACTAGAAACAGAGTACTGTGTTAGTTATTTTGTTTTGGGTTTTAGAGTATATAAAATTTTATTGTGTAACATGCTTCTGAAATAAAACAAATAATATATAAATTGCACATTGTTAACGATTTGTCGCCATGACGGGCGCCTTATCGCCTAGGCGTTCTGGCGGTCAACTACCGCCGCGTCCCATCTTGGCGCCATGACAACTATGCTTCTGAATAGTTCATGCAGACAAAGCTTTAAAGCTTAAAACATTTCATAACATAGCATCGCTTAACACTTATACAAATTCTAGAAGATTTGTATAAGTTAAAGAATTTATGCAACATATAATCATTGAGTAAATTTGATCTTCAAACATTTCAAATCATTCATAAGAACATAGTCAAATGAATGTAAAAACTTGCACACAATAATCATTGTACAAGGTTAGAAAATTTGCCTTATGCATTCGTTAATAGTTTACGCTATCTTGCTTTTCAATCGTCCTACATAATATCATTTAAGACAACACACCAATTAGTCAATTAATCAAACATCAATTAACTAACTAAAGCTAGACAAAATATTACTTATTAGCACTTATTGGATAAGAGGTCTTAATGGGGGAGACAAGCAATTAATGCTTTGTCTACTTAAGCTCAAAATTTTCCATTTATGGTTAAGTGACTCACCACTTTGTCCATCCCCTCCCCTTAGGCTTGATCCCCTTGCCCAAATTGGCCCTCATTTGGTCTTCTTGCTTTAATTTCAATTTCATTTAGGCTTCATTTCATTCCACTTTGTTTTGGCTCCAAGACTTTAGGTTTTGACCCTAAAGATCAAGCCACGACTCAACCCTAACCAAGCCTCTCAAACCTTAGGCTCAACACTAGCCAAGCCATCCAAACTCTATACTTACTTGGCTCGGTTACTTCCAAACTTAGTTTTATTTCTAGTTTCTTTCTAGTTAGCTTTTCTAGCTTTTACATTTAGTCAAAATGTTGACTTTCACGTTTTGTAATTTCGATTATGCTTTTCGTCCCAATTTCCTGAATAAACGTTATGTCGTAATTTGAAAAAAACAAAAAGGTGTTTTTAGCGTGAATGTCGTTTTTACGTTTTTTCTCGGATTTTTTTTTCTTCTTACGAACTCCAAACAGACATTCACTTACTGGACACATATCTAGGTCATAATACGACCTTAAATCACATAACACAAAATAATAATAATAAAATTTCATTTTATTTAATTATTATTCTTAAACCTATTTACAAGGTTAATCAATCTTCACGATTGTTACAATAATCATCCATGCTAACATATTAACTTATATTGAAAAGTCTATACGCACTCCTTCCTGGTCTTTCAAAAGTATTTCTAGATTACCTTTTTTATTGATTTCTTTTTGCTTAAATATGGAAGTCAACTTATTTAACAATTATGTTTTTATATGGGTGCAGGTAAAATCTTTGCTTAACAATGTTAAGGCAGGTGTTCCTCTAAATGTGTCTGGATCATGTTCGAGCCCAAATGCTGCTTCAACCAATTCATTACCTTCCATGTTTCCTGCTGGCAGTGCACCTCCACTTTCACCAAGAAGTTCATCTGGTTCTCCTCGTATTGTGAAACAGAGAGCAGGCCCTTCTGTTTTAGGTTCTCCTTTAAAATTAGTGAGTGAGCCAGTCAAAGAGTTGATACCTCAGGTTCGACTATGCTGGTTTATACTCCACTGGTTTGTTTGTTATGTTGAGACTGTTTCTACTGGTCAGTGTTTAGCTTGTAGATATTGGTTTTATGATCTTCCCATATTAATTGAAATGCTTGCTCTGATTGCAGTTTTACTTTCAAGATGGTCGTCCAGCTCCAAATGAACTAAAAGAACGATGTTTGTTTAGAATTAATCAGTTTTTTTATGGTCATATGGATGGACTTCAAGTAAATGGTGAGATATACTTGAAGATTTTGCGGTTTTAGATTGAAGACTGATCTTGTTGATTTGCTTAAAACTCTCTTTTGAGGAATCTCAGTAATTTTCTCTTATATTTTTTCATATGGGATTTCAGAATTTAAACCAGTTACGAAGGAAATTTGCAAGTTGCCATCATTTTTCTCCACTGCCCTTTTTAAACAGATTGATTTGGATTCCACAGGAATTGTTACCAGGTTTGAAATTTTTATTAATGTTTGTTTCTTATACGCTTTAGTTTCATCTCATTTTTGACATTTTTTGTATATTTTTTTCATTATAAGTTTTTTTTTGTTATATATAATATTTGTATTTTTATAATAATCTGTTAGCATTCATTTTGTGAATAGGAAGTTTAGGTAGGTTGCCTGATAAGTTTGATCATCAACTATGTGACTAATTCTATAATAGAAGTATGGAATAATAGTTTTTCCATCAGTGCCTGTAGTTGCTCGGCAGAGCTCTGTTGTGTTAGTTTTGGGTTTGGCATCTCATGAGTTCTGTCTGAATCTGTCAGAAGATTCAGAACATTGTTGGAGGGTTGGGCAAGAGCGGAATATGGGAAAGAGCAAAGAAGATATGAGCAGTAGCCTCAGATAGCCTGATACAGAGTTACGTAGGGAAGGATACAGGAGAATATGAATTGGAAGAACTTTTCAAAACTAGATTAAAGCTTGGCAATTATTTTTTTTTGGTTGTTTGTTTGTCTTTTTTTTGTTTTGTAATTTAATGATTCTTGGCACCAATATCCAGCGATTAGTGTACCTCTTCTCAGGGTATCTAACAATATGTAGATAGGTAGCTTGTTTTTTTGGTATGTGTATTCCGTGTCCCCGAGGTGGCCCTTCTTTGGATCTCTAATAAGTACAACTACTTGTATAACAATTTGTATGTATTATTCATTAGGGCTGTTCACCGGTCGGGTTGGGCGGTTTAGAAGAGAGTTTGTAACCCAAACCAATGATATCAGTTTGGGAAAACTTAAAACTAAACCAAACCAAACCAATAAGCATCCCCAATCCAAACTATACCAAACCATTAAACATTGGTTAGGTTTGGGTTGATCAGTTTAAACATGATTATAAACATAGTGAAAAATCAACACTTCACAAGAAATTCTACTAAAACCTTAATAAAACTACAGGAAGACATGAGCGCTTGAAGTGCTTCAATAATCACTAGTTAAAAATATTGATTTTGAAAAATAAGAAAAAACAGAATAAATCATTAATGAAAAATATATACCAATAAAAATAACATGAGTAAGAAGAAATCAAGTTGATAATTTTGTTGGAGACTAGAAAAATAGCAAGGAGATACCACAATCTGAAAAAGAATAACGAAAAAGAAGAAGAAATCTTTGCACACAAAATTTAGGGTTAGAAGATTTGGGGCAACTCTGAGATAGAGAAACAAAAAATAACTCAAAACTTGCTGAATAGGCGACAATGAAGAGCGACTGAGGAATTGAGTTAGAGAAAGGGGCTAATGTTGTTGATGAACAGTCTTGAAGATTCTGGGAGCCTTGGAGAAAGGAGAGAGAGACTGAAAGAGAGAGAGAGAAGGGCCAATTGTTTATAATTATGAGATTAGGGCTAGCTGGATAGGTCTCTATATATAATATATTTGTTTCTTAATTATTAGTTGTTCGGTTCAATCGTTGTACCAACCATTTTTTGTCCGAAATTGCAGCCAACCTAGTTATAGCGGGCTGACAAACTGTTGAACCATTCTAACTCAATTAAGTTAGATAAACCAAACAAAAGCATTTGGTTTGGGCTAGGTTGGTTGGGCCAGGTCAGGGCTGGTCAGATTATGTACAGCCCTAGTATTCGTAACGTGTCCCAGAGGTGGACCTTCTGTTGGGGCCCTAGTAGTAGGTACAAGTACTTTTTAATTTCTAGAACACTGACATCCATATTATATATATGTCACGTACCAATACTTCCTGATACTCTCACAAAACAATTGATATTTATAAGCTACTTTACAATTTGAATTGAAAATTTTATTTTGGGACACACATTCAACACTGCTTAGACATTTGTTAAAGATATGATCATAACACCCCAAACCCGCTACAGGGCCGAAGTGCTACATGCCGCAAGCCCAAAGGCCCTTAAGACAACAATATCAATAACGCGCAGCCCAAACAAAATAACTCAACAACAATCTTAACTTAAAACCTAACAATAAATATCTTTTAATCTAATTCAAATGAAATACCAATAAATACCACATTCGAATAACGAAGACGCAGTTCTTCGAAACTAAGAGTTTATCAAAATCCAACAAAAAAAATATCTAAAACTAAACTCCAGTTGTTCCAGGCATATCAATTAAGTGCTCATCTTTCAACGATGAAACCTATAAAAATTATGTAAGGTTGAGCGATGAAGCCCAACAAGTAGCAATCCTTCCTATCTAGCCGAATTAAGTTCAATTTGCAAAAATACTTTTTCGAAATATCTTTTTGTTCAATAAAATAGTATATAGACTTTTAAAACTAAAACAATTCAAAAAGGATTTCAATGTGTACAATATATCTTTTAATCCACAGCCTTAGCGACTAAGGTTACAATAGCCCTGTAACACGGCCCAAAAGTTCTATAACGTCAATGATCACGCACCCTATTAAGGTATCTATAAAAATGTATGCTCGAAGGGCATCTAAATGGTGAGCGCCTTAGTAGGTCCTATATTAGTTCCGGAACTAAACGAAATCAATAACGGGTTCTATACATATTCAGACTGAGGATTTCAAAATCTTTTCTCAATATTATCGATATTCTAAACGATATTTTTCCACAGTTCAAAATCATATAATCTCATTTCACAGTTCAAAAATATATACTTGATCCGAAGTTTAAATAGAAGAACATAACATTTTAATTTAAATGAAAGCCTTAAATAAAACATAACGAATTTTGAAATCGTACATTTATGCATCCGAGTAATTACTAACGTATATATAAAAATAAACGATGATTTAAAAACACTAAATAGTTCGAAAAACTACTTACCTCGATACTGTGAATACGAAAATAAAAGCGAACAAATCCTAAATATAAAATTCGGACAAATAAAATTATTAGGATGAAATATTATAACTTATACTCTTAACTCAAATCTTACGCACATAAATCTTAATTTTAGGTTAGTTTTACAATTACATACTATGCTTAAAAATATATATTAATAAAATATATTTATTTAAATACAAACTATAATGGCCAGAAGTCAGATTATCTCAACATCACATATGAATTTGTTAACCTCTAATCTTGTTTTCTCAAAATTGTTTTCTAACGAACTGAAACATATTTAATGAAATGTTTTTTTTTCAAAATTGTTTTCAAACGAACCGAAAAGTATATAATTTGAAATCTCTTTGATTTATACAGAACATACATACCATTACTCCTTTTTCTTGTTATAACCTTTGTTTTGAAATATAAACATGCATAATTAATACGAGTTTCAACTCATAATTGAGAAAAAGAGTTTAGTTTTTTACCTCTTTGAGTTTTCTTCTTTTCTTCTTACAGTACCCCAAAGCCAAATAATTTTTTTACATTCTTTTCTCTCTCTAGTTATCTAAATATCTTTAATTCCTTTGCAAAATAGGTTACCAAGTAAAACAGTCATTTTAAAATTAAAAGTTTGTTACAGTCTAATTGACTTATCCTAATAGGTTTTAGATATATATAAATAATTATTAGTTTCTATTCCATTATCTAATTATAAACTTATTACTCCCTCCGTCCCAAGATAAAAGTTCTAGTGGGCTTTTCACGCATATTAAGAAGATGAATGAAATGACAAAATTACCCATAATAATGTCATTAAATATGAAGAGAAAATTAGAATAAGAAAAGTATGAGATATTTAATGCTACGGGTATAATAGGAAAGTATGTGTAAAAGTTTGGTTATTAAAGTAAAATGGACATTTAACATTGGGACTACCCAAAATAGTAATAAGGACTTTTATCATGGGACGGAGGGAGTATTATTTTATTATTATTATTTATTTTTACGGGGTATTACATTCTACCCGCCTTAAAAAATTTGGTCATCTAAATTGACAATTAATTACAAACAAGCTCTAACACTCGATCCATATCTAAATAATGCTCCAAAAGTCTCAGTATTCATATAAACTACCTAGTTGATCACCCGATACTTATCCTCAAGTTAAAATATTATAAGAAACTCGTTGGGGACTTTTTTATTCTATATCAATTTGAACACCAAATTAAGCAACCTTTTCAATCTCGTATCATAGAATGATTACCAAAATCATAGATTCACCACAACGTAACTGATATAACTCTCATTTTTCTAACTTGCCCGTTATCTAAGAAGCACTAAAATTTTCAAGGTCACAACTTACACATCATCAAAGTAGTCTCCAAATATGGTACTCAACTATTCTGCAATCAATAAAACTAATCCAACTTGATCTTATATATTAAACCCAATTTTTAATATAAAGATGTCCAAACCTAAAATCTATCACTCTCTATTTCTTAAGTTTAGTCAAATCGCAACTCACAGTTAAATCTCAAAATCACTGCCCAGGAAATGTGTGGGTTTCCTAACCGACACTGCGAGGGGCCACTGCTTTGATACACCCCGAACCCGCTATAAGGCCGAAGTGCTACATGTCGCAAGTCCAAAGGCCCGCAAGGTAACAATATCAATAACGCGCAGCCCAAACAAAACAACTCAACAACAATCTTATCTTAAAACCCAACAATAAATATCTTTTAATCTAATTCAAATGAAATACTAATAAATACCACATTTGAATAACGGATACGCAATTCCTCGAAACTAAGAGTTTATCAAAATCCAACAACAAAAAGAAATAATATCTAAAACTAAACTCCTACTATTCCAAATATATCAATTAAGTGCTCAGCTTTCAACGATGAGACATGTAAAAATTATGCAAGTCTTCTATTCCTTATACATTATTGTACGAACTTGTTTAAATATTTTGTTCGTGTTATCTATTGTTGAGAAGTTATTGCTTTTTGTTCAAGCATAACTTAATGAAATGAACTGTTATTTGTGAATTTGGTTTGATTTGATATCAAAGCATAAATTGTGCTGAAATCAATAAATGTTTGGTACGATGTATATATTCTAATACTATTTACCTCTTTGTAAAAGAGTGATTACCAGACAGATATATACTGACCGTGGTTTATAGGCAGTACTATACTGACCTTTGTGTCTGGGACACTTTTGTTAGGATGATATGCATACTCTTAGGATATAAATAGGCTGATCCCCTATTAAATATTCGAACTAATGATTCCTAAGTCTATATGACCTCTGGGAATGATTACCATGTTTGGTTGAACAGAACAACCTATGAATTCTAAGTCTTTATGACTGACAGAATTCTGGAAAATGTGGGGTTTGACAGACAACCCTCAGTATATAAATGTGGAAAATCTTAGAACTATATGTTCATTCAATTCAAACACAGTACGAGTATGAATTGTAATTGTTTAAAACTTGCTGAGCCTTCTGTAGCTCATCCTTGCAAAATATCATTTTTCCTTTCCAGCATTGAATGGTAATCCCGGATTCTAGCACATCCCTCAATGGATAGAGACTTTACTAGAATAAGCTTTAATGTTTATGACTTGTTTTTGCTCAAGTCTCTACAGAATATGATGTAAGAATAATTTGATTTTGGAATCTATGTAATCAAACTTAAAATTATGAATATATTATCATCTTTTGTTATAACAATTGCGTAGTTTTTACATTCTTAGATGAGTTAAAAAATAGTATAGTATCCATATGAACTATACATTTGAATGAGAGTATTGAATGATTTTGGGAGTTCTGTAAGCACTGAGGTTGCACTCCTCGGTACCAAGAACAATCTTATCATTAATGTTGTGAATGTCAGATAGATAGGAATTATCAATATGGAAAAAAAAAATCCATGATATAGAATTCTATACATCCAAGTGAGGGTATCCAAACAATGTAATTGTTCTGACGAGAACTACTATCTGTTATGGAATACTGTGAACCTTGGATAGATAGAAATTATATATTATGGAGTATTTATAGCCGTGAGCACCAAATCTGCTATAGGGAGTGTAGAAAATTTGGGGGCGTCACACGTACCGAAACAAACCACGTTCCAGGTAATATTGCAGTACATTCTTCTCTGCTAGTCTCCAATTTGTTTGTCCACGTTCAAGACTATACAAGTGGCTCTAATATTAAGATGCACACCATTGTAGGTTCAGGTGTTATATATATATGTATATATATACATATATATATATATATTTTATTTTTTAAAGTTGCACCTTTAGATGTCGAAGAGTAATTTTTAAAGAACTATTAAACAACAAAACATCTTCATCTATTATTTGCATGTCTGAGTATCTGTGTCAGTAAATATGTTTTCAAGGTGAATTAACAAAAGGGGACATCGGGAAGTGTAACATTAAGTGTATCCCCAGCATATGTGTATCCATTAGGGGTGAGCATTCGGTTATTAACCGAACCGAACAAGAATTTCGGTTATAACTGAAAACATCCTGTTTTAGCTATCCGAACAAGTAACCGAAATTTGTAAAAACCGAAAAACCAAAAAACCGAATAGGTTATTCGGTTATTCGGTTAATAACTGAATTTAAAAGATTTAGCAACAACACAGTTCAGTTCCTACAATCCATAAACATAATTCATAAACAACAACACAGTTCCTACAATCCATTAAAATAATCCATAAACAACAACACAGTTCCTACAATGATTAACACCATAAACATTTGCTACATTTGCTGCTGCTGCTGTTGAGTTCCTGGTGTTGCCCATTTGCTACATTTGCTGCTCCATAAACAACAACACAGTTCCTGCTGCTGTTGCCCATTTGCTGCTGCTGCTGCTGTTGAGTTCCTACAATGCCCATTTGCTGCCCATTTGCTGCTTGAACCTCCTACCACTTGCTAGTTGCTGTTGACAAATATAAATGAAAGAAGGCATCATTTGCCACTTGCCAGCATCTTAGACACTTGCGCATTATATTGACAAAGTAAGTAAAACTTAGGAAACAGCCATGCCTTCGCCAAACCAAGAAATGGAGAATTAAATTTAAAATCTTGCTGAGTGAAAATATGATAAAAATTACCTCAATATATTTCCTCCAATTTCCAGCAGCCAAAAGATTCTTCGGTAGAATTGAATAAGTAGATAAGTTGATTTTCGTACCTGATGCCACTATCTTGTAGAACAACTGTATGCAAATTTAAGGGGAAAACATGTGTCATGACGATTAAAATATTAATTTCATGTGTCATTTTGTTTGACATGGGAACTAAACGTGTAGCAGAACACTCAAAACATATCTATAGGTAATGATGTTAATTTGAGCTAATTGTGTTACAAGTTTGCTATCTCAAGCTACTAATTAACTAACTAACTAACTGCACAGTGGAAAATTAAAACAGGAGAAAAGTCCCCCTTACACCACAACTTAATTTTATCAGGAGAAATCTGAAGAAAAAAAATTACAAACTGGACTAAAAATTCTATCAAGATTGACTCAATTCAATTCTAAACAGATACTTTGAGTCTTTGACCCTCAAATTCTAAACAGTTTCAACTTTCAAACATCCAAAATTCGAGTAAGAACTTGCACAGTTTTGCACAAAAAAAATTATAAATTATAAATTAGGTTTGCAATTTTGCACAAAAAGGGTCTCCTCATTACCAAATTCCAATCAATTTCAAACATCCAAAATTCGAGTAAGAACTTACTTTCAAAATTCGAGTTCGAGAGATCGGGTCTTCGTCTAATCGTCTCTTCGAGATTGACGGATGAGTGATGATGAGTGATGACCGATGAAGAGCCACCGAAGGCGATGAGGGTCGAGGGAGGCGATGCCGTCGGCCGAAGGGAGATCGAGACTTGAGACTTCGAGATCTAGGTTTGGGATGAGAGATTGAGACTTGAGGGTTTGAGATCTGGCCTCTGGGTTTGGGAATTGAGAGAATGATGAGACTGAGAGTTACGACTTCAGACTCAGAGGTTCAGAGTGGGCTACTGTAGTGGGCTCGTGCGATTCATAGAATCATATTATTATTTTAAGTAGAGCAAGGATTTATTCGGTGTTCGGTTACACCGAATAACTTAAAACTAAAACCCGTATAACCTAACCGAAACCCGTATAACCTAACCGAAACCCGTAATAAATTTCGGATATAACCTAATTGTTACAAATAACCGAATTAACAGAAAATTTTGGTTAAATTATTTCGGTTCGGTTCGGTAATTCGGTTATACCCATTTTTTGCTCACTCCTAGTATCCATGATTCTGAGATAGGTTATATTGATGTATCTGTCTGGTGATATCCGTATTTATATCCACACTTCTGAGATGCGCTCTTTGCTCAAGATTAGAGGAAAAATTGGAATTTTTTGTATTGCTATTAATGGAACTCAGTAAGCTTTGTTAGGGTTGAGCTCATGATTTACTCATGTTTCCTTGTATAAGCTGTGGACTGATTTTGCCATTAGTAGTCGTACATTCTTTTTCTTACTTTAGTATTTTCACATACATGTAGAGATGCATTTGTTGATTATTGGGTAAATAGCAACATGCTGACGAAGGATATACCAAGCCAAATATTCACAATCTTAAAGCAGCCAGAACTGAAACACCTCACTCAGGTATCTATCTATTTGTTTTTGTTTGTTGTTTCTTTTTATTCGATACAGCTATTGCCTAGTATCATAAGTCATGCACCATTTTCCAAGACTAGGTTCAGTATAATGAACTAAAGTTCTCCCTTTCACATATTTTTTTTATCATCTTGACCATAGGATGACTTCAAACCTGTGCTTCGAGAGCTTTTGGCAACTCATCCAGGCTTGGAGTTCTTACAGAGCACACCTGAATTTCAAGAAAGATATGGTATGCTCAATCATTTTTATATGTTTTAATGGCTCTTCCTTGGATGCTAATTTGAATGTTGAGAAATGTTTTCATAGAGATGTAGCTGGTGATGCTATTTCTTGTCTTCTTGCAGTAGCCATGCCATTTATTTTACTTATTTGGGTCTAAATTATAATGCTAGAGTTTCTTTATATTTTTATGAAGTTATTGATGTCGGAATGAAATAATCTTACTGGAAAAAGGAGATAGAAGAGCATCTTCTAATGTCCACGACATAAACTTACTCTTTTCTTTGGATAATGTTTCTCTCAAGTCAAGAGATAAAAAACTGTATGTAATTGTAAATTTTATGAAGACATGTTTAAATCTCTGAAGTTTAAACAAATTCCTGGTTTGTGCGTCCAAAAAATCACAAATGACCACCTTTTTCTGGACCAAGTATTAGGCTTCCTATGATGACTCATAATATTATCGGAATTGATTAGGTTTAGGTGAACTTTTGTCTTGTGATAAAGAGTGTAATAAAGAGTGTGAAAAGGTCGAGGAAGAAGAAGGTTTAAGTAGCAAGAAAAATTGACTGTGGTTCAACCTGAAAGTGGTTCAACAAAAAAAATTATAGGCAACACAATTTGGTTATTAGTTCTTTAACTATGCTTTAGAATTTCTACAATGGTCAAATAGTCTTTTAGGATTTCAGGTCAGTCATTAAATGAAGCCCTTGTTCTCTTTATTTCGTTGTATTTTATATTCTGTCCATATACATTAGTACATGAATGTAGTCAAGGAACTCAGGGATCGTGGGACATCATTGAATGTAGCTAGTTAAATGTACTTGGTGCTAGTGGCTGGAAGGTTCTATGAGGTCTTATAAATGTTTGTAATGTGTTTATTTTAGAAGTAAATTTTATGAAAATTTTAAATTAGTTTATGATGTGCGATGCACCTTTTCCCTGGGCATGAGGCGTAAGAACCATATGTTTGAGGCCTAGTTTATCCATTTTCTTATTCCCTTCTCTTTCATCCTTTGTTTCTAGCTTGTCCTGCATCAACTTGTATCACAATTGTGAGAAGAGCCTATTCTTAATATTAAAAAGCTATTAATTAAAGGAGGATTTACATTTTCTTTTTTGTGTATGGGACCTTGATGTGATATAGGTCGCTAACCTTGAACAATTCTTCTTTAATAGTACAGGACCCATCAACTAGAACTCGAAAAACACTTAAATTTCATAGGTAGTTGTTAAAAAGTTATGTAACATAACTACTTGAGCTTGCAATTTCCTTGTGTTGTAATGATACCATCTCTGCTTAGCAAAGCAAGAATTACACTTGCTGAGAAGCTCAAGTTGACGGATAATGCTAATTCATTAAAACACATGGTAGGCGAACTAATGATATAGTTTGCAATTACCTGTGGGAATAAATCTTAGTCTTTTAGAAAGTGATTATTTCACCTCTTAATATCATTTTAATTGAGATTTTATAATAAATAAGATACACAAGGTGAAAGTGCAAGTACTGTCTCCATTCTCAAACAGAATGACTGAGACCTCATTCCATATCTTTCTTTTGTCTCTGTCTCTATTCTCAAACAGAAGGACTGAGATCCCATTCCATATCCTTCTTTCATCTCTCACTTAACTACCGAAAAGTTCATCTCCCTTAATTAGTCTCTTCTTTTCTACCTCTTGTTTCTATTATAAAGTTGGGGTCGCGATATAAGGATGCTTGGGGCATGAGATGTCTCTCTTTTTCAGTAGCTTCACTCGTATCTTTTATTTTTCTCTTGTCACAACAATCCGATTTCCAGTTTAATACCTTCTATGGAGGTAAAGGTTATACAATTTAGAACTCCCACTTCTTTTTCAACCTGAATGATAGAGGTTGAGGATTTCTATGTGCTTCTCATCTCCCTTACTTTATAGGCCCCTCAGATTGGTGTGTTTAGTCATTGGATCCAACTGGGGAATTTCTTGTAAGAATTTTTTGTCATATTTCTTTGGTACTCAATTTGATTATTGCTTTCTTTAGTTTCCTACATTTGGTTTCCAAATGTTCCCTTTATGATTAAGGTTTGGTTTGGTTTGGTCATTCTCTATATTTTTCATGGTCTTTACACTTGTATATACTTTACAAGTGGTGCTCTACAAATCCTTGTATTCAGATGTGTGTCTGATATGCATGTAATTGGCTATTTGAGCGTGGATGAATGATTTCTTATCAGGTATTGGGATTTTGCTGTAGCTTTGAATATTGACCTATAAGTACTCCCTCTGTCCAAAATTTGTGTCACTATTCTTCTTTTTTCTTTTCTTTTGAAATGTGTAGTGTCATCTTGAAAACTGTGATTCAGGCATAGATTTCAAGTTATTTAGATGATACATAAAGATATTGTATTTTTTGGTATAATATTTTTAAAATTATCTTAGCATCCAAAGTGCAACTTTAAGAAAAGGATGATAGCAATATAATATTTAAATTTGTCATCAGCATGTATAAAAATTCGTGGTACATACATTGTCTTGAACCCATGACACTCAAATTGCACTAGAGGAGTAATTGTCTTTGGCATCCCAATCAGGAAACTTATTCAAGAATTTTCTTTATTCTTAAAGAAAATTAGTTTACAAAAAATAAATCATCCATATGCTCTTCGTGCTGTAATAATATTTAGGTCATGGTGGGCTACTCGCGGATAAAGGTCATAATGGGTTCTTTTTCGTTGGAGGTTTTTCTTGCATGAGTTAATTCTCCTTTGCTTTCTGTTCCCATTTCTAGCATAAAAATTCTTGTTGAGCTCTGTGGGGCTCAGATGCTTTCAAGCTTGTACTTTTTTTTTATATTTGTACCATTGGAGAATCTATATAATTCTTTTAACCCCTACTTTTATTGCAATGGCCAGCTGAAACTGTAATATACAGAATATTTTACTACGTGAATAGAGCGGACAATGGTTGTCTTACCCTCAGGGAGCTGAAACGTGGTAACTTAATTTCTGCAATGCAACATGCAGATGAAGAAGAGGATATCAACAAAGTTTTGAGGTAGATAAAGATTCGCTTAAATGCTCTTAACATTGTGCCCCTTGTGTTAATGAATTTTCTTTGGCTTGATTATCCTTCTAAACTAAAGTTTTCTTCTATTATTTTAATTCTTTTATGATGGTTTGTGAGCATGTTCTTACCTGGAAGTTTGTGAAGGCTCCAATTTGAGTAGGGTTTTTCTCCACTGTACTCGTCTCCGATTTACAAATACATCACTAGATCGAAATTTTTAACAGTCGCTTATTTTTTACAAACTGTCACAAATTCCATCTGAACAAGTTGACTTTTAACGAGAAAATTTTAAAAATATTATTTTTATCTAATTGTCCACGTGGATGCCAAATAATAGGCAAGTAACATATGGGTACCACAAATTTGTATATCTGGCCATCAAAATAGAAAATTTATATGTTAAAATTAATTAAAAATTTGTGAAACGTTAAAAATTTATCCAAAAATATTTAAATAAATTACAAAGTTAGATAAATAAATAAAATTAAAACGTGGAGTATTAAATGAAATGCAATAATAGAACAAATTAACTTAATTAAACAACTTACACACTTTAAATTCAAGCACATCCTGTTTAATGGGTTTTATTAAATTATTTAAGTTGTTTAATCAATTTGTTATATAATTACATATGTTTAATCAATTTGTTATAGGATTACATATTGTTTTTTATTTTAATTGATTTGACATATATTTTATTTTGTAAATAAAATTTCTCCCATGTTTTTCTCAAGTTAATAGAATTATTAAGATATATGTTTTTCTTCCATGATTTCATTTATTTAATTTTAATTGTTTAATTTGTTTCAACTTTCAAATTTACTTTTATTTTTCACTGATTTTTAATGTGGATATTATTTGACAAACCCACGTGGATAACAAGCTTAACAATATTATTTTTTAATTTTTCGTTAAAAGTCAATTTGTTTAGACGGAAGTTGTGACGGTTTGTAAAACATAAACAGTTCAATGAGTTGACCGTTAAAAATTTCAGTGCATTTGTAAATTGGAGAGTACAGTGGGAAAAAGTGGATTTAACCCAATTTGAGTATGGTTATTAAGTGAAATCATCTTGTGTGTTTCACAGTTCCGTAAGAAAGATTAATAAGTATTATGGGTACCAGTACGATTATTATGATACAGGTCCGAAGATATGAAATTACTAAAAAAATTATGACACCACAAGAGTGGGGTGTGTTGATTAATTAATTATTAAATGTATACATATGCTCTATCATTACCTAATAGAAAACGTATACATGTATCAAGTTTTAGTTACAATCCGATAGCTGGTGATATCATTGTTGACGAGATGTACGTCAACAATGAGGTGTCCATCGTCATTAATCCTTGAACCACCTAGCTAGTTTTAATATTGTAATAATTAGTCATTGTTGACGGGGCACAACATACCCCTCAAAATGATTATATTAATAAGAAATGTTTGATACTAGTTTGCAGATTAGCCACCGTAGAAAGGAATACTCAGAGTTTAGGTTTATATTCCTACTTAATTTCATCTCAATTACATTGGTTTATATACACAAGTAAATTTATGTTTTAATTAAATTATGTATACATTAATTATGGGATATGACTAACTATAATTATGGAAATCATATCATATCTTCTAACACTCCCCCTCAAGTTGGTGTATAGATGTCTCACATATCCAACTTGAAACACAATGGATGAAACATCTTAATACTAAAATCCTTGGTCAAAATATCAGTAAGTTGGTGCTCTGTTTAGACAAAGGTAAGCAAATAAGACCACTAGTTAACTTTTCTTTAATGAAGTGTCTGTCAGTCTCAATGTGCTTCGTTCTATCGTGTTATACTAGGTCGTTTGCAATTCTAATGGTGGCCTTATTATCACAAAATAATTGCATATGCCTTTTAGTTGTAATACCCAAATATTCTTGAAGCCACATTAGTTCACATATACCTAAGACTATAGGTCGATATTCTGCTTTAACATTGGATCTTGCCATCACATATTGTTTCTTACTGCGCCAAGTAACGAGATTGCCTCCAACAAATGAACAGTAACCCGAAGTAGAACGCCGATCCTTTATAGAGCCAACATAATCTGAGATACTTCAGAATTTTGTAGACAGTTTTCATATGACAATGTCGACGACCATGCATATACTGACTCACTATTCTCACGGTATAAGATATATCAGATCTAGTACGAGTCATGAGAAAGATATATCAATCGTCCCACCAAACGTTGATATCTTTCTTTATCAATCGTAGGTCCTGTGCCACCTACTAGATGAAGATTAACTTTAATAGGAGAATCAGCAGGCTTACATCTCAATATGTCAGTTTCTGTTAAAAGATATATTACATATTTCCTTTGAGATAGAAAAATTCCACTGGAAGATCTTGCAATTTCAATACCAAAGAAATATTTCAAAGGACCAAGATCTTTGATCTCAAACTCCTTGGCCAGACTTGCTTTGAGATTAACCATCTCTTTTCTATCATCCCCTGTCACCACAAGATTCTCAACATAAACAATAAGTATGGTAGTCTTACCTTTGATCTGTTTGACAAATAAAGTATGATATGTTCGACTCTATTTGTACCCAAATCTTATCATTACTTTGTGATTTGTGAAATCTACCAAACCAGGCCCTGGGAGATTGCTTCAAACCATATAAAGTCTTTCGCAACTTACAAACCTTACCCTTGGTGGCAGATGAAACAAAATCAGGGGGTATTTTCATGTATACTTCCTCTTCCAAGTCACCATAAATGAACACATTTTTCACATTCAATTGTTGAATATTCCAGCCGAGGTTTGTTGCTCATGAGATTATGGTACGAATAATGTTCGTCTTCGTCACAGGAGCAAATGTCTCCTGGTAATCAATCTCATGGGTCTGAGTATATCCTTTTGCAACTGGCCTGGCTTTGAGTCTCTCAATTGTCTCATTTGGTTTCTGTTTGACTGTATATACTCATTTGCAAACAACTGGTTTTTTTCTCGTAAGAAAGAGTAACTAGTTCCCGTGTATCATTATTTTTTAGGACATTCATCTCTTCTATCATAGCCTGTTTCCAATTCTCATCACTAATTCCTTGTCTCCACCCTTGAGGAATAGATATTGAGGACAAAGAAGAAACAAATGAGTGGTAGGATGCAGATAATTTATCATAGGCTAAAAAATTAGAGATAGAATATTGAGTACAAGATCTAACCCCTTTTCTAAGAGCAATAGGAAGGTCAGTATCGTCAGAAGAACAAGTAGGATTAGAATTCTCATCATTAACATTATCAAGACTAGGTTCTGAGCAAGGTTGGTGTAGTGGTGCAGAACCAGTGACCTTATTCTTCCCTCTTCGAACATAGGTCCTCAACTCAGGCTCATTTTGTCTAGCGTATGACTCCTGTAATTGTGACTCCTCCTGTGTAGATGTATTAGAAACAACAGTAGGAGATGAATTTATAGGATAAGGTGGTATAGTAGAACTTGTAATACCAGCCTCAAGATGAAACTTCTCCTCATTAATAACATCCTCCCCCAGAGGAGAAGGGGAAGAAGAATAAAAAGGTTCCGATTCCCAAAAAATTGTCTCGAGTGACATACTTTATTTGAAGGAGGATGATAACATTTATAACCTTTTTGGGTTGGAGAATAACCAATGAAACCACACCTAAGAGTCTTGGGATCCAATTTTCCCCGAGTTGGAGATTTATCATGAATATAACACACACAACTAAAAACCAAAAACTAGAGGCGAAGGAGAGAGACTTGTCATGTGTTGGAGAAAATAGATTAGACTTTTGTTCCCAAGAATTCTAGAAGGAAGGCGGGTTATAAGAAATGTAGCAATCAGAACATCTCTCCATATAAATTTAGGTGTGTTCATGGTGAACATAAGAGTGGGGCTAGAGTAAATGTCGATTTTTCCTTTCCATTCTGGAGTTTTGACACATGAGGTTTGAAGAATGATGACATGATGAGAGATATAAGATGCAAAGACATTATTATAACTATATTCACCATCATTATCACTATGGAGAATTTTGACTTTAGCGTCAAATTGAGTTTGAATCATTTTATGAAATTTCTGAAAATAATCAAACACCTCATTTTTGGAACGTAGAAGATAAATCCAAGTAACACGAGACTGACATTCAATAAAGCTAACAAACCATCTAAAACCAGAACAGAAAACAACCCGAGAGGGTCCCCACACTATCAGTATGTATAATAGCAAGACTCAGAATGTCGACTGCTAATAGCAGAATAAGGAGAACGTTTGTGTTTACTTAATTCACACGGTTCATACAAAAATTGAGTTTTATTACATTGCTTAACTAAAGATGGAAATAAAGAATACTGAAAAAAAGGATGTCCTAAACGTCGATGCCATTGATGGAGAGAGGTTAGGCTGGAGTCGGAAGTAGAGTGAAGAGTCTAAGTAGAAAAAATGTTGACGATGAAACATCTAAATAATAGACCACCAACTGCACTACCACTGTTAATCTTCTGCCCCGTCACCAAGTTCTGAAAAGCACAATGAGTTGGAAAAAAAGTTACTGAACAATGTAGAGATTCAGAAAGACGTTGGACAGATAATAAATTTGTAGCAAATAAAGAAATATGAAGAACATATGATAATGTTAATGAATGAGTACAAACTATAGAACCACTCCCAGAGATAGAAGAAAGGGAACCATTAGCTATTCGAACCTTGTCTTTTTTAGAGCAAGGCGTGTTGAAGTAAAGAGGTTGGAGGATCCGGTCATATGCTCATAAGTACCTGTGTCTATGATCCAACTAGGGCAAGTTGATGAAACATGAAAAGCACAAAAATGTATACTTGACTGAGCATAATGAGAAGAAGTAGATTTGGAACAGAATTTTTTAAAAGTTGAGATTTTCTCAGGAGTGAGTGCAGTAGTAGTTTCTGAAGTACTGGATGCATCAACAAGAAGTGGTGTAGTAGATATATAAGCCTGAGATCCACAACCAGACCTCCACGCCCTTTAGGACGGCCATGAAACTTAAAGCAGCGATCCTGGTATTTTTCTTTCCCCCACAGTAGTCACATTTGCGGGACTCCTCAACAGGAGACTGAATGGAGAAGCCAGGCTTAGGATACAAAGCAACCATAGTTGATCGGTCAACAAGATTTAAATTTAGAACCATCGCCTGACGTCTACTTTCCTCTTCATCTCTCGCAGTGATGGAAAAGGTGTCTGACCAATCAACTGTGCTCGAACTTGATCATACTTCAAACCAGTCAAGAAATCAACAACTCGATCTTCACTAACAAACTTTTGATAAGCTCCTTGCATCTTCTGTACATTTGGCTGAAAAAAATCAATAATGATCAAACTCCTGGCAAAGAGCATTAATCTCCGCAAAATACTGTGTCACAGTCTTCTCCCCTTGACTCAACTCCCGAATTCTTTTACGAATGTCATATGCCTTAGACATATCACCAGAAACAGAAAAAGTTTGAGTGATAGCCTCCCAAAGCTCATAGGCAGTGTTTAAAAACATGTAACTACTCCGCATACTCGATTCTATTAAATTAAAAATCTATGTTTTGGCTATGGAGTTATCAGATTTCCATTCTTCTTGGGCCAGACCTAGTTTTCCAGGCATAGTAGTTGTTACATTGATGAAGTGTTGCATACGATTAACCTTAATTGACATACGACACGCTTAAGACCATGTCAAATAGTTGGCTCCATCCAGTTTGAAGGGGCTGAGAACCAATGCTGAATTAAGGGTATGGCTTCTAACGGTTTCTTGTCCCATACTTTTGTTATGAACCCCACTACCATATAATTGGTAGATACAATATATACCAAGGAGAATAAATTTTTCAAAGGATATCAACTAATTGTATTACACTTTAAAACCTGAATTTATGCAAAGAAGCATTGGGAATCTCAGTACTAATAACAATGCCGATGAACATCGCCGACGAACAACGCCGATGAACATTGTTTTTCTGGAAAATAAGGACTAAACTCTGATACCATGTAGAAAGGAATACTCAGAGTTTAGGTTTATAATCCTATTTAATTTCATCTCATTGGTCTATATACACAAGTATATTTATGGTAATCTCTAATTACATCTATGTATACACAATAATTATGGGATATGACTAACTATAATTATGGAAACCATATCGTATCCTCTAACAGCCACAATATTCATTTTTGATCAAAATAATGAAAACTAGTATCATCTTAAGTTGCTGAAATCCGTAGATCTTATTATAGAAATATGGAGAGGGCTTGAGATACAGAAAAATGTAGGTCGTGGAGAGCATATGCAACAATGTTATAAGCTTGAAATAACTTTATAAGCAATTTTGCACTGTTTGACCTTGTACTTAAAAAGAATGTGAAAATGATTTTGTTCATGTAGACAAATAAGTTTGACCAAAATGTTACACATTTTCAGGGATGAACCTCATTAGCCGCGTCATTGACCTAGCACAATGATTGTAACATTGTAGCTCCCCTCCCCTTGGATTTAACATAATGATGTAATGCAGAATATGTATATTCAGGTAAGTTTCAGGGAGGAACAAATTTATATTTGACATGTCAATGCTGCAAGTGTTGATGTCACTTCCCATCAGTATGTGGCGTTCTCATCTGTAGTTTGACAAGAAAAGAAATACTCAGCTCAGGTCCTTCAAACAAACTTGTTTAAGTACTTGATTAGTATGAACTACAAATTTTAGCTCCTTCCAACTCATTCTTTGAGAACATATTATTTTTATTTTCACTGGGTCTACCTGTCTGCTACACTGTTCAAATGGGGTGATTCAAGTTTGATCTGCTTGTTTTACCGCATATCATGCTTGAAAAAGATTCATCGAGTTTAGCTCAAGCTTATCCAAGCTTGAGATCTCTTTTAGACATAGGCATGGACATAAATACTTTTATGTGGCTTTGCTTGGCTCATAAAGTGCTCCTACCATCAACTTATCCTATTCAATAACGTTTAGTGCTAGATAGTTTTGTTTGTGTTGTTTATGATACACTTGGAATTACTTTGTAGGCTAGCTTGTCGATACTACATAATTGTTTCAAATTTGTGGACTAAATAACCTCGGTTTGGATGAACTGGTTACTATGAGTAACATTGATTCTTAGGTGCAGAGTTTTGTTTTTTGGGATATGTAGGAGGTTTTTAAAAACATAGTATAAATTTGTTTCCTCCATCTAAGATGATGTATACCCTTTACATGCCTAAAATTTCGTATGTGGTATTACAGTCTAATCACTTTTGATATTTCGTTCTGTTTTTTAATATTTGCAACAGGTATTTCTCTTATGAACACTTCTACGTGATATATTGCAAGTTCTGGGAGCTGGATACGGATCATGATTTTTTGATTGATAAAGAGAACCTTATTAGATATGGTAACCACGCACTTACATACAGGATTGTTGATAGAATTTTTTCTCAGGTTTGTTTCATTCGTATACTGATTTTGTTTTTTGGAACCCAACTCATGTTTTCAACGGAAATGATCAATTTAATGAGTGACAGTATTGACACTTCATATTTTTTAAGAAATACAAGAGTATTCTCTCTCTCTCTCTCTCTCTCTCTCTATATATATATATATATATATATATATTATATGCTGCTAATGTTAGAACCAACAAACTTCCTTACCCCGGAAGGTTTGCACTACACTTCTAGGGGTGAGATAACCATATGGTGCAAGCACCTTGCTGGGGTCTTACCTCAGAAGTTCGCTAGCATCTAACGTTTGCGTTGGATCATAACTATTTTGTCTTTAGTTAAATATGGGGTTCCAATATCACCACACAATATTTAATCAATAATTGAGCACTCCATTGCTTCTATTTCATTACCTTTTTTCATGTTGTAATGCCTATTTAGGTTCCAAGAAAGTTTACCAGTAAGGTTGAAGGAAAGATGGGATATGAGGATTTTGTTTACTTCATATTGTCGGAGGAAGATAAATCATCTGAGCCTAGTCTTGAGTACTGGTATGTCTTCACTTGTTTCTAGTAACTTAAGGTTGTCGTGGTAATCCTCATGTTGCAGGGACTTTGTTAGTTGCTGAATCTAAACATGCAACAAATTGACCAACAATATTTTTAACTTCTTAATTCTTACCTGGGAAGAAATTTTTATGTGTGGGTTGTAGTACCTTAAAACTTTAAAGGATTGATGTATTGCTGGTAACTTGAGAAGGATTTAAACTTACACCCAGTAAAATTTACAACGTAGTGATACAGGACCTTTTTCTCTCTCCCCTACTCACCCGACTCTCTATTTTTTTTTCTTGTTTCAGCCCAGTAAAATTTATGACTCTATTGTAACAGACTAATTTAGTTACTATAAGTGGAGAATCTAGAATTTCATTCATAGAATATTTTTTGTTCAGTTTACAAAATTTAGTAAGTTTTAATTTTTTTTATTACAATAGTATTTATGCTACACAAACATCGCGTGCACGCTAACTAGTTAAAGTTATTGATGCCAACATGTCTTGTCTTTTGCATACTGTTGCAATGGAGATATTACTACCTTGGAGTTTTGAGCAGCTCTAGGGTTATTACAGGCAATGCACTCAATTGAAATTCTACAAATTTTAGAAATTATTCGAAGATAAGTATTAGCTTTCATGGATCTCATAATTAGATTATTAAAATTAATATATTACAGGGGAATTGAAAGAACCTTTCATGTATTTAAAGTTCTTGGGGTGAATGTAGAGGCCTTGAATAAGCTCAAGGTCATTGGTTCCAATCCCCATTACCTGGTACGAATATTATGTATAAAAAATATTATTGATATTGTTTTAAACATCGAATAACAAGGATGACCTCTAAAGAGATGAAAAGGGAATATGATTTATTTTTTTGTCAGTGGATTTACTTTACATAAACCATCCTCATTTTAGTGATGAAAGTGGTGAATTATTATTCAAAGATCCATATTACCTTTCATTGATATCACCTCTAATAAATTACACCTTCTCAATTTAAGTGACCTCTTTATATCAGAATGTCTCAAGATAAGTGAGCTGATTCAAAACAGTCAATTTTCTATTCAATGATTGTAATCACTTTATTAATTAGTAGTAAGAAAAAGTAAAGAACTAGTTGCAATTCTTCCAAAATTATGTGCTAGTCAAACCAGCTCACTTAATTTGGGATGCAGGGGGTATTAAAAGTTATGGGCTAATTGGTGGGATCTTCCATGCAATCCACGTATTTAGGGTTCATGGGTAATAGTAGTACTTAGTAGATAAGTACAATTAAAAATTCAAAGGTGACATTGTTTTGGACATGCAAATAAAGGAAAGGATGACTTCTTTTTTTTGATAGAAGATTGAAGAAATTACAAGTAGAGGGGGAAGGAGTCCACCTATCCTATAAGGCTATAACAAGTGGAAGGAAAAAGAAAAGACTTAAAATGAGTAGATCTTCAATCTCTACAAAGATCAAATGTAGAATTACCCTAAAGGTAGCCATGAGTACCCAAAGAGAAGCAAGAAAAATGATCTCATCTCGCAGCAAAACTAACAATAGATAGCTGTGCCTAAAAACCCGAGCATTATGCTAATTTCAAATTTTCAAAAGAACATAACCGCATACATCCAGAGCATCTTTGCATCTTTCTTCCCATCAAAACCTCTTAATAGAGCACTGAAGTGGGCCACACCTACTCCTCTACACAAATTATAGAGTTGTATAAACCCCTACAAAAACTCCAAGCAATAAGTCAAAACAAAAATAAATGAGTCATTTTGCTTACATATTATACAAATGTCTGGAAATAGTATTTGTTTTCTGGTTTATGGGCTTCAATTTTACATGAAGAAATGAATCTAGTGTACGAAGGTGTTAAAGAAATTAATGATACAAACAAGATATGAAATTTGAAAACTTTCTTCAGGAAGCATCAGTGAATTCATTCTGTCTTTTAGTTGTGGTGTGTTACTAACCATGTTTCCGTGAAATTCTATGAGAGATTGCACGCATCCACACATGTAAACATACTTAGTTAATAGGATTCACTTATAGTTAGATGCATTAATGAATTTAGTATTTTTGGTGTTAAAAGAATTTAACAATATGAACACAATCATATATAGGTATACCAGAAGTTCGACATTTGATAAATGATAACTTTTCAAAGGAAGCACGATATGAAAGTTATCTAGTCCTTCTATTAGTACTTTTAAAGCAATTTATTTGAGTGATTTGATCCTTATTAATTTCTTAAAAAAGAAAATGTTTTGACGATTCTCTGACACCAGCAGTTGCGTCCAGTGTGAACGACATTATTTGTATCTTAGTATTTTAACTATTTCCACTTCAATTAGTCATATATGCGTGTTGTGTAATGGCAAATTTTTATTTTTGGTAGTTTGATTTTATTTTTTTTGAGTTTATAACTTTATAATAGGGTTGAAGGGAAGGTTTCAATATTGAGATTGACACTTCCGTACTGCTTTAATTGGTATATTAATATTTAGATGACAATCCCAAATAGTGTTAAAAGTAAAAGGAAAAAGATACTATTAGGATGTTCCACTTTTTAAGTACAAAGCTGATGGTGTGGATGATTGTGGAGGTCTGACTAGCCATAATTTGTCATTTTCCAGGGCGAAGGGTCTAGGGTTTCTCCTGTCTCATGTATTATTAAATTCATTGCCATATTTGTCAAGATTGTTCTAGCAACTTATATGAGCTCTCTTTTTTCATACATTAGAATTATCAATTGGGAACAAGATAGTCGTGGTTAACTCCATTAGGCATTAGTCCATTGTTACCTAAAATGCGGATAGTTTCGTTTCACGGAAAGGGAACAGAAACACAATACACTATGGAATCTAACTTGTGGTAATCTTGGGGTTGCTTTCTTAAAATATAATAAAACCTTTTGAGTTGTTTCTAAGTGTTGGAATGGTTTTCTTTTAGAAATTACAAGATAACAAATTATATAGAAGAGAGAATAGTAATATCCTATATCACATACATGTTTTATGCATGTGAGTGAATATAGGAAAGCGACGTTTTGGTGCGAATGTAAAGCACAACCTTGTTGGTATTTTTTGGCAACCCTTGTTACCTCTGTATGCCGAGTTAAAATGGAAGGGGAGAGATGGAATGAAGCAGTAGATTGGGCCTTAGTTATCATATGTTCTAGGTGAACCTGTGACTGATTTGCAGAGGTTGGATGTCTATCTTTCTTGTTCAGCTATGTTGAAACTACGTGGTTTTACAAAATATTGGTTTACAATTTGAATACTTGAAACATTAAATTGGAATCTAAATTATTATATTATTTTTGTTGTCAATCTTTTCTACCAAGTAGAATCGTTGGTTACTGACTAATCAGTTTTAAACTTGTAATCATTTCAGATACTGGTTTATCTGTACATACAATGCTTTTCAATAGCATGTTCATGAGACTTTGAATTCTTTGATCAGGTTTAAGTGCATAGACTTGGATGGAAATGGGGTTCTGACAAGGAATGAGTTGCAATTTTTTTACGAGGAGCAGTTGCATCGAATGGAATGCATGGCTCAAGAGCCTGTGCTTTTTGAGGATATTTTGTGTCAGATAGTCGATATGGTTGGACCAGAGGTAACTCTTTCCATATTTATATATATTTTTTTCTTGCATTATGGCTTCCGATGATTCTTTTTAGTTTTCCTTTCTTTGTTTTGGTGCATTAAATGAGTTAAGGTATGGTAGCAAGGATGATTTCTAGCTGCCATTGTGGCTGCTGTGGTTAATTGTCTTTACATTTTGATTACTTATCCTTCTTTGCGAGTCTTACAACAGACTATCTTCCCAAGAAGCTATT
The DNA here is from genome assembly GCA_016801055.1 of Panax notoginseng. Classification (NCBI taxonomy): domain Eukaryota; kingdom Viridiplantae; phylum Streptophyta; class Magnoliopsida; order Apiales; family Araliaceae; genus Panax; species Panax notoginseng. The sequence goes on from CM029023.1 coordinate 87,530,389, forward strand.
TTCTCTCTAATTTAGGATGCTAAATTTGTTTTCATTCTTGTAGCTGAAAGACTTGGTCTTACATTTGATGCAACCCTCAATGTAGAACAGAAGCCCCGTTTGGTTGGTTATTTTATGAAGAGAATGGGTAAATAATGATAGGGTGTAATGTTCTAATGAACCAAAAATGGGGATCCTTTCGCCTGTTTTTCTTCATTCTATTTGGCATCATTAACCAAGATATTGTCTCAAATGGAACTTTAGTTGGAGTTAATTATTAGACAAGAAGTAGGTGTTCAGTCTCTTAAATAGTCTGCAGTGATTGCCTAGCTAGCAGACACACCTTACACATGGTAATGGTTGTGACAATGATCATTTTTTTTTGGCAGAATGAGAGCTACTTCACATTACGTGACTTGAAAGGTGGGAAACTTTCAGGCAGTGTTTTCAATATCCTCTTTAATCTCAATAAGTTCATGGCCTTTGAAACCCGTGATCCATTTCTAATTCGACAGGTATGTCAAAAGTTTCCCATTATTGTTTGCAATTTGTTGGATTGTACTTGAGAATGCTATAACATGGAACTACTTAACCAGTGCTGATATGGACCACAATGTTGCTATGTTGGTTTCAGGAGCGGGAGAATCCAACACTGACAGAATGGGATCGGTTTGCGCATCGGGAATATATCAGGCTTTCAATGGAGGAAGATGCTGAAGATGCCTCTAACGGAAGTGCAGATGTTTGGGATGAATCACTTGAGGCACCTTTCTGATTTTTACATGGTAGGCTATCATGGGTTCTAATAACAGTTAAATTTGGTCTGAGGATCAATAGTTCGAGTTTAATTTGGAGATGGCAGAAATTCATTCTAGCTGCACAAATTCGATCTTCACATTTTTCCTTTAAAAGTTTTGAATTTTTTTTAAAATGGTTAGGATCTTTTAAAAATGTACATCTATGTATTTACATAATATTTTCTATTCTTCAAAATTTATGTGTCAAGTGCTTGCATTATTTTTTCTCTTCAAAATTTGTATGCCACGTGCATTTTTAGTCCTCAAACTCTGTCATCCTGCACATCTTTGATTGAAATGCTGGGCAAATGTCCTTTGGCCGGTTACATTGATGAACGGCAGTTCATTTTCATTATCCATAGTTGTAAAGTTGTCTTCTACTCCGCAGGTTCTTCAAGAATTCTTCAAGCTGGCTACGCAACAAGGCAGGAACCCTACCTAATGATCTGATGTCGGTGTCAATGAAGTGAGATGTTTATTTAGCATGCCAGCCAAAAAGAGAGTTGGAGAATTGCTGTGAGAAGAGTGATAGTTTCAAACAAATATTAAAGGATTGGCGAAAAGGCTAATCAGATACAGTAGAAACACTCCGAGTTTTAGCTTTTTTCTTGTTATTGTAGGTGTAAGAATTTTATGTTACTTGGTTTATTTATATCTTGGCATATCTGCATTTTTTTCCTTGCTGAAATTGGTTTTATTACTGCTGGGCCGCTGTGGCATATAGTTATTTAGATTTTTCTTTTCTATTTCAAGTTCCTCCCATATTTTGTTCTTTTTATTTTGGTATGTATAGTTGCCATTAGATTAGATTTTTATAATGGAGTTTCGGAATCTGTTGACTTTAATTCTGAGTATATATTTTGGCCCAGCCGTTACAACCTGTAGCGGTTTATAAAAAAAAAAATACAACCTGTAGCGGTTGGGCCAAAATGAGTTGTTTCTCAACAATCGGTTGTTGTGGATATATATATATATATATATATATATATATATATATATATATATATATATATATATATATAGAGAGAGAGAGAGAGAGAGAGAGAGGGGGGGGGAGGGGTCTGATCCATAGTCACCGTGCTATGGATTATTTCTCATCGTTCATTGCAATCATTGACAACTAAGTTTAAAAGGAAAGATCGAGTATTCGCATCTAATTAGTATTCGTCTTTCTACGAATAGTTACGTTAAAAAATGTCAGAAAATTTATTTTCTCTAAATTTAATTTTTTCTCTTTCTTACGTAAAATCTAAAACTCAATAACGTTTTTGTTACAAATTTAAAATTGTTAATTTATATATTGTTAAAAAGCTTTTGCTAACATCTTTAAAACAAAATTTATTGTTGATATTATTTTTTTAGTTAAAATGATCAAAATTGAGATTAAAATTTTGTATTTTGAAATACATCATTATATGCTTTGGTTATAACTTTTGATATTTTAATTACATCAAAACATATTAACATTGCCTCTTACTTTGAAGATATTTTTGAAATCTTTCTAAATGTTGATTTGGTCATATTCTAATTTTAGGTTTTGATGATAACTTTTTTATTGTACTAAAATGTTTACTCATGCATTTACAGGATATTAAAAGAATTCTTGAAGCTTTGGTTTTGCAAAGGATTAAAGACAAAGGCTTGAAGATTTGCTTGAGTCATTAGTAAATAAATGTAAGATCCTAGCTTTAATTATTTCTCAATCAAGGCTCTAAGATTTGCATTGCATCATTAATTAATTATGGAATAAATAAAAGTTGTTAATTACTAAATTAAAGTAATTAATTAATTATGAAATAAATTAATTGAGCTTTCAAAATTAATATGGAAAGATATGCATTAGAAGGAAATAATTATGAAAGTGTTTAATTTATTATGGATCAAATTTATTGGGCATCTAAAATTAATATAGAAATACTTTATTAGGTCCTTTACATAAGTATACAACATTTATAAAGTAATTACACTATTAATGTACTCATAAAAAATTTACATAATTAATACACTTTCTATATTTATTTACAATATTAGTGCAATTAGGATTCCTTAATTTATGGAATTAGTATAGGATTCAATTCATAATAATAAGGAAACCTAAAATCAAGGAGCAATAACTACCATAATTAATAATTCAAATTCAAATATCTTAGATCTAACAAACAAAACAAATTCAAATTCAAAAATAATAATTAAAATTCAAATATTCAAAGTTTGGCAACGTCATCTTCTTCCTCTCCTTCGCCGCCGCTTCAACACCATAAACGCCGGCCATCTTCCTCCGCTTCACCATGGACGCCGGTCATCTTCCTCCGCTTCACCATGGACGCCGCCGCTTCAACACCATGGACGCCGACCACAACTGCCATTATGACGAAGGTTGATTTAGTCCAAAAATTAAAATGAGAAAAAGATAAATTTTAGTGCAGTTAGTATCCAAATATTTATACAAAGGTAACCATTTTAGTTTTTGCGGGTAACCAATAGAAATTTTAGTACAGTTGGTAACCAAAACTTTCAAAGGTAACAATTTTAGTTTTTGTTGGTTATATTTGTATTAAGGTTTGGCTACCAACTGCACTATGAAAAAAAAATCTATAATAGATTTTTTATAATTAATTGGTAACCCAATAAACTGAATTGGTTACCTTTGTATTTTGGTTTGTCTACCAACTGCATTATATAAAAAAAATCTACAATAAATTTTTTTAATTAATTGGTAACCCAATAAAACTGAATTGGTAACATTTGTATAAAGTGTTAGCTACCAACTGCACTATTAAATAAAAAAATCTATAATAGATTTTTTAAAAATAAATTAGAAACCTAATAACACTGAATTGGTTACCTTGGTATGAATGTTGCTACCAACTGTATTATAAAAAAAATCGCAGCAACTGTACTATGAAAAAATCGCAGATATAGATGTGGAGGACGACGTTAATGGTGCGGATAAACATCATCTCCACTGGATCACTAGAAGAATTCTCCCTCATAATCAGTTCAAACGAGTATTACGCTAAAAAAACCAAATAAAGTATTTCCTTTGGGCCAAAATACTATAGAAGAAGAAATACAACGACTCTGCGAAAGACCCAATTTCACTATAACATTACTCTCCCTCTCTCTGACTTTCTCTCTCTAAATTGTCATGGATTTGTGCGCAACAGACATGGCTCCTAACATGAGATGAACACGTTGATGACAAAAGGATTTGTCTGGGTGGCTATGGGGTACGCAGAAGATGAGATGAACACGTTGATGACAGAAGGACTCTAATACGTAGAGATATAAATTACTTAATTTAATAAGTAAACTAATACTAATCCCCTAAATTAAGGAATCTTAATTGTATACTAATTCCTTAAATTAAGGAATTATAATTGCACTAATATTGTAAATAATATGAAAAATGTATCAATTGTATAAATATTTTATGAGTGCACTATTGTTGTAATTATTTTTAAAAATGTAATAGAATATGTAATTGATCCTACTTTAAATGCTAAAATCTTAATTACATTCGTTTGTTAAAAGGTCAAATTAATTGATTCTTCTTTCCAAAATATAAGATGTTGATAAAGATGTCTAATTGATCCAGTTGATTCCATGCCAGTTGATTGAATATGTTAGTAAACCGAAGCTATCCATTATTTTAATCCTTCCTCAAATAAGCAGTATGTTTCCATTAGCTTTATTGGGAGTGTTAGTAATTGATCCGGGTCGGACCCGTGGATCATGAACATCTACTTGGGTATGGGTATAGGATAACCCAATAAGAATTGGAAGAGTCCCATATTACTTGGCAGTATTTTAAATAATACATGATATGGTTAGGACTCTATATGAGATAACTCTCCTGATTTAGTCAGTTGTAGACTTATCCCTTACGTATTGAGTTTTAAGTTAAATACTGAAGCTTACTGTGTGTAGGGCTAAGAAAAAAGAACGTATTATTTTTCCTATACAATTTCTCTCTAAATACTCTCTTTAGTATTTCTAAGCTTCCATCAATAGGCTTGGGTATACTTGGTGTGAACACTTAAATAGTTCGTTCGCATTGATTGCTTGTAACAACTATACATTGATGAGAAGTACGAAGGATTGTAGTAGCTGTCTTCGTGGTGTAGCTTGTAGATTTGGCATTCGGTTCAACCACTTCCGCTTCGTGGATACTTTCCAATTCATATGTAAGTATTATTTATGTGTTAGTTTCCACCTAAAATTCTAACATTAGTATCAAAGCCATGATATGCCTGATCTCGCATAAATTTTCTGTCATTATTTTATTTTTTGCATATAAAGCTTATAATAGGACATTAATGGCATAATATGCTAGAGTACATATTAGAGGCTAAAAATACAGTATGATGTAGTCCATACGCATTTTTAGGCACATGCAAAATTTCGTTGCAATCGGATTTGAAATTTGAGAAAAAACGCGAACCCTAATTTGTATTTACGTTTTTTCTAAATAAAAATCTGTTTTTCTACAGAAGTCAAATGTATATTTTCTTTACATATTAAAATAGTACATCTCGCCACGATTCCAGAAATATAAAGTTTGTATTTTTTGGACATCTGTAGAATTAATTATGATTTTTTGAAAAAATAGTACCAAACTGTAATTGTGCTTCTAGTCTCTTGAGGAAGAAGACGAAGCTGACATCAGCGCGTTAGCTGACGCGTGGGGGCTACACGTCTGTTTAAAAAAAAAGGCAGCGTACGTGGGGTCCACGCGCCACCTTCTGGACAGTTTTTTGAAATTTTTTTTTACAGAAAAATTTGTTTTTATTTTCTGGTCACTTTAATTATTTTTCTGAATTTTTCCATCAATGAAAAATATTTTTAAAAATTGTTTGTAGCTATTTAAAGTGCTTTAAAAATTGTCCTGAAATTTTTTTTGGGGCTAAATATTTTCCTGTGATTTCAGAGACATGTTTACAAGTTCTCCACTTATTGGTGTTCAGAATTGGATTGTATTAGTATCTTAAATTATTTTACTATCAATTATTATTTATTTAAAAAATAATTACATTAAATAGTAAAATATTTTCGAAAAATCACAGTATTAAATTTTCATGTATACATACTGTTAGAAAAATATTTGGTAACATTTAATATTATTTCACATTTATCGTTGTATATTTATGTGTAAATATTATGTTTATTGCGCATATTTGTTGCGTTCGTCCCCTTAGGACTTGACCAAATACATCTGGCATCCTAGTGGGTGCTGTGGTGGGTCCATTCATGCACATACCCCTTATTTGTTATTGCATGGTGCTTGGATGGACTAAAAATGGTTGATATTTAATTATTTTTGGAGACGGGCTCTCACTTTGTGATAGAGACCTGAGATAAAATAATTATGAGAAGATAAGTGCAACATTCCCATTTTTATTATTAGATTGATGTAGTAGGAATCTTTGATGTAAATTTTGGTATTGATGTATTTATATCAAAGCCTTGTAAGGGAATGTAATTTTGCACTTGTTCTTCAATTAATTGATTTTATCTCCCAAAAAACAATTAAATTATCAATAGGGTTTTTTGTTTCATAAACCCGTCCTTATTTTTGTTGTAATGAACTATTTGGATTTTGTCATATAAAATAAAATTAATCACAATTTTTTATTTTATGACATGGAATGATGATTGTGAGCTTAGCGATTTTTCGATTTCTATCCATAGACTAAATAATTGTGATTACTTAGGATTTAATGACAAAATTATTATGTGTGCTAATATTCATATTTCGTGTAACCTTATTGTAGTAAAATGACCTCTAAAAATGTGATTACTGACCTTAACAAAGGTAAAAAATTGGATGATAAAAATTATTACCTTTGGTCGAAAAAAATTCAATATATGCTTAATGAGTTAGATGTGCTTGAAACTTTAACTACCACTATACAACCGCCTGAGGATGACACCACTGTTCAGCACCGTCGAGACAAACAAACCTACGATGAATGGGTTAAGAATGATCGTTGTGCGCGCTTTACCATGTTAAGTGGCATGCACAACGACCTTATTGGCGAATTTGAGTCCTGCAAAACTGCAATGGAAATGTGGGATATGCTTAAGAAGTCCTTTGGTGGGACTATTGCTACTAGGTTGCGCGAGCTTAATTATAAGCTGGATCGTTACAAGGAGCCTAAACACACTATGGTGGAGCACCCTCGAGTAATGTCGGCAATGACCCGCGAGCTTAGTGCAGCTGGCACAACCCTTACTGAAGAGCAACAGATTCAAGCTGTGCTCAGGTCTTTACCTGATGCTTGGGAGCCTTTCACGATGACTATGATACATAATGACAGTATCAAAACTCTTGTTGATCTCAAAAGGCATCTTGAGCTTGAATATGAGTGCCGTGGTGCTAAAGATGGTAGCTTTGTTTTCATGACTTAAGCTGGTCCGCGCAATGCAAAAGGCAAGCGCAAGAGTCAAGCTAATGACAACAATCAGGTTAAGACTAATGCACCAAAACAGAAGGGTAATGCTAAGCGCCGCAGGGACAAAAGAGGAAGAAAGAAGAAGATGACTTGCTATAACTGTCAGAAGGTTGGACATTTTGCTCGTGAGTGCACTGAGCAGAAAAAAAATCTAAACTTCTTTATTGTGATGAATACTTTGTGTGTTCACATGTTTTTCTTGCTCAAACTGATCCTTCGTGGATTATTGACACAGGAGCAACCAAGCATGTAATTCGCGATATGGAGGGATTCACTGAGTATCGACGAGTTTCTAAAGGGACTCAAAGTTTGCTCTTGGGGAACAGTTCATAGGAGCAAGTGCTCGATTTTGGCACTTATCAACTGACTTTGCGAAATGATTGCACATTGATCCTTGAGGATACACTTTATGTACCAGGAATTCGACGGAACTTAATATCAGTTGTAGCTATAGTTAGAATAGAGTATTCTTTTTCCTTCGACAGTAGTAGCGTATCTATTTATTTTCATAATGATTTTATAGGATATGGTATTTTATCGGATGGTTTTTATGTTTTGAATAAATGTGAATCCCATTTTTCTTATATTTCTTCTCATGATGATACTGTTAATGAATCATTGAAATGGCATGCTAGATTAGGTCATATTGGCCAAGAAAGGATGTAGGCTAGTTCGAGAAGAACATTTAGGCTCACTCGCTAAAGTTAACCTTCCAGTATGTTAACCTTGTTTAGCAGGGGAAGGCAAAAAGAAAACCTTTTGGGAAGGCAGTGAGGGCATTCTGACATTTGTGGTCCAATGAATGTTAGAGCACGACATGGTGGTAACTATTGCATCACTTTTATAGATGATTATTCGCGATATGGATATGTCTATTTAATTTCTCATAAGTCAGAAGCATTAGATTGCTTTAGACGTTTCGTTGCTGAAGTTGAGAATCAAAGAGATAGATCCATAAAGGTTCTTAGGATCGATCGTGGACGCGAATATTTATCTGAGCAATTTAAAGGACTCAGTGAGGAAGGGAATTTAATTTTCATCGTTTTGTCGCTAAGGATGGTGGGAATGATCTACCGCCTAACAGGGCACCACCTGATTCACAAAATCTTGAGCCATGTCGTAGCAAACGTGCAAAAGTACCTCGAAATTTTTTCGAAATTGAAGAGGAATCCCTTCTTGTGCTTGAAGGAGAAGCCCTTATGTGCGCTCTAAAAGATGATAATGAGCCTGCTACATATAAGGGAGCTCTCACTTCACCTGCTCGTAATGATGGATAAATGCTATGAAGGATGAAATTGGTTCTATGGGAAAGAACCAGGTTTGGGAGTTGGTTGATCTACCGCATGGTCGTAAGGCCATTGGAAATAAATGGGTTTTCAAAATTAAAAGAAAGGCGGATGGATCAATCGACAAGTATAAGGCTCGTCTTGTGGCAAAAGGGTTCACCCAAAAGGAAGGTGTGGACTATGATGAGACATTTTCACCAGTTCTGAGAATTGGCTCCATTCGCCTTATTCTAGCTATTGTCGCACGTTTAGATTTGGAGTTTTATCAGATGGACGTTAAAACTGCATTTCTATATGGAGAATTAGATGAGGAGATTTACATGAATCAACCAATTGGCTTTGAGGTTAAGGGACAAGAGCACAAAGTGTGAAAGCTCAAACGTTCCATTTATAGCTTAAAGCAATCATCTAGACAATGGTACTTTCGATTTCATCGAGCCATCATTGCTGATGGGTTTACGATGATTGAGGAAGATCATTGTGAGTATGTTAAACGGGTCGACAAAAGCTTTATGATATTGTGTTTGTACGTTAGTGACATCTTGATAGCTGGAAATGATATGGGATTGATTGTCGCCACTAAAAAGTGGTTATCATCTAATTTTGAGATGAAAGACATGGGTGAGGCAGAATTTATACTCGGAATTAAGATCTATAGGGATTGCTCTAAAAGATTTTTGAATTTAAGTCAAGAGACTTATATAAAATCTATTTTAGAGCATTTTCGTATGCATAATTCTAAACCAGTTGACACTCCCATTGAGAAGGGTCATAAACTAAGCCAGGATCTTTACCCTAAGACTGATCAAGAAAAAGAGCAGATGACTCGTGTTCCTTATGCTAGTGCAGTTGGTAAGTTGATGTATGCAATGATGTGTACACGTTCCGATATAAGTTTTGTAGTGGGGATGGTTAGTCGGTTTCAAAGCAATCCTGGATTTTCTCATTGGGTGGCAGTTAAGAGGATACTTCGATACTTGAGAGGCACCATGAACTATATGTTGTGTTATCAGGGTGGTGAGCTACACTTACAGGGGTACATCGACGCAGATTGGGCTAACGACTTGGATGAGCGCAAGTCTACCACTGGGTATAATTTCTTGCTTTGTGGAAGAGCCATTAGTTGGTTGAGCAAGAAACAATCATGTGTTTCTTTATCCACTATGGAGTCAGAGTACATTGCATGATGCTTTGCAGTTCAAGAAGCAGTATGGTTACGAAGATTCTTCAAGCGCCTGTATGTTGGTTCACATTCGAGTGACCTTGTCACTATTCATTGTGACAATACGGCTGCTTTGTCTTACGTTAAGAATCCCAAGTAACATGGAAAGGCCAAGCATATTTGTGATGCCCCCAAAATAGGTCCACATAACCCATCTTCTGTCACCAAATACATGGTACAGAAAACAACTACAACTTAATTATTACAATTGCCGTGCAAAATACGACAAAACATATGCTGTGAGTTTAAATACAAATATTGTCTTCTAGACAATATTCAAACTCAAATAAGTTCTCATTACAATTATTGATACACTATTTTACAAAAATAGTGAGGACTGCTAAAACAACTGTTTAGAACCATCATTCTATACTTAGACTAGTTTCCGCTATATTCTCGCCTCCTGAGAAGAAAAATGGAACAAAAAGAAAAAGGGTGAGCTCAACTAGCCCAGTAAAGAATATTATGACTAAGATAATGTAGAACAAATTATCGTTATCCTTCAATAAATCAGATAAAATATAATGGACAACCAGTTTTAGATCAATATTCGCAGCGGAAATAACAATTCATTATAGAAGTTAAGTAGAGAATGAAATCTACTATCATCTATGAATTTAAAAGTCCATCATCAATATTTTATCACTATAACGCCAATCAATATACATCTTGAATCAAATATTCATCTTTGCACTAACGGCCAAAGATATTCATTTGTATCACTAGTTGGTCATATTTATCTCAACATCTGTCCATCTTTGCACTACGGGCCAAAGATATTCATTAGATAATCATTCATCTTTGCACTACAAGCCAAAGATATTCAGTTATATCATTATTTAGGACTGAGGATGATGAAAAATATCTTAAAGAAAACGAATCCAGTGAGATAAAAGGACAAAGATTAGGGATTATTACTTTAGATATTAATTATTAAGGAGGGTTGCCCACATCTATAAATAAGAGGAGTCTTATTATGGGTGAGGTGGTTGTTGACTTTTTCAACCTACGTAATTCTAATAGTTGGGAGAGTACACCCTTTTTTATGAGAGATAGAAAAACTAGGGTTTTGCCAAATACCCATCTTCTTGAATCATTCTTCTTCCTTGGTGGATCACCTCTAGATCGAGGCCAAATACTTGGGTGGCTAAAGTTGATCAAAGGAAGGAACCAAACCCGGTGGATTCAAGTTGAATGCGAAAGGATTTGGAGGTGAACTTGTACCTGAGGAAACTCGTATCTTCAAGGGTATGATTCTTATTCTTTATCTTTTCGTTTAATTAATAATTGTGCATAAAGGATGATCCGGGTATATGGTTTGTAAAATTTTAAAACTTCGATTTTCCAAGCTTTCGCTTATTTTGCGTAATTTGATTGCGTTCATGAATATTACAAACCTAACTGTGGTATCTGAGCCAAACCTTTATGCGAATTATTAATTGTCAAATTTGATATGTATATTGATATGTGTTTAGAACAATTTAATTGGGCATAATTTGTTGTATAAAATTATTTAAAAAAAAATGGCGAAAATAGGATATATCATAATTACGTTTAATATATATAGGATAACAGGTGATTTCACAAATTGCTTTCCATGATTCACGTGGTAGCTCCATCCACATAATTATATGATATATGATTATATGATATAATTATAAATCCTTCGTTTTGCTATAAATCCTGCGTTTTGCGTTTTTTATAAATCCTGCGTTTTGATATAATTATCACGTGATATGAATCATGCGTTTTGCTATTCCTGCTTCACATGATTATGTGATATATGATATCACGTGAATATATAACCCTTTTATTATGATAGTTAACATGCAGGAAGATTTCCCACCTGGTTAGGATGTTAACTAATGGGCAAATGTGCAAAAATGTCCCTGATATTTACACGGATATCCCACTTCCACCCTAAACTAATTTATTTTCTAAAAGTACACTTAACGTTACACATTTTAGGTCAACCGTGCCCCTGCCCTTAACGGAGATGCCACATAGACTAACTCTGTTAATACGTGGACAATTTTTGCTGACGTGGCAACATTTTCTGACGTGTGCATAATAGAAAACTATATTTACATCATTTAATCAAAATACTTAAATTAATCGAAACAAAAAAAATACTAAAATAAAAAATAAAAAAAGCATAACATATTGAGAAAATTTATTTTTTTTATTTTTATTAAAAAAAACGCAGCTTTTTTTAATAAAATTTTTAAAAAAACGCAGTTTTGTTTTTTTAATAAAAATAAAAATAAAAAGCAGTTTTTTTAATAAAATAAAATTTTTAAAAAAAGCAGTATTTTTTATTTTTATAAAAATAAAATAAAACGTAGTTTTGTTTAATAAAAATAAAAAAAAGCACAATTTTTTTTAATAAAAAAATTTATTTTTTTAAATTTTTATTATAAAAAAAATGTAGTTTTTTTTAATAAAAATAAAAAAAAGTGCAGTTTTATTTTTTGTTATAAAAATTAAAAAAAAAAGACAGTTCTTTTTATAAAAAAACGCATCTTTTTTAAATTTTTATTAAAAAAAATAAAACGGAGTTTTTTTTAATAAAAATAATAAAAACACACAGTTTTTTTTAATAAAAATAAAAAAACGCAGTTTTTTTAATAAAAAGAATTAAAAATGCAGTTCTTTTTTTTATAAAAATAAAAAAAGTAATTCTTTTTATTAAAAAAAAAACCTAACAACGCTCTCTTGTAAACAAAATAGGTCGCAAAGTTATCATTTTATTAAAAAAAACTATTTTTTTAAAATTTTTATAACAAAAAATAAAACTGCATTTTTTTAATTTTTATTATAAATAATTATTTTTATTATAAAAAGCTGCATTTTTTATAATAAAAATTAAAAAAATAAACTTTTTTATTAAAAAAAACTGTGCTTTTTTTTATTTTTATTAAAAAAAACTGTATTTTTTTATTTCTATTAAAAAAAATTGTGTTTTATTTTTTTTAATAAAAATAAAAAAAACTATTTTTTTTAAAATTTTATTTTATTAAAAAAATGAAAACTGCGTTTTTTAAAAAGTTTTATTAAAAAAAGCTGCGTTTTTTTTATAATAAAAATAAAAAAATAAATTTTCTAAATATGTTATGTTTTTTTTATTTTGAATTGTAGTATTTTTTTTGTTTCGATTAATTTAAGTATTTTGATTAAATGATGTAAATATAGTTTTCTGTTCTGCACACGTCAGCAAATGTTGCCACGTCAGCAAAAATTGTCCACGTATTAATAGAGTTAGTCTATGTGGCATCTCCGTTAAGGGCAGGGGCACGATTGACCTAAAATGTGTAACGTTAATGGTACTTTTGGAAAAAAAATTAGTTTAGAGTGAAAGTAGGACATCCGTGTAAACATCAGGGACATTTTTGCACCTTTGCCTGTTAACTAATTATATATATATATATATATATATATATATATATATATATATATATATATATATATATATACACACACACACACACACACACACAGAACCGATCAGGTGAGAGCTCCCTTACTTTGTTAAAATGCGGACATTTTTTTTTTGTGTTTTTTTAAAGCAACTAAAAAAAATATTTAATATTTTATGGAACTGATATTTTTCCATAATATAATGCTTTGAGCGTGATTTGAATACCTATACCAAAAAATAGTGGTACAGTCTGCACAGACTGTACAGACCTATTTTGTTATACGTATCCAAATCACATCCAAAACACTGTATTATGAAAAAATTTCAGTTCCATAAAATATTAAACTTTTTATTTTAGTTATTTAAAAAAAAAAGCAAAAAAAAGCAAAAAAAAAAGTTCGCATTTTAACAAAGTAAGGGAGCCCTTACAGGAACTGGACCATATATATATATATATATATATATATATATATATATATATATATATATATATAATACTCTTAATAATTTTATAATTAAAATAAAGAGTTTATTTTAATTTTAAAATTAGATTTTATGCTAACTAATTAGAGTTGGAATTGGATTCCATGATAACTAATTGGAGTTGAAAAGGGAATCCGTATTTTCTTAAATAAAGGAGTTTATTTAGATATGAAATAAGATTTCATATTATTCAAAATAAAGGAGTTTATTTGTGAATAGGAAAGAGAATCCGCGTTTCCTTTAATAAAGGAGTTGTTTTTACTTGGAATTGGATTCCATAATTAATTAAAATAAATAAGTTTATTTTGATTAAAGAATTTGATTAAAATAAAATAGTTTATTTTATTCAAAATTGGATAAATTAAAATAAAAGAGGTTTTTTTGATTTAAATTTGGATTAAAATAAAGGAGTTTATTTTGATTCAAAATTAGATTTTATGCTAACTAAATTTGGCCATTAAATGATATCAATATATATATATATATATATATATATATATATATATATATATATATATATATATATATATATATATTGAATGTTTATTATGTATGAGATGAATGTTATTTATTGATGCATATGATGATGTGTATGATAATAAATGAGATTGATTATGGACGATTGACTAATGTGATTGGATTTTATTTTAGTTGGATGCATGAATGTATATTTTTTATTAAATGGGGTCTGCGTACCTCGTCTTCTCTAATTTTTTCTTAATATAAATTCTATCTCCCTCCTATGTAATTTCCCTTGACTGCTGATCAAGGTTTCTATTTATTTTAAATAGTTTTGTAATAGGAATAGTTAGAATTAATTTTAAAAAATTGGAGATCAAGGAACAATGAACGCTTGAAGACCCGTTTGTAATGGAGCTCGAGTTTAAATATAATAGTTATATTTAAATATTAATTTTTGCTCCCCTAGGGGTTGACGTTTTGGTTCACTTGGTGGCTCTAGTAAACCAAACTAGAATAAAAGTCCATAATCAATCCGGGTAGAATATAGTATTCTATATGTGCATGCTTATACTATATATATATATATATATATATATATATATATATAATGCAAACATGCTTCGCATGTTAATTAATATGACGCGTATTTTATATATATGTGCATGTGCGCTAAACACGATGAAATAAATTAATAACAAACCCCTTAAATATTTTATATTAAGTTGTAACGTTCAAAGATATTTGGAATATCAAACGTCACCTTCTAACATGATAGAAATAATAGAGCATTGAATATTTAATATGAGTTTGTTGTGCACACACAAGGCAAGTATTAAATATTTCAGATGTTATTTTTATTACATATGATGTTTATAAGAAATTGAACATTACTGCTTTGTTGTGCACACACAAGGGCTGTAGTTTTCTCTTCACTTATATGAAAATGCTGGGTTTGACTTAACTTCAATTATTTTAGTTCGGATGTGCACACACTTGACCATTATGATTTAAGAGGTAAAATACAAGGAGTTGCATAGTTGATGTAATTGACAACAGTTGTCTACCTATTTATTTATATATAGTTTGTTGTGCACACACAAGGCTATATACATTTGAAATGAGATCTTTTTTCTCACTAGCAAATCTTTAATTATATTTTGTCGAACTATATAAGTGAGGGTAATATAGTTTGATAAAAATAGTGGGACATACCAATTTAAAACAAGACCTAATTTATTTTGGTAATTAATAATAAAATACTGTTAATTACAAATTCATTTACAAAAATTTTACAATGTCTAAATTACTATCACTGTGAATCATATTAGATGCTATTTAACCGAACCGAATTAAACGGATTGGTTAAGGAATTTGAGAATAGTTCTCATAGCTAAAAAGCTATCTTATGTCCTTAATACCCCTATCCATGCAATGGTTGTAAACAATGCCTCTGGGGAAGAGATTGCTACTTTTAGAAAGTGGCAAGATGATGCACAGTTGGCTCAATGCATCATACTCGCATCCATGAGTAACAAGCTTCAACGTCAGCATGAAACTATGGATGCTCCTACTATATTCCTGCACATCAAGTAGTTGATGGTGAGGAAAGTAGGACTGAAAGATATCAAATACCTAAGGAGCTTTTCCGATCTAGAATGACCGATGACACTACAGTACAAACACATATCCTAAACATGATCAATTTGATTGAACAATTAGGACAATAAGTTTTGTCATGGATGGAGAGTTGAGCCAAGATTTGATCTTCTAGTCACTCTGGACTCATTCTCACAATTGTTGTGAATTTTTTATATGAACAAGCTAGATATCAGCTTCGTTGATTTGCTTAACATGTTGAAAAATGTTGAGAGTCACTTTCCAACCAGGAAATACCAAGTCTTACTGAAAGGGGCCAAAGGATCTTTTGAAAAGAAGAACGAGTCTAAGAAACGTAAATAAAAAAGGGCAAAAACAAAGGATAATAAGAACAAAACTGATACGGATAGCAAAGAAGTTTGCTTCCACTGCAATAAGCCTGAACACTGGAAAAGAAACCACGAGAAGTATCTTGTAGAGGCTAACCAGAAGAAGCTTATTGAAGCTTTGGTTACAAATACAGTTTTGTTCATGAATGAAATAAATTTTTCTTTATTTCAAGGTTCTACTTAAGTATTGGATACCGGCTTTGATTATCATAAATATATATTTATGAAGGGACCAAGCAGAAGTAAAAAGCTAAACAAAGGATAAGTAATCCTATATGTGGAAAATGAAGCAAATGTTGCTACATTAGCCATAGAAACTTATAGTTTAGCAATGCCTACGGGTAAATCTATTAAGTCAATAAGTTGTTATTGTAATCCAGTTCTTGTTAGAAACATTATTTCTATTTTATTGTTAGACAATAAAATATTTGGTATTATAATTAAGAACAATTGTTGTTCTATTTATAATAATAATATTTTGTATAGAACTGAAATATTACTTAATAGATTTTGTGTACTTGACTTACATGAAAAAAAAATTATTTTGCAAATTGAACAAACTAGTATAAGAAAATGAGATGATCATTCAAAGAGTTGAATGTTTGTATTTAATGAAATACAAGTTTGAATCATTTGAAAGGTTTAAAGAATTCAGAAGTGAAACAAATTGGCAAAGTATTAGGATTCTTTGATCGGATCAAGGAAAGAATACTTGTGCAATGAGTTTCTAGATTATCTCAAATGATTTTCTCACAATGGATGCCTCCTGATACACAATAATTGATTGATATTTCTGAAAGGAAAAATCATACCTTGTTGGACATGGTGCGGTTCATAATGATTTTACCGACATTCCAGTATGCCTCTGGGATCATGTCCTAGAAATGGCTGTATATATACAAAAAGGTAACCTCAAAATCCGGCCCCAAGACTGTATAAGAGTTATGGACAGGGAGGATTCCTAATCTTAAGTATGTTAAGGTAAGGGGTTGTCCAGCTTATGTGAAAAGGTTTTAAAGGATAAGCTTGGGACAAGATTTGACAAGTACAGATTTGTGGGACATCCTAAAGTAAGTTTAGGGTATATGTATTATAATCCTACTTAGCAAAAGGTGTTTATTACGAAATATGCTACCTTCTAAGATAAAGGTGTTTATCATTGAAGGAGCTAGTGGGAGGATAATAGATCTTAAAGAGTTCAAGAGCCACAAATCACTATAAGTCAAATAAGAGGAACCTACAGATAGACCTATTGTACCACAACTAAATCGTAAATCTGGAACAGTACCGAAGATACCTTGGAGGTATGGATTCATCATAGATGATGATGATGAGGTGCACATCATAGAAGATGATGATCCAGTTACATACGATGAGGTAAGAGTTGTAGACACTCAAAGAAATGGATTGAAGCAAGCTTCTCAAATATGGAACATTCGTTTTGATGAGACAATCAAAAGAGTTTGATTTTATCAAAAACAAGAATGAACCTAGTGTGTACAAAAGGGTCAGTGGGAGCGTCGTGATATTCCTAGTATTATATGTTGATATACTACGGATAAGAAATAACATACCAATGCTACAATCAGTAAAGATAAAGTTATCTAAACATTCCTCCATGAATGATTTGGTAAGAGTATCATAATTGGGGATATAAATCTATATAGATAGATTCAAGAGGATGCTCAACTTAACCCAAGGAACGTATATTCATTTTATGCTAAAGTCGTTTAGCATGCAAACTCCAAGAGATGTCTCATGTTGATGAGCTATGGAGTGTATCACTCTTAATAGTCCCCATAGACTCATAAAAGAGAGATCGCATGAGTAACTATCATGTATGCAATGAAATATACAAGACCTGATGTTGATCAGTCATATTCTAGAGAAGTTCACTATAAGTCAGTGAAAAACATCTTAAAGTACCTAACCGGTACTAAGGATGTGATCAGATTTATGGTGGGTCTGAATTAAAACTAGAAGGCTTAACAGACTCAAGTTTTTCAGACAGACCAAGACGACAGAAAATCTACTTTAAGGTAAAGCGTTACCTTGAACGGTGGTACAGTGAATTAGAAAGGTTCCAAACAGCAAAGAGTTACTGGTTTAGTGATAAAGACAAAGTATATAGCTATAAATGAAGCTACAAGTTTATTGTTTGGATGATAAGTTAAGTACAAAACTAGGAATAGTTCCTAAGTCTCATCTTGGATCTAAACATGTGTTGTGGCACTTTCATTTGATTAGAGAGATCATTGAAAGATGGGAAATCACTATAAAGATAGTGGACTCTCAAGAACAACATTACATATCTATTTACTGAAGCTTATCCAACAGCAGGATAATCGTCATTTAGAAAAGAAGAATATGAGATACCATGACGATTGACTTTAGTGCAAGTGGGAGATTGAAAGTAGTACGCACACAAGCCAATTATGTTTGATGATAAAATATATACTTTGTAACAATCTTATTTTATTTATTAATAAAAAGTTAATAAAAAGTATTAATTTATTAAAGACTTTTAATTATCTACATGATGCTATTTTATAATATGTGATAAACCCATAGTTTTAAGCAATGCTTTTAGAATAATGACGATGATCATTCTAATGAGATCTAAATTTTTAAAAATCTTAAAACTAAAATAGTTCCCAATCGTTGGATTACTAAATTGGAGATTAGTGAATCCGGATAGATTGGTACATACGTTGCTTGCTCATTGGATGAGGATGATTGATCTCATGATCATTTGTGTGGAGACATTAAAGCAAGTATGTAGGTGCTTATTAGAGAATAAGTTCACTGAACGTGGCTCGCTAAGGAATACCTAATGGAGTTTTACTTGCCAGTCAATAGGAATTCCTGTAGTGATAGTAGTACAAGTGATCCTTGGCCTTGAGCTCATCATAGTATCTTGTGTATGATGAGTTATACTTTGACTTATTCCTTAAGACTCTTAGGGTATATCAAAGGATATGCTTGGGTATAATAAGTTATACATGGAGATAATGTATGATCAATAAAGAATCTACCACTTCTAGTAAAAGAAGAGAAATGTTCTATGTGATTCGATAAATGACAACCATGTAGTCCTTGGCCAAGGCAGAATAAAATTAGAAAGGAGTTTCTAATTTACATTATTTGGAGTTGTGCATTTAAGGATCAAAATACATATAATTAAATAAAATAAGACTTGACCGTAATTCTATGTCTTATATTTAATTGGGACATTGTATAGTGAAAAGATTGAATTGTATGGTAACTATTTACTCAAAGGTTCTTTTATGATTAATGTTGAAATCTATATTATCTGGAAAGTCGTTGATCGCTAGGGAGGCTTATCCCTATTGTAGAATAAATATTATTTATTTAAATAAATTAATAGTTTAATTTATTTATTTACATAAGATTAGAATTGTTTTAATTGATTTATTCACAACCGGTTTAATATGGAGAACCTAAAGGGTCACACCATAAAAGGAAGAATAATTATTTAAGAAGTTAATGGCATAATCGTAATAATATGTTAAGTGTATTTAATTTAATCTATGATGATAGAATAAATTAAATAGCTTAATATTTATTATTTAATATTTTAGAAATATTAAATATATAAATTAATAAGAGGAGTCTTATTAATATTATTACAATTATTATTATTTTAATTTCTAAAGAGTTGGAAATTAATTTAATATTAGTACTCTCATTTATTCCTAATAAGATTAGGAGGCTAATTAATTAAAGGATTTTAATTAATTAAAATAAAACCCAATTCCTTAATTGTTAAGGAGGGTTGCCCACATCTATAAATAAGAGGAGTCTTATTATGGGTGAGGTGGTTGTTGACTTTTTTAACCTACGTAATTCCAATAGTTGGGAGAGTACACCCTTTTCTATGAGAGATAGAAAAACTAGGGTTTTGTCAAATACCCATCTTCTTGAATCCTTCATCTTCCTTGGTGGATCACCTCTAGAGGCCAAACACTTGGGTGGCTAAAGTTGATCAAAGGAAGGAACCAAACCCGGTGGATTCAAGTTGAACGCGAAAGGATTTGGAGGTGAACTTGTACCTGAGGAAGCTCGTATCTTCAAGAGTATGATTCTTATTCTTTATCTTTTCGTTTAATTAATAATTGTGCATAAAGAATGATCCGGGTATATGGTTTGTAAAATTTTAAAACTTTGATTTTCCAAGCTTCCGTTTATTTTGCGTACTTTGATTGCATTCATGAATATTACAAACCTAACAGCTGAAACATGAGGCCTTTGAGCTTAGACAGGAGCTAAAGGCCAAGAAACAAAAGATTAGTAGAATGTCCTATATACATAGGAGTTCTCACGGGGATTTTCAGTAGCAAGTAGCCTAGTATCTTATGACGCCTCCAAATCTGGGTTACCTGACCCCCGAGTTTGGTGCTCACGATCCATAATATAATAACATCTAACTACCCATTCACATATAAATTGTAATATAAATCTCATTAATAGATATTGTTAATACATTAGTCCCAGGTTATCTAACCTTTATATTACAAACATACCCTTTAGATGTATAAAAAGGGTTTACAACCATAACATAATAATAATGTTAATCATAACTATTCCAGCATAACACCTTTGCCTTTGTTCTTCACAGCACCTCCTGCCACTTCGTTCCTAGCTGAAATATTTTATTTAGAAAGGGTGAGCAACAAATTTTTCCCGCAAGTTATGACTTACAATGAATGTATAAGAATCAAGAATCAAAGATTATCTATTTTGATAGAATAACACCAAAGTTCGGGAAACTTTGAAATAACTAAACAATTCGTTAATCACTAACAAGTCTTCTCGCATCTTATGCAACACAATAATTGGATAATGAAAGAGTACAATGCTTTCAAAGTTTCTACGATATTCTATTGAATAATCAAGAATCAATTCTATGCAATAACAAAGTGGAAATATTTTCAAGTACTTAGAGCGGCCAACTCTTTGTACACTATATTATGCATAATACTTACACGCGCGCATCGGCCGAATATACGACCAAAATATTCCCTTTGTATAAAAGGTTGTTCTTCTCAGTCTTATAATCAAAGTTTGACTTATAACAACGAAATATTATGATTTCAATTTCTAATCACTTCTCGATCTAGCCGAAATAATTGGCATCAATCTGTCAATAATAATTGAATTCTCTGCTCGAACCTATCAAGTTCTAACAAATGTTCGTCTAGCCAGAATAATTAGCTAAGACATTGCTCAACATGATTCTACAATAGACAGAAATCAACCGTACTATTTACAATCAATAATAACTTCTACAGATGTGAATAACCAATAACAGTTATTCCCCAATCATATTCTCAAAATCAATAATTTAATTTGAATTGATAAACATGCACTAACTGCGAATGATCAACAATAATTCTCTGACGTGGTATAATCAGCAATAATTAACCACAACTATATTTGAAAAGTAATAACTCAAGGTTGAGTTAAGAAAACTTGCCTTTCGCGTTGATTACTGCTATACAATATACTTAATTGCGTTCACAAGACCTATAATCACAATATTGGTCTCATAATTAGAACAATAAATCATAACACGTATCACTGTAATTTACAGTTAATATTTCTCCTAGACACATTACCACACAGTCATATCAGTGTTTATAACCTATATAAACACTTATCAAGTCTAACTAGTACTGTCTGGTTGGACTTCGGTCTCATTTCGGTGTCTTGGTCATCCCTATCCGACAATTAACACTTACATTGTCAATTAAACTCGATCTCAAAGCTTCAATATTATTTTAGATAAGTCAAATATCGTTCATAATATTTTTCGAAAGTTTTAATAATTTTCTAATAATTGTTATAATTTATTATAATTTTTCAACACTGGAATCATTTTTTAAATGATTTAAATATCAAATAATCTCATCATCATTAATATTTTATAATATAAGAATATTAATGACATACTTGTCAAAATATTAAAGTTATTATTAAAATAATTAATATCATTTTTAAACCATCACCATTAATATTTAAATATTAATGAATTTATCATAAAAATATTAAAAGTCATTAATTATAGCTTAAAATATTTTTAAAATATTTTTCTCATTTTTAAATAATTTTTAAATCAATAAAATCATTTTTAATTCATTTATTTAATATAATAATTAAATAAATCTAATATCATTAATATTAAATTATTAATAAAAATTCTTCAAAAATATTAAAAGTTACATTTTATAACTCAAAATATTTTTAAACACTTTATTCTTATTTCAAATGATTTTTATAATATTAAAATTATTTTTCTCTAATTTATTTAATACACTAATTAAATAAATTACATATCATTAATATTTAAATAATTATAAATATTAATAAAAAATATCTCAAATTATCAAAAGTTAATTTTTATAATTTAAAATAATTTTTAAAACCATTTCTGTAATTTTTAGAAATTTATTTATATTTTAATCATTTTCTGGAAATTCAGAAAATAAATTAATTAAAACAGTCGTTGTAGCCTATAGCGACGCTTTCTGTCGCTGTTGGTTGTCTTGAGCCTCAAGAACACTGACAGTTAGTTAACAAGGGTCAACGTTTGACTGCTTATAATTATCAGTCTAATCATATTCTGGGCTAGCTTGAACCTTGATCGTGTAGTGGTTATGTAACATGATAAGTGCATATTATTCATTTATTTTGATTCCATTATATTTAGTTTTATTGCATGTTTCATGTGTATATGAACTTATTACGGTGTTTAATGATTTTAGGAGAAATTGGAGCTGAAATGAGGAAAAAAGGAAAATTACAGGGTTTTTAGCATTAAGTTGGATACATGGTCTTGGCTTGGGACTTGAATTTTATTGTAGAGCTCTTCCTTAGCTTTCCGGAACATCTTGAATCGTCCCAATCGGAGTTCATATGAAAAAGTTATGATATTTTTACCAGACGGAAGTTGAACCTCAAAGTTTGGAAGTTGGAATTTGTACAGCAGTCACTTGGAGCCCAATTTCGGCCTTGATGCATCTAGAATCTGTCAATTCTTAAAGAATAAAAGTTGTAGATCTCGTCGATATCTTCGTTTTGATAGGTAGCAGGCCCCGTAACTCCTCCTCCCGGATTAAAAGTTATGGTTGTTTTATCAAAGGACGTTGCGGCAGGAAATATGGCCGAATTTGTGCGGGAATTCTTGGATTTTTAGAAAGTTTCTAAAAGTAGATTTTGGCAGACTTCTACATCGAATTGGATTGATATTTCTATTAGCTTTAGGATTTCCTTTAGACTAAGATTTATTTCCAAATTTAATTATATTTCTTTATAGAAACTAGTTATGATTTGTAATTACTTTTAGGATTTGGATTTCTACTTCCTATAGGATTTAGGACTTTGTCTAGCACTATAAATAGAGGATGCTAGTCAGGGTTTTATTCATTCAATCATCTACTACATTCTCTCATCTACAACATTGGAGGAGTATAAACGACAGCTCCCATAACACTACAATTACCAATCATCATCTAGGTCATAACACATCATAACAAGAAGATCTGACCATCCAAACTAACTGTCAGAGCTTCCTGGGTTTTCTGGGTAACCTAGAAACCCAGGCAGTCTCAACTGCCTACTTTCTAGCTTGATTTTATATACGTTCTGGTCATCCGTTTGTTGTTCTCATGGTCCAAGCAGTTAGTACTCATGTCAAGGAACACATAAATAACCCTAACACAGTTCGAATACATCACACATTCCAGATTCAGCTCGGTCAAACCTTGTCAGAGAGCTAGTTCATACGGTTTCTGGGTTTTCCAGAAACGCTAATCAGTGTCGAGTGGCCTACTTTGACCTCCTGCTGCGTTCGATCTGTTGATTATTTCCACGATCTAAAGCCATGGATCTAAAGTCCATATAACAGGCTACGAACTGGATACAAACACATCAACAAAACACATAACACCTGACAGATCATAGACTTAGAAAATCTTGTCAAACTCGGTTTATGGATTTCTGGGTTACCCAGAAATCAACTGGTCATGCTCGGTCAATGGGTTTTGACCAACAATAACTTACAATCTGGACATGGAATGGCTGTGATTCCACTTCCAGATCAAAGACCTCATGTCAGACTATGGATTTAACACTTAAAACAAGAAAAATTGTAAACATAGAAAGATCTAGAGCCACTGACATTGGGTTGTCAGACCACTTTAGTGTTCTTAAGCAATTTTTGAAAACTTCACTTTTAAAGCCATTTGATGCTATAGATCTATGATGGATCATCATAGATCATCATAAAACATCCTTTAGTGTATTCATACTCAGTCTTTCTTTGAAATCAATACCAAAACAGTTTGGCAAAAGATAGCAACATTTATAATATTTTGATAGATTATAAAGAAATCCACAAAACACATTAAGTCTAGCTGAAGGAATTGGCTTCGACTTCATTATACATCAATTCACGCGTAAGATACATGAATTACAAATCTTGTCCATAAGAACATAGACAATGGTTAGAATACTTGCCTTCAGCGTCTTCTACAATTACTACACTTTCCTTTTGAGTCATTAAGGATTGTACAATACATAAGTACATAACATACTACATTAAGTCATAAACAATCAAGTATGGTCACTAATTTATCTTACCCTTCTTCTCAATCTAATTATTCCTCAGATTGTTTAACATTCGTTATGGTTTATCGTATTACTTTGTGTTTATATTCTCGTAACTTTTGTCAGCCTTTAGTTGAAATTCTAAAGGTTATTATCATCCTTAAGGATGTTACGTCAAGTTAATTAAAGTTATAATTTACTTTCAATCAACTTCCATATGTATTACATGCATTTTAATTCATCACTAGCTTCCTCTTAGATCTGGCGCTGCAGCGCCGACTTCCCTTTATAAATATCGCGTTGCGGCGCGAGTTCATAGTATCTGAGACCCGGCCTCGGCGATGTGGTGCCACTCCCTTTATCATTGGTCGCACTACGGCGACACTTCACAATGGCTGAGGGTTTGGCCTTGGCGCTGCAGCGACGACTTTACACCCTTGGGCAGCCCTGTGCCTCAGAGAAATTTCACAGATTACTTTCTCTATAATATTTTCCGGCCGCATAACTTACTCAATATAAGTCGAAATTGGCTCGTTCAAGAGCCATTAGCTCACATATCACGTGTACTATGATTTCATTAGAAAATCTTACATTTTCGAATATGTTAACACTGAATTCACCGATTAAGTTTTTTATTGAGCGTTCGTTAAACGTTCGTGAATGTTCAAAGCTCGTTTCTTCATTCTAAGTCGGAATTTGACCACTTTCGAGTCCGCAACTCTAAAATGCAAACTTAGACTATTCTCTATTGAAAACCAATGTTTCCGAGTTAAACGGTGACTTTTGACTTTCATTCCGAGAATTTCACGATTTCGACGATTATCGTCTAATCTTGTAAATTTCGTCATAACTTCGTTACTTGAGATTTGTACACCGTTCAAAATGGATTCATTTCATATATCTATCATCCTAACCAAACATGTTTCATCCAATCTTATACATGATGGTTTTTCAATTTGTCCATCAACAAAAAAATTACAATTCTTCAATGTTCTTCATAAGTTCATAACTTCTATGATTATGATTTACTTGCAACATGGTTTATTAAGGTTTAAATCCTCTAATAGCCATCTTTATTCTTCTTTATGAAACATGCTCCACCAATATTCATTTATCTATCAATCTATAATTGAAGAGATGAAGAATAATGGTCTAGGATTCCTTACCTTTGATGTTTTTAACTTTCTTTCTTCTTCAATACTTCTTGAATTATCAAAGTCTGGCTCTTCTCACTTTTCTCTCAATATAATCTAAGATGTTGGTGGAAATGAACAAGGCGCAAAAATGAAAATCCTAGCTCTCTATTTATAGATTTTACAAGGTTAGGGAATAATGGTCTTTAGGACATCCCACTTCCTTACTTTCCACCTCCTTACTATTCCACCTCCTCAACAATCCTATCCCTTGCTTGGCCACCAAGTTGGCCAGCCATGACTCACTCATGGGGGGCCACATGGGTTGCCCCATTGGTCTTTCTCACCTGGTGACCCATCGGTTCGATCCACGGGTCCGGTTCTTGGTTCGGGCCTAAGTTTAATTACTTTGGGCTTTGTCGGGTAAAATCTAATTACGCACAACATGCAAGTATACGTGGTCAACAAGTAATATAATAGTAGGTAGAGTATCGTTCCCTCAGAGAGTGTAATAAGAATTTAAACCTCATAATTACCAATTTCCTATTAATCCTAATTTTATTAAACTAGTCAATTTCCAGTTTGTAACTAAAAGTATTAAACTATTAAAATCTCCAAACAATTAAGAAATTCTAAAAAAATTGATTTTTCAAACAAATATTGGAGAATTAGATTTTCGACTTCACTCTAAACATCACTCTGATTATTACACCTTTATTCCAGTTAACTCACTATCCCAGTTTATTAACCAAGAACACGTATGTAGAACTAGTCACCTCTTGATGTACTAATGCTGTATTAACTCAAATCCACAAATTAGATAGAAACAAGTTAAACA
Source organism: Panax notoginseng (assembly GCA_016801055.1). Taxonomy (NCBI): domain Eukaryota; kingdom Viridiplantae; phylum Streptophyta; class Magnoliopsida; order Apiales; family Araliaceae; genus Panax; species Panax notoginseng. The sequence goes on from CM029023.1 coordinate 87,557,075, forward strand.
CCTTAATCAACTAACTCACTATATCTCTACGTGAATTACAATTAAAGAAGGTTCAAGTGCAAGTTCTTTATCTGATTACATGCGATGTCAAGCATATCTCTACCCTAACATACATCAAGATTCTGTTCATTCACAAAATTCAAGAACACATGCTATATTAACAAAGTCTAGACTCGTGTTTCATCTCTCGAATTCATACAAGTCCACGAAGAATCGTTGATCAGGTAATTCATAAATTTAGGCTCAAATTAGTATAGATAAACTGGATAATAGCTTGTTAAACTAAAAATTAAAGTTACATAATCATCTTTCCACTTAAAGATCCGTCTTAAGCCTAAAAAGTATTTAGTTCATCATAAATGAAATAATAACTGAATAAATTAAAGATATCATCCTTTAAATTACAAATATAAAACTAAAGAAGAAGAAGAATGCAGAACACCCTTCACTTTAGCATTAATTTGCAATCGATATGAAAGTTCTTCAAAATCTTCACTCCAAACCTCGCTATGAAAATCTGTCCATAATCTCTGTTAATTGCTTTACATCATCATGATCTTGTTGTTCGTTACTCAATATATATCCAACACATGAATTCTGGTCAAAATCCCATGTCATTTAGAGTCCAAACACATTCCAAGCACTAAAGTCCACGTTCTAGCAGTGTTTCAAACAAGCCAAGACTGTCAGGTTTCGGGACCCCCCGCCCCGACGGGGGTATATGCTTGAAAATGGCCCACCCCGACGGGCTAGGCTCCCGTCTGTTGATGTTGAAGACCCCTCGCCCCGGCGGGATAGCACATTGCCTTCTAACTTTGGTTAAACTCTAATATTGCTAAAACTTTGCCCAAAATGCCTCCCTTTTTGATCACTTGCCACACCAACCCACATACACATAAAACAACAATAAATAAGTAAAAACAAACATAAAAACAAGGAATTATCAACGATTAAGCTCGAATTGGAAATCAATTTGTGGATATAAAATCCACTTATCAAAATCTCCCAAACTTAAACCGTGCTAGTCCTCGAGCACAAAACAAACTAACATGCTATGCAATACAATGCAATGAGATGTAATTTATCTAACTATATGTCTACGAATCCAACAGTAGCACAGAATCAAATTTATTCCTTCTGCCTCAGAAAAATCAAGCAAACTCTACAACACTTCATATCGAAACCACTCAATAACTTCTTATTAATCCTCGAATCTTAGACAGTCATCACTGATATAGTGCATGTGTGATCAACATATATGCTAACTGATACTAATTCAAATTCAACACATAACCCATCTCTTATCAGGAATCATACAGAATAAACTCAAAAATTTCAAAAACAGACGAGTTTCAACTAAAATCAAACGTTTACCAAGATTAGGGGTCCAAATTGGGTATTCATGCTTTATTTTTTTCATTGACGGGGGCTCTTTGCCCTTATTTCCCGTCTTCTCTTTTTTCTTTTTTCTTTTTTCTTTTTAGATAGATGGTTGGTGAGTGCATTTTACGCTCCATCTCACGCTTGTGTTTATGGGGAGTATTTCTTCTCAACCCACCACAAGACTCAACTAGATATTATTTTCTTTTTCTTTTTTTGAAGCTTGTATACCCTACTTTTTCCCCCAAACTTAGGTTCTTGCCTAATTCTTTGTCTTCACCACCTATTCTTGTCATTCTATGATTTACACTAGCATTATCCTTTAGAAACTATTTATGTATCAATTTAAACTACTCAGTTGACACATATGCTATTAACGTGCTACCCTTTTTATACCAGTTTCATACATGCTTAAGATTCAATTCATAACTCAAACTTACATCACAGTTCTAATACTGGGTACTGTATTTATATACTCAATCCCAATCTCATCATTGGCCACATAAACATGAATTACAATGACTACTGGATATATACAAAATAACACAATTCTAACTAAAGATTTTTTCATTTTTTTATTATATATATCAAACATAACATAACAAAATGCAGAAATAATAAAAATAATTAAACTATTTATGCACCTAAGCTACTATGCAACTATATGATTACATGAATGCAACATCATAAATCCTAAAACTAACATGCAAAACTAAAGTGCAATAACAAATGCAAACCTAACTAATGACATTATGCATGCAAACATGAAATGCAAAATAAAAACTAACTCCCATAAACTTGATAACAACAATGTTCTCATTGTATGGATAACGCAATAAAATGTTTGAGGACTTCCCTGAAATCGCCTAAGTCTGGGGGTGGCGGCGGTTGATCTTCTTCCACAGAGTCACTTGGTGGAAACCTTGGCATTGGAATGGGCTGCTGGTATGGGAATTGGGCAGTTGGATTAAAGCTCTGGAGCGTTGCATTTAATGAAGCGAATGACGTATTCATAGCCTCGAACATGTGGTATTGTCTCGCTGCGACTCGTCGCATCTCCCGTCGTGCTTCCTTATTGAGCTCATCCACTTGGCATTAAAAAGCAAGAAACTGAAGGCTAGATATGGCGTCAGATGGTGGTTCCGCCTTTGTTCTTGGCTCTCCTATAGTTGCATCCTCATCATCCGAGGTGTCTTCAGCGTCAACTTCGTCCTTTGAAGCTGATGAAAAAATAAAGCCTAAACCTCTAGGATGGGAATCACCCCCGGCCCACACCGAATATCGCGCGATTATTCTAGAATCTAGTAACTGCTGCGGCATCTGAGTGGGTTCATCATCAGACCATCGAACATCCACTTAGCGACACAACCCACAAATGAGTGATGGGTGTGGCAAGCCGCCCGAGAAATTCCCTCGCAAGCATCGGCGAATTGAAAAACTGATTATGGCCCTGACGTCGATGATGAAATCTTGCATAATTTCATATAAAAGTAGTGCCTTCTCTTTGGTCACATCAGAGGTGTGCGTGGATGGAAACAATTTTGCACATAAGAAGGCATACCATATCTTACCATATCGGCTGAGATCCTTGCTGTGAAAAACTGTACCTCCTTTTCGACCCTTGATCCATGTTGTTCCCAGCTTAGTCATTTCTTTGAGAACAGCCTAAAAGTCAGGATCGAAGTCACGTAAGTGAGCATAATTGCACTGTCTGGGCACTAGTAACTGATAATAACTGTTGATGGCATCGACACTGAACGAAACCAATCTACCCCACACAAAAGCGTTGAAAGGGGCCTTGTCCTCGGCGTTAGCATAAAATTCTTTGACCACACTTACAACGACGGCCTCAGCTTCCTCACTGAACTTGTTCCACCCTTTCTGATATATATGATGCATCATCTCACTGTCGACATGGTCCGGTGCCAACCCCCACTCCAGTGTAAGTGCTTTTGTTACCTGTAGTCGTAACGGTCGGCGGCGGCGACACTTTTGAATTTTCGTCAGTCGAAGGTTCGTGATGGTGGCGTGGTGCAAGAACTCTCTCCCCGTTGCCTCTTCGAAGTCGGTTTAGATGCCATTGAATTCAGGAATAGTAAGCTTTATCAATGAATTTCCCCCCAAACTTCAGTCACACAATCTTGTAAACATTTGATGTGCACACTTTTCTATCCCCCAAACTTGCTGATTTTTGTGGCAATTATGGTGATAAAAGATGAATAACGTGAAGAAACGTGACTCACTCTCAATTGCTATACACTTACCTCAATAATTTACTTAATTCGTAGCTTTTGGAGATGGATTTGAAAGTATGTGGTGAATTTGGGTAAGAGGGACGGAATTTATAGAAATTGTATGATGGGTAGGAATAGGAGTAATTGATGGAAGTAGTGGGGTAATTATGTTAAAGAAGTGGGTTGATGGATTGTAATTTGCCAGAATCGTGGGTTGAGAGGGTATAATGGATGGGAGTTGGAGTTGTAATGGAGGAAGAAGGAGAAGTAGTAGGTTGATGCACATGTAACTATCGAAAACTGTCTGCTCGAATTTCAGGACCCCCGCCCCGGCGGGGGGTAGTAAGCCTTATAGGCCCACCCCGGTGGGCTTGTTCCATGTTAGTTGAATGGAGAGACCCCCGCCCCGGCGGGGGGTTTGTACTTGAAGGGGTCTGCCCCGGCGGGGGTGGGTTATGTTCACTGGACTTTGTTCTCCTTTTTTCTTCCTTGCTACTCCAAACCATAATTATATTAAGTACCTGCAAACCATGAAACATAGCTATGAGTAAATTTTGAGCATTTTAAGCATGGTAAAGCAATTATCTAAAGATGGCTTATACTTTTAACTACTAATAATTGAATTGACATGAATTGATTTGAAACTAAATAACATTCTAAACTACAATCTAACCAGTATGGATAAAATATGAAAAATTAAAAGATGATTAGGTTGTCTCCCAATTAGCGCTTGATTTGAAGTCATTCAGCCTGACTACTCCCTGTTTCATCCCGGATCGGTTGGGCTATCCGCGACATGATGATTATTTATCGCACAACCCCAACATTGTTGTATTGCATGCCCGTTCACTTTCATGTTGGAGAATGAGTTTGACTTCCTATCCTCAACTAATGTCATAAGACCACCACCCTTTCTACAATCCATGAATTTGACACTTATAGAGTTCTCGAGCAATTCACACTCTTCCTTGTCAGTATGGATTAGGATTTCCTTAAACACCTTCACCTTTACTACTTGATCAAACACTTTCATAATCAATTCTCCGTTAGGCACGTCAAACAATGTTCGTCCAGTCGCCAGGAATGGTCATCCCAAAATGATAGGGATGTTTTTATCTTCCTCAAAATCTAGTACCACAAAATTAGCTGGAAAGATCAATGAATCGACCTTGACCAATACATCTTCAACTATTCCTAATGGGTATGTTAATGATCTATCTGCAAGCCGTAGACTAATGTTGGTTGGTTTTGTTTCCTTTAACCCCAGCTTTCTGTAAATAGACAGTGACATAAGATTTATACTTGCTTCTAGATCGTATAGAGCTCTCCCCACATCTTGATTGCCAATTGCACACAGAATTGTAAAACTTCCCAGATCTTTCAATTTAGGAGGAAGCTTTTTCTGCAGTATTGCACTGCATTCCTCGGTCAACGCCACTATTTCGAAGTCCTCGAGCTTACGTTTCTTTGATAGTATGTCTTTCACACGCGACATCTGATCAAGTGCTTCGACAAATGGAATATTAATGTGTAATTGTTTGAATATATCCATAAACCTCAAAAACTGGTTCTTTAACTTGTTACTTTCTAGCCTTTGAGGAAAAGGTGCAGGTGGGGTAACTTTAAGTTATTTATCTTCCTTTACTTTTTGTCGACGTCGGGATTTTTGATGTCCTTTTCCGTTACCTGTTCTTTGGTGTTCTCATTTTAAGTGAGATTTATTTGAAAAAATAAGTGAAAAAGGTCCGACATGTATAATGTCGATGATGGACTGTTAAGAGTCGCCAGTTGGTTTTTTAAATGGTTGTACCATCACAACCGAGAAAAGATTTGCACATTGACCCAATGATATGACACTGCTAAATGGGTCGGTGAAATCGAGATTCATTTAGGGTCCGGGGACTTGGTTATGCGGGGGGAAGGTGTTAGGCACCCCCCGACATCCGTGTTACCACGGTGACCACCTCTTTTCAAGAAACTATTATCTGAATGTGTGTTTGTGTGGGTCAATGTGCTGTTTATTTAAAAGTGGTACGAGGCCTCGTTCGCACCTATATACACATGGTTTGAATTTATGTAAAAATTCAGTTTTAGCAAGATATGGCAGTGATGTTTTATAAAGGAGGTTTTTCAAACCCTGATGCTCAATAGTAATTGAGTCCTTTTACACTCCCATTTTATTCCGTATTCGGTTTGATTGATTTTATTTGACGGCTGCGAAGCATCTGTACGAAAATAATGTACAATATAATGCCGACTTCCTCGTGGGTATGGAAACCATCTGAGGAAAATTAAACACTGCAGAATAATTTACAAGATGCTTACAGCTGAAAATGTCCATCATGGGAACCGAATCTAGATCCAATGGGATGAATCTGTGATCACATGATTCCTAGGCTCACATGATACCGCAGTTTGTATGAAAGCAGTAAGCAGATATATATATATATAAGCTATAAATATATATATATATATATATATATATATATATATATATATATATATATATATATATACAGATATGATCACCAACCACGAAGCACCTCCATGGGGGATCAGAAATGTAAATAAAGCTGTTAAAAGCTATCAACCGCCACAGAGGAAACTCCAGGCGGGGCAAAACGTAGATAAAGCTGTACAAAGCGATCAACTGCCACGAAGTGAACTCCAGGCAGAACGAAATATATATATATATATATATATATATATATATATATATATATATATATATATATATATATATAAAAGCAGATAAACGCACCGGATGTGAAATTCAGGCTCATCGAACGGAGTTCGACCACAGTTTATATATATATATATATATATATATATATATATATATATATATATATATATATATATATATATATATATAGAAAAGCAAGTAAACGCACTGGATATAAAATCCAGCCTCACCGAACAAAGTTCGATAGCAGTTTATATATATAAATATATATATATATATAAAAGCGAGTAAATGCACCAGACCGAAATCTAGGCTTATCGAACAAAGTTCGACACACAGTTAATATATATATATATATATATATATATATATATATATATATATATATATATTAAAGCAATAAACGTTCCAGACCGAAGTCTAGGCTCAATCGAACAAAGTTCGATACACAGTTCATATATATATATATATATATATATATATATATATATATATATATATAGGAAAGCAAATAAACGCTCCAGACCGAAGTCTAGGCTCAATCGAGGCATAACTTGATAATGTTAGTCAATATATATATATAAATATAAATATATATAATATATATATACAGGCTGGAATGAAACCACGGACCGAAGTCCGGGCAAAAGCAAGCAACACGACTCTAAACGTGTAGAAGGGTGTGTGCAAAGATGAAGAGAAAGACTCTAAAGTGTATGAGAAGGCTTACAGCTGACTACTAAAAAAGGCTTCTATATCTTTAGAGTGGGTAAACACTGGCTTTTGTGGGTATAAAAGAGGATATATATGAGCTAACAGGTGTTTAAAATGGGAAAATACACTGTATGGGTCGAGTGCGGAGCGAATTATGCAGGGTTTCCCCGTCGGTTTCTCTTGCAAATTGGCCACCCCAAGCCCTCTATTTATAGAGGTTGGAGCCGCAGGTGTACTTGCTGCTGGACCGCAGGTGTACCAGAGGCTGCCCTGGGTACCCCGGGCAGTGTGGGTCCCACCGTGTCGAAGTACGTACGCGCTGTTCGCTCGGTCGCTCATAACTTTCAATCCGGGAGTCTGATGGAAGCGTGCCATATCATTCCAGAAAGCTCTTTCCGAGAGATACACAATGACATATGATTTGACCTTTTTTGATTCCAGGAAGATGGTTCCATGATTGAAATGGCATTCTCGGGTTTCCGTCAGGCAGTCCGTTGAGCCGTTTTGCGTAGTTTGCGCTCGAAAGTTAAGATATTGTTCTTGTGGAACTTCCTTTGAAGCATTTTGAGTTGACATGAGTGTATTTGATTTGAAGTGAAGTTGAGTTGGCAAAATGACCATTTTGCCCCTCCCGGGGTTATCTCTGGTTTTCGCACAGTTATAGCAGTCTTTTCTCAGGATTATGTCTGAGGTTGGCCTGCTGTTGACTTTGACTATCCTCAGGGTCATCTCTGAGGTTGGCTTGACCTCCTGGGGCTGTCTTCAGGCTTTGATCTTGATCCCCCGGGGTTATCTCCGAGGTTGAAACTGACTTTCCCTAGGTTATCTTCGAGGTTTAGAACCTGATTTCCCGAGGTTATCTTTGGGGTTGAAAAACTGGATCTCTTGTGGCTATCTTCAGGGTTGGAATTGATGTTGTGGTCCTCCAGGGTTATCTCTAGAGTGCGAAGAATTCGCTTTTGTCCTCCTGCATAGTTAGTAACAGGAAAATGAAATTTCGAGTGTCTACACTTTTTTCACCACTTTCTCTATATATTTCTCTTCTAATTCCTTCCCTTCATCCTCACATTCATCTCTTGTACTGGCTTTCTTATCCAAGTTAGAAACCAACTCCTTACTACTCCTAAGCGTAATAGCATTACACTGCTCGTGATTTCCCTTTGGATTCTTTTCCGTATCGCTCGACAACGTTCCTTAAGGCCTGTTGTTTAAAGCAAAAGCTATCTGTCCCATCTGATTTTCTAAATTCTTGATGGCTATTTCTTCCGATTTCATGGCGATTGCATGGTTTTTCATGGCTACCTCGTTGCTTGTTATGTACTTGGACAACAACTCCTCTAAATCTGATTTCCTCTCTTGATGTTGAGCTGGTTGTTGTTGTTGATTCTAAAATCCTGGGGGATAAGATGATTGTGGAGCTTGCTGATTTTGATTATTATTCCACGACAAATTAGGATGATTCTTATTCCCCAGATTGTATGTATTCTGGTACGTATTCTGTGGAATTCTGTTGTAGTTACCCACAAGTTGTACTGACTCTGGGTTAATTGTACATTGATTCGTAGGATGTTCACCCGCGCACAATTCACAAATAACTGTAACTTGCTGTGTTTGTACCCTTGACCAAACGTTAAACTTCTTAGAGAGTGCTGAAATCTGCACTGTTATTGCCGTCAATCCATCTACCTCTTACACTCCAGCTACCGTAGGTTGTGTCATTCTTATCGTGGGCCACTGATAGTTGTTAGCTGACATTGTCTCTATCAACTAATATGCCTCCTCATAATTCTTTGCCATAAAATCTCCCCCCAACGCTGCATCAATACTAGTCCTGAGATTCCCATGTAGTCCGTTGTAAAATGTGTTCATCTGCAACCACTTAGGCAATCCGTGATGTGGGCATTTTCTGAGCAATTCTTTATATCTCTCTCATGCCTCGTACAATGACTCCCCATGTTGCTGATCAAACATGGTAATCTCGTTTCTCATCTTTGCAGTCTTCGCTGGTGGGAAAAATTTAGCTAGAAACTTCTGAGCCAGGTCATCCCATGTCGTTATTGAACTCGATGGTAGAGAGTGTAACCAACTCTTCGCCTTGTCCCTCAAAGTGAATGGGAACAAGCGAAGTCTGACTGCTTCATCCGACACCCCATTGTACTTGAAAGTGTCGCATATCTCTAAAAAGTTGATCAAGTGTTCATTAGGATCATCATTTGCAAATCCCCCAAACTGAACCGAGTTTTGAATCATCTGAATAGTACCATGCTTATCTCGAATGTATTCGCAGCTATAGCAGGCCTGGTGATACTCGACTGCAGCTCAGTCACCTTGGGTGTAGTGAAGTCCCTCAACGCTTTTTGGTCTTCGGCAGCCATTGCTTCTTCTTTATCAAAATTTTCAAAGTCGTCCCTTGTTTCCTTAATCCACTTACTTAGCCTTTTAAAGCGTCTTTCAATGTCGTCCTCAAAAGGAAGCAAGTCTGGATTTTTGGATCGAGTTTGCATAAACCAACTTCAAAAACCTGAAATAAGATAAACAAAACAAAAACAAAAATGTTTAAGTAAAACTAGACTAATTAAACTGATATCGCAAAATATTTAAATCTATACTGAAGTCCCCAGCAACGGCGCCAAAAACTTGTTGGATAAAATCTAATTATGCACAGCACGCAAGTATACGTGGTGAATAAGTAATATAATAGTAAGTAGAGTATCGTTCCCTCAGAGACTGTAATAAGAATTTAAACCTCACAATTACCAATTTCCTATTAATCCTAATTTTATTAAACTAATCAATTTCCAGTTTGTAACTAAAAGTATTAAAAATATTAAAATCACCAAATAATCAATAAATTCTAAAAAAACTGAATTTTCAAACAAATATTGGAGAATTGGACTTTCGACTTCACTCTAAGCATCACTCTGATTATCACACCTTTATTCCAGTTAACTCACTATCCTAGTTTATTAATCAAGAACACGTATGTAGAACTAGCCACCTCTCGATGTACTAATCACGTATTAACTCAAATCCATAAATTAGATAGAAACAAGTTAAACACCTGAATCAACTAACTCACTATATCTCTATGTGAATTATAATTAAAGAAGGTTCAAGTGCAAGTTCTTTATCTGATTAAATGAGATGTCAAGCATATCTATACCCTAACATACATCAAGATTATGTTCATTCACAAAATTCAAGAACACATGCTATATTAACTAAGTCTAGACTCGTATTTTATCTCTCGAATTCATACAAGTCCACGAAGAATCGTTGATCATGCAATTCATAAATTCAAGTTCAAATTAATATAGATAAACTAGATAATATCTTATTAAACTGAAAATCAAAGTTACATAATTATCGTTCCACTTAAAGATTCGTCTTAAGCCTAAAAAGTATTTAGTTCATCATAAATGAAATAATAACTGAATAAATTAAAGATATCATCCTTTCAATTACAAATATAAAACTAAAGAAGAAGAATAATGCAGAACACCCTTCACTTTAGCCTTAATTCGCAATCGATATGAAAGTTCTTCAAAATCTTCACTCCAAAGCTCGTAATGAAAATTTGTCCTTAATCTCTGTTAATTTCTTTGCATCATCATGATCTTGTTGTTCGTTACTTAATATATATCCAACATATGAATTCTGGTCGAAATCCCATGTCATTTAGAGTCCAAACACATTCCAAGCACTAAAGTCCACGTTCTAGCAGTTTTTCAAACAAGCCAGGACTGTCAGGTTTCGGGACCCCCCGCCCCGGCGGGGGTATATGCTTGAAAATGGTCCGCCCCAACGGGCTAGGCTCCTGTCTGTTGAAGTTAAAGACCCCCCGCCCCAGCGGGGGTATTAGGCTAAAACATGCCCGCCCTGGCGGGCTAGCACATTGCCTTCTGACTTTGGTTAAACTCTAATCTTGCTAAAACTTTGCCCAAAATGCCTCCCTTTTTAATCATTTGCCACACCAACCCACCTACACATAAAATAACAATAAACAAGTAAAAATAAACATAAAAACAAGGAATTATCAACGATTAAGCTCGAATTGGAAATCGATTTGTGAATATAAATCCACTTATCAGGCTTGCATTATTAATTTTTGGGCTTTAACGTAATTCCAATTGGGCTTGCACAATTCCTACACAAATCCTACAAGTCCATTGCAATAGGATTAAAGCGTTTAATGTATAATCCTCGTATTCTTTACATATACTAGTTTGCATAATCATTTGTTATATACGTTATGCTATCTTTCGTATATACTTGTACAATACTTCGTATCATACTCGTATTCATTTCCTCGTATAATACTTACTTATTATACGATCGTCATTTATTCAATCTTCACTTTCCTCCACATTCTCAAACTTAGTATGCAGGCGAAAAACTGTGTTTGTCATAACTAAATTATTATTACATAATCCATCCACCCTTATTATTCTATCATTACGCATTTCCCGGAAGTTCAAAATTAATTACTTAGCTGAAATGGATGAATAGTATTTTTCGAAAAAAATTTCGAAAAGCTTTTATTTTCGTCTTAAAAATTCAAACACCTTAATTCTACCACGTAGCCAGAATACTACGATTTTATGACACTTTTAGGTTATAGAACAACCTTCATCTTGCATACTCAATATAATAACATATATTATACTTTTATTCATTATTTAATCAAATAAAATTATTTTACAAATAATTCGATTTTCTCGGTCATTACAGGCACTGTAGACTCGGTCATATTAATGAAACAAGATTATCCAAGTTGCATAAAGATGGGCTCTGCTATCTAATTATGAATCATATCCAACTTGCAAAAATTTTCTTATGAGTAAGATGACTAAATCTCCTTTTGGTGGAAAAGGAGAAAGAGTTACAGAGTTATTAGCGTTGGTTCACACAGATGTATGTGGACCTATGACAATGACTGCACGAGGAGGGTATTCTTATGTTATTACTTTCACTGATGATCACTCAAGATAAGAATATGTGTATTTAATGAAATATAAATTTGAGTCGTTTAAAAAGTTCAAAGAGTTCAGAAGTGAAGTAGAGAAGCAAACTAGCAAGAGTATTAAAATCTTCAATCAGATCGAGGTGGTGAATACTTAAGTAGTGAGTTTATCAATTGTCTCAAAGAAAATGGTTTAATTTCACAATGGACTCCACTAGGAACACTACAGCTGAATGGTGTATCTGAAAAGAGAAATAGAACATATTTGAACATGGTTAGATCCATGATGAGTTTTACCGATCTTTAAGTTTCCTTCTGGGGCTATGCCCTAGGATCTACTGTATACCTACTTAATAAGGTACCTACGAAATCCGTCCCAAAGACTCCATATGAGATATGGACAGGGAGAAAACCAAATCTTAAGCATATTAAGGCTTGGGGTTACCCAGCTTATGTCAAAAAGTTTGAAAATGATAAGCTACAGACTAGATCCGAAAAATGTAAATTTGTGGGATATCCTAAAGAAACATCAGGGTATTATTTCTATCATCCTAATGATCAAAAGGTGTTTGTTGCGAAACATGTTGCCTTCTTGGAAAAGGAGTTTATCCTTGAAGGGGTAAGTGGGAGTAAGATATTTCTTGAAGAAGTTCAAGAACCACAAATTACTACGGATCAGAGTCACATACCTGACCAAGTAGAAGAACCTACTGTGCAACACCCTATTCATAAATCTGGAAGAGTACCGAAGATAGCTGATAGGTATGGATTCATTATAGAGGATGACGATGAGGTACGTATCATGAATGATGATAATTCATTGAATTACGAACATGCTATGAGTAGTAAAGACTCAGAGAAATGGCTAGAAGTCATAAAATCTGAGATGGACTCCATATATGAAAATCAAGTATGAACTTTGGTCTCATCACCTGAAGGCATTAAGCCTATTGGGTGCAAATGCGTCTTTAAAAGAAAGACTGTAGCGAACAACAAGGTAGAGACCTAAAAGGCCTGACTGGTTACAAAAGATTTCAGATATAGACAAGAAGTTGAGTATGATGAAACCTTCTCACCAGTAGCTATGCTCAAGTCCATTCGGATTTTGCTTGCGATTGCAGCTTATTATGACTACGAAATCTGGTAAATGGACGTGAAAACAACCTTCCTCAATGGGAAACTTATGGAGTGTGACACCCCCAAATTCGAGTACTTCATTCCCACAAGATTTGGTGTTCACTTGATAAAAACATCCATGTCTAACTACCCAATCATAATAAACTTTAATAATAAACATTCCTATTAAAGGATTACATTAATAAAAATCTCCCAGGTTATCTAACCTTCAAATACAAACATCATATGCGGAAAAATTAAATAACTTCATTACAATAATTAAAATAAAGTCTGACAACAAAATGTCAACATGTTTACAAGTCTTCAATACTTGTTCATCTTTGTGACACCCCCAAATCTGGGTACTTCGATTCCACGGGATTTGGTGTTCACTGTACAAATATCATCTATCTATCTACCCATAATAAATGCAAACCATGCAATAGATAGAAATAAAAATCTTCCCCTTATAGGGTTACAACATCTAAATCATAAACATAATCCCAGGTTGAACTAACCTTAAACATCTGTGCGGAAATATAAACAATAAGTCTTAAACAACATCATTAACTCAAGTCTAACATAAATACATCATCAAATAAAATAGCAAGTCTTCAACATTTGCTAACTTTGCCCTTGCCTTTACTAGTGAAAGGTTCGTCGATTCTTTCGTTCTTAACTGCAATGTTATTATAACGCAAGAGTGAGTATGATTGCCCACAAGTATAAAAATGAAATAATAATATAATAACATGCAAGTGAATCAAAGACATCTGAAATAAAAGCTCAACTTTTGAATCAAGAATGAATAACAAGAATCAAAAGATTTTTGAGGGTCATAAGACCTTGAACTATGTCCTAGGTTATCAAGGGTTATACTTGAAACCTTTAACAGTCATAAGACTATGGACCTTTCTTCTCGTATTTAGGGGGATCAGCCCTTAGTACCATACTGTGCACAATATCTTAACGCTAACGCATAAGTAAATCCCTTTACAGGGTTGTTCATCTCAGTTTGACATTCGAGTCCGCACCAAAGGAAGTTTGGTTTGGATAATTCAATAAGGGTTCTGAAATTTAGAACGTTCATCAACTAAGGACTAGTTGAATCAATAAAGTTCACTAGTCTAATAAGGTTCAACAATAATGATATTCAATTTGAATAATAATCTCAAGAAGTATACAATAGGACAATTATTGTATAACTAAATCATGCTTTGAAAAAACATAATATAACATTTGAACTTGAATAATAGTAATGATAATTTACTCGAGATAAATAATAATCTTGAACAATAATGACAAGTAGGGTTGGAAAACTTACCTCGTGCGTAGGCTAAACGATTACTACTTTCGTTCACCACAAATCCTACACACATACCATATGTATTCACGACATTCATTAGATACATTTTCACTTAATTATTTAATATAAACTCCACTTTATTTAACAAATCATTACACTTCTAACTTAATTACTTAATTAAATTAGAATATTTTCATTCTCTTACTATTATTACACTCGAATAAATTATTTCATAATAATTTTCATTGAATATTTATTTTATTCCATAAATATCTCAATTAAAATATTTACTTTATTTTATAAATATTTTAATAATAATTTTCATCGAATATTTATTTTATTCCATAAATATCTCAATTAAAATATTTACTTTATTTTATAAATATTTTAATAATAATTTTCATCGAATATTTATTTTATTCCATAAATATCTCAATTAAAATATTTAATTTATTTTATAAATATTTTAATAATAACTTTTATCGAATATTTATTTTATTCCATAATATCTCAATTAAAATATTTAATTTATTTTATAAATATTTTAATAATAATTTTCATTGAATATTTATTTTATTCCAAAAATATCTCAATTAAAATATTTAATTTATTTTATAAATATTTTAATAATAATTTTTATCAAATATTTATTATTATTATTATTATTTATTTATTTATTTATTTTATTTTTTGACCGCCGGGGCGGGGTAATTTAGTTTGGTAACGCCCGCCGGGGGCGGGGTTACCCAGGCTCATTTTCTGCAGTTTCTGTAGTTCTGCAGTTCGCGAACATAACAAGGCCAAATTAGGCCAAAAATCAATCACACGTAAAATTATACATGAATATGGCCATAACTTCCAATTAGTAATTTTATACGAATTTAGACTTACCCAATCATTGTAATACATATATAATCATTACTTAACCCTTCTAGTATGATTTTCAACAAGTTACAACACATAATTTGCAAAATCAACACATTTACTTTCATTGTTCTTGATGTTCTTGAAGGTTTTGAAAATAAAACATGAAAATTGTCACTACGGATTCTTTATAACACCGAATCCGTTTATTTATCCTTTGGTCTCTTCGTATCAACATGCATAATAATATACGAGTGTAAAATTTAGGGATAACATACGATCAATATATAAAATATCACGTATAAGGCCATAAGGCCAAAATCCATACTCTGTAAATTTTTGAAATAGAAATTCATAGTATTATGAAACTGATGACATGATAATTCACATAATATATATATAATCAAATACGATTTGATACATCTTAACCCATATATAAACTCATAATCAAACCCTTTCTTAATTACAGAGATTTTACAAAATGTATGAAAGCCATTTTTATAAAAACTAATGACGTGAAATTTAGAATTTGAGAAGAGGAGATTACCCTGAGAATAAGTATAGATTAGTAGGGAATAATTTCTTCTCAACTCTTCTTCAATCAAAATTCTTTCTCAACACTTCTCAATCTCTCTTTGAAACTCTCTATGTTTCTACTTTTCTAGACTTAGGAAAAATGAAGAAAGAAAAGAAGACGTATGATATAATAAGAGAACTAACGCACTGAGTGGTCAGTTAACCCAATAATGGGTAACTGCTCTAACTCCCCATAGGGCCTTGTTTGGCTAGCAAAATAGATTTAAAAACCATTTAATTTAATAAAACTTTATCATATAGTTTAATTAATGTCACACTCCTTCATAAAATAAATCAATATCTTATTTAATTTATTTTAAATAAAATATAATAATTTCTCATAATTTCACATAGTCACATTATTAATTTTCTCATTAATAAATAATGTTAAATTATTAACTCTCTAATTAATAATTAAATTAATTAAATAATGTGAGGGCCCCGAATCCAGGTCCCAAATTACCTCGGATCCAGTTCGATCATTCTATAACTATTCAACTATATTTGCGAAAGATATAAACATATATTGTTTATACAATAACTTATACATAATCCCCAAGGTCGAGTAACCTTAACTTAACACACATTTCATAACTTTCCTAACATATAACATTATTAACATACAATACTTATACAATTTAGCTGCACACATATTCTAACGCTGGAACTGTCTTTAACATGTCCTTGTATCCGATGCATTCGCCTTAATCTGCAATATTTTATCATGATATAGCAAGGGTGAGCATAAGGATTGTCCATCAAGTTTACATTCAATAATATAACGATATATCATGATTTGAAGAGTCTGAATAATAAGCTGGCTATAATTTAACAATATAATTGTGAACTAGCAGGAACAAATTTATGACTGAACAAGTATTATACATGAACAAATATATCTGAAACTAACTGGTAATGAAGGCGATCAGCCTTTCATACCTGACTTATACATGCAATATGTACAGAGTACAATTATACATGGCAATCAGCAATGATTAACCACAAGCATATCCGAATGAAACACTCTTAGTAGAGTTAAGTAAAACAAACTTGCCTGAATCGTTGATTACCGCAACACAATTTATAACGCTTTATCCGAAGACCTAATATTAGTAATATAGATCTCCAATATTAGAATAATATCATCATAGGATAATATTACTATATATATAAACATATAATAACCTGAACACATAACACATAACACATAATCCTATCAGTCAACAACACACATTGTACTCGGTATCAAGTCAAACTATTGCAGTCTGAGTTGAACCCGACACAAAACTAACATCCCGACGGTCTAGTCGGTCAATAATTCGAGTCTAAGTTCAATTAAACTCTGCCTAAACACTTAACAATTATCTCAGATAATTTTAATAACAGTCAAAAATATTTTTCATAAGCTCGCAATAATTTTTAAATAATTATTATCATTTATCGTACTTTTTCAGTCATTAAACTCGTATTTAAATGAATTAAATACCACATAATTCTTTTATCATTAATATTTATTTATTATCAAATATTAATGAAATACATGTCATAATATTATAATATATTTATAATATATCAAAGTATTTTTAATACCTTTAAATCATAATTATATAATTTTTAAACACTTAAATTCATTATCCGATAATTGCTATTAATATTAAAATATTAATATTTTCATGACAAATAATCAAAAGTTATATTTTATAACTTAAAATATTTTTATAACACTTAAATGAATTTTATATGATTTATAAATCATAAATTCTATTTTTTTATAATTTATTTAATATAGTTATTAAATAAACTAATTATCATTAATATTGATTAGTTCATGAAATTCATCACAAAATATTAAAAGTCACTCAAAATAACTTAAAATATTTTATTATACCATAAAATTATTTTTCATGATTTTTTATGTATTTAAATCATTTTTAAATCATTTATTTAATATTATAATTAAATAAATTAAATACCATTTATATTCCAAAAATATTAAATATTTATGAAATATACTCTAACTAATTAAAAACTATTTTTCAGAATTTAAAATAATTTTTCAGAATTTATTTTGTATTTTTAATAATTAAAAACTATTTTTATCAATTTTTAAATAATTTCCAGAAATCAGAAATTAAAAATATACTTAAACCGTCGCTAAAGGGCCCTATAGCGACAGACCCGTCGCTATAGGTGTTCTTGAGTGTTCTTGAGCCTTTTCCAGAATTCTTGTTAGTTAACCGAGTGGCTACTTTGACCAACAATTAAAAGTGTTCTTTATATTATCTTGGCTGGTTATGGTGCTAATGTTGTAGTGTTGGTGTAATACTGCAACTAGAAACAAGCTTCAAGGCCATATATCAACATAACAGAGAGTTATCAGTTCTCATACATCATGTCAGAGGCTGTTCTTCATTTCTGGGTTACCCAGAAATGAAGAACAGTCGAGGGTCTACTTTCTGGGCCATTGATCATTGCGTTCCCGGACTTGTTTGTAAGATATAGTGGTTCAATCCTATAGTACGGATGTCAGAGTACAATAACATGCCAACAGATCTGTCTAAAAACAACGCATAAACAAGATCTGGGTCGGTCAAAGATATGGTCAGAAACTAGTCTTTGAAGATTCTGGGTTACCCAGAATCTCCTTCCGGCCAGTTGGTCAACGTGGTTTTGACCGTGATTTTCTACGATCCTGATACAGATCTGGGAGATCTAAAAGTTTTAATATGTACACTTTATGTCATACTACAAGGATCTAACAACAACATAGCCTAAATCATTACAACATGAGAGATCAGAGGCCATCAAAAGTATGTCAGAGTTTTTGGGAATTTTTTAGGCTGCCCAGAAAGCAGTGTCTGTGAACGGTCAATGGGTTTTGACCACATATAACTCATGATCTAGACAAGCTATGACACTGTTTCAAGTTCCAGAGCAAAGACAAAATGACATAGAACAGATCTAAAGCATAAAACACACAAAATAGAAAACACACAGATTTAGAGGGCATGACATTCGACTGTCAGGTCACTTTTTGCACTATTTTTAGATTTTCTACAATACTAGATTCGCCCATCTAGATGTTATGGATCCATGATCCAACAACCCAGATCTCTAATTGACACCTTATAACAAATCTTTAACCTATAAATCTTAACAACTAACACCAGATCATGAAATTTTAGAAATTAGGGTTCTTATACCTTTTGAGGCTTTGATTCTGATTCTGACCCATGAAACTGTTATTGGTAAGCTAAGAGATGATTTTGTCTTAACTTCTCACTCATTTTCTTTCTCATTCCCGAAATTCTAGAGAGAGAAGCTCTTGGTGAAAATGAAAAATGAAAGTGGCATTTTCTCTCTCTAAATCTATATAAATGTTGACATGTTGCTTAGATCTGATGTTGGCTGGCTAATTTGGCTCGATTTTTAGGTCACCAAGTCAACAAAGTTGGTTACCAACTCCAATAATTGCTAGAATTGCAAGTTTCCTCCAATAATGCAATAAGGGTATTTCGGTCTTTTGATTTTTAAATTTAATGGCATTCTTGTCAATTAGCCAAACCCTTAGGGTTTAGGATTTGGTTAGGGTTTAGGGTTTGGAATATTTAAGGTTTAGGGTTTGAACCCTCAAGTTTAGCAAATTAGTTTCTAACATTTTCTAAATTTAGATTTTTCAAAAATAGAAAATTAATATTTCTAAATTATAATTAGAATTTTCTAATTATATTAAAATTTCTTAATTATACCTTAAATCTTGCTAATTAAGATTAACATTTCCTAATTAAAATCGCTAATTACGCAATTAGGGTCAAAATCACGGATTAGGGTTTATAACCCAAAATTAAGGTTTTTAATATAAAAATAAATTTCTAAATTTAGAAATTACATTTCGTAATTAGATTAGAACTTTCTAATTACTATAACTTGAAATTAGTATTAGGGTTTCCTAATTAACATTACATTACTAAATTAACACTTACGTTTTCCTAATTATAAAATTAGGGTTTTTAATACCAAAATTAGGATTTCAAATTAGGAATTAGGGGTTTTAACCAATTTGTTAAGATTAATCCTATTTAATCCTATAATTATTTACACTTACGCCATTAAGTTCCCGATTTAGGGTTTCATGCACCGAATTAGGGTTTTGGATTGCCGGAACTGAAATTAGGGTTTCTAGAACCGGTTTCTAGGGTTTCTTGTTAAACGCTAGGGTTTTCTAACCGAATATTGAAGTTCTTAATATATACTTAGGGTTTGGCACTGATATAATTTATCTGGTCAACCCTTGACCCTTAACCACATACTGTACACATATATAACCATATACACATAATATTTTCACGTATTTCCTTAATCCTGAATAATTTACCTAAATTCTTCACAGAATTTTGAAATTCTCAAAATTCTATCTTAAAAATATCAAACGCATACACTAATTTTCTGTCTATGTTCTAATTTAGAACCTTAAATTAATTAATAAAAATTTTAAAAATTTTCTAAATTCTCGGGTTGTCACAAATAACATCATGCTTAATTAAATATTTTATTTAATTCGATAAGCTCACATAATTACATATTTGAATAATAATTATTCTCTACATTAATTTAATAAATGTAACACATAATTAAATTAATCTACCACAATTGCATCAAATAATTATTTAATCTAATAATTAAATCATCAAAAAATATTTATTTAATTCAATAAATATTAAAATTAATTTACAAAAATCTCGTTCGTCACAATCTTCCCTTTTCCTTTACTGGTGCTAGGTACATCGACCTTCTCAACTTTAGCTGTAATAGTTATATAAGCAAGAGTGAGCAAACAAAGCTCACTTGAAATGATAATGAATAAACCTTTACAACAACTGCCAAATAATAGGCTCAATATAACCGAACAATATGCTCTATCAATGATAATCAAAATCTGAATCATATATCTGAGGGACATATGACCACGAATTATGTCCAGAGTTATAAGTAATCTTTCAACTTAAACTTTAACAGTCATAAGACTATAGGGACTCCTCGTACTTAGGGGGATCAGCCCTTCGTACAATGTATTGTGCACAAATATTTCAACGCTATGCGTAAGTTATCCCCTATAATAGGGTTGTTCATCTCAGCATTTAGAATATAAGTCCGCACAAAAGTAAGTTGGTTTGGATACGTTTCAAGGTAATTTAGAATTCAACGAACTTCAACTAAGGATTAGTTGAAAAAAAAAAGTTAATAACGTTATGCTATGGAAAAGATCATAACTAAATTGACATTGTAAATTAAGGTCATGCTTTAGGAATAATCTAATAGCATAATTATTGAATAACATAACATACCTTGCTTGAACAATATTAAGCTAATGTTAAAATCTTATTTAGAATTGAGTATTGAGCATGAATAATAAATAGTAAATTGGACGATAAACTTTTTCAACGTTAGTATATCAGAATGTAAAAACTTGCATGCTAAATAACAAGTTAAAGATTAGAGAAACTTGCTCAATGAAAGCTTAGAGTTAGAAAACTTGCGTAATTATAATCGAGATAGGATAAGAAAACTTGCTCAATATTAATAGATAAGGTTTGGAAAACTTGCATAATTGTAAACAAACTAGAGACAAGAAACTTGTTCAACATAAGAATAAGGTTTAAGGAACTTGCCTTGCGTGTAGGCTAAACCGTAATAGTTTGATTCACAATATCCTAATCACATATCATTAGGATACAATTAGTCACTACAGATACTTTGTATACAAATAAGTACCTACTTCATGTATGACTTGATTTTGAACCACATAATCAAGTTACATCAATAAAATAATAATAACACTCGTTAAGTATTAATAATATGCTCATTCTTAGCACTGTAATACCACAACAACAAAATTATATTTTAAACAGTCATAGTATTGCATTATATCAACAATTACAGACTTTGTGTAAAAGAAAACTCATTTCTAGCCATACTGCTAACTGGCGCCGCGGCGCCACAGTTTGCACTGTGGGCGGCGCGGTGCTGGCGCTGCGGCGCGAATCACATACCATGGGCCGGCGCTGGGGCGCGAAGGCTGGGGCGGCGGCTCTGACTTTGATGCTGATGCGCGAAGTTTAGAGCTAGGGCGCTAATTTTGGCACTTAGGCTCCGAGTTACAGAACCGAACACGAAAGAACAGAACAAAGCTAAATTTATGTCTGTATCTTAATTTCTAACACCAATTTATCATGTATAACTTACATAAATTACACATAAACGTTACCTATCATGCATATACTAGTTTTCAAAAAAAGCAACAATTTTTGAAAGATTAAATCTCTGAATGCCATGTTTTAAACAAAAAACTCCATTTTTGTCATTGTTTGACAAAGTTAACATTGTAATTCCTATTATACACCAAATTGATTCCTTTGAACTACGTTCTCTTTATTTCTTACCCAATTAACATACTCAAGGTTCAATTTCACAATTAGATCACAATCAAATACTAATTTTGGTACTCCTACAAGCCATGTTCATACTTATATTCACTGTAAGACCAATTCTTTTCTTGCAAACTTAATTTAGCATACGGTCATATATATATATATATATATATATATATATATATATATATATATATATATATATATATATATATATACAGCAGTGTATACTTTATTTTGTACACAGTATGCAAAATTGTGTCATTTTGTTTAAAAAACACGCGTTCGTTCTCTCCTCCCAAACCAAATCAGGGCTTCTTTCTTCCAAACGAGAAATCGATTCTCTCTCTAAAAATGGCTTCTCATCCAAAATCTCCTACTTTTCTCCTCATCCTCCTAATCACCGCTGGAAATCGAGTTAAACTGAGAGAGAGAGTTGAACTGAGTTATCTTCTCCTCTCTACTCTCCTCCCAAAACATAGATCAGAGCTCTCCCCTCCCAAATCGATCGCGCATAAGGGCTTTTCCTCTAATTCCCGAATTAGAAATCGCTCAAGCTCTTCTCCCCCAAATCAATTGCGCATCAGGGCTTTTCCTCTAATTCATGTAGTTCCTTCTTCTTCACATCCATTAAAGAAGTCAGCACTCACCTTGAATCACTGTGTGAAATCGCCAAAGCTTTGTATGCCATTCCGACCCAGTACGTATACAGGTATGTATTTAGTTTCTTTTGATGTAGTTTCATTAGTAATTTGTATTACGTTTAATTTGTCTTTTGTTGTGTATGATATATCTTGGACTTGTATGTTTTGGGAAAAAAATAATTTGCACGGGCATTTGTTTAGTTTAAGCTTGTTATGTGGTATTGTTGAAATTTGTATGATGCTTCATCAGAGCTGCCTTGAATATGTTTAAAATTAAGTCTGCCTTTCTCATTTGTCTTTATGGTGCTACTTTTTGGTTAGACAGTGGTTTGTGTACTCAGTGGATTCATTTCGAAGCTCTTAGATTTATATTAAAGTTCTCCTTTGTGATTAGACTATATCGCATCTGTTTCTATAGTGGTGGAAGTCCTGGGATGGAAGTTTGTAATGTTCCTGAACTTGGACGTGCAGATGCTTATCTGGTAAATTCTTTTTGAGTGTTTGAGTTTATGTTTTTTGAATAAGTTAGAGCTTTTCTTACACATCCTAGCAAAGTGAGATTTAAGTTGTGTATATTTTCAATATTGTTGGTTCTGGAATATCTAATCATCTCATATTGGATTTTCAGATTCACGGTATTGAGCCAAACTCTCATTTAGCAAGTCCACTTATTGAACAATTTGAAGCTATGTTTAACGAAGGAGCCCCAGATTCTGCTGTTCAGTAGGGCTTGTATTATCCTATTGCCACCAACTATGGGTATATATGTACAGGTAATATATTGTGATATTGTAGTTAATATCTGCATATGTTTTGTGATGTTTTATTTATGTGTCGTGTTTTTTACAATGAGGATTGGAATCACCCGGCGATTAGGATGAGCACCAAAGGATTTTTGGACTGGATGGTCAAGAAATACAGTATTCGGTGAGTTTATATACACACATATATGAATCTTTAAACCCCCCCCCCCTTTCAAGCATAGGATCTATACTTGTGGTTTCTGAATCTCATGTTGTTTTCTTTACTCAGGGCGCCCAAACTGAAAATTTTCCCTATGTATATTATACACCTGGCTATGGATATTCACAGTCTCCATATAGCCCATATAATCCTTACATTACTGGGACTATGATAGGTATTGATGCCCCATATTTAGGGTCACATCAGTACTACTCTTTGTCCCTTCTTATGAAAACACAGTCTCGTCTCCTGGTTATTACCCCATGGTTGTTCAATCAAGGCCAGATATCCTCTTAAATAGTATTGTAGAACCGCTCATGGATACATTTGCTTCTATTACTCATAGAGCTGATGGCCCTGTTCTCAAACATCTTTGTTTGAGGTGAAGGCTTGCACAATGTTTCTCTAATCAACGAGGGGTGGAGTAGACATATGCATGATATTTAGCATTGCTGCAAAAAAGGGCAGCTTTTAGCCTTCAGTCAAAACATGCTCGGTAAGGCTCATCTTTTTATAAGCAATGGCCATAACCTTATTCGAGTTGTGTCAGAAAGTGAATTTTGAGGTTTCATCCAGTCTTGCGCATTTTTTACCTTCAAAACTAGGTCCTTAACTTAAGTATAGTTGAAATGTTAATTATTTATAAGTGCCTGACTTGAACTTTGTTGGCTTCAGGTAATGTGGGGGCTGATCATGCCATTTTTGAACAGGGTGCTACAGCAGGAAATGTGGGAAACAACAAATTAGTAGAGCAAAAGAAGGCAAATCTAGTGGCTTTTTTCTCTCATCAGCCATGATGTTGAGACATCTGCAGTTTCCTTCGTTTATTGATCGACTAGAGACTACAGTGGAACGCGTAATCTTAGAGGGCAAGTACAGGACAAAAGACCTTGGTGGGCATAACACCACACAAGAAGTTGTTGATGATGTCATTGCAAATCTGAACTGAAGTTTTGAACGAACCTCCTAATTCTTGATCATCCTATAAAACCAACTATGTACACATGATGTAAGACCCCAACTTTTATGAATAAAGATTAATTTTTCTCGAAATATATTTTTGAATATTATGATGTGAATTTGATATAATGTTATAGTTGTGGGTACTATTTACAAATTTTGCAAAGTAAGCAAGTGGTTATATAATATTCGATTGGTCGGGGAATATTCATTTTAACAGGGAATATTCGTACGACAGCACAATCATTGGTGGACCCCACAACGGAAGTATTGTCGTAGTTAGAAAACGACAGAATTATCTTTTTATAAAAATAACGGCAAAAGTTTTATCTTTAAACTGTTGAACTACCCGGTGGTAAAAGTACAGTAATACGCGTGGTTGCATAGTAGCACACAGTATTGATTATTGATGCTTACGTGAGAAGTCACTCAGTTATACTCAATTATTGCTACAGTAATTGCTGCATCATATCTCTCATATTATTGATCTAATTATTGTCACAGTATCATCTGCATAATATTTTATATTATTAAATTAATAATTGAGACGACAAAGTTATTCATATTATTATTTGTAATATTTACAATGTCTAGAAGTTTTGTCAATGAGAGGTTTGGTCACCTAATTGCGCGCCAATAAGGAGAAATCCTTATCGAAAAGCCCCCTCTTTCCTGGGAACGACCTGATTGTTAAATATTGTGAGTTATAATATTAATGATGAATAAGTTCGTGTTGATTAAAGATGAAATTTATATTTCCATTGTGTTAGGATTATTAGTGTTAGTGGAAATCAACATCTATTTCGATAATAATGGATGTCTAGAGGTTATATTGACCAATCGAGTAATTAATCGGATAAATGAGTAATTAATTGTTGTTAATTCACATGCTTATAACTATTTGTTCACATGTGTGTACTATTGATTCACATGCATGTACTATTAGGGGAGGTGGTACAAGATTGATAATGCTTGCATGACTAAATTAAAAATAGAGGTATAGATGAATGTACTATACTGTAATTAATTTTTTCACATGATTATACTATTTATTCACATGATTGTACTATTGATTCACAAGATGTACTATTAGGGGATGTGACACCCCCAAAATAGGTATACATCACCCATCTTGGGTCGCCAAATATATGGTACAAAAATTCAAATACAAACTTAATTATACAACTGACGTGTGCAATACGCCAAAACATAGCTGAGAGTTTCAACACTGATAATGTCTCATAGAGAGTATAAAAATTCAAATAAAGTCCTCATTACATTTATTGTCACACTATTTAACAGAATAGTGAGGACTACTAATACTATCATCTGAATCGTCACACCGTTCCCCGGCTAGTCCCAGCTACGTTCTCATTTCCTGAAGAGAACACTGAAAGAAAGGGTGAGCTCAACTAGCCCAGTAAGAAATATTATGACTAAGATAATGCAGAATAAATTATCCCTAGTCTTCAACAGTGTTAAACTGATACAATATAACAAACATCAAGTTTAACTATAGCGGAACAAGCAATCCATTAAAAGAGTCAAGTAGAGAATAAAATCTACTATCGTTTATGATTTAAAAGGTTTTTCATCACTTTTATCGCTTGGACTCAGCTTAATAAATAATCCACATCATCGAATCACTCCTGCACTACGGCCAAAGATATTCTTTAGTATCACAACCACAAATTATCCATGCACTACGGGCCAAGGATATTCATGTATTCATCAATGGTCATGATCATGCCAACAACTGTCCATCAATGCACTACGGCCAATGAGGACTTTTACCACATCATTTGTAATATTACGGTCATGATTATACCGAATAATCCCTGATCATAATCATACCAAGTCCATCTATGCACTACATGCCACATATGACTTTCAACATATATAAACATGAGGATGATGACAATGATATAAGAATTCAATAAAAAAAAGTTCAAGAATTAATTTATCCAGGAACCAATAACGTCTACATTGTCAACATGATATTGCTTTGTGGAGTAAAATTCAAGAATGCTCAGAAGAATATTTTAATGAAATATACTGGATGAAGCGCAAATATCAAGGATATTCCACTAATTTCATGGAGTATAGAAGTCAAAACTTTAACCAACTGAGTATAACAAGGAATGGAATAACAAAAGAAATCACCAGGCATGCGATTGACCGCACATGCATGTTATTCCATCAGAATAATAAATAACGGAACCAGGTCCGGCGTAAAATGCACAGACAGGATATTCCAACAGAATAATAAAGACGGAATCAGGTCCGGTGTAAAACGTACAGACAGAATATTCCAACAGAATAATAAAGACGGAACCAGGTCCGGCGTAGAACGCACAGATAGGATATTCCAACAGAATAATAAAGACGGAATCAGGTCCGGCGTAAAACGCACAGACAGGATATTCCAACAGAATAAAAAAAATGGAATAACAGAAGTTCTCTTCATGAATAAGAAAGAAATAATACTCACTACCTTAGAAAAATTAAAACTGGATACTGGAGTAGAAAGGTAGCAGACTTCTATTCTTCTTTCTCTCTAAAATTTCTCTCTATAATAATTGCTCTAAAGCTTTTGTGAAATAGTGAGAAATGAAGGAAGGATGAGCTTCTATTTATAGAAAAATATAGTTTTGATAATTGCACGTTTTGGGGCTCGAAAAATTACAGTATAATACCTTCCTCTTTTTCTTCATTTTTAATTTAGTCCTGCAAGTATTGCCAAACTTGCACCACCTCCCCTAATAGTAAATAATGTGAATCAATAGTACAATCATGTGAATAAATAGTATAATCATGTGAAAAAATTAATTACAGTATAGTACCTTCAACTATACCTCAATTTTTAACTTAATCATGCAAGCATTATCAATCTTGCACCAACTCCCCTAATAGTACATGAATGTGATTTAATAGTACCCACATGTGAACAAATAGTTATATAAGCATGTGAATTAGTAGCAATTAAGTGCTCATTTATCCGATAAATTACTCGATTTATCAATATAACCCCCAAACATCAATTATCATCGAAATAGATGTCGATTTCCATTAACACTAATAATCCCAACATAATGGAACTATCAATTTCATCTTTAATCAATACAACTTATTCATCATTAATATTATGACTCACAATATTTAACAACCAGGCCGTTCCCAGGAAAGAGGGGGCTTTTCGATAAGGATTTCTCTTTATTGGCGCGCAATTATGTGACCAAACCTCTCCTTGACAGAACTTTCTAGACATTTTCAATATTGAAAATAATAATATGAATAACTTTATCGTCTCAATTATTGATTTAATAATAATAAATATTATGCAGATGATACTGTGACAATAATTAAATCAATAATATGAGAGATATGATGCAGCAATTATTGTAGCAATAATTGAGTATAACTAAGTGAATTCTCACGTAAGCATCAATAATCAATACCGTGTGCTACTATGCAACCACGCGTATTACTGTAATTTTACTACCGGGTAGTTCAACAGTTTTAACGGTAAAACTTTTGTCGTTACTTTTATAAAAAGATAATTCTGTCATTTTCTAACTACGACAATACTTCCGTTGTGGGGTCCACCAATGATTGTGCCGTCTTACGAATATTCTCTGTTAAAACGAATATTTCCCGACCAATCGAATATTATATAACCACTTGCTTACTTTGCAAAATTTGTAATTATTACCCACAACTGTAACAATATATCCAATCCACACCATAATATTCAAAAAATATATTTCGAGAAAATTATTCTTTATTCATAAAAGTTGGGGTCTTACAACCTCCCCTTCTTATGAAATTTCGTCCTCGAAATTAGGGTACGTACCGAGTATATCGAAGAGGTAAGGATCCCTTGACTTCATTTCAGATTCCAACTCTCAGGTCATTTCCTCAACATCGTGGTTTCTCCACAAAACTTTGACTTGAGGTATAACCTTGGAGCGTAGAATATGATCCTTCTTATCCAAGATTTTAACATGTACTTCTTCATACGTTAAATCTTCTTCTATCTCGTCTGGTTCTAATTCAATAATGTGGTTTGGGTCTTTCACATATTTACGTAACATAGATACGTGAAAAATGTTATGAACACGAGACATACT
The DNA here is from genome assembly GCA_016801055.1 of Panax notoginseng. Taxonomy (NCBI): domain Eukaryota; kingdom Viridiplantae; phylum Streptophyta; class Magnoliopsida; order Apiales; family Araliaceae; genus Panax; species Panax notoginseng. The sequence goes on from CM029023.1 coordinate 87,586,039, forward strand.
TGGTGGTAAGGCGAGTCTATAGGCCACAGTTCCTACTCGATCGAGGATTAAAAATGGGCCAATGAATCGAGGATTGAGCTTTCCTCTTTTTCCACTACAAAAAAATGGGGCTTTAGCAACAACCAATTTTTGTTGCTAAAGGTGCCAAATTTCGTTGCAAAAGAGTTTTGGCAACGACTTTAATGTCGTTGCGTCTTTCGTTGCGCAATGAGCGTTGCTAATTGTTCCGCAATGAACGTTTTTTTTTCGTTGCCAAAAGTATTACATTTTGCAACGAAATTTGGCTTTCGTACAGAGACATCGATCCTTTAGCAACAAAATGTATTGTTGCAGAATAATTAAAATTTAGTTGCTAAAAACCCCATTTCGTTGCAAAGCCTGCTAATTGGCAACGAAATGAACTCTTTTTTTTTTTGCAACGACTATGTATTTTCGTTGCAATTGACACCATTTTGCAACGACATTTTTCGTTGCAGTAAATTATGAAAATTGTTGCCTAAACTTGCTTTCATTGCGGAATGTAAACTTTTTAGCAACGATTTTCGTTGCTGATTATATTATTTGGCAACGACATTATGCTGAATCAGTAACGAAAATGTTTGTTGCTGGTTATTTTTTAATAGCAACGAAAGTCGTCGATTAGCAACGACATTATATGTTGCCGTTTCTTTATATGTGCAACGAAATTTGATATGATTTGCAACGATAAAAAACGTTACCTTTTATTTTAGTATTAACAACAATATCCTCTTCGTTGTTATTAGGTTAATTTTTCGTTGCCAAGTATTATATTTTTAATGCCATTAGTAACGAAAATTCGTAGCTAAATGTATAAAAAATTGTTGCTATATTAAAACTTTTTCAATGCTTTGGTAACGAATTATATTGCTGCCAAATCAAAATTTGACATTCTTTTTGTGTGTACCTGACTGGCTCAATGTCCCCATACCAAATAATGGCAAAAATACAAAAAACTAAAATATTATTAACTTAATAAATCATCCACTACATAATTATTCATTATCTTTACAATTAATCATCTAAAGTTACCACAGTTCTTCAATCAAAGTATATATCTACATATATAGAGAGAGTACACTTTATAATTTTGTCCCTTGTCTTCCGTAAACGTAGCATGGAAATTTGATACCCAGTATTGTAAGGCAGGTCATAGAAGCAGTCTTCATGCACATATTTAAAAATAATAGCTAGTCAAGAAAATGAAGCAAATAGGTCACCAGAGGCACTTAGTGCCAAAATCAATACACAAAGGCAATAGAGTTGCTACGTGGTACTAATGTACACCGTATTGCTCATAAGCAGAAAAAGACAAATAGGCAATCACAATATCATTTGCTACAAATCTAAATAGAAAAGAACCTTTAATTTGACTATATGATTGCTCTGTTACAAGAAAAAAATTGGAATCTTAATCGGCCATTTCATGAATTAATTTCAGTAAGCATAATGGTAAACATATTTTCTGTTACAAGACTTGTAGATTATTATTATATGTTGACCTCAAGTCAGAATTCAGTCACATTCAACAACCACAAGCATCACACAATATTAAATACCATCACACAATCTTAAATAACAATGTTTAAATTTCTATATAGAAAGGACGCCAATTATTGAAGGAGGCAAAGTGAAGATAGTTAGATTTCCGTTGATACACATATTCAAGAAAGTAGTAAGCATGACCAACTATCATTCCCTTAATCACAGATATAATGTTCAAGTTAATTGTAGTATCAGTAGTAGGCTAAGAGAAGGAGGCAAAGTGAAGATGGGAAAATCTGTTATAATCAAGTAAATCATTCACATCATAATCATATGGGCTGCTGATTTCCCTAAGCTAAGTAACTCTCGTGTCTTCAAGCACTAGGCCAATTTTTGGCTTCAAGATATTTATTGTTCCCTACAAACAAGGATTCTTAAGGTTTTCAGAGGATATACCTCTAACATTATACCTTTAGATGGATAGATAAGGTGTTATGGCTAGTGGAAGATTATAGAAGCTCACACCCTTATCAGCATGATGCTGTAAAAAGTGACTACAATTTTCTAAGTTCTTACATGTATCTTAAAACAGGAAACATATTTCAGACAAAGAAAGATAAATTTTAAGGGAAGAAAGTTCACATACAGATTTAGATTGATGCTCACCCATGGTCAAGCAATACAACATCTGTTGAATGAAACCTCCATTCAATTGTCCATAAAATGAACCTCTTCCTGGAACACAATTTAGTAAAAATTATTAATTAGAAATCTCCTGTCCCTGTTACCAGTGGTCACATACATGAGAAACACAAAAATAGATCCTTCCTTTTCGGTGACCTCTTAGAGAATCAAATGCCACAGTACATGAAATTACATTTAAAATTATGTCTAAGGATTCCATTGGCCAAAATTTCTAATAAGTTGGTGACACCAGTACCATTATTCTAAGATAACATTAATAATCTGTGAACCTATGAACCTATAGTCCACCAAACAAGAAGGTGGTGAAAATAGTAAATAAAATACTCAAACTCATCAATTTGCATATATATAATAACAACAAGCCATTTAATAATTACCTGGAATCCTGATCCAAAAGAATTTACAACAAATATGTCAAGCAACTTTCCCTGTATAGTTTAAGAAAATTTGAAAACATCATCACTTGGATATTGGAATATGTTGTGAACATGAAAACAGTAATAACAAAGTGGCAGTGAATTTCTTCAAAGAAAAGAAATTGTACTGGCCTTACCTTGAAGCGTCTGGCAGAATCGATGAAAACAGATTCCTATTCATACAAATTATTTTGAGTGTTATTTATTTGCTCACATGGACAACCTTCAGAGTATGACCACTATTCATTCTATTACCTTGAGAATAGATGCACCAGCTTGAAAAGCACTTGATGCAATCATTAGCAGTGGCCACACAAAACCAATTCCAGAAAGTATTTGGCCAGTTTCTGATCCACTGCACTCCAGAAACATACAACTTTAAAAGACAGTCATGAAAAATGGCTAGGATAAGAGAACAACTATACGATATAACACGAAGCAATACCAAAGATCCTCAACTTTCATAATCAACTTCCAAGTCCATGAACAAAACACCCCAGGCCTAACAACTTTCACCAAAAATTTAAGAAAACAGAACCAACTTCTAGGGAACATGCTCTTGGAAAAAGTAAAAAATGTGCCCAAATAACTTTAAGTTAGAATCTCCACACTCAAATTCCCACTACTTCTAACATTAATTGGGATCTATCAGCGCATAGAACAGAGCAAGAACATAATTTATGAGGATTATTCAAATTATTTGACAAGAAGAGGATACAGTTCTTTCCTATATTGATTCTTGTGTCCAGTAGTATCATTCAACAGATGTTAGGGTACGGGATTTTGTACAAAGGTAATTCTCTCACAAAACTCAATTATCTCATAACTCAATCAATTATATAATTCAATGTATCAAAAATAATACACATACATCTATTTTTTGACGTAGGTCTATAGGAGTGGATAACCAGAAAGTTACCGTAAATTAGATAGGGAAAATGAAGCGCCGAACCACTGACAGGCAAAGTGGGGAGATAAATTCAGTCAGCCACGCCTCCACAGCTGAACCTCAACCAAAGAAGAGGTGAAACGGCGAGACAGACAGACGACGAAGGCCGGAGATTGAGACCGGGAGAGGTGGAGGCCGGAGATTGATACGGGAAGAGGCCGGGGAGTCGAGAGGCAAGAAGAGGCTGAGGAATCAGGAATGGAAGGGGGCAAGGCGCTAGGGCATACAGTACAGACTAGGAGTACAATAACAATAATACTAATAATAATAATAATAATAATAATAAATAATAATAATAATAATAAAATAATAATAATAATATAATAGTATAATAATAATAATAATAATAATAATAATAATAATATAAAAAATAATAATAATAATAATAATAACAGTCATAATAATAATAATAATAATAATAATAATAATAATAATAATAATAATAATAATAATAATAATAATAATAATAATAATAATAATAATAATAATAATAATAATAATAATAATAATAATAATAATAAAAAAATAAATAAATAAATAAATAAATAACAATAATAATAATAACAGTCATAATAATAATAGTACTAATAATAATAATAACAATAACAGTAATAATAGTAGCAGTACTAATAATAATAATAATAATAATAATAATAATAATAATAATAATAATAATAATAATAATAATAATAATAATAATAATAATAATAATGTTGATGACGATGACGATGCTAGTATTATTATTATTATTATTATTATTATTATTATTATTATTATTATTATTATTATTGTTATTTTCTTATTATTATTAGTACTATTATTATTACTGTTATAATAATAATAATAATAATAATAATAATAATAATAATAATAATAATTATTATTATTATTATTATTATTATTATTATTATTAGTAGTAGTACTACTACTATTATTATTGTTATTGTTATTGTTATTCTGTTATTTTGTTGTTATTATTGGTGGTGGTGGTGGTGGTGGCGGCGGCCACTACTAGTAATAGTAGTAGTAGTAGTCACGGTGATGGTGGTGGTGGTGGTGGTACTAATATTATTATTATATATATATATATATATATATATATATATATATATATATATATATATATACACACACACACACACACACACACACACACACATACACTTTTTGGACACTGTACTAGGAATTGTAATAATAATAATAATTGTAATAATTATTATAGTAATAATTAAAATAAGAATAATAATTAAAATTTTAAATAATAATAATAATTATTATTATTATAGTAATATAGTGACCAAAAAGGGGATAATACACTGTATTATTACAATTATTATTAGTACTATTATTATTATGACTGTTACATATTATTACTGTTGTTGTTGTTGTTATTATTATTATTATTATTATTATTATTATTATTATTATTATTATTATTATTATTATTATCACGTAATTAGTTATGTACATTAATTTTTTATAAATTTAAAATAAAGAATATTAAATTAAAATTTTAAAATATCTCAAATCAATTGTCAAAAGTCAATAATAATTGTATAATTTGTAATAAAGATATATTATAAATTATCTAAAAATTACTCCTCATTTGGATATTTATTATTTTTCAACAATTTTAAAAAATAATATTGGATTAAAGTTTTAAAATATCTCAAATCAATCGTCAAAAGTCATTAATAATATTATAATTTGGAATAGAGATATATTATACATGCTTGAGTTTATAATATCATGAATTATAATAATTTGAATTTATAATCTCATGAATTATAATAATTCATAAATTACAAACAAACATGACTAGCAGACCCTATTATTTTTATTTTTCCCGCATGAATTTTCGCTCCAAATATATTTCACTCCTTATTTTTGTCTTGCCCCTCTCTATTTGTTATGATGTAAATGATGTAAATATGTAAATATGATAATATGTTATGTTATGATGTAAATGATGTAAATATGTTATGATTTTAATATTTTAATGATGTAATTTAAATTTTTGTTCTTTTGATTAATTAACAAAATAATTTGAATTTTAGTATTTTTTTTGAATTTTAGTATTTTTAATTTGATTTTTTTTTAGTATTTTAGTATTTTTTTAATTAGTATTTTTAGTATTTGATGTAATTATGTTATTAATATTTTTAGTATTTTAGTGCCGGATAACTAACTTTGTAATAAAAAATTATTATAGCTTAGTTGGTTTGAGAATTTGTTTAAGGAGAGTGGGAGGTCTTGAGTTCAATTATCAAAGAAATCATTATTTTATTTTATTTTTTAAAAAGTCTGCGGGTCGGGCCAGACTTTTTTATTATTAGTACTATTATAATTATTATAATAATTATTATTATAATTATAATAATAATAGTAATTATAATAACAATAATAATAGTAGTAGTAGTTATAATAATAGTAATATTAATAGTAATAATAATTATAATTAATAATAACAATTATAATTAATATAATAATAATAATAATAATAATAATAATAATAATAATAATAATAATAATAATAATAATAATAATAATAATGATAATAATAATAATAATTATTATTAATATTATTATTATTATAATAGTAATAATAATAACAACAATAATAACAATAATAATAATAGTAACAATAATAATTATTATAATAATAGTAACAATAATAATAAAAATAATAATAATAACAACAACAACAACAACAACAACAACAACAACAACAATAATAATAATAATAATAATAATAATAATAATAATAATAGAAATTATAATAATAGTAATAATTATAATTATTATAATAATAAAAATAATAATTATAAGATTAGTAATAATTATTCTAATAATAATAATAATAAGAATAATAATAATAGTAATAATAATAATAGTAAAATTACAATATAAAATACCGCGTTAGATCTGCCACGTGTGCCACGTTAGGCGCCACGTGTGACACGTCATCAGGTCAACGTGCATGTGGCACCTGGGGGTTCAAAGTCCAAATTTTGAATAGAAAGGGACTCAGTTTGTGTGATAATAATAATAATAATAATAATAATAATAATAATAACAACAACAACAACAACAACAACAACAACAACAACAACAACAACAACAACAACAACAACAATAATAATAATAATAATAATAATAATAATAATAATAATAATAATAATAATAATAACAACAATAACAATAACAGTAATAATTAATTATCATATTATCATATTTACATATTTACATAATATTTACATCATATTTACATCATAACGTACATATTATATCAATTATACTAAATGATGTAAATATGTAATTATGATAATATGTTATGTTATGATGTAAATGATGTAAATATGTTATGATTTTAGTATTTTAATGATGTAATTTGAATTTTTATTGTTTTGAGTAATTAATAAAATAATTATTTTAATGATGTATTTTAATGATGTTATGATGTAAATGATGTAAATATGTAATTAGTATTTTCAGTGTCGGGTAACTAACTTTATAATAATAAATCCTTATAGCTTAATTGGTTTGAGCATTTATTTAAGGAGAGTGGGAGGTCTAGAGTTCAATTCTCAAGTAGAGCATTATTTTATTTTATTTTTTAAAAAGCCCACGGGTCGGGCCAGGCTTTTTTATTATTTGTACTATTATAATTATTGTAATAATTATTATTATAATAATAATAATTAATAATAATAATAGTAATAGGAATAATAATAGTAATTATAATAATGATTAATAATAACAATAATAATAATAGTAGTAGTTATAATAATAGTAATAGTAATAGTAATAATAATTATAATTAATACTAACAATTATAATAATAATAATAATAATAATAATAATAATAATAATTATTATTATTATAATAATAATAATAATAATAATAATAATAATAATAATAATAACAACAACAACAACAATAATAATAGTAACAATAATAATTATTATAATAATAGTAACAATAATAATAAAAATAATAATAACAACAACAACAACAACAATAATAATAATAATAGAGATTATAATAATATTAATAATTATAATTATTATAATAATAAAAATAATAATTATAAGATTAGTAATAATTATTCTAATAATAACAATAATAAAAATTAATAATAATAGTAATAATAATAATAATAATAATAATAGTAATAATAATAATAATAATAATAATAATAATAGTAAATATAATAATAATTATAATAATAGTAATAGTAATAATAATAAAAAATATAGCACATGAAGCATAAAAATTTTTTAATAATGACTTATAAGTAAAAAAAAGTTAAAATTTAAGTTATTGTCAAACACTAAATAATAACAAATGACTTTAACTTAGTTTAACCAACTTATAAGTCATTGCCAAACACCCTCTAATACAAGATATAATGAAAAATTAATATTTGATTATAAAAAAAATTACAAGTCAAGAAAAAGGAGAATTTGAAAAATGGAAGTTAAAAAAAACTTATACATCGTTGGTGCAACTTTATTATTATTGTTATTGTTATTATTATTATTTTTATTATTATTGTTATTAGTACTATTATTATTATTATTATTATTATTATAAAAATTGTTGCCAATGAATGTGGTCCATATTAGGCAACGAAATATAGCAACAAAAAATTTTTCGTTGCCCACGATGAGGAGAAATCAAGTGGTTAGAAATTTTGCAACGAATTTCTAACGAATTTTGTTTTCAAATTTTGCAACGACTTATGAATTTCGTTGCAAAAAGTGAAAAGCTGACACAATCTGCAACGAAGGACAAGTTTCTTTGCTAAACATATACTTTTAGCAACGACTTATAAAGCTGTTGCTTGAAAAATCGTTGCTAAAGCCACATTTTTAGCAACAATAAAACTTTCGTTGCCCACGATGACGGGAAATCAAGTGGCCGAAAATTTTGCAACGAATTTCTAACGAAAGTTTTTCCCGCCAATGAATTAGCAACGAAATTTTGCAACGACTTATGAATTTTGTTGCAAAAAGTGAAAGCCTGACACAATTTGCAACGAAGGACAAATTTCGTTGCTAAACATATACTTTTAGCAACGACTTATAAAGTCGTTGCCCGAAAAATCGTTGCTAAAGGCCCATTTTTTTGTAGTGTTCCAAATCTCGTAACTCCTTTCCATGGAGCAACACGTAACAACACATGATCTCCAATATCGAATTCCACGTCCTTTCGATGAAGATCAGCATAACTCTTTTGTCGATCTTGTGAGGTTTTTATACATTGCCGGATCGTTTGAATCTTTTTCGTAGTCATACGTACCAACTCCGGTCCCAACAACGTTGCTTCACCACCTCATCCCAGCATACTCGAGAACGACACTTTCTTCCATACAACGCCTCAAATGGAGCCATGCCAATACTTGCTTGATAACTGTTGTTATAGGAAAACTCCACCAATAGTAAGAACTTGTCCCAACTTCCCTTGAAATCAAGGACACAAAGTCTTAATAGATCTTCAAGAGTTTGAATAGTCCTCTCCGACTGTCCGTCTGTCTGAGGATGATATGCCGAGCTAAATCGTAAATCCGTGCCCATAACTTTCTGCAAACTAACCCAAAATTGTGAAGTGAATCTTGGGTCTCGATCAGAAACTATGGATACTGGCATACCATGCAGTGTTACAATCTCATTTATGTACATACGAGCAAGACGTTCAAGTGTATAAGTTTCTCGTATAGGTAGGAAATGAGCAGACTTGGTCAATCTATCAACAATGACCCAAATTGCATCTATGCCTTGAGAAACCTTGGGAAGACCAGTAACGAAATCCATGGTAATGTGCTCCCACTTCCATTCTGGAATTTCAAGTGGTTGTAATGGACCTTTTAGCACTTGATGCTCCGCATTGACTCGTTGACAAGTTAGACACCTTGAGATAAACTCTGCGATCTCTCTCTTCATATTACTCCACCAAAATATATGTCGAAGATCATGATACATTTTGGTACTCCCAGGATGGATTGGAAACGGTGTGTTGTGCGCCTCCATCATGATTTTATACTTTAAATCAGGGTCGTTAGGAACACAAAGTTTAGAGTTGACTCGAAGTATTCTTTCTTCATCGATTCTTACTTCCAGCATAGCACCTTCTGACACTTTCTTCCTCATACGCATCAGCTCCAGGTCTGTAACTTGAGCAGCTTTAACTTTATCGATTAAAGTCGGTTCAACTCGTATGTTAGCCATCATCACATGGGTCCCTGAAGTCTTTAACTCTATCTCTATCTTTTGCAAGTCATACAAAATGGGCCTTTGTAATGACAATAATGCACTCGTTGTAACAACCCAATATTTTCTATATAAATAAATAAGAAATTTTGCGTATAAATTTTTTTATTATTATTAAGGATGATGATTTGTACAAGATAATGTGTATATGTATTTATGTGGTAAATAAAAATATATTATTACATGAATATTTACAAGTAAATTTATTTTAGAATTATTGATTATTAAAAAGTATATACTTATAATAATTAATTTATGGTAGAAATGTTTTATTAATTATTTTCATGAAAATATAATCATATATTATTTAAATAATATATGAAGTGATTTTTAGAATAATTATAGTAATTATTTTATTATATGAATTGTTGTACAGATTATTAAGTTAATTATTTCACCTTAATTATTAAGGTTAAATAGGAAGAATAAATCAGATATGAAATCCAAACTCTAATTTTGTATTATTGTCAAGGTATGAGAATAATAATATAATATAAATTATATTTTGATTTTTCAGTGCTGTAAATATGTACTGTATGTACGTATTGATGATGATTGATCAATTATAGTGTTTAATTTCAAAACCCTAATTTTACTGAGAGAAACCTTAATTTAAAAATCAATTGTGAGTTTAAGACTGTTATATGACGGTGTTATATATTTTATGATGTTTATTATATAATGATTTGATTAATTAGGTAAACCCTAATTAAAATCTAGAAACCCTAATTATTATTTTGAAAAACTCTAAGTTATTATAAAATCCTAATTTCTAAAATGAGGAACCCTAATTTGAAATTTAAATTAGAGTTCGAGATTGGTTGTAATTATGTTAATGTGATTAATTAACAAGTATTATAATTACAATTGTTAATTTTGGAAACCCTAAATTTAAAAACCCTAATTTGATAATTAGAAAACCTAATTATAATTTAATAACCCTAATTATAAAAATCTTAAACCCTAATTGCTAAATTAGCAAGGTTAATGATAATTATATGATCTAAACCCTAATGTTCCTGTATAGAGTAATTAGAAAATTAATTATAATTAGAAAACCCTAATTTTAAAATTTTAGAAACTAAAAGTTATTTAATTTTTATTTAATTTTATTTTTGTGCAAACCCTAATTGCTAAATCCTATATTTTGTGCTAAATCTTAGGGTTAAACCCTAAGGGTTTGACAAGTTCCAATTTTGCCATTAAATGATTTATCGAATGACCATTTTACTCCTAGTGTATTATTAAAGCTACAAACTAGGTTTTGACAATAGGATGAGTAGGTGAACCACTTCAACAACTCCACATGCTCAAAATCTCAGCAGATCAACCATTTCAGCAGCCATTACATTGCATCTAGCTTGCTTATAAATAGATTGAGAAAGAGAGAAAGTCTCATTTTTGCTAATTTGTGCACTTGCTCTCAACTTATCTCTCTCAAGCCCTAACCTCCGAAATTATAAGCTAGATCAGTCCCTAAGTGTTAGGTTTGTAATATTCATGAACGCAATCAAATTGTACAAAATAAGCGAAAACGTGAAAAAATTAGAGTTTAAAATTTTATAAACCATATACCCCGATCATCCTTTATGCACAATTATTAATTAAACGAAAAGATATGAATAACAAGAATCATACCCTTGAAGATTCGAGCTTCCTCATGTACAAGTTCACCTCTAATCCTTTTCACGTTCAACTTGAATCCACTGGGTTTGGTTCCTTCCTTTGATCAACGTTAGCCACCCAAGTGTTTGGCCTCTAGAGGTGATCCACCAAGGAAGAAGAAAGATCAAAGAAGATGGGTGTTTGGCAAAACCCTAGTTTTTCTATCTCTCATAGAAAAAGAGTGTACTCTCCCAACTGTTGGAATTACGTATGTTGTAAAAGTCAATAATCTCTCACCCATAATAAGACTTCTCTTATTTATAGATGTGAGCAACCCTCCTTAACAATTAAGGAATTGAGTTTTATTTTAATTAATTAAATTTTTTTAATTAATTAAGCTCCCTAATCTTATTAGGGATAATTAATTAAACTCTTTTAATTAATTTGCCTCCTAATTCTATTAGGATATTTGAGAACTTTTATTAATTAATTTCCAAACTCCTTTAGGAATTAAATAATAATAATAGTAATAATAATAATAATAATAAGACTCCTCTTATTAATTTATATTTAATATTTTCAAAATATTAAATAGTAAATATTAAGCTATTTAATTTATTCTATCACCATAGATTAAATTAAATATACTTAACTTATTATTGCGATTATGCCATTAACTTCTTAAATAATTATTCTTCCTTCTATGGTGTGACCCTTTAGGTTCTCCATATTAAACCGGTTGTGAATAAATCAATTAGAACAATTCTAATCTTATTTAAATAAATAAATTAAACTAATAATTTATTTAAATAAATACTATTTATTCTACAATAGGGATAAGCCTCCCTAGCGATCAATGACTTTCTAAATAATATAGATTTCAACATTAATCATAAAATAACATTTGAGTAAATAGTTACCGTACAATTCAATCCTTCCACCATACAATGTCCCAATGAAATATAAGACATGGAATTACTGTCAAGTCTTATTTTATTTAATTATATGTATTTCGACTCTTAAATACGTAACTCCAAATAATGCAAATTAGAAACTCCTTTCTAATTTTATTCTGCCTTGGCCAAGGACTACTGAGTTGTCATTTATCGAATCATATAGGACATTTCTCTTCTTTTACTAGAAGTGGTAGATTCTTTATTGATCATACATTATCTCCATGTACAACTTATTATACCCAAACATACCCTTTGATATACCCTAATGGTCTTAAGGAATAAGTCAAAGTATAACTTATCATACACAAGATACTATGATGATCTCAAGTCCAAGGATCACTTGTACTACTATCACTACAGGAATTCCTATTGACAGGCAAGTAAAACTCCATTAGGTATTCCTTAGCGAGCCAAGTTCAGTGAACTTATTCTCTAATAAACACCTACATACTTGCTTTAGTGTCTCCATACAAATGATCATGAGATCAATCATCCTCATCCAATGAGCAAGCAACGTATGTACCAATCTATCTGGATTCACTAATCCCCAATTTAGTAATCCAACGATTGGGAACTATTTTAGTTTTAAGCTTTCTAAGGATTTAGATCTCATTAGAATGATCATTATCATTATTCTAAAAGCATTGCTTAAAACTATGGGTTTATCACATATTGTAAAATAGCATCATGTAGATAATTTAAAAGCCTTTAATAAATTAATACTTTTTATTAATAAATGAATAAGATTGTTACAAAGTATATGCTTCATCATCAAACATAATTGACTTGTGTGCATATTACTTTCAATCTCCCACTTGCACTAAAGCCAATGGCCATTGTATCTTATACCCTTCTTCTCTAAGTGACGATTATCCTGCTGTTGGATAAGCTTTAGTTAATGGATATGTAATGTTGTTCTTGAGAGTCCACTATCTCTATAGTGATTTCCCATCTTTCAATGATTCCTATAATCAAATGAAAGTGCCACAACACATGTTTAGATCCAAGATGAGACTTAGGAACTATTCCTAGTTCTGTAATGAACTTTTATCCAAACAATCAAGTAGCAGCTTCATTTATAGCTACTTATTTTTTCTTTATCACTAAACCAACAACTCTTTGCTGTTTGAAACCTTTCCAATTCACTGCACCACCGTTCAAAGTAACGCTTTACCTTAAAGTGGATTTTCTGTCGTCTTGGTCTATCTGAAAAAACTTGAGTTTGTTAAGCCCTCTAGTTTTTTAATTTAGACCCACCATGAATATGATCACATCCTTAGTGCCGGTTAAGTACATTAAGATGTTTTTCACTTACTCATAGTGAACTTCTCTAGAATATGACTGATCAATATCAGGACTCGTACATTTCATTGCATACATGATAGTTACTCATGTGATCTCTCTTTTATGAGTCTTTTGGGACTATTAAGAGAGATTCACTCCATGGCTCATCAACATGAGACATCTCTTGGAGTTTGCTATGCTATACGACTTTAGCATCAAATGAATATACGTTCATTGGGTTAAGCCGAGCATCCTTTTAAATCTATCTATATAGATTTAAATCCCCAATTAAGATACTCTTCCCAAATCATTCATGGAGGAATATTTAGACAACTTTATCTTTATTGATTGTAGCATCGGTATGTCACTCCTTATCCGTAGTATATCAACATATAATACTAGGAATGTCACGACGCTCCCACTGACCCTTTTGTACACACTAGGTTCATTCTTGTTTTTGACAAAATCAAACTCTTTTGATTGTCTCATCAAAATGAATGTTCCATTTTTGAGAAACTTGCTTCAATCCATTTCTCTGAGTTTGTACAACTCTTACCTCATCGTATGTAACTGAATCATCATCTTCTATGATATGTACCTCATCATCATCATCTATGATGAATCCATACCTCCCAGGTATCTTCGGTACTATTCCAGATTTACGATTCGGTTGTGGTACAATAAGTCCATCTACAGGTTCCTCTTATTTGACTTATAGTGTTTTGTGGATCTTGAACACTTTAAGATCTATAATCCTCCCACTAGCCCCTTCAATAATAAACACCTTTATCTTAGAAGGTAGCGTGTTTCGCAACAAACACCTTTTGCTAAGTAGGATTATAGAACTTATACCCTAAACTTACTTTAGGATGTCCCACAAATCTGTACTTATCAAATTTTGTCCCAAACTTATCTTTTTGAAACCTTTTCACATAAGTTGGACAACCCCTTATCTTAACATACTTAAGATTAGGAATCCTCCCTGTCCATAACTTTTATGGAGTCTTGGGGCCGGATTTTGAGGTTACCTTTTCGTAGATATGCAACCATTTCTAGGACATGATCCTAGAAGGATACTGAAATATCGGTAAAATCATTATGGACTGTACCATGTCCAACAAGGTACAATTTTTTCTTTCAGATACATCAATCAATTATTATGTATTAGGAGACGTCCATTATGAGAAAACTATTTGAGATGATCTAGAAACTTATTGCACAAGTATTTATTCATTGATCTAATCAAATAATCTTAATACTTTGCCAATTTGTTTCACTTCTGAATTCTTTGAACTTTTTAAATAATTCACACTTGTATTTCAGCAAATACACACATTCAACTCTTTGAATGATCATCTCCTTTTCTTATACTAGTTTGTTCAATTTACAAAATAATTTTTCACGTAAGTCAAGTACATAAAATCCATTAAGTAATATTCTAGTTCTATACAGAACATTATTATTATAAATAGAACAACAATTGTTCTTAATTATAATACCAAAAATTTATTGTCCAACAATAAAATGGAAATAATGTTTCTAACAAGAACTGAAATACAATAACAACTTATTGACTTAATAGATTTTCCCATAGGCATTGTTAAACTATAAGTTCCTATGGTTAATGCAGCAACCTTTGCTTCATTTCCCACACATAAGATTACTTATCCTTTGTTTAGCTTTCTACTTCTGCTTGGTCCCTTCATAAATCTATATTTATGATAACCAAAGCCGGTATCCAATACCCAAGTAGAACCTTGACTTAAAGAAAAAATTATTTTAAATCATGAACAAATTTGTATTTATAACCGAAACTTCACTAAGCTTCTTTGGTTAGCCTCTTCAAGATGCTTCTTGCAGTTTTTTCCAGTGTCCAGGCTTATTGCAGTGGAAGCAAACTCCTTTGCTATCTGTATCAGTTTTGTTCTTATTATCCTTTGCTTTTGCCTTTCTATTTACCTTCTTTGAATCGTTCTTCTTTTCAGAAGATCCTTTGGCCCCTACCAGTAAGACATGGTCTTTCTTGGTTGGAAAGTGACTTTCAATATTTTTCAACATGTTAAGCAAATCAGCGAGGCTGATATCTAGCTTGTTCATATGAAAAATTCACAACAATTGTGAAAGGAGTCCGGGAGTGAGTGCAAGATCAAATCTTGGCTCAACTCTCCATCCATGATAAAACCAGTTGTCCTAATTGATCAATCAAATTGATAATGTTAAGGACTTTTATCTGTACTGTAGTATCATTGGTCATTCTAGATCGGAAGAGCTCCTTAGATATCTGATATCTAGTAGTCCAACTTTCCTTACCATAAACTACTTGATATGAAGGAATATAGTACGAGCATCCATAGTTTCATGCTGACGCTGAAGCTCGTAACTCATGGATGTGAGCATGATGCATTGAGCCAACTGTGCATCATCTTTCCACTTTCTTAAAGTAGCAATCTCTTCCTCAGAGGCATTATCTGCAACCATTGCAGGGTTAGGCGTATTAAGGACATAAGATAGCTTTTCAGCCGTGAGAACTATTCTCAATTCCTTAACCAATCCGTTTAATTCGGTCCGGTTAATTTAGCATCTAATATGCTACGCAGTGATAGTAATTTTAGACATTGTAAAATTCTGTAAATGAATTTATAATTAACAACATTTTAGCATACATTCTTTTATTAATTACCAAAATAATTTAGGTCTTGTTTTAAATTGGTATCTCCCACTATTTTCATCAAACTATATTACCCTCACTTATATAGTTCGACAAAATCTAATTAAATATTTGTTAGTGAGAATAAGGATCCCATTTCAAATGTATATAGCCTTGTGGTGACACAACAAACTATATATAAATAAATAGGTAGACAATTTTTGTCAATTACATCAACTATGCAACTCCTTGTATTTTGCCTCTTAGATTATTTTGATCAAGTGGTGGCACATCCGAATCAAAATTATCCAAGTTAAGTCCAACTTAGCACTCCATATATTCAAAAAAGAAAAATATTGTCCTTGTGGTGACACAACAAAACAATATTGTTCAATTTTTTTTATAAGCATCAAATGTGATAAATTAACATCTTAAAAACTTAATACTTACCTTGTGGTGACACAACAAACTCATATTAAATATTTAATACTCTATTAATTTTATCATGCTAGAAGGCGACGTTCGATATTCTAAATATCTTTGAACGCTTAGGACTTAATATAAAATATTTGAGGGGTTTGTTATTAATTTGTCCCATCTTGTTTAGCGCGCATGCACCTATATATATAAAATACGCGTCATATTAATGAACATGCGAAGCATGTTTGCATAATATATAATATATATAGTATAAGCATACACATAGAATACGACTTTTATTCTAGTTTGGTTCACTAGAGCCACCAAGTGAACCAAAAGGTCAAACCCTAGGGGTGTAAAAATTAATATTTAAATATAACTATTACATTTAAATCCGGGCTCCATTACAAACGGGTCTTCAAGCGCTCCTTGTCCTTTGATCTCCAATTCTTCAAAATAATTCTAACTATTCCTATTACAAAACTATTTAAAATAAATAGAAACTTTGATCAGCAGTCAAGGGGAAGTACATAGGAGGGAGATAGAATTTACATTAAGAAAAATTAGAGAAGACGAGGTACGCAGACCCCATTTAATAAAACTCATACATTCATGCATCCAACTAAAATAAAATCTAATCACATTGGTCAATAGTCCATAATCAATCCCATTTAGTATTATACACATTACCATATGCATCAATAAATAACATTCTTCTCATGAATAATAAATATTCAATATATATATATATATATATTGATATCATTTAATGGGTAAATTTAGTTAGTATAAAATTTAATCTTGAATCAAAATAAACTCCTTTATTTTCAGTCCAAATTTAAATCAAAATAAAACTATTTTATTTTAATTTATCCAATTTTGAATAAAATAAACTATTTTATTTTAATCAAAATAAACTCCTTTATTTTAATTAATTATGGAATCCAATTTTAAGAAAAAAAAAATAAACTCCTTCATTAAAGGAAACACGGATTCTCTTTCATATTCGCAAATAAACTCTTTTATTTTGAATAATATGAAATCTTATTTCATATCTAAATAAACTCTTTTATTTAAGGAAATACGGATTCTCTTCCTATTCACAAATAAACTCCTTTATTTTGAATAACATGAAATCTTATTTCATATCTAAATAAACTCCTTTACTTAAGAAAACATGGAATCCAATTTCAACTCTAATTAGTTTTAATGGAATCCAATTCCAACTCTAATTAGTTAGCATGAAAGCTAATTTTAAAATTAAAATAAACTATTATTTTAAAATTAAAAATAAACTTTTTATTTTAAAATTAAAATAAACTATATATTTTAATTATAAAATTTATATATATATATATATATATATATATATATATATATATATATATATATATATATATAATATCCGTACGTTTAAAAAAAATTTGAAATCACGTGAATTCCTTTTATATCATACAAAATCAAACATGATTACATATATAATATGTAATCCTGGAATATCCCTTAATGATTGGCAACCATGTGATCCTGCAACAACCTTCACATTGACATGTTTCAGGACAAATAAAGTTAACATTGCTAACCACGTGAATATGCTAACCACGTGAATAGGATTTACATGTGATTGAAAAAAAAAACGGAATGAAGAATAACATTTTTTTTTAATTTTTATACAATAAAATTATGCCCAATTAAATTATTCTAAACACATATCAATATACATATCAAATTAAAATAATTAATAATTCGCATAAAGGTTTGGCTCTGATACCACTGTTAGGTTTGTAATATTCATAAGCACAATCAAATTGCACAAAATAAGCGGAAACGTGGAAAAATTAGAGTTTAAAATTTTACAAACCATATACCCGGATCATCCTTTATGCACAATTATTAATTAAACGAAAAGATATGAAGAACAAGAATCATACCCTTGAAGATTCGAGCTTCCTCAGGTACAAGTTTACCTCCAATCCTTTTCGCATTCAATTTGAATCCACCGGGTTTGGTTCCTTCCTTTGATCAACGTTAGCCACCCAAGTGTTTGGCCTCTAGAGGTGATCCACCAAGGAGGAAGAAAGATCCAAGAAGATAAGTGTTTGGCAAAACCCTAGTTTTTTTTATCTCTCATAGAAAAAGAGCGTACTCTCCCAACTGTTGGAATTACGTATGTTGTAAAAGTCAACAACCTCTCACCCATAATAAGACTCCTCTTATTTATAGATGTGGGCAACCCTCCTTAACAATTAAGGAATTGAGTTTTATTTTAATTAATTAAATTCTTTTAATTAATTAAGCTCCCTAATCTTATTAGAGATAATTAATTAAACTCTTTTAATTAATTTGCCTCCTAATCCTATTAGGATATTTGAGAGTACTTTTATTAATTAATTCCCAAACTTCTTTAGGAATTACATAATAATAATAGTAATAATAATAATAAGACTGCTCTTATTAATTTATATTTAATATTTTTAAAATATTAAATAATAAATATTAAGCTATTTAATTTATTCTATCACTATAGATTAATTAAATATACTTAACTTATTATTACGATTATGTCATTAACTTCTTAAATAATTATTCTTCCTTCTATGGTGTGACCCTTTAGGTTCTCCATATTAAACCGGTTGTGAATAAATCAATTAGAACAATTCTAATCTTATTTAAATAAATAAATTAAACTAATAATTTATTTAAATAAATAATATTTATTCTACAATAGGGATAAGCCTCCCTAACGATCAACGACTTTCCAGATAATATAGATTTCAACATTAATCATAAAAAAACCTTTGAGTAAATAGTTACCGTACAATTCAATCCTTCCACCATATAATGTCCCAATGAAATATAAGACATGGAATTACTGTCAAGTCTTATTTTATTTAATTATATGTATTTCGACTCTTAAATACGCAACTCCAAATAATGCAAATTGGAAACTCCTTTCTAATTTCATTCTGCCTTGGCCAAGGACTACTGAGTTGTCATTTATCGAATCACATAGGATATTTCTCTTCTTTTACTAGAAGTGGTAGATTCTTTATTGATCATATATTATCTCCATGTATAACTTATTATACCCAAGCATACCCTTTGATATACCCTAAGGGTCTTAAGGAATAAGTCAAAGTATAACTTATCATACACAAGATACTATGATGATCTCAAGTCCAATGATCACTTGTACTACTATCACTACAGGAATTCCTATTGACAGGCAAGTAAAACTCCATTAGGTATTCCTTAGCGAGCCACGTTCAGTGAAATTATTCTCTAATAAGCACCTACATACATACTTTAGTGTCTCCACACAAATGATCATGAGATCAATCATCCTCATCCAATGAGCAAGCAACGTATGTACCAATCTATCTGGATTCACTAATCTCCAATTTAGTAATCCAACGATTGGGAACTATTTTAGTCTTAAACTTTCTAAGAATTTAGATCTCATTAGAATGATCATCATCATTATTCTAAAAATATTGCTTAAAACTATGGGTTTATCACATATTGTAAAACAACATCATGTAGATAATTTAAAAGCCTTTAATAAATTAATAATTTTTATTAATAAATGAATAAGATTGTTACAAAGTATATGCTTTATCATCAAACATGATTGGCTTGTGTGCATATTATTTTCACTAAGAACTGCCCCACGATCAGCCATAACAAACAGAAGCCAGAAATCAGAGATTGCTCAAGAAGGTATAAACAAACCCTAGAAAAATTTGTCCAAATTTTGGATGTTAGATGTTATTTTTTTGTGTGTTAAATATGTTATATAAGGTGTCTAAGGATGATCTGGGTTGCTAGATGTTAGATCCATAACATCTAGAGGCTCATATTTGAAGAATTAAAGAATCTGAAAAAATTTTATTTTGTGGTCTGACACAAATGTCAGGGACTATAAATCTTTTTCTGTTTATGATTTCTGTTGTTTATAAGTTATTTTTGGTAGCTTGTAATATGGTCTTTAGTCTGCAAAAAGAATCAGGGTCGTTTGATGTATAGAATGAAAGTTATTAACGGTCAAATACCGTTGACCGGCATTGACCGGAAGAAATCTGGGCAGCCCAGATCGGTCTGACAGTATGTTTGTGTGACTAGATCTGTCAGGTTTTGCAAGTTCTGTTGATGTTGTTGTAATTCATGTGTAGCCTGTTTCTTTAACTATAGATTCATGACTTTAGATCGTGTAGATAATCATCAGGTAGATTGTAACAAGTGGTCAAAGTAGACCACTCGCATTGACTTAGCTTTTCTGGGAATTTTCAGAAACTGAAAGGGGCTTAATCCTGACAAGGTTTGACCAGGTTGGATCTAATGATTCTGTCAATGTTATGGTGATTATATGTGATAGATCTCTTGTCCTACATGTTGGCTACACACTGCAGGTTTTAAATCACAAAAACATTACAAGTTCAACAAGTTACGGAAGCCCAAAACGAGCCAGTCGAACTGTTCTTCATTTTTAGGTAACCCAGAAAATGAAGAACAGCTCTGACAGCTTGTTCGAGGCTCCAGATCTCGTTGGTTATGCATGTTTTGATGATGTTGTTTGTTGGATCGTGTAGTCTTGTACTTGTACTACATTATCTGATCAACAACATGTTCAGAAACATCACAGATTTGATTTTATTTTCGGTCAAACGAGGCAACTGGAAACTGGCTATGAATGTTCAAGAACAGCTCAAGAACATGAAGAACACCTATAGCGACAGTTTTGTCACTATAGGTGTCCTTTAGCGACAGATAATAATTAATTTTTTGAAAATTAAATAATAAATAGAAAAAAATTAGTTTTTAATTATTAAAAATATAAAATAAATTATTAAAAATTATTTTAAATTCTAAAAATTAGTTTTTAATTATTTTTAATATATTTCATAAATATTTAATATTTTTGTAATATTAAAAGTATTTAATTTATTTAATTATAATATTAAATAAATTATTTAAAAATGATTTTTATACTTGAAAAATCATTTAAAATTATATTATGATATAAGAAAATATTTTAAGTTATTTTTAATGACTTTTAATATTTTCTGATAAATTTTATTAATAAATTAATATTAATGATAATTAAGTTATTTATTAAATGAATTAAATAAATTAATTAAAAATGATTTTATTATATTAAAAATCATTTTAAATAATAATAAGGTATTTAAAAATATTCTAAGTTATAAAATATAACTTTTAATATTTAAAAGTAAATTTCATTAATTAATTATTATTAATGATATTAAGATTATTTAATAATTATATTAAATGATTTAGTTTAAAAATAATTTTAATATTATAATAATCATTTTAAATGAGAATAAAGTCTTTAAAGATATTTTAAGTTATAAAATATAACTTTTAATATTTAAAAAATAATTTCATTAATGATTTAATATTAATGACTATTAATTTATTATTAATGATATTAAATTTATTTAATAATTATATTAAATAAATAGTTTATAAATAGTTTTATTAATTTAAAAATCATGAAAGAGGGATATAAATGAATTAAAAATATTTTAAGTTATACTTAATGACTTTTAATATTTTGATAAATAAAACATTAATACTTTAATATTAATGATAATTATTTAAAAATAATTTTAAATATTTTAAAAATCATTTAAGGGTAATATTAATACTTTCAAAGTATTTTAAGTTATTATACATAACTTTAATATTTTAAAAATAATTTCATTAATAGTTTAATATTAATTAAATATTAATGATAATAGAATTGTTTAATATTTAAATTATTTAATAATGATTCCGGTGTTTGAAAATTCATGCTAAATTATAATAAATGTTTAAAAATTATATTAAGTCATTTAAAAGTAATATGACTGATACTGAGTTACAGGACAGAGTCTTAGACTCGATAATTACCCGATAAAGCTGTCAATACACTGATATATTTTAGAAATTGATCTGGACTTAGATAATTTGATTAGATAAGTGATTATTTGTGATTCAATGGTTATTAAACATATGTGCCAATGTGATTAGGGAATGTGCTGACTGCAATAAGCAGTGTTATGTGTTATAGTATGTTATTCTAATCGAATGAACGATCTTATTAATGATAGGTCGTGAGATAGGCGATAAATCTAAATTACAAATTGTAAGCAGCGCATCAGGCAATTATCTTACATTTACATTTTGTTTATGCAATGGACATGAGTAAGAATATTTATGAATTATATTATTACTGTACAGATTATTAACCTTATATTATATAAGCTCATTGATTATCAACATGTTAGTATATGATAATTCAGATATATATATTCTGTTCGTTAATTTCTATAAATGGTTATACAAGTGTCCCCACTTGAATAATCATTGTATTTAATCACATGTTGATATACCTTTGTCAATTACCTGTATATATATATGTTGAGTTATAGATTATTTTTGAACAAGATAAAACCTTTGATTTGGAAACCAGACTAGTGTGAACATCCCTTATACAGGAAAAACTTTTTATGCACCCAAGGTGGACAGAGTGAACGAGACCCTCGTTCTTGTACGTAGTATTGATCAATGCAGGGCATAACGGGCTGATCACCCCCCGTGCCCGTAAGTTATGACGGTTTACAGATGAATTTCTGTTTAACCTTTTCGAAAATGAAAACAATGTTCATGGCATGTCATTTAAACCCTATTGATAGTCAATATGTAGTTTCAAAAATTTGAAAGAGAGCTGTATGTTATTATTATTGGTACATATTACTTCACAACTATTGAAATTCGTTGTAGAAGGGTAGTATAAAGAAAATATTTAAATTCTTTCAGCTTATATATATAATTGCTATTACTTGCTGGGCACTCAAATGCTCATCCTTACTTAATTTAAATGTTTTCAGCTAAGTGTGAACGACTAGAGAGCTCTGCTCAGAACAAGGGAAAGGAAAAGGTTGCAGAATAAGTTGGTGTCATTTTATGTAATAGTCAACTTTACTAAGACAATGATATTAATTATCTATCATGGGTTGTAATGAATGTATTAAAGGTTGCGTACTTGGGATTAGACTATGATGATATGTAAATTAAGTTTGACTTTTATATTATTGTTATTATTATTAGTATTATTCCGCTCATAGAAAGGGTATTGTAAAGCACCGAGTTCGGGTTTCAAGTACCCGGATTTGGGGGCCTTACAGGTTGGTATCAGAGCTTAGGGTTAAAAACCTTAGGTGGGTTAGACCTTAGGCTATAACCTTAGAACAGAGGGAAACGTTGAAAATATAAATAACTCATATAGAGTTTAAAAAGAAATGAATTGACTAAATTCATCGTTAAACAAAATAAAAGATAACTTATATAAAACTCTTATTTGCTGTGTGTATATACTATATGCTAATTAGGATAATTTATGTGTGTAGATGTCTGGTAGAAAAGACTTGTTATATGCATATAGCATGAAGAAGGATCAAACCCATACACCCGAGCTGATATCGAAGCCAATAGCTGAAATGGAGGCTCACAATGAAAACAACTCAGACGATGTGGGTATAGTAGAAAATGTAGTACAAGATCCGGAGATGGTGGAGCTGACAGATAGCGATTCAGACACTAAAGTTGAAGCTGATCAAGCATCAACGGAGGTGCAGGATCTGAAGAACAAGGTTTCTTCTCTAGAAAAGCTGTGGGAGATAGAAATATTGTTGAATAGTCAGTTGCATCAATCGTTAATAGAAACAATGGAAGAACAAGATAAGCTTAAAATCCAAATTGATCAGATAGGAGCCACAAGCAACACCTCGTGTGCAGCTCCGAGCAAGAAGGGAAAAAGAAAGATAGTAGACTAGGACTTAGGAAAACATGATAAGAAGAAAGGGAAATAAATTTGTTACCTGTGCGGTTATGGAGGACATACTACTCTGTATTGTCCTGACTACAAACCAGGATCATGTTTTATTTGTGGGATAGAAGGTCATCAGGCGAGAGGTTGTCCAAGAAAAAGGTCTAATAAATAGGTAGAGTAGGTTCTGTGATGTAGGTGTGTTTAATGTAGTATATGTGCTTAGTATGTCTGTATAATGTAATGTTCTCAACTTTTGTATTAAGTTAAGACTGTAAATCCCGACTTTTGTAGTCACAAAGGGATGAATGATGTTTAAAGCATTATGTGCTATGTTATGTAAAATGTTCGTTAAATGAATATGAATCTATGTTTGAAAAATGAAACAAGTTTAAAATATTAAACTTATATGATAAGGTTTAGAATGTAAGCTAAATTTATAATTTTATTTAATCAGATAATGCCCCCAAGACGTCGAACTCGCAACCAAAGGGCAGAAGAATCCGTTAACAACGTTGAGGGACAACAACAAGTAGACCCGATGCAGAACTTCGCGAACTTGATAGCACAAGCTATGCAGCAAGGGATACCAGTCGCTGGGAATTAGCCGGATAATTGCTTAACGAACTTCAAAGATTTCAAAGCTGTAGGACCACCAGAATTTAAAGGTGCAACTGACCCTGTTGAAGCCCAAACTTGGGTTAAGGAAATTGAAAAAGCGTTCATAATAGCTAGGGTAGCGGAGGGGCAAAAGACCGCTTTTGCCACTTACATGATGAAGGGTGAGGCAAATTTCTGGTGGGAGGCGAATCAGGCAAGGGCAGGAGAAGGTGTAGTCACATGGAATAGGTTCAAAACATTATTTTTCAAAAATTATTTTTCACCTAATATGTAGGCGAGGATGGAGGTTAAATTTTTAGAGTTGAAGTAAGAGAATATGACGGTGTCTGAATACGCCGCCAAATTCAACGAGTTGGCAAGGTTTGTCCCGCATCAAGTAGATACGGAGGCTAAGAAAGAGAGGAGGTTTGAGCTGGGATTGAAACCCTGACTCTATAATAAGGTGGCGGTGTTGCAGATTCCTACATTTGCAGCACTTATGGAGAAGGCGATTATTGCTGAGGAGGGGAGTGAGGCTATGAGCCTCTACAACAAGGAGAGAAAGAACAAAGGCAAGGTAGAAGGAGCTGGGAAGGTAGGAATTAATAGTGGGAGCAGGAATGGAGATAGAAAGAGGAAGGTGAGCAGTTTTGGAAGTGTACAAGTGAAGCAAGAAGGTGTTAAGAAACATATAGTGCCATGTAAGACATGCGAGAAGAACCACTCGGGAGAGTGTTTGAAAGGAAAATTTGTTTGCTATAAGTGCGGGCAGGAGGGCCATATCTCTCCCAACTGCCCCAATCCTAGGATGAACAGTGGATGTTTTCTGTGCGGATCGACAGAACATAGGGTGAAGGATTGTCCGAAGAGGAGGGTGGAGGCATGTAGTGTGAATACTGGAACTGGCAGCGGGACGTTGGCAATTACGGGACCGACTTCGTCAAACAAACCAACAAAATCTACTATGAGGGTCTACAACATGACAGTTCAGGATACGGCAGCAGCTGGCACTTGAACTCCAGGTATTATTCGTATAACTTATATTTTCTTATGCATGATTTTCCAATATATAGTAAATTAATTTATAAAGAAATTTTGAGGAGGAATTTGAGTTCTTTTAGAAACCAATTTTTCCGTTTAATCAGAAAGACAAGCTTTATGTGAATAGTTAAATATCAGTTCGATCAAAGTTGATCGAGATCTACTTGCAATGATTGTGTATGTTATGTACCCGTGTATGTATAGGTTTTAAAACGGTGATTCCGGGGACGGAATCTTTATAAGGGAGGGTGAATGTAAGAACCCGATATTTTCTATATAAATAAATAAGAAATTTTGCTTATAAATTTTTTTATTATTATTAAGGATGATGATTTATACAAGATAATGTGTATATGTATTTATGTGGTAAATAAAAATATATTATTACATGAATATTTACAAGTAAATTTATTTTAGAATTATTGATTATTAAAAAGTATATACTTATACTAATTAATTTTTGGTAGAAATGTTTTATTAATTATTTTCATGAAAATATAATCATATATTATTTAAATAATATATGAAGTGATTTTTAGAATAATTATAGTAATTATTTTATTATATGAATTATTGTACAGATTATTAAGTTAATTCTTTTACCTTAATTATTAAGGTTAAATAGGAAGAATAAATCAGATATGAAATCCAAACCCTAATTTTAGATTTTTGTCAAGGTATGAGAATAATAATATAATATTAATTATATTTTGATTTTTCAGTGCTTTAAATATGTACTGTATGTATGTATTGATGATGATTGGTCAATTATGGTGTTTAATTTCAAAACCCTAATTTTACTGAGGGAAACCCTAATTTAAAAATTAACTGTGAGTTTAAGACTGTTATATGACGGTGTTATATGTTTTATGATGTTTATTATATAATGATTTGATTAATTAGGTAAATCCTAATTATAATCTAGAAACCCTAATTATTATTTTGAAAAACCCTAAGTTATTATAAAACCCTAGTTTCTAAAATGAGGAACCCTAATTTGAAATTTAAATTAGAGTTCGAGATTGGTTGTAATTATGTTAATGTAATTAATTAACAAGTATTATAATTACAATTGTTAATTTTGGAAACCCTAAATTTAAAACCCTAATTTGATAATTAGAAAATCTAATTATAATTTATTAACCCTAATTATAAAAATCTTAAACCCTAATCACTAAATTAGCAAAGTTAATGATAATTATATGATCTAAACCCTAATGTTCCTGTATAGAGTAATTAGAAAATTAATCATAATTAGAAAATCCTAATTTCAAAATTTTAGAAACTAAAAGTTATTTAATTTTTATTTTTGTGCAAACCCTAATTGCTAAATCTTACATTTTGTGCTAAACCCTAAGGGTTAAACCCTAAGGGTTTAACAAGTTCTAATTTTGCTATTAAATAATTTATCAAAAGACCATTTTGCCCCCAGTGTATTATTAAAGCTACAAACTAGGTTTTGACAATAGGATGAGTGGGTGAACCACTTCAACAACTCCACATGCTCAAAATCTCAGCAGATAAGCCATTTCAGCAGCCATTACATTGCATCTAGCTTGCTTATAAATAGATTGAGAGAGAGAGAAAAAGTCTCATTTTTGCTAATTTGTGCACTTGCTCTCAACTTATCTCTCTCAAGCCCTAACCTCCGAAATTATAAGCTAGATCAGTCCCTAAGAACAACCCCATGATCAGCCATAACAAACAGAAGCCAGAAATCAGAGATTGCTCAAGAAGGTATAAACAAACCTTAGAAAAATTTGTCCAAATTTCGGATGTTAGATGTTATTTTTTTTTGTGCGTTAAATATGTTATATAAGGTGTCTAAGGATGATCTGGGTTGCTAGATGTTAGATCCATAACATCTAGAGGCTCAGATTTGAAGAATTAAAGAATCTGGATTTTTTTTTGTGGTCTGACATCAAATGTCAGGGGCTATAAATCTTTTTCTGTTTATGATTTTTGTTGTTTATAAGTTGTTTTTGGTAGCTTGTAATATGTTCTTTAGTCTGCAAAAAGAATCAGGGTCGTTTAATGTATAGAATGAAAGTTATTAACGGTCAAATACCATTGACCGGCATTGACCGGAAGAAATCTGGGTAGCCCAGATTATGCCCAGATCGGTCTGACAGTATGTTTGTGTGACTAGATCTGTCAGGTTTTGCAAGTTCTGCTGATGTTGTTGTAATTCATGTGTAGCCTGTTTCTTTTACTATAGATCCATGACTTTAGATCGTGTAGATAATCATCAGGTAGATTGTAACAAGTGGTCAAAGTAGACCACTCGCACTGACTTAGCTTTTCTGGGAATTTCCAGAAACTGAAAGGGGCTTATTCTTGACAAGGTTTGACCAGGTTGGATCTAATGATTTTGTCAATGTTATGGTGATTATATGTGATAGATCTCTTTTCCTACATGTTGGCTACACACTGCAGCTTTTAAATCACAAAAACATTACAAGCTCAACAAGTTGTGGAAGCCCAAAACGAGCCAGTCGAACTGTTCTTCATTTCTAGGTAACCCAGAAAATGAAGAACAGCTCTGACAACTTGTTCAAGGCTCCAGATCTCGTTGGTTATGCATGTTTTGATGATGTTGTTTGTTGGATCGTGTAGTCTTGTACTTGTACTACATTATCTGATCAACAACATGTTCAGAAACATCACAGATTTGATTTTATTTTTGATCACCCCCCGTGCCCGTAAGTTATGACGGTTTACAGATGAATTTCTATTTAACCTTTTCGAAAATAAAAACAATGTTCATGGCATGTCATTTAAACCCTATTGATAGTCAATATGTAGTTTCAAAAATTTGAACGAAAGTTGTATGTTATTATTATTGGTACAGATTACTTCACAACTATTGAAATTCGTTGTAGAAGGGTAGCATAAAGAAAACATTTAAATTCTTTCAGCTTATATATATAATTGCTATTACTTGCTGGGCACTCAAATGCTCATCCTTGCTTAATTTAAATGTTTTCAGCTAAGTGTGAACGACTAGAGAGCTCTGCTAAGAACAAGGGAAAGGAAAATGTTGCAGAATAAGTTGGTGTCATTTTATGTAATAGTTAACTTTAGTAAGACAATGATATTAATTATCTATCATGGCCTGTAATGAATGTATTAAAGGTTACGTACTTGGGATTAGACTCTAATGATATGTAAATTAAGTTTGACTTTTATATTATTATTATTATTATTAGTATTATTCCGCTCATAGAAATGGTATTGTAAAGCACCGAGTTCGGGTTTCAAGTACCCGGATTTGGGGGCCTTACACTCGTACCCGCATATGCTCTTTTACTCAATGTGTCAGCTACTACGTTTACTTTTCAAGGATGGTATTGAATGGTATGATCATAATCTTTCAACAACTCAAGCCATCGTCGTTGTCGCATGTTGAGTTTTTTTTGAGTGAAGAAATATTTGAGGCTTTTATGATCCGTATAGATCTCCACCTTCTCTCCATACAGGTAATGCCTCCAAATCTTAAGCACAAAAACGACAGCTGCCAACTCTAGATCATGAGTAGGATAATTCCTCTTATATTCTTTGAGTTGTCGTGAGGCATAGGCTATGACTTTTCCATGTTGCATGAGAACACATCCTAACCCTTTGCCTGAAGCATCACTGTAGATGACAAATCCCTCCGAGCCAGATGGCATTGTCAGAACAAGTGCTGAAATAAGCCTTCTCTAGAGTTCTTGAAAACTCTTCTCATATTCCACGCTCCAATCGAATTTTGTATCTGTTCGAGTCAGCTGAGTTAATGGAGTAGCGATTCGAGAAAACCCTTCTACGAATCTCCGATAATAACCAGCTAAGCCGGGAAAGCTACGTACTTCGGTTACTGATTTAGGTTGCTCTCAGCTTTGATTAGCTTCAATCTTTACCGGGTCAATAGATATTCTATGATTTGATATCACGTGCCCAAGAAATGCTACTTCTTGAAGCAAGAACTCGCATTTCTTTAACTTGGCATAAAGCTTGTTTTCACGAAGCTTTTGGAGTCTCAACCTCAAGTGTTTCTCATGATCTTCACGGCTTTTGGAATATATGAGGATGTCATCAATAAAGACGACCACAAAGTGATCCAAATATTCCTTGAATACTTGGTTCATCATATCCATGAAGGTAGCAGGAGCATTAGTCAATCCAAAAGACATGACTAAGAATTCATAATGCCCGTACCGAGTTCTGAAGGCAGTCTTTGGAATATCCTCAGTTTTAACCTTCAACTGATGATATCCAGAACGAAGATCGATCTTTGAAAAGAGTTGTGCTCCTTGCAACTAGTCAAACATATCATCAATGCGAGGCAACAGGTACCTATTTTTGTTGGTGACATGATTCAACTCCCGATAATCAATACAAAGTCGCATACTCCTATCTTTCTTCTTCATGATTAGAACAGGAGCACCCCAAGGAGAAGTACTAGGATGAATAAAGCCAATGTCTAACAATTCCTGCAGTTGAGTCTTTAACTTCTGAAATTCAATAGGAGCTATTCGATATGGGGCTTTGGAAATGGGTTTTGTACCGGGTTGAAGGTCGATACAAAATTCAATTTCACGCTTTGGGGGTAGGCCAGGAAGTTCTTAAGGGAATACGTTAGGGAATTTATTAACAATAGAAATATCATTCAAAACTGACGTATTTTTGTTTAGATCCGTGACATGAGCTAAGAAAGCTTGACATCTATTTTTTAATAAACGAATAACTTTATGTCTTGAGATGACAGTGATTGATTTTAATGGTTTGGTCGCTTGAATTCGCATAATAGGTTGATTAGGAATATGAAAGCTAACAACCTTACGAAAATAATTAATTTTAGCATGATGAGTAGTTAACCAATCAGTCCCTAGAATCACATCAAATGCAAGTATTTTCAATGAAATAAGATCGACAGGTAATGTGAGGGTATCGATTTAAACCAAACAAGACTTATAAACAGTGGATGTAATGAAGGTTTCTCCCAATGGAGTTTCAACAGATAAGTCAAAGTCTAATTTCTCCGGAGTCAAATTTAATCGTTGAGCGTAAGTAGGAGAAAAAAAATAATGGGTAGAACCGGTATCAAATAAGGTATAGATTTCACTAAAGTTTATAATAAGCTTACCCGTGATGACCTCGTTCGGATTCCTTGCTTTCTGGGTGGTCACAACAAACGCTCTCCCTTGCACTACCGGCTTTGACTTTTCTGGGACGGCCTTTGGTGCCTCCATCCTGGCTGAACTTGTCTTTGGTGAACGACAAAATCAAGCTAGGTGACCTTCTTTTCCACAATTATAACACGCTTTGGATGGCATCGCACAGTTTGGACTGATATGTCCCTCCCCTCCGCATTTGAAGCATATGATAGGTGGTCATTCTCCTTCCTTAACCATGGGTGCTGATGCTGACGTCTTTCCATCATTGTTTAATCTCCTCTTTTTGAAATGTCCATTCTTATTGTCATGGCCATGATTACCACCGAAGTGATTACCATTTCTAGCATGTTGATTCCCTCCACGCTTGTTGTCACCGCTTCGATGACCGCTACCACTGGTATTATCGAATTGTCGGTTGTTCACTCTCGGTTGGGTTGACTCGTTATCACGCTCTACTAACTGAGCCCTATTAACAACGTCTGAATAGAAACACAATTATGAGAAATAAGATATTGACGTATCTCTGGTTTCAAACCTCTTAAAAACATCCGCGTTATTCTCTCCTCATTATCAACCAAGTGGGACGCAAATCGGGATAACTCGACAAACTTAGCTTCGTACTGCGACACGGTCATATTGTTCTGCTCCAACTTGATGAACTCTACCTCTTTCATGTGACGAATACTTTCGGGAAAGTACTTGTCATTGAACAGTTCTTGGAACTTCTCCCAAGACATCTTCAGTGCGGCAGGTTGAGTACGCTTTACCGATTCTCACTAGTAATCTGCCTCTCCTCGCAACATAAAGGTGGCAAAGGGAACCTTTTTCTCCTCGGAGCAACCCAAGACATCAAATATCTTGGTGATTTGCTTTATCCACACTTCCGCCTTAAGTGGGTTTGGCTCTTCAATAAACTCCGGTGGTCCCAGCTCCTTGAACTGTATAACGGTGACCGTCCGAGAGTTTCCAGCGTTTCCACCTACATTTTGGACAGGAGCCGCTCTTGCCTGATGTTGCATGAATTGCATAAAGCCTCTGAACATTCCATCGTTCATTAACTGGTCCATGTTGTTGTTTGCCTGAGGATTGACGCCTTCCTGATGCACATTATCCTGATTATTGATCTGTGGAGACTCAACGGTCTCCTGTGCTCCATTGATGTTCTCAACATTCTCGGATGTCATTTTCAGATACTGCCACAAAAAAGGGTTAATTAACATATCACATATTATCCCTATACTCTGACCGATCAATTAAATACCAAATAAACTTAGGTAGGTCATACTAGCGAAGGAATTCCCCGTCTCTCCCCTCCTAGTTCTAGTCTCACATCTTAGCCAGGGATCATATTACTAAGCTTTGATACCAACTGTGATGCCCCCAAAATAGGTATACATCACCCATCTTGGGTCGCCAAATATATGGTACAAAAATTCAAATACAAACTTAATTATACAACTGACGTGCACAATACGCCAAAACATAGTTGAGAGTTTCAACACGGATAATGTCTCATAGAGAGTATAAAAACTCAAATATAGTCCTCATTACATTTGTTGACACACTATTTTACAGAATAGTGAGGAATACTAATGCTATCCTCTGGACCGTCACTCCGTTCCCCGACTAGTGCCTGCTATGATCTCATTTCTTGAAGAGAACAATTAAAGCAAAAGGGGTGAGCTCAACTAGCCCAGTAAGAAATATTATGACTAAGATAATGCAGAATAAATTATTGTTAGCCTTCAACATTGTTAAACTGATAAAATATAACAAATATCAAGTTTAACTGCAGCGGAACAAGCAATCCATTAAAAGAGTCAAGTAGAGAATAAAATCTACTATCTTTTATGATTTAAAAGGGTTTTCATCACTTTTATCGCTGTGACTCAGCTTAATAATTAATCCACATCATCGAATCACCCCTACACTACGGCCAAGGATATTCTTTAGTATCACGACCACAATTATCCATGCACTATGGGCCAAAAATATTTGTGTATTAATCAATGGTCATGATCATGCTAACAACTGTCCATCAATGCTCTACGGCCAATGAAGATTTTTTTTACCACATCATTTGTAACATTACGGTCATGATTATACCGAATAATCCCTGGTCATAATCATACCAAGTCCATCTATGCACTACAGGTCACAAATGACTTTCACCATATTATAAACATAAGGATGATGACAATGATATAAGAATTCAATAAAACAAGTTCAAGAATTAATTTATCCAAGAACTAATAACGTCCAAATTGTCAACATGATACTGCTTTGTGGAGTAAAATTCAAGAATGCTCAGAAGAATATTTTCATGAAAAGATACTGGAAGAACCGCAAATATCAAGGATATTCCACTAATTTCATGGAGTATAGAAGTCAAAACTTTAACCAACTGAGTATAACAAGGAATGGAATAACAAAAGAAATCACCAGGCATGCGATAGACCGCACAGGCAGGTTATTCCAACAGAATAATAAATAACGGAACCAGGTCCGGCGTAAAACGCACAGACAAGATATTCCAACAGAATAATAAAGACGGAATCAGATCCGGTGTAAAACGCACAGACAAGATATTCTAACAGAATAATAAAGACGAAATCAGGTCCGACGTAAAACGGACAGACATGATATCCCAACAAAATAATAAATAATAGAACCGGGTCCGGCGTAAACGCACAGACAGGATATTCCGACAGAATAATATAGAACGGAATATTAGAAGAATTTTACCAAGTATAGGGTAGCCCGCGTATACAGGTTATTCCAACAGAATAATAAAAAATGGAATAACAGAAGTTCTCTTCATAAATAAGAAAGAAATAGTACTCCCTACCTTAGAAAAATTGGATACTTGAATAGTGAGGTAGCAGATTCTTTTCTTCTTTCTCTCTATACTTTCTCTCTATAATAAGTGCTCTATAGCTTTAATGAATTGGTGAGAAATGAAGAAAGAATGAGCTTCTATTTATAGGAAAATATAGTTTCGATAATTGCACGTTTTGGGGCTCGAAAAATTACAATATATTACCTTCCTCTTTTTCTTCATTTTTAATTTAGTCTTGGAAGTATTATCAAACTTGCACCACCTCTCCTAATAGTAAATAATGTGAATTAATAGTATAATCATGTGACTCAATAGTATAATCATGTGAAAAAACTAATTATAGTATAATACCTCCATCTATACCTCTATTTTTAACTTAGTCATACAAGTATTATCAGTCTTACACCAACTCCCCTAATAGTACAAGAATGTGAATTAATAGTACACACATGTGAATAAATAGTTATAATCATGTGAATTAATACCAATTAATTTTTTATTTATTCGGTTAATTACCCGATTGGTCAATATAACCTCCAGACGTCAATTATTATCGAAATAAATGTCTAATTCCACTAACACCAACAATCCCAACACAATGAAACTATCAAGCTCATCTTCAATCAACACGAACTTATTCATCATTAATATTATAATTCACAATATTTAACAACCAGGTCGTTCCCAAGAAAGAGGGGGCTTTTCGATAAGGATTTCTCCTTATTGGCGCGCAATTAGGTGACCAAACCTCTCCTTGACAGAAATTCTAGACATTGTCAATATTGTAAATAATAATATTAATAACTTCGTTGTCTCAATTATTGATTTAATAATATAAAATATTATGCAGATTATACAGTGACAATAATTAAATCAATAATATGAGAGATATGATGCAGCAATTACTGTAGCAATAATTGAGTATAACTAAGTGAATTCTCACGTAACTATCAATAATCAATACCGTGTGCTATTATGTAACCACGCTGTCGACGTCGGGATTTTTAAATGTCCCTTTTCGTTACCTGTTCTTTGGTGTTCTCATTTTAGGTGAGATTTGTTTGAAAAAACAAGTGAAAAAGGTCCGACATGTATAATGTCGACGATTGGACTGTAAGAGTCGCCAGTTGGTTTTTTAAATGGTTGTATCAACACAACTAAGAAAAGGTTTGCACATTGACCCAGTGATGTGACACTGCTATACGGGTCGGTGAAATCGAGATTCGTTTAGGGTTCGAGGACTTGGTTATGCGAGGGGAAGGTGTTAGGCACCCCCTGACATCCGTGTTACCATGGTGACCGCCTCTTTTCAAGAAACCATTATCCGAGTGTGTGTGTGTGTGTGTGTGGGTCAATGTGCTGTTATTTGACAGTGGTACGAGGCCTCGTTCGCACCTATATACACAGGGTTTGAATTTACGTAAAAATTCAATTTTAAGCAGAATATGGCAGTGATGTTTTATAAAGAAGGTTTTTCAAACCCTGATGCTCAATAGTAATTGAGGCCTTTTGCACTCCCATTTTATTCCGTATTCGGCTTGATTGATTTTATTTGACGGCTGCGAGGCATCCGTATGAAAATAATATACAATATAATGCCGACTTCCTCGTGGGTATGTAAACCATCTGAGGAAATTCAGACACCGCGGAATAATTTACAAGCTGCTTACAGCTGAAAATGTCCATCACGGGAACCGAATCTAGATTCAATGGGATGAATCTGTGATCACATGATTCCTAGGCTCACGTGATACCGCAATTTGTATGAAAGCAGTAATCAGGTATATATATAAATGCTGTAAATATATATACAGACATGATCACCATCCACGAATCAGCTCCATGGGGGATCAAAAATGTAAATAAAGCTGTTAAAAGCTATCAACAGCCACGGAGGAAACTCCAGGCGGGACAAAACGTAAATAAAGCTATATGAAGCGATCAACTACCACGAATGAAACTCCAGGCAGGACGAAAATAAATATATATATATATATATATATATATACATATATGTATATATATGTATATATATATAAAAGCATTAAACGCACCAGATGTGAAATCCAGGCTCATCGAACGGAGTTCGACCACAGTTTATATATATAAGTATATATATATAAAAGCAAGTAAACGCATCGGATGTAAAATCCAGGCTCACCGAACAAAGTTCGATAGTAGTTCATATATATAAGTTCATATATATATATATATATATATATATATATATATATATATATATATATATATATATATATATATATATATATATATATATTAAAGCAATAAACGCACCTGACCGAAGTCTAGGCTCAATCGAACAAAGTTCGATACACAGTTCATATATATATAAATATATATATATATATATAGAAAAGCAAATAAACGCTCCAGACCGAAGTCTAGGCTCAATTGAGGCATAACTCGATAATGTTAGTCAATATATATATAAATATAAATATATATAATATATATATACAGACTGGAATGAAACCACGGACCGAAGTCCGGGCAAAAGCAAGCAACACGACTCTCAACGTGTAGAAGGGTGTGTGCAAAGATGAAGAGAAAGACTCTAAAGTGTGTGAGAAAGCTTACAGCTGACTGCTAAAAAAGGATTCTATATCTTTAGAGTGGATAAACACTAGCTTTTGTAGGTACAAAAAGGGCTTTATGTGAGCTCACAGGTGTTTAAGAGGGGGATAATACACTGTATGGCGAGTGTGGAGCAAGTTTTGCAGGGTTTCCCCGTTGTTTTTTCCTTAAAAATCAGCACCCCAAGCCCTCTATTTATAGACCAAGGCTGCAGCAGGTGTACCTGCGGCTCAGTCGCAGGTGTACCAGAGGCGGGTCGGGTTGGCCCGGTTTGGTCGGGTCGGGTCGTCTTGAAGTACGTGCACACGGGCACTGTAATGTCCACTCGGTTTCTCAGAAGTGCAATCCGGGCATCCGTTTGAGGTATTCAGGACCTATTTCAGACCGCCGTTGTCGAGAGTTTGTACGATGGCATGGGATTGGAGTTTGTATGAAGTCTTTGAAGATGGGTCGGTGCCCTCCGGTCTTCAAGCTTCAACTTTCATCCGTTACCCCGAACAATAGTCACTCGGGATTGATTATCCTTGTGGGACGTTGTTGCATAGAGGCGTCGAGACGACGTGGCGTGGCATCGTGTTGGTCAGATGACGATGTTGCCCCTTACCGGTGTTACTGCTGGGTTGGGTTGATAAAGCAGACGTTGCTCAGCTTCGCTGGGATTGGACTGCTGCAATTGGTTGAAGGTCCTCATTGTCATCCTTGAGGTGTGTCTGTTTTCCCGATGTCATCGCCGGGCTGATATAGTGTATCTCGTTGTGAGCACCGAGATTGAAGCTGGTCGCACTTGTAACAAGTATTTCCGGGGTTAGTGCCAAAACTGCATTCCTTGGGGCTATCATCAAGGTTGGAGGCTATTCCCATGTTTGGGGTTGAGACTGGATATCTCGGGGTTATCTCCGAGATTAATCGATCTTCTCCGGTGTGTGTTCCGGTATTGATCTGCATGCCTCAGGGTTCTCCAAGATTGGAATGATTACTCGCAGATAGCGATCCGGGGTTGATGCTGAACTTCCGGTAGTATCCGGTACGGATCTGGACTGTCTTTCAGGGTTCTCTCATAAAAGGCGAATCCGAATTGTCTTTCAGGGTTCTCTCTTAAAAGGCGACTCTGTCCTGCTGCAACGTTGGTGATAGTAGTTCAGAAAATTTTGAGTGTCTACAGATGCCCCTCTTTATCATACTCATGCATGGCGATGCATGGGTAGGATAAAGAATTCTAGACACTTGAAATGCAACAAGATTAACATGGTACTATGGATAGCAACATGATGTAAATGTATGATGCATGTGTATGGGGTTGTAGCCCAACACGTCGGGGACGATTGCTGGCTCCCTGTTGCTTCAACTGGGGATTGGCAATAATGACCAGATTTGATGG
Source organism: Panax notoginseng (assembly GCA_016801055.1). Lineage (NCBI taxonomy): Eukaryota > Viridiplantae > Streptophyta > Magnoliopsida > Apiales > Araliaceae > Panax > Panax notoginseng. Next base: position 87,624,237 of record CM029023.1, read on the forward strand.
GTAATCTGAATCTGTCAAGATGTTGATGTTGGAGTTATCACCAACTTCCTGGATAATGACTTGATCCTGAAGAGGTACCTCTTATGTGCAAGAGATCTGTGGGGATAAAGCTTAATCTGTTTGAGGATGTGTATAACATATTCCATCATCAATCCTCTTTGATAACAATCTCCTGGTTTGTATTGTTAGGACCTGTCTGGGTTCTGTTGGGTTTACTGCCAACAACAAATGCTTGTCAGGGATGCCTGACCTTCGTTGACGTGTATTTCACCGACATGTGAATCAACGGCTGAATTCCCTGTGAGGAACATTGTCAAGGCTGCTTGACTCCCGCTGTCGTGTGGATCAACGGAGCATTGCGTTGTGACCCCCGCCGGGGACCTGTTGGGGAATATGAGCAATCGGGTACGGAGAACCGTGAATAGCTCTAGAGCTCTGATAGGTTTACACCACTATCGTCTGTAATGATGTCAAGGCTGCTTGACCTTCGTTGATTTATATGTCAACGGATGACTATGCGTTGTAACCCCCGCCGGGGCTTTACGTTGTAACCCCCGTCGGGGCTTCACGTGGTAACCCCCGTCGGGGACTGACGTTGTAACCCCCGTCGGGGACTGCGTAGGGTTTGACCTGGAGTCGGCGGCATCAGACCTATATAAGGTATTACCGTATGTGATTTGTGACAACTGAGGTCATCGGCAGAGTATACCTTGTGTTCAGGCGACTACCAATGAGTGACGTGCAGATTCAAAGTCTTATCAGAAAAGACCAGGATTGTATGCAATTTTGCTCAATCACGTGGCATTTTTATTCCTGATTTGACCTTTTTATCCCGTAAGAACTCCGTTTTAACTCGAACTGGACCGAGCCGGAGATGTGGGACCCACATAAAGGAGCCGCAGGTGCACCTGCTGCAGCCGCAGGTAGGCCTGCGGCCAGGCGTGATCCACATAAACCAGCAGCCTGCCTTCACAAGTCATTTTTAACTTGTTTTGCTTAGAGAAAACCGCGAGCCATCTTTAGATCTGCTGAGTTCGGGCTGCTTTCTGCAAATTCTATCACCGTACAAGTAAATATATATATATAAATATATATATATATATATATATATATATATATATATATATATATATATATATATATATATATATACACATACATACATGATCACCATCCACGAATCAGCTCCATGGGGGATCAGAAATGTAAATAAAGCTGTTAAAAGCTATCAACCGCCACGGAGGAAACTCCAGGCGGGACAAAACGTAAATAAAGCTATATGAAGCAATTAACTACCACGAATGAAACTCCAGGCATGACGAAAAAATATATATATATATATATATATATATATATATATATATATATATATATATATATATATATTAAAGCAATAAACGCACCAGACCGAAGTCTAGGCTCAATCGAACAAAGTTCGATACACAGTTCATATATATATAAATATATATATATAGAAAAGTAAATAAACGCTCCAGACTGAAGTCTAGGCTCAATCGAGGCATAACTCGAAAATGTTAGTCAATATATATATAAATATTGTGACGCCCCCAAAATTAGGTATACATCACCCATCTTGGGTTGTCAGATACATAGTACAGAATATAAATACAACTTACTAATCCAACTGTCGTGTACAATACGACAAAACATAAACTGTGAGTTTGAATACAAATATTATCTTCTAGAGAGTATTCATACTCAAAAGGAGTCCTCATTACATTTATTAACCCACTATTACATAGAATAGTGAGGACTACTAACTAATACTATCATTCGAACCATCACTCCGTTCCCCGACTTGCCCCAGCTACGTTCTCATTTCCTGAAGAGAACAGTGAAAGAAAGGGTGAGCTCAACTAGCCCAGTAAGAAATATTATGACTAAGATAATGCAGAATAAATTATCATTAGCCTTCAACAATGTTAAACTGATAAAATATAATAGACATCAAGTTTAACTGCAGCGGAACAAGCAATCCATTAAAAGAGTCAAGTAGAAAATAAACTCTACTATCTTTTATGATTTAAAAGGTTTTTCAACACTGTTATCGCTGGGACTCAGCTTAATAAAATAATCCACATCATCGAATCACCCCTACACTACGGCCAAGGATATTCGTGTATTCATTAATGGTCATGATCATGCCAACAACTGTCCTTCAATGCACTACGGGCCAATGAGGACTTTTACCACATCATTTGTAACATTACGATCATGATTATACCGAATAATCCCTGGTCATAATCATACCAAGTCCATCTATGCACTACAGGCCACAGATGACTTTCAACATTTTATAAACATGAGGATGATGATAATGATATAAGAATTCAATAAAACAAGTTCAAGAATTAATTTATCCAGGAATTAATAACGTCCAAATTGTCAACATGATACTGCTTTGTGGAGTAAAATTCAAGAATACTTAGAAGAATATTTTCATGAAAAGATACTGGATGAACCGCAATTATCAAGGATATTCCACTAATTTCATGGAGTATAGAAGTCAAAACTTAACCAACTGAGTATAATAAAGAATGGAATAACAAAAGAAATCACCCGGCATGCGATAGACTGCATAGACAGGTTATTCCAACAGAATAATAAATAATGGAACCAGGTCCGGCGTAAACGCACAGACAGGATATTCCGACAGAATAATAAATAATGGAACCAGGTCCGGTGTAAAACACACAGACAGGATGTTCCAACAGAATAATAACAAGACGGAACCAGGTCCGGTGTAAAACACACAGACAGGATGTTCCAACAGAATAATAATAAAAACGGAACCAGGTCCGGTGTAAAACACACAGACAGGATGTTCCAACAAAATAATAATAAAAACGGAACTAGGTCCGCTGTAAAACACACAGACAGGATGTTCCAACAGAATAATAGAAGAATGTCACCAAGTATAGGGTAGACCGCGTATACAGGTTATTCCAACAGAATAATAAGAAATGGAATAACAACAGTTCTCTTCATGAATAAGAAAGAATAACACCCCTTACCGTTTTAAAGAAGAGCTGAAATAAGGAAGTAGTTAAGTAGCAGAATACTCTTCTTCTCTCTCTCTATAGTTTCTCTCTATAGTTTCTCACTCTAGAGTTCAGTGAATTCGTAAGAAAGTAATGAAGGAATGAGCTTCTATTTATAGGAAAATGAAATGCATAGTAACTAATCCATGAACGGTCCAGATTGATTACTTTAATCTGACGGTCCATATTTAAAAAAAATCTTTTAAATAAAATATAATATATTCTATTTATAGAATAACTTTAATAAAGTATTCTGTTTTATATAAAAAGATGTTTCTGTTTTATTACGTTAATAATACGAATAAAACAAAACGTCATTATCGCTAAATAATTCATATTATTAATTGACAATAATGGAATCAAACTGAGTGACTTCTCACATAAGCATTAATAATTAATACCGTGTGCTACTATGCAACCACACGTATTACTGTACTTTTACTACCGAGTAGTTCAACAGTATCAACGGTAAAACTTCTGCCGTTATTTTCATAAAAATATTTTTGTCATTTTCTCAATCCGACAATAATTCTGTTGTGGGGTCCACCAATGATTGTGCCGTCGTACGGATATTCCCCGACCAATCGAATATTATCTAACAACTTACGTATTTTTCAAAATTTATAAATACTACCCATAATTATAACATTATCTCAAATCCACACCATACTATTCAAAAAAATTATTTTGAGGAAATTAAATATTTATTCATAAAATATGGGGTCTCACAATCTCCCCTCCTTATGAAATTTCGCCCTCAAAATTTACGTACGTACCTGGTATGCCGAACAGGTGAGGATACCTTGACTTTACTTCAAATTCTGACTCTTGAGGTATAACCTTTGAGCGTCGAATATGACCTTCTTATCCAAGATTTAACACGTATCTCCTCAAACGTTAAATCATCCACTATCTCTTCCGGTTCTAAATTAATAATGTGGTTCGGGTCGTCCACATATTTACGTAACATCGATACGTAAAAACAATGTTCTGAATACGCAACATACTTGGCGGTAAAACGAGTCTATAGGCCACAGTTCCTACTTCATCGAGGATTTCAAATGGGCCAATTAAATCGAGAGTTGAGATTTTCTCTCTTCGTCGATTCTTGCTTCTAGAATAATGCCCTCTTGAACCTTCTTCTTCACATTTATCAGCTCTGAGTATGTAGCTTGAGCAGCTTTAACTTTATCGATTAAAGTCGATTTTAATCGTATATTCGTTATCTTCACGTAGGTTCGTATATTCGCACTTGTAACCGTATACGATCTTCTACAAAACGCGTCAGCTACCACGTTCGCTTTTCCACGATGTTATTGTATGGTACGATCGTAATCTTCAACAGCTCGAGCCAACGTCTTTGGCGCATAATACGTTCGTTTTAGTTGAAGAAATATTTGAGGGTTTAAGAAATGGATTTTGTACTAGGGTCAATACAAAATTCAATTTCACGCTCTAGGGGTAGGCTAGGAAATCTTCAAGAATACGTCAGGAAATTTATTAACAATAGAAATATCATTCAAAACTGTGACTCTCATCCCAAACTTGGATAACACGTCACATTGATACCTATCAGCTTGTCATCGTCATTTACAACGTCTCCTACGGAAAGTCTGGCTTCGGTGCATTCCACACCAGGAAGTCAACAACAAAAGGAACGGGGATCCTTACTTATGGCTTGATATGATAATGATTGACTTTAGTGGTTTGGTTGCTTGAATTCACATAACAGGTTGGTTAGGAATATGAAAATTAACAACCTTACGAAAAGCATAATGGGTAGTTAACAAATCGTTTCCAAAAATCACATATCGACAGGTAACGTGAAAGTGTCGATTTGAATCAAACAAGATTTATAATTAGTGGAGTTAACGAAGGTTTCTCCTAACAAAGTTTCAACAGATAAGTCAAGTCTAATAATTTTTTTTTTAAGGGCCAAGTTTAAACGTTGAACACAACTAGGTGTAATACAAGAGTGGGTAGAACCAGTATCGAATAAGGTACAAACTTCGCAAGGGTTTATGATTAGCTTACCCGCGATAACTTCATTTGGGTTCCTCACTTGTTGGGAAGTCATGACAACCGCTCTCCCTTGAACTACCCGGCTTTGACTTGTCTGGGGTAGCATTTGATGTCATCTCTATCGTTGGAATTGACTTTAATATAGGGCATATTCCACCCTCAACTGCTTCATCGTACTCTTGCTTCATGATCTGAATCATCAATCTTCGATCCATATCGAGTTCAGATTGACCGCTCTGTACATGGTAATTCAAAACTCGATGTTGGGTTCTCCCAATTGCTGTCCAAAAAGAGAAATGTATATCATCTATTTTAGCCTTTTTGGATCGGACATCTCTTTCTACAATATCAACACATCGTGCGGCTTTTACCCACGCATCCTGCATTCTCACTCGTTCAGTTGTTTCTTCTTTCAGCTGATCCTTGATATTTGAATTCTCATATTCCAACTTTAATATCTTACACTCTGTCAAAGCGTGATTTTGTTCGAGCATCACATATCGGATAACACAATTTTGAACCGTTACATCTCTTTGCTCAACGACCGCCTGCCGTTCTTCAGCCTGCTCTTCTAACTCATGAACACGATTTTGTAATTCTAAGTTTTGATCATAGATTTATTCTAACCAATTCTCCTCAGGTTTCTCTTCTTCCTCTTCTTCCTCTTCTTCCTCACTCTCAGCTGATACCTCTGCCACTAGCTCGGGTGCAACTATTAGTTCTTCACTTACCACGTAGATATCTCTAATTTCTTCTTCGCCTGATATTACATTATCTTGGTTGGTGATTAGAGGTGTCACGGTCTCACTCACTCCATTGTTGACATTTTCAGCTGCCATTTTCAAATACTGCCACAAAACAAGGGTTAATTAACATGTCATATATTATCAATATACTCTGACCAACCATAACAAATAAACTTAGGTAGGTCATACTAGCGAAGGAATTCCCCGTCTCTCCCCTCCTAGTTCTATTCTCACATCTTAGCCATGGATCATATCCCTAAGCTCTGATACCAACTGTGACACCCCCAAAATTAGGTATACATCACCCATCTTGGGTCGTCAGATACATAGTACAGAATACAAATACTACTTACTAATCCAACTGTCGTGTACAATACGACAAAACATAAACTGTGAGTTTGAATACAAATATTATCTTCTAGAGAGTATTCATACTCAAAAGGAGTCCTCATTACATTTATTAACCCACTATTACATAGAATAGTGAGGACTACTAACTAATACTATCATTCGAACCATCACTCCGTTCCCCGACTTGCCCCAGCTACGTTCTCATTTCCTGAAGAGAACAGTGAAAGAAAGGGTGAGCTCAACTAGCCTAGTAAGAAATATTATGACTAAGATAATGCAGAATAAATTATCATTAGCCTTCAACAATGTTAAACTGATAAAATATAATAGACATCAAGTTTAACTGCAGCGGAACAAGCAATCCATTAAAAGAGTCAAGTAGAAAATAAACTCTACTATCTTTTATGATTTAAAAGGTTTTTCAACACTGTTATCGCTGGGACTCAGCTTAATAAAATAATCCACATCATCGAATCACCCCTACACTACGGCCAAGGATATTCGTGTATTCATTAATGGTCATGATCATGCCAACAACTGTCCATCAATGCACTACGGGCCATTGAGGACTTTTACCACATCATTTGTAACATTACGGTCATGATTATACCGAATAATCCCTGGTCATAATCATACCAAGTCCATCTATGCACTACAGGCCACAGATGACTTTCAACATTTTATAAACATGAGGATGATGATAATGATATAAGAATTCAATAAAACAAGTTCAAGAATTAATTTATCCAGGAATTAATAACGTCCAAATTGTCAACATGATACTGCTTTGTGGAGTAAAATTCAAGAATACTTAGAAGAATATTTTTATGAAAAGATACTGGATGAACCGCAATTATCAAGGATATTCCACTAATTTCATGGAGTATAGAAGTCAAAACTTAACCAACTGAGTATAATAAAGAATGGAATAACAAAAGAAATCACCCGACATGCGATAGACTGCACAGACAGGTTATTCCAACAGAATAATAAATAATAGAACCAGGTCCGGCGTAAACGCACAGACAGGATATTCCGACAGAATAATAAATAATGGAACCAGGTCCGGTGTAAAACACACAGACAGGATGTTCCAACAGAATAATAACAAGACAGAACCAGGTCCGGTGTAAAACACACAGACATGATGTTCCAACAGAATAATAATAAAAACGGAACCAGGTCCGGTGTAAAACACACAGACAGGATGTTCCAACAGAATAATAATAAAAACGAAACTAGGTCCGGTGTAAAACACACAGACAGAATGTTCCAACAGAATAATAGAAGAATGTCACCAAGTATAGGGTAGACCGCGTATACAGGTTATTCCAACAGAATAATAAGAAATGGAATAACAACAGTTCTCTTCATGAATAAGAAAGAATAACACCCCTTACCGTTTTAAAGAAGAGCTGAAATAAGGAAGTAGTTAAGTAGCAGAATACTCTTCTTCTCTCTCTCTATAGTTTCTCTCTATAGTTTCTCACTCTAGAGTTCAGTGAATTCGTAAGAAAGTAATGAAGGAATGAGCTTCTATTTATAGGAAAATGGAATGCATAGTAACTAATCCATGAACGGTCCAGATTGATTACTTTAATCTGACGGTCCATATTTAAAAAAAATCTTTTAAATAAAATATAATATATTCTATTTATAGAATAACTTTAATAAAGTATTCTGTTTTATATAAAAAGATGTTTCTGTTTTATTACGTTAATAATACGAATAAAACAAAACGTCATTATCGCTAAATAATTCATATTATTAATTGACAATAATGGAATCAAACTGAGTGACTTCTCACATAAGCATTAATAATTAATACCGTGTGCTACTATGCAACCACACGTATTACTGTACTTTTACTACCGAGTAGTTCAACAATATCAACGGTAAAACTTCCGCCGTTATTTTCATAAAAATATTTTTGTCGTTTTCTCAATCCGACAATAATTCTGTTGTGGGGTCCACCAATACTTGTGCCATCGTACGGATATTCCCTGACAAAAAGAATATTCTCCGACCAATCGAATATTATCTAACAACTTACGTATTTTTCAAAATTTATAAATACTACCCATAATTATAACATTATCTCAAATCCACACCATACTATTCAAAAAAATTATTTTGAGAAAATTAAATATTTATTCATAAAATATGGGGTCTCACAAATATAAATATATAATATATATATATACAGACTGGAATGAAACCACGGACCGAAGTCTGGGCAAAAGCAAGCAACACGACTCTCAACGTGTAGAAGGGTGTGTGCAAAGATGAAGAGAAAGACTCTAAAGTATGTGAGAAAGCTTACAACTGACTGCTAAAAATGGCTTCTATATCTTTAGAGTGGATAAACACTGGCTTTTGTAGGTACAAAAAGGGCTTTATGTGAGCTCACAGGTGTTTAAGAGTGGGATAATACACTGTATGGCGAGTGTGGAGAAAGTTTTGCAGGGTTTCCCCATTGTTTTCTCCTTAAAAATCAGCACCCCAAGCCCTCTATTTATAGACCAAGGCTGCCGCAGGTGTACCTGCGGCTCAGCCGCAGGTGTACCTGCGGCTCAGCCGCAGGTGTACCAGAGGCGGGTCGGGTTAGCCCAGTTTGGTCGGGTCGGGTCGTCTCGAAGTACGTGCACGCGGGCAATGTAATGTCCACTCGGTTTCTCAGAAGTACAATCCGGGCATCCGTTTGAGGTATTCAAGACCTATTTCGGACCGTCGTTGTCGAGAGTTTGTACGATGGCATGGGATTGGAGTTTGTACGAAGTCTTTGAAGATGGGTCGGTGCCCTCCGGTCATCAAGCTTCAACTTTCATCCGTTACCCCGCACAATAGTCACTCGGGATTGATTATCCTTGTGGGACGTTGTTACGTAGAGGCGTCGAGACGACATGGCATGGCATCGTGTTGGTCAGATGACGATGTTCCCCCTTACCGGTGTTACTGCCGGGTTGGGTTGATAAAGCAGACGTTGCTCAGCTTCGCTGGGATTGGACTGCTGCAATTGGTTGAAGGTCCTCATTGTCATCCTTGAGGTGTGTCTGTCTTCCCGATGTCATCGCCGGGCTGATATAGTGTATCTCGTTGTGAGCACCGAGATTGAAGCTGGTCGCACTTGTAACAAGCATTTCCGGGGTTAGTGCCGAAATTGCATTCCTTGGGGCTATCACCAAGGTTGGAGGCTATTCCCATGTTTGGGGTTGAGACTGGATATCTCGGGGTTATCTCCGAGATTAATCGGTCTTCTCCGGTGTGTGTTCCGGTATTGATCTGCATGCCTCAGGGTTCTCCAAGATTGGAATGATTACTCCCAGATAGCGATCTGGGGTTGATGCTGAACTTCCGGTAGTATCCGGTACGGATCTGGACTGTCTTTCAGGGTTCTCTCATAAAAGACGAATCCGAATTGTCTTTCAGGGTTCTCTCTTAAAAGGCAACTCTGTCCTGCTGCAACGTTGGTGACAGTAGTACAGAAAATTTCGAGTGTCTACACACGCGTATTACTATACTTTTAACACCGGGTGTTTCAATAGTTAACGGTAAAACTTCCGCCGTTATTTTCATAAAGTATTTTGTCATTTTTTCAATCCGACAATAATTTCGTTGTGGGGTCCACCAATGATTGTGCCGTTGTACGAATATTCCCTATTAAAACGAATATTCCCCGACCAAACGAATATTATATAACAACTTGTGTTCTTTGAAAAATTTATAAATATTACCCACAACTATAACTTTATATCGAATTCATTCCATAATATTCAAAAATGATATTTATAGAAAAATCATCTTTATTGAAAAGTTGTGGTCTTACAACCTCCCCTTCTTATAAAATTTCACCCTCGAAATTAGGGTACGTACCTGGTATGTCGAAGAGGTAAGGATACCTTGATTTTATTTCAGATTCTAACTTCCAGGTCATTTCCTCAACATCGTGGTTTCTCCAAAAAACTTTGCCTTGAGGTATAACTTTAGAGCGTAGAATATGATCCTTCTTATCCAAGATTTTAACAGGTAACTCTTCATAAGTTAAATCTTCCTCTATCTCGTCTGATTCTAATTCAATAATATGGTTCGGGTCTTTCACATATTTACGTAACATAGATATGTGAAAAACGTTATGAACACGAGACATACTTGGCGGTAAGGCGAGTCTATAGGCCACAGTTCCTACTCGATTGAGGATTAAAAATGGGCCAATGAATCGAGGGTTGAGCTTTCCTCTTTTTCTAAATCTCGTAACTCCCTTCCATGGAGCAACACGTAACAACAAATGATCTCCAATATCGAATTCCACGTCCTTTCGATGAAGATCAACATAACTCTTTTGTCAATCTTGTGAGGTTTTTATACATTATCGGATCGTTTGAATCTCTTTCGTAGTCATACGTACCAACTCCGGTCCCAACAATGTTGCTTCCCCCACCTCATCCCAGCATACTAGAGATCGACACTTTCTTCCATACAACGTTTCGAATGGAGCCATGCCAATACTTGCTTGATAACTGTTGTTGTAGGAAAACTCCACCAATGGTAAGAACTTGTCCCAACTTCCCTTGAAATCAAGGGCACATAGTCTTAATAGATCTTCAAGAGTTTGAATAGTCCTCTCTGACTGCCCGTCCGTCTGAATATGATATGCCGAGCTAAATCATAAATCCGTGCCCATAGCTTTTTGCAAACTAACCCAAAATCTTGAAGTAAATCTTGGGTCTCGATCAGAAACTATGGATACTGGCATACCATGAAGTCTTAAAATCTCGTTTATGTGCATACGAGCAAGACGTTCAAGTGTATAAGTTTCTCGTATAGGTAGGAAATGAGCAGACTTGGTCAATCTATCAACAATGACCCAGATTGCATCTATCCCTTGAGAAACCTTGGGAAGACCAGTAACGAAATCCATGGTAATGTGCTCCCACTTCCATTCTTGAATTTCAAGTGGTTGCAATGGACCTTTTGGTGCTTGATGCTCCGCCTTGACTCGTTGACAAGTTAAACACCTTGAGATAAACTCCGCTATCTCTCTCTTCATATTGCTCCACCAAAATGTATGTCGAAGATCACGATACATTTTGGTACTCCCCGGATGGATTGCAAATGGTGTGTTGTGCGCCTCCATCATGATTTTATACTTTAAATCATGGTCGTCGTTAGGAACACAAAGTCTGGAGTTGACTCGAAGTATTCCTTCTTCATCAATTCTTGCTTCCGACATAGCACCTTCTTGCACTTTCTTCCTCATACGCATCAGCTCCAGGTCTGTAGCTTGAGCAACTTTAACTTTATCAATTAAAGTCGGTTCTACTCGTATATTTTCCATCATCACATGGGTCCCTGGAGTCTTTATCTCTATCTCCATCCTTTGCAAGTCACATAAAATGGGCCTTTGCGTTGACAATATCGCACTCGTACCCGTATATGATCTTCAACTCAATGCGTCAGCTACCACGTTTGCTTTTCCAGGATGGTATTGGATGGTATGATCATAATCTTTCAACAGTTCAAGCCAACGTCGTTGTCGCATGTTGAGTTCTTTTTGAGTGAAGAAATATTTGAGGCTTTTATGATCCGTAAAGATCTCCACTTTCTCCCCATACAAGTAATGCCTCCAAATTTTAAGCGCGAAGACAACAACTGCCAACTCTAGATTTTGAGTAGGATAATTTCTCTCATATTCTTTGAGTTGTCGAGAGGCATAGGCTATGACTTTCCCATGTTGCATGAGAACACATCCTAACCCTTTACCTGAAGCATCACTGTAGATGACAAATCCCTCTGAGCTAGATGGTATTGTCAGAACAGGTGCTGAAATGAGTCTCCTCTTGAGTTCTTGAAAACTCTTCTCACATTCTTCGCTCCAACTGAACTTTGTATCTTTCTGAGTCAGCTAAGTTAATGGAGTAGCGATTCGAAAAAACCCTTCTACGAATCTCCGATAATAACCAGCTAAGCCGAGAAAGCTACGTACTTCGGTCACTGATTTAGGTTACTCCCAGCTTTGAATAGCTTCAATCTTTGTCGAGTTAACAGATATTCCATGACTTGATACTACGTGCCCAAGGAATGCTACTTCCTCAAGCCAGAACTCGCATTTCTTCAACTTGGCATAAAACTTGTTTTCACGACGTTTTTGGAGTATCAGCCTCAAGTGTTGCTCATGATCTTCACGGCTTTTGGAATATATGAGAATGTCATCAATAAAGACGACCACAAAGTGATCTAAATATTCCTTGAATACTCGGTTCATCATATCCATAAAGGCAGTAGGAGCATTAGTCAATCCAAAAGACATGACTAAGAATTCATAATGCCCGTACCGAGTTCTGAAGGCAGTCTTTGGAATATCCTCAGTTCTAACCTTCAGCTAATGATATCTAGAATGAAGATCGATCTTTGAAAAGAATTGTGCTCCTTGCAACTGGTCAAACAGGTCATCAATATGTGGTAATAGGTACCTATTTTTGATGGTGACATGATTCAACTCTCGATAATCAATACAAAGTCGCATACTCCCATCTTTCTTCTTCACGAATAGAACAGGAGCACCCCAAGGAGAAGTACTAGGATGAATAAAGCTAATGTCTAACAATTCCTGCAGTTGAGTCTTTAACTCCTGAAGTTCAATAGGAGCCATTCGATATGGGGCTTTGGAAATGGATTTTGTATCGGGTTGAAGGTCGATACAAAATTCAATTTCACGCTCTGGGGTAGGCCAGGAAGTTCTTCAGGAAATACGTCAGGGAATTTATTAACAATAGAAATATCATTCAAAACTGACGTATTTTTGTTTAGATCCGTGACATGAGCTAAGAAAGCTTGACATTCATTTTTTAATAAACGAATAGCTTTATGGCTTGAGATGACAGTGATTGATTTTAATGGTTTGGTCGCTTGAATTCATATAATAGGTTGATTAGGAATATGAAAGCTAACAACCTTACGAAAACAATCAATTTTAGCATGATGAGTAGTTAACCAATCAATCCCTAGAATCACATCAAATACAAGTATTTTCAATAAAATAAGATCGACAGGTAATGTGAGGGTACCGATTTGAACTAAACAAGACTTATAAACAGTGGATGTAATGAAGGTTTCTCCCGATGGAGTTTCAACAGATAAGTCAAAGTCTAATTTCTCCGGAGTCAAATTTAATCGTTGAGCGCAAGTAAGAGAAATAAAAGAATGGGTAGAACTAGTATCAAATAAGGTATAGATTTCGCTAAAGTTTATAATAAGCTTACCCGTGATGACCTCGTTCGGGTTCCTTGCTTTCTGGGAGGTCACAACAAACGCTCTCCCTTGCACTACCGGCTTTGACATTTCTGGGACGGCCTTTGGTGCCTCCATCCTAGCTGAACTTGTCTTTGGTGAATGACAAAATCGGGCTAGGTGACCTTCTTTTCCACAATTATAACACGCTTTGGATGGTATCGCGCAGTTTGGACTGATATGTCCCTCCCCTCCGCATTTGAAGCATATGATAGGTGGTCGTTCTCCTTCCTTAACCACGGGTGCTGATGCTGACGACTTTCCATCATTATTAAATCTCCTCTTCTTGAAATGTCCATTCTTATTGTCATGGCCATGATTACCACCGAAGTGATTACCATTTCTGGCATGTTGATTCCCTCCACGCTTGTTGTCACCGCTTCGATGACCTCTACCACTGGTATTATCAAATTGTCGGTTGTTCACTCTCGGTTGGGTTGACTCGTTATCACGCTTCAATAACTGAGCCCTATTAACATCATCTGAATACAAACACAATTTATGAGAAATAAGATATTGACGTATCTCCGGTTTCAAACCTCTTAAAAACATCCGCGTCATTCTCTCTTCATTATCAACCAAGTGGGACGCAAATCAGGACAACTCGGTAAATTTAGCTTCGTACTGCGACACGGTCATATTGTTCTGATTCAACTTAATGAACTCTACCTCTTTCATGTGACGAATACTTTCGGGAAAGTACTTGTCATTGAACAGTTCTTGGAACTTCTCCCAAGACATCTTCAGTGCGGTAGGTTGAATACGCTTTACCGATTCCCACAAGTAATCTGCCTCTCCTCACAACATAAAGGTGGCAAAGGGAACCTTTTGCTCATCGGAGCAACCGAAGACATCAAATATCTTGGTGATCTGCTTTATCCACACTTTTGCCTTAAGTGGGTTTGGCTCTCCAATAAACTCCGGTGCTCCCAGCTCCTTGAACTGTTTAACAGTGACCATCCGAGAGTTTTCAGTGTTTCCACCTATAATTTGGACAGGAGCCGCTCTTGCCTGATGTTGCATGAATTGTATAAAGCCTCTGAACATTCCATCGTTCATCAACTGGTCTGTGTTGTTGTTTGCCTGAGGATTGTCGCCTTCCTGATGCACATTATCTTGATTATTGATCTGTGGAGACTTAACGGTCTCTTGTGCTCCATTGATGTTCTCAACATTCTCGGATGTCATTTTCAAATACTGCCACAAAACAAGGGTTAATTAACATATCACATATTATCCCTATACTCTGACCGACCAATTAAATACCAAATAAACTTAGGTAGGTCATACTAGCGAAGGAATTTCTCGTCTCTCCCCTCCTAGTTCTAGTCTCACATCTTAGCCAGAGATCATATCTGTGAGACCCCAAATTTTATGAAATAAAAGTATTCAATTTTTCTATTTTGGTAAATAGTTAAATTGATAAAAGTTTAAAGTTAAGGGTGATATGTGAAAATTTTTTAAAGTAGACAAGTTGTCATAAAATACCCTGTTACTATTCACTCTAGTATTGTTCACTCGAGTATTTGGGGCACTTTTTGTGTCGGAGTACTATTCACGAGTTACTATTTACGGGTTACTATTCAGCTAAATTACTATTCACCCAAATATTATTCACTCGGGTATTTGGGGTAATTTTGTGTCGGGGAATATTCTTTTTGTCGGGGAATATCCGTACGATGGTACACTCATTGGTAGACTCCGCAATGAAATTATTGTCGGATTGAGAAAACGACAAAACTATTTTATAAAACTAACGGCGGAAGTTTTACCGTTAATACTGTTGAACTACTCGGTAGTAAAAGTATAGTAATACGCGTGGTTGCCTAGTAGCACACGGTATTGATTATTGATGTCTACGTGATAAGTCACTCAGTTTTGTTTTATTGGTATTATTAATGTAATAAAACAGAAAATCTTTTTATATAAAACAGAATACTTTTATAAAGTTATTTGTTTTATTAGGCTAATAGTAAAATCTTTTTATATAAAACAGAATACTTTTATAAAGTTATCTGTTTTATTAGACAATAATTATAATATATTATATTTTATTATGCATAGTGTTTGCATAGTGCCTGTATAGTGTTTGCATAGTAAAATCTTTTATAAAGTTATTCGTTTTATTATATTATAAATAGAATATATTATATTTTATTTAAAAGATTTTGCTTTAAATATGGAATATCAGATTAAAGTAAATCAATCTGGACCATTCATGAATTAGTTACTATGCAATCCATTCTTCTATAAATAGAAGCTCATTCCTTCATTATTGCGGACGAATTCACTGAAACTCTAGAGAGAGAAACTATAGAGAGAATTCTTCTTCTATAATCTTGAGCGTATTTCTTTAGAGTTTAAGAAAGCTTTGAGTGTAGTACAAGTTTTCTTTGAGTATATCCTCGCACTACCAGTCGGAATACTTTTCTTTCAAAGGTAATAAAAGTGTAGCTGGGTCAGGCGGGGTATTAAGAGGATTAGAACGGTGGTCTCTAGCTGTGGAGGTTCTCCCTAAGCAGTATAGAAAAGTTCATTTAGTAGTTATATTTGGTGAATCCAATAGGGTGAAGTTAACCCAACATTGAAAAGGTGTTTTCCCACTATCATACAAGATGTCTAATGACATACAACCTCGTATTCTTATAAGACATGGTTGTGCACATCCACTTGCTGAATATATCTACGAGCACTACCTATATGATCTTGGAGTTTATTTGAAATATAATTTTCACTTGGAGACAACAGAGATATTTATATGTCAAGAGAAGACTCACCATTGGAAAGAAGATGATAGTAATCTTCTTATTTTTCTTTGGAGACTTTTGGGTCAACCAAAGATAATTCTGTGGACATATGATATCTATCATAACCTAGACGCATGGCCTCCCATGTACGAAGGTTTCCTCGAGCACTTCCCAAAGATTTTAATTTCTAAAACAGTTTTTAACTATACTTTTATGTAAAGTATCATTGTAAGGTTGTGGTCGAGGTACCATGAGAGTTACATACATTTGTATTAAAACTCATAGTTAACTGTGGTCGTATTCTATACGACAGCTCAACAGTTGTATAAATAAAGTTATATTTAAATTTTGTACCATGTATCTGGCGACTCAGAATGGGTGATGTATACCTAATTTTGGGGGCGTCACAGTTGGTATCAGAGCCATAAGTAAAAGAGCCCCGAGCCTCTATCTGGTGACATCCTCTTGATGGGGAATGCACCGAAGCCAGACTCTCCGTAGGGGACGCCGTTCTGCGGTGGCAAGCTGATAGGTACCCTTGTGAACTGCTGACACATGATGGTGTCCAATGTCACAGTTGGTATCAGAGCTTAGGGATATGGTCGCTGGCGGAGATATGAGTCTAGAACTAGGAGGGGAGAGACGAGTAATATACTTCGCTATTGTGTGACTTACCTAAGCCGAAATTTTTACTTGATAAATTGAGAATTTGTGATATGTCAATTGACCTTTGTTTTGAAGATGTATTCTAGAATGATATCTGAAATACAGGAGATGAGCAATAGAAAAATCATGATACAAAAGAAATAATTGGGAAGGTACAATCCGAAAAGAAAGCAAGGTATTCTCATCTCTTCGAATATCAGGCACGTACGTAAATTTCGAGGGTGAAATTTCATAAGGAGGGGAGATTGTGAGACCCCGAATTTTATGAAATAAAAGTATTCAATTTTTCTATTTTGGTAAATAGTTAAATTGATAAAAGTTTAAAGTTAAGGGTGATATGTGAAAAATTTTCAAAGTAGACAAGTTGTCATAAAATATCCGGTTACTATTCACTCTAGTATTGTTCACTTGAGTATTTGGGGCACTTTTTGTGTCGGAGTATTATTCACGAGTTATTATTCACGGGTTACTATTCACCTAAATTACTATTCACCCAAATATTATTCACTCGGGTATTTAGGGTAATTTTGTGTCGGAGAATATTCTTTTTGTCGGAGAATATCCGTACGACGGTACAATCATTGGTGGACCCCGTAACGGAATTATTATCGGATTGAGAAAATAACAAAAATATTTTATAAAAATAACGGCGGAAGGGGTGAGCTCAAATAGCCCTGAATATTTGTGTATTCATCAATGGTCATGATCATGCCAACAACTGTCCATCAATGCTCTACGGCCAATGAAGATTTTTTTTACCACATCATTTGTAACATTACGGTCATGATTATACCGAATAATCCCTGGTCATAATCATATAAAGTCCATCTATGCACTACAGGCCACAGATGACTTTCAACATATTATAAACATGAGGATGATAACAATGATATAAGAATTCAATAAAATAAGTTCAAGAATTAATTTATCCAGGAACTAATAACGTCCAAATTGTCAACATGATACTGCTTGTGGAGTAAAATTAAAGAATACTCAGAAGAATATTTCCATGAAAAGATACTGGAGGAAGCGCAAATATCAAGGATATTCCACTAATTTCATGGAGTATAGAAGTCAAAACTTTAACCAACTGAGTATAACAAGGAATGGAATAACAAAAGAAATCACCAGGCATGCGATAGACCGCACAGGCAGGTTACTCCAACAGAATAATAAATAACGGAACCAGGTCCGGCGTAAAACGCACAGACAGGATATTCTAACAGAATAATAAAGACGGAATCAAGTCCGTCGTAAAACGCACAGACAGAATATTTCAACAGAATAATAAAGACGGAATCAGGTCCGGCATAAAACGGACAGACAGGATATTCCAACAGAATAATAAATAATGAAACCGGGTCTGGCGTAAGCGCACAGACGGGATATTTCGATAGAATAATATAGAACGAAATATTAGAAGAATTTTACCAAGTATAGAGTATCCCGCGTATACAGGTTATTCCAACAGAATAATAAAGAATGGAATAACAGAAGTTCTCTTCATGAATAAGAAAGAAATAATACTCCCTACCTTATAAAAATTGGATACTGGAATAGTGAGGTAGCAGATTTCTCTTCTTCTTTCTCTCTATACTTTCTCTCTATAATAAGTGCTCTATAGCTTTAGTGAATTGGTGAGAAATGAAGGAAGAATGAGCTTCTATTTATAGGAAAATATAGTTTCAATAATTGCACGTTTTGGGGCTCGAAAAATTACAGTATAATACCTTCCTCTTTTTCTTTATTTTTAATTTAGTCCTGTAAGTATTATCAAACTTACACCACCTCCCCTAATAGTAAATAATATGAATTAATAGTATAATCATGTGACTCAATAGTATAATCATGTAAAAAAACTAATTACAGTATAGTACCTCCATCTATACCTCTATTTTTAACTTAGTCATGCAAGTATTATCAGTCTTGCACCAACTCCCCTAATAGTACAAGAATGTGAATTAATAGTATACACATGTGAACAAATAGTTATAATCATGTGAATTAATACCAATTAATTATTCATTTATCCGGTTAATTACCCGATTGGTCAATATAACCTCCAGACGTCAATTATTATCGAAATAAATGTCTAATTCCACTAACACCAACAATCCCAACACAATGAAACTATCAATCTCATCTTTAATCAGCACGAACTTATTCATCATTAATATTATAATTCACAATATTTAACAACCAGGTCGTTCCCAGGAAAGAGTGGGCTTTCCGATAAGGATTTCTCCTTATTGGCGCGCAATTAGGTGACCAAACCTCTCCTTGATAGAACTTCAAGACATTGTCAATATTGTAAATAATAATATTAATAACTTCGCGTCTCAATTATTAATTTAATAATATAAAATATTATGCAGATGATACTGTGACAATAGTTAAATCAATAATATGAGAGATATGATGCAACAATTACTGTAGCAATAATTGAGTATAACTAAGTGACTTTTCACGTAAGTATCAATAATCAATACCGTGTGCTACTATACAACCACGCGTATTACTATACTTTTAACACCAGGTGTTTCAACAGTTAACGGTAAAACTTCCGCCGTTATTTTCATAAAGTATTTTGTCGTTTTTTCAATCCGACAATAATTCCGTTGTGAGGTCCACCAATGATTGTACCATTATACGAATATTCTCTATTAAAACGAATATTTCCCGACCAAACGAATATTATATAACAACTTGCATTCTTTGTAAAATTTATAAATATTACCCACAACTATAACATTATATCTAATTCATTCCATAATATTCAAAAATGATATTTATAGAAAAATCATCTTTATTAAAAAGTTGGGGTCTTACATAGAAGCTCATTCTTTTTTTATTCTCACCAATTCACTAAGACTCACAAGAGTAATTATAGAAAGAGAAGCTATAGAGAGAGAAACTTTAGAGAGAAAGTAGAAGAGAAGTCTGCTACCTCACTATTTCAGTATCCAGTCTTCTTCTGAGGTAAGGGATATTATTTTGTTCAGTATTCATAGGATTAATATTGTCTTCCAAACTCTGTAGTATGTGAGTAATATTATTTCGTCTCGTATTCCTGATTATACCCTCATTATGTTAAAGTATTGCTTCTATACTCCGTGAAATTAGTAGAATAACCTTGAAATTTGCGCTTCATCTAGTATCGTTTCACAAGGATATTTTCTGTACATTTTTGTTAAATTTTAAGCTTTTCATGTCGGAGTACTGTCCATGAGTAGTATTCATTTTTATGGTACTATTCACAAAGTACTATTCACGGAATACTATTCACAAAGTACTATTTACGGGTACTATTCACAAAAAACTATTCACGGGTACTATTCACGGGGTAGTATTCCCTAAGTACTATTCACGGGGTACTATTCACGCAGGTACTATTCACCCGAGGAATTATTCATGACAAAAATTGATTATTTTTTCTGTCCAAATCATTTTTGATACAATATTATTCTTGAATTTTACTCCACAAAGCAGTATCATGTTGACAATTTGGACGTTATTGATTTCTAAATAAATTAAATTATAAATCTTTAAAAATTTATCCTTGAATTATTTTATTGAATTCTTATATCATTGTCATCATCCTCATGTTTATATTATGTTGAAAGTCATCTGTGGCCTGTAGTGCATAGATTGACTCGGTATGATTATGACCAGGGATTATTAAGTATAATCATGACCGTAATGTTACAAATGATGTGGTAAAAGCCCTCATTGGTCCGTAGTGCATTGATGGATAGTTGTTGACATGATCATGACCATTGATGAATACACGAATATCCTTGGCCCGTAGTGCATGGATAATTTGTGGTCGTGATACTAAAGAATATCCTTGGCCATAGTGCAGGGGTGATTCGATGATGTGGATTATTTATTAAGCTGAGTCTCAGTGATAAATATGATGAAAAACCTTTTAAATCATAGAAGATAATAGATTTTATGCTCTACTTGATTATTTTAATGGATTGCTTGTTCCGCTGTAGTTAAACTCGATGTTTGTTATATTTTATCAGTTTAACACTGTTGAAGGCTAATGATAAATTATTCTGTATTTTCTTAGTCATAATATTTCTTATTGGGCTAGTTGAGCTCACCCTTTTGCTTTCATTGTTCTCTTCAGGAAATGAGAACGTAGCCGGGACTAGTCGGGGAACGGAGTGACGGTCCAGATGATAGCATTAGTAGTCCTCACTATTCTATGAAATAGTGTGATAATAAATGTATTGAGGACTCCATTTGAGTTAAATACTGTCTAGAAGACAATATTCGTATTAAAACTCTCATTTTGTCGTATTTTACACGACAGTTGTATTATTAAGTTGTATTTGAATTTTTATACCATGTATTTGGCGACTCAAAATGGGTGATGTATACCTATTTTGGGGGCATCACAGTTGGTATTAAAGCTTAGGGATATGATCCCTGGCTAAGATGTGAGACTAGAACTAGGAGGGGAGAGACGGGGAATTCCTGCGCTAGTATGACCTACCTAAGTTTATTTGGTATTTAATTTGTCGGTCAGAGTATAGGGATAATATGTTGCATGTCAATTAACCCTTGTTTTGTGGTAGTATTTGAAAATGACATCCGAGAATATTGAGAATAACAATGGAGCACATGAAACCGTTGAGTCACCACAGATCAACACCCAGGATAATGTGCAACAGGAAGACAATAATCCTCAGGTAAATAACAACGATCAAATGATGAACGATGGAATGTTCAGAGGCTTTATGCAATTCATGCAACATCAGGCGAGAGCGGCTCCTGTCCAAAATGTAGGTGAAAACACTGGAAACTCTAGGACGGTCACCGCTAAACAGTTCAAGGAGCTGGGACAACCGGAGTTTATTGGAGAGCCAAAACCACTTAAGGCGGAAGCGTGGATAAAGAAAATCACCAAGATATTTGATGTCTTGGGATGCGCCGAGGAGCAAAAGGTTCCCTTTGCCACCTTTATGTTACGAGGAGAGGTAGATTACTGGTGGGAATCGGTAAAGCATACTCAACGTACCACACTGAAGATGTCTTGGGAGAAGTTCCAAGAACTATTCATTGACAAGTACTTTCTCGAAAGTATTCGTCACATGAAAGAGGTAGAATTCATCAAGTTGGAGCAGAATAATATGACCCTGTCGCAGTACGAAGCTAAGTTTGCCGAGTTGTCCCGATTTACGTCCCACTTGGTTGATAATGAGGAGAGAATGACACGGATGTTTTTAAGAGGTTTAAAACCGGAGATATGTCAATATCTTATTTCTCATAAACAGTGTTTGTATTCAGATGTTGTAAATAGGGCTCAATTATTGGAGCGCGATAACGAGTCAATGCAACCAAGAGAAAGCAGCCGGCAAATTGAAAATACCTGTGGTAACAGTCATCGAAGTGGTGACAACAAACGTGGAGGGAATCAACATGCCAGAAATGGTAACCACTTCGGTGGTAATCATGGCCAATACAATAAAAGTGGACATTTCAAGAAGAGGAGATTCAAAAATGATGGAAAGACGTCTGCACCAACACCCGTTGTTAAGGAAGGAGAACGACCACCTATCATATGCTTCAAATGCGGAGGGGAAGGACACATCAGTCCATACTGTGCACAGTAGTCCAAAACGTGTTACAATTATGGAAGAGAAGGTCACCTAGCTAGATTTTGTTGTACAGGGAAGCCAAGTCAAGTTGGAACGGTGACACCAAATGCCTTCCCAGACAAGTCAAAACCAGTAGTTCAAGGGAGAGCGTTTGTTGTGACCTCCCAAAAAGTAAGGAACCCAAACGAGATCATCACGGGTAAGCTTATCATAAACTCTAGCGAAATCTATATCTTATTTGATACCGGTTGTACCCATTCTTTTATTTCTCCTACTTGCACTCAACGTTTAAATTTGACTCCAGAGAAATTAGACTTTAATTTATCTGTGGAAACTCCGTTGGGAGAAACCTTCATTACATCCACTGTTTATAAGTCTTGTTTGGTTCAAATCGGTACCCTCACATTACCTGTCGATCTTATTTCCTTAAAAATACTTGCGTTTGACGTAATTCTAGATATTGATTGGTTAACTACTCATCATGCAAAAATTGATTGTTTTCGTAAGGTTGTTAGCTTTCATATTCCTGAACAACCTATTATGCGAATTCAAGCAACCAACCCATTAAAATCAATCACTGTCATCTCAAGCCATAAAGCTATTCATTTATTGAAAAATAGATGTCAAGCTTTCTTAGCTCATGTCATAGATTTAAACAAAAATACGTCAGATTTGAATGATATTTCTATTGCTAATAAATTTCCTGACGTATTCCCTGATGAACTTCCAGGCCTACCCCCAGAGCGTGAAGTTGAATTTTGTATCGACCTTGAACCCGATACAAAACCCATTTCTAAATCCCCATATCTAATGGCTCCTATTGAACTCCAGGAGTTAAAGATCCAATTGTAAGAATTGTTAGATATTAGTTTCATTCGTCCTAGTATGTCTCCTTGGGGTGCTCCTGTTCTATTCGTGAAGAAGAAAGACGGAAGAATGCGACTTTGTATCACTTTGTGGTCGTCTTTATTGATGACATCCTCATATATTCCAAAAGCCGTGATGAGCATGAGCAACACTTGAGGTTGATACTCCAAAAGCTTCATGAACACAAGCTTTATGCCAAGTTGAAGAAATGCGAGCTCTGGCTTAAGGAAGTAGCATTCCTTGGGCACGTAGTATCAAGTCATGGAATATCTGTTGACCCAGCAAAGATTGAAGCTATTCAAAGCTGGGAGCAACCTAAATCAGTGACCGAAGTACGTAGCTTTCTCGGCTTAGCTGGTTATTATCGGAGATTCGTAGAAGGGTTTTCTCGAATCGCTACTCTATTAACTCAGCTGACTCGGAAAGTTATAAAATTCGGTTGGAGTGTGGAATGTGAGAAGAGTTTTCAAGAACTCAAGAGGAGACTCATTTCAGCACTTGTTCTGATAATACCATCTGGCTCGGAGGGTTTTGTCATCTACAGTGATGCTTCAGGCAAAGGGTTAAAATGTGTTCTCATGCAACATGGGAAAGTCATAGCCTATGCCTCACGACAACTCAAAGAATATGAGAGGAATTATCTTACTCATGATCTAGTGTTGGCAGCTGTCGTTTTTACGCTTAAGATTTGGAGGCATTACCTGTATGGAGAGAAGGTGAAGATCTATACAGATCATAAAAGCCTCAAATATTTCTTCACTTAAAAGGAACTCAACATGCGGCAACGACGATGGCTTGAGCTATTGAAAGATTACGATCATACCATTCAATACCATCTTGGAAAAGCGAACGTAGTAGCTGATGCATTGAGTAGAAGATCATATGCGGGTACAAGTGTGATAATGTCAACGCAAAGGCCCATTTTGTATGACTTACAATGGATGAAGATAGAGTTAAAGACTCCAGGGACCCATGTGATGATGGCGAATATACGAGTAGAACCGACTTTAATTGATAAAGTTAAAGCTGCTCAAGCTACAGACCTAGAGCCGATGCATATGAGAAAGAAAGTGCAAGAAGGTGCTATCCCGGAAGCAAGAATCGATGAAGAAGGAATACTTCGAGTCAACTCCAAACTTTGTTTTCCTAACGATTCTGACTTGAAGTATAAAATCATGATGGAGGCGCACAACACACCGTTTGCAATCCATCCTGGGAGTACCAAAATGTATCGTGATCTTCGACATACATTTTCGTGGAGCAATATGAAGAGAGAGATCGCGAAGTTTATCTCAAGGTGTTTAACTTGTCAACGTGTCAAGGCAGAGCATCAAGTGCCAAAAGGTCCATTGCAACCACTTGAAATTCCATAATGGAAGTGGGAGCACATTACTATGGATTTCGTTACTGGTGTTCCCAAGGTTTCTCAAGGCATAAATGCGATTTGGGTCATTGTTGATAGATTGACGAAGTCTGCTTATTTCTTACCGATAGGAGAAACTTATACACTTGAATGTCTTGCTCGTATGTACATAAATGAGATTATAAGATTGCATGGTATGCCAGTATCCATAGTTTCTGATCGAGACCCAATATTCACTTCACGATTTTGGGTTAGTTTGCAAAAAGCTATGGGGACAGATTTACGATTTAGTTCGGCATATCATCCTCAAATGGATGGGCAGTCGGAGAGGACTATTCAAACTCTTGAAAATTTATTAAGACTCTGTGTCCTTGACTTCAAAGGAAGTTGGGACAAGTTCTTATCATTGGTGGAGTTTTTCTACAGTAACAATTATCAAGAAAGTATTGGCATGACTCCATTTGAGGCGTTGTATTGAAGAAAGTGTCGTTCTCTAGTATGCTGGGATGAGGTGGGTGAAGCAACGTTGTTGGGACCGGAGTTGGTACGTATGACTAAAAAAAAGATTCAAACGATCCGACAACGTATAAAAACCTCACAAGATCGACAAAATAGTTATGCTGATCTTTATCGAAAGGACGTCGAATTCAATATTGGAGATCGTGTGTTGTTACGTGTTGCTCCATGGAAAGGAATTACAAGATTTGGAAAGGGAGGATAGCTCAATCCTCGATTTATTGGCCCATTTTTAATCCTCGAACGAGTAGGAACTATGGCCTATAGACTCGCCTTACCGCCAAGTATGTCTCGTGTTCATAACGTTTTTCACATATCTATGTTACGTAAATATGTGAAAGACCCGAACCACATTATTGAATTAGAACCGGACGAGATAGCGGAAGATTTAACGTATGAAGAGGTACCTGTTAAAATATTGGATAAGAAGGATCATATTCTACGCTCCAAGGTTATACCTCAAGTTAAAGTTTTGTGGAGAAACCATGATGTTGAGGAAATGACCTGGGAGTTAGAATCTGAAATGAAGTCAAGGTATCCTCACCTCTTCGATATACCAGGTACACACCCTAATTTTGAGGATAAAATTTCATAATAAGGGGAGGTTGTAAGACCCCAACTTTTATGAATAAAGATTAATTTTTCTCGAAATATATTTTTGAATATTATGGTGTGAATTTGATATAATGTTATAGTTGTGAGTATTATTTACAAATTTTGCAAAGTAAGCAAGTGGTTATATAATATTCGATTGGTCGGGGAATATTCGTTTTAACAGGGAATGTGACAACCCGAGAATTTAGGAAATTATTTAAATCTTAAATGATGGAATATCGATAGGAAATTTTATCCACTTCTTTTATCTCAACTGAATTATCTCTGCGATCAATAATAATATACAAAAATAATATATTTATTAATCACAAAAATCATATATTACATGTTTCATATTATCCTATGCAACACATTCCTACATACCTCGTATCACATAAATATTTTTATTCGAACCCATTTCACAATTTAAGAATTTTATTTACTAAATTTTTATTTTAATATTTTCTAAAAATTTGGGTTCTTACAACAAGTCTTTGCACTTGAATAAATAATAATTGCAATACAACTGAGATGCTTCCCCACAAAACTGTTCTCAGATACGAGTATATGTAAGAAAATAAATATATATAAGAAACAAAACCAATCACAATAACATCATGTGTGACGCCCCCAAAATAGGTATACATCACCCATCTTGAGTCGTCAAATACATGGTACAAAAATTCAAATACAACTTAATAATATAATTGTCGTGTAAAATATGACAAAACATAAAATGAGAGTTTTAATACGAATATTGTCTTCTAGACAGTATTCAACTCAAATGGAGTCCTCAATACATTTATTATCACACTATTTCATAGAATAGTGAGGACTACTAATGCTATCATCTGGACCGTCACTCCGTTCTCTGACTAGTCCTGGCTACGTTCTCATTTCCTGAAGAGAACAATGAAAGCAAAAGGGTGAGCTTAACTAGCCCAGTAAGAAATATTATGACTAATATAATGTAGAATAATTTATCGTTAGCCTTCAATAGTGTTAAACTGATAAAATATAACAAACATCAAGTTTAACTGCAGCGAAAAAAGAAATCCATTAGAAGAGTTAAGTAGAGCATAAAAGTTACTATCTTCTATGATTTAAAAGGTTTTTCATCACTTTTATCGCTGAAACTCAGCTTAATAAATAATCCACATCATCGAATCACCCCTGCACTACGGCCAAGGATATTCTTTAGTATCACGACCACAAATTAATCATGCAGTACAGGCCAAGGATATTCGTGTATTCATCAATGGTCATGATCATGCCAACAACTGTCCATCAATGCACTACGGGCCAATGAGGATTTTTACCGCATCATTTGTAACATTACAGTCATGATTATACCGAATAATCCCTGGTCATAATTATACCAAGTCCATCTTTGCACTACAGGTCCACAGATGACTTTCAACATAATATAAGTATGAGGATGATGACAATGATATAAGAATTTAATAAAACAAGTTCAAGAATAAATTTTTAAAGATTTATATTTTAATTTATCCAGAAATCAATAACGTCCAAATTGTCAACATGATACTGCTTTGTGGAGTAAAATTCAAGAATAATATTGTATCAAAAATGATTTGGACAGCAAAAATAATCAATTTTTGTCATGAATAATTCTCCGGGTGAATAGTACTTGAGTGAATAGTACCTTGTGAATAGTACTTCAGGAATAGTACCCCGTGAATAGTACTTTGTGAATATTACTCGTGAATAGTACTTAGTTAATAGTACCCGTGAATAGTACTTTTTAAATAGTATCACGTGAATAGTACTTTGTGAATAGTACCATAAAAATGAATATTACTCATGGATAGTACTCCGGCATGAAAAGCTTAAAATTTAACAAGAATGTGCAGAAAATATCCTTGTGAAATGATACTAAATGAAGCGCAAATTTCAAGGATATTCTACTAATTTCACGGAGTATAGAGGCAATACTTTAACATAATGAGGGTATAATCAGGAATACAAGACGAAATAATATTACTCACATACTACAGAGTATAAAAGACTATTATTCCTATGAATACTGAAAAAAATAATATCCCTTACCTCAGAAGAAGACTGGATACTGAAATAGTGAGGTAGCAGACTTCTCTTCTACTTTCTCTCTAAAGCTTCTCTCTCTATAGCTTCTCTTTCTATAATTGTATTTGTGAGTCTTAGTGAATTGGTGAGAATGAAAGAAGATTGAGCTTCTATTTATAGGAAAATATAATTTCAATAATTGCACGTTTTGGGGCTCGAAATATTATAGTATAATACCTTCATCTTTTCTTTCATTTTTAATTTAGTCCTGCAAGTATTATCAAGCTTGCACCACCTCCCCTAATAGTACATCTTGTGAATCAATAGTACAATCATCTGAATAAATAGTATAATCAGGTGAAAAAATTAATTACAGTATAGTATCTTCATCTATACCTCCATTTTTAATTTAGTCATGCAAGTATTATCAATCTTGCACCACTTCCCCTAATAGTACATGCATGTGAATCAATAGTACACACATATGAACAAATAGTTATAAGCATGTGAATTAACAGCAATTAATTGCTCATTTATTCGATTATTTACTCGATTGGTCAATATAACCTCCAGACTTCCATTATTATCGAAATAGATGTCGATTTCCACTAACACTAATAATCCCAACACAATAGAAATATCAATTTCATCTTTAATCAACATGAATTTATTCATCATTAATATTATAATTCACAATATTTAACAACCAGGTCGTTTCCAGGAAAGATGGGGCTTTCCGATAAGGATTTCTTCTTATTGGCGAACAATTAGGTGACCAAACCTTTCCACGACAGAACTTCTAGACATTATTAATATTGCAAATAATAATATAAATAACTTTGTCGTCTTAATTACTGATTTAATAATAAAAAATATTATGCAGATGATATTATGACAATAATTGGATCAATAATATGAGAGATGTGATGCAGCAATTACTGTAGCAATAATTGAGTATAACCGAGTGACTTCTCACGTAAGCATCAATAATTAATACCGTGTGTTACTATGCAATCACGCATATTATTTTACTTTTACCACTGAGTAGTTCAACAGTTTAACGGTAAAACGTTCACCGTTATTTTTATAAAAAGATAATTCTGTCATTTTTTAACTACGATAATACTTCTGTTGTGGGGTCCACCAATGATTGTGCCGTCGTACAAATATTTCTTGTGAGGGCCCCGAATTCGGGTTCCAAATCACCTCGGATCTGGTTCGATCATTCTATAACTATTACTATTTGCAGAAGATATAAACATAAATTATTTATACAATAAACTTTACACACTATTTCCCCAAGGTCGAGCAACCTTAACTTATACACAATTCATAACTTATCTAACACATAACATTATTATCATACTACACTATTACAAATCTAATCGCGCACATTAACTTTAAGCTGGAACTGTCTTTAACCTTTCCTTGTATTCGACGTATTCGCCTTAATCTGCAATGTTTATCATGATATAGCAAGGGTGAGCATAAGGATTGCCCAGCAAGCTTAAGTTCAATAATTTAACGATATATCATGATTGAAAGAGTCTGAATAATAAGCTGGCTATAATTCAACAATATAATTGTGAACTAGCAGGAACAAAATTTTGACTGAACAAGTATTGAACATGAACAAATATATCTGAACCGAATGGTAATGAAGGTGATCAGCCTTTCATACCTGACTTATACATGCAATATGTACAGAGTAAAATTCTACAATGACAATCAGTAATGATTATCCATAAGCATATCTGAATGAAACAACTCTTAGTAGAGTTAAGTAAAATAACTCTTAGTACGTCTCCTTGGGGTGCTCCTGTTCTATTCGTGAAGAAGAAAGATGAGAGTATGCGACTTTGTATTGACTACTGGGAATTGAACCATGTCACCATCAAGAATAGGTATCCGTTACCTCGCATTGATGACCTGTTTGACCAGTTGCAAGGAGCACAATTCTTTTCAAAGATCGATCTTCGTTCTGGATATCATTAGCTGAAGGTTAAAACTGAGGATATTCTAAAGACTGCCTTCAGAACTCGGTACGGGCATTATGAATTCTTAGTTATGTCTTTTGGATTGACTAATGCTCCTGCTGCCTTCATGGATATGATAAACCGAGTATTTAAGAAATATTTGGATCACTTTGTGGTCGTCTTTATTGATAAAATCCTCATATATTCCAAAAGCCGTGAAGATCATGAGCAACACTTGAGGCTGATACTCCAAAAGCTTTGTGAAAACAAGCTTTATGCCAAGATGAAGAAATGTTAGTTCTGGCTTGAGGAAGTAGCATTCCTTGGGCACGTAATATCAAGTCATGGAATATGTGTTGACCCGGCAAAGATTGAAGCTATTCAAAGCTGGGAGCAACCTAAACAGTGACCGAAGTACGTAGCTTTCTCGGCTTAGCTGGTTATTATCAGAGATTCGTAGAAGGGTTTTCTCGAATCGCTACTCCATTAACTCAACTGACTCAAAAAGATACAAAATTCAGTTGGAGCGTGGAATGTGAGAAGAGTTTTCAAGAACTCAAGAGGAGACTCATTTCAGCACATGTTCTGACAATACCATCTGGCTCGGAGGAATTTGTTATCTACAGTGATGCTTCGGGCAAAGGGTTAGGATGTGTCCTCATGCAACATGGGAAAGTCATAGCCTATGCCTCACGATAACTCAAAGAATATGAGAGGAATTATCCTACTCATGATCTAGAGTTGGCAGCTATCGTTTTTGCGCTTAAGATTTGGAGGCATTACCTGTATGGAGAGAAGGTGGAGATCTACACGGATCATAAAAGCCTCA
This sequence comes from Panax notoginseng, assembly GCA_016801055.1. Taxonomy (NCBI): domain Eukaryota; kingdom Viridiplantae; phylum Streptophyta; class Magnoliopsida; order Apiales; family Araliaceae; genus Panax; species Panax notoginseng. The sequence continues at coordinate 87,654,918 of CM029023.1, forward strand.
AATAATTCTTCACCCAAAAGGAACTCAACATGCGACAACGACGTTGGCTTGAACTATTGAAAGATTATGATCATACCATCCAATACCATCCTGGAAAAGTGAACGTGGTAGCTGACGCACTGAGTAGAAGATCATATACGGGTACGAGTGCAATATTGTCAACACAAAGACCCATTTTGCATGACTTAGAAAGGATGGAGTTAGATATAAATACTCTAGGGACCTATGTGATGATGGCGAATATATGAGTAGAACTGACTTTAATCGATAAAGTTAAAGCTACTCAAGCTACAGACCTGAAGCTGATGCGTATAAGGAAGAAAGTACAAGAAGGTGCTATGCTGAAAGCAAGAATCGATGAAGAAGGAATACTTCGAGTCAACTCCAGACTTTGTGTTCCTAACAACCCTAATTTCAAGTATAAAATCATGATGGAGGCGCACAACACACCGTTTGCAATCAATCTTGGGAGTACCAAAATGTATCATGATATTCGACATAAATTTTGGTGGAGAAATATGAAGAGAGAGATAGTAGAGTTTATCTCAAGGTGTTTAACTTGTCAACGAGTCAAGGCGGAGCATCAAGTACCAAAAGGTCCATTGCAACCACTTGAAATTACAGAATGAAAGTGGGAACACATTACCATGGATTTTGTTACTGGTCTTCCCAAGGTTTCTCAAGGAATAGATGCAATTTGGGTCATTGTTGATAGGTTGATCAAGTTTGCTCATTTTCTACCTATACGAGAAACTTATACACTTGAATGTCTTACTCGTATGTACATAAACGAGATTGTAAGACTACATGGTATGCCAGTATCCATAGTTTCTAATTGAGACCCAAGTTTCACTTTAAGATTTTAGGTTAGTTTGCAAAAAGCTATGGGCACGGATTTATGATTTAGCTCGGCATATCATCCTCAGACGGATGGGCAGTCGGAGAGGACCATTCAAACTCTTGAAGATCTATTAAGACTCTGTGTCCTTGACTTCAAGGGAAGTTGGGATAAGTTCCTAACATTGGTGGAGTTTTCTTACAACAACAGTTATCAAGCAAGTATTGGCATGGCTCCATTTGAGGCGTTGCCTGGAAGAAATTGTCGTTCTCCAGTATGCTGGGATGAGGTGGGTGAAGCAACGTTGTTGGGACCGAAGTTAGTACGTACGACTACGAAAACGATTCAAATGATCCGACAACGTATAAAAACCTCAAAAGATCGACAAAAGAGTTATGCTGATCTTCATCGAAAGGACGTCGAATTCAATATTGGAGATCATGTGTTGTTACATGTTGCTCCATGGAAAGGAGTTACAAGATTTGGAAAGAGAGGATAGCTCAATCCTCAATTCATTGGCCCATTGTTAATCCTCGAACGAGTAGGAACTATGGCCTATAGACTTGCCTTACTGCCAAGTATGTCTCGTGTTCATAACGTTTTTCATATATCTATGTTACGCAAATATGTGAAAGACCCGAACCACATTATTGAATTAGAACCGGACGAGATAGCGGAAGATTTAACGTATGAAGAGGTACCTGTTAAAATATTAGATAAGAAGGATCATATTCTACGCTACAAGGTTATACCTCAAGTTAAAGTTTTATGGAGAAACCATGATGTTGAGGAAATGACCTGGGAGTTAGAATCTGAAATGAAGTCAAGGTATCCTCACCTCTTCGACATACCAGATACGCACCCTACTTTCGAGGACGAAATTTAATAAGAAGGGGAGGTTGTAAGACCCTAACTTTTATGAATAAAGATTATTTTTTTTCGAAATATATTTTTGAATATTATGGTATGGATTTGATATAATGTTATAGTTGTGGGTAATATTTACAAATTTTGCAAAGTAAGCAAGTGGTTATATAATATTCGATTGGTCGGGAAATATTTATTTTAACAGGGAATATTCGTACGTCGGCACAATCATTGGTGGACCCCACAACGGAAGTATTGTCGTAGTTAGAAAACGACAGAATTATCTTTTTATAAAAGTAACGGCGAAAGTGTTACCGTTAAAACGGTTGAACTACCCGATAGTAAAAGTATATTAATACGCGTGGTTGCATAGTAGCACACAGTATTGATTATTGATGCTTACGTAAGAAGTCACTTAGTTATACTCAATTATTACAATAGTAATTGCTGCATCATATCTCTCATATTATTGATTCAATTATTGTCACAGTATCTGTGACACCCCCAAATTCGGGTTACCTGACCCCCCCCCCCCGATTTTGGTGTTCACGATCCACAATATGTATAACATTTAACTACCCATTTATTTATAAATAGAAACATACACTTCAATAACTGATATAGTTAATACATTACCCCAGGTTCTCTAACCTTAACATTACAAACATACCCTTTAGTTATACAAAAAGGGTTCACAAATACAACATAATAATAATGTTATTCATAACTAATTAATCACTATGTCTTTGCCTTTGTTCTTCACAGCATATTCTGCAACATCGTCCCTAGTTGAAAAGTTTTATTTAGCAAGGGTGAGCAACAAATTTGCCCCGCAAGTTAAGATATACAATGAATGTATAAGTATCAGAATAATATACTATCTATTTTGATAGAATAACACCAAAGTTCGGGGAACTTTGAATTAGCTGAACAATACGTTAATCAATAACAAGACTTCTCCCTATCTATGCAACACAATAATTTGATAATGAAAGAGTACAACGCTTTTAAAGTTTCTACGATATTCTATTGAATAAACAAGAATCAATTCTACGCAATAACAAAGTGGAATATTTTCCAGATTTATGCTGAGTGATCTCACCAGATCTTTGAACTTATTTTCTCGGGTATCTATCAAAGATTTACTTTGATACATACTCAGGCATATCAGATAACCATAAAGATTAAATCATACCCCTCTGCAAGTATAACAAGTGATCAGCTTTATTATACCTTATATTATGCATAATACTTAACAGCGCGCAATGGTCGAATACACGACCCAAAATGTTCCCTTTATATAAAAGGTTGTTCTTCTTAGTCTTAGAATCAAGATTTTTGATTTAATAACGAAATATTGTGATTTCAAATTCTATCTACTTATTAATCTAGCAGAAATAATTGGCATCGATCTATCAATATCAATTGATTTCTCTTCTCGTATTTATCAAGTTCGAACAAATATTCGTCTAGCCAGAATAATTAGCTAAGACATCTCTCAATATAATTTGACAATAAACAGAAATTATCTATACTGTCAATATTAGTTTCTACAGATAAAAATATCCAACAACAGTAATTCTACAAATATACATTTTTCGAATCAATAATTCAATTTGAATTTTAATCATGCACTAAATGCGAATAATCAACAATAAATTCCCTGGACATGGTATAATTAGCAATAATTAACCATAATAATTGAATGAATATAATTCAAGGTTGAGTTAGGAAACTTGCCTTTCGCGTTGATTACAGCTACACAATATAATTAACTGCGTTCGTAAGACCTATAACCAATAATATCGGACTCACAATTAGCACAATATTTATAACACGCAACACAATATTCTACAGTCAAATTTCTCCTAGGCACATTACCACATAGCCACATTAGTGTTTATAACCTATATAAACACTTATCAAGTCTAACTATTTCGGTCTGATTAGATTTCGGTCCATTCTCGGTGTCAATTAAATGATTGACACATTGATTGTCAATTAAACTTGGTCTCTAAGCTTCAATATTATTTTAGATAAGTCAAATATCGTTTATAATATTTTCCGGAAGCTTTTAATAATTTATAAACAATTATTATAATTTATAATAATTTTTCAAACACTTAAATCATTTTTAAATGATTTAATTATCAAACAATCTTATCATTATTAATATTTAATAATATAAAAATTATAATAACATACTTGTCAAAATATAAAAGTTATTGTTAATAACTTAAAATATTTTTAAATCATCAATATTCTACTTAAATGATTTTTAAAGTAATTAAAATCATTTTTAAATCATTACCATTAATATTTAAATATTAATATAGCTATTATCAAAATATTAAAAGTCATTAATTATAACTTGAAATACTTTAAAATATTTTTCTCATTTTTAAATAATTTTTAAATCAATAAAAATTATTTTTAATTCATTTATTAAATTTAATTAATAAATAATCTAATATCATTAATATTAATTTATTAATGAGAATTCTCCAAAAATATTAAAAATTATATTTTATAATTCAAAATATTTTCTAACACTCTATTCTTATTTAAAATGATTTCTAAATCATTAAAATCATTTTTAACTTATTTATTTAATTTAGTAATTAAATAAATCTAATATCATTAATATTAAATTATTAATGAAAATTCTCCAAAAATATTAAAAGTTACATTTTATAACTCAAAATATTTTTAAATACATTATTATTATTTAAAATGATTTTTATATAATTAAAATCAATTTTCTCTAATTTATTTAATACACTAATTAAATAAATAAAATACTTTTAATATTTAAATAAATTTAAATATTAAAGAAAAATATTCCAGTTGGTCAGAAATTATTTTTCATAATTTAAAATAATTTTTAAAACCATTTTTGGTAATTTTTAGAATTTATTTCTATTTTTTTTAAATCATTTTCGAAATATTTAGAAATTAAAATAAATAAAATCGTCGCTATAGGCCTTTAGCGACAGTAACCGTCGCTGTTGGTGTTCTTGAGCTCAAGAACACTGACAGCTTCGTGTTTCTAGGGTCACGTTTGAACACGATTGATTATCTGTGTATTGCGTTTCTGGGATATCTTGAACCGTGATTTGTGTAGTGTTTATGTAATACTACAACTATTAATCATTAACAGAATCATAACGTAACAACACAGCAAGAGCAGGCCCTTCCAAATGGCTGTCAGACGGCTCCTGGGCTTTCTGGGTAACCCAGAAACCCAGGCAGCTTCAGCTGACCATTTTCCGGCCCGAATTAATACAGGTTCTGATACTTATGTTGGTGGTTTTAGGGGTCACATCTATAGTCTACATGTCAATGAACAATTTTATAGTAACATCACAGTTAAACAACATCTGAATCTCCAGAATCAGTACGGTCAAAGTGTATCAGAAGGCTTGTTCATACACTTTCTGGAATTTCCAGAAAAGTGATTCATGATCAGATGGGCTATTTTGACCACCCGTTAAACTCAATCCATTTGATGTTTATAGAATCTAAAGGCATGTACTTGGAGTCCATATTACAGGCTACAACATGTATACAACAACAATAACAAACAACATAACATATGTCAGATCTGGACCTTCAAAGATCTTGTCAGACCCATATTTGCACTTTCTGGGTTACCCAGAAAGTGACTGGTCATGCTCGGTCAACCCTCTTTGACCATGAATAACAACAAATCTAGACATGTAATGGCTGTAACTCCACCTCCAGATCAAAGACAACATTACCAGCTACCGATAACAACCTTAAAACAACACATATCATATACGAGCAAGGATCTGTGGCCACTGACATTTCTTGTCAGACCACATTTCTAACTCGAGAACAGTTTTTGTAAAACTCATTTTTAAAGAATTTTGATCCTATAGATCTATGTTAGATCAACATAGATCATCATAAAACATACTCTAGCACAAATCTAAATACTTAAACACAAAAGTTTTATAAGCATACAAGATCAAAAAGGCTTAGGGCTTTATACCTTTTCTTGCCAAATCTTTGATTCTCTTCTTTCTCTACGGATCTTGGTGTTCTAAGGGGTGATCTAGGGACTGAATCACTTAAACTTTTCGTGGGTTTGGTGAGAGAGAGAGTAGGTGAGAGCTTGGTTGACCAAATGAGCAAATTAATGATTTTCTCTCTCTTGCATCTAATATATATATTACTTGGATGCATTGTATGATGCTATGGCTGATACAATGGACTGTTTTGCTGTCACAAAGGGGCTGGTTGCTGAGATTTTAGAGTCACATTGGTCAATGGAGTTGGTGAACCACTAAAGCTTTAGCCATTTTTACAAGTTTCCTAATAAAAATCCCATAAAGGGCATTTTGGTCATTGTTCTTGTAATTTTAAGGGCATGATGGTCAAATGTCCAAACACTTAGGGTTTAACCCTAAGGTTCTAATCCTTAGGTTTTACAAACTCCAATTATATAATTTTTCTAATTAGGGTTTCTAAAAAGAAAAATTAGATTTCTAAAATAAAATTATGGTTTTAAATAAAAATTAATATTTCTAAAGTATAATTAGAGTTTCCTAATTATAATAACACACACTAATCACTTTAGTGTTTAATAAATATATTTGGCCTTCCTATTAGGATTAGGATTTCCTAATTAGGGTTTTAATTAGAAAAATACAGTTTCTAAATTACAATAAGGGTTTGCAAAAATAGAAATTAAAATAACTAAAATATAATTAGGGTTTTCTAATCATATTAAAGTTTAATAAACACATTAAGCTTGCTAATTAGGATTAGGGTTTCCTAATTAGGGTTCTAGGATTCTCGAATATAAAATTAGAGTTTCTCGGCTTTCGATTAGGGTTTCTAATACTGAGATTAGGGTTTTTAATCTCTTATTAGGTTTTATTAATTTCAAACCTTATCCGATCAATCATTGATCAAAAATTCTATACAGTACAAACACGTACTCATTAATATAATTATTTAAATTATATTTTCTATCGAATCCCTATCCGAACTTAGGGTTAGGGTTTGTATAGCTGTTAAGCACAACTCTACTCTAAAATTTATTAGTCAATATACAAATTGACTTTCTCGAGACTCGTATCACATATACTTGTCACAAAATTGATAATTAATATTAATATTAAGTAAAAAAAAATTTATTCGCAAATTTTGGATTATTCGAAATCTCGGGTTATCACATTCACCCCTCCTTAGAAAGGATTCCGTCCTCGGAATCACCGCTTTCTTATTTTCTACAATCTTTTAAAGTTGTATCATCAATTTTTTTTATCAACACAATATAATTTGAGTTTCAAATTCTAACATGTGACTTGGATCATATAAAAGAAAACAAATCACAACAATATCTAACTCGCATTTCTCGCGTAAATTAATTTCTAACCGAATTCGTTACCTGTCGCCTCTTCATGGGCAGCTGCTGCATTTGGAACTGTCATGTTAAAAGTGAATGTTGTTGGTCTTCTCGGCTGTACAGGTCCTCGAGTCGCAAAGGTTCCGCTATCAGGTCCCTTCTTAGCACTTCTCTTCTCTATATTTCTCTTCGGACAATTTCGGACCAGATGATCGGTCGATCCACACGCAAAACAACCTTGTGTCTTCTTTGGAATGAGACACTGGGGTGACATGTGTCCCTCTTGACCACAGTTGTACCAGACTCCTTTGTTCTTCAAACAAACTCCTTGATGATGCTTCCCGCAAACTACGCACGGCACGCCTTTCTTCCTAATCTCTACTGGATTATTAATATCACCATCCCTCTTACGTTTATTAAGATTACTACCTCCACTACCATCTATCATATTATTTCCTTCAGCTTCCTTTCTTTGTTCTTGACTATTCTTTAATACAGCTTCAATTTCTCCTTCAGCGATAATGGCTTTTTCTAATAACGTTGAAAATGAACTAATTTGCAGCACATCCAGCTTCTCGAGTACCAACGATTTCAATCCGTTCCTAAAACATCGTGCTTTAAGCTCCTTAGTGTCCACTCGATGTGGAGCAAATTTTGCTAATTCATTGAACTTGACAAAATATTCTGTCACCGTCATATCTTCTTACTTCAGATTCACAAATTGTTCTTCCATATTTCTCTTTAGACTTCCTTTCCTTGGCGACATTATCTGATAAAAATCTCACATTAATTTTCCTTCTCTACATAGATTCTTATCAATAGCACAATAAAAAATTAAAAATTTCTCATATAATCGCATATTTATTCACATAGCACACAGTACATTTAGCTCTTAACACATAGCACTATTCCTTTTTAAATAATATTAGGATTAATAACACAACTTTAAACAAAAGTTTTAATTCTCCATTCACACATAACTATTCCTAGTTCATCAAACTTACCACACCTAGGGGTTCAGGAACTTGCCATAATTATATGAGTGTATGAACTTATCCTAGTCAGACCTTTGGCGTCCATTCGCTGAGGGGTTCAAAACATTTCATATAATTATGAGTCATGAAATTACCATAAGTATGAGTTTTAAGAACTCAAATATTAATTTAAATCTTATATTCATATAGAAAATAAAGATTTCATTCATACAAACATATATATTAATATATGTTCACACATCGTTCTAGATACACTATCTAAAGATATTATCACTTAAACTTAAGCTATCTACCGTTCACTCCCTTCACCAGTCTTCTTCGTACTGGGACACTTGTTGAATCTGTAACCCATTCTCCCACATCATGCATTTTCCCACGTGAGTCTTTCCACACATACTACAGGCTTGCTTCCTCTTCGGGTTTGAATTTTTAGAGTTGTCGCTGTTCCTCTTTCTATTATTCTTGTCTTTCTGCTGCTTGATTGTTCTTTCGGATGATCCACCACCTTTAGTCTTCATCCTTTCCACCTGCGCCTTCAGCTCGTTCCGTTCTTCAGTCATTTCGCGTAACGCTTGCTCCGTCTTCCACAACTCCTCCAAGAGAAACACTTTACTCTGGAGTTCTTGAACTTCTGCAGATAGTTGATCTTGTTCTCCAACTTTAATCTTATTCTCTTTCTCCACCTTAGATTCTTCGGACTCTGCCTCCTCATCACCATTCAGATACATCTCGAGATAATCGTCATGATCACTCCCCAGATTAATCATATATTCTCCCACCTCCTCAACTAATTCGCTTTGCGCTGGTACCTCGGCTATTGGCACTAGTGCAACAGCCGCTAGCGTCTCCGCACTCATTTCATCTTTTCCAGACATCCTACCATTAGTCTAATTGACTAGATTAATACTTCACCAATACCAACTTCTCACACTATGTGTCCACATATCTCACTATCGATATATTTCGACAATCCCTCACTTAGAACTCTAAATGAGTTTTCTCTATCTCACGTATGGTTATAATCCTAGGGTTTTCCCCCACCCCACTTAAAGTTTATAACCTACAGCTCTTCTACTAACTGGTGACACCTTGGTCACTACAGCTTTGATACCAACCTGTGACACCCCCAAATCCGGGTTACCTGACCCCCCGAGTTTGGTGTTCACGATCCACAATATATATAACATTTAACTACCCATTTATTTATAAATAGAAACATACACTTCATTAACTGATATAGTTAATACATTACCCCAGGTTCTCTAACCTTAACATTACAAACATACCATTTAGTTATACAAAAAGGGTTCACAAATACAACATAATAATAATATTATTCATAACTAATTAATCACTATGTCTTTGCCTTTGTTCTTCACAGCATATTCTGCAACATCGTCCCTAGCTGAAAAGTTTTATTTAGAAAGGGTGAGCAACAAATTTGCCCCACAAGTTAAGATATACAATGAATGTATACGTATCAGAATAATATACTATCTATTTTGATAGAATAACACCAAAGTTCGGGGAACTTTGAATTAGCTGAACAATTTGTAAATCAATAACAAGGCTTCTCCCTATCTATGCAACACAATAATTTGATACTGAAAGAGTACAACGCTTTTAAAGTTTCTACGATATTCTATTGAATAAACAAGAATCAATTCTACGCAATAACAAAGTGGAATATTTTCCAGATTTATGCTGAGTGATCTCACCAGATCTTTGAACTTATTTTCTCGAGTATCTATCAAAGATTTACTTTGATACATACTCAGGCATATCAGATAACCATAAAGATTAAATCATATCCCTCTTCAAGTATAACAAGTGATCAGCTTTATTATACCCTATATTATGCATAATACTTAACAGCGCGCAATGGTCGAATACACGACCCAAAATGTTCCCTTTATATAAAAGGTTGTTCTTCTTAGTCTCAGAATCAAGATTTTTGATTTAATAACGAAATATTGTGATTTCAAATTCTATCTACTTATTAATCTAGCAGAAATAATTGGCATCGATCTATCAATATCAATTGATTTCTCTTCTCGTATTTATCAAGTTCGAACAAATATTCGTCTAGCCAGAATAATTAGCTAAGACATCTCTCAATATAATTTGACAATAAACAGAAATTATCTATACTGTCAATATTAGTTTCTACAGATAAAAATATCCAACAACAGTAATTCTACAAATATACATTTTTCGAATCAATAATTCAATTTGAATTTTAATCATGCACTAAATGCGAATAATCAACAATAAATTCCCTGGACATGGTATAATTAGCAATAATTAACCATAATAATTGAATGAATATAACTCAAGGTTGAGTTAGGAAACTTGCCTTTCGCGTTGATTACAGCTACACAATATAATTAACTGCGTTCGTACGACCTATAACAAATAATATCGGTCTCACAATTAGCACAATATTTATAACACGCAACACAATATTCTACAGTCAAATTTCTCCTAGGCACATTACCACATAGCCACATTAGTGTTTATAACCTATATAAACACTTATCAAGTCTAACTATTTCGGTCTGATTAGATTTCGGTCCATTCTCGGTGTCAATTAAATGATTGACACATTGATTGACAATTAAACTTGGTCTCTAAGCTTCAATATTATTTTATATAAGTCAAATATCGTTTATAATATTTTCCGGAAGCTTTTAATAATTTATAAACAATTATTATAATTTATAATAATTTTTCAAACACTTAAATCATTTTAAATGATTTAATTATCAAACAATCTTATCATTATTAATATTTAATAATATAAAAATTATAATAACATACTTGTCAAAATATAAAAGTTATTGTTAATAACTTAAAATATTTTTAAATCATCAGTATTCTACTTAAATGATTTTTAAAGTAATTAAAATTATTTTTAAATCATTACCATTAATATTTAAATATTAATATAATTCTTATCAAAATATTAAAAGTCATTAATTATAACTTGAAATACTTCAAAACATTTTTCTCATTTTTAAATGATTTTTAAATCAATAAAAATCATTTTTAATTCATTTATTTAATTTAATAAATAAATAATATAATATCATTAATATTAATTTATTAATGAGAATTCTCCAAAAATATTGAAAATTATATTTTATAATTCAAAATATTTTCTAACACTCTATTCGTATTTAAAATGATTTCTAAATCATTAAAATCATTTATAACTTATTTATTTAATTTAGTAATTAAATAAATTTAATATCATTAATATTAAATTATTAATGAAAATTCTCCAAAAATATTAAAAGTTACATTTACTCAAAATATTTTTAAATACATTATTTTTATTTAAAATGATTTTTATATAATTAAAATCAATTTTTTCTAATTTATTTAATACACTAATTAAAAAAATAAAATACTTTAATATTTAAATAAATTTAAATATTAAAGAAAAATATTCCAATTGGTCAGAAATTATTTTTCATAATTTAAAATAATTTTTAAAACCATTTTTGGTAATTTTTAGAATTTATTTCTATTTTTTTAAAATTATTTTCGGAATATTTAGAAATTAAAATAAATAAAGTCGTCGCTATAGGCCTTTAGCTACAGTAACCGTCGCTGTTGGTGTTCTTGAGCTCAAAAACACTGACAGCTTCGTGTTTCTAGGGTCACGTTTGACCACGACTGATTATCTGTGTATTGCATTCCTGGGATATCTTGAACCGTGATTTGTGTAGTGTTTATGTAATACTACAACTATTAATCATTAACAGAATCATAACGTAACAACACAGCAAGAGCAGGCCCTTCCAAATGGCTGTCAGACGGCTCCTGGGCTTTCTGGGTAACCCAGAAACCCAGGCAGCTTCAGCTGACCATTTTCCGGCCCGAATTAATACAGGTTCTGATACTTATGTTGGTGGTTTTAGGGGTCACATCTATAGTCTACATGTCAAGGAACATTTTTATAGTAACATCACAGTTAAACAACATCTCAATCTCCAGAATCAGTACGGTCAAAGTGTATCAGAAGGCTTGTTCATACACTTTTTGGAATTTCCGGAAAAGTGATTCATGATCAGATGGGCTATTTTGACCACCCGTTAAACTCAATCCATTTGATGTTTATAGAATCTAAAGGCATGTACTTGGAGTCCATATTACAGGCTACAACATGTGTACAACAACAATAACAAACAACATAACATATGTCAGATCCGGACCTTCAAAGAACTTGTCAGACCCATATTTGCACTTTCTGGGTTACCCAGAAAGTGACTGGTCATGCTCGGTCAACCCTCTTTGACCATAAAACTCCGTTGGGAGAAAACTTCATTACATCCACTGTTTATAAGTCTTGTTTGGTTCAAATCGGTACCCTCACATTACATGTCGATCTTATTTCCTTAAAAATACTTGCGTTTGACGTAATTCTAGATATTGATTGGTTAACTACTCATCATGCAAAAATTGATTGTTTTCATTTGGTTGTTAGCTTTCATATTCCTAAACAACCTATTATGCGAATTCAAGTAACCAAACCTTTAAAATCAATCACTGTCATCTCAAGCCACAAAGCTATCCATTTATTGAAAAACGGATGTCAAGCTTTCTTAGCTCATGTCACAGATTTAAACAAAAATATGTCAGATTTGAATGATATTTCTATTGCTAATAAATTTCCTGACGTATTCCCTGATGAACTTCCAGGCCTACCCCCAGAGCGTGAAGTTGAATTTTGTATCGACCTTGAACCCGATACAAAACCCATTTCTAAATCCCCATATCGAATGGCTCCTATTGAACTCCAGGAGTTAAAGATCCAATTGCAAGAATTGTTAGACATTGGTTTCATTCGTCCTAGTATGTCTCCTTGGGGTGCTCCTGTTCTATTTGTGAAGAAGAAAGATGGAGGAATGCGACTTTGTATTGACTACCGGGAATTGAACCATGTCACCATCAAGAATAGGTATCTGTTACCTCGCATTGATGACTTGTTTGACCAGTTGCAAGGAGCACAATTCTTTTCAAAGATCGATCTTCGTTCTGGATATCATCAGCTGAAGGTTAAAACTGAGGATATTCCAAAGACTGCATTCAGAACTCGGTACGGGCATTATGAATTCTTAGTCATGTCTTTTAGATTGACTAATGCTCCTGCTGCCTTCATGGATATGATGAACCGAGTATTCAAGGAATATTTGGATCACTTTGTGGTCGTCTTTATTGATGACATCCTCATATATTCCAAAAGCCGTGATGATCATGAGCAACACTTGAGGTTGATACTCCAAAAGCTTCATGAACACAAGCTTTATGCCAAGTCGAAGAAATGCGAGCTCTGGCTTGAGGAAGTAGCATTCCTTGAGCATGTAGTATCAAGTCATGAAATATCTGTTGACCCAGCAAAGATTGAAGCTATTCAAAGCTGGGAGCAACCTAAATCAGTGACCGAAGTACGTAGCTTTCTCGGCTTAGCTGGTTATTATCGGAGATTCGTAGAAGGGTTTTCTCGAATCGCTACTCCATTAACTCAGCTGACTCAGAAAGTTATAAAATTCGGTTGGAGTGTGGAATGTGAGAAGAGTTTTCAAGAACTCAAGAGGAGACTCATTTCAGCACTTGTTCTGACAATATCATCTGGCTCGGAGGGATTTGTCATCTACAGTGATGCTTCAGGCAAAGGGTTAATATGTGTTCTCATGCAACATGGGAAAGTCATAGCCTATGCCTCACGATAACTCAAAGAATATAAGAGGAATTATCTTACTCATGATCTAGTGTTGGCAGCTGTCGTTTTTACGCTTAAGATTTGGAGGCATTACTTATATGGAGAGAAGGTGAAGATCTATACAGATCATAAAAGCCTCAAATATTTCTTCACTTAAAAGGAACTCAACATGCGGCAACGACGATGGCTTGAGCTATTGAAAGATTATGATCATACCATTCAATACCATCTGGAAAAGCGAACGTAGTAGCTGACGCATTGAGTAGAAGATCATATGCGGGTACAAGTGCGATAGTGTCAACGCAAAGGCCCATTTTGTATGAAGTACAATGGATGAAGATAGAGTTAAAGACTCCAGGGACCCATGTGATGATGGTGAATATACAAGTAGAACCGATTTTAATTGATAAAGTTAAAGCTGCTCAAGCTACAGACCTGGAGCTGATGCGTATGATGAAGAAAGTACAAGAAGGTGCTATCCCAGAAGCAAGAATCGATGAAGAAGGAATACTTCGAGTCAACTCCAAACTTTGTGTTCCTAACGATTCTGACTTGAAGTATAAATCCATGATGGAGGCGCACAACACACCGTTTGCAATCCATCCTGGGAGTACCAAAATGTATCGTGATCTTCGACATGCATTTTCGTGGAGCAATATGAAGAGAGAGATCGCGAAGTTTATCTCAAGGTGTTTAACTTGTCAACGTGTCAAGGCGGAGCATCAAGTGCCAAAAGGTTCGTTGCAACCACTTGAAATTCCATAATGGAAGTGGGAGCACATTACTATGGATTTCGTTACTGGTCTTCCCAAGATTTCTCAAGGCATAAATGCGATTTGGGTCATTATTGATAGATTGACCAAGTCTGCTCATTTCTTATCGATAGGAGAAACTTATACACTTGAACGTCTTGCTCGTATGTACATAAATGAGATTATAAGATTGCATGGTATGCCAGTATCCATAGTTTCTGATCGAGACCCAATATTCACTTCACGATTTTGGGTTAGTTTGCAAAAAGCTATGGGGACGGATTTACGATTTAGTTCGGCATATGATCCTCAAACGGATGGGCAGTCGGAGAGGACTATTCAAACTCTTGAAGATTTATTAAGACTCTGTGTTCTTGACTTCAAAGGAATTTGGGACAAGTTCTTATCATTGGTGGAGTTTTCCTACAGCAACAATTATCAAGAAAGTATTGGCATGGCTCCATTTGAGGCGTTGTATTGAAGAAAGTGTCGTTCTCTAGTATGCTGGGATGAGGTGGGTGAAGCAACGTTGTTGGGACCGGAGTTGGTACGTATGACTAAAAAAAAGATTCAAACGATCCGACAACGTATAAAAACCTCACAAGATCGACAAAATAGTTATGCTGATCTTTATCGAAAGGACGTCGAATTCAATATTGGAGATCGTGTGTTGTTACGTGTTTCTCCATGAAAAGGAGTTACAAGATTTAGAAAGAGAGGATAGCTCAATCCTCGATTCATTGGCCCATTTTTAATCCTCGAACGAGTAGGAACTATGGCCTATAGACTCGCCTTACCGCCAAGTATGTCTCGTGTTCATAACGTTTTTCACATATCTATGTTACGTAAATATGTGAAAGACCCGAACCACATTATTGAATTAGAACCGGACGAGATAGCGGAAGATTTAACGTATGAAGAGGTACCTGTTAAAATATTGGATAAGAAGGATCATATTCTACGCTACAAGGTTATACCTCAAGTTAAAGTTTTGTGGAGAGACCATGATGCTGAGGAAATGACCTGGGAGTTAGAATCTGAAATGAAGTCAAGGTATCCTCACCTCTTCGATATACCAGGTACGCACCCTAATTTTGAGGACGAAATTTCATAAGGAGCAGAGGTTGTAAGACCCCAACTTTTATGAATAAAGATTAATTTTTCTCGAAATATATTTTTGAATATTATGGTGTGAATTTGATATAATGTTATAGTTGTGAGTATTATTTATAAATTTTGCAAAGTAAGCAAGTGGTTATATAGTATTCGATTGGTCGGAGAATATTCGTTTTAACAGGGAATGTGGCAACCCGAGAATTTAGGAAATTATTTAAATCTTAAATGATGGATTAAAGGTTGAATAATAAACCTAGAGATAAAATAAGTGAATGGATTTGAGATTTCTGAGAATGAATTTAGTGAATTTAAAAAATTTTTGTGGTGAATTATTCAGGATTAAGTGTATATGTTCTGTGAATATGAATATTATGTGATAGTTTATATTTGTTTATTATATAAACAAATAAAAGAAACTAGTGTGATCCTAATTATATATTAGGAATGAAGAATTGAATAACTTAAGGGTTATGCGATTAGAGAATTATGGTATATAGAATATATACAAATTCTAAGGGATTTATTTTATACATTTCAATTAATTAATTTTATAACATATTTATAGCAAGTCTAATTGGGTTAAGAAATTAAGTGTATGTAAGCAAGGATTTAAATTATAAATGTGTACATGAAAACCCTAATTAAATAATTAGGGAATGGTAATATTAAGAGTGTTGGAATATGTTATTTGTAATGGCCCAAAGATTTTAAATTTGTAAGCCCAAAACATTAAAAGAATAGTAGAATTAATTATTTAAAGTCCAAAACAAATGGACTAGAAATCCTAATTAAATATATAAGGTTATGTAAATTAAATATATTGGACTATGATATTTTATACATGACCCAAAATAATTATTAGAGAGCCCAAAAAAGTAAAAGATTGGCCTAATATTTAGCCCAAGGAGTGAAAAAATAAGCACATGTTATTTTCATAGATTTGCTAAGATATTTGGAGAGATTTGTAAGATTTTATAGAGATAGGAGAGAGAAAGAGAAAAGATATTGGATAGATTTAGTAGAGATGGAAAGACATGAAAGAGATATGGAAGGAATTTTGGGAGATTTTATATATACATACATATGTTATATATATGCATTTCTCCTACTATAAATATCCCTCATCTATTTTGCAAATAAATTATTCCATCTCATTCTTAATAAATAAGGTAAGAAAATTAGAGAGAGAGCGTGGAAAAGTAGATTATGATGGGAGGAATTAATAGATATACATAATATATCTATACACAAATTACTAACACCCAAAACCCATTCCATTTCTCTCTCATCTCTTATGAGCTAACTCAAAGAAATCAAATAGAGAGAGAAAGAAGAGAGGCCTTTTTGGCACCCATAGAGGAAAGGAGAGAGAGAGTTTTTCTTCTAAGTTTGATAGCTCCATAATCATAGCTTAGCAAGAAGGAGAAAGAAAATCAAGCAAATGTATACTTAAACTAGATTATGTAATTTATTGTTGACTTTTCAAAATCAAAACTTGGATCTATGATTTCAAACTTCAAAAGTCTAGATCTACATGATCTAGAGTGTGTTATGTGTGGATCTATCCATCTTGTGTATTAAAAGTTAGATCTAAAGTATGAAATGGAAACTAGGTTTTTCAAATGTAGAAAATCCTATTTTTTTCTTAGCCCCGATTGTGTTAATCTTGTGTTTGATGAAATAGATCATGTATTATGGTAGAATTATTGGTATATGAAGTATTAGTTTGTGTTTGATTTTTGTCAAAATAATGAGCTATGATCTTGAACTCTGAATATCTTAGATCTACATGTTTTACAGTGTATTATGTATGGATCTAATCATTTTGGATGCTAACAAGCTTGATCAAGAGAAAGAAAAGCAAAACAGTTTTTAAAAAACTTAGAAAATTAGTGGACTGCTGCCACAAAAAGGAAATTTCGGGATTAGTTAGATGTTCCAGAAAATTCTGGGCTTTTGGTATGTTATAGTACACTCAATAAGCTTTCCATAGACTCCAGAACGGACTAAATCCGACATCGGAGGAAAGAGTTATGACATTTCAAAGTAGTAGTGTCAAAACTGTCCAACAAGTGCAGTGCAGTCCACTTGAGCGGAATTCCTGGGCTGATATGTTCGGAATCTGGAAACATATCAGTAGGGAAGAGTTGTAGTCCCGAAAGTTAGCTTCGCGTGGACTCAAGAATCGCCTAAAAATGTTTTAAAACGAAAAAGTTATGACTGTTTTAGCGAAAGAGGGTAACTCTGGGAAAAAGATAAAAATTGTTGCGAGTGGATATTTTTGGGGCCTGTTTTAGGTTGCCTAAGAGGTCCGAAATTATTGGCTGATATTTTCTAAATATACTTTGGTATGTCATGTATAACATATCCAAAGTTGGGAATTTTATGATAAACGAGAAAGGCATGAGAAAATCGCAAAGTGGCTGCCTCAAGATGTGCAACAGGCAGAGCAGCAGCAACGCCTGTCGAGCGCCGCACGCGCATGGGCTGAGCTGTGCTGACTGCTGCTTGGCGTCCGTTTCGCGCACTGTTTTTATGAGCTTCCATGATCCATTTTCGCAGTGTGAAATTTTTCTAAAATACTATGCCATGAGGTCTATAATATGCCCAAAATTTCACTCTTATATGATTCACGATTTGAGATTTAAAAATCTGCAAAGGAGCATGTTAGAACTAAAATTTGAGCGAACGCCGAGCGTCGGCGCGTCGAGCGATTTTGACGTTCGACGTTCCGAATCACGTTCCAGCAAAAAAATAAGTCATAATAAAAATAATAAAGTCCTACGGGGCGAGATATGACTATAAGTAATATTTTATGCCGAGAAACTTTTTTTCGGGTATAAATGAAGTAATAAAAATATGTAATAAATATAAGTTACATATTTAAGCGAAATAAAATCTATAGTTACTTATGAAATTATTTTATGGTGTTAGAAAATATTTTAAGTTATTTTTAAATAACTTTTGATATTTTGTGATGAATTTCATTAATTAATTAATATTAATGGTAATTAGTTTATTCAATTAATACATTAAATAAATTATAAAAAAATAGAATTAATGTTTTAAAAATCATATAAAAATGATTGAAGTGTCATAAAAATATTTTAAGTTATAAAATATAACTTTTGATATTTTGTCATGAAATATTAATATTTTAATATTAATAATAATTATCTAGTAAAGAATTTAACTCTTTATAAATCATATAAATATGATTTTTAAGGTGTTGAAAATAGTATGAGATATTATAAATATATTATAATATTTTGGCATGTATTTCATTAATATTTAATATTAAATAAATATTAATGATATTAGAATATTGTGGTATTTAAATTAGATAAATACGATATTAATGATTGGAAAATCATTTTAAATGGTAATAATTACTTGAAAATTATTATGAGCATATGAAAATTATTTTGACTAATATTAAAATTATCTGAGATAATTGATGAAGTGTTTAGGCAGAGTTTAATTGAACTTAGACTGTCGGGATGTCAGATTTGTGTCGGGTTCAACTTAGACTGCAATAGTTTGACTTGATATTGAGTTCTATGTGTGTTGTAGACTGATAGGGTTATGCGTTGTGTTATGTGTTTAGGTTATTCTATGTATATCTATATATATAATAGTATTATACTGTGATGATATTATTCTAACTTAGAAATACATATTATTAATAATAGGTCTTCAGACAAGCTTATTAAATTGTATAGTGGTAATCAACGGTTCAGGCAAGTTTTACTTAACTCTACTAAGAGTTGTTTCATTCAGATATGCCTATGGATAATCATTGCTGATTGTCATTGTAGAATTTTACTCTGTACATATTGCATGTATAAGTCAGGTATGAAAGGCTGATCACCTTCATTACCATTCGGTTCATATATATTTGTTCATGTTCAATACTTGTTCAGTCAAAATTTTGTTCTTGCTAGTTCACAATTATATTGTTGAATTATAACCAGCTTATTATTCAGACTCTTTCAATCATGATATATCGTTAAATTATTGAACTTAAGCTTGCTGGGCAATCCTTATGCTCACCCTTGCTATATCATGATAAACATTGCAGATTAAGGCGAATACAAGGAAAGGTTAAAGACAGTTCCAGCTTAAAGTTAATGTGCGTGATTAGATTTGTAATAGTGTTGTATGATAATAATGTTATGTGTTTGATAAGTTATGAATTGTGTATAAGTTAAGGTTGCTCGACCTTGGGGAAATAGTGTGTAAAGTTTATTGTATAAACATTTTATGTTTATATCTTTTGCAAATAGTAATAGTTATAGAATGATCGAACCGGATCCGAGGTGATTTGGAACCCGAATTCGGGGCCCTCATAAGGAATATTTGTACGACGACAAAATCATTGGTGGACCCCACAACGGGAGTATTGTCGTAGTTAAAAAATGACATAATTATCTTTTTATAAAAATAACGGCGAACATTTTACCGTTAAACTGTTGAACTACCCGGTGGTAAAAGTATAATAATACGCGTGATTGCATAGTAACACACGGTATTGATTATTGATGCTTACGTGAGAGGTCACTCGGTTATACTCAATTATTACTACAATAATTGCTGCTTCACATCTCTCATATTATTGATCCAATTATTGTCATAATATCATCTGCATAATATTTTTTATTATTAAATCAATAATTAAGACAACAAAGTTATTCATATTATTATTTACAATATTAACAATGTCTAGAAGTTCTGTCGTGGAGAGGTTTGGTCACCTAATTATTCGCCAATAAGGAGAAATCCTTATCAAAAAGCCTCATCTTTCTTGGAAACGACCTGGTTGTTAAATATTATGAGTTATAATATTAATGATGAATAAGTTCATGTTGATTAAAGATGAAATTGATATTTCTATTGTGTTGGGATTATTAGTGTTAGTGGAAATCGACATCTATTTCGATAATAATGGAAGTCTGGAGGTTATATTGACCAATCGAGTAAATAATCGGATAAATGAGCAATTAATTGCTGTTAATTCACATGCTATAACTATTTGTTCACATGTGTGTACTATTGATTCACATGCATGTACTATTAGGGGAGGTGGTGCAAGATTGATAATACTTGCATAACTAAATTAAAAATGGAGGTATAGATGAAGGTACTATACTGTAATTAATTTTTTCATCTGATTATACTATTTATTCAGATGATTGTACTATTGATTCACAAGATGTACTATTAGGGGAGGTGGTGCAAGTTTAATAATACTTGCAGGACTAAATTAAAAATGAAAGAAAAGATGAAGGTATTATACTGTAATATTTCGAGCCCCAAAACGTACAATTATTGAAATTATATTTTCCTATAAATAGAAGCTCATTCTTCTTTCATTCTCACCAATTCACTAAGACTCACAAATACAATTATAGAAAGAGAAGCTATAGAGAGAGAAGCTTTAGAGAGAAAGTAGAAGAGAAGTCTGCTACCTCACTATTTCAGTATTCAGTCTTCTTCTGAGGTAATGGATATTATTTTTTTCAGTATTCATAGGAATAATATTGTCTTCCATACTCTTTAGTATGTGAGTAATATTATTTCGTCTTGTATTCCTGATTATACCCTCATTATGTTAAAGTATTGCTTCTATACTCCGTGAAATTAGTAGAATATCCTTGAAATTTGCGCTTCATTTAGTATCGTTTCACAAGGATATTTTCTGCACAATCTTATTAAATTTTAAGCTTTTCATGCCAGAGTACTATACATGAGTAATATTCGTTTTTATAGTACTATTCACAAAGTACTATTCACGTGGTACTATTTAAAAAGTACTATTTACGGGTACTATTAACTAAGTACTATTCACGAGTAATATTCACAAAGTACTATTCACGGGATACTATTCCTAAAGTACTATTCACAGAGTACTATTCACTCAGGTACTATTCACCCGGGGAATTATTCATGACAAAAATTAATTATTTTTGCTGTCCAAATCATTTTTGATACAATATTATTCTTGAATTTTACTCCACAAAGCAGTATCATGTTGACAATTTGGACGTTATTGATTTCTGGATAAATTAAAATATAAATCTTTAAAAATTTATTCTTGAACTTGCTTTATTAAATTCTTATATCATTGTCATCATCCTCATACTTATATTATGTTGAAAGTCATCTGTGGACCTGTAGTGCAAAGATGGACTTGGTATAATTATGACCAGGGATTATTCGGTATAATCATGACCGTAATGTTACAAATGATGTGGTAAAAATCCTCATTGGCCCGTAGTGCATTGATGGACAGCTGTTGGCATGATTATGACCATTGATGAATACACGAATATCCTTGGCCCGTAGTGCATGGTTAATTTGTGGTCGTGATACTAAAGAATATCCTTGGCCGTAGTGCAGGGGTGATTCGATGATGTGGATTATTTATTAAGCTGAGTTTCAGCGATAAAAGTGATGAAAAATCTTTTAAATCATAGAAGATAGTAACTTTTATGCTCTACTTAACTCTTCTAATGGATTTCTTTTTTCGCTGCAGTTAAACTTGATGTTTGTTATATTTTATCAATTTAACACTGTTGAAGGCTAACGATAAATTATTCTACATTATCTTAGTCATAATATTTCTTACTGGGCTAGTTAAGCTCACCCTTTTGCTTTCATTGTTCTCTTCAGGAAATGAGAACGTAGCCGGGACTAGTCGGGGAACGGAGTGACTGTCTAGATGATAGCATTAGTAGTCATCACTATTCTATAAAATAGTGTGATAATAAATGTATTGAGGACTCCATTTGAGTTGAATACTGTCTAGAAGACAATATTCGTATTAAAACTCTCATTTTATGTTTTGTCATATTTTACACGACAATTGTATTATTAAGTTGTATTTGAATTTTTGTACCATGTATTTGGCGACTCAAGATGGGTGAAGTATACCTATTTTAGGGGCGTCACACATGATGTTATTGTGATTGGTTTTGTTTCTTATATATATTTATTTTCTTATATATACTCGTATCTGAGAACAGTTTTGTGGGAAAGCATCTCAGTTGTATTGCAATTATTATTTATTCAAGTTCAAAGACTTGTTGTAAGAACCCAAATTTTTAGAAATTATTAAAATAAAAATTTAGTAAATAAAATTCTTAAATTGTGAAATGGGTTCGAATAAAAATATTTATGTATGTGTACTAATAACTGGTATGATTATAATATAGGTTATTGATAGTACGTAAGTTATCCGCGGATGGGTTTGGATAGTGAAACATGAGTTAGTTGAGAGAATTAACTAATAAGAATAAATATTGGTTAATTGATAGTTGAGAGTTATGTTATGGAATAATATAATGTGTATGTTAAACCTTATGTCGACGTCGAGATTTTTAGATGTCCCTTTTTGTTACTTGTTCTTTGGTGTTCTCATATTAGGTGAGATTTATTTGAAAAAACAAGTGAAAAAGGTCCGACATGTATAATATCGACGATTGGACTGTAAGAGTCGCCAGTTAGTATTTTAAATGGTTGTACCAACACAACCGAGAAAAGGTTTGCACATTGACCCAGTGATGTGACACTGTTAAACGGGTCGGTGAAATCGAGATTCATTAAGGTCCGGGGACTTGATTATGCGGAGGGAAGGTGTTAGGCACCCTCCGACATACGTGTTACCACGATGATCGCCTTTTTCCAAGAAACTATTATCTGAATGTGTGTGTGTGTGTGTGGGTCAATGTGCTATTAATTTGGAAGTAGTGCGAGGCCTCGTTCGCACCTATATACACAGGGTTTGAATTTTATGTAAAAATTCAGTTTTAGCAAGATATGGAAGTGATGTTTTATTTAAGAGGTTTTTCAAACCTTGATGCTCAATTGTAATTGAGACCTTTTACACTTCTATTTTATTAAGTGTTCGGCTTGATTGATTTTTATTTTACAGATGCGAGACATCTGTATAAAAATAAAATATAAAATAATGTCGACTTCCTCATGGGTATGAAAACCATCTGAGGAAATTCAGACATAGCAAATAATATTTACAAGCTACTTACAGCTGAAAATGTCCATCACGGGAACCGAATCTAGATCCAATAGGTTGATTCTGTGATCACATGATTCTTAGGTGCACATGATGTAATATCCCGAGTGTTTATGATAGCGATTCCCGAGTGTTTATGATAACGATCCTTAGAAAAGGAAATGAATTGGTTAAAAGATATATATTACTCAAAATATAATTGAGTTCAAATGAAAGTTATGAAATGAAACATAGAATTTGTTAGGTAATGAATGTAGTAGGAAATATAAAATCTATATTTAGATAAAATGATGAAAGATTTCTCTGAGCTATTTGT
The DNA here is from genome assembly GCA_016801055.1 of Panax notoginseng. Lineage (NCBI taxonomy): Eukaryota > Viridiplantae > Streptophyta > Magnoliopsida > Apiales > Araliaceae > Panax > Panax notoginseng. Next base: position 87,678,939 of record CM029023.1, read on the forward strand.
GTAATTTGTGTCTTCGATTCTGGGGACAGAATATTTGTAAGTAGGGAAGATTGTAACGAATGAGTGGCTTGAGTTGTGATTCTGAGGACAAAATCCTTGTAAGGAGGGAATGATGTAACAATCCAGATTTTTATTATAAAATTTAAATATTTATTGAATTATATAAATATTTATTGGATGTGTTTATTGTTGAATAAGTATTTGATTTGATGTAATTTGATTATTTATTTGTTTAAAAAATAATTAATGAGTTAAGGAAAGTAATTATTTTGAAATAGTAATCTAATTTAATTTAATAATTAAGTTAGAGAATTTATAATGATTAAATAAATAATTATATTATGCAATGAATTGTTATTAGAATTAATTAAATTAAGTATGAAAACTTAATTAATTAGAAGTGTGACAAATAATTATATTATAAGTGGTTATTAAAATAAATTAAAGTAGTTTTAATTTATTTTGCCAAACAAGGCTTAAATATATTAAGTCTTTAGTTTTAAATTATTTTGCCAAACAAAGCCTAATGCCTATTAAGTCTTTAATCTAATTGTGTTTTACCAAACAAGACATAAAGATTAATTGATTATTTTTTTAGTGGTTAGCCAAACAAGCCTTATGGCTTTTGATTTTCAAAAACTTACATAACTGATATAAGTTATATCTATATTTATATTATATCATTAATATATATTATTACTATATACGTTATACTATTCTACGTATGTTAGAAGAGAAAAGAAAGACTCATTTGAAGAAAAGAGAGAGAAGAAGAAGAATACAGAGAAAATTTGAGAAAACTCTAGAGAGAAAGTGAGTGATTTCTAACAGGTTTTTAAGAAAGGAATTGGGAAAAAGAGGCTTGATAATCAAAAGGATAACCATTATCTTCTTAAATCAAAGGTAGGATATTAATCCTCTTATTTTATTTTAAAGTTTAGTTTTCTTATTCCAAAAAGTTCTCTGTAAAATAATTGTAAAAGATGAATTGTGGATATATATATATATATATATATATATATATATATATATATATATATATATATATATGGCTTTGTATGATATTAAGTGTATTTGTAACTATAATTGTTATATTAGCACATGTATGTATATATGAGAAGTATGCTAGCATTCATAGAGAAAGAGAAATTAGTTTTTACAGTAAACATTCACGTGTGAAAGTGGTTTGTAGAAATATCAAAATTAGTATATGTTAATTGTGAAGTTATGAAATTGAAGTGTGATTATGTTAATTGGATATGAACTACAGAGAATTGTAGTTTAAAAGTAATCAAATTTGTGGTTATTAGAGATTATAGTGTTCACTGTGTTTAACAAATGTCAAACATGGAGTTTTGTTTTAAAATATGATTTTCAAGGAATTTAGTTTTCTGTGATTATTATTTAGTAATTTAAACTAGTATATGCATGTTGGGTAGTGTGTATATATGTAATTTATATAAGTTATACATGTTAATTGGGGTTAATTGCTGTTAAAAATAAAGACAGTAGCGTTGTTTTGTTCTTCGTGGTTGGGTTCTGCAAGTTTCGGCGCCCCAGCGCCAAAATTTGAGCCCCAGCGCTAAAAATCGCGCCCCGGCGCCAAAATTCGCGCCCCAGCGCCAGAAGTTGGCGTTCCAGCACTGAAATTCGCCCCCCAGCGCCAATCTCGCGCCCCAGCGCCACTTGTTGGCTTAGTCCTCGCGCCCCAGCGCGGGGACAGAAGTCTGACTTGGACAGTTTTGACCTCCTGTAGTAAAATGGCCATAACTTCCTCATACGAACTCCGATTGAGGTGATTCAAGATGATCCGGAACGAGGACGAGTAGACCTACAACTTTCGTACTTTAAGGTTTTCAATTTGAGGTCATTAGGATAGGTCAAAATGGTCATCTTTAGGACTATTGTGTTTTCGGAGGCAATCGGAGGGTGTCGGACATGCACATATGCATGTGTAGTGCTCCAGACCATAAAAGATGATGTCCTAAGTTATAAAATATGAATCTTAGTAAATATAATGATGCTTAACATTAATAAATAATGTATTAGATACGTTATAGAAGCATAGTAAGCATACACAAGAAAGACAAATCGGGCGTGTGACGATTGAACGTCGAAACGTCGTGCCAAGTGTTAATGTACTTAAAAAGTGTTTCAATTCCATTGAAATGGATATTATAAGATATGGAATGGGTTTAATATAAAACCAATAAGTAGTCCTAGCCAGACTTAACTTGAACTTCGAGTTTGACTAAGAAGAAATATAGTGAGTCATAAGTCGAAAAGTTAACACAATCTAATTGATCATTGTGTATTTATTAATAGGAAAGATTATGAGATATGGAGTAGAGTTTATATTACAATTGCTATGTGTTGTTATGTGACTAATAGTTTATGTGTATGATTATATAATTGTGTAGGGCACGTGAAGTTCAGATAACTGTAAGCTGTTAAGCTATTATTGGTAAACAACGATCAAGGCAAGTCTTTCGGTTCCTATTTTCTACGTGGACTTGATGAACTGTTTTAAATTTCATGATATGTTAAGCATGTTGAATCATGAAATGTTAAAGTCAATATATGACTACATTGTCTTGGCTACGTAATGATGATTGAGTAAGGAACTCAATCTTTATATTTGCTATGTGAATTAAAAGCATGTATGCCATGTTACTTTAATGAGATGTATATCGAGCATGTTATTATGTGTTATGTGATGCATGAAAACTGTTAGACTTTGCTGGGCTGTCGAGCTCACTCTTGCAAATAACCACTTTTGTAGGTCAAGATTTTAAGGTAAAGATACGTGCTATGTGAGTTATAGAGATCTATATTCACGAAGATTACTTATGTTTTATGAGAAATGTATTTCATATTTTGAACGTAACATGTTGTTAAATTGTAAGTTGAGCTATCCAATGTATATGAATATTTAGTTATGCTGTAAGACTTTGTATAGTCATTTTGTTGTAACGATTCATGATATAAGATTGAATCAAAGAGATGTAATGTAATGGTTGCGATTCAGGGCAAGAAAGAAGGAAATGTATAAAAGTTTTAAATATTCCGCAATTTTATTAAGTTTAACATCGAATAATGATGTATTATTTAGAGGTTGAATGTATGGTTAACGACCGAAGTCGGGATTTAAATTGTATAGATTTTGGGGTCGTTACACATGATACCGCAATTTGTATGAAAGCAGTAAGCAGGTATATATATAAAAGCTGTAAATATATATATACAGACATAATCACCAACCACGAAGCACCTCCATGGGGGATCAGAAATTTAAATAAAGCTGTAAAAGCTATTAACCGTCATGGAGGAAACTCCAGGCGGGACGAAACGTAAATAAAGCTGTAAAGACGGTCAACCGCCACGGAGGAAACTCCAGGCGGGACAAAACGTAAAGAAAGCTGTAAAAGCGATCAACCACCACGGAGGAAACTCCAAGTGGGACGAAATATATATAAATATATATATATATATGTATATATATAAAAGCGATAAACGCACCGGATGTAAAATCCAGGCTCATCGAACAGAGTTCGACCACAGTTGATATATATATATATATATATATATATATATATATATATATAGAAATGCAAATAAACACTCCAGACCAAAGTCTAGGCTCAATCGAGGCATAACTCGATAATGTTAGTCCATATATATAAATATGTATGTATATACAAACTGGAAATAAAACTACGACACGCAACACTACTCTCAACGTGAAGAAGGGTGTGAGCAAAGACGAAGAGAAAGGCTTTAAAGTGTGTGTGAAGGCTTACAGTGGGTTACCAAAGAAGACTTCTATATCTTTAAAGTGGGTAAACACTGGCTTTTGTAGGTACAAAATTAGCTATATATGAGCTCACAGGTGTTTAAAATGGGAAAGTACACAGTATGGGGTGAGTACGGAGCAAATTGGGCAGGGCTTCCTCGCTGTTTTCTCTTTCAAAATGGCCACCCCAAGCTCTCTATTTATAGAGGGTGGAGCCGCAGGTGTACCTGCGGCTGAGCTGCAGGTGTACCAGAGGCAACCCGGGTGGGCCCGGGTTTCTCGGGTCGGGTCGTCTCGTAGTACGTGCACTCAGGCACTGTAATGTCCACTCGAAGTTTCAGATGTACAATTTGGGCATCCGATTGAGGTATACATGACCTATTTCGGACCGCCGTTGTAAGACCCCAACTTTTATTAATAAAGATTATTTTTTTTCGAAATATATTTTTGAATATTATGGTATGAATTTGATATAATGTTATAGTTGTGGGTAATATTTATAAATTTTGCAAAGTAAGCAAGTAGTTGTATAATATTCGATTGGTCGGGGAATATTCATTTTAACAGAGAATATTCGTACGCGGCACAATCATTGGTGGACCCCACAACAGAAGTATTGTCGTAGTTAGAAAACGACAGAATTATCTTTTTATAAAAGTAACGACGAAAGTGTTACCGTTAAAACTGTTGAACTACCCGGTAGTAAAAATACATTAATACGCGCAGTTTCATAGTAGCACACGATATTGATTATTGATGCTAACGTAAGAAGTCACTCAATTATACTCAATTATTGCTACAGTAATTGCTGTATCATATCTCTCATATTATTGATTCAATTATTGTCACAGTATCATCTGCATAATATGATATATTATTAAATCAATAGTTGAGACAACAAAGTTATTCATATTATTACTTACAATATTAACAATGTCTAGAAAGTTCTGTCAAGGAGAGGTTTGGTCATCTAATTGTGCGCTAATAGGGAGAAATCCTTATCTGAAAGCCCACTCTTTCCTGTGAATGATCTAGTTGTTAAATATTATGAGTTATAATATTAATGATGAATAAGTTCTTGTTGATTAGAGATAAAATTTATATTTCTATTGTGTTGGGATTATTTGTGTTAGTGGAAATCGACGTTTATTTTGATAATAATTGATGTCTGGAAGTTACACTGACCAGTCGGGTAATTAATCGGATAAATGAGCAATTAATTACTATTAATTCACATGATTATAACTATTTGTTCACATGGGTGTACTATTGATTCACATTCTTGTACTATTAGGGGAGTTGGTGCAAGAATGATAATACTTGCATGACTAAATTAAAAATGGAGGTATAGTTGAAGGTACTATACTGTAATTAGTTTTTTCACATGATTATACTATTGAGTCACATGAATGAACTATTAATTCACATGATTTACTATTAGGGGAGGTGGTACAAGTTTGATAATACTTGCAGGACTAAATTAAAAATGAAAAAAAGATAAAGGTATTATACTGTAATATTTCGAACCCCGAAACGTATAATTATCGAAACTATATTTTTTTTATAAATAGAAGCTCATTCTTCCTTCATTTATCACCAATTCACTAAAGCTATAGAGCAATTATTATAGAGAAAAATTATAGAGAGAAAGAAGAAAAAAGTATTCTGCTACTTCACTACTTTTATATCCAGTTTCTTCTAAGGTAGGGAGTATTATTTCTTTCTCATCCATGAAGAGAACTTCTGTTATTCCATTCTTTATTATTCTGTTGGAATTACCTGTATACGCTGGCTACCCTATACTTGGTGAAATTCTTGTGTTATTCCATTCTTTATTATTCTGCTGGAACATCCTGTCTGTGCGTTTACGCCGGACCTGGTTCCATTATTTATCATTCTGTTAGAACATCCTGTCTGTGATTTATGCATGACTTGGTTCCATTATTTATCATTCTGTTGGAACATCCTGTCTGTGCTTTACGCATGACCTGGTTCCGTTAAGTATTATTCTGTTGGAATATCCTGTCTGTGCGTTTACACATGACCTGGTTCAGTTATTAATTATTCTGTTGGAATAACCTGTCTGTGCGGTCTATCGCATGCCTGGTGATTTCTTTTGTTTTTCCATTCTTTGTTATACTCAGTTGGTTAAAGTTTTGATTTCTATACTCCATGAAATTGGTGGAATATCCTGGATATTTGCGCTTCCTCCAGTATCTTTTCATGAAAATATTATTCTGGGCATTCTTGAATTTTACTCCACAAAGCAGTATCATGTTGACAATTTGGACGTTATTAGTTTCTGGATAAATTAATTCTTGAACTTATTTTTTTGGATTCTTATATCGTTGTCATCATCCTCATGTTTATATTATGTTGAAAGTCATCTGTGGCCTGTAGTGCATAGATGGACTTGGTATGATTATGACCAGGGATTATACTGTATAATCATGACCGTAATGTTACAAACGATGTGGTAAAAGTCCTCATTGGCCCGTAGTGCTGTGATGGACAGTTGTTGACATGATCATGACCATTGATGAATAAACGAATATCCTTGGCCCGTAGTGCATGGATAATTTGTGGTTGTGATACTAATTAATATCCTTGGCCGTAGTGCAGGGATGATGTGGATTATTTATTAAGCTGAGTCTCATCGATAAAAGTGATGAAAAACCTTTTAAATCATAAAAGCTAGTAGATTTTATTCTTTACTTGACTCTTTTAATGGATTGCTTGTTTCGCTGCAGTTAAACTTGATGGTTGTTATATTGTATCAGTTTAACACTATTGAAGGCTAACGATAATATATTATGCATTATCTTAGTCATAATATTTCCTACTGGGCTAGTTGAGCTCACCCTTTTACTTTCATTGTTCTCTTCAGGAAATGAGAACGTAGCAGGGACTAGTCGGGGAACGGAGTAATGGACCTGATGATAGCATTAGTAGTCCTCACTATTCAATGAAATAGTGGGAAAATAAATGTAATAATATTGAATTTGAGTTTGTATATTGTCTAGACGACAATATTTTTATTAAAACTCACAGCTTATGTTTTGTCGTACTTTACACGACAGTTGTATAATTAAGTTGTATTTGTATTCTGTACCATGTATTTGGCTACCCAGAATATGTGATGTATACCTATTTTGGGGGCGTCACAGTTGGTATCAAAGCTTAGGGATATGATCCCAGGCTAAGATGTGAGACTAGAACTAGGAGGGGAGAGACGGGGAATTTCTTCGCTAGTATGACCTACCTAAGTTTATTTGGTATTTAATTGGTCGGTCAGAGAATATGGATAATATGTTGTATGTTAATTAACCCTTGTTTTGTGGCAGTATTTAAAAATGACATCCGAGAATATTGAGAATAACAATGGAGCACAAGAGACCGTTGAGTCACCACAGATCAGTACCCAGGATAATGTGCAACAGGAAGACAATAATCCTCAGGTAAACAACAACGATCAAATGATGACCGATGTAATGTTCAGAGGCTTTATGCAATTCATGCAACATCAGGCGAGAGCGGCTCCTGTTCAAAATGCAGGTGGAAATACTGGCAACTTTCGGACGGTCACCGCTAAATAGTTCAAGGAGCTGGGACCACCGGAGTTTATTGGAGAGCCAAAACCACTCAAGGCGGAGACGTGGATAAAGCAGATCACCAAGATATTTGATGTCTTGGGATGCTCCGAGGAGCAAAAGGTTCCCTTCGCCACCTTTATGTTGCGAGGAGAAGTAGATTACTGGTGGGAATCGGTAAAGCGTACCCAGCCTGCCGCACTCAAAATGTCTTGGGAGAAGTTCCAAGAACTTTTCAACGACAAGTACTTTCCCGAAAGTATTCGTCACATGAAAGAGGTAGAGTTCATCAAGCTGGAGCAGAACAATATGACCGTGTCACAGTACGAAGCTAAGTTTGCCGAGTTGTCCCGGTTTGCGTCCCACTTGGTTGATAATAAGGAGAGAATGACGCGGATGTTTCTAAGAGGTTTGAAACCCGAGATACGTCAGTACTTAATTTCTCATAAACTGTGTTTGTATTCAGATGTTGTAAATAGGGCTCAGTTATTGGAGCGTGTTAACGAGTCAACCCAACCGAGAGAGAGCAGCCAACAAGTCAATAATACTAGTGGTAGTTGTCATCGAAGCGGTGACAACAAGCGTGGAGGGAATCAACATGTCAAAAATGGTAATCACTTCAGTGGTAATCATGGCCATGACAATAAGAGTGAACTTTTCAAGAAGAGGAGATTTAACAATGATGGAAAGATGTCAGCATCAACACCCGTGGTTAAGGAAGGAGAACGACCACCTATCATATGCTTCAAATGCAGAGGGGAGGGACATATCAGTCCAAACTACGCGATGCCATCCAAAGCGTGTTATAAATGTGAAAGAGAAGGTCACCTAGCCCGATTTTGTCGTGCACCAAAGACAAGTCCAGTTGGAATGGTGACACAAAATACCGTCCCAAACAAGTCTAAACCAGTAGTTTAAGGGAGAGCGTTTGTCGTGGCCTCCTAGAAAGCAAGGAACCCGAACGTGGTCATCACGGGTAAGCTTATCACAAACTCTAGCGAAGTATATACCTTATTTGATATCGGTTCTACCCATTCTTTTATTTTTCCAACTTGCGCTCAAAGTTTAAATTTGACTCCGGAGAAGTTAGACTTTGACTTATCAGTTGAAACTCTGTTGGGAAAAACCTTCATTACATCCATTGTTTATAAGTCTTGTTTAATTCACATCGGTAACCGCACGTTACCTGTCGATCTTATCTCCTTAAAAATACTTGCATTTGACGTAATTCTAGGGATTGATTGGTTAACTACTCATCATGCTAAAATTGATTATTTTCGTAAGGTTGTTAGCTTTCATATTCCTAACCAACCTATTATGTGAATTCAAGCAACTAAACCATTAAAATCAATCACTGTCATCTCAAGTCATAAAGCTATTCGTTTATTGAAAAATGGATGTCAAGCTTTCTTAGCTCATGTCACGGATTTAAACAAAAATACATTAGTTTTGAATGATATTTCTATTGTTAATAAATTTTGCTGATGTATTCCCTGAAGAACTTCCTGGCCTACCCCCAAAGTGTGAAATAGAATTTTGTATTGACCTTGAACCCGGTACGAAACCCATTTCCAAAGCCCCATATTGAATGGCGCCTATTGAACTTCAGGAGTTAAAGACCCAATTGTAAGAATTGTTAGACATTGGTTTCATTCATCCTAGTACGTCTCCTTGGGGTGCTCCTGTTCTATTCGTGAAGAAGAAAGATGAGAGTATGCGACTTTATATTGACTACCAGGAATTGAACCACGTCACCATCAAGAATAGGTATCCGGTACCTCGCATTGATGACCTGTTTGACCAGTTCCAAGGAGCACAATTCTTTTCAAAGATCGATCTTCGTTCTGGATATCATCAGCTGAAGGTTAAAACTGAGGATATTCCAAAGACTGCCTTCAGAACTCGGTACGGGCATTATGAATTCTTAGTTATGTCTTTTGGATTGACTAATGCTCCTGCTGCCTTCATGGATATGATGAACCGAGTATTCAAGGAATATTTGGATCACTTTGTGGTCATCTTTATTGATGACACCCTCATATATTCTAAAAGCCATGAAGATCATGAGCAACACTTGAGGCTGATACTCCAAAAGCTTTGTGAAAACAAGCTTTATGCCAAGATGAAGAAATGCTAGTTCTGGCTTGAGGAAGTAGCATTCCTTGGGAACGTAATATCAAGTCATGGAATATGTGTTGACTCGGCAAAGATTGAAGCTATTCAAAGCTGGGAGCAACCTAAATCAGTGATCAAAGTACGTAGCTTTCTCGGCTTAGCTAGTTATTATCGGAGATTCGTAGAAGGGTTTTCTCGAATCGCTACTCCATTAACTCAACTGACTCAAAAAGATACAAAATTCAGTTGGAGCGTGGAATGTGGGAAGAGTTTTCAAGAACTCAAGAGGAGACTCATTTTAGCACCTGTTCTAACAATACCATCTGGCTCGGAGGGATTTGTTATCTACAGTGATGCTCCGGGCAAAGGGTTAGGATGTGTCCTCATGCAACATGGGAAAGTCATAGCCTATGCCTCACGATAACTCAAAGAATATGAGAGGAATTATCCTACTCATGATCTAGAGTTGGCAGCTGTCGTTTTTGCGCTTAAGATTTGGAAGCATTACCTGTATGGAGAGAAGGTGGAGATCTACACGGATCATAAAAGCCTTAAATATTTCTTCACCCAAAAGGAACTCAACATGCGACAACGACGTTGGCTTGAACTATTGAAAGATTATGATCATACCATCCAATACCATCCTGGAAAAGTGAACGTGGTAGCTGACGCACTGAGTAGAAGATCATATGCGGGTACGAGTGCAATATTGTCAACGCAGAGGCCCATTTTGCATGACTTACAAAGGATGGAGTTAGAGATAAATACTCCAGGGACCCATGTGATGATGGTGAATATACGAGTAGAACTGACTTTAATCGATAAAGTTAAAGCTACTCAAGCTACAGACCTGGAGCTGATGCGTATGATGAAGAAAGTACAAGAAGGTGTTATGCCGAAAGCAAGAATCGATGAAGAAGGAATACTTCGAGTCAATTTCAGACTTTGTGTTCCTAACAACCCTAATTTAAAGTATAAAATCATGATGGAGGCGCACAACACACCGTTTGCAATCAATCTTGGGAGTACCAAAATGTATCGTGATATTCGACATACATTTTGGTGGAGTAATATGAAGAGAGAGATAGTAGAGTTTATCTCAAGGTGTTTAACTTGTCAACGAGTCAAGGTGGAGCATCAAGTACAAAAAGGTCCATTGCAACCACTTGAAATTCCAGAATGAAAGTGGGAACACATTACCATTGATTTTGTTACTGGTCTTCCCAAGGTTTCTCAAGGCATAGATGCAATTTAGGTCATTGTTGATAGATTGATCAAGTTTGCTCATTTTCTACCTATACGAGAAACTTATACACTTGAAGGTCTTGCTCGTATACAAAAAGGGTTCACAAATACAACATAATAATAATGTTATTCATAACTAATTAATCACTATGTCTTTGCCTTTGTTCTTTACAGCATATTCTGCAACATCGTCCCTAGTTGAAAAGTTTTATTTAGCAAGGGTGAGCAACAAATTTGCCCCGCAAGTTAAGATATACAATGAATGTATAAGTATCAGAATAATATACTATCTATTTTGATAGAATAACACCAAAGTTCGGGGAACTTTGAATTAGCTGAACAATACGTTAATCAATAACAAGGCTTCTCCCTATCTATGCAACACAATAATTTGATAATGAAAGAGTACAACGCTTTAAAAGTTTCTACGATATTCTATTGAATAAAGAAGAATCAATTCTACGCAATAACAAAGTGGAATATTTTCCAGATTTATGCTGAGTGATCTCACCAGATCTTTGAATTTATTTTCTCGGGTATCTATCAAAGATTTACTTTGATACATACTCAGGCATATCAGATAACCATAAAGATTAAATCATACTCCTCTGCAAGTATAACAAGTGATCAGCTTTATTATACCCTATATTATGCATAATACTTAACAGCGCGCAATGGTCGAATACACGACCCAAAATGTTCCCTTTATATAAAAGGTTGTTCTTCTCAGTCTCAGAATCAAGATTTTTGATTTAACAATGAAATACTGTGATTTCAAATTCTATCTACTTATTAATCTAGCCGAAACAATTGGCATCTATCTAGGAATATCAATTGATTTCTCTTCTCGTATTTATCAAGTTCTAACAAATGTTCGTCTAGCCAGAATAATTAGCTAAGACATCTCTCAATATAATTTGACAATAAACAGGAATTATCTGTACTGTCAATATTAATTTTTATAGACAAAAATATCCAACAACAGTAATTCTATGAATATACATTTTTCGAATCAATAATTCAATTTGAATTTTAATCATGCACTAACTGCGAATAATCAACAATAAATTACCTGAACATGGTATAATTAGCAATAATTAACCATAATAATTGAATGAATATAACTCAAGGTTGAGTTAGAAAACTTGCCTTTCGCGTTGATTACAGCTACACAATATAATTAACTGCGTTCGTAAGACCTATAACCAATAATATCAGTCTCACAATTAGCACAATATTTATAACACGCAACACAATATTCTACAGTCAAATTTCTCCTAGGCACATTACCACATAGCCACATTAGTGTTTATAACCTATATAAACACTTATCAAGTCTAACTATTTCGGTCTGATTGGATTTCGGTCCATTCTCGGTGTTCTGGTCACCCTATCAGACAATTAACACATTGATTGTCAATTAAACTTGGTCTCTAAGCTTCAATATTATTTTAGATAAGTCAAATATCGTTTATAATATTTTTCGAAAGCTTTTAATAATTTATAAACAATTATTATAATTTATAATAATTTTTCAAACACTTAAATCATTTTTAAATAATTTAATTATCAAATAATCTTATCATTATTAATATTTAATAATATAAAAATTATAATAACATATTTGTCAAAATATAAAAGTTATTGTTAATAACTTAAAATATTTTTAAATCATCAATATTCTACTTAAATGATTTTTAAAGTAATTAAAATTATTTTTAAATCATTACCATTAATATTTAAATATTAATATAATTATTATCAAAATATTAAAAGTCATTAATTATAACTTGAAATACTTTAAAATATTTTTCTCATTTTTAAATCAATAAAAATCATTTTTAATTTATTTATTTAATTTAATAAATAAATAATCTAATATCATTAATATTAATTTATTAATGAGAATTCTCCAAAAATATTAAAAATTATATTTTATAATTCAAAATATTTTCTAACACTCTATTCTTATTTAAAATGATTTCTAAATCATTAAAATTATTTTTAACTTATTTATTTAATTTAGTAATTAAATAAATCTAATATCATTAATATTAAATTATTAATGAAAATTCTCCAAAAATATTAAAAGTTACATTTTATAACTCAAAATATTTTTAAATACATTATTTTTATTTAAAATGATTTTTATATAATTAAAATCAATTTTCTCTAATTTATTTAATACACTAATTAAATAAATAAAATACTTTTAATATTTAAATATTAAAGAAAAATATTCCAATTGGTCAGAAATTATTTTTCATAATTTAAAATAATTTTTAAAACCATTTTTTGTAATTTTTAGAATTTATTTCTATTTTGTTTAAATCATTTTCGAAATATTTAGAAATTAAAATAAATAAAACCGTCGCTATAGGCCTTTAGCGACAGTAACCGTCGCTGTTGGTGTTCTTGAGCTCAAGAACACTGACAGCTTCGTGTTTCTAGGGTCACGTTTGACCACGATTGATTATCTGTGTATTGCGTTTCTAGGATGTCTTGAACCGTGATTTGTGTAGTGTTTATGTAATACTACAACTATTAATCATTAACAGAATCATAACGTAACAACACAGCAAGAGCAGACCCTTCCAAATGGCTGTCAGATGGCTCCTGGGCTTTCTGGGTAACACAGAAACCCAGGCAGCTTCAGCTGACCATTTTTCGGCCCGAATTAATACTGGTTCTGATACTTATGTTGGTGGTTTTAGGGGTCACATCTATAGTCTACATGTCAAGGAACATTTTTATAGTGTAACATCACAGTTAAACAACATCTCAATCTCCAGAATCAGTACGGTCAAAGTGTATCAGAAGGCTTGTTCATACACTTTCTGGAATTTCCAGAAAAGTGATTCATGATCAGATGGGCTATTTTGACCACCCGTTAAACTCAATCCATTTGATGTTTATAGAATCTAAAGGCATGTACTTGGAGTCCATATTACAGGCTACAACATGTATACAACAACAATAACAAACAACATAACATATGTCAGATCCGGACCTTCAAAGATCTTATCAGACCCATATTTGCACTTTCTGGGTTACCCAGAGAGTGACTGGTCATGCTCGGTCAACCCTCTTTGACCATGAATAACAAAAAATCTAGACATGTAATGGCTGTAACTCCACCTCCAGATCAAAGACAACATTACCAGCTACCGATAACAACCTTAAAACAACATATATCATATACGAGCAAGGATCTGTGACCACTGACATTTCTTGTCAGTCCACATTACTAACTCGAGAACAGTTTTTGTAAAACTCATTTTTAAAGAATTTTGATGCTATGGATCTATGTTTGATCAGCATAGATCATCATAAAACATACTCTAGCACAAATCTAAACACTTAAACACAAAAGTTTTATAAGCATACAAGATCAAAAAGGCTTAGGGCTTTATACCTTTTCTTGCCAAATCTTTGATTCTCTTCTTTCTCTACGGATCTTGGTGATCTAAGGGTTGATCTAGGGACTGAATCACTTAAACTTTTCATGGGTTTGGTGAGAGAGAGAGTAGGTGAGAGCTTGGTTGGCCAAATGAGCAAATTAATGATTTTCTCTCTCTTGCATCTAATATATATATTACTTGGATGCATTGTATGATGCTATGGCTGATACAATGGACTGATTTGTTGTCACAAAGGGGCTGGTTGCTGAGATTTTAGAGTCACATTGGTCAATGGAGTTGGTGAACCACTAAAGCTTTAGCCATTTTTACAAGTTTCCTAATAAAAATCCCATAAAGGGCATTTTGGTCATTGTTCTTGTAATTTTAAGGGCATGATGGTCAAATGTCCAAACAATTAGGGTTTAACCCTAAGGTTCTAACCCTTAGATTTTAAAAACTCCAATACTATAATTTTTCTAATTAGGGTTTCTAAAAAGAAAAATTAGATTTCTAAAATAAAATTATGGTTTTAAATAAAAATTAATATTTCTAAAGTATAATTAGGGTTTCCTAATTATAATAACACACACTAATCACTTTAGTGTTTAATAAATATATTTGGCCTTCCTATTAGGATTAGGGTTTCCTAATTAGGGTTTTAATTAGAAAAATACAGTTTCTAAATTACAATAAAGGTTTGCAAAAATAGAAATTAAAATAACTAAAATATAATTAGGGTTTTCTAATCATATTAAAGTTTAATAAACACATTAAGCTTGCTAATTAGGATTAGGGTTTCCTAATTAGGGTTCTAGGATTCTCGAATATAAAATTAGGGTTTCTTGACTTTCGATTAGGGTTTCTAATACTGAGATTAGGGTTTCTAATCTCTTATTATGTTTTATTAATTTCAAACCTTATCCGATCAATCATTGATCAAAAATTCTATACAGTACAAACACGTACTCATTAATATAATTATTTAAATTATATTTTCTATCGAATCTCTATCCGAACTTAGGGTTAGGGTTTATATAGCTGTTAAGCACAACTCTACTCTAAAATTTATTAGTCAATATACAAATTGACTTTCTCGAGACTCGTATCACATATACTTGTCACAAAATTGATAACTAATATTAATAATAATTAAAAAAAAAATTATTCGCAAATTTTGGATTATTCAAAATCTCGGATTATCACATTCACCCCTTCTTAGAAAGGATTCCGTCCTCGGAATCACCGCTTTCTTATTTTCTACAATCTTTTAAAGTTGTATCATCAATTTTTTTTATCAACACAATATAATTTGAGTTTCAAATTCTAACATGTGACTTGGATCATATAAAAGAAAACAAATCACAACAATATCTAACTCGTATTTCTCGCGTAAATTAATTTCTAACCGAATTCGTTACCTGTCGCCTCTTCATGGGCAGCTGCTGCATTTGGAACTGTCATGCTAAAAGTGAATGTTGTTGGTCTTCTCGGCTGTACAGGTCCTCGAGTCGCAAAGGTTTCGCTATCAGGTCCCTTGTTAGCACTTCTCTTCTCTACATTTCTCTTCGGACAATTTCGGACTAGATGATCGGTCGATCCACACGCAAAACAACCTTGTGTCTTCTTTGGAATGAGACACTGGGGTGACACGTGTCCCTCTTGACCACAGTTGTACCAGACTCCTTTGTTCTTCAAACAAACTCCTTGATGATGCTTCCCGCAAACTACGCACGGCACGCCTTTCTTCCTAATCTCTACTGGATTATTAATATCACCATCCCTCTTACGTTTATTAAGATTACTACCTCCACTACCATCTATCATATTATTTCCTTCAGCTTCCTTTCTTTGTTCTTGACTATTCTTCAATACAGCTTCAATTTCTCCTTCAGCGATAATGGCTTTTTCTAATAACGTTGAAAATGAACTAATTTACAGCACATCCAGCTTCTCGAGTACTAACGATTTCAATCCGTTCCTAAAACATCGTGCTTTAAGCTCCTTAGTGTCCACTCGATGTGGAGCAAATTTTGCTAATTCGTTGAACTTGACAAAATATTCTGTCACCATCATATCTTCTTGCTTCAGATTCACAAATTGTTCTTCCATATTTCTCTTTAGACTTCCTTTCCTTGGCAACATTATCTGATAAAAATCTCACATTAATTTTCCTTCTCTACACAAATTCTTATCAATAGCACAATAAAAAATTAAAAATTTCTCATATAATCGCATATTTATTCACATAGCACACAGTACATTTAGCTCTTAACACATAGCACTATTCCTTTTTAAATAATATTAGGATTAACAACACAACTTTAAACAAAAGTTATAATTCTCCAACTTTATATAAAAAGTTTTAATTCTCCATTCACACATAACTATTCCTAGTTCATCAAACTTACCACACCTAGGGGTTCAGGAACTTGCCATAATTATATGAGTGTATGAACTTATCCTAGTCAGACCTTTGGCGTCCATTCGCTGAGGGGTTCAAAACATTTCATATAATTATGAGTCATGAACTTACCATAAGTATGAGTTTTAAGAACTCAAAAATAAATTAAAACTTATATTCATATAAAAAATAAAGATTTCATTCATACAAACATATATATTAATATATGTTCACACATCGTTCTCGATACACTATCTAAAGATACTATCACTTAAACTTAAGCTATCTACCGTTCACTCCCTTTACCAGTCTTCTTCGTACTGGGACACTTGTTGAATCTGTAACCCATTCTCCCACATCATGCATTTTCCCACGTGAGTCTTTTCACACTTACTACAGGCTTGCTTCCTCTTCGGGTTTGAATTTTTAGAGTTGTCGCTGTTCCTCTTTCTATTATTCTTGTCTTTCTGCTGCTTGATTGTTCTTTCGGACGATCCAGCACCTTTAGTCTTCATCCTTTCCACCCGCGCCTTCAGCTCGTTCCGTTCTTCAGTCATTTCGCGTAACGCTTGCTCCGTCTTCCACAACTCCTCCAAGAGAAACACTTTACTCTGGAGTTCTTGAACTTCTGCAGATAGTTGATCTTGTTCTCCAACTTTAATCTTATTCTCTTTCTCCACCTTAGAGTCTTCGGACTCTGCCTCCTCATCACCATTCAGATACATCTCGAGATAATCGTCATGATCACTCCCCAGATTAATCATATATTCTCCCACCTCCTCAACTAATTCGCTTTGCGCTGGTACCTCGGCTATTGGCACTAGTGCAACAGCCTCTAGCATCTCCGCACTAATTTCATCTTTTCCAGACATCCTACCATCAGTCTAATTGACTAGATTAATACTTCACCAATACTAACTTCTCACACTATGTGTCCACATATCTCACTATCGATATATTTCGACAATCCCTCACTTAGAACTCTAAATGAGTTTTCTCTATCTCACGTATGGTTATAATCCTAGGGTTTTCCCCCACCCCACTTAAAGTTTATAACCTACAGCTCTTCTACTAACTGGTGACACCTTGGTCACTACAGCTTTGATACTAACCTGTGACACCCCCAAATCCGGGTTACCTGACCCCCTGAGTTTGGTGTTCACGATCCACAATATATATAACATTTAACTACCCATTTATTTATAAATAGAAACATACACTTCATTAACTGATATAGTTAATACATTACCCCAGGTTCTCTAACCTTAACATTACAAACATACCCTTTAGTTATACAAAAAGGGTTCACAAATACAACATAATAATAATGTTATTCATAACTAATTAATCACTATGTCTTTGCCTTTGTTCTTCACAGCATATTCTGCAACATCGTCCCTACCTGAAAAGTTTTATTTAGAAAGGGTGAGCAACAAATTTGCCTCGCAAGTTAAGATATACAATGAATGTATAAGTATCAGAATAATATACTATCTATTTTGATAGAATAACACCAAAGTTCGGAGAACTTTGAATTAGCTGAACAATACGTTAATCAATAACAAGGCTTCTCCCTATCTATGCAACACAATAATTTGATAATGAAAGAGTACAACGCTTTTAAAGTTTCTACGATGTTCTATTGAATAAACAAGAATCAATTCTACGCAATAACAAAGTGGAATATTTTCCAGATTTATGCTGAGTGATCTCACCAGATCTTTGAACTTATTTTCTCGGGTATCTATCAAAGATTTACTTTGATACATACTCAGGCATATCAGATAACCATAAAGATTAAATCATACTCCTCTGCAAGTATAACAAGTGATCAGCTTTATTATACCCTATATTATGCATAATACTTAACAGCGCGCAATGGTCGAATACACGACCCAAAATGTTCCCTTTATATAAAAGGTTGTTCTTCTTAGTCTCAGAATCAAGATTTTTGATTTAATAACGAAATATTGTGATTTCAAATTCTATCTACTTATTAATCTAGCTGAAATAATTGGCATCGATCTATCAATATCAATTGATTTCTCTTCTCGCATTTATCAAGTTCGAACAAATGTTCGTCTAGCCAGAATAATTAGCTAAGACATCTCTCAATATAATTTGACAATAAACAGAAATTATCTGTACTGTCAATATTAGTTTCTACAGATAAAAATATCCAACAACAGTAATTCTACGAATATACATTTTTCGAATCAATAATTCAATTTGAATTTTAATCATGCACTAAATGCGAATAATCAACAATAAATTTCCTGGACATGGTATAATTAGCAATAATTAACCATAATAATTGAATGATTATAACTCAAGGTTGAGTTAGAAAACTTGTCTTTCGCGTTGATTACAGCTACACAATATAATTAATTGCGTTCGTAAGACCTATAACCAATAATATCGGTCTCACAATTAGCACAATATTTATAACACACAACACAGTATTCTACAGTCAAATTTTTCCTAGGCACATTACCACACATCCACATTAGTGTTTATAACCTATATAAACACTTATCAAGTCTAACTATTTCGGTCTGATTCGATTTCGGTCCATTCTCGGTGTTCTGGTCACCCTATCCGACAATTAACACATTAATTTTCAATTAAACTTGGTCTCTAAGCTTCAATATTATTTTAGATAAGTCAAATATCGTTTATAATATTTTTCGGAAGCTTTTAATAATTTATAAACAATTATTATAATTTATAATAATTTTTCAAACACTTAAATCATTTTTAAATGATTTAATTATCAAATAATCTTATCATTATTAATATTTAATAATATAAAAATTATAATAACATACTTGTCAAAATATAAAAGTTATTGTTAATAACTTAAAATATTTTTAAATCATCAATATTTTACTTAAATGGTTTTTAAAGTAATTAAAATTATTTTTAAATCATTACCATTAATATTTAAATATTAATATAATTATTATCAAAATATTAAAAGTCATTAATTATAACTTGAAATACTTTAAAATATTTTTCTCATTTTTAAATAATTTTTAAATTAATAAAAATCATTTTTAATTTATTTATTTAATTTAATAAATAAATAATCTAATATCATTAATATTAATTTATTAATGAGAATTCTTCAAAAATATTGAAAATTATATTTTATAATTCAAAAAATTTTCTAACACTCTATTCTTATTTCAAATGATTTCTAAATCATTAAAATCATTTTTAACTTATTTATTTAATTTAGTAATTAAATAAATCTAATATCATTAATATTAAATTATTAATGAAAATTCTCCAAAAATATTAAAAGTTACATTTTATAACTCAAAATATTTTTAAATACATTATTTTTATTTAAAATGATTTTTATATAATTAAAATCAATTTTCTCTAATTTATTTAATACAGTAAATAAATAAATAAAATACTTTTAATATTTAAATAAATTTAAATATTAAAGAAAAATATTCCAATTGGTCAGAAATTATTTTTCATAATTTAAAATAATTTTTAAAATCATTTTTGGTAATTTTTAGAATTTATTTCTATTTTTTTAAAATCATTTTCGAAATATTTAGAAATTAAAATAAATAAAACCGTCGCTATAGGCCTTTAGCGACTGTAACCATCGCTGTTGGTGTTCTTGAGCTCAAGAACACTGACAGCTTCGTGTTTCTAGGGTCACGTTTGACCACGATTGATTATTTGTGTATTGCGTTCCTGGGATATCTTGAACCGTGATTTGTGTAGTGTTTATGTAATACTACAACTATTAATCATTAACAGAATCATAACGTAACAACACAGCAAGAGCAGGCCCTTCCAAATGGCTGTCAGACGGCTCCTGGGCTTTCTGGGTAACCCAGAAACCCAGGCAGCTTCAACTGACCATTTTTCGGCCCGAATTAATACATGTTCTGATACTTATGTTGGTGGTTTTAGGGGTCACATCTATAGTCTACATGTCAATGAACAATTTTATAGTAACATCACAGTTAAACAACATCTCAATCTCCAGAATCAGTACGGTCAAAGTGTATCAGAAGGCTTGTTCATACACTTTCTGAAATTTCCAGAAAAGTGATTCATGATCAGATGGGCTATTTTGACCACCCGTTAAACTCAATCCATTTGATGTTTATAGAATCTAAAGGCATGTACTTGGAGTCCATATTACAGGCTACAACATGTATACAACAACAATAACAAACAACATAACATATGTCAGATCCGGACCTTCAAAGATCTTGTCAGACCCATATTTGCACTTTCTGGGTTACCCAGAAAGTGACTGGTCATGCTCGGTCAACCCTCTTTGACCATGAATAACAACAAATCTAGACATGTAATGGCTGTAACTCCACCTCCAGATCAAAGACAACATTACCAGCTACCGATAACAACCTTAAAACAACACATATCATATACGAGCAAGGATCTGTGGCCACTGACATTTCTTGTCAGACCACATTTCTAACTCGAGAACAGTTTTTGTAAAACTCATTTTTAAAGAATTTTGATGCTATAGATCTATGTTAGATCAACATAGATCATCATAAAACATACTCTAGCACAAATCTAAACACTTAAACACAAAAGTTTTATAAGCATACAAGATCAAAAAGGCTTAGGGCTTTATACCTTTTCTTGCCAAATCTTTGATTCTCTTCTTTCTCTACGGATCTTGGTGTTCTAAGGGGTGATCTAGGGACTGAATCACTTAAACTTTTCGTGGGTTTGGTGAGAGAGAGAGTAGGTGAGAGCTTGGTTGACCAAATGAGCAAATTAATGATTTTCTCTCTCTTGCATCTAATATATATATTACTTGGATGCATTGTATGATGCTATGGCTGATACAATGGACTGTTTTGCTGTCACAAAGGGGCTGGTTGCTGAGATTTTAGAGTCACATTGGTCAATGGAGTTGGTGAACCACTAAAGCTTTAGCCATTTTTACAAGTTTCCTAATAAAAATCCCATAAAGGGCATTTTGGTCATTGTTCTTGTAATTTTAAGGGCATGATGGTCAAATGTCCAAACACTTAGGGTTTAACCCTAAGGTTCTAACCCTTAGGTTTTACAAACTCCAATTCTATAATTTTTCTAATTAGGGTTTCTAAAAAGAAAAATTAGATTTCTAAAATAAAATTATGGTTTTAAATAAAAATTAATATTTCTAAAGTATAATTTGGGTTTCCTAATTATAATAACACACACTAATCACTTTAGTGTTTAATAAATATATTTGGCCTTCCTATTAGGATTAGGGTTGCCTAATTAAGGTTTTAATTAGAAAAATACAGTTTCTAAATTACAATAAGGGTTTGCAAAAATAGAAATTAAAATAACTAAAATATAATTAGGGTTTTCTAATCATATTAAAGTTTAATAAACACATTAAGCTTGCTAATTAGGATTAGGATTCTAGGATTCCCGAATATAAAATTAGAAGGATTCCCGAATATAAAATTAGAGTTTCCCGGCTTTCGATTAGAGTTTCTAATACTGAGATTAGGGTTTCTAATCTTTTATTAGGTTTTATTAATTTCAAACCTTATCCGATCAATCATTGATCAAAAATTCTATACAGTACAAACACGTACTCATTAATATAATTATTTAAATTATATTTTCTATCGAATCCCTATCCGAACTTAGGGTTAGGGTTTGTATAGCTGTTAAGCACAACTCTACTCTAAAATTTATTAGTCAATATACAAATTGACTTTCTCGATACTCGTATCACATATACTTGTCACAAAATTGATAATTAATATTAATATTAATTAAAAAAAATATTATTCACAAATTTTGGATTATTCGAAATCCCGGGTTATCACATTCACCCCTCCTTAAAAAGGATTCCGTCCTCGGAATCACCGCTTTCTTATTATCTACAATCTTTTAAAGTTGTATCATCAATTATTTATCATTCTGTTGGAACATCCTGTCTGTGCTTGGTTCCGTTAATTATTATTCTGTTGGAATATCCTGTCTGTGCGTTTACGCATGACCTGGTTCCGTTATTTATTATTCTATTGGAATAACCTGTCTGTGAGGTCTATCGCATGCCTGGTGATTTCTTTTGTTATTTCGTTCTTTGTTATACTCAGTTGGTTAAAGTTTTGATTTCTATACTCCATGAAATTAGTGGAATATCCTTGATATTTAAGTTTCCTCTAGTATCTTTTCATGGAAATATTCTTCTGAACATTCTTAAATTTTACTCCACAAAGCAGTATCATGTTGACAATTTGGACGTTATTAGTTCCTGGATAAATTAATTCTTGAACTTGTTTTTATTAAATTCTTATATCATTGTCATCATCTTCATGTTTATATTATGTTGAAAGTCATTCGTGGCCTGTAGTGCATAGATGGACTTGCTATGATTATGACTAGGGATTATTCGGTATAATCATTACCGTAATGTTACAAATGATGTGGTAAAAGTCCTCATTGGCCCGTAGTGCTTTGATGGACAGTTGTTGGTATGATCATGACCATTGATGAATACACGAATATCATTAGCTCGTAGTGCATGGATAATTTGTGATTGTGATACTAATGAATATCCTTGGTCGTAGTGCAAGGATGATGTGGATTATTTATTAAGCTGAATCTTAGTGATAAAAGTGATGATTTTAAATCATAAAAGATAGTAGATTTTAATCTCTACTTGACTCTTTTAATGGATTGCTTGTTCCACTGCAGTTAAACTTGATGGTTGTTATATTGTATCAGTTTAACACTGTTGAAGGCTAACGATAATATATTCTACATTATTTAGTCATAATATTTCCTACCGCGCTAGTTGAGCTCACCCTTTTACTTTCATTGTTCTCTTCAGGAAATGAGAACGTTGCATAGACTAGTCGGGGAACGGAGTGACGGACCAGATGATAGCATTAGAAGTCCTCACTATTCAGTGAAATAGTGGGAAAATAAATGTAATAATATTGAATTTGAGTTTGTATATTGTCTAGACGACAATATTTGTATTAAAACTCACAGCTTATGTTTTGTCGTACTTTACACGACAGTTGTATAATTAAGTTGTATTTGTATTCTGTACCATGCATTTGGCGACTCAGAATAGGTGATGTATACCTGTTTTGGGGGCATCACAGCCGTTGTCGAGAGTTGTACAATGGCATAGGATTAGAGTTTGTACGAAGTCATTGAAGATGGAACGATGCCCTCCGGTCTTCAAGCTTCAAATTCCATCCGTTACCTCGCACAATAGTCACTCGGGATGGGTTATCCTTGATTCTTGTGGGACATCGTTGCATAGAGATGTGTATGAAATGTTGAGACGACGTGGCGTAGCATCGTGTTGGCGAGATGACGATGTTGCCCATCACTGGTGTTATCACCGATTTAGGCTCAGGGTTTCACTGAGATTGGACTGCTGCATTTGTTGAAGGTCCTTAGTGTCATCTTTGAGGTGTGCATGTCCTCCTGGTGTTATCTCTGGGTTGGTAGGGAGTATCTCGTTGTGAGCGCCGAGACTAAAGCTGGTTGCATTTGAAACAAGCATTTCCGGGATTATCGCCGAAACTGCATTCCTTGGGGTTATCACCATGGTTGGTGGCTATTCCCATGATTGGGACTGAGACTGGATACCTCAGGCTTATCTCCGAGATTGATCTGCTTCTCCGGTGTGTGTTCTGGTATTGAATTTGCACGCCTCGGGGTTATCTCCGAGGTTGTAATTGTTACTTTCTTTGTGTGTTCCGCGGTTGATGCTGAACTTCCGATAGTATCCAGAATGGATATGAACTGTCATCCAGGTTTCCTCTGAAAAGACGAATCTGTCCTCCTACAATGTTAGTAATAGGTGTATAGAAAATCTTGAGTGTCTACAGATGCCCCTCTTTATCATACCCAGGCATTGCGATGCATGAGTAGGATAAAGAATCCTAGATACTTGAAATGCCATAAGACAAACATGATATCATGTAAAAATATGATGCAAATGTATGATGCATGTGATGCACGTGATCGGGATTGTTGCCCAACATGCTGGGCATGATTGCTGGCTCCCTGTTGCTTTAACTGGGGATTGGCAATGATGACCAGATTTGATGTGTAATCCAAATCTGTTAGGATGTTGATGTTGGGTTTATCACCAACTTCCTGGATCCTTGATAACGACATGATCCTGAAGATGTACCTCTTATGTGTAAGAGATCTATGGGGACAAAGCTTGGTCTATTTGAGGATGTGTATAACATATTCCATCATCGATCCTCCTTGATAACATTGACCTTCCCTGGTTGGTATTGCTAGGACATGTCAGGATTCTGTTAGATTTACTGCCAACAGCAAACGCTGTCAGGGATGCCTGACCTTCGTTGACGTGTATTTCATCAACATGTGAATCAACGGCTAAAAACCTTGTGGGATATACTGTCAAGGCTGCTTGACCTTCGCTGACGTGTGTATCAACGACTGATACTCTGTGGGATGTATTGTCAAGGCTGCTTGACCTTCGCTGACGGGTGAATCAACGAAACATTGCGTTGTGACCCCCGCCGGGGATCCGCTGGGGAATATGAGTAATCGAGCATGAAATCCTCGAATAACTCTAGAGCTCCGATAGGTTTAATCGCCATCGGCTGAGATAACGCCAAGGCTGCTTGACCTTCATTGATATATGTGTCAACGGCTGTATGTGCATTGTAATCCCCTGCCGGAGCTTCACGTTGTAACCTCCGTCGGGGATCCACGTTGTAACCCCTGTCGGGGATCACGTTGATCTTTTAGGGTAATGACCCGTAGTTGGCGGCATTGGACATGTACAAGGTATTGCCGGATGTGATTTGTAACAAGTGAGATCATTGGCAGGGTATACCTCATGTTCGGGTGACTATCAATGAGCGATATACAGACTCAAAGTTTCATCTGAGAAGACCAGGATTGCATGATGTTTTACTCAATCGCGTGGCGTTTTTATTCCCGATTTGACCTTTCTAGTCCGCAAGAACTCCTTTGCAACTCGAACTGGACCGACCCGGAGGGGTGGGGCCTACATAGGGGTGCCAGAGGTACACCTGTTGTAGTCGAAGATGAGCTTGCGACCAACCGTGGATGATATAATCCAACAGGTTGGTCTCACAAGTCATTTTCAACTTGATTCGCTAAGAGAAATCCGTGAACCTCATTCAGATCTACTGAGTTTGGGCTACTTTATGCAAATTATGTCACCTTACAAGTGTTCTGCACTATCCCTTTCTGAGGTGATTTGGAGACTTGTTGTTCATATATTATGGATCAGGATCAGTCGAGTAGTTCCCGCAGGACCACTTCTGGTATACAGAGGAGGGCTTCTGAAGTGCCTCGACCCCGTTCTATAAGACAGCCTCGTCGATTGGTGGTGGCCGTGATTCGTCCAGTCCAGGAAGACGTGCCAAACGTTGACGACGAGGATGAGGATATTCCGATTCAGGATCCCGCTCCTGCTGTACATATTCCCCGTAGGGAGTTCCCTTGTATTTAGGCGGCAAACCCAGAGCTTCTGGGTGACTTGAACAAACATCCCTTGATGTACTTACATGCTAACGAGGTATGACGTTAGATATTGATCTTCCTTCTTTCCTATTGATGAGGGTTAAAGGGTTTTGATGATGATCTTTATTTCATGCAGGTTCCCGGATTCACACAGCATCGAGGGAATTGGTTTAGTATACACTCCATATATCAGGCTCTTCATCTTGATTACAGAGAAGTAGTGCATGATTGGGGATTCGGGGCATTCTTCTCCATCATTCCCCGTCGTTGTCCCTGGGGTTACCTCAGGGCATTGTCTGACTGATGGTTTCATCAGACTCAGTCACTCCATTTGTTGGATTGCGTGGTGATGATGACGCCGATGGATTGGCGATTTATCACAGGTATGGAGTTTGGAGGGGCGCCAGTGCCTTGCATGGCGAATATTACCCCTACTGCCGTCAGATCCTTGTTAGGAGTTCCGGCGAAGGCGCTCAAGGGCAGGACTGTTCGTTCAGGTCCTTTGAGCGTAGATGTTATGAGTGGGCTGCTGAGCGAGCCCATGCCAGATGATGTCAGTGTCAGGGATCGCATTCTTCGGCGATTGTTCCTGATGATCATTAGGCGCTGCTTCATAGCAGACAATTCCTCCACGGTGTCGTTCACTTTGATCAGCGCCAGACGTCATGTGGACTGTATTGGAGAGTATGATTGGGGCTCCTACACCTTTGCCTATTTCCTCCAGGGCATGCGTATGAGCTCACAGGGTTTAACTGAGGCTTGGCTAGGATTTTACCCATTTCTGCTGGTGAGTATTTCTCTTGTCATTTCCCCTTTATAGGCTAAGAGTGTTTACTGACCGCAGATGTTTTGCCATTATGTTGGCAGTTTTGGGCCTATGAGAGGCTCCCATGCTTGCATCCTATGAGTGTTTTAGGTTTAGACACCTATCCACGAGGACGACGATGACATCATTCCATTTTGCCGGAGGTTCCTGTAGCTGAGGGTTTCACTCAGTGCTGTATGCAGCTGGAGTTGTTGATAGCTGATACCATCAAATGGATTCCCTATTCAGGGGAACACTTGACCATCGGATTTGAGGATGGATACCCGACTGGAGTTGAGTACGTGATTTCCACCAGGAGAGTTCCTCTCTTCATAGATGGAGGCTGGGAGCTCTATTTAGGAGAGCGTGCTATTAGGAGCACCACAGAGGAGATTCGTATGCCAATCTTGCCTCCTGCCAGGCGTCATTGGCCTGTATTACAGTCACCCGTCATTGATATCCCATTGTTGGGGGTTGATGGATTTGCATTATCAGAGGGTCCTTGCACTCAGGAGACATTCCAGCGTTGGTGGTTCCCTCGTGCTATCGGAGCCCAATCCCGCGCTACTCAGTTCATGGGGCATATGGTTCTAGGATCCGTGATGATGACAGATTGGATAGCCTGTGTCTGAGATCCGACTCACATGACACAGATTGATAGTTTGACTCGGCAATTGGACCAGGCATATATATTTATCTGGCATTTGGGCAGAGATTCGACAGAGGCAGCTTCATTTGCTCCTTCCAGCTCAGGCGCTGGCCCCTCAGATGACCCATTTGGTTTTGCTGGTACAGATCCTCCTCTATATAGGCCTGACATCCCTGTTGATAGAGATCCATTGACTCAGGAGAAGTTACATCAGGTGGACAGGATTGATGATGTGGACATCGACACCATTGTCTTCTTCTGATGTGTATTCTCATTTTATGATAGGCCTCTGTTAGCTATTGGGTGGCTGTGCCCCATTCTCGCTATATCTTTTGATAGGCCTCTATTAGTAGTAGGGCATCTGTGCCCCATTTCCCTATATTTGTAGTTGTACAGAGATGATGTATGAGATGATGATATACTTCGGAATGTATGCACAGTTTTTTCATTCCCTATATCATATTGCCATCTATTATCTGCTATGCATGTATCATGTTATGCATATGTATGTATGTCCAGAGATATTCAGTATTGACCCCTGGATGGTCTTATGACACGGCCCGTACAGATGTCTTCTTCGACAGTTAGCCGTATTGATCATACCCCACTCTCATTGGTGGCATCGGGTATGCGATCGTGGTATGATAGTATGTCACCATTAGACAGGGTGACCGTAGATCATTTGCTGCAGCATACCATGCCTTTATTAATGTTTCAGGTTCCCGTAGGGTTTGTGGACGAGATGCTAGAGCATTAGGTATCAGATAGGCAGGTTTTCCGATTTGGGACCTATGAGTTGACTCCTACTCTAGAGGAGTATACACGGTTGACGATGCTGCCGTTGGACAGACCTTGTGTGCATATGGCTTTGGGAGACATGAGCTGACGGTTCATAACCCTCACTGGATTGAGGCGCAGAGTGGTACAGGATGAGCTTACATCAAGCCATGTTATATCCAAGCATTTTCTGTTTGACAGATTTGGCTCTGAGGATAGTTATTCACGATATTTCGGGGATTTCACCACACTGGAGGATCATTGGCGTCTAGCCAGGATAGATGTATTGCTATTGTGCGTATTGTCATACGTTTATATGCCACGGTACATGAATGAGATAGACATTGGTCTCATCATGGTGGTGAGAGCTCTCAGGGAGGGGGTCACACCATTATACCTATGATCATAGCAGAGACCCTGCGGTCAGCCACCTACTGCTGCACTTATCCGACAGGATTGTTCACAGGTAGCTCGGTCATGCTATATGTGTGGTTTATGTCACATTTAAGACCGATTGGCACTCTTAGATGGCATGGGTATTGGTTCACTCATGATATAGCTATGTCATACTCCTTTCAGCCATCAGAGTGTATAGATGCTTTGTCTTGGTCCGCATTTTTGGCAGATATCAGAGATCCATTTGTCATATTGCCGTGCTCGGGGCTTAGCTCACCATACAACTTTATTACTCATGCTCTGGGCATGGACTACCTCCCTCTGGCTGGATTAAGGGGCGTGACTACTTACCACCCGCTGGCCGTGATGTCGTAGTTTGACCAGTTCCAGGACTTTCATCCTTTCGAGGGGGCAATAGGTCAGGGTTCAGTTTCTCGCTATCTTTCACCCGAGGACCGATCCCGTGTTTATGCTTGTTGGGATCAGTGTGAGATAGCTGACTTTTCTATGAGCCATACAAGTTGTTCTGCAGAGTATTCCGTATGTATGGAGACAGAGATAGCATTGGTTGTGGCAGTATCCACAATACTGGATAGCGATACAGATGAGGGAGAGCCCATGGAGGACATCGATTCCCACATCGAGGAGGAGACAGTTGTCGGGTTTCCATCATCTCCTTTAGATTCTCCCAGTGCTAGTACTTTTGTGATTCAACATTCAGCACAGTACTTTGAGCAGCGTCTTCATCTGATTACCTTTGAGAGAGATCAGACTCGATCTTTGATGTTGACTGCCCTTGATGGGAGAGATGCATCTCTATTAGAGAGAGACGATGCATTAGCTCACAGGGATGCTGCTGTTGTTGAGCGGGATGAGGCCAGATCAGCCAGAGATGCTGTGATAATTGAGCTGGATAGTGCCATATCTGCCCGAGATGTAGCCGTCACAGATAGTACTACAGTAAGGTCCCTTACCACTGACATGATCGCAGAGATGAGCGCACATATTGATGATCATATGGTCACCATGCAGATGGCTGCAGATCTGTTGGGTCATGTGGATATCCTCATACAGGAGACCACAGTGTAGACACTCAAAATTTGTTTTCCTGTTACTAACTATGCAGGAGGACAAAAGCGTCTTTTTCACACTCTAGAGATAACCCTGGAGGACCACAACATCAATTCCAATCCCGAAGATAGCCACAAGAGATCCAGTTCTCAACCCCGAAGATAACCCCGGGAAATCAGGTTTCAAACCTCGGAGATAATCCAAGGAAAGTCAGTTTCAACCCCGGTGATAGCCCTGGGGGATCAAGATCAAATCCTGGAGATAGCCCTAGGAGGCCAAGCCAACCTCAGAGATGACCCTGAGGATAGTCAAAGTCAACAGCAAGCCAACCTCAGAGATAACCCTAAAAAAAGACTGCTACAACTGCGTGAAAATCGAAGATAACCCCGGGAGGGGCAAAATAGTCATTTTAACCACTCAACTTCAACTCACATCAAATCAACTCATCTGAACTCAAATTACTTCAAAGGAAGTCCCACAAGAACCATATCTTAACTTCCGAGCGCAAACTACGCAAAACGACTCAACGGACTGCCTGACAAAAACCTGGGAATGCCATTTCGGTCATGAACCCATCTTCCTAGAATCAAAAAAGGTCAAATCATATATCATTGTGTAACTCTCGGAAAGAGCTTTCCGGAATGGTATGGCACGCTTCCATCGGACTCCCGGATTGAAAGTTATGAGCGACCGAGCGAACATCACGTACGTACTTCGACACGGCGGGACCCACACTGCCCTGGGCACCCCGGGCAACAGCAGGTACACCTGCGGCCCAGCAGCAGGTACACTTGCGGCTATAATGCCTATAAATAGAGGGCTTGGGGTGCTGATTTTCTAAGAGAAACCGACGGGGAAACCCTGCACAATTCGCTCCGCACTCGACCCATACAGTATATTTTCCCATTTTAAACATCTGTGAGCTCATATATAGCCTCTTTTGTACCCACAAAAGGCAGTGTTTACCCACTCTAAAGATATAGAAGCCTTTTTTGGCAGTCAGCTGTAAGCCTTCTCACACACTTTAGAGTCTTTCTCTTCATCTTGGCACACACCCTTCTACACGTTGAGAGTCGTGTTGCTTGCTTTTGCCCGAACTTCAGTCCGTGGTTTCATTCCAGTATATATATATATATATATATATATATATATCAACTGTGGTCGAATTCTGTTCGATGAGCCTGGATTTCACATCCGGTGCATTTATTCGCTATATATATATATATATATATATATATATATATATATATATATATATATATATATATATATATATATATATACATAAATTTCGTCTTGCTTGGAGTTTACTTCGTGGCAGTTGATCGCTTTTACAGCTTTCTTTACATTTAGTCCCACCTGGAGTTTCCTCCGTGGTGGTTGACCGTCTTTACAACTTTATTTACGTTTCGTCCCGCCTGGAGTTTCCTCCGTGGCGGTTGATAGCTTTTACAGCTTTATTTACATTTCTGATCCCCCATGGAGGTGCTTCGTGGTTGGTGATCATGTCTGTATATATATATATATATATACCTGCTTATTTGCGTTATACAAATTACGGCATCATGTGAGCCTAGGAATCCTGTGATTACAGATTCACCCAATTGGATCTGGATTCGGTTCCCGTGATGGACTTTTTCAGCTGTAAGCAGCTAGTAAATATTATCTATGATGTCTGAATTTCCTCAGATGGTTTTCATACCCACGAGGAAGTCGGCATTATTTTGTACTATATTTTCGTACAGATGCCTCGCATCTGTAAAAAAAAATCAATCAAGCCGAATATTGAATAAAATGGCAATAGCAAAAGGTCTCAATTACTATTGAGCATAAGGGTTTGAAAAACTTCTTTTACAAAACATCACATTCATATCTTGCTTAAAAATTGAATTTTTCCATAAATTCAAACCCTATGTATATAGGTGCGAACGAGGCCTCGTGCTATTTCCAAATAAAAACACATTGACACACACACACACACACACACACACACTCAGATAATAGTTTCTTGAAAAGAGGTGGTCACCGTGGTTACACGGATGTCGGGGGGTGCCTAACACCTTCCCTCCGCATAACCAAGTCCCTGAACCCTAATGAATCTCGGTTTCACCAACCCGTTTAGCAGTGTGACATCACTGGGTCAATGTGCAAACCTTTTCTCGGTTGTGTTGGTACAACCATTTAAAAAACCAACTGGCGACTCTTATAGTCCAATCGTCGACATTATACATGTCGGACCTTTTTCACTTGTTTTTTCAAACAAATCTCACCTAAAATGAGAACACCAAAGAACAAGTAACGGAAAGGGACTTCTAAAAATCCAGACGTCGACAGGTGGCGACTCTGCTGGGGACTCCAGTAAGAGGACTTAAGCCGCTATTACAATTTTTTCAAAACTATTATCTGCTTGTGTGTGGATGTTGCATTTACATTTGATGAATGTGTACGAATGCATACCTT
The DNA here is from genome assembly GCA_016801055.1 of Panax notoginseng. NCBI lineage: Eukaryota > Viridiplantae > Streptophyta > Magnoliopsida > Apiales > Araliaceae > Panax > Panax notoginseng. The sequence continues at coordinate 87,711,152 of CM029023.1, forward strand.
GATTGCACTTAGTGCTTCGCATCATATCTGCGTGTGATGTCAGTGCTTCGCACTATAAAAAGATCAAATCGGTGTTCTTAAAGCTCTATTGTGTGAGTTATAATTTTAATCCGACCGTTGGATCGTTGTGATTTTTGGATATGTTATACATATATAAGTTGAGTATATGTCCACAAATTTTGAACCGTTAAAAATTAGCGTATGATTTGTTATGAATTTTAAAATGTGTTAAAAATCGTCCGTTTGTGGATTTCAGATATTTTCTGTCTGGAATTTTGAAAAATTTAAAGCTACAAAGTTGTAGAGAATTTGATTTCTTATGGAATGGACATAAAATTCGTTTTTTTCTGATAAAAGGGCTATTTATTATGAATTATTGAAGTTTCAGAAATTAAAATATTTTTATTAAAAATATGAATGGGCCCCACTTTTGGTTGTTGGGGAAGATGGCTAATTTTTGGTGGGTGGGAATAATAGCAGGTAAAGCCATCAGGTTACAGGTCAAGTCTGCTTTGGCGTTCTAACATTTTCCTATAAATAGAGTGCTAAGTTAGAATTAAAAATCACACCAAAAACAAGTTTTCTCTCTTTCTCTCTCTATATTATCGAGCGCATTTTGTGAGTATTTAGATACTTTGTGAGTTGCTATTCAATAGTGCAAGTTTTCTTCAGCCTTATACCTTATATTTCAGCCAGAAGTACGGTTATTTTGAGGTAAGGGATTGTAAGGGATAGTAAGGAATATTATTTTCTTCCTAATGATATTATTCTTTTAATATTATTATACCGAAATATTGGTATAAATTTTATTGTGAAATTTCTACATTTTTCATGTCGGGGTTACTATTCACATATACGACACTATTCACGTATACGGCACTATTCACGTATACAGCACTATTCATGTATATGGCACTCTTTACGTATATGACATTATTTACGTATACGGTACTATGTACGAATACGGAGTACTATTCATGAGTTACTATTTACGAGTTACTATTCATGAGTTACTATTCATGAGTTACTATTTACGAGTTACTATTTATGGGTACTATTCACGACAAAGTTGGTTTCTTTTTCTGACCAAATTATCGTTGATTTATGAATATTGCTCTCGAAATTAAATGCAGTTGTTGATCATATTATTTTTATTATCATATATAACATTTTTATAATCTTGGTGATGAAATTTCTCTTTGACTTGAGTGTAAAGATGGGTAGATTATTGGTATGATCGTGACTATGGGTTCTCTTTGGCCAGTAGTGCAAAGTTGAATTGTTGACTAGTATGATCATGACCATTGAATTTATAATTGAATATCTTTAGCTTAAGTGCAAAGGTGAATTGATCAACATAGTTATAATTATTGTTTATATAAATTCTGAGATGATTATATATTTCTTTGAGATATTAATATCTTTGGCCTGTAGTGCAAAGATGATCTGTTGTTGAATATATTTGGCCTGTAGTGCAAAGATGATCTGTTGTTGAATATCTTTGGCTTGTAGTGCAAAGATGATCTGTTGTTAAATATCTTTGGCCTGTAGTGCAAAGATAATCTGTTGTTAAATATCTTTGGCCAGTAGTGCAAAGATGAACTGTTGACGAATATCTTTGGCCATAGTGTAAAGATGAATTTATCAGTATGATTATGAACAGGAACTGTAATTTGGTATAACCATGATCTTTGATGTTTCAGGTAAAGATAGGTGATGAAAATTATCTTCGTCCTGGATGAGAAGAGGAATTTAGAACCACAATTATGATTATGAGTGATTCATATAATTGTGTACCAGAATTGTTGATTGATGTCACAGCGATAAAATATTGTTGGTGGATTTTTAACATGGAGAAGATAATAGACTTTATGGTCTATTTGATTCTTCTAATGGATTGCTCGTTCCGCTGTAACTATGGTTGAAAAGTTTTATCATCTATCATGTGTTCTAAATCTCTGATTTATTAATGATGAAGGCTATTGATAATTTAATTATCTTTAGTCATGATATTCTTTACTAGGCTATTTGTGCTCACACTTTTGCTTCACAATTCCTTTCAGGTAATAAGAGTGTAGCTGGGTTGAGCGAGGGTAACAGGGGAATAGAACGGTGGTCTCTAGTTGTGAAGGTTCCCCCTAAACAGTATGGAAATAATTTTATTGAGAACTTTGGAATAGTGTGTTGTATTTTATACATCATTTAGTAGTTATATTTGGTGAATCATATAAGATGAGGCGAACCCAACTTTGGAAGGGTGATTTGTCACTATCATACAAGATGTCTAATGACATACAACCTCGTGTCATCATAAGACAAAATTGTACACATCCACTTGCTGAGTATATCTACGAGCACTACCTATATAATTTGGTGTTTGGTTGAAGTATAATTCTCAATTAGAGACAATGGAGATAATGATATGTCAAGAGAAGACTCACCATTGGAAAGAATATGATAATAATCTTCTCGTTTTTCTTTGGGGTCTATTGGGTCAACCAAGAATAATTCTGTGGACATATGATATCTATCATAATCTACACGCATGGCCTCCCATGTACGAAAGTTTCCTTAAGCACTTTCCAAATATTTTAATTTCTAAAACAGTTAATGACTGTACCTTTATGTAAGGTGTCATTGTGACGTACTATCCAAGGTTGGGATATGAGTCACAGTTGGTATATATTTGTATTCAAACTCACAGTATATGTGTTGTTGTATTTTGCACGACAATTGTGATAATGAAGTTGTAGTTGTTTTCTGTACCATATATTTGGCGACTCAGAATAGGTTGGGCAGAATGAACCTATTTTGGGGGTGTCACATGTTTTATGAGAAATGTATTTAATATTTTGAATGTAACATGTTGTTGAATTATAAGTTGAGCTATCTGGTGTATATGGATATCTATTTATGATGTAAGACTTTGTATAGTCATTTTGTTGTAACGATTCATGATTTGAATCAAAGAGATGTAATGTAAAAGTTGCGATTTAAGGCAATACAGAAGGAAATGTATAAAAGTTTTAAATATTCTGCATGTTTAGTGATTTTAATATCGAATAATGATGTAAAGATATATTAAAGTTGTATTGTTAACGATCGAGAAGGAGAATATTATTGTATGAATTTTGGGGTCGTTACACTACCTCTGCGACTAGCTCGGGTGCAACTATTAATTCTTCACTCACCACCTGGATATCTCTAATTTCTTCTTCACCTGGCATCCTACAATCAAGTTTAATAACTTAATTAGTGCTCCCCAATAAAATCTTTGTTATAACTGAATATTATACTCCAATATGTATTCTTTATATGAATCTCCTCGATTCAGCACTTAAAACTCTATATGAGTTCATCTCTTGATTTTCCAATGTCATTTTCAAATACTGCCACAAAACAAGGGTTAATTGACATGCCACATATTATCCCTATACTTTGACCGACCAATTAAATAACAAATAAAAATAGGTAGGTCATACTAGCGAAGGAATATCCGTCTCTTCCCTCCTAGTCTCACATCTCAGCCAGAGATCATATCCCTAAGCTTTGATACCAACTGTGACGCCCCTGAAATAGGTATACATCACCCATTCTGAGTCGCCAAATACATGATACATAAATCAAATACAAACTTCTTTTATACAATACGACAACAGCGTAGCTGAGAGTTTTTACACGAATATTGTCTAATAGACAATATTCAAACTCAAATGAAGTCCTCATTACATTTATTATCACACTATTTCATAAAATAGTGAGGACTACTATAGCCACCATCTCAAACCATCACTTTGTTTCCCGACTAGTCCAGGCTACGTTCTCATTTTCTGAAGAGAACAATGAAAGAAAAAGGGTGAGCTCAACTAGTCCAGTAAGAAATATTATGACTAAGATAATGTAGAATAAATTATCGTTAGCCTTCAACAGTGTTAAACTAATAAACAACAAGTTTAACGGAAGTGGAACAAGCAATCCATTAGAAGAGTCAAGTAGAACATGATATCTACTATCTTCTATGATTTAAAAAGTTTATCATCAATTTTATCGCTGAGACTCAGCTTAATAAATAAACCACATCATCGAATCATCCCTGCACTATCGGCCAAGGATATTAATTAGTATCATGACCACAAATTATCCATGCACTAAGGGCCAAGGAAATTCATGTTTTCACCAATGGTTATGATCATACCGAATAATCTCTTATCATAATCATACCAACAATTGTCCATCAATGCATTACAGGCCAATGAGGACTTTTACCACATCATTTGTAACATTATGGGTCATGATTATACCGAATGATCCTTGGTCATAATCATACCAATCAACAGTCCATCTATGCACTACGGGCCAAAGATGACTTTCATCACAATATAAGTATGAAGATGATGACAATGATATAAGAATCCAATTAAATGAAAGCAAAGGATAAATTTTAAAGACTTATAATTTAATTTATCCAGAATTCAATAATATTCAAATTGTCAACATGATACTGCTTGGTGGAGTAAAATTCAAGAATAATATTGTATTAAAAATGATTTGGACCGAAAAGAAATTAATTTTTGTCATGAATAGTACTCTGGGTGAATAGTACCCGAGTGAATAGTATCTTATAAATAGTACTTTGAGAATAGTATCCCGTGAATAGTACTTTATAAATAGTACTCGTGAATAGTACTTCGTAAATAGTACCCGTGAATAGTATTTCGTGAATAGTACTCCGTAAATAGTACTTTGTGAATAGTACCGTATAAATGAATAGTTCTCCGGCATGAACATCTTAAAATTTAACAAGAATATGTAGAAAATATCCTTGTGAAACGATATTAGAAGAAGCACAAATTTTAAGGATATTCTACTAATTTCACGAAATATAGAAGCAATACTTTAATAAAATGAGGGTATAATCAGGAATACGAGACGAAATAATATTACTCACATACTATAGAGTATGAAAGAAAATATTATTCCTTATGAATACTGAACAAAAATAATATCACTTACCTTAGAAGAAAACTGGAATATAGAATAGTGAAGTAGCAGAATACTCTTCTTCTTTCTCTCTATAGTTTCTCTCTCTATAATTGCTCTTGTGAGTCTTAGTGAATTGGTGAGAATAAAAGAAGAATGAGCTTCTATTTATATGAAAACATAGTTTCAATAATTGCACGTTTTGGGGCTCGAATTATTATAGTATAGTACCTTCATCTATACCTCCATTTTTAATTTAGTCCTATAAGTATTATCAATCTTGCACAACCTCCCCTAATAGTACATACATGTGAATCAATAGTTCCGTACATGTGAACCAATAGTTATATGCATGTGAACTAATAGCAATTAATTACTCATTTATCAGATTAATTACCCGATTGGTCAATTTAACATCCAGAAATCAATTATTATCGAAATAAATGTCGATTTCCACTAACACAAATAATCCCAACACAATGGAAATATTTTTATCAATAATTTCATCTTTAATCAACACGAACTTATTCATCATTAATATTATAACTCACAATATTTAACAACCAGATCATTCCCAATAAATAGGGGGCTTTCCGATAAGAATTTGTCCCTACTGGCGCGCAATTAAGTGACCAAATCCCTTTCCTCGACAAGACTTTCTAGACATCGTCAATATTGTAAATAATAATATGAATAACTTTGTCGTCTCAATTATTGATTTAAAAATATAAAATATTATGCAGATGATACTATGACAATAATTGAATCAATAATATGAGAGATATTATGCAGCAATTACTGTAGCAATAATTGAGTATAACTGAGTGACTTCTCATGTAAGCATCAATAATCAATACCGTGTGCTACTATGCAACCACGCGTATTACTGTACTTTTACCACCGGGTAGTTCTACAGTTTAACAATAAACTTTCGCAGTTATTTTTATAAAAAGACATTTCCGTCGTTTTCTAATTTTGACAATACTTTCGTTGTGGGGTCCACCAATGATTGTGCCATCGTACGAATATTTTCTGTTAAAACGAATATTCCCCGACCAATTGAATATTTTATAACAATTTGCTTACTTTGTAAAATTTATAAATATTATCCACAACTATAACATTATATCAAATCTACACCATAATATTCAAAAATATATTTCGAGAAAAATTAATCTTTATTCATAAAAGTTGAGGTCTTACAACATTTGGTATGTGGAATTGATTTGTATCATTACACTAAATTTCAGAAGCCCCCTTGCATTTTATGATAAATTATTATAATTTTTATTACAATCAAAATATTGTGAAATATTATATAAATAAGTGCAAATACATTGATAATTTATTTTAATGCATGCTTACAATAATTTTGCCACAAGATATATCATTTTGATTTGGAAGTAATTCAACACTTTTACATTATTTGTATCAAATTTTTAATGGTTAAAATTTCTTAATAATTATTAACGATAACAATACTTGAGTGATTCTAATTTTTAAAGGGTTAATCTTAATATTATGAAATTTTTATCAATATAATTAGTCATAACTAACAAAAATATTATGACAAATAGTTAATTTATTGAATGAAATTGGAAAAAATATATATATGGAGGAGAGTTAAGTCTAATAATGAAATAACTTTTATGTACCTACTCCATTGATTTTTACACTTCTAAATTAGTATGTTTTGTGTTTTATATAATTTCTATTTTAACACACTTGTCTTATCTTGAATATGCTAGTTAGTACTCCCTCCGTTCCTTAATATAAGTCATTTTAGAATTGTGTACAAATATTAAGAAAATGATTGTATAACATTAAATATAATATCAATTGTCTATATTGTCTTTTTATTAAAAAAAGAGTGTGTTATTTATTAGAAAAAAAATAGTGAGAGAACCAAAGTTATATTTATTACTTGGGGTAATATTGAAAACTAAGCAATAAATGCTTACTTAAAATTCTCAAACGACTTGTATTACAGCATTCACAACAGTTTCCTTATATTTATCTGTAAGACCCCAACTTTTATGAATAAAGATTAATTTTTCTCTAAATATCATTTTGAATATTATGGTGTAGATTTGATATAATGTTATAGTTGTGAGTAATATTTATAAATTTTGTAAAGTAAGTAAGTTGTTATAAAATATTCGTTTGGTCGGGGAATATTCTTTTTGTCGAAAAATATTCGTACGATGGCATAATCTTTGGTGGACCCCACAACAGAATTATTATCGGAGTTAGAAAACGACAGAATTATCTTTTTATAAAAATAACGGCAAAAGTTTTACCGTTAACTGTTGAAATACCCGGTGATAAAAGTACAGTAATACGCGTGGTTGCATAGTAGTACACGGTATTGATTATTGATGCTTACGTGAAAAGTCACTCGGTTATACTCAATTATTACTACAGTAATTGTTGCATAGTATCTCACGTTATTTATTCAATTATTGTCACAGTATCATCTGCATAATATTTTATATTATTAAATCAATAGTTGAGACGATTAAGTTATTTATATTATTATTTTCATTATTGACGATGTCTAAAAAGTTCTGTCGAGAAAAGGGGTTTGGTCACCTAATTACGCGCCAATAAGGAGAAGTCCTTATCGGAAAGTCCTCTCTTTCCTGAGAATGATCTGGTTATCAATATTGTGAGTTTTAATATTAATGATGAATAATTGTTGAAAGATTAAAAAAATGTGTTGATTGAAGATAAAATGATTTGTTGTAAATATTTATTCAATCTTTGATATAAATAACAAGTCTGTTATGAGACGTTGTTGTAAGTTTGGTTTATTCTATGAGGCCCATATTTTATCATCTAAGAGTCACTTTCGACAATAGTATTTGCCTTTACCAAACGTCGAACCAATTATCGTTTCACATTACAGGCGTCGAACCACTTGCCGTTTCACATTATAGCCATCGAACCACTTTTCTTTTCACATCACCAGTCGTCAATCCACTTGCCTTTTCACATTACAAGGGCTAAGCTAGAAATCTTCTATAAATAGAAGCTTATTTCTTCTTTCATTCTCACCAATTCACTGCGACTCACAAGAGAATTCTATAGAGAGAGAATCAGAGAGAAAGAAGAAGAGTATTATGTTACTACACTATTGCAGTATCCAATCTCCTACTAAGGTAAGGGGTATTATTTATTTCATATTCGTAAGTGATATTATTCGTGTTCAATATTCGTAAAAAATAATATTTTCTTCCATACTCTGTAGTATATAAGTAATATTATTTCGTTTCATATTTCTAATTCTACACTTATGTTGATAAGTATTGCTTCTATACTCCATGAAATTAATTAGTAGAATATCCTTGATATTTGCACTTCATCCAGTATCTTTTCAGGAAATTATTATTCTGAGCATTCTTGATAATTTTTAATCTTTTTATGTTGGGATACTATTCACGGGTTACTATTCCCAAATTACTATTTACGGGGTACTATTCACTCGAGTACTATTCATTCGAGGTACTATTCATGACAAAAATTGATTTCTTTTAGATCTAAATCATTTTTGATATAATATTATTCTTGAATTGTACTCCACAAAGCAGTATCATGTTGATAATTTGGACATTATTGAATTCTGGATAAATTGAATTATAAATCTTTAAAATTTATCATTTGCTTTCATTTAATTGAATTCTAAAGTCATCTTTGGTCGTAGTGCATGGATGGACTGTTGATTGGTATGATTATGACTAGGGATTATTCGGTATAATCATGACCCGTAATGTTACAAATGATGTGTTAAAAGTCATCATTGGCCCGTAGTCCATTGATGGACAGCTGTTGGCATGATCATGACCATTAGTGAAAACACGAATATCCTTAGCCCGTAGTGCATAGATAATTCATGGTCGTGATACTAATGAATATCCTTGGCCTGTAGTGCAGGTATGATTCGATGATGTGGTTTATTTATTTAGCTGAGTTTCAGCGATAAAATTGATGATAAACTTTTAAATCATAGAATATAGTAGATATCATGCTCTACTTGACTCTTCTAATGAATTGATTGTTCTACTGCAATTAAACTTGATGTTTATTGTATTTTATCTGTTTAACACTGTTGAAGGCTAACAATAATTTATTCTACATTATCTTAGTCATAATATTTTTTACTGGGCTAGTTGAGCTCACCCTTTTACTTTTATTGTTCTCTTCAGGAAATGAGAACGTAGCCGAGACTAGTCGGGGAATGGAGTGATGGTCCGTGATGGTTGTTTTAGTAGTCCTCACTATTTAGTGTGATAATAAATGTAATGAGGACTCCTTTTTGAGTTTGAATACTGTCTATTAGATAATATTCGTGTAAAAACTCTCAGCTACGCTTTGTCGTATTGTATAAATAAAGTTTGTATTTGTATTCTGTACCATGTATTTGGTGACTTAGAATGGGTGATGTATACCTATTTTGGGGGCGTCACAGTTGGTATCAAAGCTTAGAGATATGATCCCTGGCTGAGATGTGAGACTAGAACTAGGAGGGGAGAGACGGGTAATTCCTTCGCTAGTATGACCTACCTAAGTTTAATTGTTATTTAATTGGTCGGTCAGAATATAAGGATAATATGTGGCATGTCAATTAACCCTTGTTTTGTGGCAGTGTTTGAAAATGACATCCGAGAATGTTGAGAATAGCAATGGAGCACATGAGACCGTTGAGTCACCACAGATCAATACCTAGGATAATGTGCATCAGGAAGGCAATAATCCTCAGGTAAACAACAACACCGACCAAATGATGAATGACAGAATGTTCAGAGGCTTTCTGCAATTTATGCAACATCAGACGAGAGAGACTCCTGTTCAAAATACAAGTGGAAACACTGGCAACTCACGGATGGTCACCGCTAAGCAGTTCAAGGAACTAGGACCACCAGAGTTTTTGGGAGAGCCAAAATCACTTAAGGTGAAGACATGGATAAAGTAGATCACCAAGATATTGATGTCTTGGGATGCTCCGAGGACCAAAAGGTTCCCTTTGCCACCTTCATGTTGCGAGGAGAGGCAGATTACTGGTGAGAATCTGTAAAGCGTACTCAGCCTGCCGTACTAAAGATGTCTTGAAAAAAGTTCTAAGAACTATTTAACGATAAGTACTTTCCCGAAAGTATTCGTCACATGAAAGAGGTGGAGTTCATCAAGCTAGAGCAAAATAATATGACCGTGTACGAAGCTAAGTTTGCCGAGTTGTCCCGGTTTGCGCCCCACTTGGTTGATAATGAGGAGAGAATGACGCGGATGTTTCTAAGAGGTTTGAAACCCGAGATACGTCAATACCTAATTTCTCACAAACTGTGTTTGTATTCAGATATTGTAAATAGGGCTCAGTTATTGGAGCGTGATAATGAGTCAACCCAACCAAGAGAGAGCAGCCGGTAAAATGATAATACAAGTGGTAGCAGTCATCGAAGCGGTGACAACAAACGTGGAGGAAGTCAACATGTAATAAATGGTAACCACTTCAGTGGTAATCATGGCCAAGTCAATAAAAGTGGAAATTTCATGAAGAGGATATTCAATAATGATGGAAGGACGTCATCACCAGCACCCGTTGTTAAAGAAGGAGAACGATCACCGATCGTATGCTACAAATACGGAGGGGAGGGACACATCAGTCCAAACTGTACGCAGCAATCCAAAACATGTTACGATTATGGAAGAGAATGTCATCTAGCTTGATTCTGTCATGCAGCCTCCCAAAAAGTGAGGAACTCGAACGAGTTTATCATGGATAAGCTAATCATAAACTCTAGCGAAGTCTATATCTTATTTGATACCAGTTCTACCCATTCTTTTATTTCTCCTACTTGCGCTCAATGTTTAAATTTGACTCCGGAGAAATTATACTTTGATTTATCTATTGAAACTTTGTTGGGAGAAACCTTCATTACATCCACTATTTATAAGTCTTGTTTGATTCAAATCGGCGACCGCACGTTACCTATCGATCTTATTTCTTTGAAAATACTTGCATTTTGTTGGTCAATTTCGCAATCAATGAATACGTGCAAGTATACACGGTCAACAAGTAATAAAGTGAAAGTATAGTATCGTTCCCACAAGGAATTATTTAATAAAAATCACCAAGTACTAATTCTTAACCAAACTAATTTTATTTAAACAATCTCAAATCGTGATTTTTCTAATTAAGAAAACTAAATTAACTAATTAAACTAAATTTCTTTATGACTGAATTCAGATAAATAAAGATTAAGACTTCAATATCCCCAATTATGAACTATAAATCAATTGTCCAATTATCCCAATTATTATGCCTACTGAATTATTAATAGGAATTCTCAAATGCCAAAAGTCCTTTTCCAAGTGATCAATTGACTTCTATTTAATCCAGATTAATCTTGCTATATTCCTATGCAAAATAATTGAATTAAACTCCTTCAATTCCAATTCCTTATGTGTTACATGCGGTGAACAGATATTTTCATTCAATTCACAAACCTAATTATTCACCATGCAAATAACCAAGTCACATGTTATCATGCCCAGTTCTAACCCTAGAATTCCTCTTTCAATTCCTTCTAGAGTAACAAGGTAATTACTGATCAAATAATTAAGCAATAAGTGCAAGACAAGATAAACAATTCATCTTGACATAAATAATTGGAATAAATCAAATAATTAATTCATAGACAAAAAAGGTTCAATTGAAATCTTAATAAAAGAGTTAGTTCATAATTAATGAATTGAAACCAAGAATCCACAACTGAATAGACATTAAAAGATAAAAGTATGATAAGAGAAAAGAATAGAATCTGTTGCCAGCAAATCTGATGCTCCCCTCTTGCTCCTGCTCTTGATCTTCAATTATCTCCAAGTTGCTTTAATCTCCAAAACTAATAAGAACTAGGGTTAATGTCTAATCTAATGGAGTGTATCTCTAATCTAATCTATATAATCTCCCTTTATTTTATGTCTTACATCATGTATTTATAGGTTACAAGTTCAATTTTTAGCTTAAGAACAAACCCAATCCAATTTGGAGTCAGAAAAGTGTCAAAATTCACCCCAAAACGCGTCCAAGCCTTGACCAAACTCTTCTCCAGCGCTCTGGCGCTGGGCATGGCGCTGGAACACTGCTCCCTAGCGCCCCGGCGCTGGTCCCTTTTTTGGAGATTTTCTAGTCCGGCGTCCTTTGGGAAAATGGTCATAACTTCTTCGTCCAAACTCCGATTTCAAAGATTCAAGATGTTCCGGAAAGAGGAGACGTAGATCTACAACTTTTATTCTTTGAATATTTCGAAATAAGGTCCATACAAATACTCAAATTGGCTTTGAAGTTACTGTTGTGTAAATGGAAAGCCGAAAACGCGCATCTAGCCACCCCAAACGTCAATCCAAGTAACTTTTGTACCAATTCCTACAAAACAATATAAAACATGCATGAATAGACACAAACACTTAAAATCAACTAAAAGATTAAGCTCAAACGCACTCAATTATGAGTATAAAACTCACTCATCACATTTGATGTGATTTTAGGGATTGATTGGTTAACCACTCATAAATCAAATAATTAATTCATAGACAAAAAAGGTTCAATTGAAATCTTAATAAAAGAGTTAGTTCATAATTAATAAATTGAAACCAAGAATCCACAACTGAATAGACATTAAAAGATAAAAGTATGATAAGAGAAAAGAATAGAATCTGTTGTCAGCAAATCTGATGCTCCCCTCTTGCTCCTGCTCTAGATCTTCAATTATCTCCAAGTTGCTTTAATCTCCAAAACTAATAAGAACTAGGGTTAATGTCTAATCTAATAGAGTGTATCTCTAATCTAATCTATATAATCTCCCTTTATTTTATGTCTTACATCATGTATTTATAGGTTACAAGTTCAATTTTTAGCTTAAGAACAAACCTAATCCAATTTGGAGTCAGAAAAGTGTCAAAATTCACCCCAAAACGCGTCCAAGCCTTGACCAAACTCTTCTCCAGCGCTCTGGCGCTGGGCATGGCGCTGGAACACTGCTCCCTAGCGCCCCGGCGCTGGTCCCTTTTTTGGAGATTTTCTAGTCCGGCGTCCTTTGGGAAAATGGTCATAACTTCTTCGTCCAAACTCCGATTTCAAAGATTCAAGATGTTCCGGAAAGAGGAGACGTAGATCTACAACTTTTATTCTTTGAATTTTTCGAAATAAGGTCCAGAGAAATACTCAAATTGGCTTTGAAGTGACTGTTGTGTAAATGGCAAGCCGAAAACGCGCATCTAGCCACCCCAAACGTCAATCCAAGTAACTTTTGTACCAATTCCTACAAAAAAATATAAAACATGCATGAATAGACACAAACACTTAAAATCAACTAAAAGATTAAGCTCAAACGCACTCAATTATGAGTATAAAACTCACTCATCACATTTGATGTGATTTTAGGGATTGATTGGTTAACCACTCATCATGCAAAAATTGATTGTTTTCGTAAGGTTGTTAGCTTTCATATTCCTAACCAACCTATTATGTGAATTCAAGCAACCAAACCACTAAAGTCAATCACTGTTATATCAAGCCATAAAACTATTCGTTTATTAAAAAATGGATGTCAAACTTTCTTAGCCCATGTCACGGATTTAATCAAAAATACGTCAGATTTGAATGATATTTCTATTGTTAATAAATTTCCTGACGTATTTCCTGAAGAACTTCTTGGCCTACCCCCAGAGAGAGAAACTGAATTTTGTATCGACCTTGAACCCGGTACAAAACTCATTTCCAAAGCCCCATATCGAATGACTCCTATTGAACTTCAGGAGTTAAAAATCCAACTACAAGAATTGTTAGACATCGGTTTCATTCGTCCTAGTAAGTCTCATTGGGGTGCTCCTGTTCTATTCGTAAAGAAGAAAGATGGAAGTATGTGACTTTGTATTGACTATCGGGAGTTGAATCATGTCACCGTCAAAAATAGGTACTCGTTACCTCGAATTGATGACTTATTTGACCAGTTGTAAGGTGCTAAATTCTTTTCAAAGATCGATCTTCGTTCCGGATATCATCAGTTAAAAGTTAAAACTGATGACATTACAAAGACTACTTTCAGAACTCGGTACGGGCATTACGAATTTCTAGTTATGTCTTTTGGATTAACTAATGCTCATGCGGCCTTCATAGATATTTTGAACCGAGTATTCAAGGAATATTTGGATCATTTTGTTGTAGTCTTTATTGAGGACATCCTCATATACTCCAAAAGCTGTGAAGATCATGAGCAACATTTGAGGCTAATACTCCAAAAGCTTCGTGAAAACAAACTATATGTCATGTTGAAGAAATGTGAGTTCTGGCTTGAGGAAGTAGCATTCCTTAGGCACGTGTTATCAAGTCATGGAATATCTGTTGACCCGGCAAAGATTAAAGCAAAGCTGGGAGTAACCTAAGTCATTTACCGAAGTACGTAGCTTTTTGGGCTTAGTTGGTTATTATCGGAGATTCGTGGAAGAATTTTCTCGAATCGCTACTCCATTAACTCAGCTGACTCGAAAAGATACAAAATTCGGTTGGAGCAAGGAATGTGAGAAGAGTTTTCAAGAACTCAAGAGGAGACTCATTTCAGCACCTGTTCTGACAATACCATCTGGTTCGGAGGGATATGTCATCTACAGTGATGCTTCAGGCGGAGGTTTAGGATGTGTTCTCATGCAACATGAGAAAGTCATAGCCTATGCCTTGCGACAACTCAAAGAATATAAAAGGAATTATCCTACTCATGATCTAGAGTTACCAGCTGTCATTTTCACACTTAAAATCTGGAGGCATTACCTATATGGAGAGAAAGTGGAGATCTATATAGATCATAAAAGTCTTAAATATTTCTTCACCCAAAAGGAACTCAACATGCGACAACGACGTTAGCTCGAGCTGTTAAAAGATTATGATCATACCATTCAGTACCATCCTAGAAAAGCGAACGTGATAGTTAACGCATTGAGTAGAAGATCATATGCGGGTACGACTGTGATATTGTCAACGCAAAGAAACATTTGGTATGACTTACAAAGGATGGAGACAAAGATAAAGACTCCAGGGACCCACGTGATGATAACAAATATACGAGTAGAACCGACTTTAATCGATAAAGTTAAAGTTGCTCAAGCTACGGACCTGGAGCTGATGCGTATGAAGAAGAAAGTGAATGAAGGTGCTATTCTAGAAGCAAGAATTGATGAAGAAGGAATACTTCGAGTCAACTCTAGACTTTGTGTTCCTAACGACCCTGATTTAAAGTATAAAATCATGATGGAAGCGCACAACACACTGTTTGCAATCCATCTTGGGAGTACCAAAATGTATCATGATATTCAACATACATTTTGGTGGAGAAATATGAAGAGAGAGATAGCAGAGTTTATCTCAAGGTGTTTAACGTGTCAACGTGTCAAGGCAGAGCATCAAGTGCCAAAAGGTTCATTGCAACCACTTAAAATTCCAGAATGGAAGTAGGAGCACATTACCATGGATTTCGTTACTGGTCTTCCCAAAGTTTCTCAAGGCATAGATGCAATTTGGGTCAATATTGATAGATTGACCAAGTCTGCTCATTTTTTACATATATGAGAAACTTATACACTCGAACGTCTTGATCGTATATACATAAATGAGATTGTAAGACTGCATGGTATGCCAGTATCCATAGTTTCTGATCGAGACCCAATATTCACTTCACGGTTTTGGGTTAGTTTGTAGAAAGCTATGGGCACGGATTTACGATTTAGTTCGGCATATCATCCTCAAACGGATGGGCAGTAGGAGAGGACTATTCAAACTCTTGAAGATCTATTAAGACTCTATGTCCTTGACTTCAAAGAAAGTTGGGACAAGTTTTTGTCATTGGTGGAATTTTCCTACAACAACAGTTATCAAGCAAGTATTGGCATGGCTCCATTCGAGGCGTTGTATGGACGCAAGTGTCGTTCTCTAGTATGCTGGGACGAGGTGGGTGAAGCAACGTTGTTGAGACCAGAATTGGTACGCTTGACAACAGAAAAGATTCAAATGATCCGACAACGTATAAAAACCTCTTAAGATCGACAAAAGAGTTATGTTGATCTTCATCGAAAGGATGTAGAATTCAATATTGGAGATCATGTGTTGTTACGGGTTGCTCCATGGAAAGGAGTTATGAGATTTGGAAAGAGAGGAAAGCTCAATCATCAATTCATTGGCCCATTAGAAATCCTCGATCGAGTGGGAACTGTGTTATATAGACTCGCCTTACCGCCAAGTATGTCTCGTGTTCATAACATTTTTCACATATCTATGTTACGTAAAAATATGGAAGACCCGAACCACATTATCGAGTTAGAACCGGACGAAATAGTAGAAGATTTAACGTATGAAGAGGTACCTGTTAAAATCTTGGATAAGAAGGAACATATTCTACGTTCCAAGGTTATACCTAAAGTCAAAGTTTTGTGGAGAAACCACGATGTTGAGAAAATGACCTGGGAGTTAGAATCTGAAATAAAATCAAGGTATCCTCACCTCTTCGGCATACCAGGTACGTACATCAATTTCGAAGACGAAATTTCATAAGAAGGGGAGGTTGTAAGACCCCAACTTTTATGAATAAAGATTAATTTTTTTTTCTAAATATCATTTTGAATATTATGGTGTGGATTTGATATAATGTTATAGTTGTGGGTAATAATTATAAATTTTGCAAAGTAAGCAAGTTGTTATAAAATATTCGTTTGGTCGGAGAATATTCTTTTTGTCGGGGAATATTCGTACGATGGCACAATCATTGGTGGACCCCACAATAAAATTATTGTCGGAGTTAGAAAACGACAGAATTATCTTTTTATAGAAATAACGGCGAAAGTTTTACCCTTAACTGTTGAAATACCCGGTGATAAAAGTACAGTTATACGTGTGGTTACACAGTAGCACACGGTATTAATTATTAATGCTTACGTGAGAAGTCACTTAGTTATACTCAAATATTGCTACAGTAATTGCTGCATAGTATCTCACGTTATTGATTCAATTATTGTCACAGTATCATCTGCACAATATTTTATATTATTAAATCAATAGTTGAGACGGTAAAGTTATTCATATTATTATTTGCATTATTGACGATGTCTAAAAAATTTTGTTGAGAAAAGGGGTTTGGTCACCTAATTGCGCGTCAATAAGGAGAAGTCCTTATCGAAAAGCCCACTCTTTCCTGGGAATGATCTGGTTATCAATATTGTGAGATAGAATATTAATGATGAATAATTATTGAAAGATTAAAAAAATATGTTGATTGAAGATAAAATGATTTGTGGTAAATATTTATTCAATCTTTGATATAAATAAGAAGTCTGTTATGAGATGTTGTTGTAAGTTTGGTTTATTCTATGGGGCCCATATGTCAACATCTAAGAGTCACTTTCGCCAATAGTACTTGCCTTTACCAGACGTCGAACCAATTATCGTTTCACATTACAGGCGTCGAACCAATTATCGTTTCACATTACAGGCGTCGAACCAATTGTCGTTTCACATTATAGGCGTCGAACTACTTGTCTTTTCACATTACAGGCATCAAACCACTTGTTGTTTCACATTACAGGCGTCAAACCACTTTTCTTTTCACATCACCAGTCGTCAAGCCACTTGCCTTTTCACATTGCAAGGGCTAAGCTAGAAATCTTCTATAAATAGAAGCTTATTTCTTCTTTCATTCTCACCAATTCACTGCGACTCACAAGAAAATTCTATAGAGTGAGAATCAGAGAGAAAGAAGAAGACTATTCTGTTACTACACTATTGCACTATCCAATCTCCTACTAAGGTAAGGGGTGTTATTTCTTTCGTATTCGTAAGTGATATTATTTTTATTCAATATTCGTAAGAAATAATATTTTCTTCCATACTCTGTAGTATGTAAGTAATATTATTTCGTTTCATATTCCTAATTCTACACTTATGTTGCTAAGTATTGCTTCTATACTCCATGAAATTAGTAGAATATCCTTGATATTTGCGCTTCATCCAGTATCTTTTTAGAAAAATATTATTTTGAGCATTCTTGATAATTTTTAATCTTTTCATGTCGGGGTACTATTCACGGGTTACTATTCTTAAAGTACTATTTACAGGGTATTATTCACTCGAGTACTATTCACTCGGGGGTACTATTCATGATAAAAATTAATTTCTTTTCGGTCTAAATTATTTTTGATACAATATTATTCTTGAATTTTACTCCACAAAGCAGTATCATATTGACAATTTGGACATTATTGAATTTTGAATAAATTAAATTATAAATCTTTAAAATTTATCATTTGCTTTCATTTAATTGAATTCTTATATCATTGTCATCATCCTCATGCTTATATTGTGATGAAAGTCATTTTTGGTCGTAGTGCATAGATGGACTGTTGATTGGTATGATTATGACCAGGAATTATTCGGTATAATAATGACCCGTAATGTTACAAATGATGTGATAAAAGTCATCATTGGCCCGTAGTTCATTGATGGACAGTTGTTGGCATGATCATGACCATTAGTGAAAACACGAATATCCTTGGCTCGTAGTGCATAGATAATTCGTGATCGTGATACTAATAAATATCATTTGGCCCGTAGTGCATGGATAATTCGTGGTCGTGATACTAATGATTATCCTTGACCTGTAGTGCAGGGATGATTCGATGATGTGGTTTATTTATTTAGCTGAGTCTCAGCGATAAAATTAATGATAAACTTTTAAATCATAGAAGATAGTAGATATCATGCTCTACTTGACTATTCTAATGGATTACTTGTTCCGTTGTCGTTAAACTTGATGTTTATTGTATTTTATCAGTTTAACACTGTTGAAGGTTAACGATAATTTATTCTGCATTATCTTAGTCATAGTATTTCTTACTGGGCTAGTTGAGCTCACCCTTTTGCTTTCATTGTTCTCTTCAAGAAATGAGAACGTAGCCGGGACTAATCGGGAAATGGAGTGACGGTTCGTGATGGTTGTTTTAGTAGTCCTCACTATTTAGTATGATAATAAATGTAATGATGACTCCTTTTTGAGTTTGAATACTGTCTGTTGGACAATATTCGTGTAAAAACTCTCAGCTACGCTTTGTCGTATTGTATAAATAAAGTTTGTATTTGTATTCTGTACCATGTATTTGACGACTCAGAATGGGTGATGTATACCTATTTTGGGGGTGTCATATTATCTCTACTCTGCAGTGCTATTAGGTCATTCTACAAAATAGAGATTCAATTTTTTCATTATATACCCAACAGGTTCCTTATATTTTTTCCTTAAATAATAAAAGTTAAAATTTAAAATTTAAAAGTTCAACAGTCAAAATATCAAATTAATAATAATCTTATAATTTATAAAAGAGAGTATAATTTATCAATTATATTCCACTTTAAAATAATTTTTATTTTATTTTAAATTTTAAGTAATTTATGGAGTGAATATTAAATGGATTGTAGTTGAAAATATATCAATATTAACTTTTAAAAAGTTAATTTGTGATATTTTTAAATTTAAATTTAATATGATTCATTTAAATTTTGAAAATAATAAATTTTATAATTAATAGTACTTTAATAATTATATTGACATAAATTAAATAAATTTATATCAATTTTAAATTTGAATACGTTTGAAATTAATTTTTTAAAAATAAGTCAATATTAAGTTTATAATTTGAAAATAAAGTAGTAAAAAAATGTCAAGATGTGTATGATTGATGAGTTGTCCACTTAAATAAGGGTGTGAAATGTCATTTTGTATATATAGGGAACGGTCTTTTGACTCCCTCACACTATGGAGTAAAATCCTATATATGGATTAAAATAGATAATCAAATAAAGATAAGGAAGTTGTTGGATAATAATTTATTGATGTATTCTTCAAAATTGAGGATAAAGAGTTCATTAGGGAAACTGTTGTTAATGCTCTTAAGGAACAAAAGTAGTTATCTACAACGACTTATATTAAGGAACGGAGGGAGTATATTTTATCCTTTTTATTTGCATTTACTTACTAATGGGGTAATAGCATTGTACTCCTTTGTATTCGATACAATATGGGTAGGAGAAGAACCCGATTCGATATTATTAAAAAAACAGAGAAAGCATAATCAAGTCAAGATAATACGGATCAACAAAAAAAAAAGAGTAAAAAAATTTCAAATTTATCTTTAATAACCTCACATAATCTAATGATTATATAAAGGATAAGTACTTTTATTTTTTATGCTAATGAACCACTTTAAATAATATATTTACTCTTCAATTTATATATTTTAACTCATTCTTTTAAGAACAAAAAAAATTATACTTTTAATCATCATTTTGAAGAAGGAGGGAGTATGCTTATATGAAAACCCCCTTGTTCAATAATGAAAATTTTGTTTGGCTTGTTAATTTTCTTTCTGTATATAAAATTCAAAACAAATTATAAGTACATAAATATTTTTTTACTAATATTTCTTTTGGCTTTTACTCAATAAGTGTATATACAATATATTCATATACAAGTATCTTTAAATAAAAAGAATAAATATATACTCTTTTTACCCACAAAAAAGAGTTTATTTTCTAAATAATTTTTACACAAAAAGAGTTCTCTTTTATTAGTAGTAGTAAAAAAAAATGACACAATGATCTCAAATTTATCGTCGGAGATTTATTATCAAGCTACTATTGTTAAATTCTAATAAAGATATTTAAAAAATAAACATGTTACAAATATACTTGAAATACTTATAAATTTTGCACATATAATTAATAAAATTTTATAAAACGGAGGGAGTACATATTTTCCCACACCAATTTTTATTGGATAAATGTATAAAGAAAATAGGGTAGGAAACAACAACATTCACAATAATTTTTTTATCTCTATTCCTACTGTATAGTGTTATGCAAGATAGAGATTCAATTTTTTCATTATGTACTCAACATGTTCCTTATATTGATTCATTATATAATACAATTTAAAAGTTAAAAGTTAAAATTTAAAAGTTACAACCATTGTAATTATATGACCTTTGTATTGGTTTCATGCATTAAAGCTTATGATAGATGTAATATATTACTCTCTCCGTTCCTTAATATAAGTCGTTTTAGACATGTGCACAAAAATTAAGGAAATGATTGAAAAATATTAACTATACTATCAATTGTCTATAATACACCTCACCTCACTTATTGGGAAAAGGAGAGAAAGGCTTAAGAGTATAATAGTATAGGATAATGATAAATATGGATCAAAAAATTAGGTGGAGTAATAAGGGGTAATTTGAAAAAAATAGTGAACAATTCTCCTAAATAACCACAAACGACAAATAATTATGAATAACAAAAAAAGTCTAAAATGACCTAAATATAGGAATGGAGGGAGTACAACCTTTTATTTTTAATTATAATATCGCTATTAATTTATTAATCTTTTTTGAAGTAAGTATGTAATATTTTTAATTTAAAATTAATATAATTTTAATCAATACATATTGTAAATTATTTAGAAAAAACAAATACTACTAATAAAATTTATTATTTTTACAATTCTTAGCAAAATTATTAAATTTGAGAATACATTAAATTGACTTATAAAAATTAATAATAATCTTATAATTTATAAAAGAGATAATATAATTTATCAATTGTATTCCACTGAAAAATAATTTTTATTTTATTTTTAATTTTAAGTAATTTATGCAGTGAGTATTGAATGGATTGTAGCTACAAATGTACATGAGATCAATATTAACTTTTAAAAAATTAAATTGTGATATTTTTAAATTTAAAATTAATATGATTCATTTAAATTTTGAAAATAATAATTTTATAATTAATAGTACTTTTATAATATTTATAATTATATTGATATGAATTAAATAAATTTATATCAATTTTAAATTTGAATACGTTCGAAATTTTTAAAAAATAAGTCAATATTAATTTTATAATTTGAAAATAAAGATAAGTTGGATAATAATTGATGAGTTGGATAATGAGATGGATAATGATTTGATGACGTATTTTTTAAAATTGAGGATAGATAGTTTATCGGGAAAGTGTTGTGAATGATGTTATTAAGGCAAACCTCCTAAATTCTCGAAATATCCTTTTTCACTCCCCAAATTCCGCCCTTCAGTCTCTATTGTATTAATTACCAAGTTATTGACAAAGAATTAGCAGGCCTAATAAGAAAAGAAGTATTGAGCAGGGCCAGCTGCTCACCAATTTTCCCTAAATATTTACTAAAATCTTCCATAGCAATTTTCGGCATTTCAATCTCTCATCTTGTCTAAAGATCTCTTCACCTTATCTCATCAAAATATCAGCAGTCTCTTAATATTACCAAAATATATTCACATTCATTCTTCTTTCAATCAGTTGTGTAATACTCAATAATCAATCATATCTTTTTAATTCTCTTTCCATATAAATACCCAGAAACCGAAAATAGCAACAGAATCACCAAGCCCAAAAGGGTCAAAATTTCTCTATATATATGCATGTATAGTTGATGGGTTTTGTGCCGTCTGGACTAGAAGCGCTGACAGTTTTTTATTTTGGTTTTTGTATGTGTTTGAAGGTGTGTTTGAGACTTTATCTGCTGATTTTTGATGGGTTTATTTTATTTTTCTACTAATACTCTGTCCTAATCTTGAGTATTTAAATCGTTAATATTAAGCAAAGTGATGTACAGAAGTTGGGGTTATTTATTAATTTATTCGGTTTGGTTTAGAAATTAGTAGCCTGGGTCTTATATGAAGGTGTAGGTAAATGAAAGATTTTGTTACAGTTGTAAGTTGCAATGCTTACACACATATTGGCAGCATTATTTTTAATGTTTCTCACACGCTTTTTGAAGCCGTTCCATTCCCTTTTCTTATTGTATTATTATTATTTAATTATTTGGTAAAAAATATTTATATTGTATTCCCTTTATATACTGTGAGACGAAATCTCTGGATATTGAATATCTGCGTTATTATTCTTGGGTTTTGGCTCTGTTTGTTGTGGGTAAAGTTGGGTGATAATGGATATTTTTTGTTGATCTCCACTAATTTTATGTTGTATCTGGAGATACTAGGTACTTTTTGTGTTTCTGCTAATTTGTTTTTTTATGTTTCAACTGTTTCTGGTGGGTGGAGGAATTTTGAGTCTTTTTAGTATTTGGAATAAAAATGGCCAGAATCAGAAAGAATGTTGAAATTTGGGGCTTGAGGAAGAGGGATTTTTGTCACAATTTTTCTGCTTCTGATTATCATAAAGATTTTTTTAAAGTTAATTAAATATTTTTTTATAGTCTGAATTTTCTTGAACTGGTATATATCGTTTTGCAAGTTAATTCTTGCTGACAGGCTTCTGTTTTCTTTTCATCTAGGCAGTTTCAGAATTTGGTGATACATAAAATTTTCTGATACAAATTTCAATAAATGGGTTCAAGATCACTGAAAGCCCCAGAAGCGGTGCAGGGAAATGATTCAGGAACTCCCATGGTGACCTTGAGAAGGACTTTATCAGGTCGAATTGTTAATTATTCAAGAGAGGATCTAGATAGTGAAATTGGCAGTGGTGAGTTCACGAACTACACTCTGCAAAAGCCTCCAACACCTGATAACCAACCCATGGATCCTTCAATTTCACAGAGGGTTGAGGAGCAGTATGTGGCGAATTCTCTGTTTACGGGTGGGTTTAACAGTGTTACTCGTGACCATTTGATGGACAAAGTGATCGAGTCAGAAACTAGTCATCCTCAGATGGCTGGTGCAAAAGGGTCTGTGTGTGACATACCAGGTTGCGATGACAAGGTGATGAGCGATGAGCGGGGTGAAGATATTCTACCCTGTGAATGTGATTTTAAGATATGCAGGGATTGCTATATTGATGCTGTGAGAATTTGTGATGGGATTTGTCCAGGATGTAAGGAACTTTACAAGGCAACAGACTTGCTTGAGAACGCAGGGGAGAATGGACAGGCGGCTTTAAAACTTTTATCACATGTTGGATCAAAGATGGAGAGGAGGTTGTCATCCAAGATGGAGAGGAGGTTGTCATTGATGAAATCGACCAAGTCTACGCTAACAAGAAGCCTAACTAGAGATTTCGATCATGCTAGGTGGTTGTTTGAGACAAGTGGGACCTATGGGTATGGGAATGCAATATGGTCCAATGGGGGACTGGCGAATGATAAAATTGATGGCGTTGGTGGGGAGTCTAAGGAGCTTCTCAGAAAGCAATGGAGGCCCCTCACTCGCAAATTGAAAATACCTGCTGCAGTGCTCAGCCCATACAGGTACTCCCTGTGATCATTGTTTGGTTATTTTTAATTTTAATTCTTCCAAGTAATTTTCTTTGATAAAATGCTATTTGATATAAAACGGACTTTGTTGTCTGTTTTCCATATTTTGGGGCATGATTTCAGATAGTTTTACTTTTAAAAAAAAAATCAGATAGTGAAATTGTTTCAAGACTTCAAAATTATTAAGTTCTTAAAACTCATATGAATCATGATTCAACTCATTCTTCCTGTATCAAACTAGCAGCCTATAATTATGCTTCATTTTGTAGTGAGATCATTGTCTATGTGCTACTGAGGTTGTCAAATATTCAAACCATGTGGGTAAAGATATTTATATATTTGGGTGAAGATAGTTTTGCAACATATGACACAACACTATTCTCTCATAGATAAACTTAATAAATCCTCTTTGATAACGCTATTTTTGTGAGATTTCGCTCATATTTTAGCTGTTTGGACTTTTGGTAGAATCAATTTTGGTATAAGGTAGAAACTGACTTATTGTGCAATTTGTGCTATACAACATTAGATATCAACGATTACTATTTTGCCTCCAAGACCTTTTATTTGTGTTATGTTAATTTTAATGGCAGTTTAGACCTACTAATATAATTTAAAACTTGTTCTCAGTTTGGTTTGTTTAAATTTAATTATCTATCATATCATATGTAGTTGCTATTACTGATTCAAGGTACACTAACTTTCCCTGTTTTAGTGGATGCTTATGTCATACTAAATTGGTGATGCTATTTTTAATAACACACCTCATTTGTCAGCAAGTTCAATCTTGCCCAATTTTATCCCTGGTATCCAATAAGGCTCAAGTTTGGAACTGAGTTGTAGAAATTGTGACTAGCAAGATATGATTATTATCATAGTTAATTTTTTGGTAGTGTCTCTAGTAACAATTACAGTTTTGTGCATGTTTCATTGAAAATTTCAAAACAGAGACTTATTCTTCATGTTGCCACACTTTGCATGCAGACTTCTAATTTTTGTGAGAATGGTTGTCCTCGCATTATTTCTCCAATGGCGGATAAGTCACCCAAATAATGATGCAAAATGGCTCTGGCTTATGTCAATTGTTTGTGAGCTTTGGTTTGCATTTTCTTGGCTACTTGACCAGCTTCCCAAGCTCTGCCCTGTTAATCGCTCTACTGATCTTAATTTGTTGAAAGAGAAGTTTGAATCACCCAGTCCAAACAATCCCACAGGAAAATCCGATCTTCCAGGAGTAGATGTCTTTGTTTCTACTGCAGATCCAGAGAAAGAGTCACCTCTTGTTACTGCAAACACCATTCTCTCTATTCTGGCTGCTGATTATCCTGTTGATAAGCTTTCTTGTTATGTTTCCGACGATGGAGGTTCCCTTCTAACATTTGAGGCGATGGCAGAAGCTGCAAGTTTTGCTGATTTGTGGGTCCCATTTTGCCGAAAACATGATATAAAGCCAAGAAACCCAGAATCTTATTTCAATTTGAAGAGAGATCCTTACAAGAATAAAGTGCGCCCAGATTTTGTAAGGGATCGTAGACGAGTAAAGCGCAAGTATGGTGAATTCAAAGTTCGGATCAATGGCCTTCCTGAAGTAATTCGTCGTCGTTCTGATGCCTATAATACTCGGGAGAAAATTAAGGCTATGAGACATCATAAGGAAGAAGGTGGCACTGTGATGCTGGAAAATCTGAAGATTCCTAAAGCCACATGGATGGCAGATGCAACACATTGGCCTGGTACTTGGATGGTTTCAGGCCCAGATCACTCTAAGGGTAATCATGTTGGAATCATTCAGGTATTTATTTTGATAAAAGCCCTTCATTATAATGGATTTCATTATTCTATACCAATCTTAATTGAATGCTTCAGTTGTTTAGAAAATCCTCTAATTTGAAGTAACAACTTTTTTATTTCTTATTTTTATTACCACCTCTGTTCCCAAAAAGAGCCTGTTTGTCAATTTTTTATTTGGACCAAGAAATTTTATATATTTTTATATGATACTAATTTCAAACTCTGGTTTAGCTTGTTTTAAAGTTCAGTGGGATATGTATGATGCATGATACTTCAGATTCTGAAATATCTTGTTTTTAAATTTGATCCAGCTGTATTCTGTAAATATATTTGTATATATTAAAAAATCATCCTTAGAATCAAATACTACACAGTTGTTTATGGTTATATACTTATATTCTCTAACGTAATACATTTTGTTACTTATTTTCTTTTCATGTTTTGTATATATTGTTTTGTTAATAAACCGGAGTAATATATGCTCCGATTATCAAAGATTTAAATATTGCCCTTTTAAATTTTGCTCGTTTATCTTAGTAACTTTTAAGTTCTCTGGTACCTGAATTAGTTTTAGATACACTCTCATTTTCCTTAACTTGGTCTTTGTATCGGTCTACCTTCTATTGCTTTTCTGAAGGTTCACTTGTGTTAGTCTCGGTCAAGGTTCACCTTTTCATGTTTGTTGGTCTAATATTATTCGTAAGTATGTTTTTAGATGCACATATTGAAATACCCTTCTAGCCATAAATTGGAATGTCCTCTTTTATAATTTTCCACATGAGCGCTGAAGATTATGTTCTTTTTCTTTTGATTTTCTATGCCACAAGAGTCATTTAGGTGACTAATGAGCTGGAACTATAAACTGCAGGTTATGTTGAAACCACCGAGTGATGAACCACTGCATGGCACAAATGGTGATGCAAATCTTGATTTTTCAGAAGTTGACATTCGACTTCCGTTGCTGGTTTATGTTTCTCGTGAAAAACGCCCTGGCTATGATCACAACAAGAAGGCGGGGGCCATGAACGCCTTGGTTCGAGCCTCGGCTATCATGTCGAATGGACCGTTCATTCTTAACCTGGACTGTGACCATTACATTTACAACTCCCAGGCAATAAGGGAAGGAATGTGTTTTATGATGGACCGTGGTGGTGACGGCATTTGTTATGTTCAATTTCCTCAGAGGTTTGAGGGAATTGACCCTTCTGATCGTTACGCAAATCACAATACAGTGTTCTTTGATGTCAACATGCGTGCCCTTGATGGTCTCCAAGGTCCAGTTTATGTTGGGACAGGATGCCTCTTTCGCAGGATTGCGTTTTATGGTTTTGATCCGCCTAGATCAAAAGAATACCATTCTGGCTGCTGCAGCTGTTGTTTTGGTCGCCAAAAGAAAAGTTCATCTGTTACTTCTGCTCACAGATCACTCAGAATGGGAGATTTGGAGGAAGAAGAAGAAATGAGCCTTCCTCTCTTTCCTAAGAAATTTGGAAACTCAAGTTTTCTTCTAGACTCCATCCCCGTGGCAGAATTCCAAGGCCGCCCTCTTGCTGATCACCCTGCTGTGAAGAATGGACGGCCTCCTGGTGCTCTTACAATTCCTCGGGAGCTTTTGGATGTTTCTACTGTTGCTGAGGCAATCAATGTTGTCTCATGTTCGTTCGAAGAAAAAACTGAGTGGGGTGGTCGAGTTGGATGGATTTATGGGTCTGTAACTGAAGATATGGTAACAGGATACAGAATGCACAACCGGGGTTGGAGATCCATCTATTGGGTGACCAAGAGGGATGCTTTTCGTGGAACTGCCCCTATTAACTTGACTGATAGACTCCACCAGGTCCTCCGGTGGGCCACAGGTTCTGTCGACATTTTTTTTTTCTCGTAATAATGCCCTTTTTGCCAGCCCAAAGATGAAGTTTTTGCAGAGAGTTGCTTACCTCAATGTTGGAATTTACCCTTTCACCTCATTTTTCCTCATTGTGTATTGCTTTCTTCCAGCACTTTCCCTCTTCTCTGGTCAATTCATTGTCCAGAGCCTCAATATCCCATTCCTTGTATATATCTTGGTTATTTCCGTGACTCTTTGTATGCTTGCCGTGCTTGAGATCAAGTGGTCCGGCATTGCACTTGAAGAATGGTGGCGAAACGAACAATTCTGGTTAATCGGAGGCACTAGTGCCCATTTTGCTGCTGTGCTCTAGGGTCTGCTGAAGATTGTTACAGGGATTGAAATCTCATTCACCTTGACATCAAAATTGGCTGGCGATGAGAACGACTATGATTTTGCTGATCTGTATGTAATCAAATGGTCGTCACTGATGATTCCACCAATTACTATTATGATAATTAACTTGATAGCAATAGCAGTTGGAGTTGGCAGAACAATATACAGTACTATCCCGCAATGGAGTCGTTTATTAAGAGGAGTCTTCTTCAGCTTCTGGGTTTTGGCTCATCTCTACCCATTCGCAAAATGGCGAGGAAGAATACCCACAATTACCTTTGTTTGGTCCGGGCTCATTGCCATTACAATCTCACTACTTTGGGTTGCAGTTGATCCACCAGCAGGCAGGTAGTACTGAAATTGGTGGTTCGTTTCAGTTTCCATGATTTTTTATACAGTGGAAGCAAATCTCATATCTGATTCATTTTTACACGTTATGCACAAAAGGGTTCGTTAGTTACAGCTTTTCTTTCACCTGCAACATGTAAAAATGGATAAATGCAGGCAGTTCGGTAGTCGGTGGGATATGAATTTGTTTATTGACTTTGGATATTTTTTTCTTAGTGGTCGGGATTATTTACATTCTATACAATTCACAGACATGGTTTTAATGGGAATCAATTTGGATTAATTACTTGTTTTTGGCCTATTTGAGTTTTTGAAGTTACTGGTATTGTTTTTAGAATTACGATTTCTCTTATCTTTGACAAAACATTGCGATTTTTGTTATGATGTCCTCAAAACTATATTTGCATTGAATATTTTCTCAAATTTTATAAGAATAATTTTAACTTTTAGATGCCAATATGAGACATTTTGCAAATATAAATCAGAGTGATTCATTTAAAATTTAAAATTTAAAATTAATATATTATCCTCCATAATGATCATTAAATACATTATTTTTATTTTATTTATTCCTCTATTTTATTCTCTCAATCCAAACGTAACATTAAGGTTGTAGTTATATTGGAGAAAGAATATTTTTTATAATAAAAAAAATTTTGAAAAAAAAGAAAAGAAGAAGAATGGTCTTCCCGGATCTGGTTATGGTGAAGTTGACACCAACTTCACGTAGTAAATTCATATACCTTTTTATTGAATTGGTTATAAAAAATGTTATATTAACCAATATAATAAAAAGTTCTATAACTTTAATATGTAATATATTTTTTATAACTAGTGTAATAAAAAGTTATAAAACTTATTATGATGAAGTTGGTGCTAACTTTACCCTAACCGAATTCTAAACACGATCCTTTTCGTCTTTAATAATCATTTCAGAATGTAAAGGTGTGCATGCCTCTGGAGTGTTTTATTGGGGAATAACTTTGTGAAAGATATTTAACTGAAAAACGACTGTATGACACTTCTGTTCATTCAAATTATTACTCATTTTTAAAGTTGTTTCTATTCTAAAGTTCATTTTTCGTCAATTAGGTCCTTCAAGTGGCATTTTTTTGGCGTTTTCGTTCCTTCTACCCAATTTGACCCTAACCCGACTTATTTTGACCCAACCAGACCTATATTTTTAATATTTCAAAATAAAATAAATATTTTAATATTTTAAAACAAAATAAATATTTTAATATTTTAAAATAAATGATTATTCTAAAAATAGTTATTTTTAATATTTTAAAAAAATATTATTTGTTTAAAAAATTAATAATTAAAATTAAAATTTTAAAATATAATATTAAAAAAATAATTATTATTTTATAATTTTAAAATAATAAATATATTTAATATTTTTTTAAAATAATTTGTTTTAATATTTTAAAACAAAATATTATTTTTAAAATAACAATTTGTTATATTTAAAATAAATATTATTTTTAAAAATTTATAAAAATAATTATTATTTTAAAGAAAAA
The DNA here is from genome assembly GCA_016801055.1 of Panax notoginseng. Classification (NCBI taxonomy): domain Eukaryota; kingdom Viridiplantae; phylum Streptophyta; class Magnoliopsida; order Apiales; family Araliaceae; genus Panax; species Panax notoginseng. The sequence continues at coordinate 87,741,361 of CM029023.1, forward strand.
TATTAGAAATTTTATTTTTTCAAAAATGAGTAAAGTTTCATAAAATTTAGTTTCAAAAAAATTAAATAAGAAAATTAAACTTTATTTTTTTTCATTTTTTATGTGAAACTTTATTTTCAGAAAAACAAAGTTAATATCTTTACCATTATTATATGTATTCTTAATATTAGAATTTTTAAAAACAAAAACTAAAAATAGAAGTTAAAATACGATACACAGTATAAGATAAATAAAAAAACTGATTCAAATTTTTTTTTAAAAATATTTATTTTTTTAAAAATAATTATTATTTTGAAGTAAAAATTTGTTTTTTTTTTAAAAAAAATGAGTAAAGTTTTATAAAATATATATTCAAAAAAATAAAACTTTATTTTTATAAAACAAAAAACAATTTTTTTAAAGATGTGTAAATTTTCATAAAAATAAGTAAGATTTAAAAAATTTTAACTTTACTTTTTTTGAATCTATATTTTATGAAACTTTACTCATATTTGAAAAAAAATAAAAGTTTCTTATATTTTTTTCTTAAAATAATTTTTTTGAAACTTTTAAAAAATAATATTTTATTTAAAATATAAAAAATATTAATTATTTTAAAAAGAATATTTTATTTTAAAATATTAAAAATTATTATTAGTTTCAAATTATTTTAAGAAAATAATTTATTTTAATATATTAAATTAAATTGTTATTTAATTTTTTTTAAAAAAATAATATTTTCTTTGAAAATATTCAAAATAATATTTATTTGAATTTTTTTTAAATATTAATAATAACTATTTTAAAATATAATTATATTTTAAAATATTAAAAATAATTATTATATTTTAAAATATTAAAATTGGGGTTGGGTCAAATTGGGTCGGGTTGGGTCAAAATTTGGTTAAAATGGGTCATGTTGCGGTTAAATTGAGTAGGAGAAATGGAAATACCAAAAAACTGCTACTTTAAGGATCTAACTGACAAAAAGTAAACTTTAGGGACGACTTTAAAAATAAATGACAATTGAAGAGACATATGTGTCATTCAGCCATTGAAAAACATATATCTATCTTTTCAATCAAAAATGAAGTGTTTGTTTGTTGTGCCAACGGAGGTATCATTTATCAAATCAACATTTTCATTATATTTGCAAGTTAATTAGGAAAATCATTTAATCTAAAAACCAAATATGTTACTTCAATTATGAAAATAATGAAACACGGGTACTTCATAAGTTCATAGAATTATCATACTGTCATTGTTTTAAAATATAAGATATATCTCTTATTTTTGTAATATAGATAAACGGATTCGGTTACCATTAATTTCATGATAAATTGGTCATGTGACCAATACAGTGCCGATATGTAAAGCGAGAGATCACCTCTCACATGTGTGTCGATACTATATTAATCAATTGACCAAAGTTAACTTGATGTTAACCACTCCTTAGATAGACAAACAATGTTATATAGTCAATTATAAAATTTGTTGACAATATAAAATACATCGTAAAAATATTACCAATTATAGTTAGTTGCGTAACTTAAAATAAAAAAAATCGATATGTAAAATCGTAATATACATTATTTTCAATTTTATATTTTGATAGTTAGGCAATAGTACTTTTCCAATTTACATGGCTAAGGCTTCGTTTGTTTTTGGTGTGTTGAAAAAAAAAAGGTGCTTGGGCGGCTTTAATTGGCTGAATGCCACTTCTGTCCCTCCAAGTTGTCACCCACTTTCAAAATCATCCCTAAAGTTCATTTTTCGTCAGTTAGGTCCTTAAAAGTTTACTTATTTTTGAAAAATAAAAGTTTCTAATATTTTTCCTTAGAGTTATAGGCTAAGAGATCAGTCTATAGTGAAGTTTCACAAGTAAACTACCTTTCTGCCCTTTTGGTATAGTCTACGTACCAGCGACGGAGCTACGGATACGATTTCTAAAGAAAAAGTCATTTTCTTTATCGACGAGCTGAGCTTCGCTTTAGGTAGGGAATACTACTTATTAGTTATTAGACGTATAGTATTTCCACGCTTTGTTCTTGATGTACCGGAATTATAGAAGATGCAACAAAGCAGACTTCCCCCTTTGACTACTCCGCGCATTGGAGAATAGATATCATGTAAACCTTATGACACGTGTAGTAAAGAATAAAACCTCACCTCAGAGCTTCATAAGAGCAATCACAGTCGAAACAACAAACTAATTCAACAATCGCTATTCTTTTTCACCGCTAACCGTGCCATGAACAACGTTCATAGCCGATTCTATAACAGGTAAAGTTAAGACCGCTACTGCTCTATGCCTTATTAACAGCTATACCACGCTAACTTCGTCTATTGCTCCTATAGGTTTTGCAGAATCGAAACTCCCTTTAGATAGAGAAGACTAAGAAAAAGAAGATTGTCTGTCGCTCGTCCCTTCTAGCCTAGCCAAGTCAAGCTTTCAAGCAGTCAAGCCAGATGTAGATTTCATAGCTGCGCTTACTCCTTCAACCCCGAAAAGATCGGATTTGCGCTAATGCGGATTAACGAAGAACAAATTCGATAGCATCATCTTCTTCCTTCACACAAGGCCGTGCCTTTTGTGATGCCCCAAAATTCAGACACTAATGTCTCAAATTCAGTGCTTCACGATCTAATACTAATAACAGACTAATAACTCATACAACGAAATAATAGAATAAATTACATTGACTTAATATAATTATTCTCGTCCCAAGGTCTCGCAATCGTTACTAAAACATATTACATAACTTAAGTTTAATCATAACTTATTACATAATATTAAATAGGTCTTATTACAACATAGTAATAACATCTAACATAAAGGACTAAAGCTATTCCATAGCCTTGTCATTGTCTTTGTCCTTGCCTGAGGTACTGTCTTGCTCTGCCTTAACTGAAATGTTTTAGGGAAGCAAGAATGAGTAACAAATATGCCCATCAAGTAATATAGTAATAAGTGTAAACATGTATACAAAGTTCATGATCTCTAGGGTATAATAGTAAATGATAGTTCAAGAATTTAAAAGAATAATGTTGGAAGCAAGAGTTATCAATTGTTCTAAATCTGACCTTTGAATCGAAAAAAGAGTCTCTATGGACTGAAAGATATTCAACGAAATTCAAAGGTTTCAAGAAAATTGAACACTAAGCAGTCACTATAGACTAATAATTTCTGCTAGAATTAACAGTATTTAATTGACAATTCAATATAAACAAGTACAACAAGTGATCAGCCTATAGTACCCTACGTTATGCATAACATTTAAACATGTTGTTTGTGCGCACGTCGGTTCCCTAAAAATATAAAATTTTCCCTTCTAAGAGGGTTGCTCATCTTAGTAGATTTATAGATTTCCGCACCAAAACAATTGGTTTGGACAACTTTCTAACTCATAGATATTTCTCTAGCCGAATCAAATGGCTTAGACTCATTTCTCAATCCGTTTAAGAACGATAAGTTCAAACTCACAACAGGATTCAAGATATAAAGCTTAAGTCAACTTGTGGAATATGAATAACAATTCATTCGAGTATAAAGATTTGCTCAATAATTATATGATTGATATAAAAACAATTTACAACTTGCATAATATCCAAAGTGATGAAAGTTAGGGAAATTTCCTTTAGCGTAGATTACCACTTAAAGCTTATATCGCTTCAATGAACTATGATATCCTATTTATGTGTGTGTGTGTGTGTGTGTGTGTGTATATATATATATATATATATATATATATATATATATATATATACACTTACTAGTTATACAAGCTTGAAACATAAACTATCTCATACACATAATCAATACATATGTTAAGCACATACATACGTCTTATCCTCGCTACACAATCATACCACGTATAACATCATATCAAATCACGAACTCTTAATCAATATCATCTTTACTACATTTAGAAACCTTTTATAAGTTTAAAATCTTCATGTTATATTACCATTACACATTCGAATACTTAAAACATCATTAAGACTCTGTTTTATAGCTTAGAATATCAGTGTAAGCAAGCTTCCAAGTTCATATCACAAATAAATCTATCAGGAAAAACTGCCCTGCAGCGCAGCTGCGCTGCAATTTGGCCTGGGATAGGCGCAGCTGCGCCGTCCCCTGGCCAAACCAAACTTGAGTTTTGATTCTCCTGGTTCCCTTTTCACTTTTAGCATACAAGGGTGTTAACACCTAACAAATATACATGTTAAAGGGTCTTGCATGTTTCTAAGACCATTTCGAATTTACCTTTATAAATTATGGTTTTAGTTTAGAATGTCTAATGAACTAAGGCCAACTAGGTTCATGAAATCATGAGGCCAAATATATTAACCATCTATTCATGTAAGAAGGTTATACACTATAATATGCATGCTCGCATGTATTCACTTCATTTACACATAGTTAATGTTGTTCACCTCTTGAATACTTATATAAATTCATGCTTGAACAATCTTATGTTATGTTATATGAGATGTATGCGCATATAGGTCATGTTTAGGAATATAAAGAGCACTACCATACAATCCTATAAGTTCAGAATATGACCAACACAACGTTTATAGAACTTAGTTTGCAAAATGTCCAAGTTTGCCTTTAAATGTCATTTCACATGTAATTCGACTACGAACCACATTTCATACATAACTAGGCCAAGTATTCATGCTAACAAAGTCAGAAATTAGATTCTCCTAATTTCATCAAAGTTTGTTTTCTAAAGCTTCAAGTTTTCTTTAAAAATCAAGATAATACAAGTTGATGATAAGTAAAACAACTTTCAATTCCATTAAATGTTCATTTATATGAATAACTCAGTTGTAAACATATGCTACAAGGTTTAGAACTAAAGTATCACAAGTTTCATCAAAGTTTATTTTCAAAACTCTAAGTTTCTTTTAGAAAATGTATATCAAAGCAAGCTAGAGCAGTCATGCTATGCAAAGGAACCTAAGACTACAAGTCAGACTTGTTTTCATGCATGTCTAAGTCATACTAACATATTAGAATTATCAGCTTATAACGGAAAGCCACTGTCCAGTTCTGGTGCCTGGAACAGCTACGCCGTTTTGAACGGCAGACAGGGCGCAACTGCGCCCTTCATGGACAGAACCAGGAACGACTCTGCATCAGCAGAACTCATAAACCATACATGCAATTCTTTAATTTAACAGGTTTAAATTATCCACATTGGTTCCATACATGTATATAAACTCAGTAAACATGTTGACATCCATTCTTCAATCAATTAACAAGTAATTCATGTTAATTATAAGAATTTACCAAACTCAAAATTCAAGAACATGGTGTAAGAATTTTACCTCTGTTGAAACTTAAATTGAAAATCCTTGTCTCCAACTCAGAATGCTTACTCTAATTGCAACTTACTCTCTATAAGGGACTTATCAGAAAATCTTTAGCAGTGAATTTAGAAGAGAAGAACTTCAATTTATAAAAAATTTAATATCCATACAAAGCTTTTGTCCACCATTTTCGACTGAAGGGAAGAAGAAAGAGATGATGGACAATTCTGGTTTGGTAGTATAGTGGCAATACATTGTTGAGGTCACTCCCCATTCATCATTTGATTTCTACTGATGGTTTGACAAGGAGAGAAAAGGCTAGTCTTAGGCCAATGACCTATATACGTGATGAAAGAGATGGGACTCACAAAATGGGACAAGACTTATTAATACTCATCAAGGTAATTGAGTGCTAGCATACTTAGGTTTTATTTCCTTTTTGGTTCACAAGTGCAATTTTAGCGGGTTAATATTATTACCTGATATTAAGTTAAGATACATATTCACATAATTATATACTCCATGTACATTGAGTTAGTCCTAATAATATTTAAATTAGGTCAGAATATAATTCAGTTGGGTATTAACTGTAACAACCTGATATTTTCTATATAAATAAATCAGAAATTTTGCGTATAAATTTTTTTTTTATTATTTTAAAGATGAGGATTTATACAAGATAAAGCGTAAGTATTTATGTGATAAATAAAAATATATTTATTACATGAATAATTACAAATAATTTTATTTTAAAATTATTGATTATTATAAAGTATATTCTTATAATAATTAATTTTATAGTATAAATATTTTTATTATTTATTTTCCATGAAAATATAAGTATATATTATTTAAATAATATATGAAATGATTTTTAGAATTATTATAATAATTGTTTTATTATAAGAATTTATGCTAGATTAATTAAGTTAATTATTTTAACTTAATTAATGATGTTATATATGACAGATAAATCAGATATGGAATCCAAATCCTAATTTTAAATTTTTATCAAGGACTGAGAATAATAATATAATATTAATTATATTTTGATTTTTCAGTGCTATAAATATGTACTGTATGTACATATTGATAATGGTTGGTCAATTATGGTGTATAATGTCAAAACCCTAACATTAATTTGTTTAACCCTATTTTTAAATTCAAATGAGAAATTCAAAGACTGTTATATAACTGTGTTATATGCTTTATCACTATAAGAAAACTAGTCATTGTCGACGGGCACTGCCGTCGCCAATAACCATAGTGCCGTCGGCATTGAGGTCCTTGGCGATGGGCACTGCCGTCGCCCCACAGGTCGTCGTCCCTGGCTCCCGTCGGCATCATTGTCATTACCGACGGGCATCATTGGCGACGACATAATGTCATTGACGACGGCTATAGCGACGGTAAGGCCGTCGGCAAAGACCCCATATCTTTTTTGAGGGAAAAACTCATTACCGACGACATAGCCGTCGGCAATGGCATAGAAGTCGTCGGCAATGACCTTTATCTCATTTTTGTCGCTATATGTCATTGGCGACGGCATAGCCGTCGCCATTACCCCCGTCGGCAATGACTACATAAATTTTTATTTTTTTTAAATTTCAAAATTTCCCTGTTCATTTACAAATATACACCTGTTATAAACTAATAACAACCATCAAATCACAACTATACCTGTTATAAACTAGTAACCCAAATCAAATATATAGATAAAAAATATAATGGTCGTCGGTATAACCCAAAAACTGTACAAATACATATATGAAACTCAGAATATAACATAAACTAAACTAACTATAACCTGTCGCCTGTCTCCATGTCATCGACTCGGTGGTCATCACCCTGTACTTGAGGAGACTGCTCGTCATCAACTCGACGGTCATCGCCCTGTACTGGAGTAGGCTGCTCGTCATCAGCTTGGCGGTCATCACCAACGCCTCCACCTCCACCTCCACCTCCACGAGTCTCGTCAACACGACCCTACAAAATTAAAATATTAATAACAAAATCAAAATGAAAACATATTTACATTATTTTAGTTTGTGTTCTTCAAGTTAGGCGGACGGGACTTGAACTTGGGCTCCGTATATCAGAATCGAGTCCCGAAAGTTGTAACGTGTGTCTATTACCTATGCGGTGCTACGTGTGTGTTTACGTGGCGTTCGGATGACCGAGGCGGGTTTTGACCTATTTTTCGGCTTTTTGCCTAAGTGTTGGCGAGTTTTGCAAACTGGGCGATAACTCGGATTTCGTATATTGGAATCGAGTCCCGTAAGTTCTAACGCGTGTGTAATACCTACTCGGTGCTACGTGTGTGTTTGCGTGGCGTTCGGACGACCGAGGCGGGTTTTGACATGTTTTTTGGCTTTTTACCTAAGTGTTGGCGAGTTTTGCAAACTGGGCGATAACTTGGATTCCGTATATCAGAATCGAGTCCCGTAAGTTCTAACGCGTGTCTAATATCTACTCAGTGCTACATGTGTGTTTGCGTGTCGTTTAGACGACCGAGGCGGGTTTTGACATATTTTTCGACTTTTTGCCTAAGTGTTGGCGAGTTTTGCAAACTAGGCGATAACTCGGATTCTGTATATCGGAATCGAGTCCCGTAAGTTCTAACGAATTTCTAATACCTACTCGGTGCTACATGTGTGTTTACGTGGCGTTCGAACGACCGAGGTTGGTTTTGACCTATTTTTCGGCTTTTTTCCTAAGTGTTGGCGAGTTTTGCAAACTGGGCGATAACTTGGATTCCGTATATCAGAATTGAGTCCTGTAAGTTATAACGCGTGTCTAATACCTACTCGGTGCTACGTGTGTGTTTGTGTAGCGTTCGGACGACTGATGCGGGTTTTGACCTATTTTTCGGCTTTTTGCCTAAGTGTTGACGAGTTTTACAAACTGGGCGATAACTCAGATTTCGTATATCGGAATCGAGTCCCGTAAGTTCTAACGCGTGTCTAATACCTACTCGGTCCTACGTGTGTGTTTGCGTGGCGTTTGGACGACCGAGGTGGGTTTTGACTTGTTTTTTGGCCTTTTGCTTAAGTGTTGGCGAGTTTTGCAAACTGAGCAATAACTCGAATTTCGTATATCAGAATCGAGTCCTGTAAGTTCTAACGCGTGTCTAATACATACTCGGTGCTGTCTATTGTCTATGCCTAGGCATGTTAACTAGTTATTTGACAGTTTATATAAGCAATATAATTACAAATAAAGAAATACATCAATAATAAGTTTTACCTGTCGAATATGTGGAGGAAAGATGTTGGCCAAGACAACTGCACATACACGGATGGCCTCTGTTAGGTTTGTAATATTCATGAACACAATCAAATTATACAAATAAAGCGAAAAGGTGAAAAATCAGAGTTTTAAAATTTTACAAACCATATACCCGGATCATCCTTTATGCACAATTATTAATTAAACGAAAAGATAAAGAACAAGAATCATACCCTTGAAGATTCGAGCTTCCTCAAGTACGAGTTCACCTCCGAATCCTTTCGCGTTCAACTTGAATCTACCGGGTTTGGTTCCTTCCTTTGATCAACGTTAACCACCCAAGTGTTTGGCCTCTAGAGGTGATCCACCAAGGAAGAACAAAAATTCAAGAAGATGGGTGTTTGGCAAAACCCTAGTTTTTTTTAACTCTCATAGAAAAGGAACGTACTCTCCAACTATTGGAATTGCGTATATTGATATCTGATATAAGACTCACCTTATAAAGATATCAGGTAACCCTATTTAATTAAAATAAGGTATTATTTATTTAATTAAACTCTTTTAATTAAATGGACTCCCTAATCTTATTAGGGATAATTAATTAAACTACTTTAACTAATTTTTCCTCCTAATCCTATTAAGAATAAATGAGAGTACTTTTATTAAATTAATTCCTAAACTCTTTTAAAAATTAAAATAATAATAATTGTAATAATATTAATAAGACTCCTCTTATTAATTTATATTTAATATTTCTAAAATATTAAATAATAAATATTAAGCTATTTAATTTATTCTATCACAATAGATTAAATTAAATATACTTAACATATTATTACGATTATGCCATTAACTTCTTAAATAATTATTCTTCTTTTTATGGTGTGACCCTTTAGGTTCTCCATATTAAACCGGTTGCGAATAAATCAATTAGAACAATTCTAATCTTATTTAAATAAATAAATTAAACGATATAAGACATGAAATTACAGTCAAGTCTTATTTTATTTAATTATATGTATTTCGACTCTTAAATGCACAACGCCGAATAATGCAAATTAGAAACTCCTTTCTAATTTCATTCTGCCTTGGCCAAGGACTACTGGGTTGTTATTTATCAAATTACATAGGACATTTCTCTTCTTTTATTAGAAGTGGTAGATTCTTTATTTATCATACATTATCTCTATGTACAACTTATTATACCCAAGCATACCCTTTCATATACCCTAAGGGTCTTAAGGAACAAGTCAAAGTATAACTCATAATACAGAAGATACTATGATGATCTCAAGTCCAAGGATGACTTGTACTACTATCACTACAGGAATACCTATTGACAGGCAAGTAAAACTCCATTATGTATTCCTTAGCGAGCCACGTTCAGTGAACTTATTCTCTAATAAGCACCTACATACTTACTTTAGTGTCTCCACACAAATGATCATGAGATCAATCATCCTCATCCAATGAGCAAGCAATGTATGTACCAATCTATTCGGATTCACTAATCCCCAATTTAGTAATCTAACGATTGGGAACTATTTTAATTTTAAGCTTTCTAAGAATTTAGATCTCATTAGAATGATCATCATCATTATTCTAAAAGCATTGCTTAAAACTATGGGTTTATCACATATTATAAAACATCATCATATAGATAATTAAAAGCCTTTAATAAATTAATACTTTTTATTAATAAATGAATAAGATTATTACAAAGTATATGCTTTATTATCAAACATGATTGGCTTGTGTGCATACTACTTTCAATCTCTCACTTGCACTAAAGCCAATCACCATGGTATCTCATACCCTTCTTCTCTAAGTGACGATTATCCTGCTGTTGGATAAGCTTTAGTTAATGGATATGTAATGTTGTTCTTGAGAGTCCACTATCTCTATAGTGATTTCCTATCTTTCAATGATTCCTTTAATCAAATAAAAGTGCCACAACACATGTTTAGATCCAAGATGAGACTTAGAAACTATTCCTAGTTCTGTAATGAATTTTTCATCCAAACAATCAACTTGCAGCTTCATTTATAGCTATGTACTTTATCTTTATCACTAAACCAGCAACTCTTTGTTGTTTGAAACCTTTCTAATTCACTGCACCACCGTTCAAGGTAACGATTTATCTTAAAGTAAATTTTCTGTCGTCTTGGTCTGTCTAAAAAAAACTTGAGTCTGTTAAGCCCTCTAGTTTTAATTTAGACCCACCATGAATATGATCACATCCTTAGTTCCAGTTAAGTACTTTAAGATATTTTTCACTGACTCACAGTGAACTTCTCTAGAATATGACTGATCAACATCAAGTCTCGTACATTTCATTGCATACATGATAGTTACTCATGCGATCTCTCCTTTTGGAGTCTTTGGGGACTATGAAGAGAGATACACTCCATGGCTCATCAACATGAGATATCTCTTGGAGTTTATCATGCTAAACGACTTTAGCATCAAATGAATATACGTTCCTTGGGTTAAGCTGAGCATCCTTTTAAATATATCTATATAGATTTGTATCCCCAATTACGATACTCTTCCCAAATCATTCATGGAAGAATGTTTAGACAACTTTATCTTTACTGATTGTAGCATTGGTATGTCATTCCTTATCCGTAATATATCAACATATAATACTAGAAATTTCACGACGCTCCCACTGACCCTTTTGTACATACTAGGTTCATTCTTGTTTTTGATAAAATCAAACTCTTTTGATTGTCTCATCAAAACGAATGTTCCATATTTGAGAAGCTTGCTTCAATCCATTTCTCTGAGTGTCTACAACTCTTACCTCATCGTATGTAACTGGATCATCATCTTGTACGATGTGTACCTTATCATCATCATATATGATGAATCCATACCTCCCAGGTATCTTTGGTACTATTCCAGATTTACGATTCGGTTGTAGTACAATTGGTCTATCTATAGGTTCCTCTTATTTGACTTATAGTGTTTTGTGGTTCTTGAACTCTTCAAGATCTATTATCCTTCCACTAGCCCCTTCAATGATAAACACCTTTATCTTAGAAAGTAACGTGTTTCGCAACAAACACTTTTTGCTAAGTAGGATTATAGAACATATACCCTAAACTTACTTTAGGATGTCCCACAAATTGACACTTGTCAAATCTTGTCCCAAGCTTATCATTTGAAACCTTTTCACATAAGTTGGACAACCCCTTATCTTAACATACTTAAGATTAGGAATCCTCCTTGTCCATAACTTTTATGGAGTCTTGGGGCCGGATTTTGAGGTTACCTTTTTTGTAGATATGCAACCATTTCTAGGGCATTATCCCAGAAGGATATTGGAATGTCGGTAAAATTATTATGGACCGCACCATGTCCAACAAGGTATAATTTTTCCTTTCAGATACATCAATCAATTATTACGTATCAGGAGGTGTCCTTTGTGAGAAAACCATTTGAGATGATCTAGAAACTTATTGCACACGCATTTATTCCTTGATCCGATCAAAGAATCCTAATACTTTACCAATTTGTTTCACTTCTGAATTCTTTAAACCTTTCAAATAATTCACACTTGTATTTCTGTAAATACACACATTCAACTCTTTGAATGATCATCTCCTTTTCTTATACTAGTTTGTTCAATTTGCAAAATAATTTTTCATTTAAGTCAAACATACAAAATCCATTAAGTAATATTTCAGTTCTATACAAAATATTGTTATTACAAATAGGATAACAATTGTTCTTAAATATAATACCAAAGATTTCATTGTCCAACAACAAAATAGAAATAATTTTTTTAACGAGAACAGGAATACAATAACAACTTATTGACTTAATAGATTTTTCCGTAGGCATTGCTAAACTATAAGTTTCTATGGGTAATGTGGCAACCTTTGCTTCATTTTCCACACATAGGATTGCTTATATTTGTTTAGCTTTCTACTTCTGCTTGGTCCCTTCATAAATCTATATTTATGATAACCAAAGTCGGTATCCAATACCCAAGTAGAACCTTGAGCTAAAGAAAAATTTATTTTAAATTTTGAACAAAATTGTATTTGTAATCGAAACTTCACTAAGCTTCTTCTAGTTAGCCTCTGTAAAATGCTTCTTGCAGTTTCTTTCCAGTGTCCAGGCTTATTGTAGTGGAGGCAAACTCCTTTGCTATTCGTATCAATTTTGTTCTTATTATCCTTTATTTTTGCCTTTCTATTTATCTTCTTTGAATCGTTCTTCTTTTCAGAAGATCCTTTGACCCCTACTAGAAAGACTTGGTCTTTCTTGGTTCGAAAATGACTCTCAACCTTTTTCAACATGTTAAGCAAATCAGCGAAGCTGATATCTAGCTTGTTTATATGAAAAATTCACAACAATTGTGAAAGGAGTTCGGGAGTGAGTGCAAGATCAAATCTTGGCTCAACTCTCCATCCATGACAAAACCTGTTGTCCTAATTGATCAATCAAATTGATAATGTTTAGGACTTTTATCTGTACTGTAGTGTCATTAGTCATTCTAGATCGGAAGAGCTCCTTAGATATCTGATATCTATTAGTCCTACTTTCTTCACCATCAACTATTTGACGTGCATGAGTATAGTAGGAGCATCCATAGTTTCATGCTGACGCTGAAGCTCGTTACTCATAGATGCGAGTATGATGCATTGAGCCAACTTTGCATTATCTTGCCACTTTCTAAAAGTAGCAATCTCTTCCTCAGATGCATTGTCTGCAACCATTGCAGGGATAGGCGTATTAAGGACATAAGATAGCTTTTCAGCCGTGAGAACTATTCTCAATTTCCTTAACCAATCCGTTTAATACGGTCCGATTAAATTAACATCAAATATGCTACGCAGTGATAGTAATTTAGACATTGTAAAATTCTGTAAATGAATTTATAATTAACAACATTTTAGCATACATTATTTTAATAATTACTAAAATAAATTAGGTCTTGTTTTAAATTGGTATCTCTCACTATTTTCTTCAAACTATATTACCCTCAATATATATAGTTCGACAATATCTAATAAAAGATATGCTAGTGAGAATAAGGATCCCATTTCAACTGTATATAGCCTTGTGTGTGCACAACAAACTATATGTGACGCCCCCAAAATAGGTATACATCACCCATTCTGAGTCGCCAAATACATGGTACAGAAACAAATACAACTTCATTAAAACACTTGTCGCGCAAAATACGATAACATAATACCGTCAATTTAAATACAAATATTATCTTCTAGACAATATTCACACTCAAATAAGTCCTCATTACAATTATTGAAACACTATTTTATAAAATAGTGAGGACAGCTAACACAACTGACTAGAAACATCACTCCACACCCTGACTAGTTCCCGCTATATTCTCGCCTCTTGAAAAAAATGGAACAAAAAGGAAAAGGGTGAGCTCAACTAGCCCAGTAAAGAATATTATGACTAAGATAATATACAACAACTTATCATTAGTCTTCGACAGAAAAAAATCTGATAAAATATAATAGACAACAAGTTTTAGATCAACAACTGCAGCGAAAACAACAAACCATTAGAAGAGTCAAGTAGAGAATGAATTCTAGTATCTTCTAAGATTTAAAAGCCCATCAACGATATTTTATCCATGTAACATCAATCAATATACATCTTGAATTAAATATTCATCTTTGCACTACAGGCCAAAGATATTCGTTTGTATCACCAGTCGGTAATGTTCATCTCAACACCTGTTCATCTTTGTACTACGGGCCAAAGATATTCATCAGTTAATCATTCATCTTTGCACTACAGGCCAAAGATATTCAGTAATATCATCATTTAGGACTGAGGATGATGAAAAATATTTTAAAGAAAACGAATCCAGTGAGACAGAAGGACAAATATTAGAGATTCGTATTACAGTTTATCCAAGTACAATAATACTCCATAACAACCAATTGTGAAGTAGAATTCAAAAATAAAGATCAAAACATGGATACAATCAAAGATAGTAACCATAATAGACATCTTGGACAAAAAGAAAATTTTTATTTTTCGGTGAATAGTGCCATATTCGTGAATAGTGCTGTATACGTGAATAGTGCCGTATACGTGAATAGTAACCCCGACACAAAAAGTTCCAAATTTGATAAAAAGTTCAAACTAATATTTTGGTATAATGATATTGAAGAAAATAATATCATTTAAGAAGAAAATAACATCCATTACCTCAAGATAACAGTACTTCTGTTCGAAATATCGGTATAAGGCTGAAGGAAACTTGCACTGATAAATAAAAAGTCACAAAGTATCTAAATACTCATAAAATACGCTCGATAATATAGAGAGATAAAGAGAGAAAGCTTATGTTTTTGACGTGATTTTGAATTCTAACTTAGCCCTCTATTTATAGGAAAATATTAACACGCCGAAGCAGACTTAACCTGCTACCTGATGGCTTTACCTGTTACTATTGCCACCCACCACATTTGAAATAAAATTCAGCACATTTCTTCACCAACCACAAGTGGGGCCCACTCAATTCTAGAATTTTCCACCAAAATTATTTATAAACCTAATTTCTGAATCAGTCACCTTTTAAAATTCATAACAAATTATACGTTCATTTTTAACGGTTCAAAATTTGTGGACATATACTCAACTTATATATGTATAACATATCCAAAAATCACAACGATCCAACGGTCAGATTAAAAATTATAACTCACGCAATATATCTCAAGAATAGTGATTTAATTTTTAATACCTTAATTCCGACAAAAACACCTCAACATTAATTCCTTCACATAAAATAAATATATCCATCAATTATATCCACATAAAATAAATATTTTCTTATCATATAAATCAATAATTAATTATTCACAAATAATATTACAGAATCACAATTATGACAACCAGGCCGTTCCCAGGAAAGAGGGGGCTTTCCAATAAGGATTTCTCCTTATTGGCGCGCAATTAGGTGACCAAACATCTTCTTAGACAGAACTTTCTAGACATTGCCAATAATGCTATCTAATAATATTATTCAAATAATATGAATTATTGATCTGATAATGAAAAATATTTTGCAGCGACAATTATTGAAATAACAATACTATAAAATATCAACGTAGCAATTATTGAATCAATAAAATAAAATATTAAACAATAATTACTGTAACAATTATTGAGTAGTGCCTTCTTACGTAAGAATCAATAATTTGTGCAATACCGTGTGCTACTGTGTTTTAACCACCGGGTATTCCAACAGTATTAACGGTAACAACTACGCCGTTATTTATAAACAACTTATACTTGTCATTTTTTTCATCCAATCACTTTCCGTTATGGGGCCCACACAAGGCTGCGTCGTCGTACAAATATTCTCCGACAGTAAGAATATTCCATGACCAAACGAATATTTATCGATAAAAATGAATATTTTATAACCACTTACTTATTTGAAATATTTACGCATTTTATCCATAACTAATCACATTAATCAAATCAACCCTTACTATTTCAAAATAATAAATAGAGAAAATTTAATTTCATTTAATAATAAATTGGGGTCTTACAACCTCCCCTCCTTATGAAATTTCGTCCTCAAAATTGACGTACGTACCTGGTATTTCGAAAAGGTGAGGATACCTCGCTTTCATTTCTGATTCTAACTCCCTGGTCATTTATTCAATAGCATGGTTTCTCTACAAAACCTTAACTTGTGGTATAACCTTGGTGCGTAGGACATGCTCTTTCCTATCCAAGATCTTAATAGGTACCTCCTCGTACGTTAAATCTTCGGGTATCTCGTCTGGTTCTAACTCAATTATGTGGTTCGGGTCTTTCATATATTTACGAAGCACAGATACGTGAAAAACATCATGAACACAAGACATACTTGGAGGTAATGCGACTCGATATGCCACATTTCCTATTCGGTCAAGAATTTCAATGGACCAACAAATCGTGGATTGAGCTTTTCTCTCTTCCCAAATCTTGTAACTCATTTCCATGGTGCAACACGTAACAATACATGATCCCCAATACTAAATTCTACATCCTTTTGATGAAGATCTGCATAACTCTTTTATCGATCCTGTGCCGTTTGTATACGTTGTCGAATCGTTTGGATCTTCTCTGTAGTTATGCGTACCAATTCTGGTCCCAACAACGTTCCTTCACCCACCTCGTCCCAGCATACTGGAGAACGACACTTTCATCCATACAAGGCTTCAATGGAGCCATACCTATACTTGCCTGATAACTGTTGTTGTAGGAGAATTCTACCAGTGGCAAGTACTTATCCCAACTTCCTTTGAAATCTAGAACACAGACTCTTAATAGATCTTCAAGAGTTTGAATAGTCCTCTCTGATTGTCCGTCCGTTTGAGGATGGTATGCTGAACTGAATCGTAAATCCGTGCCCATAGCTTTCTGCAAGCTAACCCAAAATTGTGAAGTGAATCTTGGGTCACGATCCGAAACTATGGATACTGGCATGCCATGTAATCTCACAATCTCATTCACATACATACGAGCAAGATGTTTAAGGAAATAAGTCTCCTGTATAGGCAAGAAATGAGTAGACTTGGTTAATCTATCAATAATAACCCAAATCGTATCTATGCCTTGAGAAACTTTGGGAAGACCTGTAACGAAATCCATGGTAATGTGTTCCCACTTCTATTTTGGGATCTCAAGTGGTTGCAATGGACCCTTTGGCACTTGATGTTCCTCCTTTACACGTTGACAAGTTAAACACCTTGAGATAAACTCCGCAATCTCTCTCTTTATATTGCTCCACCAAAATATATGTCGAAGATCATGATACATTTTGGTACTTCTACGATGAATTACAAATGGTATATTGTGTGCCTCCATCATGATTCTATGCTTCAAGTCAGAATCGTTAGGAATACAAAGTCTGGAGTTGACTCGAAGTATTCCTTCTTCATCGATACTTGCTTTTGGAATAGCACCTTCTTGCACTTTCTTCTTCATACGCATCAGCTCCATGTCCGTAGCTTGGGCAACATTAACTTTATCTATTAAAGTCGGTTCTACTTGTATATTTGATATCATCACGTGGGTAGTTGGAGCCTTTACCTCTATCTCCATCCTTTGTAAGTCATACACAATGGGCCTTTGTGTTGGCAATATCGCACTCGTACTCGCATATGATCTTCTACTCAATGCGTTAGATACCACGTTTGCTTTTCCAGGATGATATTGGATGGTATGATCGTAATCTTTTAACAGCTCGAGCCAACATCGTTGTCGCATGTTGAGTTCCTTTTGGGTGAATAAATATTTGAGGCTTTTATGATAAGTATAGATCTCCACTTTCTCCCCATACAGGTAGTGTCTCCAAATCTTTAACTCGAAATCGACTGCTGCTAACTCCAAATCATGAGTAGGATAATTTCTCTCATATTCTTTGAGTTGTCGCGAGGCATAGGCTATGACTTTTCCATGTTGCATGAGAACACATCCTAACCCTTTGCTTGAAGCATCGCTGTAGATAACAAATCCATCTGAACCAGATGGTATTGTCAGAACAGGTTCCGAAATGAGTCTCCTCTTGAGCTCTTGGAAACTCTTTTCGCATTCTTTGCTCCATACGAATTTTGTATCCTTCTGAGTCAGTTGAGTTAACGGAGCAGCGATTCGAGAAAATCCTTCCATAAATCTCCGATAATAACTAGCTAAGCCCAGAAAGCTACGTACTTCGGTCACCGACTTCGGTTGCTCCCAACTTTGTGTGGCTTAAATCTTCGCCGGGTCGACAGATACTCCATATTTTGACACCACGTGCCCAAGGAATGCTACTTCCTCAAGCCAAAACTCGCATTTCTTCAGTTTGGCATATAGCTTGTTTTCACAAAGCCTTTGCAGTACCAGCTTCAAATGGCGCTCATGATCTTCACGGCTTTTGGAATAGATGAGGATGTCATCAATAAAGACAACAATGAACTGATCTAAATATTCTTTGAACACACGGTTCATCATATCCATAAAAGTAGCAGGAGGATTAGTCAATCTAAAAGACATGACTAAGAATTTATAATGCCCGTACCTAGTTTTGAAGGCAGTCTTTGGAATATCTTCAGTTTTAATCTTCAGTTGATGATATCCAGAACGAAGATCGATCTTTGAAAAGAATTGTGCTCCTTGCAACTGGTCGAACATGTCATCAATATGAGGTAGCGGATACCTATTCTTGATGGTGACATGGTTCAATTTTCGATAGTCAATACAAAGTCGCATACTCCCATCTTTCTTCTTTACGAATAAAACAGGAGCACCCCAAGGAGACGTACTAGGACGAATGAAACCGATGTCTAACAACTGCTGTAATTGGACTTTTAACTCTTGAAGTTCAATAGGAGCCATTCGATATGGGGTTTTAGAAATGGGCTTTGTACCGGGTTCAAGGTCAATAAAGAATTCAAGTTCACGTTCTGGGGGTAGACCAGGAAGTTCTTTAGAAAATACATCAGGAAATTCACTAACATCAGAAATATTATTCAAATCTGACGTGTTTTTATTCAAGTCCATAACATGGGCTAAAGAAAGCTTGACATCCATTTTTCAATAAACGAATGGCTTTATGGCTTGATATGACAGCGATTGATTTTAGTGGTTTGGTTGCTTGAATTCGCATAACAGGTTGGTTAGGAATATAAAAACTAACAACCTTACGAAAATAATTAATTTTGGCATGGTGAGTAGTTAACCAATCGATTCCTAAAATCACATCAAAAGTAAGTATCTTTAAAGAGATAAGGTCAACAGGTAATGTGATTGTGCCAACTTAGATTAAGCAAGATTTATAAACTGTAGATGTAATGAAAGTTTCTCTTAACGGAGTCTCCACAGATAGGTCAAAGTCTAATTCTCCGGAGTCAAGTTTAAACGTTGAGCACAAGCAGGCGAGATAAAAGAATGGGTAGAACCGGTATCTCGTAAAGTATAAACTTCGCAAGTATTCAAGATTAGTTTACCCATGATCACCTCGTTCGAGTTTCTCGCGTTTTGGCCAGTCACGACAAACACTCTTCTAGGAACCGCTGATTTCGACTTATCCGGGATAGCTTTTGGAGTCACCATCCCCGCTGAACTTGATTTTGCTATAGAACACTCTTGAGCTATATGACCCTCCTTTCCATAGTTATAACATACCTTGGATTGTTGTGGGTAGTTTGGGCTGATATGTCCCTCTTTCCCGCATTTGTAACATACGGCATGTGGTCGTTCTCCTCCCCTAGAAACAGTTGATGTTTGTGCTGACGTCTTCACGTTATCATTGTTGTACTTTCTCTTCTTGAAATCTCCTCCTGACTCGCTTCTTCTATTTTCACGGCCACGATTACCACCAGAGTGATTACCGCTTTTGTCTGTATTCCTTCCTCCCCGCTGGTTATCATTGCTCTGATGACTGCTATCACCTGTCTGACCCTGGTCGTTGTCCCTCGGTTGAACATACTCATTATCTCGCGCTAATAATTGAGCCCTGTTTACAACATCTGAATATAAAGAAAACTTATGAGAGATAAGATATTGCCGAATCTCGGGTTTTAGACCTGTCAAAAACATCCTCGTCATACGTTCCTCGTTCTCCACCAAATGAGGTGCAAACCTGGATAACTCCGCGAACTTCGTCTCGTACTGGGACACCATCATGTTCTTTTGTTCCAGTCTAATAAACACTACCTCCTTCATATGACGAATACTTTCAGGAAAGTACTTGAAATTAAACAGTTTCTGAAACGTTTCCCAAGAAATACTGAGTGCAGTTGGATGGGTACGTTTCACAGATTCCCACCAGTAATCTACCTCATTACGGAACATAAAAGTGTCGAATGGAACCTTTTGTTCCTCCGCGCATCCCAAGACATCAAATATCTTGGTAATTTGCTTGACCCACGTTTTCGCCTTAACCGGATCCGACTTTCCCCAGAATTCTGGTTGTTCCAACTCTTTGAACTGCTTGGCCGTGACAAACCGCGCGTTGTTATCATTTCCACTCGTATTCTGCACACGAGTCTCCCTCATCTGATTTTGCATGAACTGCAAAAAGCTCCTAAACATTTCATCATTCATCATTTGCTCGGTAACGTTGTTTACAGGAGGAATATTGCCAGCCTGTTGCACATTCTCCTGATTGGTAACTAAAGGTGTTTTCACGGTCTCATACACTCCATTGTTAACGTTCTCAGCAGCCATTCCTAAATACTGCCATAAAATAAGGGTTAATTAAACAAATTAACATATCACATAATATCCCTATATTATGGCCAACCAACCAATAAGCTTAAGTAGGATACACTAGCGAAGGATTTACTCGTCTCTCCCCTCCTAGTTCAATTCCCCGATCTCCACCAGAGACCATATCCCTAAGCTCTGATACCAACTGTGACGCCCCCAAAATAGGAATACATCACCCATTTTGAGTCGCTAAATACATGGTACAGAAACAAATACAACTTCATTAAAACACTTGTCGCGCAAAATACGACAACACAATACTGTGAGTTTAAATACAAATATTATCTTCTAGACAATATTCACACTCAAATAAGTCCTCATTACAATTATTGAAATACTATTTTATAAAATAGTGAGGACTGCTAACATAACTGACTAGAAACATCACTCCACACCCCAACTAGTTCCCGCTATATTCTCGCCTCTTGAGAAAAATGGAACAAAAAGGAAAAGGGTGAGCTCAACTAGCCCAGTAAAGAATATTATGACTAAGATAATATACAACAACTTATCATTAGTCTTCAACAGGGAAAAATCTGATAAAATATAATAGACAACAAGTTTTAGATCAACAACTGCAGCGAAAACAACAAACCATTAGAAGAGTTAAGTAGAGAATGAATTCTACTATCTTCTAAGATTTAAAAGCCCATCAAAGATATTTTATCCCTGTAACATCAATCAATATACATCTTGAATCAAATATTTATCTTTGCACTACAGGCTAAAGATATTCATTTGTATCACCAGTCGGTTATGTTCATCTCAACACCTATTCATCTTTGCATTACGGGCCAAAGATATTTATCAGTTAATCATTCATCTTTGCACTACAGGCCAAAGATATTCAGTAATATCATCATTTAGGACTGAGGATAATGAAAAATATTTTAAAAAAAATGAATCCAGTGAGACAGAAGGACAAATATTAGGGATTCGTATTACAGTTTATCCAAGTGCAATAATACTCCATAACAACCAATTGTGAAGTAGAATTCAAAAATAAAGATCAAAATATGGATACAATCAAAGATAGTAACCATAATAGACATCTTGGACAAAAGGAAAAATTTTATTTTTTGGTGAATAGTGCCGTATTCGTGAATAGTGCTGTATACGTGAATAGTACCGTATAAGTAAATAGTAACCCCGACACAAAAAATTTTAAATTTGATAAAAAGTTCAAACCAATATTTTGGCATAATGATATTGAAGAAAATAATATCATTTAAGAAGAAAATAACATCCCTTACCTCAAGATAACAGTACTTCTGTTCGGAATAACGGTATAAGGCAGAAGTAAACTTGCACTGATAAATAAAAACTCATAAAGTATCTAAATACTCACAAAATACGCTCGATAATATAGAGAGAGAAAGAGAGAAAGCTTATATTTCTGGTGTGATTTTGAATTCTAACTTAACACTCTATTTATAGGAAAATATTAGCACGCCGAAGCAGACTTGACCTACTACCTGATGGCTTTACCTGCTACTATTGCCGCCCACCACATTTAAAATAAAATTCAGCACATTTCTTCACCAACCACAAGTGGGGCCCACTCAATTCTAGAACTTTCTACCAAAATCATTTATAAACCTAATTTCTGAAGCAGTCACCTCTTAAAATTCATAACAAATTATACGTTCATTTTTAACGGTTCAAAATTTGTGGACATATACTCAACTTATATATGTATAACATATCCAAAAATTACAATGATCCAACGGTCAGATTAAAAATTATAACTCACGCAATAAATCTCAAGAACAATGATTTAATTTTTAATACCTCCATTTCGACAAAAATACCTCAACATTAATTCCTTCACATAAAATAAATATATCCATCAATTATATCCACATAAAATAAATATTTTCTTATCATATAAATTAATAATTAATTATTCATAAATAATATTATAGAATCACAATTATGACAACCAGGCCGTTTCCAGGAAGGAGGGGACTTTCCAATAAGGATTTCTCCTTATTGGCGCGCAATTAGATGACCAAACCTCTCATTAGACAGAACTTTCTAGACATTTCTAATAATGCTATCTAATAATATTATTCAAATAATATGAATTATTGATCTGATAATGGAAAATACTGTACAACGACAATTATTGAAACAACAATACTATAAAATATCAACGTAGCAATTATTGAATCAATAAAATAAAATATTAAACAGTAATTACTATAACAATTAATGAGTAGTGTCTTCTTACGTAAGAATCAATAATTGGTGTAATACCGTGTGCTACTGTGTTTTAACCACCGGGTATTCCAGTAGTATTAACGGTAACAACTACGCCGTTATTTATAAATAACTTATACTTGTCGTTTTCTTCATTCAATCGCTTTTCGTTATGGGGCCCACACAAGGCTGCGCCGTCGTACAAATATTCCCCGACAGCAAGAATATTCTACGACCAAACGAATATTCATCAACAAAAATGAATATTTTATAACCACTTACTTATTTAAAATATTTACACATTTTATCCATAACTAACCACATTAATCAAATCAACCCTTACTATTTCAAAATAATAAATAGAGGAAATTTAATTTCATTTAATAATAAGTTGGGGCCTTACACTATATATAAATAAATAGGTAGACAACTCTTGTCAATTACATTAACTATGCAACTCCTTGTATTTTGCCTCTTAAATCATAATGGTCAAGTGTGTGCACATCCGAACTAAAATAATTTAAGTTAAGTCAAACCCATCATTTCCATATAAGTGAAGAGAAAACTACAGCCATTGTGTGTGCACAACAAAGCAGTAATGTTCAATTCCTTATAAACATTATATGTAATAAAAATAACATCTTAAATATTTAATACTTGCCTTGTGTGTGCACAACAAACTCATATTAAATATTCAATACTCTTTTGTTTCTATCATGCTAGAAGGCGACGTTCGATATTCCAAATATCTTTGAACGTTACAACTTAATATAAAATATTTGAGGGGTTTGTTATTAATTTGTCTCATCTTGTTTAGCGTGCATGCACATATATATATAAAATACGCGTCATATTAATTAACATGCGAATCATGCTTGTATAATATATAATATATATAGTATAAGCATGCACATATAGAATACTATATTTTACCCGGATTGATTATGGACTTTTATTCTAGTTTGGTTCACTAGAGCCACTAAGTGAACCAAAAAGTCAAACCCTAGGGGTGCAAGAATTAATATTTAAATATAATTATTACATTTAAATCCGGGCTCTATTACAAAATGGTCTTCAAGCGCTCCTTGATCCTTGATCTCTAATTCTTCAAAATTAATTTTAACTATTCCTATTACAAAACTATTTAAAATAAATAGAAACCTTGATCAACAGTCAAGGGGAAGTACATAGGAGGGAGTTAGAATTTACATTAAAAAAAATTGGAGAAGACGAGGTACGCATACCCCATTTAATAAAACCCATACATTCATGCATCCAACTAAAATAAAATCTAATCACATTGGTCAATAGTCCATAATCAATCTCATTTATTATCATACACATCACCATATGCATCAATAAATAAAATTCTCATTAATAATAAACATTCAATATATATATTGATATCATTTAATGGGCAAATTTAGTTAGCATAAAATCTAATTTTGAATCAAAATAAGCTCCTTTATTTTAATCCGAATTTAAATCAAAATAAACCTCTTTTATTTTAATTTATCCAATTTTGAATAAAATAAACTATTTTATTTTAACCAAATCTTTAATCAAAATAAACGCATTTATTTTAATTAATTATGGAATCCAATTTCAAGTAAAAAAAAACTCCTTTATTTAAGGAAACACTGATTCTCTTTCCTATTCATAAATAAACTCTTTTATTTTGAATAATATGAAATCTTATTTCATATCTAAATAAACTCCTTTATTTAAGAAAACATGGAATCCAATTTTAACTTCAATTAGTTATCACGGAATCCAATTCCAACTCTAATTAGTTAGCATGAAATTCAATTTTAAAATTAAAATAAACTTTTTATTTTAAGATTAAAATAAACCTTTTATTTTAAGAATAAAATAAATATTTTATTTTAATTATAAAATAATTAAGAATATATATATATATATATATATATATATATATATATATATATATATATATATATATATATATATATACTAACTATTATCTATATAAATTTAACATGACAACCAACTTACAGATTCATGATTAGTTGATTACCTTGTACTTCCCACGCGAGTCAGTAGCACTTGAATCATGAATGGCCATTGATCCAGCGAAGAAAAAAAAAGGAGATCGGGATTATCGATTTTTTTTAAAATTAATTTTATACAACAAAATTATGCCCAATTAAATTGTTCTAAACACATATCAATATAAATATCAAATCTGAACAATTAATAATTCGCATAAAGGTTTGGCTCTGATACCACTGTTAGGTTTGTAATATTCATGAACACAATCACATTGCACAAATAAACGAAAACGTGAAAAATCAGAGTTTTAAAATTTTATAAATCATATACCCGGATCATCCTTTATGCACAATTATTAATTAAACGAAAAGATAAAGAACAAGAATCATAACCTTGAAGATTCGAGTTTCCTCAAGTACGAGTTCACCTCGAAATCCTTTCGCGTTCAACTTGAATCCACCGGGTTTAGTTCCTTCCTTTGATCAACGTTAGCCACCCAAGTGTTTGGCCTCTAGAGGTGATCCACCAAGGAAGAACAAAAATTCAAGAAGATGGGTGTTTGGCAAAACCCTAGTTTTTTAACTCTCATAGAAAAGGAACGTACTCTCCAACTATTGGAATTGCGTATATTGATATCTGATATTAGACTCACCTTATAAAGATATCAGGTAACCCTATTTAATTAAAATAAGGTATTATTTATTTAATTAAACTCTTTTAATTAAATAGACTCCCTAATCTTATTAGGGTTAATTAATTAAACTCCTTTAACTAATTTTTTCTCCTAATCCTATTAGGAATAAATGAGAGTACTTTTATTAAATTAATTCCTAAACTCTTTTAGAAATTAAAGTAATAATAATTGTAATAATATTAATAAGACTCCTCTTATTAATTTATATTTAATATTTTTAAAATATTAAATAATAAATATTAAGCTATTTAATTTATTCTATCACAAAAGATTAAATTAAATATACTTAACATATTATTACGATTATGCCATTAACTTCTTAAATAATTATTCTTCTTTTTATGGTGTGACCCTTTAGGTTCTCTATATTAAGCCGGTTGTGAATAAATCAATTAGAACAATTCTAATCTTGGTTAAAAAAATAAATTAAACGATTAATTTATTTAAATAAATAATATTTATTCTACAATATAGATAAGCCTCCCTAGCGATCAACGACTTTTTAGATAATATAGATTTCAACATTAATCATAAAAGAACCTTTGAGTAAATAGTTACCGTACAATTCAATCTTTTCACCATACAATGTCCCAATTAAATATAAAACATGAAATTACTGTCAAGTCTTATTTTATTTAATTATATGTATTTCGACTCTTAAATGCACAACACCGAATAATACAAATTAGAAACTCTTTTTTAATTTCATTCTGCCTTGGCCAAGGACTACTGGGTTGTCATTTATCAAATCACATAGGACATTTCTCTTCATTTACTAGAAGTGGTAGATTCTTTATTGATCATACATTATCTCCATGTACAACTTATTATACCCAAGCATACCCTTTGATATACCCTAAGGGTCTTGAGGAATAAGTCAAAGTATAACTCATCATACACAAGATACTATGATGATCTCAAGTCCAAGGATGACTTGTACTACTATCACTACAGGAATACCTATTGACAGGCAAGTAAAACTCCATTAGGTATTCCTTAGCGAGCCTCGTTCAGTGAACTTATTCTCTAATAAGCACCTACATACTTGCTTTAGTGTCTCCACACAAATGATCATGAGATCAATCATCCTCATCCAATGAGCAAGCAATGTATGTACCAATCTATTCGGATTCACTAATCCCCAATTTAGTAATCTAACGATTGGGAACTATTTTAATTTTAAGCTTTCTAAGAATTTAGATCTCATTAGAATGATCATCATCATTATTCTAAAAGCATTGCTTAAAACTATGAGTTTATCACATATTATAAAATAACATCATGTAGATAATTAAAAGCCTTTAATAAATTAATACTTTTTATTAATAAATGAATAAGATTGTTACAAAGTATATGCTTTATCATCAAACATGATTGACTTGTGTGTATACTACTTTCAACCTCCTCCCGGACTACACCCATGAGGTCGTCAGTGGCAGCTGCAGGATCTATGGAGCTGTGGACAACCTCCTGAGTAAGCTGGTAGATCCGCTGGCGTGATGGTGCACCTGACTGCACGACACTGCTCGCCATGCACCCCTCTATGTTCCACCTGAAGAAGTCGTCAGATAATGAAGGGCCGGCGCCTGATCCACTCGCTCCACTAGCACCACTACCTCTGGTGGGTGGGCGACGTCGAGATCTCGCAGCAGGGACTATAGTGTAGGCTGGGACACGGGGGATGCCCACAACTCTACCCTTCTTCGGCCCCCCTGTAGCCTCCAGCCAGTCCTCCATCTCCTCGTCCTCGTGCTCAGCATCAGCCACTGGAGTGTCACTTCTCTGGGTGCTCCGGACCACAGAAAGGTCCTCGAACCGTGTCTAAAAAAACACAGAAATAGGTGAAAAGGAAGTATTACACAAAAAAATTCAAAAGAATTTCAAATCTATCAAATATATACTAAATGAAATAATTAAATTACTTACCGCAATGCGCTCTGCCTCAGGTGAAATATAACCACCGTCACCTTTCTTCTGGTGAGCGTGCCACCAAAACTCGAGGCGAAAAGGTCTGTGCTTTAAACTCGCCTCGAGTCTCTCCCTGTAGAGGTCGTACGACTGACTCCCAGTGCAGTGTGGGAGACGACTCTGCTGTCGGGCAGCTGGACGCTATGCCGGCATCTTCTTGAACTCCTCGCCCTCCCAAATATCGCACATCTGCCCCCACACCGCATCACCAATGAAATCTGGCCGAACATCTCTAAGTGTCTGTCCATCAGCCATCTTGGTCTAGGCCTTCTTCTTCCAGTCGTACACCCACTTGTGCCAATTCATCTCGAGATACTTCCCGAGAACAGTCATCCCATAGGCCTCCTGCCCGTCCTCGAAATGGTAATATCTCTACAGTACAACATATGAATATCAGCAGTTACTTAGTAGACAACATAAAGCAAAGCGGTAAATAAATATTCAAAAGCACAAATTAAAACTAACATATGAATGAATGACTTCTTACCCTAAACTCAGCAATAATAAGCGCACGTGTGCGGTCATCCATATCCTCCCACCTCATCCACGGGCTGGAGAATTGATTACGGACGATCCCAAGCAACGTGTTCCTTGGCATCGCGTCAAGGATACTAAAATTGAAATTATTAAATTTCCAAATTACAAAGAATATATAAGAACTAAATAATTAATACAAATGTAATGTATATATTACCTAGTAGTCCTGATCCGGCATATAAGCGGTGCCTGGGGGGGGGGGGATTCCCTAGCAATCCATGTGTTAGTCCCCGCGGAGGCCTACGTCGATCACCTATGTAGTGAAATACAACAATATTTATATAAACGAATATAATGTCAATATTATATAAAATTACAAACAAAAAGATGTATAACAACAAAACATGTAATTATACCTGATGATCCGGCCTCATCACCAGCACTACCTCCACGGCCCTCACGGCCTGAACTACCAGCACGCCCACCACGATCGCCATGTAGTGTACGCGCCATATCTGTATATATACTGTCAAATCATAATCAAGAAGATAATATGCGGATACAACTAAAAGGATACAAACACAAATATCAGAATCATCATGCACATATAACTAAAAGGATACAATATGCAGATATAACTAAAAGGAAACAACTATGACATTTGAATACAACTAAAAGGACATAAAGAGTACATACTCCTAATCATTTATATCATCAAAGCCATCAAAATTAGAATCATCATCTTCAAGTAGTAGATCTTCACTACCGTTGTCATCACCATCTTCGTCTTCCTCAATGATTTCTTCAATTATATCTACCTCCTCAACCACATCGTCTTCACTTTCGACAGCGACAACATCATCCTCTTCTTCACTAGACTCACTAATAATTGTCACATCAGTAGGTGTGACACTGGTAGACTCGACTTGTAAAGGTTCTTCGTCTGGACGAGGAGTTGTGCCTTGAAACCCACGGGCTTTGGTGGTTATAATCGCATACCATGGGCTTGCAGGAGTCTTAACACTCCGCGTGTAGTACACCTGTGTTGCTTGACTTGCTAAAATAAAAGGCTCGTCCATACCACTCATCAGTCTTAGTTTTGACTTAACGTTAACAGTCACCCGTCCTGATTTTTTATCTACTTTAACTCCATTCTCAACATCAAACCAATGAAAATTGAAGCAAACTAATTCTTTATGACCCCAATACTTGAGCACGACAACTTCTAGCAATCGTCCATACCAGTCATCCCAAATGTTATCGTAGCAGCTAACTTTCACCACAACACCAGAATCAGCAGAAGTGACTTCCCCAATATCGCAACACTTAAATCTGTAATCGTTGACAATGCAGTATGTATAAGTATCTATAGATCTTTCAGGGCCATCGGCTATAAGCTTTAGCCGATTGTCAGCTAACTCATCTGTGAGGACCTAATACATTAACACAACATTGCACAAATGTTAATTACGTCATAAGAATAAATCCATGATGGTAGATTCATTGAACTTGTAAAGGTTAGACTTACATGATCTTTAAACCATTGCACAAATTCTCCATTTCTCAAATATTGCAAATCCCCGTCTGATATACTCGGATTCGCTTCACGTACTTCAACATCATATTGACTGCAGCACAATTATATACTCAATGTGTTTGTAAAGGAACTTGACACAATTACACCAGACATATATAGTTATGACTACTTACTTAATGTATGGCGCTACTTCATTCATGTTGATAAGTGTATACAATGTGGTAGCTGCATACTCACTATCGGTCAAGAATCGCCTTTATTTACCGCCGAATGGGCGAACAGGATGACTAAAGGCCGTTAGTTCTCCATTTTTCTCATGCTCAACAGCCTGATTTTGACGTGCGAGATTATGCTTCGTCTGAACATTCGGCTCAAAGTACAATGAGCAGAAATTAACAAGTTCCTCCATAACATAACTTTTAGCAATTAACCCCTCTACACGGGCTCTATTCTTCACCTTTTGCTTTAGACGTCGCATATACATATGTGATATATAGATTAGCAAGAAAGAATGAATATTTTATCGTATTAAAAACATTAATGTCATTACCTCTTGAATAGATACATCCATCTATATTGTACGGGATTGCCAAACTTAGCTTCGTATGGCAAGTGAATAGGCAAATGCTCCATTGAATTAAAAAACGATGGAGGGAAGATCATTTCTAACTTGCACATTATTTCCACTATCTGCATCTCCATTTTATCTATGTCTTTGACCTGAAGCTCCGTCAAGCATAGATCTCTGAAGAAATTAGAAAGCTCTGTCAGTGCTTTAACCACACGTTTCGGTAACAAGTCGATAAATGCCACAGGGATCAACTTCTACATGAATACGTGACAATCATGACTTTTGAGACCCCAAAACTTCAGCTCTTCGACTTTATAACACCTTTCTATATTCGAAGAATATCCATCTGGGAGCTTCAGTCCACTGATCCAATTACATATCAATATCAACTGTTCCCTGGTCAAAGTATATTCAGCTTTAGGCGTTACTGTCTTACTACCCTCCTGATACAGCCACAGATCTTCCCTAATGTTCATTTCTACCAAATCAAGCCTCGACTTGTTGTTGTCCTTTGTTCTACCAGTGACATCTAGGACTGTATAAAAATGTTATCAAATACGTTCTTCTCAGTATGTATCGGATCTAAACAATGACGGATGCAGAGTGTAGCCCAATAAGGCAGGTCAAAGAACATGGATCTGTGTGTCCAGTTGTGAACCTTACCGTAACCATAAGCTCACTCTAATCTGTGATTCTTCCCTGGAGGTGGAAACTTCAAATGACTAATCCAACTCAACACTGTTGACCCAGAAAGACGGCCAGGTACTTGACGTTTCTCTATTTTTCGATTGATTTGTCTACTCATCCGTCGATAACGATGTTCAATAGGCAAAAACTGTCTGGATGTTGCAAAGAAACTCATTTCCCCCCCATGTTTGAGCCGCACAGCTTTAACTAACCCCATGCACACGGGACACGACAAGCCCCCATGAGTCGACCATCCACTGATCATTCCTAATGCCGGAAAGTCATTTATTGTCCACAGTAAAGCTGCCCTCATGTCAAAGTTCTGCTTAAGAGATACATCATAAGTTTGAATCCCTTTTTCCCATAACATCTTCAACTCATCAACTAACGGCCTGAGGTATACATTGATGTCTTTACTCGGACTCTTATCACCCGGAATCAGTAAAGGCATGAACATGTAGGGATCTTTCATGCACATCGAAGGCGGGAGGTTATACACCACAATAATCACCAACCAAGTTGAGTAGGGCTTTGTGTAAGGCCCGTTAAATGGATTAAACCCATCCGTAGCAAGTCCAAGCCTAACATTGCGAACCTCTTCAGCAAACGAGGGGTGCTTGTTATCAAAATTTTTCCACTCAAGCCCATCTACCGGGTGAGTCAGTTAACCTTCGACTATGTCCCGTGTAGAGTGCCACCTCATATCCTCGGCGGTATGTGTTGACATGAACAACCGCTGAAGCCTCTGGGCAATGGGAAAGTAACGTAAGATCTTTCTCGGCACGTCTTTTCCCTTTTTCTTACGCTGTTCACAGTATCTACTTGTACCACAAATATCACACGACCTCTTATCTTTATTGATATCACCGTAATATAACATACAATCATTCTCACAAGCATCAATCTTCTCATACCCTAGATTGAGCCTTTTGACCATTTTCTTCACATCATAGTACGACCCCGGTAACTTATTGCCTACAGGTAAGCACTCCTTCATAATGCTTAATAGTTCATTAAAACCTCTCTCGCTACAGTCATGCTCGTTCTTGAAGTGTAAAAACTTAGTCACGGTAGATAAGACGATGTGCTTTTCGTGCTCGTCATATAGTGGCGTCGCTGCTTCATGCAATAACTCATAGAAACCCTTAGCCCCATCATTCGGCTCTTGCTCGATGCTACTACCATCCCTGTCTGTATTCCACTAGAAGTATGAACCAGCAGCTTCGACTATCATGTTAGTACAGTCAAAGGTTTCATCACCTCTAAATTCCAGTTCTGATTCATGTTCATCCAACCAGGTTTCCCCATGATAGATCCATGTCGTATAACCCTGCTTAAACCCATACGCAAATAAGTCGCACATGACATCACTCCTTTCCTTCCACACTTCATTCACACACTTCTTACAAGGACATCTGATCTCATCGCCGTTGACTTGCTCAAACGCAAAGTTGAGAAACTGTTCAACCGCACTACGATACTCAGAGCTAAGCCCACTCCTATCAGTGGCTACCCTACGTTCCATCCAACTTCGATCAACAGACATCTCGGTCTATGCACTATGAGGAAAAATAAAACACAAATAGGAGGGTTAATGTCTATGCATACATATGAGTGTCCTAACTTCATCTCCACTCTAACGGGTCAGGCTTCTATCCCATTCCCGAATGCGTCGCTCCACCTGATGCCAACAACATGAACACACCTTTGTATTTTAAGAAATTTCGACAGCACCTCCTCATGGTCTTCAAGTACACGAAATAGATTACCACGTCGTAGCCTAAATATGCACCCGAAGAACATCAAGAGATATTCACCGAAAATTCTCAAAATATAAAGACGTTCTCAATCCGTTAACACCGACCTAAGTGGAATCGAAACATTCAGGAACAGTCCCAAAATGGGGACTAGTCGAGATTCACTTCTATTAAGTAAATCTCGAATGAGTTTCTAAGCTTCCTAAACTATATGGAAAATATGCAAATGCAATAATGACAAACATAATAAATAAATTCAGTATATAAATAATTAAACAAAAACATTTTGTTTGCAAGTCAACGCCACATTACATGGTAGACTTCATAATTTAAATTTTTAGATAGTAAATAGTTCGTGGGCATTAATTGTCCAAAAAATAGGAGCACAATATCCAAGTTTTGTGGGTTCTTGTGTTTGTTCATTATTTTAAATTTGTTTGGGTAGCTAAGAAATGTAATGGGTTCTTGTGTTCATATTATTATTTGAATTTGGTAACATGTTCAGCTTGTGGTCAACATAAAGTTATCTACTGAAAGGATTTTATAATTAAAGTATTCTTACTCTTTGCCAACAATTGCAAGAATGGATGGAAGAAATATGTGTATTATAATTCGTACTAGTCATTTGCACCTAAGTTGAGGTAAAATAGTACCTTGAAATTAGACATGGTTGTAGTATGAATTGAAGGGCCTAAAGACAAAATTTTTGATATGATATTCATATGCTGAATGAATGAAAATGGAAAAAATATTATCACTATTGTAATTGTGTTGTATTATCTGAACTGGCTTTCCATACTATCGATAGCCTTAAGATATATATATATGAGAAATTGACATCCTGTATACTTGTCATTTCGCTCAGTAAGTTTTACTTATCTTCTGTTTTGATTAGACTTGCTTTTGTTAATCAAAGTCTTTTCTTACTTGAACATCAAACACTATATTTATTGCAATACAACATAAGTTTATTCTTCCCAATTATTTAAAGTTGATAATGTTAAGGGTGCAAGGGTCTCATTTTTTCAGAAGAATAAATTTATAATGCATATATATCCAAGTTATAATGGACTCATTCCCTTTTGCAGAAAGTAGAGACCTTTTATTATGTGAATTATAAACTTACCACTATAGTAATTATGGGTTCACTAATGGTGAATTAAAACAACAATTCACACATTAACAAACACACACTAATAAACACCAGTTAAAAGAAAACCACTACTGCTACTGCGAATACAAAACCCAGGCACAATAAAAAAATAAATGCATGTCTAAAAATATTATAAACCCACGAAAAATGAACAAATACTACATTATTCGGATCATATTTTTCATAGAAATTAAGAAAAGTAAAATAAAAAAAGGATAAATTTTCACAGATAAAGAAAGAGGGCTGTAGATTTCCATGGATGCCATACCTTAAAATTTGGGGGAAACCAAGAGTAAGGAAGAAGAAGACAGCAGGGGGAGCGGTGGTGGCCGGAGGTTCGATCGACCGGAGTGGAGTAGCAGTTGCTGTCGGCGCAGGGAGCTCTTCTAGTCGTGAACAGAGATGATGCGAACTATAATCTCCACTAGGATGGTGATGGGGCGAACTATAAGGAAGGATTAGGAGCAAATGAGATTGTCAATTGAGTAAATGGGCTACTGGATTGAACAATTGAGAGGAAGGAAAAACAACAATCACTAGAAATTGGCAACAGATAGTAGTCGTTGCCATCGAAAGTAAGGGTTTTAATTAAAAGACTCATTCTTGACGGCATAACTGTCGCCATTACTCCCGTCGTTAGTGACTCATTAGCGACGACATGGCGTCACCTGTATCAAAACCTGCCATTAACGGCGATCATCAATCTGTTAAAGGAGGGAAAATATCATTATTGACGGGCATCATTAGCGACGGCAATGCCGTCGACTATGAGATCATTAGCGACAGGAAATAGGCCGTCAGAATTGATGCCGTCGGCAATGACCCATTTTTTTGTAGTGTATGTTGCGTATTATATGATTAATTAGGTAAACCCTAATTAAAATCTAGAAACCCTAATAAATATTTAGAAAATCCTAAGTTATTGTTAAACCCTAATTTGAAACTCAAATTAGAGTTCAGGATTGTTTGTAGTTGTGTTAAGGTGATTAATTAACAAGTATTAGAATTATAATTGTTAATTATGAAAATCCTAATTACTAAACTAGAAACCCTAATTTCTATATTTAGTAACCCTAATTAATAATTATAAAACCTAATTACTAATTATAAACCCTAATTGCTAAATCAGCAAGGTTAACTATAATTAGTAAATAAAAAATCCTAATGTTCATGTATAAGGTAATTAAAAACCTAATCTAATTAAGGAAACCCTAATTACAAATTTTAGAAACTAAAATTTTATATTTTAAACCCTAAATTAGACATCCTATAAATTATTTATGCTAAACCTTAGGGTTAAACCCTAAGGGTCAAACCCTAAGGGTTTGCCAAAAGACCAAAGTGCCATTAAAATCATAAGATCATTGACCATTTTGCCCTTTTGTGAATTATTGAAGCTAACTTGTTAGATTTGCCAATACTTTAGTTGGTGAGCTAATCCAACAATCCCATGTGACCAAAATCTCTAGCAAATCAAGCAATATCAGCCATTACATGTATCTAAGACTTCTATATATAGATTGAGAGAGAGAGAATTGCCTTTGTTAGCTTATTTTTGACCCAACACTCAACCATTATCTCTCTCTTTGAAACCCACAAAAATTTGCAAGTATATCAGTCACAAACAAAGCAACACCTCTAACAAATCAGAAAGCCTAGAATCAGAAATCATTCATAGAAGGTATAAACCTAATTTCAAAATCTGATCTCAGTTGCTATGTTAAAAGTTATGATTAAGTGTTAAAATGTGTGTGTTGTAGTATATAATGATGATCTAGGTTGATAGATGTTAGATCCATAACATCTATAGGCTCGAATTTGGCATTTTACAAAATCTAGAAATTTTTTTAAAAGTCGTCTGAGAACGAATGCCAGGCCTTATAGATCTCATCCTGTTTATGTAATTTGCTATTTAAATGTTTTGACATGGAGTATGCTATGATATCTTTGCTCTGGAACTTGAATCAGGGTCAGATCGGTTGTATCTTGCAAGGTATGGGTGGTCAAACACCATTGACCAACCAAGACTGGACAAGTTCTGGGCAACCCAGAACGTGCCCAGAAATCTCTGACAGGATTTTCAAGAACTTGGATCTGGCCGTGGTTTGATGTTATGTTATAGTTCATGCATCTAAGTTATAGTACGTTTGTTAGACTTCATTGTGTGCCTTAAGATCACTTAAAAATTTAACAGGTGAAGTGTAGTCGACGGTCAAACCAAGCCAGACGAGCATGAAAGCTGTTTTCTGGGTAACCCAGAAAACGCTTGAACGTGTCGTCTGACATGGGTTGACCGACATAGATCTGCTAACTCAGTGGTTGTTATGTTGCTTTTATGTATTGGATCTCTACCCTTGCATGTTTTCTACACACTGCAAAGTTTAGATCACAAAAACATTACACGATCAGCAAGTTGTGGAAGCCCAAAGTAGGCCTCACGAACTGTTCTTCATTTCTAGGTAACCCAGAAATGAAGAACAGCTCTGACAGCCACTTTGCATGATTATATCTTCTTATTGTGATGTTGTTTGGTCATGTTTATTGTTGTATCTTGCAGTCTTACACTCGCACTACAAGTTCTGACTAACAGCATGCCCAGAAACATTAAGATCTAGGATCTATGTTTGGTCAAACTAAGCCACTCAATCTCTGACATGAGTTTTTTGGATTTAGCTAAGAACACGAAGAACACCTATAGCGACGGTTCTGTCGTTATAGGCAGTCTTTAGTGACAAATATGTTCAAAAATTAATTATTTTAATTAAATAAATAGAAAAAAATAGTATTAAATTATTAAAAATACAAAATAAATTATTAAAAATTATTTTAAAGTCTAAAAATTAGTTTTTAATGATTTTTAATATATTTCATAAATAATTAATATTTTGGAAATATTAAAGGTATTTAATTTATTTAATTATTATATTAAATAAATTATTTAAAAATAATTTTAATACTTTAAAAATTATTTAAAATTATATTATGATATAAGAAAATATTTTAAGTTATTTTTAATGACTTTTAATATTTTGTAATAAATTTCATTAATAAATTAATATTAATGATAATTAAGATATTTAATAAATGAATTAAATAAATAAATTAAAAATAATTTTATTATATTAAAAATATAAGACCCCAACTTATTATTAATAAAATCGAATTTCCTCTAATTATTATTTTGAATAATAAGGTGTTAATTTGATATAATGCTGTAGTTATGGGTGAAATGTGCAAAATTTTCAAAATAAGCAAGTGGTTATAAAATATTCATTGTTGTCGGGGAATATTCGTTTGGTCGTAGAATATTCTTTCTGTCGGAGAATATTCGTACGATGACGCAACCTTGTGTGGGCCTCATAACGGAAAGCGATTGGATGAAGAAAACGACAAGTATAGGTTGTTTATAAATAACGGCGTAGTTGTTACCGTTAATACTGTTGGAATACCAGGTGGTTAAAACACAGTAGCACACGGTATTGCATCAATTATTGATTCTTACGTAAGAAGACACTACTCAATAATTGTTACAGTAATTACTGTTTAATATTTTATTTTATTGATTCAATAATTGCTACGTTGATATTTTATATTATTGTTGTTTCAATAATTGTCACTGCACAGTAATTTCCTTTATCAGATCAATAATTCATATTATTTGAACAATATTATTAGATAGCATTATTGGCAATGTCTAGAAAGTTCTGTCTAAGGAGAGGTTTGGTCATCTAATTGCGCGCCAGTAAAGAAAAATCCTTATTGGAAAGCCCCATCTTTGCTGGGAACGGCCTGGTTGTCATAATTGTGATTCTGTAATATTATTTGTGAATAATTAATTATTGATTTATATAATAAGTAAATATTTAATTTTTTTGTGGATATAAATGAGGAATATATTTTTGTGGTTATAAATGAAGGAATTAATGCTGAGTTGTTTTATCAGTATTTTTGTCGGAATGGAGGTATTAAAAATCAAACCAGTGTTTTTAAGTTATATTGCGTGAGTTATAATTTCTAATCCGACCGTTGGATCGTTGTAATTTTTGGATATGTTATACATATATAAGTTGAGTATATGTCCACAAATTTTAAACCGTTAAAAATGAACGTATGATTTGTTATAAATTTGAAGAGATGACTGGTTCAGTAATTGTTGAAGTTTCGAAATTTATCATTTTGGTGAAAAATTCTAGAATTGGTGGGCCCCACTTTTGGTTGGTGAGAAATGTACTAAAATTTTTATTCAAATGTGGTGGGTGGGAATAGTAGCAGGTAAAGCCATCAGATTGCAGGTCAAGTCTACTTCGGCGTGCTAATATTTTTCTATAAATAGAGGGCTAAGTTAGAATTAAAAATCACACCAGAAACAAGTTTTCTCTCTTTCTCTCTATATTATTGAGCGTATTTGGTGAGTATTTTGATACTTTGAGAGTTTCTATTTAGCACAAGTTTTATTCAGCCTCAGATCCGATATTCCGATCAGAAGTACTATTATTTTGAGGTAAGGGATGTTATTTTCTTCAATATCATTATGCCGAAATATTGGTTTGAACTTTTTATCAAATTTGAAACTTTTTGTGTCGGAGTTACTATTCACGTATACGGCACTATTCACGTATACGACACTATTCGCGAATACGGCACTATTCACCGAAAAATAAAAATTTTTTTTTGTCCAAGATGTCTATTATGGTTACTATCTTTGATTGTATCCATGTTTTGATCTTTATTTTTAAATTCTACTTCACAATTGGTTGTTATGGAGTATTATTGCACTTGAATAACCTGTAATACGAATCCCTAATATTTGTCCTTCTATCTCATTAGATTCGTTTTCTTTAAGGTATTTTTCATCATCCTCAGTCCTAAATGATGATATTACTGAATATATTTCGCCTGTAGTGCAAAGATAAATGATTAACTGATGAATATCTTTGGCCCGTAGTGCAAAGATGAACAGGTGTTGAGATGAACATGACCAACTGGTGATACAAATGAATATCTTTGGCCTGTAGTGCAAAGATGAATATTTGATTAAAGATGGCTATTGATTGTTGTTATAGGGATAAAATATTGATGATGAACTTTTAAATCTTAGAAGATAGTAGAACTCATTCTCTACTTGACTTTTCTAATGGTTTGCTGTTTTCGCTGCAGTTGTTGATCTAAAACTTGTTGTCTATTATATTTTATCAGATTTTTTCCTGTTGAAGACTAATGATAATTTGTTGTATATTATCTTAGTCATAATATTCTTTTATGGGCTAGTTGAACTCACCATTTTTCTTTTTGTTTTATTTTTCTCAGGAGGCGAGAATATAGAGGGAACTAGTCGGGGTGTGGAGTGATGTTTCCAGTCCGTTGTGTTAGCAGTCCTCACTATTTTATAGAATAGCGTTTCAATAGTTGTAATGAGGACTTCTTTGAGTGTGGATATTGTCTAGAAGACAATATTTGTATTTAAACTCACAGTATTGTGTTGTCGTATTTTGCGCGACAAGTGTTTTAATAAAGTTGTATTTGTTTTTGTACCATGTATTTGACGACTCAGAATGAGTGATGTATACCTATTTTGGAGGGCATCACAAAAAATCATTTTAAATAATAATAAGGTATGTAAAAATATTTTAAGTTATAAAATATAACTTTCAATATTTAAAGGTATTAATTAATTATTATTAGTGATATTAAAGTTATTTAATAATTATATTAAATAATTTAGTTTAAAAATAATTTTAATATTATAAAAATTATTTTAAATAAAAATAATGTGTTTAACGATATTTTAAGTTATAAAATATAACTTTTAATATTTAAAGGATAATTTTATTAATAATTTAATATTAATAATTATTAATTTAATAGTAATAATATTAAATTTATTTAATAATTATATTAAATAAATAGTTTAAAAATGGTTTTATTAATTTAAAAATCATTTAAAAAGTATATAAATGAATTAAAAATATTTTAAGTTATAATTAATGACTTTTAATATTTTGATAAATAGTACATTAATATTTAAATATTAATGGTAATTATTTAAAAATGATTTTAAATATTTTAAAAATCATTTAAGGGTAATATTAATACTTTAAAAGTATTTTGAATTATTATAAATAATTTAACATTTTGGCAATGGTTTAATTAATAGTTTAATATTAATTAACTATTAATGATAATAGAATTATTTAATATTTAAATCATTTAATAATGATTCAGGTGTTTGAAAATTCATGATAAATTATAATAAATGTTTAAAAATTATTATAAGTCATTTAAAAATAATATGACTGATACTTACAGATATTGAGCTACAGAATAGAGTCTTAGATTAGATAATTACCCAATAGAGCTGTCAGTACACCGACATATTTAAGAAATTGATCTGAACTTAGATAATTTGATTAGATATGTATTTTTTTATGATCCAGTGATTGCTATACCTATGTGCCAATGTGATTAGGTTATGTGCGGACAACAATAAGCAGTGTTATGTGTTACGATATGTTATTCTAATCAGTAAAATGATCTTATTACTGATAGGTGGTTATATAAAAGATAAAACTAAGTTGTGAATTGTAAGCAGCGTATCAGGCAAGTATCCTACCTTTGCATTTTCTTTATGCAATGGATATGAGTAAGAAGATTCAGATTTATATTATTATTCTACTAGATTATTAGCCCTATTATCGTATATATTATATCCGATCATTGTTTATCAACATGATTTTATATTATATAACTCATATATATATATATATATATATATATATATATATATATATATATATATATATATTCTGTTCATTAATTTTGAAATATGGTTATACAAGTGTCCTTACTTGGATAATCATTGTAGTTAAACATATGTTGATATATATATATATATATATATATATATATATATATATATATATATACGGTCTATCTCTAAAGCGAACCTTAAAGACCATCGTCTTTGGTGTCTATGGCGACGGTTCGATCCGTCGCCATAGCCATGTAGTCTTTGGCGACGGGTCAAACCGTCGCCACAGACACCAAAGACGACGGTTCGTCTTTGGTTCGCTCTTTAAGGTTCGTTTTAGAGCATTTCCGTGTGTGTATATATATATATATATATATATATATATATATATATATATATATATATATATATTATATTTAAGCCGTCTAAGTTATTTGACCAGCTAGGCACAAATTTAGAAATATTGTTGAACATGATAAAACCTTTTTGTATCCAATCAAATTATTTTGGTTCAGATTCTAGACTAAGTATGAACATCCCGATCAAGAAAAAACTTTTATACGCCCAAGGCGGACAGAGTGAACGATGATATCTTTCTTGTATGTAGTGTTGATTAATACAGGGTAAAACGAGCTAATCACCCCCCGTGCCCGTAAGTTATGACGGTTTACAGATGAATTTCTGTTTAACCTATTCAAAAATTAAAAACAATGTTCACAGTATGTCACATTAACCCTATATATAGTCAGTACGTAGTTTCAAAAATTTGATAAAGAGTTGTTATGTTATTATTATCGGTTCAGATTACTTCACAACTATTGACTTGTTGTAGAAGGGTAGTACAAAGAAAATATTTAATCCTTTCAACTAATATTTATAATTGTTATTACTTGCTGGGCACTCAAATGCTCATCCTTGTTTAATTTAAATATTTTTAGCTAAGTGTGAACAACCTGAAGGCTCTGCTAAGAACAAGGGAAAAGGAAAGGTTGCTGAAAGATTGAAATATTATCTTATGTAATAGTTTGATATTATTAAGACAATGACATATATTATCTATCATGCTATGTAGTAAATGTAATAAAGGTTATGTACTTGGGAGCTAGACTCTGATAATTATGTAAATTAAATTTAATATTTATAATATTGCTATTATTATTAGTATTATTTCGCTCATAAAAATGGTATCGCGAAGCACCGAGTTCGGGTTTTAAGTACCTAGATTTGGGGGCTTTACAGGCTGTTATCAGAGCTTAGGGTTAAAAAGCTTGGGTGGGATAGACCTTATGTGATGCCCCCAAAATAGGTATACATCACCCATCTTGAGTCGCTAAATACATGGTACAAAATTCAAATACAACTTA
Source organism: Panax notoginseng (assembly GCA_016801055.1). Classification (NCBI taxonomy): domain Eukaryota; kingdom Viridiplantae; phylum Streptophyta; class Magnoliopsida; order Apiales; family Araliaceae; genus Panax; species Panax notoginseng. Next base: position 87,783,307 of record CM029023.1, read on the forward strand.
ATTATACAACAGTCGTGTAAAATACAACAAAATATAATCTAAGAGTTTTAATAAGAATATTATCATCTATACAATATCCACACTCAATGGAGTCCTCATTATATTTATTGTCACACTATTTAACAGAATAGTGAGGACTACTAATGCTATCATCTGGACCGTCACTCTATTCCCCGACTAGTCCTGGCTACATTCTCATTTCCTGAAGAGAACAGTGAAAGAAAGGGTGAGCTCAACTAGCCCAGTAAGAAATATTATGACTAAGATAATGCAGAATAAATTATCATTAGCCTTCAACAATGTTAAGCTGATAGAATATAATAGACAACAAGTTTAACTGCAGCGGAACAAACAATCTATTAGAAGAGTCAAGTAGAGCATAAAATCTACTATCTTCTATGATTTAAAAAGTTTTTCATCAACTTTATCACTGAGACTCAGCTTAATAAATAAAATCGAATCATCCCTGTATCATGGCCAAGGATATTCATGTAATCATCAATGGTCATGATTATACCAAAGAATTCCTAGTCATAATCATACCAACAACCATCCATCAATGAACTACAGGCCAATGAGGACTTTTACCACATCATTCGTCACATTACGGTCATGATTATACCGAATAATCTCTGGTCATAATCATACCAAGTCCATCTATGCACATAAGCCAAGGATGACTTTAATCATAATATAAGCATGAGGATGATGACAATGACATAATAATTATCGATGTCGGGATTTTTAGATGTCCCTTTTCGTTACTTGTTCTTTTGTGTTCTCATTTTAGGTGAGATTTGTTTGAAAAAATAAGTGAAAAAGGTCCGACATGTGTAATGTCGACGATTGGACTGTAAGAGTTGCCAGTTGGTTTTTTAACTGGTTGTACCAACACAATCGAGAAAAGGTTTGCACATTGACTCAGTGATGTAACACTGCTAAACGGGTCTGTGAAACCGAGATTTGTTTAGGGTCCGGGGACTTGCTTGTGCGGAGGGAAGGTGTTAGGCACCCCTCGACATCCGTGTTGCCACAGTGACCGCCACTTTTCAAGAAACTGTTATATGAATGTGAGTGTGTAGGTCAATGTGCTGTTATTTAGAAGTTGTGCGAGGCCTCGTTCGAGCCTATGTACACAGGGTTTGAATTTATGTAAAAATTCAATTTTAAGCAAGATATGGCAGTGATGTTTTATAAAAGAGGTTTTTTCAAACCCAATGCTCAATAGAGATTGTGACCTTTTACACTCCCATTTTATTCCGTATTCGGCTTGGTTGATTTTATTTTACAGTTGCGAGGCATCTGTATGAAAATAATGTACAAAAGATGCTGAATTCCTCGTGGGTATGAAAATCATCTGAGGAAATTCAAACATCACAAATAAATTTACAAGCTGCTTACAGCTGAAAAGGTCCATCATGGGAATCGAATCTAGATTCAGTGGACTGAACATGTGATCACATGATTCCTAGGCTCACATGATGCCGCAATTGATATAAACGCAGTAAGCATGTATATATATAAAAGCTGTAAAAATATATATATATATATATACAGACATGATCACCAGCGATGAAGCACCTCCATGGGGGATCAGAAATGTAAATAAAGTTGTAAAAGCTATCAACCGCCACGGAGGGAACTCCAGACGGGACAAAATGTACAGAAAGCTGTAAAAACGGTCAACCACCACAAAGTAAACTCCAGGTGGGACGAAATATAAATATATATATATATATATATATATGTATATATATATAAAAGTATGTAAATACACCGAATATAAAATTCAAGCTCATCGGACTGAGTCCAACAACAGTTAATATATATAAGTATATATATATTAAAGCAGTAAACGCACCGGATGTGAAATTCAGGCTCATCGAACAAAGTTCGACACACAGTTCATATATATAAGTATATATATATACGAAAGCATTTAAATGCACCAGACGTAAGTCTAGGCTCATCGAACAGAGTTCGACACATAGTTTATATATATATATATATATATATATATATATATATATATATATATATATATATATATATATATATATATATATATATATAAAAGCCATTAAACGCTCCAGACCGAAGTCTAGGCTCAATTGAGGCATAACTCGATAATGTTAGTCCGTATATAAAAAAAATATATAAGTATATATATATATATACAAACAGAAAATAAACCACGGATCGAAGTTCGGGTATACACACGCAACATGACTCTCAATGTGAAGAACAGTGTGTGCAAAGATGAAGAGAAAGGCTTTAAAGTGTGTGAGAAGGCTTACAGTGGGCTGCCAAAGAAGACTTCTATATCTTTAAAGTAGATAAACACTGGCTTCCACCGGTACAGAAGTAGCTATATGTGAGCTCATAAGTGTTTAAAATGAGAAAGTACTCAGTTTAGGGTGAGTACAGAGCAAATTGGGCAGGACTTTCTCGCCGTTTTCTCTTACAAAATGGCCACCCCAAGCCCTCTATTTATAGAGGGTGGACCTACGGCTGGGCCGCAGGTGTACCAAAGGCTGCCCGGGGTGCCATGGGCTTCGCAGGTCCTGTTATCTCGAAGTACGTGCACACATGCAACGTGATGTCCGTTCGAACTTTCAAAATTACAATCCGGGCATCCGACTGAGGTATATTGGACCTATTTTGGACTGCCGTTGTCGAGAGTTACGCAATGACATGAGATTAGAGGTTGTATGAAGTCATGAAGATGAGACGATGTCCTCCGGTCTTCAGCTTCAAATTCTATCCGTTATCTCGCGTAATAGTCACTCGGGATTGGTTTTACTTGATTCTTGTGGGACATGGCTGTATAGAAAATGTATGTATGAGATGTTGAGACGGCGTGATGTGGCGTCAAGGTGGCAAGATGATGACTTTGCCCCTCACCGGGGTTATCTTCAGTTTGGGCTAATAAGCAGACGTTGCTCAGGGTAATCGCTGAGATTGGACTGCTGCAATGGTTAAAGGTCCTCAGTGTCATCTCTGAGGTGTGCTTGTCCTCCCGGTGTTATCTCTGAGTTGGTACTAAGTATCTCATTGTGAGCGCCGAGATTGAAGCTATTTGCATTTGAAACAAGCATTTTCGGGGTTATCTCCGGAACTGCAACTGCCTTCCTTAGGGTTATCTCCAAGGTTGGAATATGCTATTCCCAGTGTTGGGACTGAGACGGAACATCTCGGGATTATCTCCGGGATGAAGCGGTCTTCTCCGGTATGTGTTCTGGTATTAGAACTGCAAGCCTCGGGGTTATCACTGAGGTTGAAGCTGTTACTCTCGGTGTGTGTTCTGGGGTTGAGACTGAGCTTTCAGTAGTATTTGGACTGGATGTGAGTTATCTTCCAGGGTTATCTCTGAAAGATGAATATGCCCTCCTACAATGTCAGTAAAAGGTGTGCAGAAAATTTCGAGTGTCTACAGATGCCCCTCTTTATCATATTCATGCAATGCAATGGCATGGATAGGATAAAGAATCCTAGACACTTAAAATGCAACAAGTTAAATATGATGCAATATGGAGCAATATGATGCAAGTGTATGATGCATATGAATTGCTTTCCAACATACTGGGCATGATTGCCGGCTCCCTGTGATGGTAATGACGGCGAGTTTGCATGTGTGATCCAAACCTATCAGGATGTTGACGTTGGGGCTATCACCAATGTCCTTAATCCTGGTTACAGACTTTACTCCAAAGATGTGCCTCTCGTGTACAAGAGATCTGTGGGGATAAAACTTTGTCTGTTTGAGGATGTGTATAACATATTCCATCATCGATCCTCCCTAATGATGTTGATCCTCCCTGGTTTGTATCGCCAAGACATATCATTGTTCTGTTGGATTTACAGCCAATAGCAGATGTTGTCAGGGCTGCCTGACCTTCGTTGACGTGTGAACCAACGGTTGACTACGCGTTGTAACCCCCACCGGGGATATATCTGATCCTCGCTGATGTGTGTATCAATGGATGAACTCCCTGCTAGAGATAAATGCCAAGGCTGCTTGGACTTTGTTGATGTGTGTATCAACTGATGCAATCATCGGATGACTTATGATGTGGCGTTGGGTTTAATTACCAACAGCTGAACTGTCGTCAAGGTTGCTTGACCTTCGCTGACATGTGTATCAACGGAAAATATGCGTTGGATCATCGCTGAGGTGTGTATCAGTGGAACATTCGTTGTAACCCCCGCTGAGGATCTCTTTATTTTGAGATTACGTTGTGGCCCCCGCCAGGGATCTCCTATTGAGATTGCGTTGTGACCCCCGCCGGGGATCTATTATTAAAAGATTAGGATGATGACCCTGAATTGACAGCATTGGACCTCTGTACGGTATTGCCAAATATGTTATGCAATGATGGGGATCATCGGTATAGTATACCCTGTATTTTGGCAAATACCAATGAATAATATGAAAGCCATAGTCGGGCCGAGAAGAACCAGGATTTCAGGCTATTCTGCTCAATCGCGTAGCATTTTTATACTTGATTTGGCCTTTTCAGATTGTGTGAACTACTTTGCAACTCAAATTGGACCGAGCCAGAGGGGTAGGACCCACGTAAGGGTGCCACAGGTACACCTGCTGTAGCCGCAGATGGACCTGCGGCCAACCGTAGGTACTAAAGACCAGCAGGTTGCTTTCATAAGTCATTTTCAACTTGCGTCGCGAAGGAAATTTGAGAGCTCTTCTTCAGAACTGCTGAGTTCAAAAATCTTTCTGCAAATTCTGTCACCGTACAAGTGTTCTACACTATCCTGGTAACGTATGCATGTACTTTTTTCCAGTTTTTATTCGTTGAAACATGACTTATCATGTGAAATGCATCTAAACACATAGTAGTGATTATGTATGCACAAATGACTTGATAAAAATATTTAACACAGTAAATGTTAGTATTAAACCATGCTAAACATAATGATGTGAAAAAATTTGACTTTTGAGACAATCAAATTGGCACCTTTTTCTGCTATTTTTATCCTATTTGAGGACATTTGAGCATAAGGTAAGAAGGCAAAGTACTCCTAGCATTGAGGTTAACCTTATGTGTTGATGATTTTGATTTTTTGGATGTAAATAGGATTTATGTGACTGTGGGCAGATGTGCTACTAAATGTCCACCTAGTCATGCCTATGTGCATGTGGATAGTCCTATTTATAGAGGAGACTATGGCAAAATTTTCCTAAAATGTAGGAATTGTGTTAGTCATGCATTTTTAACTATGCTGTGGATGTATGTTAAAATAATGCATGCATGCATGTAGTCATTAAATGCATTTTGAAAAGCTCCAGGTTAGAAAATACCACACCCTGTCTGAGGTAATTTGGAGCCTTGTTGTCCAGATATTATGGGTATGGATCAGACGAGTAGTTCCCGCAGGACCACTTCTGGTGTACGGAGGAGGGCTTCTGAAGTGCCTTGACCTCATTTTGTTAGACAGCCTCGCAGGTTGGTGGAGGCGGTGATACGTCCAGTCCAGGTTGATGTACCGGACGTCGAGGACGATAAAGAGGATGTTCCGGTTGCGGACCCTGCTCCTACTGTGCATATTCCCCATAGGGACCTCCCGAGTATTCAGGTGGTAAACCCATAGCTTCTGGGTGATTTGAACAGACATCCCTCGATGTATTTGCACGCCAATGAGGTATAGCCATAGATCTTAATCTTCCTTATGTCCTATTGATGAGGAGTAAAGGATTCTGATGTTGATCTACATCTTACAGGTTCCCGGCTTTACGTAGCCTCGAGGGAACTGGTTCAGCATTCACTCCATGTACCAGGCGCTTCATCCTGACTATAGAGCGATTGTGCATGACTGGGGATTTAGAGCATTCTTTCCCATCCTTCCCTGTCGTTGTCCCTGGGGTTACCTCAAGGCATTGTCTGAGCGCTGGTTTCACCAAACTCAGTCTCTCCATTTACTAGACCGTGAGGTGATGATGACACCTATGGATTGGCAGTTTATCATAGGTGTGGAGTTTGGAGGGGAGCTAGTGCCTTGCACAGCTGATATTACCCCGACTACCGTCCGATCCATGTTAGGAGTTCTGACGGAGGCGCTCAAAGGTTGGGCTGTCCGTGCAGGTCCTTTGAGCGTAGATGTTATGAGTGGGCTATTGAGCGAGCCCATACCAGCTGATGTCAGAGTTAGGGATCACATTCTTTGGCGATTGTTCCTGATGATCATTAGGGGCTGCTTCATAGCAGATAACTCTTCTACGGTGTCGTTCGCTTTAATCAGTGCCACACGATATGTGGACCGTATTGGAGAGTATGATTGGGGTTCCTACACCTTTGCCTATTTCCTCCGGGGCATGCGTATGCCATCTGGACATCTGGACAGTCGATAATTCAATATGGGTTTATTAAACATGTACTTGAGAGGATCCACGCGGGATATGAGATGGGTTGTATGCCCATGGAGGTAATGTTGTAACCTCATGGCAGCCCATGCTAAAGCACAACAAGTCTTCTCGATCAGAATGTACTTGTGTTCACTGCTGCTGAATCTTTTGCTGAGGTAATAGATAGCTCGCTCACGACCTCTATCGTCTTTCTGACCCAGCATGCAGCCCATGGCATGGTCACTTATGGACAGGTACATGAACAGGGGAACATCATCCCTGGGTAGTACCAAAATAGGAGTTTTAACTAGCTGCACTTTAATTATAAGGAAGGCATTCTGGCATTCATCATTCCATTTCATGGAAGAGTTCTTTCTTAACAGCTTGAAGATAGGTTCACAGGTTGCTGTGAATTAAGAAATAAATCTACTAATGAAGTCGACTCTTCCCAAAAATCCCCGTATTTCCTTCTCTGTCTGAGGAATAGGCATTTCCGTAATGGCCTGGATTTTGTTGGGATCCAGCTCGATTTCTTTATGGCCGACTAGAAATCCTAGCAACTTGCCTGATTTAACGCCAAAGGCACATTTGGCTGGATTCAACTTCAAGTTGTACTTGCGCAACCTGTTGAACAGCTTCCTAAGATGGTCTAAGTGGTCATCCTCCTTTCGGGATTTGACAATGATGTCATCCACGTAGATCTCTATCTCTTTGTGCATCATGTCATGGAAAAGAGCCATCATAGCTCTCTGATAGGTAGCTCCAGCATTGATGAGGCCGATTGACAACCGTCTATAGCAAAAGGTTCCCCAAGGCATGATGAAAACAGCTTTCTCACGATCCTCCTCAGCAACCATGATCTGATGGTACCCCGCAAAGCAATCAACAAAGGAGTACATGCCGTATTGAGCAGTATTGTCAATGAGAATGTGGATGAATGGCACGGGAAAGCTATCTTTATGGCAAGCTTTATTCAAATCCCGGTAATCCACGCAAACTCGCACCTTTCCTCCAGGCTTAGGCACGTGCACAAGGTTGGATATCCACTCAGGATACGTAGACACCATGATGATGCCAGCTTGAAATTGTTTCATAATTTATTCTTTCACTTTCAAACTCCACTCAGGTTTCAATCACCTGAGTTTCTGCTTGACTGGCTTAAATCCCTCTTTGATGGGAAGGCGATGAAGAATAATGTCAGTGGACAAACCCACCATGTCTTCATGAGACCATGCAAACACATCCTGAAACTGGGTTAGTAGCATAACCATGTCATTCCTTTGGTTTGGGGTAAGGTCTGAACCAATCTGGATTAACTTAGGGTTTTCTAAGGTTCTAATATTGAAGGAGGTGGTTTGATCAAGGTTGAGTTTAGGTTTTTCTTTGACCCATTCTTTAATCTACGAAGGCACCTCAATGTCCTCTTGTATTTCCAGTAAGTCTGACTCCAACTTTTCATCAAAGTTACAATCCTTGTGAAGAAGAGGCATCTTATCAGCAAGTACAGGCATATCTAAGTTCAGAGTCCTGAAACAATATATGCTTTCACTTAATATATATGACACAGTTTAATCATACATAATGTTAGCATATATGGACAAAGTAACTGCTAATACTGTACAGAAAAGTAAGCAGTTATTATATCTACAGGGCAGAAAGAAGTCCTGCCCATTTTACCCTTGTCGACCAATGCAAGGAGTGCTGCTCCAATTGGCAAGGATAAAGTCCTGGTGGACTGCATTTATAGAGGGGCTGTCATCGTCGTCCTCCTCCCGAATGATGACCATTACGTCTGGGCCATCATCGTCTAGGGTATATCTGTTTGTATGTTCATCATGAACAATGATGCGTATACCAAACATTATCCGGACGACGTTTTGTTTGATTCTTTGTTTCTCTTCCTCCACTTTGGGGTCTGGAACAAAGGTTTCTTTTGCTTTGAATGGCACTGGCTTGGGAAATAGCATCGCCATCACGTGGGTTGGCACTTTTACAGGAGGTTGTACGGACTCAGAGTTTGAAGGCGAAGATAAACACCGCGTGGTTAAAGCTGAAGGAATCGGCTGATGCTTATGAGGATTCCTCTGACTAGAACTGGCAGAATAGCCTAGTCCAGCTGTCCCAGTTTTCCTGGCTATGTGGATGGGGTATTTGATACCTTGGTGATCTTTACCCAGCCCTTGTCCTGGCTGATGACCTAAGGACATCATTTCTTGAGTAGCCGATATTACTTCGGCAGATATCTTGGGTACGGGCAATGGCGTTCCAATAGCATGGTACTGAGTATTGCTCACTTCCAAGGTATGGAAACTGACTAGCTCAACATCGAAATTGAAACTGATGAGCGGTATGTCACCTTGTTGAGGGCATTTCGATTCAGCGTTGACCGTCACTAGGCTATTGTTGATAATGTATTTCAGTTGCTGATGAAGGGTGGAGGGAACTGCCCCAGCCATATGAATCCATGGTATTCCCAAGAGCAGGTTGTATCCTGAATCTATCTTGAGTATGTGGAAAGACACGCAGAATGTATGGGGACCAATCTCAATTGGTAGCTCAATCTCTCTGACCGAATTGCGGTGGGCCCCGTCAAAAGCCTTGATAACCGTGTGGCTGCTTCGGATTCGGTTGAGATTGACATTCATCTTCAACAACGTGGCATAAGGACAGATATTCAAAGACAGACCTCCATCTACTAAGACTCCGGCTAGCATATATCCAGAGGATAAGACCGCAATGTGCAACAGCTTGCAATGACTGGTCCCTTCAGGCGGTATGTCATCACCAGTGAAGGATATCACATTATTGTTGAAAATGTGATCAACCAAATGTTGAAATTTTTCGACATCCACTGATGTTGGTAAATAGGCTTCTTCCAAAACCTTCAACAAAATCTTCTGATGATCTTCAGAAGTTAAAACCAAGTCCAAAATTGAAATTTGGTGCGGAGCTTCTCTTAAGCTTAGAACCACCTTGGCTTCGTTATGACCCATAGCACGGAGGAAATTTTCAATCTTCTCCATGGGTATTTTCCCCTTTGATTTGATGGTAGGCTTCATCACCCGTTGGGAAAGATACAGTGGATTCTCCTTCGACACTGTAGCAGTTGTATGCGAGGTGGATCCTTCACCTTCTTCATAATTCCACAGAACTGTGTGCAAGCTAACAATAGGATATTGTGCTCTGGATGGTAAGTTGATTGGCTCGGGAGTGGCCACTTTCAAAGGATGGTTGCTTCCTCTGAGTTGAATTGTTGGTATGGTGAGTGGTTTGACAATGCCATAAGCCTCAATGGAGATAACTGCTACCAATCCTTTCCATTTAGTAGGACAGGTAATCTCACTACCATGTAGCATAGTATCATTGTTTGCTAGTTGCAGGACACCGCTATCAATGAGATTATGGATAAAGTGGCAGAGTGCCCAACATTCTTCTGTGCTATGACCGCGAGAATGGGAGTGATACTGACATACTCCATCAGGGTTAAACCGTCCTGAACGGGGATTGATTGGAGGTAGGAGGGAAGTGATTCTTCCTTCATTGATTAGCATCTGAAGGATTTCCTCCATAGGTTGTCCCAGGTATGTGAATTCCCTTCTATTGGCAAACTCTCGACGGGCTCTGGCAGTAGCTCTCTTTGCCACTTTATCTTCCATCATTTCACTTTCTGGAGGTGACGAGGGAATATTCAGGACAAGAGGAAGGAGACTAGCATGCTTCTGACTTACTAACTGGCGTGTAACTTGATACTGGTAGGTCACCAGTTCTGCCAATTGCTCAATTTGTTTGCAAAGAGCTTTTGTCTTTCGTTCCATCGTAAACTGGAACTTTGCATAATCCCATTTGTCAACCCCATCTTTGCTGATTGGGGATGCTTCGCAGTTAAAATTGGAACTTTTTTCAGTGGTCCAATTAATCATGTTGACCTCTTCCTCTTGGTGTGAAGGAAGAGGGTTGTCTTGAACGTGAGGCTGATCTGGTTTGGTGACCACGATCTCACCGTTGTCTATCAGGTCTTGGATCTTTTGTTTCAAGGCCCAACAATCTTGAGTATCATGTCCAGGTGCCCCGACATGATAAGCACATTTCCAAGCAACATTAAAACCCCTTCCATTAGGGCTGGCTGGTGGAAGAAGATGTGAGATTTTCTTCTGAGTTGTCAGAAGAGTAAGAATATTCTCAAGTGAGTCCCTTAAGGGTGTGAACACTCTGGATCGTTTGACTTCTCCACCTTTTGGTACTGGAGGGTTTGAAGATTGTGCTTGAAAGGGAGTGTAATTTCTCCTCTGGATAGGCATGTTCTGATTGCCTTTTTGACCCTGTAGTATCAGGAAAACATCCTCTTCTTTCTTTTTATGGACCCTCCAGGGGTTGTTTCCATAATTTCTGGATTGGATGTGCTCAGCAACAGCTTTAAGGGCAGTTAGGTCTTGAATCTTTCCTGACTTCAATCCCATCTCAGCCATCTCCCCATGTTTGATCATCTCAAAAAATGGTTTACCGATGCCAGCCAAGACTCTTTCATAGAAAGGAGCTTCTTGTATATCGATAAAGGTCATCACCATCTCTGACTCTGTCATAGAAGGAATTACTTGAGCAGCAAGGCGCCTCCACCTTTGAGCATACTCTTTAAAAGACTCGTTGGACTGTTTCTTGACCTGGGTAATCTGGTACTGGTCAGGAGCCATCTGAGACTGAAAGCTGTATTGTGTGAGGAAGGCGTGTGCCAGTTCTTCCCAGCTATGGATCTTTGAATTGTCTAACCTGGTATACCATAAACGGGCTTCTCCAGTCAGACTCTTTTGGAACAGCTGCATTCTGAGCTTTTCATCCTCTGCATAAGATCCAAAGTTCTCCAATGAACACCTTTAAATGTGTGTAAGGATCTCCTAACCCATCATATTTTTCAAAGTCAAGAGTTTTGAATTTCTCTAGATAATGCACACCAGGGAATATACAAAGGTCAGCATATGAAACACTCCCGTGTGCTCCAATTCCTTTGATAGTGCGAAGGGTTTCTTCCATTTGAAGAACTTTCTTTTTTATGTCACCGGTGTCTGGATCTCTGGTGATATGGGCGGCATCATGACTTTTGTTGGTTATATCCAACTGTAGTTCAGGTACTGTAATAGCTTTATCAGAACCTTGGGTTCCCCCTTGTGTGGAGGATTCAACATGTACATGTATCTTTGGACACTGCGTAGATTGATGTAGTTCTTTAAGAAGAACAACCAAATCTGTAATTTGTTTAGTTAATCCGTCAAATTCTTCTCGAGAAACAGGATTAGACTGGTCAGATGAAGACATGATTGGCTGTAGGCCTGCGGCCTTTTTGGACTTTGACCGGGTAATAGGTCCGAGTGCTTCCCTGCAACAAAACTGGCATAGTTTAGTTTTAGGGATGGTGTAAATGTTAACATGCTACGTGATGTTTCCATTTAAGGAGTTTGGTCCTGCAAAACGGATGTTAGCTGTGACGCCCCCAAAATAGGTATACAACACCCATTCTGAGTCGCCAAATACATGGTACATGAACAAATACAACTTTATTAAAATAATTGTCGTGCAAAATACGACAACATAAGTACTGTGAGTTTAAATACAAATATTGTCTTCTAGACAATATCCACACTCAAAAGAAGTCCTCATTACAACTATTGAAACACTATTCTATAAAATAGTGAGGACTGCTAACACAACTGACTGGAAACATCACTCCACACCCTAACTAGTTCCCGCTATATTCTCGCTTCCTGAGAAAAATGGAACAAAAAAGAAAAGGGTGAGACTAGCCCAGTAAAGAATATTATGACTAAGATAATATACAACAAATTATCGTTGGCTTTCAACAGGAAAAAATCTGATAAAATATAATAGACAACAAGTTTTAGATCAACAACTGCAGCGGAAACAACAAACCATTAGAAGAGTCAAGTAGAGAATGAGTTCTACTATCTTCTAAGATTTAAAAGTCCATCATTAATATTTTATCTCTATAACAACAATCAATAACTATCTTTAATCAAATATTCATCTTTGCACTACAGGCCAAAGATATTTATTTGTATCACCAGTCGGTCATGTTCATCTCAACACCTGTTCATCTTTGCACTACGGGCCAAAGATATTCATCAGTTAATCATTTATCTTTGCACTACATGCCAAAGATATTCAGTAATATCATCATTTAGGACTGAGGATGATGAAAAATATCTTAAAGAAAACAAATCCAATGAGACAGAAGGACAAATATTAGGGATTCGTATTACAGTTTATTCAAGTGCAATAATACTCCATAACAACCAATTGTGAAGTGGAATTCAAAAATAAAGATCAAAACATGGATACAATCAAAGATAGTAACCATAATAGACACCTTGGATAAAAAGAATTTTTTTTATTTTTTGGTGAATAGTATCATATTCGTGAATAGTGTCGTATACGTGAATAGTGCCACATACGTGAATATTAACCCTGACACAAAAAGTTCTAAATTTGATAAAAAGTTCAAACCAATATTTTGGCATAATGATATTAAAAAAAATAATATCATTTAAGAAGAAAATAACATTCCTTACCTCAAAATAACAGTACTTCTGATCGGAATATCGGATATGAGGTTGAATGAAACTTGTGTTGAATAGCAACTCTCAAAGTATCAAAATACTCACAAAATACGCTCAATAATATAGAGAAAGAAAGAGAGAAAACTTGTTTCTGGTGTGATTTTCAATTCTAACTTAGCCCTCTATTTATAGGAAAATGTTAGCACGCCGAAGCAGACTTGACCTGCAACCTGATGGCTTTACCTGCTACTATTCCCACCCACCACATTTGAATAAAAATTCTAGCACATTTCTCACTAACCAAAAGTGGGGCCCACAAATTCTAGAATTTTCCACCAAAATGATAAATTCTGAAACTTCAACAGTTTCTGAACCAGTCATCTCTTAAAATTCATAACAAATCATACGTTCATTTTTAATGGTTCAAAATTTGTGGACATATACTCAACTTATATATGTATAACATATCCAAAAATTATAACGATCTAACAGTCAGATTAAAAATTATAACTCACGCAATATAACTCAAAAACACTGGTTTGATTTTTAATACCTCCATTCCGACAAAAATACTGATAAAATAACTCAGCATTAATTCCCTCATTTATAACCACAAAAATATATCCCTCATTTATATCCACAAAAAAAAATAAATATTTCCTTATTATATAAATCAATAATTAATTATTCACAAATAATATTATAGAATCACAATTATGACAACCAGGCCGTTCCCAGGAAAGAGGGGGCTTTCCAATAAGGATTTCTGCTTACTGGCGCGTAATTAGATGACCAAACCTCTCCTTAGACAGAACTTTCTAGACATTGCCAATAATGCTATCTAATAATATTATTCAAATAATATGAATTATTGATCTGATAATGGAAAATACTGTGCAGCGACAATTATTGAAACAACAATAATATAAAATATCAACGTAGCAATTATTGAATCAATAAAATAAAATATTAAACAGTAATTACTGTAATAATTATTGAGTAGTGTCTTCTTACGTAAGAATCAATAATTGGTGCAATACCGTGTGCTACTGTGTTTTAACCACAGGGTATTCCAACAGTATTAACGGTAACAACTACGCCGTTATTTATAAACAACCTATACTTGTCATTTTCTTCATCCAATCGCTTTCAGTTATGGGGCCCACACAAGGCTACGCCGTCGTACGAATATTCCCTGACAGAAAGAATATTCCACGACCAAACGAATATTCCCTAACAACAATGAATATTTTATAACCACTTGCTTATTTTGAAAAAATTTGTACATTTCACCCATAACTACAGCATTATATCAAATTAACACCTTATTATTCAAAATAATAATTAGAGGAAATTCGATTTTATTAATAATAAGTTGGGGTCTTACATTAGCTATTCGTAATATAGGGTAACATGTTAATTAAATATGTATATGTATATATTTCTTCATATTTCTCATTACATGGAAATGAATATGGAATGTAAATTACAAGTAATTGACTTTACAAGTAATTTGAAATGAGAAAGCATGAAGAGACTTTCCGCGTTTGGTTTATTAGAGACTGACCTATCTTAGGTTACTCTCGCGACTTTTTGGCATGAAGGTTCCCAAATCATCGCAATTTACTCGACGGAAAATTAATTCGGTCTTTCAACTGGAGCGAATTTGGGTGTTGCCTTTCCTGAGCCTCGGGGAATTAGTCATCCCACGAGTCCAGTAATCAAACACCGACAGGATAGCCTCCTGATGGAAGGACCACACAACATACATTCACATACAACGTGTCTCACCGTTTATGAAAATGATGACATGTGCGAAGCACTAATATCATAGGCAGATATAGTGTAAAACATTAATCGCAGAAAAGATATGCATTTATACACATTCATCATAAATGTAAATGCAACATCCACACATAAGCATATAATAGTTTTGAAAAGCTTGTAATAGCGGCTTAAGTTCTCTTACTGGTGTCCCCAGCGGAGTCGTCACCTGTCGACGTCGGGATTTTTAGATGTCCCTTTTCGTTACTTGTTCTTTTGTGTTCTCATTTTAGGTGAGATTTGTTTCAAAAAATAAGTGAAAAAGGTCCGACATGTGTAATGTCGACGATTGGACTGTAAGAGTCGCCAGTTAGTTTTTTAATTGGTTGTGCCAACACAACCAAGAAAAGGTTTTCACATTGACCCAGTGATGTAACACTGCTAAACGGGTCTGTGAAACCGAGATTCGTTTAGGGTCCGGGGACTTGCTTATGTAGAGGGAAGGTGTTAGGCACCCCCCGACATCCGTGTTGCCACGGTGACCACCACTTTTCAAGAAACTGTTATATGAATGTGTGTGTGTGTGTGGGTCAATGTGCTGTTATTTGGAAGTTGTGCGAGGCCTCGTTCGAGCCTATGTACACATGATTTGAATTTATGTAAAAATTCAATTTTAAGCAAGATATGACAGTGATGTTTTATAAAAGAGGTTTTTTCAAACCCAATGCTCAATAGTGATTGAGACCTTTTACACTCCCATTTTATTCCGTATTCGGCTTGGTTGATTTTATTTTACAGATGCGAGGCATCTGTATGAAAATAATGTACAAAAGGTGCTGAATTCCTCGTGGGTATGAAAACCATATGAGGAAATCCAAACATCACAGATACATTTACAAGCTGCTTACAGCTGAAAAGGTCCATCACGGGAATCGAATCTAGATTCAGTGGACTGAATCTGTGATCACATGATTCCTAGGCTCACATGATGCTGCAATTGATATAAACACAGTAAGCAGGTATATATGTAAAAGCTATATATATATATATATATATATAGACATGATCACCAGCGACGAATCACCTCTATGGGAGATCAGAAATGTAAATAAAGCTATAAAAGCTATCAACCGCCACAGAGGGAACTCCAGGAGGGACGAAATGTACAGAAAGCTGTAAAAATGGTCAACCACCACGAAGTAAACTCCAGGTGGGACAAAATATATATAAATATATATATATATATATATATATATATATATATATATATATATATATATTTGTATATATAAATAAAAGCATGTAAATGCACCGAATATAAAATCCAGGCTCATCGGACTGAGTCCAACAACAGTTAATATATATAAGTATATATATATTAAAGCAGTAAATGCACCGAATGTGAAATCCAGGCTCATCGAACAAAGTTCGACACACAATTCATATATATATATATATATATATATATATATATATATATATATATATATATATATATATATATAAGCCATTAAACACTCTAGACCGAAGTCTAGGCTCAATCGAGGTATAACTCGATAATGTTAGTCCGTATATAAATATATATATAAGTATATATGTATACAAACGGAAAATAAACCACGAACCGAAGTCCGAGCATACACAGCAACACGACTCTCAATGCGAAGAAAAGTGTGTACAAAGATGAAGAGAAAGGCTTTAAAAGTGTGTGAGAAGGCTTACAGTGGGCTGCCAAAGAAGACTTCTATATCTTTAAAGTAGATAAACACTGGCTTTCGCCGGTACAAAAGTAACTATATGTGAGCTCACAAGTGTTTAAAATGAGAAAGCACTCAGTTTAGGGTGAGTACAAAGCAAATTGGGCAGGGCTTCCTCGACGTTTTCTCTTACAAAATGGCCACCCCAAGCCCTCTATTTATAGAGGGTGGGCCGCAGGTGTACCAGAGGCTGCCTGGGGTGCCCCGGGCTTTGCGGGTCCTACCGTCTCGAAGTACGTGCACGCATGCAACGTGATGTCCGTTCGAACTTTCAGAATTGCAATCCGGGCATCCGACTGAGGTATATTGGACCTATTTCGGATCGTCGTTGTCGAGAGTTATACAATGACATGGGATTAGAGGTTGTACAAAGTCATGAAGATGGGACGATGCCCTCCGGTCTTTAGCTTCAAATTCTATCCGTTATCTCGCATAATAGTCACTCGGGATTGGTTTTCCTTGCTTCTTGTGTGACATGGCTGTGTAGAAAATGTATGTATGAGATTTTGAGACGGCGTGATGTGGCGTCAAGGTGGCAAGATGATGACTTTTCCCCTCACCGGGGTTATCTTCGGTTTGGGCTGATAAGCAGACGTTGCTCAGGGTTATCGCTGAGATTGGACTGCTGCAATGGTTGAAGGTCCTCAGTGTCATCTCTGAGGTGTGCCTGTCCTCCCGGTGTTATCTCCAGGTTGGTACTGAGTATCTCGTTGTGAACGCTGATATTAAAGCTGTTTGCATTTGAAACAAGCATTTTCGGGGTTATCTCCGGAACTGCAACTGCCTTACTTGGGGTTATCTCCAAGGTTGGAATCTGCTATTCCCAGTGTTGGGACTGAGACGGAACATCTCGAGGTTATCTCTGGGATGAAGCAGTCTTCTCCGGTGTGTGTTCCAGTATTAAAACTGCAAGCCTCGGGGTTATCACTAATGTTGAGGCTGTTACTCCCGGTGTGTGTTCCGGGGTTGAGACTGAGCTTCCGGTAGTATCCGGACTGGATGTGAGTTGTCTTCCAGGGTTATCTCTGAAAGACGAATCTGCCCTCCTGCAATGTCAGTAACAGGTGTGCAGAAAATTTTGAGTGTCTACAATAATTTAATAAAATAAGTTTAAGGATAAATTTTAAAGATTTATAATTTTAATTTATCCAGAAATCAATAACGTCCAAATTGTCAACATGATACTTCTTTGTGGAGTAAAATTTAAGAATGCTCAGAAGAATATTTCATGAAAAGATACTGGATGAAGCACAAATATCAAATATATTCCACTAATTTGATGGAGTATAGAAGCCAAAACTTTAACCAATTGAGTATAATAGAATATATGAAACCGCAAATGGATTTTTACCCGCCATGCGGTAATCCACGTAGACAGATCATTTCTATAATTTAATAAGGAATGAATACCAAGGATCATTCACCATGCATGCGGTAATCCACATAGTCAGGTTATTCCAACAGAATAATAAAGAATGGAATAACACAAGAATTCACCAGGCGTGTGTAATCCGCACAAACATGTTATTCCCACATAATGATAAAGAATGGAATCAGGTCATGCGTAACCCGCATATACAGGATATTCCAACAGAATAATAAAGAATGAAACCAAGTCATGCATAATCCACACAGACAGGATATTCCAACAGAATAATAAAGAATGGAATAACAACAAAATTCACCAGGCATACGATAGACCGCACAGGCAGGTTATTCCAATAGAATAATAAAGAATGGAATAACAGAAGAATTTCACCATGTATGCGGTACTTCGCATAGACAGGTTATTTAAACATAATAATAAAGAATGGAATAACAACCCTTACGAGTATTGAAAGAAAATAACTGTCTTCATGAATACAAAAGAATAATACCCCTTACCTTAGAAGAAGACTGGATACTGGAATAGTGAGATATCAGACTTCTCTTCTTCTTTCTCTCTATAATTTCTCTTTATAATAATTACTCTATAGCTTTAGTGAATTGGTGAGAAATGAAGGAAGAATGAGCTTCTATTTATAGGAAAATATAGTTTCGATAATTGTACGTTTTGGGGCTCAAAATATTACAGTATAATATCTTCCTCCTTTTCTTCATTTTTAATTTAGTCTTGCATGTATTATCATACTTGCACCACCTCCCCTACTAGTACAAGAATGTGAATCAATAGTAAACACATGAGAACAAATAGTTATAATCATATGAATTAATAGCAATTAATTGCTCATTTATCCGGTTAATTACCCGATTGGTCAATATAACCTCCAGACATTAATTATTATCGAAATAAATGTCGATTTCCACTAACACTAATAATTCCAACATAATGGAACTATCAATTTCATCTTTAATCAACACGAACTTATTCATCATTAATATTATAACTCACAATATTTAACAACCAGGTCGTTCTCAGGAAAGAGGGGGCTTTCCGATAAGGATTTTTTCTTATTGGCACGCAATTAGGTGACCAAACCTCTCCTTGACAGAACTTCTAGATATTGTCAATATTACAAATAATAATATGAATAACTTTGCCGTCTCAATTATTGATTTAATAATATAACATATTATGCAGATGATACTGTGACAATAATTGAATCAATAATATGAGAGATATGATGCAGCAATTAATGTAGCAATAATTGAATATAACTGAGTGACTTCTCACGTAAGCATCAATAATCAATACTGTGTGCTACTATGCAACCACGCGTATTACTGTTGTGACGCCCCCAAAATTAGGTATACATCACCCATCTCGGGTCGTCAGATACAAAGTACAGAATACAAATACAACTTACTAATACATCTATCGTGTACAATACGACAAAACATAAACTGTGAGTTTGAATACAAATATTATCTTCTAGAGAGTATTCATACTCAAAAGGAGTCCTCATTACATTTATTAACACACTATTACATAGAATAGTTAGGACTACTAACTAATACTATCATTCGGACCATCACTCCATTCCCCGACTTGCCCCAGCTACGTTCTCATTTCCTGAAGAGAACAGTGAAAGAAAGGGTGAGCTCAACTAGCCCAGTAAGAAATATTATGACTAAGATAATGCAGAATAAATTATCATTAGCCTTCAACAATGTTAAACTGATAAAATATAATAGACATCAAGTTTAACTGCAGCGGAACAAGCAATCCATTAAAAGAGTTAAGTAGAAAATAAACTCTACTATCTTTTATAATTTAAAAGGTTTTTCAACACTGCTATCGCTGAGACTCAGCTTAATAAATAATTCACATCATCCCTGCACTACGGCCAAGGATATTCATTAGGTCACGACCACAAATTCCATGCACTACGGGCCAAGGATATTTGTGTATTCATCAATGGTCATGATCATGCCAACAACTGTCCATCACTGCACTACGGCCAATGAGACTTTAACCACATCATTTGTAATATTACGGTCATGATTACACCGAATAATCCCTGGTCATAATCATACCAAGTCCATCTATGCACTACAGGCCATAGATGACTTTCAACAGAATATAAACATGAGGATGATGACAATGATATAAGAATTTAATAAAATAAGTTCAAGAATTAATTTATCCAGGAATTAATAACGTCCAAATTGTCAACATGATACTGCTTTGTGGAGTAACTTCAAGACTGATCAGGAGAATATTTTCATGAATAGATACTAGATGAAGCGCAAATATCAAGGATATTTCACTAATTTCATGGAGTATAGAAGTCAAAGTTTTATTCAACTGAGTATAATAAAGAATGGAATAACAAAAAAAATCACCATGCATGCGATAGACCGCACAGACAGGTTATTCTTAACAGAATAATAATAATGGAACCAGGTCCGGCGTAAACGCACAGACAGGATATTCCGACAGAATAATAAATAATGGAACCAGGTCCGGTGTAAAACACACAGACAGGATATTCCGACAGAATAGTAAATAATGGAACCAGGTCCGGTGTAAAACACACAGACAGGATATTCCGACAGAATAATAATAAAGACGGAACCAGGTCCGGCGTAAAGCACAGACAGGATGTTCCAACGGAATAACAAAGACAAAATAATAGAAGAATGTCACCAAGTATAGGGTATTCCGCATATACAGGTTATTCCAACAGAATAATAAAGAAATGGAATAACAGAAATTCTCTTCTTGAATACAAAAGAATAATATCCCTTACCTTAAAAGAACTGGATATTGGAAAAGTGAAGTAGCAGAATACTTTTATTCACTCTCTCTTATTCTCTCTATACTTTCTTTCTCTATAGCTTGAATGAATTCGTTAAAAATAATGAAGCCCTAGGCCTCTATTTATAAAAAAACTGAGGGTGGCTCTTGGTCTTAACGAAGGGTCAAATGACTCTTGGTAATATTGAAGGGACAACTACTATTAACGAAAGTAATTACTATTGACCAAGGTAAATACTACTGACCAAGGTAAATACTATTGACGAAGGTAATTACTATTGACCAAGATAAATACTATTGACGACGGTAATTACTATTGACCAAGGTAAATACTATTGACGACAGTAATTACTATTGACCAAGGTAAATACTATTGACGACGGTAATTACTATTGACCAAGGTAAATACTATTGACGACGATAATTACTATTGACGACGGTAATTACTATTAACGACGGTAATTACTATTGACCAAGTTAAATACTATTGACGACGATAATTACTATTGACGACGGTAATTACTATTGACAAAAAGACTCTTAGATGATGACATATGGCCCACAATAAAAATAACCAAACTTACCACAACGTCTCAATTATTGATTTAATAATATAACATATTATACAGATGATACTATGACAATAATTTAAGAAATATGATGCAGCAATTACTGTAGCAATAATTGAGTATAGCTGAGTGACTTCTCACGTAAGCATCAATAATCAATACCGTGTGCTACTATGCAACCACGCGTATTACTGTACTTTTACTACCGGGTAGTTCAACAGTTTTAACGGTTTTAACGGTAACACCTCAGCCGTTATTTTTATAGAAAGATAATTTTGTCATTTTCTAACTACGACTATACTTCTGTTGTGGGGTCTACCAATGATTGTGCCGTCGTACGAATATTCCCCGACAAAAAGAATATTTCCCGACCAAACGAATATTTTATAACAACTTGCTTACTTTGCAAAATTTATAAATAATACCCACAACTATAATATTATATCAAATCCACACCATAATTATTTCGAGAAAATTAAATATTTATTCATAAAATCGGGGGTCTCACAATCTCCCTTCCTTATAGAATTTCGCCCTTGAAATTTACGTATATACCTGGTATGCCAAACAGGTGAGGATACATTGACTTCACTTCAAATTCTAACTCTTGAGGTATAACCTTTGAGCGACGAATATGATCCTTCTTATCCAAGATTTTAACACGTATCTCCTCGAACATTAAATCATCCGCTATCTCGTCCGGTTCTAAATTAATAATATTGTTCGGGTCGTCCACATATTTACGTAACATCGATACGTAAAAAAATGTTCTGAACACGCAACATACTTGGCGGTAAAACGAGTCTATAGGCCACAGTTCCTACTTCATCGAGGATTTTAAATGGGCCAATTAAATCGAGAGTTGAGATTTCCTCCCTTTGTCAATTCGTGCTTCTAGAATAACGCCCTCTTGAACCTTCTTCTTCACATTCATCAGCTCCGGGTGTGTAGCTTGAACGGCTTTAACGTTATCGATTAAAGTTGATTTTACTCGTATATTCGTTATCTTCATATGGGTCCCTCGAGTCTTTAACTCTATCTTCGTTATTTGTAAGTTATACGAAATGAGTCTTTGTTTTAACAACATCGCACTCGTAAACACATACGATCTTCTACTCAACACGTCAGTTACCACGTTCGTTCTTCCACAATGATATTGAATGGTACGGTCGTAATCTTCAACAGCTCGAGCCAACGTCTTTGGTGCATGTTACGTTCGTTTTAGTTGAAGAAATATTTGAGGGTTTAAGAAATGGGTTTTGTACTGGGGTCAATACAAAATTTAATTTTACGCTCTGGGGTAGGCTAAGAAGTCTTCAAAAATACGTCAAGAAATTTATTAACAATAGAAATATCGTTCAAAACTGTGACCCTCATCCAAGACTTGGATAACACGTCACATTGATACCTATCAACTTGCCATCGTCATTTACAACGTCTCCTACAAAAAGTCTAGCTTCGGTGCATTCCACACCAGGAAGTCAACAACGAAAGGAACGGGGATTTTTACTTATGGCTTGATATGACAATGATTGACTTTAGTGGTTTGGTTACTTTGAATTTGCATAACAGATTGGTTAGGAATATGAAACCTTACGAGAAGCATGATGAGTAGTTAACCAATCGATTTCTAAAATCACATCAAAGGCAAGCATTTTCAAATAGATAAGATTGACAGGTAACGTGAAAGTGTTGATTTGAACAAGATTTATAAATAGTGGAGGTAATGAAGATTTCTCTCAACTGAGTTTAAACAGACATATCAAAGTCTAAGTTCTTCGGAGTTAACTTCAAACATTGAACACAACTAGGTGAAATAAAAAAGTGAGTAGAACCGGTATCTAACACGGTATAGACTTCGCAAGAGTTTATGACTAACATACCCGTGATAATTTTATTTAGGTTCCTCGTCACGAAAAAAATGTTTTCTCTTAAACTACTGGCTTTGGCTTTTCTGGGACGACCTTTGGTGTCTCCATCCTATCTGAACTTGTCTTCCGTGAACGACAAAATCGGGCTAAGTGACCTTCTCTTCCACAATTATAGCATGCTTTAGACGGCATCGCGCAGTTTGGACTGATGTGCCCCTCCCCTCCGCATTTGAAACATATGATAGGTGGTCGTTCTCCTTCCTTAACTACGGGTGCTGGTGCTGACGTCTTTCCATCATTGTTGAATCTCCTCTTCTTGAAATGACTATTCTTATTGTTTTGGCCCTGATTACCACCGAAGTGGTTACCATTTCTGGCATGTTGATTCCCTCCACGCTTGTTGTCACCGCTTCGATGACTGCTCTCACTGGTATTATCATTTTGTCGACTGCTATCTTTTGGTTGCGTTGACTCGTTATCGCGCTCCACTAACTGAGCCCTATTCACAACATCTGAATACAAACACAGTTTATGAGAAATAAGATGTTGACGTATCTCAGGTTTCAAACCTCGCAAAAACATTCGCGTCATTCGCTCTTCATTATCCACCAAGTGGGACACAAACCGGGACAACTCAGCAAATTTAGCCTCATACTGCGACACGGTCATGTTGTTCTGCTCCAACTTGATAAATTCCACCTCCTTCATGTGACGAATACTTTTGGGAAAGTATTTATTATTGAACAGTTCTTGGAACTTCTTCCAAGACATCTTGAGTGCGTCAGGCTGGGTACGTTTTACAGATTCCCACCAGTAATCTACCTCTTCACGCAACATAAAAGTGGCAAAGGGAACCTTTTGCTCCTCGGAGCATCCCAAGACATCAAATATCTTGGTGATCTGCTTTAACCACGTCTCCGCCTTAAGTGGTTCTGGCTTTCCCAAAAACTCTGGTGGTCCTAGCTCCTTGAATTGTTTAGCGGTGACCAACCGTGGGTTGTCATTGTTTCCTCCTTCATTTTGGATAGGAGCCACTCTCGCCCGTTGTTGCATGAATTGCTCCTTGAACTGCTTAGCGGTGACTGTCTGAGAGTTATTTTGTTGTTGCATGAATTGCATAAAGTCTCTGACCATCCCATCATTCACCATTTCATCGGTGTTATTATTTTCATGAGGATTATTGTCCTCTGGTTGCACATTACCCTGAGCATTGATCGTTGGTGATTCAATGGTCTCATGTGCTTCATTGTTTATCTCAACATTTTAGGATGCCATTTGCAAATACTGCAACAAAACAAGGGTTAATTAACATATAACATATTATCCATATACTTTGACCGACCAATTAAATACCAAATAAACTTAGGTAGGTCATACTAGCGAAGGAATTCCCCGTCTCTCCCCTCATAGTTCTATTCTCAAATCCTAGCCAGGGATCATATCCCTAAGCTCTGATACCAACTGTGACGCCCCCAAAATTAGGTATACATCACCCATCTCGGGTCGTCATATACAAAGTACAGAATATAAATACAACTTACTAATACATCTGTCGTGTACAATACGACAAAATATAAACTGTGAGTTTGAATACAAATATTATCTTCTAGAGAGTATTCATACTCAAAAGGAGTCCTCATTACATTTATTAACACACTATTACATAGAATAGTGAGGACTACTAACTAATACTATCATTCGGACCATCACTCCGTTCCCCGACTTGCCCCTGCTACGTTCTCATTTCCTGAAGAGAACAGTGAAAGAAAGGGTGAGCTCAACTAGCCCAGTAAGAAATATTATGACTAAGATAATGCAGAATAAATTATCATTAGCCTTCATCAATGATAAACTGATAAAATATAATAGACATCAAGTTTAACTGCAGCGGAACAAGCAATCCATTAAAAGAGTCAAGTAGAAAATAAACTCTACTATCTTTTATGATTTAAAAGGTTTTTCAACACTGCTATCGCTGAGACTCAGCTTAATAAATAATTCACATCATCCCTGCACTACGGCCAAGGATATTCGTTAGGTCACGACCACAAATTTCATGCACTACGGGTCAAGGATATTTGTGTATTCATCAATGGTCATGATCATGCCAACAACTGTCCATCACTGCACTACGGCCAATAAGACTTTAACCACATCATTTGTAATATTACGGTCATGATTACACCGAATAATCCCTGGTCATAATCATACCAAGTCCATCTATGCACTACAGGCCATAGATGACTTTCAACAGAATATAAACATGAGGATGATGACAATGATATAAGAATTTAATAAAATAAGTTCAAGAATTAATTTATCCAGGAATTAATAACGTCCAAATTGTCAACATGATACTGCTTTGTGGAGTAACTTCAAGACTGATCAGGAGAATATTTTCATGAATAGATACTAGATGAATCGCAAATATCAAGGATATTCCACTAATTTCATGGAGTATAGAAGTCAAAGTTTTAATCAACTGAGTATAATAAAGAATGGAATAACAAAAAAAATCACCATGCATGCGATAGACCGCACAGACAGGTTATTCTTAACAGAATAATAATAATGGAACCAGGTCCGGCGTAAACGCACAGACAGGATATTCCGACAGAATAATAAATAATGGAACCAGGTCCGGTGTAAAACACACAGACAGGATATTCCGACAGAATAATAAATAATGGAACCAGGTCCGGTGTAAAACACACAGACAGGATATTCCGACAGAATAATAATAAAGACGGAACCAGGTCCGGCGTAAAGCACAGACATGATGTTCCAACGGAATAACAAAGACAGAATAATAGAAGAATGTCACCAAGTATAGGGTATTCCGCATGTACAGGTTATTCCAACAGAAAAATAAAGAAATGGAATAACAGAAATTCTCTTCTTGAATACAAAAGAATAATATCCCTTACCTTAAAAGAACTGGATATTGGAAAAGTGAAGTAGCAGAATACTTTTATTCACTCTCTCTTATTCTCTCTATACTTTCTCTCTCTATAGCTTGAATGAATTCGTGAAAAATAATGAAGCCCTAGGCCTCTATTTATAGAAAAACTGAGGGTGGCTCTTGGTCTTAACGAAGGGTCAAATGACTCTTGGTAATATTGAAGGGACAACTACTATTGACGAAAGTAATTACTATTGACCAAGGTAAATACTATTGACCAAGGTAAATACTATTGACGAAGGTAATTACTATTGACCAAGGTAAATACTATTGACGACGGTAATTACTATTGACCAAGGTAAATACTATTGACGACGGTAATTACTATTGACCAAGATAAATACTATTGACGACGGTAATTACTATTGACCAAGGTAAATACTATTGACGACGGTAATTACTATTGACGACGGTAATTACTATTGACGACGGTAATTACTATTAACGACGGTAATTACTATTGACCAAGGTAAATACTATTGACGACGGTAATTACTATTGACGACGGTAATTACTATTGACGACAGTAATTACTATTGACGAAGAGACTCTTAGATGATGACATATGGCCCACTATAAAAATAACCAAACTTACCACAACGTCTCAATTATTGATTTAATAATATAACATATTATACAGATGATACTATGACAATAATTTAAGAAATATGATGCAGCAATTACTGTAGCAATAATTGAGTATAGCTGAGTGATTTCTCACGTAAGCATCAATAATCAATATCGTGTGCTACTATGCAACCACGCGTATTACTGTACTTTTACTACCGGGTAGTTCAACAGTTTTAACGGTTTTAACGGTAACACCTCAGCCGTTATTTTTATAGAAAGATAATTTTGTCATTTTCTAACTACGACTATACTTCTGTTGTGGGGTCCACCAATGATTGTGCCGTCGTACGAATATTCCCCGACAAAAAGAATATTCCCTGACCAAACGAATATTTTATAACAACTTGCTTACTTTACAAAATTTATAAATAATACCCACAACTATAATATTATATCAAATCCACACCATAATTTTTTCGAGAAAATTAAATATTTATTCATAAAATCTGGGGTCTCACAACTGTACTTTTACTACCGGGTAGTTCAACAGTTTTAACGGTAATACTTTCGCCGTTATTTTTATAGAATGATAATTCTGTAGTTTTCTAACTACGATAATACTTCCGTTGTGGGGTCCACCAATGATTGTGCCGTTGTACGAATATTTCTTGACCAATTGAATATTATATAATTACTTGCTTACCTTGAAAAATTTGTAAATATTATCCACAACTATAACATTATATCAAATCCACACCATAATATTAAAAAATATATTTTGAGAAAAATTAATCTTTATTCATAAAAGTTGGGGTCTTACAACCTCTCCTTCTTATGAAATTTTGTCCTCGAAATTAGGATGCGTACCTGGTATATCGAAGAGGTAAGGATATCTTAACTTCATCTCAGATTCTAACTCCTAGGTCATTTCTTCCACATCATGGTTTCTCCACAAAACTTTGACTTGAGGTATAACCTTGGAGAGTAGAATATGATCCTTCTTATCCAAGATTTTAACAAGTAACTCTTCATACGTTAAATCTTCCTCTATCTCGTCTGGTTCTAATTTAATAATGTGGTTCGGGTCTTTCACATATTTACATAACATAGATATGTGAAAAACGTTATGAACACGAGACAAACTTAGCGGTAAGGCGAGTCTATAGGCCACAGTTCCTACACGATTGAGGATTAAAAATGGGCCAATGAATCGAGGATTGATCTTTCCTCTCTTTCCAAATCTCGTAACTCTTTTCCGTGGAGCAACACGTAACAACACATGATCTCCAATATTGAATTTCACGTCCTTTCGATGAAGATCAACATAACTCTTTTGTCGATCTTGTGAGGTTTTTATACGTTATCGGATCGTTTGAATCTTTTCCATAGTCATACGTACCAACTCCGGTCCCAACAACGTTGCTTCACCCACCTCATCCCACCATATTGGAGAATGACACTTTCTTCCATACAACGCCTCAAATGGAGCCATGCCAATACTTGCTTGATAACTGTTGTTGTAGGAAAACTCCACCGATAGTAAGAACTTGTCCATGCTCTAACCGAATTTTGTATCTTTTCGAGTCAACTGAGTTAATGGAGTAGCGATTCGAGAAAACCCTTCTACGAATCTTCGATAATAACCAGCTAAGCCGAGAAAGCTACGTACTTCGGTCACTGATTTAGGTTGCTCCCAACTTTGAATTGCTTAAAACTTCGCTGGGTCAGCAGATATTCCATGACTTGATACTACGTGCCTAAGGAATGCTACTTCCTCAAGCCAGAACTCGCATTTCTTCAACTTGGCATAAAGCTTGTTTTCACGAAGCTTTTGGAGTATCAACCTCAAGTGTTGCTCATGATCTTCATGGCTTTTGGAATATATGAGGATGTCATCAATAAAGACGACCACAAAGTGATCCAAATATTCCTTGAATACTCGGTTCATCATATCCATGAAGGCAGCAGGAGCATTAGTCAATCCAAAAGACATGACTAAGAATTCATAATGCCCGTATTGAGTTCTGAAGGTAGTCTTTGGAATATCCTCAGTTTTAACCTTCAGTTGATGATATCCAGAACGAAGATCGATCTTTGAAAAGAATTGTGCTCCTTGCAACTGGTCAAACAGGTCATCAATGCGAGGTAACAGATACCTATTCTTGATGGTGACATGGTTCAATTCCCGGTAGTCAATACAAAGTCGCATACTCCCATCTTTCTTCTTCACGAATAGAACAGGAGCACCCCAAGGAGATGTACTAGGACGAATGAAACCAATGTCTAACAATTCCTGCAATTGGGTCTTTAACTCCTGAAGTTCAATAGGAGCCATTCGATATGGAGCTTTGGAAATAGGTTTTGTACCGGGTGCAAGGTTGATATAAAATTCAACTTCATGCTTTGGAGGTAGGCCATAAAGTTCTTTAGGGAATACGTCAGGAAATTTATTAACAATAGAAATATCCTTCAAATCTGACATATTTTTGTTTAAATTCGTGACATGAGCTAAGAAAGCTTGACATCCGTTTTTTAATAAACGAATAGTTTTATGGCTTGAGATGACAGTGATTGATTTTAATGGTTTGGTTGCTTGAATTTGCATAATAGGTTGGTTAGGAATATGAAAGCTAACAACCTTACGAAAATAATCAATTTTTGCATGATGAGTAGTTAACCAATCAATCCCTAGAATTACGTCAAATGGAAGTATTTTTAAGGAAATAAGATCGACAGGTAATGTGAGGGTACCGATTTGAACCAAACAAGACTTATAAATAGTGGATGTATTGAAGGTTTTCTCCCAACGGAGTTTTTACAGATAAATCAAAGTCTAATTTCTCCGGAGTCAAATTTAAACATTGAGCGCAAGTAGGAGAAATAAAAGAATGGGTAGAACCGGTATCAAATACGGTATAGACTTCGCTAGAGTTTATGATTAGCTTACCCATGATCACCTCATTTGGATTCCTTACTTTTTGGGAGGTTACGACAAACGCTCTCCCTTGAACTACCGGTTTTGTCTTGTTTGGGACAACCTTTGATGCCTCCATCCCAGCTGGACTTGACTTCGGTGCACGACAAAATTGGGCTAGGTGACCTTCTCTTCCACAATTGTAACATGTTTGGACTGCTGCGTACAGTTTGGATTGATGTGTCCCTCCCCTCCGTATTTGTAACATACGAACGGCGATCGTTCTCCTTCCTTAACAACAGGTGTTGGTGCTGACGTCTTTCCATCATTGTTGAATCTCCTCTTCTTGAAATATCCACTTTTATTATCTTGGCCATGATTACCACTGAAGTGGTTACCATTTCTGGCATGTTGATTCCCTCCACGTTTGTTGTCACCGCTTCGATGACTGTTACCACTGGTATTTTTATTCTGCCAGCTACTTTCTCTTGGTTGCGTTGACTCGTTATCGCGCTCCAATAACTGAGCCCTATTTACAACATCTGAATACAAACAAAGTTTATGAGAAATAAGATATTGACGTATCTCCGATTTCAAACCTCTTAAAAACATCTGCGTCATTCTCTCCTCATTATCAACCAAGTGGGAGGCAAACCCGGATAACTTGGCAAACTTAGCTTCGTACTGCGACACGGTCATATTATTCTACTCCAACTTGATGAACTCTACCTCCTTTATGTGACGAATACTTTCGGGAAAGTACTTGTCATTGAACAGTTCTTGGAATTTCTCCCAAGACATCTTCAATGAGACATGTTAAGTATGCTTTACGGATTCCCACCAGTAATCTGCCTCTCCTCGCAATATAAAGGTGGCAAAGGGAACCTTTTGCTCCTCGGCGCATCCCAAGACATCAAATATCTTGGTGATCTACTTTATCCACGTTTCAGCCTTAAGTGGTTTTGGCTCTCCAATAAACTCCGGTGGTCCCAGCTCCTTGAACTGTTTAGCAGTGATCGTCCAAGATTTTCAAATGTTTTCACCTACATTTTGGACATGAGCCATTCTCGCCTGATGTTGCATGAATTGCATAAAGCCTCTAAACATTCCATCGTTTATCATTTGATCGTTGTTATTTACCTAAGGTTTATTGTCTTCCTATTGCACATTATCCTGGGTATTGATCTGTGGTGACTCAATGGTCTCCTGTGCTCCATTGCTATTCTCAATATTCTCGGATGTCATTTTCAAATACTGCCACAAAATAAGGGTTAATTTACATGCAACATATTATCCCTATACTCTAACAGACCAATTAAATACCAAATAAACTTAGGTAGGTTATACTAGCGAAGGAATTCCCCGTCTCTCCCCTCATAGTTCTAGTCTCACATCTTAGCCAGGGATCATATCCCTAAGCTTTGATACCAACTGTGACGCCCCAAAAATAGGTATACATCACCCATCTTGAGTCGCTAAATACATGGTACAAAATTCAAATACAACTTAATAATACAACAGTCATGTAAAATACGATAAAACATAATCTAAGAGTTTTAATAAGAATATTGTCATCTAGACAATATCTACACTCAGTGGAGTCCTCATTATATTTATTGTCACACTATTTAACAGAATAGTGAGGACTACTAATGCTATCATCTGGACCGTCACTTCGTTCCCCGACTAGTCCCGGCTACGTTCTCATTTCCTGAAGAGAACAGTGAAAGAAAGGGTGAGCTCAACTAGCCCAGTAAGAAATATTATGACTAAGATAATGCAGAATAAATTATCATTAGCCTTCAATAATGTTAAACTGATAGAATATAATAGACAACAAGTTTAACTGCAGCGGAACAAGCAATCCATTAGAAGAGTCAATTAGAGCATAAAATCTACTGCCTTCTATGATTTAAAAAGTTTTTCATCAACTTTATCGCTGAGACTCAGCTTAATAAATAAAATCGAATCATCCCTACATCACGGCAAAGGATATTCATGTAATCATCAATGGTCATGATTATACCGAATAATCCCTAGTCATAATCATACCAACAACAATCCATCAATGAACTACAGGCCAATGATGACTTTTACCACATCATTCGTCACATTACGGTCATGATTATACCGAATAATCCCTAGTCATAATCATACCAAGTCCATCTATGCACGTAAGCCAAAGATGACTTTAATCACAATATAAGCATGAGGATGATGACAATGACATAAAAATTCAATAAAACAAGTTCAAGGATAAATTTTAAAGATTTATAATTTTAATTTATCCAGAAATCAATAACGTCCAAATTGTCAACATGATACTTCTTTGTGGAGTAAAATTTAAGAATGCTCAAAAGAATATTTCTATGAAAAGATACTGGATGAAGAGCAAATATCAAGGATATTCCACTAATTTCATGGAGTATAGAAGTCAAAACTTTAACCAACTGAGTATAATAGAATATATGAAATCGTAAATAGTTTTTTGCCCGCCATGCGGTAATCCACGTAGACAGATCATTTTCATAATTTAATAAGGAATGAATACAAAGAATCATTCACCATGCATGCGGTAATCCACATAGACATGTTATTCTAACAGAATAATAAAGAATAGAATAACAGAAGAATTCACTAGGCATGTGTAATCCGCACAAACAGGTTATTCCCATAGAATGATAAAGAATGGAACCAGGTCATGCGTAACCCGCACAGACAGGATATTCCAACAGAATAATAAAGAATGGAACCAGGTCATGCGTAATCCGTACAGACAGGATATTCTAACAGAATTATAAAGAATGGAATAACAACAGAATTCATCAGGCATGCGATAGACCGCACAGACAGGTTATTCTAACAGAATAATAAAGAATGGAATAACAGAAGAATTTAACCATGTATGCGGCATTTCACATTGACAGGTTATTCCAACATAATAATTAAGAATGGAATAACAACCCTTACGAGTATTGAAAGAAAATAACTGTCTTCATGAATACGAAAGAATAATACCCCTTACCTAAGAAGAAGACTGGATACTGGAATAGTGAGGTAGCAGACTTCTCTTCTTCTTTCTCTCTATAATTTCTCTCTATAATAATTGCTCTACAGCTTTAGTAAATATTTAAGAAATGAAGGAAGAATGAGCTTCTATTTATAGAAAAATATAGTTTCGATAATTGCACGTTTTGGGGCTCAAAATATTATAGTACAATACCTTCCTCTTTTTATTCATTTTTAATTTAGTTCTACAAGTATTATCAAACTTGCACCACCTCCCCTAATAGTACAAGAATGTGAATCAATAGTATACACATGTGAACAAATAGTTATAATCATGTGAATTAATATCAATTAATTGCTTATTTATCCGGTTAATTACCCGATTGGTCAATATAACCTCCAGACATTAATTATTATCGAAATAAATATCGATTTCCACTAACACTAATAATTCCAACACAATGAAACTATCAATTTCATCTTTAATCAACACGAACTTATTCATCATTAATATTATAACTCACAATATTTAACAACCAGGTCGTTCCCAGGAAAGAAGGAGCTTTCCGATAAGGATTTCTCCTTATTGACGCGCAATTAGGTGACCAAACCTCTCCTTGACAGAACTTCTAGACATTGTCAATATTGCAAATAATAATATGAATAATTTTGTCGTCTCAATTATTAATTTAATAATATAACATATTATGCAGATGATACCGTGGCAATAATTGAATCAATAATATGAGAGATATGATGCAGCAATTACTGTAGCAATAATTAAATATAACTGAGTGACTTCTCACGTAAGCATTAATAATCAATATCGTGTGTTACTATGCAACCACGCGTATTAGTTACTTTTACTACCAGGTAGTTCGACAGTTTTAACGGTAACACTTTCGTCGTTGTTTTTATAAAAAGATAATTCTGTCATTTTCTAACTACGACAATACTTCCGTTGTGGGGTCTACCAATGATTGTGCCGTTATACGAATATTCCCTGTTAAAACGAATATTCTCCGACCAATCGAATATTATATAACCACTTGCTTACCTTACAAAATTTGTAAATATTACCCACAACTATAACATTATATTAAATCCACACCATAATATTAAAAAATATATTTCGAGAAAAATTAATCTTTATTCATAAAAGTTGGCGTCTTACACCTTAGGCTATAACCTTAGAACAAAGAGAAACGTTAAAAATATAAATAACTCATATAGAGTTTAAAAGGAGATGAATCGGAAAAATTCATCGTCAAACAAAATAAAAGATAACTTATATAAAACTCTTATTTACTCTGTGTATATACTATATGCTAATCAGGATAACTTATGTGTGTAGATGTCTGGTGAAAAAGGCTTGTTATATGCTTATAGCATGAAGAAGGATCAAACCTATACACTCGAGCTGATATCAAAGCCAACAGCTGAAATAGAGGCTTACAATGAAAACACCTCGGACGAGGTGGTTATTATAGAAAACGCAGTACCAGATCCAAAAATGGTGGAGCTGACAGATAGTGATTTGGACACTAAAGTTGAAGCTGAACAAGCATCAACGGAAGTGCAGGATCTGAGGAACAAGGTTTCTTCTCTGGAAAAGCTGTGAGAAATAGAAAAGCTATTAAATAGTCAACTACGTCAGGTGTTAATAGAAACAATGGAAGAACAAGATAAGCTTAAAATTCAAATTGATCAGATGGGAGCCTCAAGCAACACATAGTGTGCAGCTCCGAACAATAAGGGGAAAAGAAAGATAGAAGACCACGACTTAGGAAAATCTGATAAGAAGAAAGGGAAAATAGATATGTTACCTTTGCGGCTATGAGGGACATACCACTCTTTATTGTCCCGACTATAAACTAGGTGCATGTTTTATCTGTGGGATAGATGGTCATCAGGCGATAGGTTGTCCAAGCAAAAGGCATAGCAAATAGGTAGTATAGGTTCTGTTGTATAAGTGCGTTTAATGTAATATATATGATAAGTATGTCTCTGTAATGTAATATTTTCAACTTTTGTATTAGTTAAGACTGTAAATCCTGACTTTTGGGGTCACAAAGGGATAACTGATGTTTAAAGCATTATGTGTTGTGCTATGTAAAGTATTCGTTAAATGAATATCAATCTATGTTTAAGTAATGAAACACGTTTAATATATTAAACTTATATGACAAGGTTTAGAAAGTAAGTTAATTTATGATTTTACTTAACCAGATAATGCCGCCAAGACGTAGAACTCAAAATTAAAGGGCAGAAGAATCTGTCAACAACGCTGAGGGACAACAACAAGCAGACCCGATGCAACACTTTGCAAACATGGTAGCACAAGCTATGCAGCAAGGGGTACCAGTCGTTGGGAATCAGTCGGATAATCGTTTGGCGAACTTTAAAGATTTTAAGGCAGTGGGACCGTCGGAATTCAAAGGTACAACTGACCCTGTTGAAGCCCAGAATTGGGTTAAAGAAATTGAAAAAGCATTCGTGATAGCTAGGGTAGCTGAGGGGCAGAAGACCGCTTTTGCCACCTACATGATAAAGGGGGAGGCAAACTTTTGGTGGGAAGCAAATCAAGCGAGGGCAGGAGAAGGAGTAGTTACATGGGATAGGTTTAAGACACTGTTCTTTGAGAACTATTTCTCATCCAGTATGCAGGCTAGGATGGAGGTGAAATTTTTAGAGTTGAAGTAGGAGAATATGACGATGTCAGAATACGCCGCAAAATTCAATGATTTAGCTAGGTTTTCTCCGCATCAAGTTGATACGGAGGTTAGGAAAGCAAGAAGGTTTGAGATGGGATTAAAACCCTGGCTCTATAACAAGGTGGCAGTGTTGCAGATTTCTACATTTGCAACACTCATGGAGAAGGCTATCATAGCCGAGGAGGGGAGTGAGTGAGGCCATGAGCCTCTACAACAAGGAGAGGAAGAACAAAGGTAAGATCGAAGGAGCTGGGAAGATGGAAATTAAAAGTGGAAGTTAAAGTGGTAGTAGCAAGAGGAAGGAGAACTATTTTGGCAATGTCTAGGTGAAACAAGAAGGTGTTAAGAAGCCAGCGGTACAGTGTAAGACCTGTGGAAAGAACCACTCTGGGGAATGTTTGAAGGGAAAATTTGTATGCTATAAGTGCGGGCAGGAGGGCCATATCTCTCCCAACTGCCCCAATCCTAGGATGAATAGTGGGTGCTTTCTATGCGGGTCGACTAAGAACAAGGTGAAAGATTGTCCGAAGAGGAGGACGGACGCAAGAAGTGTGAATACTGGCACTGACAGAGAGACTTTAGCAATCACAGGATCGACTTCGTCAAATAAGCCAACAAAATCAATAGCAAGGGTCTACAACATGACTGTCCATGATACGATGGCAGCTGGCAATGGAACTTCAGGTATTATTCGTATACCTTTTATTTTCTTATATACATGATTTTCCTATATATAGTAAAATATTTTTAAAGAAATTTTGAAGGAGGAATTTGAGTTCTTTTAGAAATCAAATTTATGTTTTATCAAATAGACAAGCTTTATGTGAGTAGTTAAAGATCAGTTCGATCAAAGTTGATCGAGATCTACTTGCAATGATTATGTATGCTATGTACCCTTGTATGTATAGGTTTTAAAAGGGTGATTCCGGGGACGGAATCTTTATAAGGGAGGGTGAATGTAACAACCCGATATTTTCTATATAAATAAATCAAAAATTTTACGTATAATTTTTTTATTTTATTTTAAAGATGAGAATTTGTACAAGATAAAGCGTAAGTATTTATGTGATAAATAAAATTATATTTATCAGATGAATAATTACAAATAATTTTATTTTAGAATTATTGATTATTATAAAGTATATTCTTATAATAATTAATTTTATAGTAAAAATATTTTTATTATTTATTTTCCATGAAAATATAAGTATATATTATTTAAATAATATATAAAATAATTTTTAGAATTATTATAATAATTATTTTATTATAAGAATTTATGCTAGATTAATTAAGATAATTATTTTAACTTAATTATTGATGTTATATATGACAGATAAATCAGATATGGAATCCAAACCCTAATTTTAGATTTTTATCAAGGAATGAGAATAATAATATATTATTAATTTATATTTTAATTTTTTAGTGCTATAAATATGTACAGTATGTACGTATTGATAATGGTTGGTCAATTATGGTGTATAATGTCAAAATCCTAACATTAATTTGTTTAACCCTATTTTTAAATTCAAATTGAAAATTCAAAGACTGTTATATAACTGTGTTATATGCTTTATGTTGCGTATTATATGATTGATTAGGTAAACCCTAATTAAAATCTAGAAACCCTAATTAATATTTAGAAAACCCTAAGTTATTGTTAAACTCTAATTTGAAACTCAAATTAGAGTTCATGATTGTTTGTAGTTGTGTTAAGGTGATTAATTAACAAATATTAGAATTATAATTGTTAATTATGAAAACCCTAATTACTAAACTAGAAACCCTAATTTCTATATTTAGTAACCCTAATTAGTAATTATAAAACCTAATTACTAATTATAAACCCTAATTGCTAAATTAGCAAGGTTAACTATAATTAGTAAATAATTAAACCCTAATGTTCATATAAGGTAATTAGAAACCTAATCTAATTAAGGAAACCCTAATTACAAATTTTAGAAACTAAAATTTTATATTTTAAACCCTAAATTCGACATCCTACAAATTATTTATGCTAAACCTTAGGGTCAAACCCTAAGGGTCAAACCCTAAAGGTTTGCCAAAGGACCAAAGTGCCATTAAAATTATAAGGTCATTGACTATTTTGCCCTTTTGTGAATTATTGAAGCTAACTTGTTAGATTTGCCAATACTTTAGTTGGTGAGCTAATCCAACAACCCCATATAACCAAAATCTCTAGCAAATCAAGCAATATCAGCCATTACATGTATCTAAGACTTCTATATATAGATTGAGAGAGAGAGAATTGCCTTTGTTAGCTTATTTTTGTCCCAACACTCAACCATTATCTCTCTCTATGAAACCCATGAAAATTTGCAAGTATACCAGTCACAAACAAAGCAACACCTCTAACAAATCAGAAAGCCTAGAATCAGAAATCATTTATAGAAGGTATAAACCTAATTTCAAAATCTGATCTTAGTTGCTATGTTAAAAGTTATGATTAAGTGTTAAAATGTGCGGGTTGTAGTATATAATGATGATCTGGGTTGATAGATGTTAGATCCATAACATCTATAGGCTCGGATTTGGCATTTTACAAAATCTGGAAATTTTTTAAAAAGTCGTCTGACAACGAATGTCAGGCCTTATAGATCTCATCCTGTTTATGTAATTTGATGTTTAAATGTTTTAACATGGAGTATGCTATGATATCTTTGCTCTGGAACTCGAATCAGGGTCAGATCGGTTGTATCATGCAAGGTATGGGTGGTCAAACACCGTTGACCAACCATGACTGGACAAGTTCTGGGTAACCCAGAACGTGCCCAAAAATCTCTGACAGAATTTTCAAGAGCTTGGATCTGGCCGTGGTTTGATGTTATGTTATAGTTCGTGCATCTAAGTTGTAGTACGTTTGTTAGACTTCATTATTGTGCCTTAAGATCACTTAAAAATTTAACAGGTGAAGCGTAGTCAACGGTCAAACCAAGCCAGACGAGCATGAAAGCTGTTTTTTGGGTAACCCAGAAAACGTTTGAACGTGTCGTCTGACATGGGTTGACCGACATAGATCGGCTAACTTAGTGGTTGTTATGTTGATTTTATGCATTGGATCTTTACCCTTGCATGTTTTCTACACACTGCAAAGTTAAGATCACAAAAACATTACACGATCAACAAGTTGTGGAAGCCCAAAGTAGGCCTCACGAATTGTTCTTCATTTCTGGGTAACCCAGAAATGAAGAACAGCTCTGACAGCCATTTTGCATGATTATATCTTCTTATTATGATGTTGTTTGGTCATGTTTGTTTCTGTATCTTATAGTCTTACACTAGCACTACAAGTTCTGACTAATAACATGTAAGACCCCAACTTATTAATGAATAAAATCAAATTTTCTCTAAATATTATTGTGAATAATAAGGGGTTAATTTGATATAATACTTTGGTTATGGGTGAAATGTGCAAATTTTGCAAAATAAGCAAGTGGTTATAAAAGATTCATTTTGTCGGGGAATATTCGTTTGGTCGTGGAATATTCTTGCTGTCGGGGAATATTCGTATGACGGCGCAGCCTTGTGTGGGCCCCATAACGGAAAGCGATTGGATGAAGAAAACGACAAGTATAAGTTATTTATAAATAACGACGTAGTTGTTACCGTTAATACTGTTGGAATACCCGGTGGTTAAAATACAGTAGCACACGGTATTGCACCAATTATTGATTCTTACGTAAGAAGGCACTACTCAATAATTGTTACAGTAGTTACTGTTCAATATTTTATTTTATTGATTCAATAATTATTGCGTTGATATTTTATATTATTGTTGTTTCAATAATTGTTACTGCACAGTATTTTCTATTATCAGATCAATAATTCATATTATTTGAATAATATTATTAGATAACATTATTGACAATGTCTAGAAAGTTCTGTCTAAGGAGAGGTTTGGTCATCTAATTACGCGCCAGTAAGGAGAAATCCTTATTGGAAAGCCCCCTCTTTCCTGGGAACGGCCTGGTTGTCATAAATGTGATTCTGTAATATTATTTGTGAATAATTAATTATTGATTCATATGATAAGGAAATATTTATTTTATGTGGATATAAATGAGGGATATATTTTTGTGGTTAAAAATGAAGGAGTTAATGTTGAGGTTTTTATCAGTATTTTTGTCGGAATGGATGTATTAAAAATTAGGATTTTTGAGATATTTTACGGGGGTTATAATTTTTAATCCGACCGTTGGATCGTGGTAATTTTTGGATATGTTATACATATATAAGTTGAGTATATGTCCACAAATTTTAAACCGTTAAAAATGAATGTATGATTTATTATGAATTTTACGAGATGACTGGTTCAGAAATTGTTGAATTTTCGGAGTTTATCATTTTGATGAAAAATTCTAGAATTGGTGGGCCCCACTCTTGGTTGGTGAAGAAATGTGCTGAGATTTTTATTCAAATGTGGTGGGTGGGAATAGTAGCAGGTAAAGCCATCAGGTTGCAGGTTAAGTCTGCTTCGGCGTGCTAACATTTTCTTATAAATAGATGGCTAAGTTAGAATTGAAAATCAGACCAGAAACAAGTTTTCTCTCTTTCTCTCTCTAGATTATTGAGTATATTTTGTGAGTATTTAGATACTTTGAGAGTTTCTATTCATCAGAGCAAGTTTCTTTCAGCCTTATACCGGTATTCCGACCAGAAGTACTGATATCTTGAGGTAAGGAATATTATTTTCTTCTTAATGATATTATCTTCTTTAATATCATTATACTGAAATATTGAGATGAGTTTTTATCAAATTTAGAACTTTTTATGTCGGGGTTACTATTCACGTATACCGCACTATTCACGTATACGGTACTATTCACGAATACGGCACTATTCACCGAAAAATAAAATATTTCCTTTTTGTCCAATATGTCTATTATGGTTACTATCTTTGATTGTATCCATGTTTTGATCTTTATTTTTGAATTCTGCTTCACAATTGATTATTATGAAGTATTATTGATCTTGGATAAACTGTTATACGAATTCCTACTATTTGTCCTTCTGTCTCACTGGATTCGTTTTCTTTAAGATATTTTTCATCCTCCTCAGTCCTAAATGATGATATTACTGAATATCTTTGGCCTGTAGTGCAAAGATGCATGATTACTTGATGAATATCTTTGGCATGTAGTGCAAAGATGAACAGGTATTGAGATTAACATGACTGACTGGTGATACAAATGAATATCTTTGGCCTGTAGTGCAAAGATGAATATTTGGTTAAAGATGATTATTAATCGATGTTACAGGGATAAAATATTGATGATGGACTTTTAAATCTTAGAAGATAGTAGAATTCTTTCTCTACTTGACTCTTCTAATGGTTTGATGTTTCCGCTACAGTTGTTGATCTAAAACTTGTTGTCGATTATATTTTATCAGATTTTTCCCTGTTGAAGACTAACGATAATTTGTTGTATATTATCTTAGTCATAATATTTTTTACTGGGCTAGTTGAGCTCACCCTTTTCCTTTTTGTTTCATTTTTCTTCTCAGGAGGTGAGAACATAGCAGGATCTAGTCGGGATATGGAGTGATGGTTCTAGAAAGATATTTTAGCAGTCCTCACTATTTCTATAAAATAGTGTTTGAATAATTGTAATGAAGATTTATTTGAGTGTGGATATTGTCCAGAAGACAATATTTGTATTTAAACTCACCGTATGTGTTGTCGTATTTTGCACGACAATTGTATTATTGAAGTTGTAGTTTGTTTTCTGTACCATGTATTTGGCGACTCAGAATGGGTGTTGTATACCTATTTTGGGGGCGTCACACAACATGCCCAGAAACTTTAAGATCTAGGATCAATGTTTGGTCAAACAAAGCCACTCGATCTCTGACATGAGTTTTCTGGATTTAGCCAAGAACACCCATAGCGACGGTTCTGTCGCTATAGGCAGTCTTTAGTGACAAATATTTTCAAAAAATATTATTTTAATTAAATAAATAGAAAAAAATTGTTTTAAATTATTAAAAATATAAAATAAATTATTAAAAATTATTTTAAAGTTTGAAAATTAGTTTTCAATGATTTTTAATATATTTCATAAATAAATAATATTTTTGAAATATTAAAGATATTTAATTTATTTAATTATTATATTGAATAAATTATTTAAAAAAGATTTTAATACTTTAAAATTCATTTAAAATTATATTATGATATAAGAAAATATTTTAAGTTATTTTTAATGACTTTTAATATTTTGTGATAAATTTCATTAATAAATTAATATTAATGATAATTAAGATATTTAATAAATGAATTAAATAAATAAATTAAAAATAATTTTATTATATTAAAAATCATTTTAAATAAAAATAAGGTATTTAAAAATATTTTAAGTTATAAAATATAACTTTCAATATTTAAAGGTAAATTTTATTAATTAATTATTATTAACAATATTAACGTTATTTAATAATTATATTAAATAATTTAGTTTAAAAATGATTTTAATATTATAAAAATTATTTTAAATAAAAATAAAGTGTTTAAAGATATTTTAAGTTATAAAATATAACTTTTAATATTTAAAGGATAATTTCATTAATAATTTAATATGATTATTAATTTAATATTAATAATATTAAATATAAGACCCTAACTTTTATAAATAAAGATGAATTTTCTATAAATATTATTTTTTAATATTATGGAGTGAAATTGATATAGTGTTATAGTTGTGGGTAATATTTATAAATTTTGGCATATAACTTATTTTCACGAAGCCTTTGTAGTACCAGCTTCAAATGGCGCTCATGATCTTCACGACTTTTGGAATAGATGAGGATGTCATCAATAAAGACAACAACGAACTGATCTAAATATTCTTTGAATACACGGTTCATCATATCCATGAATGCAGCTGGAGCATTAGTCAATCCAAAAGATATGACTAAGAATTCATAATGCCCGTACCGAGTTCTGAAGGCAGTCTTTGGAATATCCTCAATTTTAATCTTCAGCTGATGATATCCAAAATGAAGATCGATCTTTGAAAAGAATTGTGCTCCTTGCAACTGGTCAAACAGGTCATCAATGCGAGGTAGCGGATACCTATTCTTGATAGTGACATGATTCAATTCTCGATAGTTGATACAAAGTCGCATACTCCCGTCTTTCTTCTTTACGAATAAAACAGGAGCACCCCAAGGAGACGTACTAGGACGAATAAAACTGATGTCCAACAACTCCTGTAGTTGGACTTTTAACTCCTGAAGTTCAATAGGAGCCATTCGATATAGAGTTTTAGAAATGGGCTTTGTACCGGGT
Organism: Panax notoginseng; assembly: GCA_016801055.1. NCBI lineage: Eukaryota > Viridiplantae > Streptophyta > Magnoliopsida > Apiales > Araliaceae > Panax > Panax notoginseng. Next base: position 87,825,877 of record CM029023.1, read on the forward strand.
TCAAGGTCAATAAAGAATTCAACTTCACGTTCTGGGGGTAGACCAGGAAGTTCTTCAGGAAATACATCGGGAAATTCTCTAGCAATAGAAATATTATTCAAATCTGACTTGTCTTTGTTCAAATCCATTACATGGGCTAAGAAAGCTTGACATCCGTTTTTCAATAAACGAATAGCTTTGTGGCTCGATATGACAGTGACTGATTTTAGTGGTTTAGTAGTTTGAATTCGTATGACAGGTTGGTTAGGAATATGAAAACTAACAACCTTACGAAAACAATCAATTTTAGCATGATGAGTGGTTAACCAATCAATTCCTAAAATCACATCAAAAGCAAGTATCTTTAAAGAGATAAGATCAACAGGTAATGTGATAGTACCAACTTGGATCATGCAAGATTTATAAACTGTAGATGTAACGAAGGTTTCACCCAACGGAGTTTCAACAGATAAGTTAAAGTCTAATTTCTCCGGAGTCAAGTTTAAACGTTGAGCACAAGCAGGAGAGATAAAAGAATGGGTAGAACCGGAATCTAGTAAAGTATAAACTTCGCAAGAATTCAAGATTAGCTTACCCGTGATCACCTCGTTCGGGTTTCTCGCGTTTTGGCCAGTAACGACAAACTCCCTTCCAGGAACCGCTGATTTCGACTTATCCGGGACAGCTTTTGGAGTCACCATCCCCGCTGAACTTGGTTTTGCTACAGAACACTCTCGAGCTATATGACCCTCCTTTCCACAGTTATAACATACCTTGGATTGTTGTGGGCAGTTTGGGCTGATATGTCCCTCTTTCCCACATTTGTAACATACGACCGGTGGTCGTTCTCCTCCCCTAGAAACAGTTGATGTTTGTGCTGACGTCTTCACATTATCATTGTTGTACCTTCTCTTCTTGAAATCTCCTCCCGACTCGCTCCTTCTATTATCACGACCACGATTACCACCAGAGTGGTTATTGCTTTTGTCCGAATATTTTCCTCCATGCTAGTTTTCATTGCTTCGATGACTGCTGCCACCGGTATGACCCTGGTTGTGGTCCCTCGGTTGCACATACTCATTATCTCGCTCTAATAATTGAGCCCTATTTACAACATCTGAATATAAAGAAAATTTATGAGAGATAAGATATTGTCGAATCTCGGGTTTTAGACCTCTCAGAAACATCCTTGTCATTCGTTCCTCATTTTCGACCAAATGAGGTGCAAACCTAGATAACTCTGCAAACTTCGCCTCGTACTGGGACACCGTCATGTTGTTTTGTTCCAGTCTGATAAACTCTACCTCCTTCATATGACGAATACTTTCAGGAAAGTACTTGTCATTGATCAGTTTTTGAAATGTTTCCCAGGACATGTTGAGTGCGTCAGGCTGGGTACGCTTCACAGACTCCCACCAGTAGTCTGCCTCACCGCGGAACATAAAGGTGGCGAATGGAACTTTTTGTTCCTCCGTGCATCCCAAGACATCGAATATCTTGGTAATTTGCTTGACCCACGTTTCCGCCATGATCGGATCCGGCTTTCCCTTAAATTCTGGTGGTCCCAATTCTTTGAACTGCTTAGCTGTGACAAACCGCGCATTATCATTTCCACCCGTATTCTGCACACGAGTCTCCCTCGTCTGATTTTGCATGAACTGCAAAAAGTTCCTAAACATTCCATCATTCATCGTTTGCTCGGTAACGTTGTTTATAGGAGGAATATTGCCTTCCTGTTGCACGTTCTCCTGGGTGGTGATCAAAGGTGTCTCCACGGTCTGATTTACTCCATTATTAACGTTCTCAGCTGCCATTCTTAAATACTGCCATAAAACAAGGGTTAATAGTCATGTCATATATTATCCCTATACTCTGACCGACCAAATAAACACCAAATAAACTTAGTCAAGTCATACTAGTGAAGGAATTCCCCGTCTCTCCCCTCCTAGTTCTTGTCTCACATCTCAGCCAGGGATCATATCCCTAAGCTCTGATACCAACTGTGACGCCCCCAAAATAGGTATACAACACCCATTCTGAGTCGCCAAATACATGGTACAGAAAGCAAACTACAACTTCAATAATACAAATATCGTGCAAAATACGACAACACATACTGTGAGTTTAAATACAAATATTGTCTTCTAGACAATATCCACACTCAAATAAATTCTCATTATAATTATTCAAACACTATTTTACAGAAATAGTGAGGACTGCTAAAACATCTTTCTAGAACCATCACTCCATACCCCGACTAGATCCTGCTATGTTCTCACCTCCTGAGAAGAAAAATGGAACAAAAAGGAAAAGGGTGAGCTCAACTAGCCCAGTAAAGAATATTATGACTAAGATAATATACACACAAATTATCGTTAGTCTTCAACAGGGAAAAATCTGATAGAATATAATCGACAACAAGTTTTAGATCAACAACTGCAGCGGAAACAGCAAACCATTAGAAGAGTCAAGTAGAGAAAGAATTCTACTATCTTCTAAGATTTAAAAGTCCATCATCAATATTTTATCCCTGTAACATCAATTAATAATCATCTTTATCCAAATATTCATCTTTGCACTACAGGCCAAAGATATTCATTTGTATCACCTGTCAGTCATGTTCATCTCAACACCTGTTCATCTTTGCACTACAGGCCAAAGATATTCATCAAGTAATCATACATCTTTGCACTACAGGCCAAAGATATTCATTAATATCATCATTTAGGACTGAGGATGATGAAAAATATCTTAAAGAGAACGAATCCAATGAGACAGAAGGACAAATAGTAGGGATTCGTATAACAGTTTATCCAAGATCAATAATACTTCATAATAATCAATTGTGAAGCAGAATTCAAAAATAAAGATCAAAACATGGATACAATCAAAGATAGTAACCATAATAGACATCTTGGACAAAAAGGAAAAATTTTATTTTTTGGTGAATAGTGTCGTATTCGTGAATAGTGTCGTATACGTGAATAGTGCCGTATACATGAATAGTAACCCCGACACAAAAAGTTTCAAATTTGATAAAAACTCATATCAATATTTCAGCATAATGATATTGAAGAAAATAATATCATTTAAGAAGAAAATAATATCCCTTACCTCAAGATATCAGTACTTCTGGTCGGAATACCGGTATAAGGCTGAAAGAAACTTGCTCTGATGAATAGAAACTCTCAAAGTATCTAAATACTCACAAAATACACTCAATAATCTAGAGAGAGAAAGAGAAAAAACTTGTTTCTGGTGTGATTTTCAATTCTAACTTAGCCCTCTATTTATAGGAAAATTTTAGTAGGTTTGACCTGCAACCTGATGGCTTTACCTGCTACTATTCCCACCCACCACATTTGAAATATAATTCAGCACATTTCTTCACCAACCACAAGTGGGGCCCACCAATTCTAGAATTTTCCATCAAAATGATAAACTTCAAAAATTCAACAATTTCTGAACCAGTCATCTCGTAAAATTCATAATAAATCATACGTTCATTTTTAACGGTTCAAAATTTGTGGACATATACTCAACTTATATATGTATAACATATCCAAAAATTACCACGATCCAACGGTCGGATTAAAAATTATAACACCCGCAATATTTCTCAAAAACCCTGATTTGATTTTTAATACCTCCATTCCGATAAAAATACTGATAAAACACCTCAACATTAACTCCTTCATTTTTAACCACAAAAATATATCCCTCATTTATATCCACATAAAATAAATATTTCCTTATCATATGAATCAATAATTAATTATTCACAAATAATATTACAGAATCACATTTATGACAACCAGGCCGTTCCCAGGAAAGAGGGGGCTTTCCAATAAGGATTTCTCCTTACTGGCGCGCAATTAGATGACCAAACCTCTCCTTAGACAGAACTTTCTAGACATTGCCAATAATGTTATCTAATAATATTATTCAAATAATATGAATTATTGATCTGATAATGGAAAATACTGTGCAACAACAATTATTGAAACAACAATAATATAAAATATCAATGCAACAATTATTGAATCAATAAAATAAAATATTGAACAATAACTACTGTAACAATTATTGAGTAGTGCCTTCTTACGTAAGAATCAATAATTGGTGCAATACCGTGTGCTACTGTATTTTAATCACCGGGTATTCCAACAGTATTAACGGTAACAACTACGCCGTTATTTATAAATAACTTATACTTGTCATTTTCTTCATCCAATCGCTTTCCGTTATGGGGCCCACACAAGGCTGCGCCGTCGTACGAATATTCCCCGACAGCAAGAATATTCTACGACCAAACGAATATTCCCCGACAAAATGAATATTTTATAACCACTTGCTTATTTTGCAAAATTTGCACATTTCACCCATAACCAAAGTATTATATCAAATTAACCCCTTATTATTCACAATAATATTTAGAGAAAATTTGATTTTATTCATTAATAAGTTGGGGTCTTACAACCTCCCCTCCTTATGAAATTTCGTCCTCGAAATTGACGTACGTACCTGATGTTTCAAAAAGGTGAGGATACCTCGCTTTCATTTCTGATTCCAACTCCCAGGTCATTTCTTCAATAGCATGGTTTCTCCACAAAACCTTAACTTGTGTTATAACCTTCGTGCGTAGGACATGCTCTTTCCTATCCAAGATTTTAACAGGTACCTCCTCGTACGTTAAATCTTCAGCTATCTCGTCTGGTTCTAACTCAATAATGTGGTTCGGGTCTTTAACATATTTACGAAGCATAGATATGTGAAAAACATTATGAACACGAGACATGGTTGGAGGTAATGCGAGTCTATATGCCACATTTCCTATTCGCTCAAGAATCTCAAATGGACCAACAAATCTTGGATTGAGCTTTCCTCTCTTCCCAAATCTTGTAACTCCCTTCCATGGTGCAACACGTAATAATACATGATCCCTAATATTAAATTTCACGTCCTTCCGATGAAGATCCGCATAACTCTTTTGTCGATCCTGTGCCGTTTGTATACGTTGTCGAATCGTTTGGATCTTCTCTGTAGTAATGCGTACCAACTCTGGTCCCAACAATGTTGCTTCACCCACCTCGTCCCAGCATACTGGAGAACGACATTTTCTTCCATACAACGCCTCGAATGGAGCCACACCTATGCTCGCCTGATAACTGTTGTTGTAGGAGAATTCCACCAATGGTAGGTACTTATCCCAACTCCCTTTGAGATCTAGGACACAAAGTCTTAATAGATCTTCAAGAGTTTGAATAGTCCTCTCTGATTGTCCGTCCGTTTGAGGATGGTATGCTGAACTGAATCGTAAATCCGTGCCCATAGCTTTCTGCAAGCTAACCCAAAATCGTGAAGTGAATCTTGGGTCACGATCCGAAACTATGGATACTGGCATGCCATGCAATCTCACAATCTCGTTCACGTACATACTAGCAAGACGTTCAAGGGAATAAGTCTCACGTATCGGCAAGAAATGAGCGGACTTGGTTAATCTATCAACAATAACCCAAATCGCATCTATGCCTTGAGAAACCTTGGGAAGACCCGTAACAAAATCCATAGTAATGTGTTCCCACTTCCATTTAGAATCTCAAGTGGTTGCAATGGACCCTTTGGTACTTGATGCTCCGCTTTTACACGTTGACAAGTTAAACATCTCGAGATAAACTCCGCGATCTCTCTTTTCATATTGCTCCACCAAAATGTATGTCGAAGATCGTGATACATTTTGGTACTCCCAGGATGGATTGCAAACGGTGTGTTGTGTGCCTCCATCATTATTCTATGCTTCAAGTCAAAATCGTTAGGAACACAAAGTCTGGAGTTGACTCGAAGTATTCCTTCTTCATCGATTCTTGCTTCTGGAATAGCACCTTCTTGCACTTTCTTCTTCATACGCATCAGCTCCATGTCCGTAGCTTGAGCAGCTTTAACTTTATCGATTAAAGTCGGTTCTACTCGTATATTTGATATCATCATGTGGGTACTTGGAGCCTTCATCTCTATCTCCATCCTTTGCAAGTCATACAAAATGGGCCTTTGTGTTAACAACATTGCACTCGTACCCGCATATGATCTTCTACTCAATGCGTCAGCTACTACGTTTGCTTTTCCAGGATGATATTGGATGGTATGATCGTAATCTTTCAACAGCTCGAGCCAACGTCGCTGCCGCATGTTGAGTTCCTTTTGGGTGAAGAAATATTTGAGGCTTTTATGATCTGTATAGATCTCCACTTTCTCCCCATACAGGTAGTGTCTCCAGATCTTCAACGCAAAAACGACTGCTGCCAACTCCAAATCATGAGTAGGATAATTCCTCTCATATTCTTTGAGTTGTCGTGAGGCATAGGCTATGACTTTCCCATGTTGCATGAGAACACATCCTAACCCTTTGCCTGAAGCATCGCTGTAGATAACAAATCCATCCGAACCAGATGGTATTGTCAGAACAGGTGCCGAAATGAGTCTCCTCTTGAGTTCTTGAAAACTCTTCTCACATTCCTCACTCCATACGAATTTTGTATCTTTTCGAGTCAGCTGAGTTAACGGAGTAGCGATTCGAGAAAATCCTTCCATAAATCTCCGATAATAACCAGCTAAGCCCAAAAAGCTACGTACTTCGATTACCGACTTCGATTGCTCCCAACTTTGTATGGCTTCAATCTTCGTCGGGTCAACAGATACTCCATGTTTTGACACCACGTGCCCAAGGAATGCTACTTCCTCAAGCCAGAACTCGCATTTTTTCAATTTGGCATATAGCTTATTTTCACGAAGCCTTTAGTACCAGCTTCAAATGGCGCTCATGATCTTCACGACTTTTGGAATAGATGAGGATGTCATCAATAAAGACAACAACGAACTGATCTAAATATTCTTTGAATACACGGTTCATCATATCCATGAAGGCAGCAGGAGCATTAGTCAATCCAAAAGACATGACTAAGAATTCATAATGCCCGTACCGAGTTCTGAAGGCAGTCTTTGGAATATCCTCAATTTTAATCTTCAGCTGATGATATCCAAAACGAAGATCGATCTTTGAAAAGAATTGTGCTCCTTGCAACTGGTCAAACAGGTCATCAATGCGAGGTAGCGAATACCTATTCTTGATAGTGACATGATTCAATTCTCGATAGTTGATACAAAGTCGCATACTCCCGTCTTTCTTCTTTACGAATAAAACAGGAGCACCCCAAGGAGACGTACTAGGACGAATAAAACCGATGTCCAACAACTCCTGTAGTTGGACTTTTAACTCCTGAAGTTCAATAGGAGCCATTCGATATGGAGTTTTAGAAATGGGCTTTGTACCGGGTTCAAGGTCAATAAAGAATTCAACTTCACGTTCTGGGGGTAGACCAGGAAGTTCTTCAGGAAATACATCGGGAAATTCTCTAACAATAGAAATATTATTCAAATCTGACTTGTCTTTGTTCAAATCCATTACATGGGCTAAGAAAGCTTGACATCCGTTTTTCAATAAACGAATAGCTTTGTGGCTCGATATGACAGTGACTGATTTTAGTGGTTTAGTAGTTTGAATTCGTATGACAGGTTGGTTAGGAATATGAAAACTAACAACCTTACGAAAACAATCAATTTTAGCATGATGAGTGGTTAACCAATCAATTCCTAAAATCACATCAAAAGCAAGTATCTTTAAAGAGATAAGATCAACAGGTAATGTGATAGTGCCAACTTGGATCATGCAAGATTTATAAACTGTAGATGTAACGAAGGTTTCACCCAACGGAGTTTCAACAGATAAGTTAAAGTCTAATTTCTCCGGAGTCAAGTTTAAACGTTGAGCACAAGCAGGAGAGATAAAAGAATGGGTAGAACCGGTATCTAGTAAAGTATAAACTTCGCAAGAATTCAAGATTAGCTTACCCGTGATCACCTCGTTCGGGTTTCTCGTGTTTTGGCCAGTAACGACAAACTCCCTTCCAGGAACCGCGGATTTTGACTTATCCGGGACAGCTTTTGGAGTCACCATCCCCGCTGAACTTGGTTTTGCTACAGAACACTCTCGAGCTATATGACCCTCCTTTCCACAGTTATAACATACCTTGGATTGTTGTGGGCAGTTTGGGCTGATATGTCCCTCTTTCCCACATTTGTAACATACGACCGGTGGTCGTTCTCCTCCCCTAGAAACAGTTGATGTTTGTGCTGACGTCTTCACATTATCATTGTTGTACCTTCTCTTCTTGAAATCTCCTCCCGACTCGCTCCTTCTATTATCACGACCACGATTACCACCAGAGTGGTTACCGCTTTTGTCCGAATATTTTTCTCCCTGCTGGTTTTCATTGCTTCGATGACTGCCGCCACCGGTATGACCCTGGTTGTGGTCCCTCGGTTGCACATACTCATTATCTCGCTCTAATAATTGAGCCCTATTTACAACATCTGAATATAAAGAAAATTTATGAGAGATAAGATATTGTCGAATCTCGGGTTTTAGACCTCTCAGAAACATCCTTGTCATTCGTTCCTCATTTTCGACCAAATGAGGTGCAAACCTGGATAACTCTGCAAACTTCGCCTCGTACTGGGACACCGTCATGTTGTTTTGTTCCAGTCTGATAAACTCTACCTCCTTCATATGACGAATACTTTCAGGAAAGTACTTGTCATTGAACAGTTTTTGAAATGTTTCCCAGGACATGTTGAGTGCGTCAGGCTGGGTACGCTTCACAGACTCCCACCAGTAGTCTGCCTCACCGCGGAACATAAAGGTGGCGAATGGAACCTTTGTTCCTCCGTGCATCCCAAGACATCGAATATCTTGGTAATTTGCTTGACCCACGTTTCCGCCATGATCGGATCCGGCTTTCCCTTAAATTCTGGTGGTCCCAATTCTTTGAACTGCTTAGCTGTGACAAACCGCGCGTTATCATTTCCACCCGTATTCTGCACACGAGTCTCCCTCGTCTGATTTTGCATGAACTGCAAAAAGCTCCTAAACATTCCATCATTCATCGTTTGCTCGGTAACGTTGTTTACAGGAGGAATATTGCCTTCCTGTTGCACGTTCCCCTGGGTGGTGATCAAAGGTGTCTCCACGGTCTGATTTACTCCATTATTAACGTTCTCAGCTGCCATTCTTAAATACTGCCATAAAACAAGGGTTAATAGTCATGTCATATATTATCCCTATACTCTGACCGACCAAATAAACACCAAATAAACTTAGTCAAGTCATACTAGTGAAGGAATTCCCCGTCTCTCCCCTCCTAGTTCTTGTCTCACATCTCAGCCAGGGATCATATCCCTAAGCTCTGATACCAACTGTGACGCCCCCAAAATAGGTATACAACACCCATTCTGAGTCGCCAAATACATGGTACAAAAAGCAAACTACAACTTCAATAATACAAATGTCGTGCAAAATACGACAACACATACTGTGAGTTTAAATACAAATATTGTCTTCTAGACAATATCCACACTCAAATAAATCCTCATTACAATTATTCAAACACTATTTTACAGAAATAGTGAGGACTGCTAAAACATCTTTCTAGAACCATCACTCCATACCCCGACTAGATCCTGCTATGTTCTCACCTCCTGAGAAGAAAAATGGAACAAAAAGGAAAAGGGTGAGCTCAACTAGCCCAGTAAAGAATATTATGACTAAGATAATATACAAACAAATTATCGTTAGTCTTCAACAGGAAAAAATCTGATAGAATATAATCGACAACAAGTTTTAGATCAACAACTGCAGCGGAAACAGCAAACCATTAGAAGAGTCAAGTAGAGAAAGAATTCTACTATCTTCTAAGATTTAAAAGTCCATCATCAATATTTTATCCCTGTAACATCAATTAATAATCATCTTTATCCAAATATTCATCTTTGCACTACAGGCCAAAGATATTCATTTGTATCACCTGTCAGTCATGTTCATCTCAACACCTGTTCATCTTTGCACTACAGGCCAAAGATATTCATCAAGTAATCATACATCTTTGCACTACAGGCCAAAGATATTCATTAATATCATCATTTAGGACTGAGGATGATGAAAAATATCTTAAAGAGAACGAATCCAATGAGACAGAAGGACAAATAGTAGGGATTCGTATAACAGTTTATCCAAGATCAATAATACTTCATAATAATCAATTGTGAAGCAGAATTCAAAAATAAAGATCAAAACATGGATACAATCAAAGATAGTAACCATAATAGACATCTTGGACAAAAAGGAAAAATTTTATTTTTTGGTGAATAGTGCCGTATTCGTGAATAGTGCCGTATACGTGAATAGTGCCGTATACATGAATAGTAACCCCGACACAAAAAGTTTCAAATTTGATAAAAACTCATATCAATATTTCAGCATAATGATATTGAAGAAAATAATATCATTTAAGAAGAAAATAATATCCCTTACCTCAAGATATCAGTACTTCTGGTCGGAATACCGGTATAAGGCTGAAAGAAACTTGCTCTGATGAATAGAAACTCTCAAAGTATCTAAATACTCACAAAATACACTCAATAATCTAGAGAGAGAAAGAGAAAAAACTTGTTTCTGGTGTGATTTTCAATTCTAACTTAGCCCTCTATTTATAGGAAAATTTTAGTAGGTTTGACCTGCAACCTGATGGCTTTACCTGCTACTATTCCCACCCACCACATTTGAAATATAATTCAGCACATTTCTTCACCAACCACAAGTGGGGCCCACCAATTCTAGAATTTTCCATCAAAATGATAAACTCCGAAAATTCAACAATTTCTGAACCAGTCATCTCGTAAAATTCATAATAAATCATACGTTCATTTTTAACGGTTCAAAATTTTGGACATATACTCAACTTATATATGTATAACATATCCAAAAATTACCACGATCCAACGGTCGGATTAAAAATTATAACACCCGCAATATTTCTCAAAAACCCTGATTTGATTTTTAATACCTCCATTCCGATAAAAATACTGATAAAACACCTCAACATTAACTCCTTCATTTTTAACCACAAAAATATATCCCTCATTTATATCCACATAAAATAAATATTTCCTTATCATATGAATCAATAATTAATTATTCACAAATAATATTACAGAATCACATTTATGACAACCAGGCCGTTCCCAGGAAAGAGGGGGCTTTCCAATAAGGATTTCTCCTTACTGGCGCGTAATTAGATGACCAAACCTCTCCTTAGACAGAACTTTCTAGACATTGCCAATAATGTTTTATAATAATATTATTCAAATAATATTATTCAAATAATATGAATTATTGATCTGATAATGGAAAATACTGTGCAGCAACAATTATTGAAACAACAATAATATAAAATATCAATGCAACAATTATTGAATCAATAAAATAAAATATTGAACAATAACTACTGTAACAATTATTGAGTAGTGCCTTCTTACGTAAGAATTAATAATTGGTGCAATACCGTGTGCTACTGTATTTTAATCACCGGGTATTCCAACAGTATTAACGGTAACAACTACGCCGTTATTTATAAATAACTTATACTTGTCATTTTCTTCATCCAATCGCTTTTCGTTATGGGGCCCACACAAGGCTGCGCCGTCGTACGAATATTCCCCGACAGCAAGAATATTCCACGACCAAACGAATATTCCCCGACAAAATGAATATTTTATAACCACTTGCTTATTTTGCAAAATTTGCACATTTCACCCATAACCAAAGTATTATATCAAATTAGCCCCTTATTATTCACAATAATATTTAGAGAAAATTTGATTTTATTCATTAATAAGTTGGGGTCTTACAAAAAGTATTCTGCTACTTCACTACTCCGATATCAAGTTTCTTTTACAGTAAGGGATATTATTTGTTGTACTCGTAAGGAGTATTATTTTATTTTGTATTCATGAAGAGAACTTCTATTATTCCATTCTTTATTATTCTGCTGGAATAACCAGTATACGCGGACTACCCTATACTTAGTGACATTCTTCTATTATTCCGTCTTTATTATTATTCTGTTAGAAAATCCTGTCTGTGCATTTTACGCTGGACCTGGTTCTGTCTTTACTATTTTTCTGTTGGAATATCCTGTCTGTGCGTTTTACGCCGGACATGGTTTCATTATTCATTATTCTGTCAGAATATCCTGTCTGTGCGTTTACGCCGGGCCTAGTTCTATTATTTATTATTCTGTCAGAATATCCTGTCGGTGCGTTTACGCATGACCTAGTTCTATTATTTATTTTATTGTTGGAATAACCTGTATGTGCGGTCTATCGCATGCATGGTGATTTCTTTTGTTATTCCATTCTTTATTATATTCAGTTGGTTAAAGTTTTGACTTTTATACTCCATGAAATTAGTGAAATATCCTTGATATTTGCGCTTCATCCAGTATCTTTTCATGAAAATATTCTTCCGAACATTCTTGGATTTTACTCCACAAAGCAGTATCATGTTGACAATTTGGACGTTATTGGTTCCTGGATAAGTTAATTCTTGAACTTGTTTTATTGAATTCTTATATCATTGTCATCATCCTCATGTTTATATTCTGTTGAAAGTCATCTGTGGCCTGTAGTGCATAGATGGACTTGGTATGATTATGACAAGGGATTATTCGGTATAATCATGACCGTAATGTTACAAATGATGTGGTAAAAGTCCTCATTGGCCCGTAGTGCATTGATGGACAGTGGTTGGCATGATCATGACCATTAATGAATACACAAATATTCTTGGCCCGTAGTGCATGGATAATTGTGGTCGTGATACTAAAGAATATCCTTGGCCGTAGTGCAGGGGTGATTCGATGATGTGAATTATTTTTTTAGCTGAGTCCCAGCGATAAAAGTCATAAAAAACCTTTTAAATCATAGAAGATAGTAGATTTTATTCTCTACTTGACTCTTCTAATGGGTTGCTTGTTCTGCTACAGTTAAACTTGATATTTGTTATATTGTATCAGTTTAACACTGTTTAAGGCTAATGATAATTTATTCTGCATTATCTTAGTCATAATATTTCTTAATGGGCTAGTTGAGCTCACCCTTTCTTTCATTGTTCTCTTTAGGAAATGAGAATATAGCTGGGACGAGTCGGGGAATGGAGTGATGGACCAGATGATAGTATTAGTAGTCCTCACTATTCTGTTAAATAGTGTGACAATAAATATAACGAGTACTTATTCTGAGAGTGGATATTGTCTAGAAGATAGTATTTGTATTAAAACTCACAGCTCTCTTGTCGTATATTAATGATTGTATTTTTATTCTATACCATGTATTTGACGACTCAGAATAGGTGATGTATACCTATTTTGGGGGCGTCACAGTTGGTATCAGAGCTTAGGGATATGATCCCTGGCTAAGATGTGAGACTAGAACTAGGAAGGGAGAGACGGGGAATTCCTTCGCCAGTATGACCTACCTAAGTTTGTTTGGTATTTAATTGGTCGGTTAGAGTATAGAGATAATATGTGATATGTTATTTAACCCTTATTTTGTGACAGTATTTGAAAATGTCATCCGAGAATGTTGAGAATAGCAATGGAGCACAGGTGACCGTTGATTCACCACATATCAATAATCAGGATAATGTGCATCAAGAAGGCGATAATCCTCATGCAAACAACAACACTGACCAAATGATGAATAATGAAATGTTCAGAGACTTTATGCAATTCATGCAACAGCAGGAGAGAGCGACTCCTGTCCAAAATATAGGTGGAAACACTGAAAACTCTCGGACGGTCACCGCTAAACAGTTCAAGGAAATGGGACCACCGGAGTTTATTGGAGAACCAAAACCACTTAAGGTAAAAACGTGGATAAAGCAGATCACCAAGATATTTGATGTCTTGGGATGCGTCGAGGAGTAAAAGATTTTATTTGCCACCTTTATGTTGCGAAGAGAGGTAGATTACTGGTGGGAATCGATAAAGCATACTCAACCTGCTGCACTGAAGATGTCTTGGGAGAAGTTCCAAGAACTGTTCAATGACAAGTACTTTCCCAAAAGTATTCATCACATGAAGGAGGTAGAGTTCATCAAGTTGGAGTAGAATAATATGACCGTGTCGCAGTATGAAGCTAAGTTTGCCGAGCTGTCCCGGTTTGCGTCCCACTTGGTGGATAATGAAGAGAGAATGACGCGAATATTTTTAAGAGGTTTGAAGCTGGAGATACGTCAACATCTTATTTCTCATAAACTGTGTTTATATTAAGATGTTGTAAATAGGCCTCAGTTAGTGGAGCGCGATAACGAGTCAACGCAACCAAAAGAGAGCAACAAGCAAAATGATAATACCAGTGAAAGCAGTCATCGAAGCGGTGACAACAAGCGTGGAGGGAATCAACAGCCCAGAAATGGTAACCACTTCGGTGGTAATCATGGCCAAAACAATAAGAATGGACATTTCAAGAAGAAAGAGATTCAACAATGATGGAAAGACGTCAGCACCAGCACCCGTGGTTAAGGAAGGAGAACGACCACCGATCATATACTTTAAATGCGGAGGGGAGGGACACATCAGTCCAAGCTGCGCGGTGCCGTCCAAAGCATGTTATAATTGTGGAAGAGAAGGTCACCTAGCCCGATTTTGTTGTTCATCGAAGACAAGTTCAGCTAGGATGGAGGCACCAAAGGACGTCCCAAAAAAGTCAAAACCGGTAGTGCAAGGGAGAGCGTTTGTTGTGACCTCCCAGAAAGCAAGGAACCCGAACGAGGTCATCACGGGTAAGCTTATCATAAACTCTAGCGAAGTCTATACCTTATTTGATACCGGTTCTACCCATTCTTTTATTTCTCCTATTTGCGCTCAACGATTAAATTTGACTCCGGAGAAATTAGACTTTGACTTATCTGTGGAAACTCCGTTGGGAGAAACCTTCATTACATCCACTGTTTATAAGTCTTGTTTGGTTCAAATCGGTACCCTCACATTACCTGTCGATCTGATTTCATTGAAAATACTTGCATTTGATGTAATTCTAGGGATTGATTGGTTAACTACTCATCATGCAAAAATTGATTATTTTCGTAAGGTTGTTAGCTTTTATATTCCTAATCAACCTATTATGTGAATTCAAATAACCAAACCATTAAAATCAATCACTGCCATCTCAAGCCATAAAGCTATTCGTTTATTGAAAAATGGATGTCAAGCTTTCTTAACTCATGTCACGGATCTAAACAAAAATACTTCAGTTTTGAATGATATTTCTATTGTTAATGAATTTCCTGACGTATTCCCTGAAGAACTTCCTGGCCTACCCCCAGAGCATGAAATTGAATTTTGTATCGACCTTGAACCCGATACAAAACCCATTTCTAAAGCCCCATATCGAATGGCTCCTATGAACTTCAGGAGTTAAAGACCCAACTACAGGAATTGTTAGACATTGGCTTTATTCGTCCTAGTACTTCTCCTTGGGGTGCTCATGTTCTATTCGTGAAGAAGAAAGATGGGAGTATGCAACTTTGTATTGATTATCGGGAGTTGAATCATGCCACCATCAAAAATAGGTACCCATTACCACATATTGATGACCTGCTTGACCAGTTGCAAGGAGCACAATTCTTTTCAAAAATCGATCTTCGTTCTGGATATCATCAGCTGAAGGTTAGAACTGAGGATATTCCAAAGACTGCCTTCAGAACTCGGTACGGGCATTATGAATTCTTAGTCATGTCTTTTGGATTGACTAATGCTCCTGCTGCCTTCATTTATATGATGAACCGAGTATTCAAGGAATATTTGGATCACTTTGTGGTCATCTTTATTGATGATATCCTTATTTATTCCAAATGTCATGAAGATCATGAGCAACACTTGAGGCTGACACTCCAAAAGCTTCGTGAAAACAAGCTTTATGCCAAGTTGAAGAACTGCGAGTTCTGGCTTGAAGAAGTAGCATTCCTTGGGCACGTAATATCAAGTCATGGAATATCTGTTGACCCGACAAAGATTGAAGCTATTCAAAGCTGGGAGCAACCTAAATCAGTGACCGAAGTACATATCTTTCTCGGTTTAGCTGGTTATTATCGGAGATTCGTGGAAGGATTTTCTCAAATCGCTACTCCATTAACTCAGCTGACTCGGAAAGATACAAAGTTCGGTTGAAGCGAAGAATGTGAGAAGAGTTTTCAAGAACTCAAGAGGAGACTCATTTCAGCACCTGTTCTGATAATACCATCTGGCTCGGAGGGATTTGTCATCTACAATGATGCTTCGGGCAAAGGGTTGGGATGTGTTCTCATGCAACATGGGAAAGTCATAGCCTATGCCTCAAGACAACTCAAAGAATATGAGAGGAATTATCCTACTCATGATCTAGAGTTGGCAGCTGTTGTCTTCGCATTTAAAATTTGGAGGCATTACTTGTATGTGGAGAAAGTGGAGATCTTTACGGATCATAAAAGCCTCAAATATTTCTTCACTCAAAAGGAACTCAACATGCGACAACGACGTTGGCTAGAACTGTTGAAAGATTATGATCATACCATCCTGGAAAAGCGAACGTGGTAGCTGATGCATTGAGTAGAAGATCATATGCAAGTACGAGTGCGATATTCCCAACGCAAATGCCCATTTTGTGTGACTTGCAAAGAATGGAAATAGAGTTAAAGACTCCAGGGACCCATGTGATGATGACGAATATACGAGTAGAACCGACTTTAACTGATAAAGTTAAAGATGCTCAAGCTACGGACCTGGAGCTGATGCGTATGAGGAAGAAAGTGCAAGAAGGTGCTATGCCGGAGGCAAGAATCGATGAAGAAGGAATACTTCGAGTCAACTCCAGACTTTGTGTTCCTAACGACCCTAATTTAAAGTATAAAATAATGATGAAGGCGCACAACACACCGTTTGTAATCCATCCTGGGAGTAGTAAAATGTATCGTGATCTTCGTCATACATTTTGGTGGAGCAATATGAAGAGAGAGATAGCGCTGTTTATCTCAAGGTGTCTAACTTGTCAACGAGTCAAAGCGGAGCATCAAGTACCAAAAGGTTCATTGCAACCACTTGAAATTCTAGAATGGAAGTGGGAGCACATTACCATAGATTTCGTTACTGGTCTTCCCAAGGTTTCTCAAGGCATTGATGCAATTTGGGTCATTGTTGATAGATTAACCAAGTCTGCTCATTTCTTACCAATACGAGAAACTTATACACTTGAACGTCTTGCTCGTATATACATAAACGAGATTGTAAGACTGCATGGTATGCCAGTATCCATAGTTTCTAATCGAGACACAAGATTCACTTCACGATTTTGGGTTAGTTTGCAAAAAGTTATGGGCACGGATTTACGATTTAGTTCGGCATATCATCCCCAGACGGACGGACAATCAGAGAGGACTATTCAAACTCTTAAAGATTTATTAAGACTCTGTGTTCTTGACTTCAAGGGAAGTTGGGATAAGTTCTTACCATTGGTGGAGTTTTCCTACAACAACAGTTATCAAGCAAGTATTAGCATGGCTCCATTCGAGGTATTGTATGGAAGAAAGTGTCGTTCTCCAGTATGTTGGGATGAGGTGGGTGAAGCAACGTTGTTGGGACCGGAGTTGGTACGTATGACTACGGAAAAGATTCAAACGCCGGCAACGTATAAAAACCTCACAAGATCGACAAAAGAGTTATGCTGATCTTCATCGAAAGGACGTGGAATTTGATATAGGAGATCATGTGTTGTTACAAGTTGCTCCGTGGAAAGGAGTTACGAGATTTGGAAAGAGAGGAAAGCTTAATCCTCGATTCATTGGCCCATTTTTAATCCTCGATCGAGTAGGAACTGTGGCCTATAGACTCGCTTTACCGCCAAGTATGTCTCGTGTTCATAATATTTTTCACATATTCATGTTACGTAAATATGTGGAAGACCCGAACTATAGTATTGAGTTAGAACCGGACGAAACAGCAGAAGATTTAACGTATGAAGAGGTTCCTGTTCAAATCTTGGATAAGAAGGAACATATTCTACGCTCCAAGGTTATACCTCAAGTTAAAGTTTTGTGGAGAAACCACGATGTTGAGGAAATGACCTGGGAGTTAGAATCTGAAATGAAGTCAAGGTATCCTTACCTCTTCGATATACCAGGTACGTACCCTAATTTCGAGGGCGAAATTTCATAAGAAGGGGAGGTTGTAAGACCCCAACTTTTATAAATAAAGATGAATTTTCTATAAATATCATTTTAATATTATGGAGTGAAATTGATATAATGTTATAGTTGTGGGTAATATTTATAAATTTTGCAAAGTACGCAAGCTGCTATATAATATTCGATTGGTCGGGGAATATTCGTTTTAACAGGTAATATTCGTACGATGACACAATCATTGGTGGACCCTACAACGGAATTATTGTCGAATTGAGAAATTGACAAAAATACTTTATGAAAATAACGGCGAAAGTTTTACCATTAATACTGTTAAACTACTCGGTAGTAAAAGTACAGTAATACGCATGGTTGCATAGTAGCACACAGTATAGATTATTGATGCTTACGTGATAAGTCACTCAGTTTTGTTTTATTGGTATTATTACTGTAATAAAACAGAAAAACTTTTTATATAAAACAGAATACTTTTATAAAGTTATTCGTTTTATTAGGCTAATAGTAAAATCTTTTTATGTAAAACAAAATACTTTTATAAAGTTATCTATTTTATTAGACAATAATTTGAATATATTATATTTTATTATGCATAGTATTTGCATAGTACCTGCATAGTGTTTGTATAATAAAATCTTTTATAAAATTATTTGTTTTATTAGATTATAATAGAATATATTATATTTTATTTAAAAGATTTTGCTTTAAATCTGGACCGTCAGATTAAAGTAAATCAATCTAGACCATTCATGAGTTAGTTACCATGCAGTCTATTTTTCTATAAATAGAAGCTCATTCCTTCATTATTTGCTTACGAATTCACTGAAACTCTAGAGAGAGAAACTATAGAGAGAAAGAAGAAAAGTATTCTGCTACTTCACTACTCCGATATCAAGTTTCTTTTACGGTAAGGGATATTATTTGTTGTACTCATAAGGAGTATTATTTTTTTTGTATTCATGAAGAGAACTTCTATTATTCTATTCTTTATTATTCTGCTGGAATAACCAGTATACACAGACTACCCTATACTTGGTGACATTCTTCTATTATTCCGTCTTTATTATTATTCTGTTAGAATATCCTGTCTGTGCGTTTTACGCTGGACCTGGTTCCGTCTTTACTATTATTCTGTCGAAATATCCTGTCTGTGCGTTTTACGCCAGACCTAGTTCCATTATTCATTATTCTGTCAGAATATTCTGTCTGTGCGTTTACGCCGGACCTGGTTCCATTATTTATTATTCTGTCGGAATATCCCGTCGATGAGTTTACGCATGACCTAATTCCATTATTTATTTTCCTGTTGGAATAACCTGTCTGTGCGGTCTATCGAATGCATGGTGATTTCTTTTGTTATTCCATTCTTTATTATATTCAGTTAGTTAAAGTTTTGACTTTTATACTTTATGAAATTAGTGGAATATCCTTGATATTTGCGCTTCATCCAGTATCTTTTCATGAAAATATTCTTCCGAGCATTCTTAAATTTTACTCCACAAAGCAGTATCATGTTGACAATTTGGACATTATTGGTTCCTGGATAAGTTAATTCTTGAACTTGTTTTATTGAATTCTTATATCATTGTCATCATCCTCATGTTTATATTCTGTTGAAAGTCATCTGTGGCCTGTAGTGCATAGATGGACTTGGTATAAATATGACCAGGGATTATTCGATATAATCATGACCGTAATGTTACAAATGATGTGGTAAAAGTCCTCATTGGCCCGTAGTGCATTGATGGACAGTGGTTGGCATGATCATGACCATTAATGAATACACAAATATTCTTGGCCCATAGTGCATGGATAATTGTGGTCGTGATACTAAAGAATATCCTTGGCCGTAGTGCATGGGTGATTCGATGATGTGGATTATTTTTTTAGCTGAGTCCTAGCGATACAAGTCATGAAAACCTTTTAAATCATAGAAGATAGTAGATTTTATTCTCTACTTGACTCTTCTAATGGGTTGCTTATTCCGCTGCAGTTAAACTTGATGTTTGTTATATTGTATCAGTTTAACACTGTTTAAGGCTAATGATAATTTATTCTGCATTATCTTAGTCATAATTTTTCTTACTGGGCTAGTTGAGCTCACCCTTTCTTTCATTGTTCTCTTCAGGAAATGAGAATATAGCTGGGACGAGTCGGGGAACGGAGTGATGGACCAGATGATAGTATTAGTAGTCCTCACTATTCTGTTAAATAGTGTGACAATAAATGTAACGAGGACTTATTCTGATAGTGGATATTGTCTAGAAGACAGTATTTATATTAAAACTCACAGCTCTCTTGTCATATATTAACGATTGTATTTGTATTCTGTACCATGTATTTGGCGACTCAGAATAGGTGATATATACCTATTTTGGGGGCGTCACATTAAATTTATTTAATAATTATATTAAATAAATAGTTTAAAAATAGTTTTATTAATTAAAAATCATTTAAAAAGTATATAAATGAATTAAAAATATTTTAAGTTATAATTAATGACTTTCAATATTTTGATAAATAGTACATTAATATTTAAATATTAATGGTAATTATTTAAAAGTGATTTTAATTGTTTTAAAAATCATTTAAGGGCCAAGAACGACTGCATCAGCATAACTCATAAACCATACATGCAATTCTTTAATTTAACAGGTTTAAATTATCCACATTGGTTCCATACATGTATATAAACTCAGTAAACATGTTGACATCCATTCTTCAATTAATTAACAAGTAATTCATGTTAATTATAAGAATTTACCAAACTCAAAATTCAAGAACATGGTGTAAGAATTTTACCTCAGTTGAAACTTAAATTGAAAATCCTTGTCTCCAACTCAGAATGCTTACTCTAATTGCAACTTACTCTCTATAAGGGACTTATCAGAAAATCTTTATCAATGAATTTAGAAGAGAAGAACTTCAATTTATAAAAAATTTAATATCCATACAAAGTTTTTGTCCACCATTTTCGACTGAAGGGAAGAAGAAAGAGATGATGGACAATTATGGCTGGTAGTATAGTGGCAATGCATTGTTGAGGCCACTCCCCATTCATCATTTGATTTCTACTGATGGTTTGACAAGGAGAGAAAAGGCTAGTCTTAGTCCAATGGCCTATATACGTGATGAAAGAGATGGGACTCACAAAATGGGACAAGATTTATTAATACTCATCAAGGTAATTGAGTGCTAGCATACTTCGGTTTTATTTCCTTTTTGGTTCACAAGTGCAATTTTAGCGGGTTAATATTATTACCTGATATTAAGTTAAGATACATATTCATATAATTATATACTCCATGTACATTGAGTTAGTCCTAATAATATTTAAATTAGGTCAGCATATAATTCAGTTGGGTATTAACAACCTATTATTTTCAAAACTCACTTTTATCATATGGTATTATACTTTAATTATTCACATTATGTTAGTATTAATAATGTCCCATCTTGTATCCTAAGCATGAATCAAATAAAATAATTTTCCAAGACTGGCCACTGGCGCAGCTGCGCCGATTTGCACTGCAGAAGTGGCGCAGCTACGCCACTCCCTGTCAGTCCCAAAACCAGTTCAACTACTATAGAATCCAGTCCATACACAATAATCACTTTAAATGAAATAATCATAATTAGTCCATCACATAATTAAATTACTCTTTCCATTATTTTAATTAATAATTTATTAAATTACTTAGTTCATCACTTTGCCACATTAGGCATAACTCATAAGCTTAAATAAGCTTCATTATCATTTCCACCACATTTTTTAAGTATTATATGCTTAATTCATTTTAATTGAATTGTCACATCTCATGTAACAAGGATATATATTTCAAATAAATATTCAAACTTTTATTAATTTAAATATTAATATTATTTATGAAAATCACGGATATTACACCTTTAATACGACAGGACCAATGCCAACTGATGAAACAAGAGAAAAAACTATCAAACCACACTTACGAATTGGCCTGGCCTATCAGCTTCTATAGATTATACTGCCAAGGTGCCAAGCTCAAAGCTTAAAGGCAAAGATCACATTCCTACTGTCAAGCTAAAGGCGAAAGAAGTGGCTTAGTACCTAACCTCTTCATAGACACATAGGCGATCCAAGGATTTAGGTTTAAATAAATCTCTCATTCGAACTTCGGATTCGTTCAACGAGAAATAGTAATACTTGTTATTTCTTTCTCTCTCTCACCATGTGAAAGCTGCTAATCGAACGACAACCTTATTACCGTTCCTGACCCATAGCTAATAGGGCACTTAACTCTATCTATTGAGTTAGTTGTCTCCCCTCGGGTGTGGTGTCAAGGTAGAGTGATTAGAGCTTACTTCTTTTTAAAGGGGTCCATGTCATTTCACTAAGGACCAAAGACCGCTTATTTTCACATGAAACCACGAACTTGGTTCATAGTCGAGTTGAAAAGAGCAAAAGGACTGACCTCTTCCCATAAACTTCAGCTCACCGTGAATTGTGTGACTTTTCACTTCCTTTATTTCAAGCGGAAGACTTAGACTGTGATGCCCCCAAAATAGGTATACATCACCAATCTTGGGTCGCTAAATACATGGTACAAAATACAAATACAAACTTAATTATACAACAAGAGCTGAGAGTTTTTACACGAATATTGTCTCATAGACAATATCCAAATTCAAATTCAATCCTCATTACATTTATTATCACACTAAATAGTGAAGATTACTAAAACAACCATCTCGGACCATCACTCTGTTCCCTGACTAGACCTGGCTATGTTCTCATTTCCTGGAGAGAATAATGAAAGCAAAAGGGTGAGATCAACTAGCCCAGTAAGAAATATTATGACTAAGATAATGCAGAATAAGTTATCGTTAGCCTTCAACAATATTAAACTGATAGAAAATAATAGACACCACGTTTAACTGTAGCGAAACAAACAATCTATTAGAAGAGTCAAGTAGAGCATGATATCTACTATCTTCTATGATTTAAAAAGGTTTTCATCAACTTTATCGATGAGACTCAGCTTAATAAATAAACCACATCATCGAATTATCCCTGCACTACGGGACAAGGATATTCATGTAATCATCAATGGTCATGATTATACCGAATAATCTCTAGTCATAATCATACCAACAACTGTCCATCAATGCACTACAGGCCAATGAAGATTTTTACCACATCCTTTGTAACATTACGGGTCATGATTATACCGAATGACCCATGGTCATAATCATACTAACCAACAGTCCATCTATGCACGTAAGCCAAAGATGACTTTCATCACAATATAAGCATGAGGATGATGACAATGATATAAGAATTCAATCAAACGAGATCAAGGATAAATATTAAAGACTTTAAATTTATCCAGAGTTTAAAAATATCCAAATTATCAACATGATACTGCTTTGTGGAGTAAAATTCAAGAATAATATTCATGTATCAAAAATAATCTTGGACAGAAAAGAAATCAATTTTTATCATGAATAGTACTACAGATGAATAGTACCCGAGTGAATAATATCCCGTGAATAGTACTCCGGCATGAAAAGTGTCCCAAATACCTGAGTGAATAATATTTGAGTGAATAGTAATCTGTGAATAGTAACTTGTGAATAGTACCCCGGCATGAAAAGTGCCTCGAATACCCGAGTGAATAATATTATAGTAAATAGTAATCGGGTGAATAGTAACCCGTGAATAGTATCCCGGGTGAAAATATTGATATTTAATAAGAAAGTTCATATCAATATTCTAATTAAACGATACTGGATGAAGCACAAAACTTCAAAGATATCCCACTAATTTCAGGGATTATAGAAGCAATACTTACCATAGTAAGTTTAGATTTAAGAATATGAAAAGAAATAACATACGAAACTGCAAATTGATTTTCACCTGTCATACGGTACGTAATCCGCGTAGACAGGTTATTCCGACATATTAAAGGATGAATACAAAAAATAGTATTCCTTATGAACATAAAAGAAATAATACCCCTTACGAATAGAAAAGAAATAACACCCCATACGAATACAACAAATAATATCCCTTACCTTAGTAGAAGACTGGATACTACAATAGTGAAGTAGCAAAATACTCTTCACGATCCAAATTGATTTACTATTAAAACAGACGGTCCAGATTGATTTACTTTTAAAACCACCACCGACGGTTCAGATTGATTTACTTTTAAAACCACCACCGACGTTCCAGATTGATTTACTATTAAAACCACCACCGACGGTCCAGATTGATTTACTATTAAAATCACCACCGACGATCCAGTTTGATTTACTATTAAAATCACCACTGACGGTCCATATTGATTTACTATTAAAACCACCACCAATGGTCCATTTTGATTTACTATTAAAACCATCACCAATGGTCCAAATTGATTTAACTTATTACACTTTAGTACCCCTAAAGTTTTCCAAGTTTGTATTATTCCTCTCTAACTTTTGTAATTCACTTATCTTCAATAAATACATTCTTAATACTTCAACAATTATTCATCATTAATATTATAACTCACAATATTTAACAACCAGATCATTCCCAGGAAAGAGGGGGCTTTTCGATAAGGATTTTTCCCTATTGGTGCGCAATTAGGTGACCAAACATCTTCTCGACAGAACTTTCTACACATCGTCAATTTTGTAAATAATAATATGAATAACTTTGTTGTCTCAATTATTGATTTAATAATATAAAATATTATGCAGATGATACTGTGACAATAATTGAATCAAATAACGTGAGATACTATGCATCAATTACTGTAGCAATAATTTAGTAAACTGAGTGATTTCTTACGTAAGCATCAATAATCAATACCGTGTGCTACTATGCAACTATGCGTATTACTGTATTTTTACCACCGGGTATCTCAACAGTTTAATGGTAACACTTTCTCCGTTATTTTTATAAAAAGATATTTCTGTCGTTTTCTACCACGACAATACTTCTATTGTGGGGTTCACCAATGATTGTACCATCGTACAAATATTCCCTGTTAAAATGAATATTCTCCGACCATTCCAATATTTTATATCAACTTGCTTACTTTGCAAAATTTTCAAATATCACCCTTAACTTTAACCTTTTATCAATTTAACCATTTATTAAATAGAATAATAATTATAAGAAAATTGAATACTTTCATTTCATAAAATTCGGGGTCTTATAATCTCCCCTCCTTATGAAATTTCGCCCTCAAAATTTATGTACGTACCTGGTATGCCGAAGAGATGAGGATACCTCGTCAGATTCTAACTCTTGAGATATAACCTTTGAGCGTAGAATATGTTCCTTCTTATCCAATATTTTAACAGGTACTTCTTCATATGCTAAATCTTCTGCTATCTCGTCTAGTTTTAATTCAATAATGTGGTTTGGGTCTTCCACATATTTATATAATATCGATACGTGAAAAATGTTATTAACACGCGACATACTTGGCGGTAAGGCGAGTCTATAAGCCACGGTTCATACTCGATCGAGAATTTAAAATGGGCCAATAAAATCGAGGGTTGAGATTTCCTCTCTTCGTCGATTCTTGCTTCTAGAATAATGCCCTCTTGAACCTTCTTCTTCACAGTCATCAGCTCTAAGTCTGTAGCTTGAGCAGCTTTAACTTTATCGATTAAAGTCAATTCTAATCGTATATTCGTTATCTTCATGTAGGTTCTTGGAGTCTTTAACTCTATCTCCATCTTTTGTAAGTCGTACGAAATAGGTCTTTGTGTTAACAATACCGCACTCGTAAACGCATACGATCTTCCACTCAACGCATCAGCTACCACATTCGCTTTTCTAGATGGTATTGAATGGTATAATGGTAATCTTTTAACAGCTCAAGCCAACGTCCTTGACGCATAATACGTTCATTTTGGATGAAGAAGTATTTGAGGGTTTTGTACCGGGTTTAAGGTCAATACAAAATTTGATTTCACGTTCTGGGGGTAGGCCAGGAAGTTCTTCAGGGAATACGTCAAGAAATTTATTAACAATAGATATATCATTCAAATCTGACGTATTTTTGTTTAAATCCGTGACATGAGCTAAGAAAGCTTGACTTCCGTTTTTCAATAAACAAATAGTTTTATGGCTTGAGATGACAGTGATTGACTTTAGTGGTGTGGTTGCTTGAATTCGCATAATAGGTTGGCTAGGAATATGAAAGCTAACAACCTTACGAAAATAATCAATTTTAGCATAATGAGTAGTCAACCAATCAATTCCTAAAATCACATCGAATGCAAGTATTTTCAAAGAGAAAAGATCGACAGGTAACGTGCGGTTGCCGATTTGAATCAAACAAGACTTATAAATAGTGAATGTAATGAAGGTTTCTCCCAATAGAGTTTTCACAGATAAATCAAAATCTAATTTCTCCGGAGTCAAGTTTAAACGTTGAGCGCAAGTAGGAGAAATAAAAGAATGGGTAGAACCCGTATCAAATAAGGTATAAGCTTCACAAGAGTTTATGATTAGCATACCCGTGATCACCTCGTTCGGATTTCTCACTTTTTGGAAGGTTACGACAAACTCTATTTCTTAAACTACCGGTTTTGTCTTGTCTGGGAGGGCCTTTGATGCCTCCATCCCAGCTGGACTTGACTTTGGTGCACGATATAATCAGGCTATGTGACCATCTTTTCCACAACTAAAACATACCTTGGAAGGTTGTGGACAGTTTAAACTTATATGTCGCTCCTCTCCGCATTTGTTGCATCTAACTGGCAGTCGTTCTTCTCCCCTAGAATTTGTTGCTGGTGCTGGTGTCAACATCTTCCCGTTATCGTTAAATCTTTTCTTCTTGAAATTTCCACTTGAATTATTTCTTCTATTATCTTGACCATGATTACCATCGAAGTGGTTACTACTTCTGGCATGTTGATTCCCTCCACGTTTGTTGTCACCGCTTTGATGACTGCTACCATTGTTATTATCGACTTGTCGGCTACTCTCTCTTGGTTAGGTTGACTCATTATTGCGCTCCAATAACTGAGCCCTATTTACAACATCTGAATACAAACATAGTTTGTGAGAAATGAGGTATTGATGTATTTCGTGTCTCAAACCTCGTATAAACATTCACGTCATTCTCTCTTCATTATCAATCAAATGGGATGTAAACCGGGACAACTCGGCAAACTTAGCGTAGTACTGTGACACGGTCATATTATTTTGCTCCAACTTGATAAACTCCACCTCCTTCGTGTGACGAATACTTTCGAGAAAGTACTTATCATTGAACAACACTTAAAACTTCTCCCAAGACATTTTGAGTGTGGTAGGCTGAGTACGCTTTACTGATTCCCACCAGTAATCTGCCTCTCCTCTCAACATGAAGGTGGCAAAGGGAACATTTTGCTCCTCGGAGCATCCCAAGACATCAAATATATTGGTGATCTATTTTATCCACGTCTCCGCCTTAAGTGGTTCTGGCTCTCCCAAAAACTTCGGTGGTCCCAACTCCTTGAACTGCTTAGCAATGGCCATCTGTGAGTTGCCAGTGTTTTCACCTGTATTTTGAATAGGAGCCGCTCTCGCCTGATGTTGCATGAATTGCATAAAGCCTCTGAACATCCCATCGTTCATCATTTAATCGGTGTTGTTGTTTACCTAAGGATTATTGTCTTCCTGTTGCACATTATTCTGGGTATTGATCGTTGGTGACTCAACGGTCTCATATGCTTCATTGCTGATCTCAACATTTTCAGATGCCATTTTCATACACTGCCACAAAACAAAGGTTAATTGACATGTCACATATTATCCCTATACTCTGACCAACCAATTAAATTTAGGTAGGTCATACTAGCGAAGAAATTTTCCGTCTCTCCCCTCCTAGTTCTTGTCTCACATCTCAGTCAGGGATCATATCCCTAAGCTTTGATACCAATTGTGACCCGCATCCAGAACTTGGATAACACCTTACAATGATACCTATCAACTTGCCACCGTTACTCATGGCGTCCCTTATGGAAAGTCTGGCTTCGGTGCATCCCAAGACTTGGAAGTCACTAGATAAAGGCTCGAGGCTCTTTTCTATGGCTTTGATACCAACTGTAACGCCCCCAAAATAGGTATACAGCACCCATCTTGGGTTGCCAAATACATGGTACAGAATACAAATACAAACTTAATTATACAGCAAGAGTTGAGAGTTTTTACACGAATATTATCTTATAGACAATATCCAAACTCAAATTCAATCCTCATTACATTTATTATCACACTAAATATTGAGGATTACTAAAACAGCCATCTCGGATCATCACTCTGTTCCCCGACTAGTCCCAGCTATGTTCTCATTTCTTGAAGAGAATAATGAAAGCAAAAGAGTGAGCCCAACTTTCCCAGTAAGAAATATTATGACTAAGATAATGCAGAATAAGTTATCGTTAGCCTTCAACAATGTTAAACTGATAGAAAATAATAGACAACAAGTTTAACTGCAGTGGAACAAGCAATCCATTAGAAGAGTCAAGTAGAGCATGATATCTACTATCTTCTATGATTTAAAAAGGTTTTCATCAACTTTATCGCTGAGACTCGGCTTAATAAATAAACCACATCATCGAATCATCCCTGCACTACGGGCCAAGGATATTCATGTAATCATCAATGGTCATGATTATACCGAATAATCCCTGGTCATAATCATACCAACAACTGTCCATCAATGCACTACAGGCCAATGAGGATTTTTACCACATCCTTTGTAACATTACGGGTCATGATTATATCGAATGATCCCTGGTCATAATCATACTAATCAACAGTCCATCTATGCATGTAAGCCAAAGATTACTTTCATCACAATATAAGCATGAGGATGATGGCAATGATATAAGAATTCAATCAAACGAGATAAAGGATAAATATTAAAGACTTTAAATTTATCTAGAGTTTAAAAATATCCAAATTGTCAACATGATACTGCTATGTGGAGTCAAATTCAAGAATAATATTCATGTATCAAAAATAATCTTGGACAAAAAAAAATAATTTTTATCGTGAATAGTACTACGGATGAATAATACCTGAGGGAATAGTATCCCGTGAATAGTATCCCGGCATGAAAAGTATCCCGAATACCCGAGTGAATAATATTTAAGTGAATAGTAACTGGGTGAATAGTAACTCGTGAATAGTACCCCGGCATGAAAAGTGCCCCGAATACCAGCGTGAATAATCTTATAGTGAATAGTAACTGGGTGAATAGTAACCCGTGAATAGTATCCCGGGTGAAAATATTGATATTTAATAAGAAAGTTCAGATCAATATTCCAATTAAATGATACTGGATGAAGCGCAAAACTTCAAGGATATCCCACTAATTTCAGGGATTATAGAAGCAATACTTACCATAGTAAGTTTAGATTTAAGAATATGAAAAGAAATAACATACGAAACTGCAAATGAATTTTCACCTGGCATACGGTACGTAATCCGCGTAGACAGGTTATTCCAACATATTAAAGGATGAATACGAAAAATAGTATTCCTTATGAACACGAAAGAAATAATACCCCTTACGAATACAAAAGAAATAATACCCCTTACGGATATAGCAAATAATATCCCTAACCTTAGTAGAAGACTGGATACTGCAATAGTGAAGTAGCAGAATACTCTTTTTCTTGCTCTCTATAGTTTCTCTCTCTATAGTATCTCTTGTGAGTCTCAGTGAATTGGTGAGAATGAAAGAAGAATTAAGCTTCTATTTATAGGAGAAATGACTAAATAGTAACTAATTCACGAACGATCCAGATTGATTTACTATTAGAACAGACGGTCCAGATTGATTACTATTAAAACTACAACCGACGGTCCAGATTGATTGACTTTTAAAACCACCACTAACAGTCCAGATTGATTTATTTTTAAAACCACCACCGACGATCCAGATTGATTTACTATTAAAACCACCACCGACAGTCCAGTTTGATTTACTATTAAAACCACCACCGACAGTCCAGATTGATTTACTATTAAAACTACCACCAATGGTCCAGATTGATTTACAATTAAAACCACCACCAATGGTCCAGATTGATTTAACTTATTACACTTTAGTATCCCTAAAATTTTCCAAGTTTGCATTATTCCCCTCTAACTTTTGTAATTCACTTATCTTCAATAAACACATTCTTAATACTTCAACAATTATTCATCATTAATATTATAACTCACAATATTTAACAACCAGATCATTCTCAAGAAAGGGGGGGCTTTCTGATAAGGATTTCTCTCTATTGGCACGCAATTAGGTGACAAAACCTCTCATCGACAGAACTTTTTAGACATCGTCAATATTACAAATAATAATAGGAATAACTTTGTTGTCTCAATTATTGATTTAATAATATAAAATATTATGCAGATGATACTGTGACAATAATTGAATAAAATAACGTGAGATACTATGCAGCAATTACTGTAGCAATAATTGAGTAAACTGAGTGGCTTCTTATGTAATCATCAACAATCAATACCGTGTGCTACTATGTAACTACGCGTATTACTGTATTTTTACCACCGGGTATCTCAACAGTTTAACGGTAAAACTTTCGCCGTTATTTTTATAAAAAGATATTTCTGTCGTTTTCTAACCACGACAATACTTTCGTTGTGGGGTCCACCAATAATTGTACCGTCGTACAAATATTCCCTGTTAAAACGAATATTCCTCGACCAATTGAATATTTTATATCAACTTGCTTACTTTGCAAAATTTTTAAATATCACCCTTAACTTTAACCTTTTATCAATGTAACCATTTATTAAATAGAATAAAAATTATAAGAAAATTGAATACTTTCATTTCATAAAATTCGGGGTCTTACATAGACGACCTTTCAGATATGGGATCTTCTACTTAAAATACGATAACGATACCACCGAAGGTGCATAACGGCTAGGTCTGTAATCGATCCCATCTAGCAAAGAAAGCAGTCACGCCAGAGAGAAGAAAGTAAAGCTTGAAAGCTTCCCTTATTCAATTCCTTCAACATTTGCAGAGCTAACCCCTGAAGTGACTGCAGGCCCTTAAGAGTACCCTTTCCTCCAACTGCACTTAGTCCTTTAAACATCTGCGCATCAGATTCGTTCACAGATTTCCTCCCCAACGGTCT
This sequence comes from Panax notoginseng, assembly GCA_016801055.1. Lineage (NCBI taxonomy): Eukaryota > Viridiplantae > Streptophyta > Magnoliopsida > Apiales > Araliaceae > Panax > Panax notoginseng. The sequence goes on from CM029023.1 coordinate 87,857,132, forward strand.
AAACCAGGTATAGTATGAACTCATTTAAACGGGGATCAAAGCAAGAATAGCCCTTTTTGTTTTATACTATGCTTTGAGTCGCTTCCAGTAATGGGAGGACTTGTCTTTGGCCTTACTCTATGAATAAGGAAATTCCCCGGTGTTCACTCAAGCTCCTAACTCATTAACGTTATAGGCAAAGAGCTATGTGAATGCTTTCATAGGCTAGGGGGATAACGATTAATTAAGTAACTAAGCCCCAGGCTAGCAAAGAAAAAGGAAATAAGGCAACAACTCATGACTCGAGGGTGAGAATTGGAATCGAATAGATTGAATCAGAAATGAACTTAGGAAGAGGCAGAATAACGGTTGTTGGAAGAAGGGATACCAAAAGCTCGTTATCGTTAGCAAGGCAAGGTTCTGAGCGAGGTTTTAAAGGAAGAAGTCCTTCCGCTGCACAAACATCAACAAAGAGAGAGTTTAGAGCAATTAGCCAATCCAATCACCAGAAAGAGCGAAAGGGAGATGGGAAGCTAAATCAAATAGAAAAGCACTCAGAATCCCAATCCCAACCAACCTAGATATCATACAGTGAACCAGATGCTTAATAATTATTTCCAAAATCTCCCAGCCCAGAAGGAAAGATATGTGGAGCTAGCCTTATGAAATTTCATTTAATCTTCGAGAGATGCTTTTCATAGCCTTAGTTACCAGGAAAGATCTGATGTGAACAAAAGAAAGAATCTCATGGTGGAATGCTCATAAGATATATGACCAAGAACGGCTTAAGTTGAATCAACTGTGAACGAATGGGCAGCTGGGAAATACGCTTTTGTTAAATAAAAAAATAAAGTTGAATTTTTTTAAATCTTAATTATTTTTATGAAAATTTACACATCTTTAAAAGAAAATTATTTTTTTATGAAAATAAATTATTATTTTTTTGAATATATATTTTATAAAACTTTACTTATTTTTTTTTAAAAAAAAATCTTGAAAATAATAATAATTTTTAAAACTTATTTATTTATTTTTTAAAAAATTGAATTAATTTTTTTATTTATCTTTTACTATTTTTTTTATTTGAATTTTTATTTTTAGTTTTTATTTTTAAAAATTCTAATATTAAGAATACATATAATAATGGTAAAGATAACTTTTTTTTTCTTCTAAAAATGAAATTTTTCATAAAAAAATCTAATTTTTTTTATAAAAATAAAGTATTATTTTCTTATGTAATTTTTGTGAATCTATATTTTATGAAACTTTACTTATTTTTTTTAAAAATAAAAGTTTCGAAAATTTTTCCCTAGAATAATAATTATTTTTATAAATTTTTAAAAATAATATTTATTTTAAATATAAAAAATAATTATTATTAGAGTTTGTATATTTAAATTTGATGATGAATGAGCTTAATGTATATTTGTACCAGTATGATTTATATAGTCCTTATAAAAAATTAATCAAGTGTACAAGGACTTATATTAGAAAGATAAAAAAATGTTAGGTTGATCTTGAAAAAGCTGAACTGATGTATAGCTGATAGGTTTTTTGTATTGTCGGAAGGTTACACTACTACTATGACACCTCCAAATCCTGGTACTCAAATTTCTCACAGAATTGGTGTTCACTCACTAAAATAAATAACACATCTAACTACCTAAATCCTCCCATAAGGGTTACAACATTATAAACAATAACAATCCCAGGTTATCTTACTTTAATATATCAAATGCGGAAACATCATAAACAAATAAGTTTTAAACATAACATTATAAGTCTTAACATCAACATTCTTAAATAAATATAAACAAGTCTTCATCACTTGTTCGCATTGCCTTTGCCCTTACTAGTAGATGGTTCATCAATCCTTTCAACCTTAGCTGCAATGTTATTATGCAAGAGTGAGCAACAATTTCCTAGAAGTATAACAATAATAAAAATAATAACATGCGAATAAACAAGGGATACTAGATAATAGAAAGCTCGACTTTTGAATCAAGAATAGAAAACAAGAATCAAAAGTACATATGAGGGTCACAAGACCAAGAACTATGTCCCAGATTATCAAGTATTTCTACTTTAAACTTTTAATAGTCATAAGACTATTTGGATCTTACTTCTCGTACTTAGGGGGATAAACCCTTAGTATCATGTATGTGCACAACATCTCAACTCTATCGAATAATATAATCCCCTATAAATGGCTGTTCATCTCAGTTTGACATCAGAGTCTACACTAAAGAAAGTTTGGTCTGGATAAGATTCAATCGAAGTTCTAGAATTTAGAACGCTCATCAACTATGGACTAGTCGAATCAATAAGGGTTCGCTAGTCATTCAAGGTACAATAATATAATTGATACTCAAATCAAGTGGTGAATCTCAAAGGTATACAGTTTGAATAAACATTGTATAACCGAAGTATTACTTTAGAAGAATTAGAACATCTCACTTAAAATCATGAACTTGAATAAGCAAGAGTAAGACTTTGCTCAATATAAGAATATGATTTATGAACTTGGAAGCTTGTCAATGTAAAAGTAAGGTTTAGGAACTTGCTCAATTTAAAAGTAAAGTTAAGAAACTTGAGTAATTGTAATTAAGATAGGGTAAGAAAACTTGCCTCGTGTGTAGTTTAGACAATTACTATTCACGTTCCTCAATTAATCCTACACACCATTTCATTCACAATACCAACATGAGTAATTTCTCTTTTAACTTAACTTAACTCTAGGTCTGATTATATTACTAAAGGCCACAAACATTAACTCTTAAACGCATTATTAGACTTCATGAATAACGAATTTAAATTCATATTCGACTTATCAATTAATCACGTAAAAACATCGTTGACATATTGTTAATCTGTTTTAACATCTCAATATATGATTAACACATTTTCATGATCATTAGAATAGGTTATAATTATAAATTCTGGACTTGAACATTTAAATAAAATTTTCTGGGCCATTCTACATATCGGCGCTGCGGCGTAGCCCCAAAGGCTGGAAGTCGGCGCTGCGGCGCGCTGACAAGCCTTCTGAGAGGCGCTGCAGCGCTGCGTCATAGACTCAAAATCTGATGTTCACGAAGAACAAAGAAAAAACCAAAAACTTCCAATTTCCTTGTTCATAGCACAAATTATTTGTACCCAAACTATATAATCTTTATAGAAACATAATCCAACCTTTCTAGCATGATTTTAACAACAGAAATCACATAAATAACTAAATTTAAACCCATAAATTTCATATTTTTGTGAAAAACACCATTTTGACATTTTTAACGAAATCAACTACCACGAACTCGTTTTTCAATCAAATTAGTCCATACAAGTTCGTTCTTTTTGTTTTTACATGTATAAACATAATCAATCATCAATTTACTATTTCACATACAATTTATGCATCATATTTTATACATACAAGCCATATTCAAATATTATTCCTCTGTAAACTTCAAAACTCCCATTTAAACATAATTTTATGGATTAATTACTCTAAAATAGTTTATACACATCATATAGTAGATTATACATGCATATTAATGATTACAAACTACTTTTCAACCATTTAATCATGAGAATCAATTAACAGAGAACTTAAAATATACGTTCATGGAGAAAACTTAAAAACATAAATTTAAAGTTCGAGATTAAGAAATTACCTTTGCTTTCTTGTTTAGATGATAGAAAACTCTCATTTGATTCTCCAATCTTCTTCCCAAATCTCAAATTCTCTCAAACTCTCTCTTTCTCTCTATATTTCTCTGACTTGTGATTTCAAAAAGACTGATAATAAGCTAATATAATTATACATGTGAAATTTACTGGCGTAACATTGGTAGCGGTTAAGTGCTTCATGGCCTTAACTTATCCCATGTTCTTAAGGCCATGTTTGGTTTGTCACTTAAAAACTCATTTTTAGTTTATTTTAATTAACTCAATTATTATATAGTTTATTCGTCACACTTTAATTAATCAAATTACATCATTTAAATTCAATAAAATTAAAGGCAATATTACTCATTAAATCAAACATTCACATAATTAAAATTCTCATTTATTAATTCTAAAAAATCGATTCATCTCTAATTAATTATTAAATTAATTTGAATAATATCGTAGTTATTTAATAGCTCATTTAATTTAATTATCCCAATTAAATTCACACTTTGAACTATAACATTATCCAACATTAATTTAATTAATGTAACACATTTAATTAAATTAATTTACCACAATACCATCAAATTTATATTTAAATCAATAAATAAATCCACAAAATATTTATTTAATTCAATAAATATTTAAAATCAATTACACAAAATCTTATTTGTCACATCCTTCCCTCCTTAAAAGGATTATGTTCCTAAAATCACGATTCAATTAATTCGTCCCATTAAAACTACTTTGAGTAAGATTGCAGAGTAAGAATAAGATTGCAATACATCAAGAGGCGCTAGACTAATTGGAGCTATCACCAAGTTCACTTTAATTCGTAAATCTACTTCGGTTCGCAAAGTGAACAAGTGAACCTCCCAGTCAAGCAAAAGATCATAGAGAAGAACTAGATCATAGAGTAGTCAAGTCTGACAAACTGACTGACATGGGAACGTTGCAAGTTAAAGGTTCCAATGCACTTCCCAAATATCTTTGGTGGAAATCAAAGATCAGAACAATGTATCTACAAGCTAGTTGGTGATAGTGACACGATAGTGACATGTCAATGATGTTAGGTGAGAAAGTAGACTGATGTGACAGGCAAAGAAAAAGGAACCGTCTCCTAGGTTTAAAATGTTAACATCAATGATCTTAGGAAATCTGAATATTAAATGCACAAACGGGCATCTTGCAACGGGAAGATTTTTCAGCAGAGTATAAAAGGTAATAAGGATTCAAACTTAAAAAGTGATTAACATTGATAAAAAAGCCAAGAACTCTGCTAAAGTCCAAGAATGAACTCAACGATTCTAAATATATAGTTTGAGTTGCTAAGTACCTAAGAAAAGAAGCTCAAAGTAAACTTAGCAACGCCTCTCAACAAACATCAATCATCAGATCATTAGAGGGCTGAGAGTCCTTGTCTTTATTACTAAATATCTAAGTTTACGGGGCTTGAAGAGGGCAAAGTGTCATTGTTTATGTGACTAAACCTTTAGTGGATTTATTAATCGAGAAGTAGAAGAGTGAACTAGTTGTTATTCAGTCTCCAAACCATTTAAAATTTTATGTGTCATTATTTACTGTTCTTATCTTTTATCTGTCTGCTTATCATATCTATCTTACAATCATTCAGAACTGATATTCATTTTCAATCTTCAAGGGGATTTTCAAAAGACATATTCCGATGTGCTTAATTAATTTTATTAATTACTATTTGCTAAAATCTTTTTAATTAACAGAAATTTTAAAAGATCTATTCAACCCCCCTTCTAGATCTATAAGTTCCTTTTGGGAAATAACAAGTGGCATCAAAGTAGGTTTTCACGAACACAAAGCTTACACTTGAGTAGATCTATGGCACAAAACAAAATTGGTTCTGAACTAGGCGGTGGAAGCTAGCCACCTTTTCTACACAGAGAAAAATTTTTAATTGGAAAATGCGTATGCAGCCATATATGGATGTTATTGATGATGATATGTTTGAAGCTATTCTCATTGGTCCATATGTTCCCACAAAGCTAGCTCCAACAACAGACAATAGCCAACAAGGAGGTTGTAAAGATGCCTGAAGAATGTGTCGACGTCGGGATTTTTATTTGTCCCTTTTTGTTCTTGTCTTTTGGTGTTCTCATGTTAGATGAGATTTGTTTGAAAAAACAAGTTTGAAAAAGGTCCGACATGTACATGTTGATGATTTTACTATAAGAGTCACCAGTTGGTATTTTTAAATGGTTGCACCAACTCAACCGAGAAAAGGTTTGCACAAAGACATAGTGATGTGACACTGTTTAGGGTCCGGGGGCTTGATTAAGCGGAGGGAAGGTGTTAGGCACCCTTGACTTTCGTGATAACACGATTATCGCCATTTTTTAATTTAAACTTTTATCTGTTTATATGTGTGTGTAGGTCTATGTGCAATTATTTGGATGTAGTGTTGTGCCTCGTTCGCACCTATATACAAAGGATTTGATTTTTTGTATAAAAGTTTAATTTTAACGAGATATGACATTGATGTTTTGTAAAACAGGTTTTTCAAACCCTTTTACTCAATAGTAATTAAGCCTTTGATACTTCTATTTTATTATGTGTTCGACTTGATTGCTTTTATTTTTGAGATGCGAAGCATATTCGAGAAAATAAGATACATAGCAGTGTCGAACTCCTTCTGGGCATGAGAGCCATCTAAGGAAATTCAAACACCATGAATAATTTACAAGCTGGCTGCTGTGACGCCCCCAAATCCAGGTTCCTTCAAACCTCGGACTCGGTCCGCCATGATACTACTATCGTCAAACTATTTATATTTTTCATTCATAACTTAATGAATATAACTTTGCTTATTTCAATTTAGAATATAAATTCATTCCATTTCCAGGATCTGTATAATGATCCCAAACTTTATAAGTTTCTAATCTTGGTCATTTACCATTAGTATGTTACATCATATTCGATATTATAAAAATGCAGAATAGCTTAAACTTTTTCAATCTCCTTTGAATAAACTCTTTTATTGATTTCTTAACTTGAATCAATTACATATCCTTGAATCAATTTATGTTATCATTCATTCTATTCGAATTTCTGTATAAATTTTTACATCTCAATACGAATTCCTCTATGTATCACATAGTACACCTATACAACTTAACATGCATTACACATAGTAAACTACTATCTTATACATCTCCTAGATCCTAAACATGGTTCAAGAGCATATATTTAAATAAATAAATCAATCTCCTTCAATGCTGTTGAACTTTATCTATCAAGTAACACGAAATCTTTATCGTGAGTCCTTAACGTGCAAAAGTGGTTATTTGAAAGGGTGAGCTCGACAGCCCAGCAATTCTAACAGTTTTCATGCAGGACATAGCATATAATAGCATATTTAGTTCATGCATTCATAATCAATTAATATTAACTACGCATGTTACTTCACACATAACATGCATAGAAATTTACTTCACAAGCATATCATCAAAGATCAACTTTTAAATTTCATACATAGCTCATATGCATTTCATATATATACATCAACATTCTCATAGCATAATATAGCTCAACTAACAGTTATAGAATTCATATATCAAATAGGAACTGAAAGACTTACCTGATTCGTAGTTTATGAACTACGACTTAACTACTTAAAGCTTATCTGCACTGCGTGTATTCCTACACAATTATATAATCATGGATTCATATCCATTAGTCACATATTTCATACATTCTTAATGTAATAATAATGTTACATTGTTCTCTAACTAGGTACGTAACACCTATATTTCACTTTCTCATCATACTCTTAGAATAGCTAGGTATGTATAGGTATGCCTAACCATCCGTACTTGACATCAACATTTATATACATTTATCACACACTTGACTCGCTATGTGTTCGACACATATTTAAAGTTTATAGATACGTGATCTACGTCGTTCATATTCAAACTACTTAGTTTCATAATGATTTATTTCAATCAATAAAGCTTAATAACTTTCTTTAACACGATTCGATGTTATAAGCTTTTAAACCATATATTAGTATTAATAAGCCTCTACTAGTATGCTTCACATAGACATAGCATAGTTCATTATTTGAAAACGTATTTTAAACCACACTTGAAACATCAAATTCATACTTAGCTAATAGATGAATATAATCGTCATGTCTAGGGGCATAAGGCATTCAAGTTCACTTTTAAAAGTTATTTTAGGCCAAGGTAAAGCAACTAGGTGTAACTTTAAATCTCATTTCATAGCTAACTAAGCCATGTATGCATGTTATTACATTTTGAACTTTAAGTCCATAAGTTACTTTAAGTTTGTCCCTCTTAGTTTCAAAACTTCAAAACTTTATTCTCAAAGTCAATGTCATACTAAACTAATCATGCAAAGCAGCTTCAACTCACACATCATACTTGTTTGTACATGTTTCTACGTACGTTTCCAAGGGCAAAATATAACCACTCCATGTTTATAAAACTTTGTTTGCAAATGATATATGAGCTTGCCTTTGAAATTATTTTAACTAAATCAAAGTAATCTAACACACCTATGATACAACTTTGAATCTTACATCATGGGTACTTAGACCTCATATATATGTTATCAAGGTCAGAATTAGAGGTACACAAGTTCGTCAAAGTTTATTTTCAAAAATCTTTAAGTTTCTTTTGAAAACACATACGAAGTCATGATAAAGCATTCCACTATAAGTAAGGTAATCATATATATCATGTTTAATATCATGCATTTTCATGTTACATCACTTAGAATAACATATTCCATCGTCGGGAGAACTATACTTGCGTATGTGCTCGCTCGACGCCCTCCGATGGCCTTTGATTATGTAACAGTCACAAAGATGACTATTTTGACCCTTTCTAATGACTTCAAATTGAAAAATTAAAGCACAAAAGTTATAGGTCTATTTGTTCTCTTTCCGTATCATCTTGAATCTCCTCAATCAGAGTTCGTATGAAAAAGTTATGCCCATTTTAGTAAAACATGTTCTGTCAAATTTTTTTCAACCTCTGTAATCAGACCACCCCTCACCGGGGGGGTATTGCCCTATAAATAGCCCACCGGGGCAGGCCTAGCTGCTGTAAACTCAAAGTTTCATGCCCTGCTACGAAATAACAAGCCAAACTTCTCTCTAACCTTCATAATTTAAGTTATACATGTCCAAATTAGTTCATTTTCGATTCTATGGGTTTGTAACTCATAAAACTACAACATACCAAATACCCATCAACTAACATAAACATTAACTAACCCAAATATGAATTCACAACTCATGTTCATACTAATTGTTCATGTTTTGACAATTTAGCGAATTCGTTTACTACGAATTCGTTTCTCAACCAATTTAGTTCGTTTAACTTCCGTTGATTTCGTATTTGATTATATTAACAATATCTAACAATAATTCATGGATTATAACAATCCTTAGCCATCAATTTTGTGACTCAAAAGTGACTTTTTCTTGTTATTTCTAAGGAATTCAAAACTTGAAATGAAGAACATATATTATAATCACCCAATCATCATGCTCAACACATTACATTGATACATAATACACATGTAAACTAGGTTAATACCATAACACTCAATTTTCCACCCACTTAACAGAGAATTTTGGAGAATTATGAGAATTTATCAAACTTTGGAATTAAGAACATGAATGACAGTAAGGTTACCTCTTGAAGCTTTAATTGGTAACTATATCTCCTCAATTCTCTAATTTCTCCAATTTCTCCTCAATTCTACCACACTCACTCTCAAATTCTACTAACTTTCAGTAGCAAAACTCAGACACTTCAACAAACGAGAATGAAGAGGAGGAGTCTCTATTTATAGAGGAAATCATTGTCCATACAATGATTTTGTCCAAATATTTAAACTAAGAGGAAGAAGATGAAGTCAATGGGCAATAAAGTGTTGGTTACCTGCTCCTTTCTCTCCATTCTTCACTTCATCATCACCCTATGTAGCCTTTTGAGTTCACTGAGTTTTGAGCATGGAGAAATAGGCTAGGCCAATGGCCTAGTCACGTGAGGAAGGAAAAATAACTGATAAGGCTTTTTAAGAATGATGCACTCTTCTTTTTAACCTTAACATTATTAATGTGATTTTTCTTTTGGGCTACACAAGTCACATTTGATAACTTAATGTTATTACCATATAATAAATTAGGGGTACATATACCCATAATCATACAATCCATATACATTTGGGTTAGTCCAAATAATATTTTAATTGGGCTAACTATCATTCAGTTGGGTATTCCCAATCCCATTATTTCCTATCACATATAAATATCATAATGATCATCATTAATTCTCTTTTAATAATTTAAGTTAAACCTTCAGTCTATTTTAACTTTAATACTCAGACCACACAAGACTCATTTATCTCATTTACTGGAGTTATATAACTCAAGCTCATTATTTCTATAATAAAATATTAGGGGTCTAGGCCACGTTTGGCTTTTTCCCAATTCCACATTATTTTATTATTTATTTAATATAAGTTTGTGTCACACTTTACCTTAATGCTAAATTATTTAGTTTACTTAAATAATTACACACATATAATATGTACAACCTTTACACTTAGAATAATTAATATTTACTCTATTAATTATTTAAATTATACACTATGCGTATAATTATTCGATCGTCCTAAGACAACTTTCTCAATCTTTACATTAACATCTTTCAAATATTAAACCATTTCATATATTACCATATTATGTAATATATAAAAATACCAAAATTAATTAACATAATCATTTCATTTTCTTTATGTAACACACATATATTAATTCACCATTTTACTTAAGTGAATTACTCATTTCATTCAATTTACTATCACGCTACTGCCACACAATTATATTATTCCATAATATAATTTTTAACTTAATTTAAGTTAACCAATATTTATTCTTGTTTAGTTAATTTTCATAACTAACCCACATTCAATTCATGCTTTGCTATCTAAATCCATTCATGGATAGTAGGAACATCACTTATGATCATTTATATAACATATTAGCCACTAATATACAATTCTTAAAGTTCATATTACACAAACTCATCCTAAACCATCTGTAGACCGGCGCGGCCGCGCTGGTCTTAGGCTTGAGAGTGGCGCGGCCATGCCACCTCAAGTTCAGACGCATATAGTTTCTTTCATCTATACATTTAACCATATCTCAATATTAGTCCATAATCTCTAACCAATATTTATCTAAAGATATATCGATTTTCTTTTTTCGTTAACAACGTACATATGTACAAGTCCAAACCTAGCACATATTGAGTCTTTAATGGTATTCAATATAGTACACTTAGTGGTTTCCCACAAACAACCAACAAATTAGTTTCCGTCTCGTCTACACTGTTTTCACAGTGAGTTAGATCAGTTACTAATTCGTATATACATTCGCTCTCTAAAGGAATCGTTTAGCCCAGCTCCTATACATCCACCATTAAAGGGTACGGTTGCACTGCCTTAGACTTGATACCTACTCATACATATACTCAAGGAATTGATGATTATCAAAGATATTTAATGTCACCAACTATGATAAAATAATTCTATAAATTATTTAATGCCGATAGATAAGTCTTATTCATCTTCTTACTAATTCATCTCTATAATTTATAAAAAATATATAATAACGATATATATTTATTAAACACAACATCACTTATTACATAGCTCATATTAGTCTGTGTAACACAATGCCACATACCTTGTAACACATTTCTATTCTTTTTCGAACCCTTCACATGCCTTAAGAATTTTATTTACTAAATTCTTATTTTAATATTTTTTGAAAATTCGGGTTCTTACAGCTGCAGCTGAAAATGTCAATCACGGAAACCGAATATAGATTCAGGAGATGAATATGTGATCACATGATTCCTAGGCTCACATGATAAAGCAATATGTGCAAAAAGCTAGAAAACGGAATAGATTTGAATAAATCTAAGCATTCCAGCTTCAACGATTTCAGTTTAGTCACCATGAACCGGTTAAAGTGAGAAATAGCCAGATTTAGGCAAATCTAGCCCACATGCTAAATAACAGTATATATATATATATATATATATATATATATATATATATATATATATATATATATATATATATATATGAAAGCAGTAAAAGGTCACAAAGTGATCTCCAGGCCAGACAAAAATATAAATATATATATATATATATATATATATATGTATAGAACCCCCTTCTCAGATGGACCGTCTGTCTGTGGACATGTTAAAAAAAATACAAAAGGCAGAGGCGGTCCCACTAATTGTACTTATCATGAAGGATAGTTTACTAAATAATGAATGAAGGATAGTTGACTAATCTTTTCTTTGCTTTTTGAATGAAGTGGTTGGGATAACAATATTGAGTTGTGACTAAATGTTTGTTTATTAATTGTGTTCAGATTGTGGCATTAAACAGACTAAAAGTGATATATGAAGAAATACATCTGAACACAATTTTTTTTATTAATTTGTTTATTAAGTTTGTTGATTAATTATTTGTAATAATTTGTTTATTAAGTTTGTTGAATAATTTATTTTATTAGATTACTCATTAAAATTGTGAATAACTTTGTTTATCACAAATAAACAAATAAAACTAGTGGGTTCAATATAAATTGTGTTGAACATAATCTCAAAAAAATAATAATTATGTTGCACATAATAATGTCTCAAATCCATAACAATATCCATAAGAAGTTTTTAATATGAAAAAAAGTGCCAAATTCAGTAGCAATAAAATAAAAACTCAAGCCCACTAGAACGTGCCGCCAATTATGTGGATAAGTAATTGTCATCATCTTCATCACATTGGGAAGACCTACACAAAAGTCAATAAAAATATTTTAAATGGAATTATATGAAATCAAATTGAAATGACAAAAAAAGAAGATGTATTTTTGAATTTGAAGCATTAGACAATTTCTTTTATTATGTGCTTGTCCAATTTTGCCACATCCACGACATATTCTCAATTTTTGGTTTTTAGCCCTTCCTAATGCCTTTTCTTTTCCTCATTTCAGTCTTTTTTCGCACCCCTTTGCCCGCACTTGACTCAGTTCTTGAAGTGTATAATCATTATTTGAACTCAATCTTACTGAACTAATTTGACTGCTTTTCTCGTCGGTAACTCCTTTACTTTTATCACCAAGATTCAATTGATTAATTTCAACAAGTGCATAACTCAAAGATTCCCTATCTATATTAGTTCCTTCTACACTCACAATGGCCTTATCAACTATTTCCAAGGATTCTTTAATCAATTGACTCCGCAACATGAGATATGGTTTGTCATCACTTATCTCGATTCTACTGTCATCTCTAACATTCCCACATTTTGTAGATTGAGTCCATCTCTTCAATATGTACTGATTTGGAAGTTTCTCAAGGTCATGGAATTTGTTCAAATATGCTAAAAGGCATGTAGATTAGATGCATTGCATAGCATTGTTGTTTTGTGTTTTTGCTTGAGGACAAGCAAAGATTTAAGTTTGGGGGTATTTGACAAATAGTTTTTATACCTACTTATCTGGTATCTATTACTTGAATTATTTGCTTAATCTCATGTTTCTTAGTTACTTTTTATGCATTTTGTGTTCGTTTTGTAGATTATATGCTTGGGAGCTGAAATCGCAAAAAAAAAACAATCTGGACTTCATTTGGGCTTTCATGTTTATTTCATGTTCTTGGCTTGGAACATGGATTACATTGTAGAGCTTCTTCTTAGCTTTCCAAAACATCTTGAATCATTCCAATCGGAGTTCGGATGCAAGAGTTATGATCTTTGTACCAACGGACGTCGAACTTCACTATTTTGGGTGGCCATTTACATAGTAGTCACTTCCAGCCCAATTTCAACCTTCATCCGTTCATTATTTCTTAATTCTCAAAGAATGAAATTTGTAGAGCTCGTCAATATCTTTGATTTAATAGGTGGCAGGCCTCATAACTCTTCCCAGATCAAAAGTTATGGCTGTTTTCCCAAAGGACGTCAAAGCAAAAAAGGGACCCCCGTCGGGGCAAGCTTTTCCTTCACAAAACCCCCGCCGGGGCGAGCATGCCAGCTGGAAAATAGTAGGGACCCCCATCGGGGCGGGCCCTTTACAAGGCTAGACCCCCGCCGGGGAGAGGGTACGCGCAGAAAAGACGTTTTTTGGCCAAATTTGAGTCCAAGAAGGATTGGTTCGATCCGATTGACTCAAGGACTTCCAAGAGGACTTAAAGACATATAAAGAGACTTATAAAAGGAGGAGAATCACAAGGATTAAAGGGGAGATTAGAGAGAGAGAGAGGATTCCATTAGATTATATTAGAGTAAAACAGGAGAAAACACTAATTCTTATTAGATTTGGAGATTGAAGCAACTTGGAGACCATTGAAGATTCAAAGTAGGAGCAAGGAGGGAGTTTCAAATCTGCAGACAACAGATTCTATCTTCTTATCTTCTTCTATCTTTGTCTTTTAATGATTATTCAATTGTGGATTTTTAATTTTAATTCAATAATTATGAACTAATTCTTTGTTTGAGATTATAATGGATCTTATTGTGTAGTTTATTTTAATATGCTTCGATATCAATTATTGTGTTCTGTTGTGAGGATTGTCTATTGTGATTTGGACTTAATTGTTTGATTTATTGGCCATCAATTACCGTGATAATCTATATGAACTCGAGAGATGAAGTATAGATTTAGATCTGATCATGATAGCATGTGTTTGTGATTTCTGCATATATGGAATTCATAATTCGTGTTTAGGATAGAGATATGCCTTTACGCCATATGTAATCTTATAGAGAACTTGTGATTTAAATCCTTTTTAATTGTAATTCACATAGAGATATACTGGATTAGTTAATTAGAGTGTCTTGCTTAATTCTATCATCTGTGAATTTAAGTGAGTATGGGTATTACGCATCGAGAGGTGGTTTTATCTACTTTAGTGTTCTTGATTAACAATTCAGGATAAAGAATAATTAATGAGAAGTGTGTTAACTTAAATGAAGCAATAAGTGAAGTTGTGATCTTAAATATCCGTAATCTTAATTTAACTAGTGGAATTTAATAGTAGTTTAAATATAAATTGAAATTCATTCGTTTAAATAAGATTGAGTTGGTTACGGGTTAGTACTTGGTGAATTTTATTAAACAATTCCTCGTGAAAACGATACTCTACTTTCACTTTATTACTTATTGACCATGTATACTTACGTGTTATGCGTAATTAGATTTTACCAAACAAGTTTTTGGCGTCGTTGCCGGGGAATTAATTTAATAATTATTTATCAATATTAATTTCAATCAATTTAGTCTTAATTTAAATATTTTTATTTTTATTTTTAATTCTCTTCCAATATTTCTCTCTTTTCAAGTACCATGGATGACTTTGCATATCAATGGCCATACACGAACATAACTCAACCAAGCGAAATAGGGATTAATGGACTTAATACATTTTATGTAGAGTCAGTACAAATTGAGACAAATTCAAAGACGTTGGAGGTTATCGCAGCCCAAAGGAGTCGAAGGATGGCAGTTACGTGTGATTATTGTGCTGGTAATCATCCGAATCATCAATGCACCGTTAGTTTTGGGCCGGAACAACACGGTGGTGATACCTCAACGATTATACATATGCTAATTATCATCAAGTTTGGGCGTATCACCCGGATTCGTCATGGAGCTATACTTATGAAGGCCAATACTACGCTCCAAATCCAACATATACACCAAAATTTTTATGTCCACCTCCATTGCCACAAGAAGAAAAGCCAAATCTGAGGGATGTAATATTAAAGGGCACAACAAACCTAGAGGAGATGAGTATTAGCTAAGAGCTGTCAACCCAAAATTTTAATAATCGGATGGAACAACTCGTCACTACCTCAACCAATGGTCCTCAATACATGGCTTTCGAGACTGAAATAGAAAATTCAGGGTTAGGTGAATTATTGTCCAAGTTCATAGTAAATGAGGAGAAGATGAGTAATCAAGCGAAGTCAAATCAAAATCTTACGGATCAGACGAAGCAAATGACCAAAGCCGTAAGCAACCTTCCTCCAAACACGTGGCCTTATGACATGGATGACGAAATTGACGGAGAACCCGAACTAAATATGTAACGGGATGAGCCACAAGATATCGAAAGTGTGGAGACAATTGGGGATAATGAAATAGAGGTCGACGAAGATCTAAATGGGTCTCCACCAAAGATCAATGAGTCAGTCAAATTTGCAAAATCATGCCCACTTGGTAGTCATGTCGTCGGCGAAGCTCTTGATGACATAAGAGTGAGTATAATTTTGAATCCATGGTGGAACGAGAAAGAGAAGATAGAGGAAGAGGCCATTGTGTCTGACAAGCTTCCACGCTCCCAAAGTGATCACATACACAATGGAGAAAACACCTAGCTGTGGGACTTTCTTGATTGAGATCATACCAAATCAGAGCATGCTAGGTGACTTTAATGCAATGGCTATCATAAATGGGAACCTACCAAAAGCTACATTATTTTCGATGGATGGAGGGTTCCTTAATTATTAAAGAGGAATTGGATAGCGTTGACCAGACAAAGTCAGGCTGAAGGACTATAAATCAAGCGCAGACTGGGAGGCAACCCGAGAATTTTTATATTTAAATGTTTTACTAGTTTAATTAGTGTTGTTAGTTCGTCAAAAATTTAGGAGTTAATTTTCTTATTAAGTTCTCTTATAATCTATTCCATGTTGTCTCTCTTCATTGCAGGTATTGGAGGTTCAATGGATAGGAAAATGATCGTCGCCGCCAATGCCACCATCGCCACAAGTTTAAATGATTACAGGAAAGTCCTCGTCCACTTCATGCTTTATTTTACAATGAGGACATTGTAATTGTTAAGTTTGGGAGAGTTAATTAGTTTAGTTTTACATTCATGTAGTACAACTGCATAAGTAGTTGCATAGTAGTATAGTTTGAAATAGCATTATATTCAGTTTCTTGAAAAAAAAATTATTCAAAAATTAAAAAAATTAAAAAAATAATAGTTAGTTACTATGTTCATCATGCATGAGTCCAGTTGTTTGATATTTACAGTTTGTTTTGGCTAATGATGAGATTAGAATTGGGTAGACAAGTATAGTACTGACTATTAGAGCTTTGATGTGATTTCTTGTTATGAATTGAGTCTTTTTTTGTTTGAAACTGGTATAATAAGGATAGCACAGTAAAAATAACTTATTGATTGATTGAGTTTAAATTAATGCATAATGGGATTCAAAAGGATAATGCTAGTTTGAATAAAAGAATGACAACAATAAGTAGTGATGGCTAAAGTTAAATAAGAACCTAAGTTTGGGGAAATATTTGGGGTATATAAGCTATAAAATAAAAAGAAAAAAGAAAAAGAAAAAGAAAAAAATATGAATAAACACCGTGGCATTCTTGTCGCCTTTGTTACTTGAGTAAGTAAGCCCGAGGGGATTGTCTTTACACCTAGCACCCTAAGGTCTTAATGGTGCAGGAGTCGTTGGTTGAAAGCTCGTTAAGGTAGCATTGAAAAGCCTAAGGGAATAAGACATTGCATAGCTAGGTGTATATAAACCAAAACAAAAAAAATAAATAAAGTGGGAAATAAGAGCAAAATGCCCCTGTAGATGAAAAATAAAGCATAAGTATCTCATGTTGACCCTCGATATTGGTAATTGTTTGATTTTAGTTGGATCTAGCTTTTTTTTGGATTTCTTGAGTTTACACTTTATGATGCCTTCAAAGAGACTTATTATATGTTAAATTTGATTTTATATCAGTTAACATTGTTGTAGAGCACACACGCACTATATTAGTGATAACAGTTTAAGATTTGATGATTGATTGGGAAGTTAATGATTTGTTTTGATATGATGTATTACCATGTTTACTTGATTTCTCTAAGGCCAGTTGAATAGACTTTTTTCTGTCATTAATGCTGAATTCGTAGGCATGTAGATTAGTTGCATTGCATAGCATTGTTGTTTTGCGTTTTTGGTTGAAGATAAACAAAAGTTTAAGTTTGGGGGTATTTGATAAGTAGGTTTTATACCTACTTATTCGGTATCTATTACTTGAATTAGTTGCTTACTCTCATGTTTCTTAGTTACTTTTCATGCATTTTGTGTTCGTTCTGTAGATTATATGATTAGGAGCTGAAATCGCAAAGAATTGGTATGACATTGCAAAGAAAAGCAAATCGGACATCGTTTGGGCTTTCATGTTTATTTCATGTTCTTGGCTTGGAAATTGGATTATATTGTAGAGCTTCTTCTGAGCTTTCTGGAATATCTGTAATCATTCCAATCGGAGTTCGGATGCAAGAGTTATGATCTTTGTACCAACGGACGTCGAATGTCACTGTTTTGGATGGCTATTTGCATAGCAGTCACTTCCAGCCCAATTTCGACCTTCATCCGCCTGTAATTTCTCAATTTTCATAGAATGAAAGTTGTAGAGCTCGTCGATATCTTCGATTTGATAGGTGACAGGCCTCGTAACTCTTTCCGAATCAAACGTTATGGCCGTTTTACCGAAGGACGTTAGAGCAGAAAAGGTATAGTTCATTATTGCATGTTTCGTTTCATGTTAATGCTATTTTGCATATGTTGTTAATTTAGTTTAGATTCATTATGTTTTCATTCATGTAGTACAACTGCATAAGTAGTTGCATAGTAGTATAGTTGAATAGCATTATATTCAGTTTCTTGAAGAAAAAAAAGAAGGAAAAAAATTTTCAAAAATTCAAAAATAATAGTTAGTTACTATGTTCATCTTGCATGATTCTAGCTGTCAGATAGTTACAGTTTATTTTGGCCAATGATGAGATTGGAATTGGGTAGACAAGTATAGTATTGACTATTAGAGCTTTGATGTGATTTCTTGTTCAGAATTGAGTATTTTTCTGTTTGAAACTGGTATAATAAGGATAACACAATGAACATAACTTGTTGATTAATTGAGTTTAAATTGATACATAATGGGATTCTAAAGGATAATGCTAGTTTGAATGAAAGAATGACAAGAATAAGTAGTGATGGCTAAAGTTAGACAAACACCTAAGTTTGGGTGAATATTTGGGGTATATAAACTATAAGAAAAAGAAAAAAAAAGAAAAGAAAAAAAAGTATGAATAAACACCGTGGCGTGCTTGTGTAGTTTTGTGGCCTTTGTTACTTGAGTAAGTAAGCCCAAGGGGGTTGCCTTTACACCTAGCGCCCTAAGGTCTTAATGGTCTAGGAGTCGTTGGTCGAAAGCTCGTTATGGTAGCTTTGAAAAACCTAAGGGAATAAGACATTACATAGCTATGTGTATATAAACCAAAAGAAAAAAAATGAACAAAACGGGAAATAAGAGCAAAAAGCCCCCGTAGATGAAAAATAAAGCATAAGTATCCCATGTTGACCCTCTATATTGGTAATTGTTTGATTTTAGTTGGATCTAGCTTGTTTTTGGATTTCCTGAGTTTAAATTGTATGATGCATTCGAAGAAACTTGTTATGTGTTAAATTTGATTTAATATAGTTACTTTTCATGCATATTGTGTTCGTTTTGGCGCCGTTGCTGGGGAAATAATTTAATAATTATTTACCAATATTAATTTCAATCAAATTAGTCTTAATTTAAATATTTTTATTTTTATTTTTAATTCTCTTCCTATATTTCTCTCTTTTCAGGTACCACGAACGACTTTGCGTATCAATGGCCATACACGAACATGACTCAATCAAGGGAAATAGGGATTGATGGACTTAAAGCATTTTCTGCAGAGTCAGTACAAATTGAGGCAAATTCAAAGACGTTGGAGGTTATCGCAGCCCAACGGAGTCGAAAGATGGCAGTTACGTGTGACTATTGTGCTGGCAACCATCAAAGTCATCAATGCACCGTCAGTTTTGAACCGGTATAATATAGTGGTGATTACCTCAACAACTATGTTGATCCTAACAATCACCAAGATTGGGGGTATCACCCGGATTCTTCATGGAGCTATAATTATGATGACCAACATTACGCTTTAAATCCATCATACACACCGAAATTTTCATGTCCACCTCTAGTGCCACAAGACACAGATAATTCAAGGTTGGAGGAATTATTGTCCAAGTTTGTAGCAGCAAATGAGGAGAAGATGAGTAATCAAGCGAGGTCAATTCAAAATCTTACGAATCAGATAGAGCAAATGACCAAAGCCGTAAGAAACCTTCCTCTAAACACTTGGCTTTATGACATGGATGACGAAATTGACGGAGAACCCGAACTAAATATGCGACTGGATGAGCCACAAGATATCAAAAGTGTGGAGACAATTGGGGATAATGAAATAGAGGTCGACGAAGAACTAAATGGGTCTCCACCAAAGATCAAAGAGTCAGTCAGATTTACAAAAGCATGCCCACTTGGTAGTCATGTCGTCGGCGAAGCTCATGATGACATAAGAGCGAGTACAATTTTGAATCCATGGTGGGACGAGATAGAGAAGATAGACGAAGAGCCCATTGTGTGTGACAAGCTTCCATGACCCAAAGTGATCACATACATAATGGAGAAAATACCTAGCTGTGGGTCGTTCTTGATTGAGATCATACCGAATCAGAGCATGCTAGGTGACTTTAATGCAATGGCTACCTACCAAAAGCTACATTATTTCCGATGGATGGAGGGTTCCTCAATTACCAAAGAGAAATTGGATAGCGTTGACCAGACAAAGTCAGGCTGAAAGACTATAATTCAAGCGCTAACTGGGAGGCAACCCAGGAATTTTTATATTTATATGCTTTACTCGTTTATTTAGTAGATAGGAATTAAGTTGCTTTTTAAGTTCTCTTATAATCTAATCCATGGTGTCTCTCTTCATTGCAGGTATTGGAGGTTCAATGGATAGGAAAATGATCGTCGCCGCCGTCGCTACCATCACCTCACGCTTAGCTGATTACAGGGAAGTTCTCTTCTACTTACTGCTATATTCTTACAATGAGGACATTGTAATTGCCAAGTTTGGGGGAGTTTAGTTTAGTTCATTATTGCATGTTTAGTTTCATGTTTCTGTTATGTTATTTTGTATATGTTGTTAATTTAGTTTAGGTTCATTAGGTTTGCATTCATGTAGTAAAACTACATAAGTAGTTGCATAGTAGTATAGTTTGAATAACATTATATTCAGTTTCTCGAAAAAAAAATCAAAAATTCAAAAATAATAGTTAGTTACAATGTTCATCTCGCATGATTCCAGCTGTTAGATAGTTACAGTTTATTTTGGCCAAGGATGAGATTGGAATTGGGTAGACAAGTATAGTATTGACTATTAGAGCTTTGATGTGATATCTTGTTCAGAATTGAGTCTTTTTCTGTTTGAAACTGGTATAATAAGGATAACACAGTAAACATAACTTGTTGATTGATTGAGTTTAAATTGATACTTAATGGGATTCTAAAGGATAATGCTAGTTTGAATGAAAGAATGACAAGAATAAGTAGTGATGGCTAAATTTAGACAAACACCTAAGTTTGGGGGAATATTTGGGGTATATAAGCTATTAAAAAAAGTATGAATAAACATCGTGGCGTGCTTGTCTAGTTTTGTGGCCTTTGTTACTTGAGTAAGTAAGCCTGAGGGGATTGTCTTTACACCTAGCGCCCTAAGGTCTTAATGGTCTAGGAGTCGTTGGTCGAAAGCTCGTTAAGGTAGCATTGAAAAGCCTAAGGGAATAAGACATTGCATAGCTATGTGTATATAAACAAAAAAATGAATAAAATGGGAAATAAGAGCAAAAAGCCCCCGTAGATGAAAAATAAAGCATAAGCATCCCATGTTGACCCTCGATATTAGTAATTGTTTGATTTTAGTTGGATCTAGCTTATTTTTGGATTTCTTGAGTTTACACTGTATGATGCCTTCGAAGAGACTTATTATGTGTTAAATTTGATTTTATATCAGTTAACATTGTTGTGGAGCACACACGCACTATATTAGTGATAACAGTCCAAGATTTGATGATTGATTGGGAAGTTAATGATTTGTTTTGATATGATGTATTATCGTGTTTACATGATTTCTCTAAGGCCGGTTGAATAGACTTGTTTCTGTCATTACTGTTGGATTCATAGGCATGTAGATTAGTTGCATTGCATAGCATTGTTGTTTTGTGTTTTTGCTTGAGGACAAGCAAAGGTTTAAGTTTGGGTGTATTTGATAAGTAGGTTTTATACCTACTTATCCGGTATCTGTTACTTGAATTAGTTATTTAATCTCATGTTTCTTAGTTACTTTTCATGCATATTGTGTTCGTTTTGTAGATTATATGCTTGGGAGCTAAAATCTAATTCCCCGACAACGGCGCCAAAAACTTATTGGGTAATTTCTAGTTACGCACAACACGCAAGTATACGTGGTCAACAAGTAATAAAGTGAAAGTAGAGTATCGTTCCCACGAAGAATTGTTTAGTAAAAATCACCAAGTACTAACCCGTAACCAACTCAATCTTATTTAAACGAATGAATTTTAATTTATAAGTAAATTAATTATAATTACCACTAGTTAAATTAAGATTACGGATATTTAAGATCGCAACTTCACTTATTGCTTCTTTTAAGTTAACACACTTCTCATCAATTATTCTTTATCCTGAATTGTTAATCAAGAACACTAAAGCAGATAAAACCACATCTCGATGCATAATACCCATACTCACTTAAATCCACAGATGATAGAATTAAGTAAGACACCGTAATTAACTAATCCATTATATCTCTATGTGAATTACAATTAAAAAAGGTTTAAAGCACAAGTTCTCTATAAGATTACATATGGTGTAAAGGCATATCTCTATCCTAAACACGAATCATGAATTTCATCTATACAGAAATCACAAACACATGCTATCATGATCAGATCTAAATCTAAACTTCATCTCTCGAGTTCATATAGATTATCACAGTAATTGTTAGCTATGCAATTAAGTAATTAAGTCCAAATCACAATAGACAAACCTCACAATAGAACATAATAATTGGTAACAAAGCATATTAAAATAAACTACACAATAAGATCCATTGTAATCTCAAACAAAGAATGAGTTCATGATTATTGAATTAAAACTAAGAATCCATAATTGAATAATCATTAAAATACAAAGATAGAAGAAGATGAGAAGATAGAATCTATTGTCTGTAGATTTGAAGCTCCCTCCTTGCTCCTACTTTGAATCTTCAATTGTCTCCAAGTTGCTTCAATCTAAATCTAATAAGAACTAGTGTTTTCTCCTATTCTACTCTACTCTAATCTAATGGAATCCTCTCTCTAGTCTCATCTCTCCTCTAATCTTTATGATTCTCCTCCTTTTATAAGTCTCTTTATATGTCTTTAAGTCCTCTTGGAAGTCCTTGAGTCAATCGGATCGAAATAATCCTTCACGGACTCAAATTTGACCAAAATTCGTCTTTTCTGTGCATACCCTCACCCCGGCGGGGGTCTAGGTTTGTAAAGGGACCGCCCCGACAGGATAGGGTCCGGTTTTGTAGTTGGTATGCCTGCCCCGGAGGGGGGTTTTGTGAAGGAAAAGCCCGCCCCGGCGGGGGTACCTTTTCTGCTCCAACGTCCTTTGGGAAAACGACCATAACCTTTGATCTGGAAAGAGTTACGAGGCTTGGCACCGATCAAATTGAAGATATCGACGTGCTCTACAACTTTAATTATTTGAGAATTTAGAAATAACGGACGAATAATGGTCAAAATTGGGCTGGAAGTGACCGCTATGCAAATGGCCATCTAAAATAGTGACGTTCGACGTCCGTTGGTACAAAGATCATAACTCTTGCATCCGAACTCCGATTGGAATGATTCAAGATATTTCAGAAAGCTAAGAAGAAGCTGTACAATATAATCTAAGTTCCAAGCCAAGAACATGAAATAAACTTGAAAGCCCAAACGATGTCCGGATTGCTTTTCTTTACGATTTCATACCAATTCTTTGCGATTTCAACTCCCAAACATATAATCTACAAAACGAACACAATATGCATGAAAAGTAACTAAGAAACATGAGATTAAGCAACTAATTCAAGTAACAGATACCCGATAAGTAGGTATAAAACCTACTTATCAGTGGCTACAAGTAATTCCAGCACTCTCAAATTTCTTACAACTACATGAAGCATAATCCAAGTCTTTTTCATAAACAATCTCCCTCACTTTGTACTTATCATCACCTTGTTTTTGAATGTTGTACACGCGTTGATTGCCATAATCTCTAATATGGTGAAGTCTATAATTCAAGAAGCTCTCCCACAACTCATCTTGAAAATCAAAAAATAATTCACATGTGTACACATCAACCATTTGCAATAAAAAAGAGTGGGTCATTTTTACCTTTGGCTTTTCAATCACGTCTTTGTTGTTGGCCTTTAATTCTTCTTCACGTTGGCGTGCAAGACCCCTACCAAACTGAATCATAAAATCCACTAGAGAATTTTTTTTGTTAACATATCTCTTAAAGAATGCATGTGCACTCTCGACTCGTTGGCTACTTGACATACCTCCTGAAAAAATATGATTCACATAAACAGGCACCCTTGTCAAACGAATTTCATACATTAACTTCAACCATTTATTGTCACTTAACCCACTTATCTGAATAAGATCCTCACACTTAGAGTCAAACTCTTCCTTACTTTTTGAATTCCATATACAATCTGAAAAGTTCCTATAGAACTGAGCATATTTAAAAGAATCTAACTTCTGAGAAGACTTTGTCAAAATGTGCAAACTACAAAATTGATGATAAGTACTTGGAAGAGTCCTAAAAATAGCATTTGTCATCGTTGGATCTTGATCAGTTATAATCATCTTTGGGGCATCACCTGGCATAAATTCTAGGATTTTCTCGAAAAGCCAAATACAGTCTCATCAGATAAGAAAGCACAAGCAAAGATAATAGTTTGACCATGATTATTAACTCCCATCAATGGTGCAAAGATCAATCCATATCGATTGGTGTTGTATGTAGTATCAAAGATTACCACATCACCATAAAAGTTATAAGCCTTTCTAGAGGTTCCATCGGCCCAAAAATAACACGCATTACGATTTTCGTCTTCTGATTCAATTTGAAATGTGAAAGAAGAATTCTTGCTCTGTTCCAATTTAAAATACTCAAGCAACATCCCACCATCATTGCCCTTCATCTCATTACATTTATCCCTCTCGTGATTATATAGGTCTTGTTGCGTACAACCTATGTTTTGTATCCCCCATGCTTGAACTCCAAGAAAACTAAATTGTTGATGTGGTGGTATATTGACCATGCCAAGTTCTTGTGTTAAGCATCTTTGGGCACTAGAAATTAGGGGTGGGCAAAAAAATTGATTTTTTTTCAGTTTTTGGGTGAACCGGACCGGTCCGAACCGGCCGATTCGGGATAAATATGAACTTGTTCGGTACCGGTACAGTGAACTAATATATACCAGCTAAACGATTTTGACTTCCGTTCGTGGTTTGCATGGTTCGGTATTAATTGGACCGGACCGGTTATACCGCTTAATTTATTAATTTTATTTAAGAACTTTTGTTTTCTTTCTTTCTCTCAGACTTCATTCATCACGATTTCCAAATAGATTTAGGGTTCAGTTTAACACTTTCATTTCTCTCCTCAGCTTTTTGCCTTTCTCTAATTCTCTCCATCCGAGTTCCGACCACTGATTTACTGCTCTACTACTCTTTGCTAGGTCTGCTCTACTGCTCGAGTGCTCGTTGTTCGTTATTTCCTTCGGCCACCGATTATTTTCTCTTCCTCATTGCTCGTAAAAGGAAGTATAGATCGGATACTGAATTTGATAGTTATAGTGAGGCTTCAGTGTTCGAGTCTGGGTCATCGGTTACAGGATCTGACAAATCTTCTGGGGAGAGTGACTTAAGTTATAGTTCATCCTTTAATTCAGAGGAAGAGAGGAGGCGGCGGCGGAGGAAGAAGAAGAAGAAACAACAACAATAAAGGAAAAGGCGACAGAGAAAGTATAGCTCAACTTTTGAGTCTTCTTATTCAGAGTCAGAGTCTGAAGCAGAATCAGATTCTGAGGATAGGAGCAGCCGAAGGAAGAGCAGGAGGCATGACAGAAAGCACTGAAAGAGTTGGTCCAAATGGTGAGAAGCAACTTATCTAGATACCGATCATGTGCTGTAGAAGTTTGTTTAATGAAGGCATTGTTGTTTTGGAAGTAACCTTCCTAAATAAATGTGGTGAAGGGGCCTTTCTCTCTTAAGTAATTTATTTTTATTTTATCAAAAAAGAATTTGTATCTACTTCTTAGGAGTTATGAATATGAGATTTCTTTACTACTGATCTTGTGTACTTTCAGGGACAATCTTGTTTAATTTTCTATATCTTAGTGATGCTAATGAATGAAAGATTATGTTGCTGATGGTGCTACCTGCCTACCTTTTAACTTTTTAACCTCTTGATAAGGCATCTTAATGTTAAATGGGGAACTAAATTTTGAAAGGAGAAAATATAACAATCCTACCTATTTCATTTTTTTGATTATTGCATTTCAAAGTTTGCCTAGCGTGTTAAAGTATGGAATGCCATGTTACTATTATTATTATTATCAAGTTTTTCTATCTTTTCTTCAAGAGTTCTTCTTCCCATGGTTCTGTCCAGGCTGTGGTACTCATTTGGATTAGTTGAATGTGCTTGGAAGTTGGATCAGTTAAATGTTATTGTAATATGCTAGTATGTGCTTTAATTAGTTACATTTGTTATTCCTTGGATCTTAGGATTTTTTTAAACTTTTCATGGAAGCAGGGTTAAAAAGCAACCTGTACAAAATTAGATTCAAATCGGTACCGAACTGATTCCGTACCGGCTAACCGGTTAGATAAATTGGTCCAACCGGTACCGGTATCGGTATCCAATTTAGACTGGATTCGATAACCGGTCTGATTCGGTTAGGACCGATTTGGGGCGGTTAATTACCGGTGCCCACCCTACTAGAAATACTACGGTGAGATCTTAAAAGGTGGACATTTCTTGGGGTGGACAATGGGTGATTATGCCCCTCAACAAAAACACTCACAACAAAAAACCCAAATTTTGACTTCAAAACAATAATCATGGCTTTGCAATTATATTTCAAATTCCCTCGACGCCGTTGTTTATCAATATCCGCCACTATTGAACCTTGTCCTTCCTTAAAACAAACATATTCTTTCCTAGTGATTTCATTTCCTTTATTCTTTTGTGACCAACTTCGAATACTAAAACCGGCTTCTTTTGCATATGCATTGTAAAAAAATTTAGCATCCTCTAGTGTTTCAAGTTGATGTCCTTTTTTAGGTTTTAGTTCATCTCTCACTTGAGGAATGTAAATTTACGAATTTTGTGCTCCCTTTACTTCAAACTCCATATTTTATAGTCTACATAGGAAAACCCTAACTTAGGAAGAATATAATTGGAAAATTACTAAAACCCCTCAAAATCACTTGTAAAATGGCACCAAAAACGTGTTCAGGCTCAAAACTCACGCACGGGAGCAGTAACTCGCACGCCGCGGCCTCTAAACTTGAGAGCCACAGTTTTGGATGAGCGCCTCAGCCTCCAAACTTGAGAGCAGTGGTTTTTAACATTCTGATCTTGTAGAAAAAAATTTTAGCTTCATTTTGATAGGTGGAACGTCCCGTAACTCTTCTCGAATCTCAAGTTATGACCGTTTTATGCTTACTAGTCCATACAGGAATCCAACTCCAATCAATAACTTTTTGAAACAATGTTTGGAGACCCAAACGAACTCAAATTCTTGCAAATAATACGTATCTTTCTGAAAAGCTTGAGACGTCCTCTAGAAAGTCAAAAAGACTATTTTCTCATTCTAAAATTCTAACACAGTCCAAAACGTAGTTGAAGCTCTAGAGGTTAAATCTTCCCATTTTGCTCCTCTTATCAATAATTTCTCTTTTCAGCTCCAATTCTTCCTTAAAATCAATAAATCACTTAATAAGCTCATATACACATAAAACATAAAACTAAATATAAATGAATTAAAATTATAGAATATTATGCACTCATCAAGAGTAGTACATTCCACAAATGATCTATACACTCTCTTTTATGATTTGGACATTAAGCTAACTACAGGTGTGTTCGAGCCAAAAGGTGATCATTTATTCTACTTCATGTCAAGGTTGCCTTTGCTTTGAGCATTAATGCAATGTAATCACAACTTTGTTCGCTGGGCATACACTACATATCCCAGTCTACCACTAGTCTCTCAAAACTTTCCTAGAGTTTTAAGGTATGCTACCAAACTGCTCTGCTCTACATCTTTCAATGATAAACCTCGTTCTTTTCCTCCAATCTTTTCAATGTTCACATTCCTATTTCCAACCTCTAGTTTCCGTGAAGAGATCCTAAGTTTACTCTCTCTGATCTCTGAGCAACCTTCTTACTCTCAAGCATCAACCTCTGTATGTTTCAAAGAATCTTTTCCTTCCCCGCACAAATATTTTCCTCACTCTACGAGCAATGTGCATAATGCTACTCTTCAAATCATAGATTTTTAATCCAATAATGAATCTCAATCACTCCCTTACTCTCCGATCGTAGAGCTTTTACCTCCTACGACCAAAATCGAGCACTCTGATTCCCAGACTCATTCTCCATTTCCTATAGTCGAGTCTCCTTCACCCATACAAATATCAAGTCTCTTAACATTTCCTCATCATTCATCTCTTCATTCTGATACCTCCTCCCTATGGACCTCAGATTCCCAAGACATAGAATTCTCTCACCTTAAGTTTGGTAAATCTAAAGTTGGTTCTCACTCCTCTCCAAAACAATCCAATCTATCGTTTCCCACCAATATTCCCTCCTCATCTTACAATTAATTCTTTGATATACATCTTGCTCTCATCAATTTATCTCCAGACCCTCAACCTATTTTGGAGGTCACCCCTACTCAAGTCTTGGAGAATCTGAACACACTAGCTCAGCTTACTACTCAGATGTCTCATGATATTGATGATAAGCTCACACAGAACAACGTTGACCTTCAAGATCATATAGATAAAATCACTACTACTGTACGTGGTTTACCAGGTGTAAGGGGAAGAGAAATTCACAAGCAACTTCAACATATGTGCACTGATATAACCAGTCGTCGACATAAGCGAGACCGAGTATTTTTTGACACTTTAGTTGACCATAAATGAGCCATTGTAGCTCTTCAACAACATCATGAGTCCTCTCTCAAGTTCGTCACAGACAAACTATTTGCACTATGTGGCACTCTCTCTGACTTCATGCGAAACATGGAAGTCCATACATTCAACACTCAAGCTTCTTTTGTTCAGCAACATGAGCAAGCCACTGCTCGTCAGAATGAAATTTGGGCTGATATTGCAATGATGACTACTCAATTTTAGGAACTTGTTGATGTTGTTCAACATCCTTCCCGATTTTCTGATGACAAAAAGGGGAGAAAGAGAAAGAGACAAGTAGGCAAGCAGTCAAAGGGGGAGAAAGTCAGACTCGGGGGGAGAAAAGAAAACAAAACCAAAAGCAAATATACATTACCCCTCCGATCTTTAGATCACCTCCTCATCCTACATCAATTATTCCTTTGGAGAAAAGTAGATTCTCTTTATGACAAGAATCGTCGAGTAGAGTAACCCCTACTGGTATTCAAATTCCTATTGGTGATCCTACCTATCTTCGGAGAAATCTCAAAGGAACTCATATCGTAAAAGAAGAGATGATGGATGCATTACATTTTGGTCCTAGAGATTCTGTGACACCCCCAAATCAAGGTACTCGAATTTTCCATAGATTTGGTGTTCACTCATCAAAATAAATAACATCTAACTACCCATAAATAAATAAACTCATAAATAAAATACAAATCCTCCCAATAAAGGGTTACAACAGCTTAACAATACAATCCCAGGTAATCTAACCTTAATACATCAAAGCGAAAACATAACATAATTTAAATAAGTCTTAACATTAACATTCTCAAATATTAAACAAATCTTCATCAATTGCTTGCTTTGTCCTTGCCTTTACTAGTGGATGGCTCATCAACTCTTTCAATCTTAGCTGTAATGTTATTATGCAAGGGTGAGCAACAATTGCCCACAAGTTTAACAATAGAAATAATAATAACATGCTAATATATAATGGATACTGAACAAAAGAAACTCGACTTTTATATCAAGATTAGAACAGGAATCAAAAGTACGTCTGAGGGTCACTAGATCATAAACTATGTCCCAGGTTATCAAGTATTTCTACTTTAAACCTTTAACAGTCATATGACTATATGAACCTTACTTCTCGTACTTATGAGGATCGACCCTTAGTACCATGTATGTGCACAACATCTTAACGCTATCGCGTAATATAATCCCTTGTAGTAGGGTTGTTCAACTCACCTTTGACATTAGAGTCTGCACCAAAGGAAGTTTGGTTTGGATTGATCTCAAGGGTAATTTAGAGTTCAATAATCATTAACTAAGGATTAGTTAAATCAATAAGGATTCACTATCTATTCAAGGTTTAATGCAATAATAAAATCAATGTTCAAATCAAAGGTTGAATCTCAACTCTATACAACTGAATGAACATTGTATAACAACAGTAATATTTTAAAACAGTTAGAACATTCCATTTGGAATCACGAACTTGAATGAGTAAGTTCTAAACAATTCGAAACAGGAATACAAAGTTTGCTTAAAGATAATAAAGCTTAATAACTTGCTCAATGGAATTTAGAATCAGAAAACTTGCTCAATAATAACATAATATAGAATAAGAATTTTGCTCAGTGTAAAATTAGGGTTTGGAAACTTACTTAACATAATAGTAGGGTTCAGAAACTTGCCTCGTGCGTAGGCTAAACGATTACTACTCACGTTCACCACAAGTCCTACACACATACATTCACAATATTCATTAGTTACATTCATATTAACCTTATAGGTTTAGTTCCCTCTTTTAGTACAATCTTGTTAACTTAGTTTAAGTTCTGCCCATTACCATCAGTCTCATATACAAGACTAAAGTCTCACATCTTAAGTTTGAACATCATTACATCTTCTCATGGATATCACGTTTAGCCCTTATACAACTTATCAAATTACCATGCAAATTCATCACATGTATGTTAACAATCTGATATGACATCTTATTACATGTTCAACACATTATCATGTTCATTAGACTAGGTTAGACTAACATGTAATGGACTATACCCGACGAAAACTAAAACTGCTCAAATCTGATACCCCCGCCGGGGCGGGGTTTTATATTGAAGGAAGGCCCGTCAGGGCAGGATACCAGTCGCGGCGGGGTCACCCAGATACGGTTTCTGCAGTTCGCGACTGCACTGTTCATCGGACCAAAATTTACGAATTTCACATGTAATCAATAGATTTAACAAACCCAAATGACATAGACTTCACATAATTATTACCAAGCATGCATACATCGATTTTAAACAACAAAACAACCACATCCATCAGATTTAACCTCTTTAAATTCATGTTCTTGATAAAAAAAATCTCATTTTAGACATCTTTAGAGAATCATCTCATCACAGATTCATTTCTTGATCAATTCAGTTCGTATAACATGCATTGTTTTTGTATTTAAACATATTAACACAATCAATCGTCAATTTGCATATTACAACATGGATTGAACACTAATTTTGGTTCTAAAATCGGCCTTTTTATACTTTTTACAACAAAACTCAAATCTTTACTTTAAAACCTATTTCATACAAATTTGACTTCTGAAAATCGTTTCTAATTCACATATAACAGATTATATATACATGTCAACATATATAACAACTTATCTAATCAATTCATCAACCAAAACCCCAATTTCAACACCAAAATCATACATGTATATTTATCATCAAAACTCAAGTTCTCCATGCTTTAACAGATTTCATGAATTTTGATTACTCTAAATCATGGATAAGTGATATAAAACATGTTATAAACACATACAATACCATATTTCTAACAATCATCCATAAAATATCAATTATTAAAATTCAGATAAGGCACACTTAGAAAGGGGGGTTGAATAAGCGTGGGAACAAACTATGACCAATTTTTAAACTTTAAACCAAACTATCGAATATAGCCTACTATATTGATGAATGCAGCTTGCTGAATGAATATGGCCTACTGAATTAACTTTTAGTTTAAGAAAATATTTTGATAAATTTATAAGTTAAATTGAATGCTTGGTGTTAACAAAATATCTCAAGATAAATCAAATATTTAAATTTTAATTATTAAGAAATTTAACTATCTTAAGAGATATTAAAATAAAGCAAGCAATAAAATAACACCAAGATTTTTTACGTGGTTCAGCTATTACCCTCTATAATAATAGCCTAGTCCACATCCAATACCAACTAATATTGGAGACTCACTTTTATTTCTTTAAAAGGCCCTTATTACAAAACAGATTCTATCAAATTGAATTACAATAATTCACTTGAGCACACTTGCTCCTTGTGCACCAATGCACCCTTTAAGCACTCATGCTTCCTTGAACCTGTTTGTAAACAAACCTTAATCTACCTGAATTAAATTCCTTTAGACAACACTTAGTTTAAAAATATAAGGTTACAAATATAGAGTACTAATGATCAAAGCAAATAAGCAATTTAGCAATACAAGGTTTAACTAATGAATGCAATGATCAAATAATAAAAGAGAGAGATATCACCAAAATTAAGCTCACAAAATTATCTGAGAATGATATGAATATGAATTGCACAGCAGCTCAGAAATTTGCACCAGGAATATTTCAATAACTCTTCAAGTATACAAGTGCAAAATATTAATTCAAGTGTTATATTTTTGTCACTGATATCAATTCTTTTTATAGCCTAAATTATATTACCGTTTTCTCCATAAAACAATTCCGTTGTATATCGTCAAAATTTATTTATGTTGCCAACAGAACTCAAAGAGATAAGTAACATTTTTATTTACGTTGAAAACAAATATAGACTATGTCAAAGATAACCCAAAAATAGGTTCCGTGTAAAACTTATATAGTCCATAATAACTGCCACATAAATGTTACTGACTCTTCAAATTTAAACAGAGTGAGAAGTGTTAGTTTGGTAAAATAGTGTAAACCATTTTCCAAGATAATGATTATCTTGTATTTTCAAGATTTATGCAATCCAAGTAATCATGTCTCTGATGCCACCACTTTTTAAGTAACCAACACCTTTTAGATTTCCAACAAGTTTGTTGCACACGTGTTATACAAATAATTTTATAAAAACACAACTCTTAATCATTTCATAACACATGGCAGTAAAATAATTATACCGAACAACAAAATTTATTTTAATTTTACACATGCATAATATATGAATACTAACCAAATAAAATCAGTCATATAATAACAGTTAGCATAATATAAAATTCTTATGCATGCAACAAATTGTCCGCATTTTAATGCACACATAAAAATGTCCTAGAGCCTTGTATTAAAAAATCAAATATTTGCAATGACCTTACATAAAATTCTTAAGACTCAAATCCTCAAAGTCTTTTGACAATAATCATTTCATCATCTTCTTGAAATTTCACAATAGACAAATCAGTCCATAATATCAAGTCATCATCAAAAAAATAAGGTTAGAATATTAACAAGTCAACAATTACAGAGAACTAAAATATGTTTTCATGGAAAAACTCAAGAACAATATAAACAAAGATTGAAATTTGAATTCTGACCCTTCGATTCTTGTTTAGATGATAGGAAATCCTCATATGATCCTCCAAATCTTCTTCCTTAAACTCAATTCTCTCAAACTCCCTCTTTATTCTCTGTAATTTCTCTGACTTAGGTTTTAGGAATGAAAATACGTAGAAGACACAAGACTGATATAATGCGTATAACTGATATACGTGGGTATCAGTTGTGTGCATTAAGGCTCAGCAGTTACCCATGTTCCCAAGGCTTTGTTTGGTTTGTTCCAAATTAACTCATTTTCCCATTATTTTAATTAACTTGTTTATTATATAGTTTATTTGTCACACGATAACTAATTAAATAATATTATTTAAATTAAATTAAATTAAAGACAATATTACCCATTAAATCACATTATCACATAATTAAAATTTTCATTTATTAAATATAACACATAATTTATATTCTCATTTATTATTTATAATAAATCAATAAATATCTAATGAATTATTTAATTAATTAGCACAACATTAAAATTATTTAACAACTCATTTAATTTAATACTTCTAAATAAATTATGACTTCGAACTATAAAATTATTCCACATTAATTTAATCAATGTAACACATATAATTAAATTATTTTAATTCAATAATTATTTAATATTAATTACAGAAGTCTCGTTCGTCACAAATTCTGCTGAAGAAATTAGAAGAAAAGAGAACGAAAACATAATAAGAGCTGATCGCAGAAGAGAGTCTGAAAATAAATGGCTCTCAAGGGAAAAGGGGTCAAGGAGGTAAAATAGAAATTGCTCAAAGTGTCTATCATGTAATTACTTAAATCTCATGATCAATTTCAATATATCAATAAATTCATGCTTATGATCTAATTAATACAGTAGCTCACTGTATCTTAAGGTATATTTACTTTCATGCAACTGCATTTTAGTTCTTGATGAATGTTATAGAACTACTAGTTTTGTCATCATCAAATAGGGGGAGATTGTTAGAGTTTGCATATTTAAATTTTATGATGAATGAGCTTAATGTATATTAATACTAGTATGATTTGTACAGTCCTTATAAAGAATAAATCAAATGTACAAGGACTTATATTAGAAAGATCAAATAATGTTAGGTTGATATTGAAAACGCTGAATAGATGTATAGCTGATAGGTTTTTTGTATTGTCGTAAGGTTACTCTACTACTTTGAGTGAGATTGAATAGTAAGCACAAGAGTAAGCACAAGATTACAATACATCAAGAGGATTGATAGACTAATTGGAGTTATCGTAAAGTTCACTTTAATTCGTAAAGCTTCTTCGGTTCGCAGATTGAACAAGTGAACCTCCCAGTCAAGTAAAAGATCATAGAGAAGAACTCGATCGTAGAGCAGTCAAGTCTGAAAAAACTGACTGACATAGGAACGTTGAAAATTGAAGGTCTCAATGCACTTCCCAAATATCCTTGGTGGAAATCAAAGATTAGAACAATGTATCTACCAACTAGTTGGTGATAGTGATATGTCAAGGATATTAGGTGAGAAAGCAGACTAATGTGATAGACAAAGAAAAAGGAACTGTCTCATAGGTTTAAAATATCAACATCAAGGATCCTAAAAAATCTAAACATTAAATGCACAAACGGGCATCTTGCAACCAGAAGATTTTTCAGCAGATTATAAAAGGCAACAAGGATTCAAACCTAAAAAGTGACGAACATTAATCAAAAAGCCAAGAAATCTACTAAAGTTAAAAAATGAACTCAACGATTCTAAATATACAGTTCGAGCTGCTAAGTACCTGAGAAAAGATGTTTAACGTAAACTTAGCAGCATGTCTCAATAAACATCAATCATCATATCATCAGAGGGCTAAGAGTCCTTGTCTTTGTGACTAAATATCCAAGTCTGCGGGACTTGAAGAGGGCTGAGTGTCCTGGTCTTTGTGACTAAATAGCCAAGTATGTTGGACTTGAAGAGGCCTTTGTGTTCTTGCCTGTGTGACTAAATATCCAAGTTTGTAGGGCTTCAAGAGGAAAAAATGTCCTTGTTGTCCGATTTATATAATGATAAATACGCGCAAGTGCACACAGTCAATCAAGTAATAAAGAAGTAAGAAGAGTGTCGAATCCACAGGGAACAATTACTAACAATTAATCGAATTAACAAGTTTTTATCAATTCAAATTCACTTAAACAGTCACTCCAATTGATTTGTGAAATTGTTTTGATTAAAAGAAAATAAAAAACAATTAACTAACAATTATTGATCATCAGATGATAAAGACATAGAAATACAATTTCTCCAATTGCTTTACAACAATCTCCTTACCATATTTTCACTTATTTAATCCAATGAGTTGCCAACTAAGATTGCCTATCAATTTATTAATATATGTCGATGATTAATAAAAAGACCTATTTTGGTTAATTTGCTACTTTCGTGCAAGACACTTAAAACAGATTCATTAAGTACAAACTCCTAACACAATTATGCATGGCATACAAGTACTGTCGTCTCATACACTATTATGTTACCCTTAACAAGAATCAACAAATTCATACATTATTATATTCAGATCTAATCTAAGATTTTCTCTTTCAATTTCATCAAAGATATCAAAATAATTGTTAGCTAGACAATTTATAGATTAAGCACAAAATATAATAATCAACTTAATAGGATCAACAAGTAAAAAAAATGATAATTAAATTATTGAATTACAAAAGGTTCCATTGTACCCCTAATTGGGAAATTAGTTCATCATCATAATAAAGTAAAGAAGATTAAAATTAAATAATATCTCAAGTACATATAATAAAATTAGGAGAAGAAGAAAAACTTTATCGAGGAATCTCCAGTCTCTAAACTTCAATCTCCGCCTTGTATGCTCTCCAATGATATCTCCAAGTCTCCATAAGATGGCTTTCAATGAATTGTAGTTAAAAGTCCAGAAGAAGTATCTCAAATCCAAGATATAATCAAGTATTTATAGTCCTAATGGAAACCCTAGCAAGTTAGACAACTAATAATCCTATTTTAGCTCAAATTGGACAACATAACACCCAAATCAGCTCTTTTCCTGCCGTCCAGCGCACCCAGTGCTGCTCCTAGGCCAATTTGGGCACGTCACGCGCTACAGTTGCAGGAAATCTGCTGGTCCAGTATGACGCCTCCAAAATAGGTATACATCACCCATTCTGAGTCATCAAATACATGGTACAGAATATAAATACAAACTTAAATATACAGCATGAGCTGTGAGTTTCAATATAAATATTGTCGTCTGGACAGTATTCAAACTCAAAATAAGTCCTCATTGCATTTATTATCACACTATTTCACAGAATAGTGAGAACTACTAATGCAAATATCTAGACCGTCACTCCGTTCCCCGACTAGTCCCAGCTTTATTTGCCAGGTACGTACGTAAATTTCGAGGGCAAAATTTCATAAGGATGGAAGATTGTGAGACCCCAAATTTTATGAATAAAGATTTAATTTTCTCGAAATATTATTTTTGATATTTAGGAGTAAATTTGATTTAATGTTATAGTTGTGTGTAATATTTATAAATTTTGCAAAATAAGTAAGTGATTATAAAATATTTATGTTGTCGGGGAATATTTGTTTGGTCGCGAAATATTCTTTCTGTCGAGAAATATTTGTACGATGGCGCAGCCCTGTGTGGGCCCCATAACGGAAAGCGATTGGATGAAGAAAACGACAAGTATAAGTTATTTATAAATAACGGCGTAGTTGTTACCGTTAACACTGTTGGAATACCCGGTGGGTAAAGTAAAGTAATACGCATTGTTGTACAGTAGCACACGGTATTGCACAGTATTTTTAAATTATTGATTCTTACGTAAGAAGGCACTACTCAATAATTGTTACAGTAATTACTATTCAATATTTTATTTTATTGATTCAATAATTGCTACGTTGATATTTTATATTATTATTGTTTCAATAATTGTCACTACACAGTAGTTTCCATTATCAGATCAATAATTCATATTATTTTAATAATATTACTAGATAATATTATTGACAATGTCTAAAAAGTTCTATCTAAGGAGAGGTTTGGTCACCTAATTGCGCGCCAGTAAGGAGAAATTCTTATTGGAAAGCCCCCTCTTTCCTGGGAGCAGTCTGATTGTCAATATTGTGATTCTGTAATATTATTTGTGAATAATTAATTATTGATTTATATGATAAGGAAAATATTCATTTTATGTGGATATAGATGGAAAAAAATTTTAATGTGACAATTGTTGAAAATTGATATTTTATCTTTTTTGATAAAATAATTTATTATATTATAATAATATAATAATGGTGATATTTTTACAATGAATGTGTGATATATGAATAATGAGGAGGAAGAGTATTTTTGTTACTAAAAATATTTAACACATGTTTTGTGTGTTGGCAGACCCTATTTTTAATTGAAATTTGATTATAGCTTGTAAAATCGTCCGTATATAGATTTCGGTCAATTTCTGTTTGAAATTTGGAAAAACTTAAGCTTACAAAGTTGTAGAGAAATGAATTTCCTATGGAAGGACATAAGATTCAAATTTTTCTGATAAAGGGGCTATTTATTATGAATTATTGAAGTTTCAGAATAAATAATTTTTAAAATTTTAATTATTTTTTTTATGAAAAACATTTTTGTTATGTATGGGGGGGGCCACTGGTTGTTGAAATGGCTGAATTCAGTTATTCAAAGTAGGCGCAGGAAATTTATATAAATATATTAATATTTTATTAAATTTTCTACTTTGGTGTTCTAAGTAATTTCCTATAAATAAGATGCTTAGGTTAGAATTGAAAATCACACCAGAAACTGAAATCTTCTCTCTCTATATTATCGAGCGTATCCTTGTGAGTATTTTGATACTTTGAGTGTTGCTATACGGTGCAAGTTTCTTTCAGCGTTATATCCGATATTCAGCCATAAGTACTATTCTTTTGAGGTAAGGGGTATTATTTATTTCGCATTCTGAAGAGATATTATTTTTCGTATTCGTATGAATATTATTTTTGATCAATATTCATAAAGAGTATTATCTTCGTTCAATATTCGTAGAAATATTATCTTCGTTAAATATTTGTCGGAATATTATTTTCGTTCAACAGTAGTAAGGGATGTTATTTTCTTCGTACATGATATTATTTTCTTCAATATCTTTATGCCAAATTATTGATATGAGTTTTATTGTGGAATTTCTATCTTTTTATATCGGGGTTACTATTCACATATACGGCACTATTCACGTATACGGCACTATTCACTGAAAAATGAAATGTTCTCTTTTTCGTCTCAGATGTCTATTATGGTTACTATCATTGATTGTATCCATGTTTTGATCTTCATTCTATACTTGTTTTGTTAAAATTTTAGCTTCTAAACTCCATGAAATTAGTAGAATATCCTTGATATTTGTGCTTCATCCAGTATCTTTTCATGAAAATATTATTCTGAGCATTCTTGATAAGTTTTAATCTTTTCCTGTCGAGGTACTATTCATGGGATTACTATTCCCAAAGTTACTATTTACGGGTACTATTCACTCAGTTACTATTCATCCGGGGTACTATTCATGAAAAAAATTAATTTCTTTTCGGTCTAAATTATTTTTGATATAATATTATTCTTGAATTTTACTCCACAAAGCAGTATCATATTGACAATTTGGACGTTATTGATTTCTGGATAAATTAAATTATAAATCTTTAAAAATTTATCCTTGAACTTGTTTTATTGAATTCTTATATCATTGTCAGCATCCTCATGATTATATTATGTTGAAAGTCATCTATAGCCTGTAGTGCATAGATGGACTTGGTATGATTATGACCAGGGATTATTCGGTATAATCATGACCGAAATGTTACAAATGATGTGATAAAAGTCCTCATTGGCCCGTAGTGCATTGATGGATAGTTTTTGGTATGATTATGGCCATGGATTCTCTTCGGCCAAGGGTGCAAAGATGAATTATTTTATGGCATGATCATGATCATTGATGAATACACGAATATCCTTGCCCCGTAGTGTATGGATAATTTGTGATCGTGATACTAAAGAATATCATTGGCCGTAGTACAAGGGTGATTCGATGATGTGGATTATTTATTAAGCTGAGTCTCGGCGATAAAAGTGATGAAAAACCTTTTTAAATCATAGAAGATAATAGATTTTATGCTCTACTTGACTCTTCTAATGGATTGCTTGTTCCGCTGCAGTTAAACTTGATGTTTGTTATATTTTATCAGTTTAACACTATTGAAGGCTAACGATAAATTATTCTGCATTATCTTAGTCATAATATTTCTTACTGGGCTAGTTGAGCTCACTCTTTTGCTTTCATTATTTTCTTCAGGAAATAAGAACGTAGCCGGAACTAGTCGGGGAATGGAATGACAGTCCAGATAATAGTATTAGTAGTCCTCATTATTCTATGAAATAGTGTGATAATAAATGTATTGAGGACTCCATTTGAGTTGAATATTGTCTAGAAGACAATATTCGTATTAAAACTCTCAGTTTATGTTTTGTCGTATTTTACATGACAGTTGTATTATTAAGTTATATTTAAATTTTGTACCATGTATTTGGCGACTCAAGATGGGTGATGTATACTTATTTTGGGGGTGTCACAACTGTTGTTAGGAAAATTCTACCAATGGTAAGAACTTGTCCCAACTTCCCTTGAAGTAAAGGACACAGAGTCTTAATAGATCCTCAAGAGTTTGAATAGTCCTATCCGACTGCCCGTCCGTTTGAGGATGATATGCCGAACTAAATCTTAAATCTATGCCCATAGCTTTTTGCAAATTAACCCAAAATCATGAAGTGAATCTTGGGTCTCGATCAGAAACTATGGATACTAGCATACCATGCAGTCTTACAATCTCATTTATGTACATACGAGCAAGACTTTCAAGTGTATAAGTTTCTCGTATAGGTAAAAAATGAGCAGATTTGGTCAATTGCATCTATGCCTTGAGAAACCTTGGGAAGACCAGTAACGAAATCCATGGTAATGTGCTCCCACTTCCATTCTGGAATTTCAAGTGGTTGCAATGGACCTTTTGGCACTTGATGCTCCGCCTTGACACGCTGACAAGTTAAACATCTTGAGATAAACTCCGCGATCTCTCTCTTCATATTGCTCCACCAAAATGTATGTCGAAGATCACGATACATTTTGGTACTCCCAGGATGGATTGCAAACAGTGTGTTGTGCGCCTCCATCATGATTTTATACTTTAAATCAAGGTCATTATGAACACAAAGTCTGGAGTTGACTCTAAGTATTCCTTCTTCATCGATTCTTGCTCCTTGGATAGCACCTTCTTGCACTTTCTTCTTCATACGCATAAACTCCAGGTCTGTATCTTGAGCAACTTTAACTTTATCGATTAAAGCCGGTTCAACTCGTATATTTGTCATCATCATATGGGTTCTTGGAGTTTTTAACTCCATCTCCATCCTTTGCAAGTCATACAAAATAGGCCTTTGTGTTGACAATATCGCACTCGTACCCGCATATAATCTTCTACTCAATGCGTCAGCTACCACGTTTGCTTTTCAGGATGGTATTGAATGGTATGATCATAATCTTTCAACAGTTCAAGCCAACGTCGCTGCCGCATGTTGAGTTCCTTTTGGGTGAAGAAATATTTGAGACTTTTATGATCCGTAAAGATCTCCACTTTCTCCCAGTACAAGTAATGTCTCCAGATCTTTAATGCGAAAACGACTACTGCCAACTCTAGATCATGAGTAGGATAACTCCTCTCATACTCTTTGAGTTGTCGTGAGGCGTAGGCTATGACTTTCCCATTTTGCATGAGAACACATCCTAAACCTTTGCCTGAAGCATCACTGTAGATGACAAATCCCTCTGAACCAGATGGTATTATCAGAACAGGTGCTGAAATGAGTCTCCTCTTGAGTTCTTGAAAACTCTTCTCACATTCCTCGCTCCAACCGAATTTTGTGTCTTTTCGAGTCAACTGAGTTAATGGAGTAGAGATTCGAGAAAATCCTTCCACAAATCTCTGATAATAACCAGCTAAGCCGAGCCCAAGGAATACTACTTCCTTAAGCCAGAACTCGCATTTCTTTAACTTGGCATATAACTTGTTTTCACGAAGCTTTTGGAGTATCAGCCTCAAG
The DNA here is from genome assembly GCA_016801055.1 of Panax notoginseng. NCBI lineage: Eukaryota > Viridiplantae > Streptophyta > Magnoliopsida > Apiales > Araliaceae > Panax > Panax notoginseng. The sequence continues at coordinate 87,898,767 of CM029023.1, forward strand.
TGTTGTTCATGATCTTCACGGCTTTTGGAGTAAATAAGGATGTCATCAATTAAGACAACCACAAAGTGATCCAAAAATTCCTTGAATACTTAGTTCATCATATCCATGAAGGCAGCAGGAGCATTAGTCAATCCAAAAGACATTACTAGGAATTCGTAATGCCCGTTCCGAGTTCTGAAAGCAGTCTTTGGAATGTCATCAGTTTTATTCTTTAACTGGTGATATCTAGAACGAAGATCGATCTTTGAAAAGAATTTGGCACCTTGCAACTAGTCAAACAGGTCATCAAAGTGAGGCAACGGGTACCTATTTTTGACAGTGACATGGTTCAACTCCCGATAATCAATACAAATTCGCATACTCCCATCTTTCTTCTTCACGAATAGAACATGTGCACCCCAAGGAGATGTACTAGGACGAATGAAACCGATGTGTAACAACTCCTGCAGTTGGGTTTTTAACTCCTGAAGTTCAATAGGAGTCATTCGATATGGGGCTTTGGAAATGGGTTTTGTACCGGGTTCAAGGTCGATACAAAATTTAATTTCACGCTCTAGGGGTAGGCCAGGAAGTTCTTCAGGGAATACGTCAGGAAATTTATTAACAATAGAAATATCATTCAAAACTGACGTGTTTTTGTTTAAATCCGTGACATGAGCTAAGAAAGCTTGACATCCGTTTTTCAATAAACGAATAGCTTTATGGCTTGAGATGTCAGTGATTGATTTTAATGGTTTGGTTGTTTGAATTCGTATAATAGGTTGGTTAGGAATATGAAAGCTAACAACCTTATGAAAATAATCAATTTTTGCATGATGAGTAGTTAAGCAATCAATCCCTAAAATTATGTCAAATACAAGTATTTTGAATGAAATAAGATCGACATGTAATCTGAGGGTACCGATTTGAACCAAACAAAACTTATAAACAGTGGATGTAATGAAGGTTTCTCCCAACGGAGTTTCAACAGATAAGTCAAAGTCTAATTTCTCTAGAGTTAAATTTAAACGTTGAGCGCAAGTAGGAGAAATAAAAGAATGGGTAGAACCAGTATCAAATAAGGTATAGACTTCGCTAGAGTTTATGATTAGCTTACCCGTGATCACCTCGTTCGGGTTCCTTGCTTTTTGGGAGGTCACAACAAATGCTCTCCCTTGAACTACTGGTTTTTACTTCTCTGGGACGGCCTTTGGTGCCTCCATCCCAGCTGAATTTGGCTTCACTGTACGATAAAATCGAGCTAGGTGACCTTCTCTTCTGCAATTATAACATGTTTTGGACTGCTGCGTACAGTTTGCACTGATGTGTCCCTCCCCTCCGCATTTGTAGCATATGATCGTTGATCGTTCTCCTTCTTTAACAACGGGTGCTGGTGCTGACGTCTTTCCATCATTATTGAATCTCCTCTTCTTGAAATTTCAACTCTTATTGTCTTGGCCATGATTACCACCGAAGTGGTTACCATTTTTGGTATGTTGATTCCCTCCACGTTTGTTATCATCGCTTCAATGACTGCTACCACTGGTATTATCATTTTACCGACTGCTCTCTCTTGGTTGGGTTGACTCGTTATCGCGCTCCAATAACTGAGCCATATTTACAACATCTGAATACAAACATAGTTTATGAGAAATTAGATATTGACGTATCTCAGGTTTCAAACCTCTTAGAAACATTCGCGTCATTCTCTCCTCATTATCAACCAAGTGGGACGTAAATCGGGATAACTCGGCAAACTTAGCTTCGTACTGTGACACGGTCATATTGTTCTGCTCTAGCTTGATGAACTCTACCTCCTTCACGTGACGAATACTTTTGGAAAAGTACTTGTCGTTGAATAGTTCTTAGAACTTCTCCCAAGACATCTTCAGTGCGGCAGGTTGAGTATGCTTTACAGATTCTCACCAGTAATCTGCCTCTCCTCGCAACATGAAGGTGGCAAAGGGAACTTTTTGCTCCTCGGAGCATCCCAAGACATCAAATATCTTGGTGATCTGCTTTATCCACGCCTCCGCCTTAAGTGGTTTTGGCTCTCCCAAAAACTTCGGTGGTCCCAGCTCCTTGAACTGCTTAGCGGTGACCATCCAAGAGTTGCCAATATTTCCACCTGCATTTTGAATAGGAGTCGCTCTCGCCTGATATTGCATGAATTGCATAAAGCCTCTGAATATCCCATCGTTCATCATTTGGTCGGTGTTGTTATTTTCCTGAGGATTATTGCCTTCCTGATGCACATTATCCTGGGTATTGATCGTTGGTGATTCAACGTCCTCATGTGCTCCATTGCTATTCTCAACATTCTCGGATGTCATTTTCAAATACTGCCATAAAACAATGGTTAATTGACATGCAACATATTATCCCTATATTCTGATCGACCAATTAGATAACAAATAAACTTAGGTAGGTCATACTAGCGAAGGATTTTCCTGTCTCTCCCCTTAGTTCTAGTCTCACATCTTTGTCAGGGATCATATCCCTAAACTTTGATACCAACTGTGACGCCTCCAAAATAGGTATACACCACCCATTCCAAGTCGTCAAATACATGGTACAAAATACAAATACAAACTTAAATATACAACATGAGATGTGAGTTTCAATACAAATATTGTCGTCTAGACAGTATTCAAACTCAAAATAAGTCCACATTACATTTATTATCACACTATTTTACATAATAGTGAGGACTACTAATGCAAATATCGGGATCGTCACTCCGTTCCCCGACTAGTCCTAGCTATATTCACATTTCCTGAAGAGAACAATGAAAGAAAAGGGTGAGCTCAACTAGCCCAGTAAGAAATATTATGACTAAGATACTACAGAATAAATTATCGTAGCCTTCAACAGTGTTAAACTGATAAAATATAATAAATATCAAGTTTAACTGCAGCGGAACAAGCAATCCATTAGAAGAGTCAAGTAGAGCATGAAATCTACTATCTTCTATGATTTAAAAGGTTTATCATCAATTTTATCGCTGAGACTCGGCTTAATAAATAATCCACATCACTGAATTATCCATGCACTATGGCCCAAGGATATTCTTTAGTATCACGACCATAAATTATCCATGCACTATGGGCCAAAGATATTTTTGTTTTCACCAATGGTCATGATCATGCCAACAATTGTCCATCAATGAACTATGGACCAATGAGGACTTTTACCACATTATTTATAACATTACGGTCATGATTTTACCGAATAATCCTTGGTCATAATCATACTAAGTCCATCTATGCACTATAGGCCACAGATGACTTTTATCATAATATAAATATGAGGATGATGACACTGATATAAGAATTTAATTAAAAGAAAGCAAAGAATAAATTTCTAAAGATTTATAAATTAATTTATCCAGAATTCAATAATGTCCAAATTGTCAACATGATACTGCTTTGTGGAGTAAAATTCAAGAATAATATTGAATCAAAAATGATTTGGACCAAAAAGAAATCAATTTTTTTTATGAATAGTATCCCAGGTGAATAGTAATCGAGTGAATAGTACCCCGTAAATAGTAATTTAGGAATAGTACTCCGTGAATAGTACTTCAGCATAAAAAGGTTAAAACTTATCAAAAATGCTCAAAATAATATTTTCATGAAAAGATACTGGATGAAGCGCAAATATCAAGGATGTTCTACTAATTTCATGGAGTATAGAAGCCAAAACTTAACAAAATGAGTATAGAATTCGAAATCTGAAATGAAATAATATTACTTATATAATACAGAGTATGGAAGAAAATATTATTTCATTCGAATACTGAACAAAAATAATATCCCTTACCTTAAAAAAAAGCGTATTTCGACTGGTAGGGTGGTGATATTCTTGAAGAAAACTTTCACTGTTTTCTACGCTCAAAGCTTCTTAAAACTCTAAAATAATATGCTCAATATTATAGAAGAAGAATTCTCTGATTCTGGTGTGATTTTCAGTTCTAACTAAGCATCCTATTTATAGGAGAATGGAAATTATACTATTTAGGAAAAATCACGGACGCACAGTATATATATTCGGACGAAATCAAATTTCACGGGCAGGATTTAAAAAATCACATGATTTCTACTATGCTACACTATGCAGGCACTATGCAAATACTATGCATAATAAAATATAATATATTCTATTTTTCATAAAAAAATAAAACTAATAATATATATATATATATATATATATATATATATATATATATATATATATATATATATATATATATATAACATCTTACTCCCTCTGTGACCAACATAATTAGCCACCCCCCAAGACTTTCCTCCACCCGTGGCCCCCCCTTAAAATAACTTTCTACCGATTATTTTAAAAAATGGGTAAATAAGGGTCCATATAGTAAGCAAAATTTATAATAAATACTTCATAAAAATCCCCTCAATATTTTTAACAACATTTATTCATCGTTATTATAACTCGCAATGTTAACAACCAGATCGTTCCCAGGAAAAAGGGGGCTTTCCGATAAGGATTTCTCTCTATTAACGCGCAATTAGGTGACCAAATCCCTTTCCTTGACAGAACTTTCTAGACATTATTAATTATGCAGATAATAATATGAATAACTTGTCATCTCAATTATTGATTTAATAATATATAAAATATCGACAATAATTGAATCAAATAACGTGAGATATTATGCAGCAATTACTGTAGCAATAATTGAACAAAACTGAGTGACTTCTCACGTAATCATCAATAATCAATACCGTGTACTACTATGCAACCACGCGTATTATTGTACTTTTAGCACCGGGTATTTCAACAGTTTAACGGTAAAACTTTCGCCGTTATTTTTATAAAAAGATATTTCTGTCGTTTTCTCATTTTGAAAATAATTACGTTATGGGGTCCACCAATGATTGTGCCGTCATACCAATATTTTCTGTTAAAACGAATATTCCCCGACCAATTGAATATTATATAACAACTTGCTTACTTTACAAAATTTACAAATATTACTCACAACTATAACATTATAACAAATTCACACCTTAATATTTAAAAATAATATTTATAGAAAAATTCATCTGTATTCATAAAATTTGGGGTCTTACATCTGGCGCCGCTCTTAGTTCATTTGCGCCGATCAACTTTTTACTGCGGCATCCTTTGGTAAAATGGTCATAACTTTTGATCTAGGAGGTGTTACGGGGCCTGTTACCTATCAAATCAAAGATCTCGACGAGGTCAAAGAATTCATTCTTTGAGAATTGACATATTCTGGCCGGATCAAGGTCAAAATTTGGCTTTAAGTGGATGTTAGGTAAATGGCAAGTATGACAATTTTGAGCTTTGAAATTTTTTGATAAAAAGGTCATAACTCTAGCATCTGAACTCCGAATGAGACGATTCAAGATGTTTCGGAAAGATAAGAAGTAGATCTACAATGAAATCCAAGTTCCAAGCCAAGAAAATGAATCCAACTTGGTGTTAAAAGCCTTGCAATCTTTCCTTCTTACATTTGCTTGAATATTTTAGTCCAAAAGATGTCTGAATTGTTTTTCCTTGCTTCTTCATGCAAAAGTCGTGTCATAGCCTACAAAATAACATAAAACGTATGAAATGCACACACAACACTTAAAAACCAACTAAAAGATTAAGTTCAAATGCACTCGATTCTTGGGTATAAAACCCCCTCATCAGTCTTTGTCTGTGTGACTGAACCTTTAGTGGATTTCCTACTCGAGAAATAGAAGAGTGGACTAGGAGTTATTCAATCTCCAAACCACTTAAAATTGCATGTGTCATTATTTACTGTTCTTGTAAGACCCCAAATTTTATGAATAAAGATTTAATTTTCTCGAAATATTTTTTTTGAATATTATGGTGTGGATTTGAGATTGTGTTATAGTTGTGGGTAGTATTTATAAATTTTACAAAGTATGCAAGTTGTTATATAATATTCGATTGGTCGGAAAATATTCATTTTAACAGGGAATATTCGTACGAAGGCACAATCATTGGTGGACCCCACAACAGAAGTATTGTCGTAGTTAGAAAACGATAGAATTATCATTTTATAAAAATAATGGCGAAAGTGTTACCGTTAAAACTGTTGAACTACTCGGTAGTAAAAGTACAGTAATACGCGTGGTTGCATAGTAGCACACGGTATTGATTATTGATGCTTACGTAATAAGTCACTCAGTTATATTCAATTATTACTACAGTAATTGCTACATCATGTCTCTCATATTATTGATTCAATTATTGTCACAGTATCATCTGTATAATATGTTATATTATTAAATCAATAATTGAGACGGCAAAGTTATTCATATTATTATTTTCAATATTGACAATGTCTAGAAGTTCTGTCAATGAGAGGTTTGGTCATCTAATTGCGCGCCAATAAGGAGAAATCCTTATTGAAAAGCCCTCTCTTTCCTGGGAACGATCTGGTTGTTAAATATTATGAGTTATGATATTAATGATGAATAAGTTCGTGTTGATTAAAGATAAAATTAATAGTTCTATTCTGTTGAAATTATTAGTGTTAGTGAAAATCGACATTTATTTCGATAATAATTAATGTCTAGAGGTTATATTGACCAATCGGGTAATTAACCGGATAAATGAGCAATTAATTGCTATTGATTCACATGATTATAACTATTTATTCACATGTGTGTACTATTGATTCACATTCTTGTACTATTAGGGGTGGTGGTGCAAGATTGATAATACTTGCATGACTAAGTTAAAAATAGAGGTATAGATGGAGGTACTATACTGTAATTAGTTTTTTCACATGATTATACTATTGAGTCACATGATTTTACTATTGATTCACATGATTTACTATTAGGGGAGGTGGTACAAGTTTGATAATACTTGTAGGACTAAATTAAAAATGAAGAAAAAGAGGAAGGTATTATACTGTAATATTTTATGCCCCAAAACGTGCAATTATCGAAACTATATTTTCCTATAAATAGAAGCTCATTCTTCCTTCATTTCTCACCAATTCACTAAAGCTATAAAATAATTATTATAGAGAGAAATTATAGAGAGAAAGAAGAAGAGAAGTCTGCTACCTCACTATTCTAGTATCCAATTTTCTTTTAAGGTAAGGGGTATTATTTCTTTCGTATTCATGAAGAGAGCTTCTGTTATTCTATTCTTTATTATTATGTTGGAATAACCTGTCTATACGAACTACCGCATACATGGTGAAATTCTTCTGTTATTCCGTTCTTTATTATTATGTTGGAATAACTTGTCTATGCGAAGTACCGCATACATGGTGAAATTCTTCTGTTATTCCATTCTTTATTATTATGTTGGAATAACCTGTCTATGCGAAGTACCGCATACATGGTGAAATTCTTCTGTTATTTTATTCTTTATTATTATGTTGGAATAACCTGTCTACCGCATACATGGTGAAATTCTTCTGTTATTCCATTCTTTATTATTCTGTTGGAATATCTTGTCTATGCGTATTACGCATGACCTGGTTCCGTTCTTTATTATTCTGTTGGAATAACCTGTCTGTGCGGTCTATCGCATGTATGGTGAATTCTTCTGTTATTCCATTCTTTATTATTCTGTTGGAATAACCTTTCTATGTGGATTACCGCATGCATGGTGAATGATCCTTCGTATTCATTCTGTATTAAAATTGTGGAAATGATCTATCTACGTGGATTATCGCATAGCGGGTGAAAATCCATTTGTTGTTTCGTATATTCTATTATACTCGTATGAGATATCATTTCTTTTGTACTCGTTATGAAATATCATTTTATTTGATATTTTATTCACGAGTTACTATTCACAGGTTACTATTCATCCAGTTACTATTCACTCTAGTATTATTCACTCGGGTATTCGGGACACTATTCTTGTCGGAGTACTATTCACGAGTTACTATTCACGGATTACTATTCTCCCAAATTACTATTCACCTGAATATTATTCACTCGGATATTTGGAGTACTTTTCATATCGGGGTACTATTCACAAGATACTATTCCCGAAGTACTATTCACGGGATATTATTCACCCAAAAAATATATTTCTTTTCTGTCCAAATTATTTTTGGTACATGAATATTATTCTTGAATTTTACTCCACAAAGCAGTATCATGTTGACAATTTGGACGTTATTGATTTCTGGATAAATTAAATTATAAATCTTTAAAATTTATCCTTGAACTTGTTTTATTGAATTATTATGTCATTGTCATCATTCTTATGCTTATATTGTAATGAAAGTCATCTTTGGCTTACGTGCATAAATGGACTTGGTATGATTATGACCATGAATTATTCGGTATAATCATGACCATAATGTGACGAATGATGTGGTGAAAGTCCTCATTGGCCCGTAGTGCATTGATGGACAGTTATGGGTATGATTATGACCAGGGATTATTCGGTATAATCATGACTATTGATGAATACACGAATATCCTTTGGCCCGTAGTGCATGGATAATTTGTGGTCGTGATACTAAAGAATATCCTTAGCCGTAGTGCAGGGGTGATTCGATGATGTGGATTATTTATTAAGCTGAGTCTCAGCGATAAAAGTGATGAAAAACCTTTTAAATCATAGAAGATAGTAGATTTTATGCTCTACTTGACTCTTCTAATGGATTGCTTGTTCCGCTGCAATTGTTGATCTAAAACTTGTTGTCTATTATATTCTATCAGTTGTTATACTGTTGAAGGCTAAGGATAATTTATTCTGCATTATCTTAGTCATAATATTTCTTACTGGGCTAGTTGAGCTCACCATTTCTTCCACTGTTCTCTTCAGAAAATGAGAATATAGCTGGGACGAGTCAGGGAACGGATTGACGGTCCAGATGATAGCATTAGTAGTCCTCACTATTCTGTTAAATAATGTGATAATAATTATAGTGAGGACTCCATTGAGAATGTATATTGTTTAGAAGACAATATTCTTGTTTAAACTCTCAGCTATGTTTTGCCGTATTGTACACGACAGTTGTATAATTAAGTTTATATTTAATTTATGTACCATGTATTTGACGACTCAAGATGAATGATATATACCTGTTTTGGAGGCGTCACAGTTCTTATCATTTATTTGTCTACTTATCATAACTATCTTGCAATCATTCAGAACTGAGATTCATTTTCAATCTTCAAGGGGATTTTCAAAAGACATATTATGTTGTGCTTAATTAATCTAATTAATAATTGTTTGGTAACATCTTATTAATTAACAGAAATTTTAAAAGATCTATTTAACACCCCCCCCTTCCTAGATCTATAAGTTCATTTTGGAAAATAACAATTATTATTTTAAAAAGAATATTTTATTTTAAAATATTACATATAATTATTAATTTCAAATTATTTTTAAAAAATATTTTATTTTAAAATATTAAATATAATAATTATTTTAAAATTATTTGAAAAATAATATTTTCTTTTAAAATATTAAAAATAATACTTATTTTAAAATTATTTTTAAGAAATATTTTATTTTAAAATATTAAATATAATTATTATTTAATTTTAAAAAAAATAAATTTTATTTTTAAATATTAAAAATACTTATTATTTTTAATTAATTTTAAAATAATAAAAATAATTATTATTTTAAAATAATATTTTATTTTAAAATCTTATAAATTGAGGTTTGGTCAAAATGGGTCGGGTTTGGTCAAAATGGGTCCGATTAGGGTCAAATCGGGTAGAAGGAACAGAAATACAAAAAAAATGTCACTTTAAGGATCTAATTGACGAAAAATGAACTCTATGAACGATTTTGAAAGTGAGTGACAACTTGAAAGGATAGAAGTTGCATTCAGCCGCTTTAATTTAAGCCCCAAATGCACCGTACCAAAAACTAGTGTAGTGAGTTTAGGGCTTGAAAAATTGTTTTAGAATTCATCATTTATATAAAATGAGAAGTTTATTGAGATCGATTTTCAAAAAATAGAAATTATTTTCAAATGATGTTAAGATTTATCTTTCTAAGAAATCAAAGACTTAGTAAATAGAAGTTATTTTAATTTTTTAGACTCGTTCGAGGGAGGGAGGGTAATATTTGATAACTGGACTTTCCAAAACGGATTCAAATATATATGTAATCTATTCTTTTTACAAATAAGTAAGTAGATTTTTTTCAAGTATTTTTCTTATTCTAATAAATAGGTTTCATATTTACCTTTGGTAGCTAGTTATGGATAATGGTCAAAAAATTTAAATATTAAAAATGTATTTTTTTTTTCTATGTTTACCCTTAAAAACATCAATTAGTATTTAGTTTACTAGTGATGACTTGATAAATATAATTAATTAGGCGATAAAAAAAATCTTTTTGGGGAAAAACAAAATTCGTAAGTCAGACTCTTATGAAGAAAGGGGGACTATCAATTTTAAATATTATATATGATTTTGCCCGTTATATAACTTCCATAATATTATTTTGCACCTTATAATATGCTTCCATACATAAAACTATTGATTATAAATAATCTATTCAATCAAAAAGAAATGCATGCCAAATAACTATATGATGAATGATCTTTAAAGTCGTTTTTAATTGTTACAATAGATCATACATTTTTAATTTCGAGGATGACCATGCTAACAAAGATAATTCAATCCTTGATTTTTGATTTTTGATTTTTTCATATGATTAGCATGCATACAAAACAAAATAAGGGTCACGTACTAGTACAGAAGCAGAAGAGCGAACAGTAGACATAATGAGTGTCTTTCTATTTCTCGAGAATGAATCTCTTCGTCCCTTTCGTCTTATCTGTTTTGCAAATATATAATGAATTTAGTACTGATGGTGCAGCAATTGAATGACCTTTAATACAATGTTTATCGCATTAAAGGTGGAATCAATATTATAGCAAAATCAATATACTTACAAATATAATTGATATGTTATGCAAAAATGTATCGAAAAGTTTACATGAAAATAACTTAATATTAAAAAAATATCATTTTTCATTGTAATTTTAATAAATTATACAATCTTTTATTTAAACTAATCCGTGCATTGTACGGGGTATGACGTAGTTTAATTGAAAAACATATATCTATCTTTTCAATCAAAAATGAAGTGTTTGTTTGATGTGCCAACGGGGGTATCACTTTTCAAATCAACATTGTCATTATATTTGCAAGTTAATTAGGAAAATCATTTAATCTAAAACGGAATGTGTTACTTCAATTATGAAAATAATGAAACGTGGGTGTTAATTACTTCATAAGTTCATAGAATTATCATACTGTCATTGTTTTAAAATATAATATATATCTCTTATTTTTGTAATATAGATAGACGAACAATGTTTTACGAGTCTTGTTATATATTACTCCCTCCGTTCCTAAAAGATTATCGTTTTAAGAAGTAATTTTTGTTTTAAAAAGATTGTCTTTTTGAGTTTATCAATACACATTAACTATTTTTTTCCTACTTTACCCTTATTTAAAGTTTTTTCCTATTTAAAGTTTTTTTCCCTTCCCAATAATTCTTATTCAATTCAATGCTAGTAGTAATTGGTTGAATTGAATAAGAAACATTGGGAAGAGAATAATTGGTTGAGACAATTAATAAGGGTAGTATAGTATTTTCGCTAGGTATTAACTATATTCTTTAATCTGTGTGCATTAACCTTAAACGACAATATTTTAGGAACAGAGAGAGTATAAAATATGTCTGCTTTATTACGATTACAACGTTTATTAATATATGAGATTGGTAGGATTATAAAATTAGTCGATAATATCAAATATATCGTAAAAATATTATCAACTATAATTATTCACGTAACTCAAAATAAAAACAATCAACATATAAAATCGTAATATATATTATATTCAATTTTATATTTTGATAGTGAGGCAGTATTACTTTTCCAATTTACATGGCTATGGCATTGTTTTGGTGTGTTAAAAAAATGTGTTTGAGCGGCTTTAATTTAAGCCCCAAATGCAGCGTATCAAGAATAGTGTAGTGAGTTTGGGGGTTGAAAAATTGGTTTAGAATTCATCATTTATAAAATTAGAAGTTTATTGAGATCGATTTGAGGCTTTGTTTTGCGATATATATCATTTTTTTCTTGTTATAATTTATCAGCTATAAAGTGAGAAAATTATTGAGCTTGATCCCATAATATTCTTTCTGATTCCACAATAAAACCTCATTTGTTAAATTTTATATATATAAAAGAATCCAAATGTTAATAATAATAATAATAATAATAATAATATTAATATAAAACCACACAATATTATTTAATTTATCATTTTAATTTTATCTATTTAGGGAGGGAGTGAGGGACTAACTTTCCACATCATACATAAATATCACACAGAAGCGTCAACCTCTTTGCCAGACAGACCCTAAACGAACCGGAACACCGCGACTACGCCGCCTGGAATTCCGGCCACGGCGGTGTCTCCGGTGGCTGCCGCCAAACTTCATCTTCATAGCTTCCCTAAGCCTTCCACTCTCCTTAAACAACTTCTGCTCCGAGGGAACAACGACACACTCCGGTTGGGACACGGGGTACCTTAAATTATCATAGCAATGTGAATAATACATGTACTTTTCTCGGAACCACTGCATATGGCCATGCGCTGGTGTAGCTTGACGGTACGAAGTAATCGGAAACCGCCAGTTTGAGGGCGGTGTCGGTGCAGTTGGTGGCGGAGATTTGTTGAATGGGATCAACTGCACAGCCTTGTGTGACAAAGTCCTGGAATTCGGCAGTAAAGGGCTCAAATGTGTAGTCTACCTTGTTTTTGCCGCCGTTGGTGGCCCAAGTGGAAGCGTCCCAAATTGTCGCGTACATGGACATTGGCTTTGCCGGGTAGTCGGATCCCATTGCATCGTTTCGGGTTACCTCTCTTATTGGAATTTCGTCCACATAAAATCTGAATAACCATCAATTTAGATAATCTAAGTTTGGGCCGACTTGACTAAAATATAGGTATTTTACGTGTATTTTTTATATTTTTAAGTGGACTACTTGCATGAAAATAATGTGAGTCCCATCTTGATCAGAGAGAGAAAGACTTGCATATGATTAATGTTGAGGGACTTGTATATATATATATATATATATATATATATATATATATATATAACAAAATATAAATAATTTTGAATTTCTCGCTCATCCTAATAAATCATCTGGACCGTTCAAAATTTGGGATAAATCCCAACGTCCATAGTGTTGGAGCCACGGGACTGTTGCTAGTATATATATATGGAGAATGATCCATAGCATCTATTTGCTATGGATCAAAAAGTGGCATATAACATCTTAACCATCAATTAGAAACATGAAGGGCTGCGATTTAATATTAATATACGTCGTCCGCTAGAAGTACTAGCGGACTGGGTTAATGAAATTTTCAGGCAAAAATGCCCCAATTCCGCTAGTACTTTTAGCAGATGCAAACTTACCGATTATATGACAACTTTTTGCCGATCTAAAGTAAATTGCGATTATAGATGATGAGGAGCAGAAATCACACAACAGAAAGCCAAACATCGGTTCCGCTGTGTTTCACCAACTGGGCTGTGTTTTTCCCTAATTCTTTTTTCAATGGATATGCATCCGCTAGAAGTACTAGCGGATGTGGGGCATTTTTGTCTAAAAATTTCACTAACCCAGTCCGCTAGTACTTCTAGCGGACGGCGTATATTAATATTAAACCACAGTCCTTCATGTTTCTAATAGATGGTTAAGATGTTATATGTCACTTTTTGATCTATAGCAAATAGATGTCATGGATCATTCTCCTTATATATATATATATATATATATATATATATATATATATATATATATATATATATATATATATATATATATATATTGTAGACACTCAAATTTTTCTGTACACCTATCACTAATATTGCAGGAGGACGGATTCGTCTTTCAAAGAGAACCTTGAAAGACAGTTCATATCCATTCCAGATACTACCGGAAGTTCAACATCAACCCCGAAACACACACCGGGAGTAACAATTCCAACCTCGGAGACAACCCCGAGGCATACAGATCCAATATCGGAACACACACTGAAGAAGACTGATTAATCTCAGAGATAACTCCGAAGTATCCAGTCTCAGTCCCAACCATGGGAATAGTTACCAACCTTGGTGATAACCCCAAGGAATGCAGTTTCGGCGATAACCCCGGAAATGCTTGTTTCAAATGCAATCAGCTTCAATCTCGGCGCTCACAACGAGATACTCAGTATCAACCCGGAGATAACACCGGGAGGACAGGCACACCTCAGAGATGACACTGAGGACCTTCAATATTTGTAGCAGTCCAATCTCAGCGAAGCCCTGAGCAACGTCTGCTTTATCAGCCCAAACCGGTGATAACACCGATGAGGGGCAACATCGTTATCTCGCCGACGCGATGCCACATCACGTCGTCTCAACATCATATTTCTACACAACGACATCCCACAAGAGCCTAGGAAAATCAATCCCGAGTGACTATTGCGCAGGATAACGGATATAATTTGAAGCTGAAGACCGGAGGGCACCGTCCCATCTTAATGACTTCGTACAACCTCTAATCCCGTGACATTGCATAACTCTCGACAATGGCAATCTGAAATAGGTCCTATATACCTCAGTCGGATGCCCGGATTGCAATTCTGAAAGTTCGACCGGACCTTACAGTGCCCGAGTGCAAGAACTACGAGACGACGCGACTCGAGAAACCCGGGGCAACCTGGGTAGCTTCTGGTACACCTGCGGCCCACCTGCGGCTCCACCCTCTATAAATAGAGGGCTTGGGGTGGTCATTTTGTAAGAGAAAACGGCGAGAAAGCCCTGCCCAATTTGTTCCGTACTCACCCCATACTGAGTGCTTTCTCATTTTAAACACATGTGAGCTCACATATAGCTACTTTCGTACCTACAAAAGCCGGTGTTTATCCACTTTAAAGATATAGAAGTCTTCTGTGGCAGTCCACTGTAAGCCTTCTCATACACTTTAAAGCATTTCTTTACATCTTTGCACACACCCTTCTTGTAATACCCGAAATAAAAAAGGAATAATTAAATAAATAAATTACTTTGTTTTAAAACATCTTAATTGGACTGTCATTTATTTTGGGTCAAAATAGTCATTTAATTTTTATGGGCTAATGTATTAATAAGTGTTAGGTAAATTAAATATGTAAAATTGGGCTTTAAACTAAGTAGGTCTAATTTTTAATTGTATAATTTTAAAATCCTTTTAAAATTTGGAGAGTTAATAAATATATTAATTAATAAAACCTATTTTTAAGTAAATAAATAACTAAACCTAATTTTATTTTCCTTATACAACTTGAGGAGGAAAAAGAGAAGTCACGTCGCCGTTTATTGCTGTAAATCAAGACAAATCACTTGTTGATTTTGTTTGTGTTTGTGAGAGAGATTGTATCAGGTTTGTTTTATTTATCTATTTTTTCTTTCTTTCTTTTACTGCTTCCGGGTATATAATTTTTTGGCAATTTGATTTATAGATATGAATAATGATGGCAGTTATGGCAGTCAAGTTTTTAACGTTTTATATATTTTTTACTACTTCTGATGTATATATATATATATATATATATATATATATATATATATATATATATATATATATAATATTTTAATAAGTTTTGGCCATGAAATGTATAAACCGAATTATTATATCAAATTGAAGTTTGTATATTAATTTAAATTAATTAATTTTACCGACATAAGTATAAAAGTTCTTAATAATAAATTTAATTGTATTATGTTATTAATGATTGGATTATAATAAAATCTTATTAAATTATTTAGATTGAACGGAGAGAGTCTAAACGAGTTTTTGGAATATACTTTGGGTATTACATTGTTTAATCCAGGTACGGATTCCGTACTCTTTCAGCGAGACTCATTTGTTTTTAAATTGTTCGTTCTGTTATTCGTTTTGAAATTTAGTATTGCCTCTCATAATTATTTCTTGTCAATTTATTTTGATAGCTTGTTTTGGCGTATATATTAGAACTCCCAATTGTACTCTTTAGACTAGTGTATCTTGTCTATTAATTTATTTTGATATTGTAGTAATGTACATGTTAGTACATTTTTGGAGACTTGTGTTGATGATTTATTTCAGTTTAACATGTACATTTTAGGACCTCTTTGTATTGATATTTTGTCACATGTGTTGTGACATTATATTTTTGTTAGAATACCGTAGGGTATACCTGAGCTATAACCACCTGTGAGGGTACCACAGACATGTCCTCTTGGCACCGAGGCATGACACCTTCCGTGGCAGTGTGATCAGTCCACGGCGTCTCCGTTTTGTGCTCCGGTGGGAGTTGGCCATTGGGTGTTTTGTTGTGGGAGGCGTATGGGTCGACCCTAGTTTCTGTAGGAAACGATTTCAAAAAAAAATTAATAATTTTTACTTTTAAAAATTATTATTCTAAGATTTTCTCATAATTTAGCATAATCAAAAATTAAATAGATTATATTACATACATCGTGCTTGGTTGTAGCACAATGGAGAATTTTGGTATTCTGATGAAGACTTTTTCTTCCTCCTGATCTTTCTCCCTATGACCCTTATTTTGATATTACGTACTTTTCTGAGTGTGGGCTCAAAATACTGCAAACTGATATAATATATAGAGTCCTCAACTCCTCGATATTTATCAGGATAATTTGAAAACTTTTCTGATATATTTTATCCTGCTATTTTGTTATATCTTAATAAGGGCTAGAGTGGGGATCAAGTAGGATTCTACAATTCTAGCTCCAATAAAATACTAATTTCTGATTAACTCTTTAATCAATTAGAATTATATTAATTATAACTAATTCCACTAAATAGTTATAATTGCACTCTAGAATTAATAGAATTAAAATTAATTAATTAAATACTTCCACTATTAGTATCTTGCAAAAATACTTCTCTGCAATAATATCCATAAACGCGTGTAGGAATAAAACTGTTAACCCACTACGTTTACTGCTTATATCCTTGACTACATAATTTACAAACTTTTGATAACACATTAATTTAATAAATTAAATTAATACTTTAGTAATTTGAATTACTAAAATACTTGGCCAAGATTCTGGTGATCAACCAATAAAATATATCAAGGGGATATTATAATTTAATTGTAGAATTCCATCTTGACAAATACATGTTCCTAATTTCATAACATATATCACCCAACATATTGAGGTATTGATTGTATTTAAAATCTCACTCTTAAATATATTAAAGTGACATACATTATAAAATTAAGTTCATTATTCTCTCAAGATTAAGAGTAATTGCACATTAATAGTAATTGAAAAAATTATTTATAACAACAGTATTTAACAAATAATTTTTCGCAACGATCCAGTTCTATGTATTTCATTAATACACCAATACACTAGATTAAAGTCTCCACTTTACATGACTAAGACAAATCATCCAATCAAGTGTATTACAATCTACTAGAATGGTTTGTCCATTTCCATCTAAGATTGAGAACAATATATTTCTTTAATTATACATAACATATAATTTATGTCTTCTGTATATGACACTACTTCATATACATAAATTATAAAATATATAACTATGGACAAAAATTATGACACATTTAATTATGCAAAATGAAATTAAATATTATTATTAAAATAATAAAATAATATCAACATTGGGTTTTTCTGGGCTTAAAACCTTACAATCTCCCACTAGCCCTAAACCCAATCTACCATATGTCTAATACCCATTCCCTCAAGATGAAAATCAAAAACTTTAGAAGACAATGTCTTCGTAACAAGATCATCACTAGAATAAACAAGCATATAATCTCTTGTTCTCCGTAGATACTTAAGTATATGCTTTACTGCTATCCAATGTTCAAGTCTAGGGTTAGACTGATATCTGCTGACCAGGCCTACTGCAAAACAAATATTTGGTCTAGTACACAACATTGCATACATAAGACTTCCCACCGCCGAAGCATAAGGGATTGTCTTCATGCGCTCTTGCTCTTGAGGTGTCGTATGACACTACTCCTTAGTAAGAGGAATTCCATGTCCAATAGGAAGTAGTCTTTTCTTGGAATTCTGCATGTTGAACCTAGCCAAAATTATATTTATGTATGCAGCTTGGGATAGGCCTAACATTCTATTCTTGTGATCACGCCAAAGCTTGATCCCTAGAATGTAATTAGCCTCTCCTAGGTCCTTCATCTCAAAATTACTAGACAACCAAATTTTAACACTAGATAATACTCCCACGTCATTACCAATAAGCAATATATCATCCACATAAAGAACTAAGAATACCACCATCCCATCTTTATTCTTCTTGTACACACAAGATTCTTCTAGATTTTGTTCAAAACCATAAGATTTGATTGCTTGATCAAACCTTATATTCCAAGACCTTGATGCTTGCTTAAGTCCATAAATGGACTTTTGTAACTTGCATACCATATTTTTTTGGCCTTTAACAATAAAACCATCAGGTTGTTTCATATAGATTTCTTCATTAAGATATCCATTAAGAAAAGCAGTCTTCACATCCATTTGCCATATCTCGTAATCGAGATGAGCTGCAATGGATAAGAGTATTCTAATAGATTTAAGCATAGCTACTGGTGAAAAGGTTTCCTCATAATCGATACCTTCTTTTTGAGTAAAACCTTTTGCTACCAACCGTGCTTTAAAGGTTTCCACCTTTCTATCTACCCCTCCTTTTCTTTTGTAGACCCACTTGCACCCTATAGGTTTGACCCCATTAGGTGCTTCTACAAGTTCCCATACTTTATTTGAGTGCATGGAATCCATTTCTTGTTTCATAGCTATGTGCCAGTTGGATGCATCTACATCATTAATAGCTTCATTGAAGTTAGAGGGATCTGACTCTACTTCTTCTGGAATAACATCATAAGTTTCTCCAAGAAGTGAAAGTATCTCAGGAGGCCTGATACTCCTCCCACTACAACGAAGCTCCGGTGTATTAGAAGAATTAGGTTCATTAATTTGAGGCAATTCATCCAAGTCTTGTGGTGGATTAATTGATTGAGTAATTAATGTACTTGACATTTCTTCTAAGACAATTTTACTACTCGACTTGTGATCCATTATGTAGTCATTTTCCAGAAAATCTGCATTTGCGCTAACAAATACTTTCTGATCTAAAGGACTATAAAATAGACCACCTCTAGTTCCTTTTGGATATCCTACAAATAAACATACTTCTGTTCTTGTACCTAATTTATCTAAATCTGTCTTTCCTTTTCGTACATGTGCAGGTGTGCCCCATATATGAATATGGTGTAATACTGGCTTTTGCCCACTCCACAATTCTCTAGGAGTTAAAGGAACAGATTTTGATGGTACAAGATTCAATAAGTACATTGCCGTTTCTAGTGCATAACCCCAAAAAGGAAATAGGAAGAGTAGAAAAACTCATCATAGACCTTACCATATCCAAAAGAGTCCTGTTTCTTCTTTCTGCCACACCATTTTGCTGGGGTGTACCCGGTGCAGTCAATTCAGATATAATTCCTATATTAGATAAGTAATCTTTGAATTCCCCTAGAAGGTATTCACCTCCTCGATCCGATCGAAGGGCCTTTATGTGTTTACCTAATTGCCTTTCTACTTCTGCTTGAAATTCTTTGAATTTTTCAAAAGCTTCAGACTTTCGATGCATGAGGTACACATAACCAAATCTTGAGTAATCATCAGTAAAGGTGATGAAATACTCAAACCCTCCTCGTGCTCGGATATTCATAGGACCACATACATCTGTATTAATTAATTCTAACTTATCACTAGCTCTATATTTCTTTGCCTTGAAAGGTCCTTTGGTCATTTTTCCCTCTATACAGGATTCGCAAACTGGAAGATTTTCAACTTCTAAGGAACTTAGTGGACCATCTTTAACCAGTCTTTGGATCCTATTTAGATTAATATGACCCAATCGTAGATACCAGAGATAAGTTTGATTAGCTGAAGAAACTTTTCTTTTTAATGGTATATGTTGACTACATTCAGTTTGCATTAATGAATAATAATTTGGAGTAAGAATATATAAATTATCTACCAATGAGCCAGAACAAATGAAATTTCCATTTTTACGAATAACAATCTTAGAATCAAAATTAACTGAATATCCATGATTAAACAAGCAAGAAACTGAAATTAAATTTCTACGAATGTCTGGAACATAAAGTCAATCTACTAATTCTAAAGTCCTATCATTATTAAAACTGAGATGCACAACTCTCACTGCAATAGCTGCTACTTTTGCGCTAGAACCAAGGTGTAGATAAATCTCGCCTTCATTCAACTTTCTGGTTTCCTGAAACCCCTGCAAAGAATTGCAGACATGATTAGTAGTTCCCGAATCTACACACCAGGATTCAGTAGAACGACCCACAAAACATGTTTCATGAACGAAAGATTGATATTTACCTATCTTGCCAAACTGATCAATGAGACAATCAATCATACCTTGATTTTTGATCTTGGCTAGGTAAGTAGAACAATTCCTTTTCCAGTGACCGTTCTCCCCACAGTGAAAACATTTCCCTTTAGGTTTTGCTTTTTCCTTTTTCTTCCCAACCCCTCCAGATGGAGGAATGTTTCCATTTGCAGCTTTCTTACTGTTATTCTTTTTCCAGTTCTTGCCCCTAGGCTTTCCCTTAAAAGTACCAGTTTCTGCAATATAAATGTTTCCTTTTGCACGAAGAATACCCTCTGCTGCTTGAAGTTCCTTCATCAGTTCAGGTAAGGTTAAAGACATTTTGTTCATAGTGTAATTAAGTTTGAACTGATTGAAGGAATCAGGCAAGGTCTCCAACAACATGTCAACCTGGGTTTCCCCATCAACTGTTGCTCCCAGGATTTCCAGTTCGTTTAAGTAAGAAATAATTTTTAAACAATGATCTCGAACTGAAGATCCCTCGGACATCTTGGAACTCATAAGTGTTTTCATCACAGTCTGTCGTGCAGCACGACTCTGGTCAGCAAACATTTCATGAAGGCTATCCAAGATTTCCTTAGCAGTGGTAGTAGACTGATATTGGTGTTGCAATATATTTGACAAAGATGCCAATATATAACAACGAGCCATATCATCTGCCTTTTGCCACCTCTTATGGCTATTCTTTTGTGCAACAGTAGCATTTTCTGGAAGAACTGGGCAAGGTTCAGTCATCACAAACTTGTAGTCCTCAGCAGTCAACACAATGTTAAGGTTTCTTTTCCGGTCCACATAATTTTGTCCAGTTAACTTATTTTCTTTAAGGATAACAGCAAGGGGATTAAATGACGACATGGTAATCTGTAAAATTATACAATATGTATAAATTAAATTGTCATTCCATAAAAAAACTTTTGCATATAATATGAAAGTGTAATCCTCAAACACAAACATAAAATAAACATGGCAACTTAATTTCAAATAATTCTCTTTTCGATGGAAAAAATAAGAATACTTTAAAATTACAATCATTTTTATATCTTGCCATCTCATGAAATAAAAATAATTCACCTTTTAATTCAACCCAAAACAATAATAATAAGTATCACTCCGATGGGGAGAATTATTATTTATGTTTTGTCAAGTGTATACCATCCATTAAAATTTTCTCTAAAATTTTAATACAAATACTTCGATGGGAAATAATTTGTAATACAATTTTAAATAAATTTATCACAAGGAAATTCATATCTAATATATCTAGATTCATGCATCTTCCGAAGGGAACTCACAAGATTTGAGATTAGATACATGTATCAATATAATGGACTAATGATGGAGGCCGTAAGAAATACAATTCTTTATCCCACTTGATTTTTTATTAAAAAAAATGAGGATTTTTTATTTAAAAAAAAATAATATCCCATATTAATATACATAACATGCAAACTAAGATCCATGCATATTCATATATAACAATTATAACATTATGAAAATTTAACAATTAAACATTATAATTGTTATCTACTAATAAATATAAATGAATCTGCATATGTATACGAAACGTTAGTTGGTACAGTTAGTAGAGTTGTATGTTACAACTGCAGGTTGTGAGTTCAAATCGTTGCAATAGTTTGGATCTATCATTTTTTTTATTTAAACAACGTTTTGGGCCTGGGCTGGGCTTAAACTGCCAGACTAAAATTTCTTTAAAAAAAATTTCATTGTTACTGGAAAGAATTAAACTCCTGACCACCCTTAAACGAAATACTAAAAATCCAACAACTTCCGCTGGGCCAAATAACAAATCATACAGGAATTAGTCCAACATTAATATTTATTATTACTGACCAACAAAACAATAACATAAGCAGATATCAGTATATATCAATTTGCTGTAATTGTTACAACCGCATAATGCATAAGGAGAGCAGATTTCAACTTACAAAATTATTATTATTATTTTATTATTATTATTAACAACCCACATATATATGAATATCCATATATATCCGAAGAGCAATATTAAAAAAAAATAATATATCCATACATGCATCTCATCGAATATAATTCTAAATAAATAATATAAATATGATTTATGAAAATTATGAGTTAGCTCTGATACCAATTTTAGGAAACGATTTCAAAAAAAAATTAATAATTTTTACTTTTAAAAATTATTATTCCAAGATCTTTCTCATAATTTAGCATAATCAAAAATTAAATAGATTATATTACATACCTCGTGCTTGGTTGTAGCACAATGGAGAATTTTGGTGTTCTGATGAAGACTTTTTCTTCCTCACGATCTTCTTCCCTATGACCCTTATTTTGATATTACGTACTTTTCTGAGTGTGGGCTCAAAATACTGGAAACTGATATAATATATAGAGTCCTCAACTCCCTGATATTTATCAGGATAATTTGAAAACTTTTTTGATATATTTTATCCTGTTATTTTGTTATATCTTAATAAGGGCTAGAGTGGGGATCAAGTAGGCTTCTACAATTCTAGCTCCAATAAAATACTAATTTCTGATTAACTCTTTAATCAATTAGAATTATATTAATTATAACTAATTCCACTAAATAGTTATAATTGCACTTTAGAATTAATAGAATTAAAATTAATTAATTAAATCCTTCCACTATTAGTATCTTGCAAAAATACTCCTCTACAATAATATCCATAAACGCGTGTAGGAATAAAATTGTTAACCCACTATGTTTACTGCTTATATCCTTGACTACATAATTTATAAACTTTTGATCACACATTAATTTAATAAATTAAATTAATACTTTAGTAATTTGAATTACTAAAATACTTGGCCAAGATTCTGGTGATCAACCAATAAATTATATCAAGGGGATATTATAATTTAATTGTAGAATTCCATCTTGACAAATACATGTTCATAATTTCATAACATATATCACCCAACATATTGAGGTATTGATTATATTTAAAATCTCACTCTTAAATATATTAATGTGACATACATTATAAAATTAAGTTCATTATTCTCTCAAGATTAAGAGTAATTGCACATTAATAGTAATTAAAAAAATTATTTATAACAACAGTATTTAACAAATAATTTTTCGCAATGATCCAGTTCTATGTATTTCATTAATACACCAATACACTAGATTAAAGTCTCCACTTTACATGACTAAGACAAATCATCCAATCAAGTGTATTACAATCTACTAGAATGGTTTGTCCATTTCCATCTAAGATTGAGAACAATATATTTCTTTAATTATACATAACATATAATTTATGTTTTCTGTATATGACACTACTTCATATACATAAATTATAAAATATATAATTATGGACAAAAATTATGACACATTTAATTATGCAAAATGAAATTAAATATTATTATTAAAATAATAAAATAATATCAACATTGGGTTTTTCTGGGCTTAAAACCTTACAATCTCCCACTAGCCCTAAACCCAATCTACCATATGTCTAATACCCATTCCCTCAAGATGAAAATCAAAAACTTTAGAAGACAAGGTCTTCGTAACAAGATCATCACTAGAATAAACAAGCATATAATCTCTTGTTCTCCGTAGATACTTAAGTATATGCTTTACTGCTATCCAATGTTCAAGTCCAGGGTTAGACTGATATCTGCTGACCAGGCCTACTGCAAAATAAATATTTGGTCTAGTACACAACATTGCATACATAAGACTTCCCACCGCCGAAGCATAAGGGATTGTCTTCATGCGCTCTTGCTCTTGAGGTGTCGTATGACACTGCTCCTTAGTAAGAGGAATTCCATGTCCGATAGGAAGTAGTCTTTTCTTGGAATTCTGCATGTTGAACCTAGCCAAAATTATATTTATGTATGCAGCTTGGGATAGGCCTAACATTCTATTCTTGTGATCACGCCAAAGCTTGATCCCTAGAATGTAATTAGCCTCTCCTAGGTCCTTCATCTCAAAATTACTAGACAACCAAATTTTAACACTAGATAATACTCCCACATCATTACCAATAAGCAATATATCATCCACATAAAGAACTAAGAATACCACCACCCCATCTTTATTCTTCTTGTACACACAAGATTCTTCTAGATTTTGTTCAAAACCATAAGATTTGATTGCTTGATCAAACCTTATATTCCAAGACCTTGATGCTTGCTTAAGTCCATAAATGGACTTTTGTAACTTGCATACCATATTTTCTTGGCCTTTAACTATAAAACTATCAGGCTGTTTCATATAGATTTATTCATTAAGATATCCATTAAGAAAAGCAATCTTCACATCCATTTGCCATATCTCGTAATCGAGATGAGCTGCAATGGATAAGAGTATTCTAATAGATTTAAGTATAGCTACTGGTGAAAAGGTTTCCTCATAATCGATACCTTCTTTTTGAGTAAAATCTTTTGCTACCAATCGTGCTTTAAAGGTTTCCACCTTTCCATCTACCCCTCTTTTTCTTTTGTAGACCCACTTGTACCCTATAGGTTTGACCCCATTAGGCGTTTCTACAAGTTCCCATACTTTATTTGAGTACATGGAATCCATTTCTTGTTTCATAGCTATGTGCCAGTTGGATGCATCTACATCATTAATAGCTTCATTGAAGTTAGAGGGATCCGACTCTACTTCTTCTGGAATAATATCATAAGTTTCTCCAAGAAGTGAAAGTCTCTCAGGAGGCCTGATACTCCTCCCACTACGACGAAGCTGCGGTGTATTAGAAGAATTAGGTTCACTAATTTGTGGTAATTTATCCAAGTCTTGTGGTGGATTAATTGATTGAGTAATTAATGTACTTGACATTTCTTCTAAGATAATTTTACTACTCGACTTGTGATCCATTATGTAGTCATTTTCCAGAAAAACTGCATTTGCGCTAACAAATACTTTCTGATCTAAAGGACTATAAAATAGACCACCTCTAGTTCCTTTTGGATATCCTACAAATAAACATACTTCTGTTCTTGTACCTAATTTATCTAACTCTGTCTTTCCTTTTCGTACATGTGCAGGTGTGCCCCATATATGAATATGGTGTAATACTGGCTTTTGCCCACTCCACAATTCTCTAGGAGTTAAAGGAACAGATTTTGATGGCTTTAATCATCGCCTTTTATCAGTTACTAATACTCCAAAATTTATACACTAAGTATAACTCTTTAAATTCCCTCCGATCGAACTAATTACACAAATTATTAAAATAAATTAATAAACTATGCGTTAAATTCCTAATTACTAATTATTTTTTTTAAACTCATATTATTATTATTATTAATCATATTAATATAGTCAAAATCTGTAAATTTATAAATTCTATAACTATATACATCTATTGATAATTTTCTTCCTTCTGAACTGATATGATAGTGCTTCTTAAAACAAAAGAAGAAAAAAAATCCAGCTAAACCCGAAGATAAAAAGTTGGCAGCAAAGTTTGTCACTGTGGTTTGTAGAGATGATAGAGCTTTCAGACTATTTACGTAGCATCCCCACATTAATACATTGAAAAATATGACAAACCCAAACTTAATGAGCAAGTCTCTATTAGGATTCACAATTCTTCATGTTGACTGCACATGTTATTACGATATATATTTCAGATTGTATTGCATAGCAAAAACATAAATTAAATCGCATATCAATAATTAAATACTCCCTCCGATCGAACTTTATTTGTCCTCCAAATTACCGATCTTAATTACTCTATTATCATCTTCTTCTTTTTTTAAACTCGCATAAACTTAATTCCTGAAGCAAATCTCAACTTACAAAATTTAATTAGAACTTAACATCCTCTGTTGCAAAAATCAAACTTTACTAAAAATATAGATCTAATTAAATTGATAACTACACCTAAACCAATCTAATAATATATATAAGGATTATATTAAATTAACTATTAATCCATTAACTGGCTCCTCGCCTGATTCACCAATTGGTCACTTGATGTAATACTATATATATATATATTAATTCACAAAATAAAGTATACTGATTCACAAAGTAATAATATTATCTTACTGAAATAATCTTCTTCCGTTTTGTTTTGTTCTTCCACAGCCGCTTTTCTCCCTTCTTCTCCTTCAGTTGCGTATAAAGCGTATGAGAGTCTAATTAGGTTTTACTTGTTTATTTATATAACTTATTGTGTCTCCTAATTTTAATAGGATTTTAATATTATCCAAATACAAAATAGACCCAATTAGTATAAAAGCCCAAATTAATGTAATCACATACTTGTTATAGTTCACACAAATTAAATACAATTTGACTCAACATAAAAAAAGCCCAATTAAAAATATGGATTTAAATATTATTTATTTACTTTATTTATTTATTATTATTAATTTTTTTTACCGGGTATTACATCTTCCTTTTATCAAAATGGTTTAGATATTTTGTTTAAGTTGTGATCCATTAGTTTGATTTGGAGTTGTAATAATGATTTAGTCATTTTGTTATTTATTATGATTGACTTGTGGTATTTATCAAATATTAAGGTTATTCTTGTGTGGCTTTGAGCCTTGCTATTAAATTCATTAGTTTTGTTATGTTTTGAGTAACCTCTCTTTCTATTTTAGAAAGGGGGTGTTATAGAGTTAGTATCAGAGCCTAGGTTCTTTCTTGTAGAAAACCTATTTAGGTTTGATCTGTGAGTTATGGGTAGACTTCTGGGTTAGGTTTTGTTCTGTTTGATTTTTTATTCAGCTATCATATCAACTAAATTTAAATCTGTCTCTAATATGCTTTGTTATCTATTCGTGATCTCTTTCTTAGATGGCTCGTAGATCAACTAGAGTTGCTGGGAGGCGAGGTAATAATAGGGGAAGAGGTGAGGGTCATCCCAATGAATGACCTAATGATCAGATTAATGCTCAACTAGCTAACTTGGTGAATCAGGCGGTGAATCAGGCTTTACCTCAGTTGGTGGCACATGTTGTACATGCAATGCAACAGCTGCCACCAGAAATTCCTGAACAAGAGAATCCGGGAAATAATGGTTAGCATGCAAATATTGAGGAAGGGAATGCGGATGGTCATGATTAGTAGGGGGTTGCAATGTATGTATGGTTGGAAAAGTTTCAGAAGCAGAAACCACAATCATTCAGTTTAGCACCGACTCCAATTGAGGCAGAGAATTGGATTGCCCACCTGGAGAAGATTTTTGATGTGTTAGGGTGTTCAGATAATCAGAGAGTGCTGCTTGCTGCTTACAAGCTGGAAGGGGATGCACAGAGGTGGTGGAAAGTGATGAAAACAGCAAAAGGTGAAAATTATGCTGAGGCACTTAATTGGGCAGAATTTTGTGAGGTCTTTTATCAGCAGTACTTCCCAGCTACTGATAAAGAGGCTTATGCTAGAGACTATCTGTCTATTTTGTGAGACTCACGTGCACAATGTATTCCATGTGTCAGTGTTGAGGAGTTATCATTATCATCCGTTGCACGTGGTGCAATATCCATTCGATAAGATTCGAGAGGATCTTACTTGTGATGAGCAAGTCGAGGCGATTTTGGATCGTCAAGAGCGAATTATGAGGAAGAAGACTATTCCGTTTGTTAAGGTTTTGTGGAAAAATCATTCGGAGCGGGAAGCCACTTGGGAAATTAAGGAGTCTATTAGAGCGGAGTATCCGCATCTCTTTGAAAATTAGGTAAATTTTATTCTTTTGATTACGGGGACGGAATCCTTTTTAAGGGGTAGGTGATGTAATACTCGAAAAAAAAAGGAATAATTAAATAAATAAATAAATTACTTTGTTTTAAAACATCTTAATTGGACTGTCATTTATTTTGGGTCAAAATAGTCATTTAATTTTTGTGGGCTAATGTATTAATAAGTGTTAGGTAAATTAAATATGTAAAATTGGGCTTTAAACTAAGTAGGTCTAATTTTTAATTGTGTAATTTTAAAATCCTTTTAAAATTTGGAGAGTTAATAAATATATTAATTAATAAAACCTATTTTTAAGTAAATAAATAACTAAACCTAATTTTATTTTCCTTATACAACTTGAGGAGGAGAAAGAGAAGTCAAGTCGCCGTTTATTGCTGTAAATCAAGACAAATCACTTGTTGATTTTGTTTGTGTTTGTCATGAGAGAGATTGTATCAGGTTTGTTTTATTTATTTATTTATTTTTCTTTCTTTTACTGCTTCCGGGTATATAATTTTTTGGCGATTTGATTTATAGATATGAATAATGATGGCAGTTATGGCAGTCAAGTTTTTGACGTTTTATATATTTTTTACTACTTATGACGTTTTATATTTATAGATATATATATATATATATATATATATATATATATATATATATATATATATATATATATATATATTATATTTTAATAAGTTTTGGCCATGAAATGTATAAATCGAATTATTATATCAAATTGAAGTTTGTATATTAATTTAAATTAATTAATTTTACCGACATAATATAAAAGTTCTTAATAATAAATTTAATTGTATTATGTTATTAATGATTGGATTATAATAAAATCTTATTAAATTATTTAGATTGAACGGAGAGATTCTAAACGAGTTTTTAGAATATACTTTGGGTATTACATTGCTTAATCCAGGTACGGATTCCGTACTCTTTTAGCGAGACTCATTTGTTTTTAAATTGTTCGTTCCGTTATTCGTTTCGAAATTTAGTATTGCATCTCATAATTATTTCTTGTCAATTTATTTTGATAGCTTGTTTTGGCGTATATATTAGAACTCCCATTTGTACTCTTTAGACTAGTGTATCATGTCTATTAATTTATTTTGATATTGTAGTAATGTACATGTTAGTACATTTTTGGAGACTTGTGTTGATGATTTGTTTCAGTTTAACATGTACATTTTAGAACCCCTTTGTGTTGATATTTTGTCACATGTGTTGTGACATTATATTTTTATTAGAATACCAAAGGGTATACCTGAGCTATAACCACCTGTGGGGGTACCACAGACATGTCCTCTTGGCACCGAGGCATGACACCTTCCGTGGCGGTGTGATCAGTTCACGGGGTCTCTATTTTGTGCTCCGGTGGGAGTTGGCCATTGGGTGTTTTGTTATGGGAGGCGTATGGGTCGACCCTAGTTTCTGTTCTGTTCTGTTCTGCGGATTGGTGATGTTTGTGCCAAACACACCATCCGATTTTACATACATTTAGATTCGCGGTCCAATACGTGTGACTTGCCTGTGTGGCATTATTTGACTTGCTTATGTGGCATTATTTGACTTGCCTGTGTGGCAAGGTATATTATATTTTGTTCTGAGCTCGGTATGAAGTAACACCCATCCATTTGATTCAACCTATTATTTCGTTGTGTTAGTTTCGTTTCGTGTCTTTTCATTTAATTGAGTTAGTTATTTCGATTCATTAATTGTATTCTAATCCGTACTGGGCTTTTGGCTCATGCTGTATTTTTCTTCCGGCAGGTAATCAGGGGAATCAAGGGCAAGTGTGACGAGAGCTTCCTTTTATCTATATGGTTTAGATATTTTGTTTATGTTGTGATCCATTAGTTTGATTTGGAGTTGTAATAATGATTTAGTCATTTTGTTATTTATTATGGTTGACTTGTGGTATTTATCAGATATTAAGGTTATTCTTGTGTGGCTTTGAGCCTTGCTATTAAATTCATTAGTTTTGTTATGTTTTGAGTAACCTCTCTTTCTATTTAGGAAAGGGGGTGTTACACTTCTTCAAGTTGAGAGTCGTGTTGCGTGTGTTTGCCCGGACTTCGGTCCGTGGTTTTATTTCAGTTTGTATATACATATATATGGACTATTATTATCGAGTTATGCCTCGATTGAGCCTAAACTTCTGTCTAGAGCGTTTATTTGCTTTTGTATATATATATATATATATATATATATATATATATATATATATATATATATATATATGTGACAACCCCAAAATAGGTTCATTCCATCCAAACCATTCTGAGTAGCCAAATACATAGTACAGAAAATAACTACAACTTTATTACAACAATTGTCGTGTAAAATACAACAACACATATGCCGCGAGTTTGGATACAAATATATACCAAATGTGACATTGGACACCATCATGTGTCAGCACCTCACAAAGGTACCTTACATAAAGGTACAATCAAAACTATTTTAGAAACTAGAATCTTTGGGAAGTGCTCAAGGAAACCTTCGTACAAGGGAGACCATGCATCTAGGTTATGATAGATATCATATGGCCACAGAATTATCTTTGGTTGACCCAATAGACCCCAAAGAAAAACAAGAAGATTACTATCATATTCTTCCCAATGGTGAGTCTTCTCTTGACTTATCATTATCTACACTATCTCTAATTGAGAATTATACTTCAAACCAACACCAAGATTATATAGGTAGTACTCATAGATATACTCAGCAAGTGGATGTGCACAACCCTGTCTTATGATGACACGAGGTTGTATGTCATTAAACATCTTGTATGACATTGGCAAAACACCCTTCCAATGTTGGGTTCGCTTCACCCTAGATGATTCACCAAATATAACTACTAAATGATGACCACCGTTCTATTTCCCTGTTACCCCCGCTCAACCCAGCTACACTCTTATTACCTGAAAGGAATTGTGAAACAGAAGGGTGAGTACAACCAGCCCAGTAAAGAATATCATGGCTAAAGATAAATAAATTATCAATAGCCTTCAACAGAATTAAATCAGAGATTTAGAACATATGGTAGATGATAAAAAATTTCAACCATAGTTGCAGCGGAACGAGCAAACCATTAGAAGAGTCAAATATACTATAAAGTCTATTATCTTCTCCACGTTAAAAATCCACCAACAATATTTTATCCCTGTAACATCAATCAACAATTCCTGTCCACAATCACGTGTATAACTCATAATCGTAATTGTAGTTCTAAATTCACTTTCTCATCCATGACAAAGATAATTTTCATCACCTGAAACATCAAACATCATGGTTATACCAAATCACAGTTCATGTTCATAATCATGCTAATAAATCAATCTTCGCACTACGGCCAAAGATATTCATCAACAAACCATCTTTGCACTACGGGCCAAAGATATTCAACAACAGTTCATCTTCGCACTACAGGCTAAAGATATTCATCAATAGTTCATCTTTGCACTACATGCCAAAGATATTCATCAATAATTCATCTTTGCACTACAGGCCAAATATATTCTTCAACAGTTCATATTTGCACTACA
Organism: Panax notoginseng; assembly: GCA_016801055.1. Taxonomy (NCBI): domain Eukaryota; kingdom Viridiplantae; phylum Streptophyta; class Magnoliopsida; order Apiales; family Araliaceae; genus Panax; species Panax notoginseng. Next base: position 87,930,469 of record CM029023.1, read on the forward strand.
GGCCAAATATATTAATATTTCAAAGAAATATATAATCATTTCAGAATTTATATAAACAATAATTATAACCATGTTGATCAATTCACCTTTGCACTTAAGCTAAAGATATTCACTTATAAATTCAATAGTCATGATCATACCAGTCAACAATTTAACTTTGCACTACTGGCCAAAGAGAACCCATAATCATGATCATACCAACAATTTACCCATCTTTACACTCAAGCGAAAGAGAATTTTAACATCAGGGTTATAAAAATATTATATATGATAATAAAAACAATATGATCAACAACTGCATTTATTTTCAAGAGCAACAATCATAAATCAACGATAATTTGGTCACAAAAAGAAACCAATTTTTGTCGTGAATAGTATCCTTGAATAGTAACTCATGAATAGTAACTCGTGAATAGTAACTCAAAGAATAACATTTCTTAAATTTATAAACAATTTATTTTAATTGTTTATACTTTACTAAAATAATGCATTTAATCATTCCAAAATGCCAAACTCATAAGATTTCATCACCAATAACCAAAACTCTCATAAAAAATCTGCATATACCTCATATAGGATTCTCAAGTCATAAAATCCTATTTATCAATTTTCTTACTTCACATAACATATTTAATTCATTTACTCATAACTAGACTATTTTTATAAAAAATACCAAATCAGTTCCAAAAATATTTCTTTTCTGGGATTTAGCATAATATAGTCCCATAGTGAACATATATTTTTCTCAGAATTTTTAAAAGTCATTTACTATTTTTCATATGGCCAAAACAGCCGAATATTTAGACATTTATCAGAAATTGTATTTTTGTCCAAAAATTCTGAAATTCACAGAGTATACTGATATTATATAGATATACTTCCAATAAAAATTTTATCAATTTTGGAGTTAACCACAAGGAGTTATAAGCGGTTACTTTTAAAATAGTCTTTTCTCATAAAATTCATAACTCTTAATCTATACATCCAAAAATCACCATTTTTGGACACAATCAATAAAACTCATCAAAATATCATTTTAAAATTTTCCAGAATTTTCTGAAGGTCAGAAGAATTACGAACTAAAAAACATAATAACCCTTAAAATCCCTTATAATTCCTTACTTCAAAAGTGCAGTATTTCTGACTGGAATGCAAAGCCGAAGAAAACTTGCACCGAATAGCAACTCTTAAAGTATCTAAATACTCACAAAATATGCTTCATAATATAGACAGAGAAAAAGAGAGAAAGCTTATGTTTATGGTGTGATTTTCAACTCTAACTTAGCCCTCTATTTGTAGGAAAATTTTAGTAAGCTTGACCTACAACCTGATGGCTTTACCTGCTACTATTCCCACCCACCACATTTGAAATATATTTCAGCACATTTCTTCACCAACTAAGAGTGGGGCCCACTAATTTTAGAATTTTCTACCAAAATGATTAACTCCGAAAATTCAACAATTTCTGAACCAGTCATCTCGTAAAATTCATAACAAATCATACGTTCATTTTTAACTGTTCAAAATTTGTGGACATATACTCAACTTATATATGTATAACATATCCAAAAATTACCACGATCCAACGGTCGGATTAAAAATTATAACCCCCGTAAAATATTTCATAAATTCTAATTTGATTTTCAATACCTCCGTTCCGACAAAAATACAGATAAAACACCTCAACATTAACTCCTTCATTTTTAACCACAAAAATATATCCCTCATTTATATCCACATAAAATAAATATTTTCTTATTATATGAATCAATAATTAATTATTCACAAATAATATTACAGAATCACATTTATGACAACCAGGCCGTTCCCAGGAAAGAGGGGGCTTTTCAATAAGGATTTTTCCTTACTGGCACGCAATTAGATGACCAAACCTCTCCTTAGACAGAACTTTCTAGACATTGCCAATAATGTTATCTAATAATATTATTCAAATAATATGAGTTATTGATCTGATAATGAAAAATACTGTGCAGCAACAATTATTGAAACAACAATAATATAAAATATCAACGCAGCAATTATTGAATCAATAAAATAAAATATTAAACAGTAACTACTGTAACAATTATTGAGTAGTGCCTTCCTTCGTAAGAATCAATAATTGGTGCAATACCGTGTGCTACTGTATTTTAACCACCGGGTATTCCAACAGTATTAACGGTAACAACTACGCCGTTAATTATAAAAACTCAATTTTTGTCGTTATCTTCATCCGACCGTTTTCCGTTATGGGGCCCACAAACAGTTATGCCGTCGTACGAATATTCTCCGACGGAAAGAATATTCCACGACCAACGAATATTCCCCGACAACAATGATTATTTTATAACCACTTGTTTATTTTGAAAAAATTTCATATATCACCCTTAACTTTAACTTTTATCAATTTAACCATTTACTGAATAGAAAAATTGAATACTTTTATTTCATAAAATTTGGGGTTTTACAATCTCCCCTCCTTATGAAATTTCGTCCTCGAAATTTACGTACCTGGTATTTCAAAGAGTTGAGAATAACTTGCTTTCATTTCAGATTCCATCTTCCTTGTCATCATGATTTTTTCATTGCTCATCTCCTGTATTTTAGATATCATTCTAGAATATAGCTTCAAAACAAGGGTTAATTTAACAAATTAACATATCACATAATATCCCGATATTATGACTGACCAACAAATAAGCTTAGGTAGGACACACTAGCGAAGGGTTTACTCATCTCTCCCCTCCTAGTTCTATTTCCCGATCTCCGCCAGAGATCATATCCCTAAGCTCTGATACCAACTGTAACGACCCCAAAACAGGTCCATTCCATCCAACCCATTCTGAGTCGCCAAATACATAGTACAGAAAATAACTACAACTTTATTACAACAATTGTCGTGCAAAATACAACAACACATATGCCGCGAGTTTGGATACAAATATATACCAAATGTGACATTGGACACCATCATGTGTCAGCACCTCACAAAGGTACCTTACATAAAGGTACAATCAAAAACTATTTTAGAAACTAGAATCTTTGGGAAGTGCTCAAGGAAACCTTCGTACATGGGAGACCATGCATCTAGGTTATGATAGATATCATATGGCCACAGAATTATCTTTGGTTGACCCAATAGACCCCAAAGAAAAACAAGAAGATTACTATCATATTCTTCCCAATGGTGAGTCTTCTCTTGACTTATCATTATCTACACTATCTCTAATTGAGAATTATACTTCAAACCAACACCAAGATTATATAGGTAGTACTCATAGATATACTCAGCAAGTGGATGTGCACAACCCTGTCTTATGATGACACGAGGTTGTATGTCATTAAACATCTTGTATGACAGTGACAAAACACCCTTCCAACGTTGGGTTCGCTTCACCCTAGATGATTCACCAAATATAACTACTAAATGATAACCACCGTTCTATTCCCCTGTTACTCCCGCTCAACCCAGCTACACTCTTATTACCTGAAAGGAATTATGAAACAGAAGGGTGAGCACAACTAGCCCAGTAAAGAATACCATGACTAAAGATAAATAAATTATCAATAGCCTTCAACAGAATTAAATCAGAGATTTAGAACATATGGTAGATGATAAAAATTTTCAACCATAGTTACAGCGGAACGAGCAAACCATTAGAAGAGTCAAATATACTATAAAGTCTATTATCTTCTCCACGTTAAAAATCCACCAACAATGTTTTATCCCTGTAACATCAATCAACAATTCCTGTCCACAATCACGTGTATAACTCATAATCGTAATTGTAGTTCTAAATTCACTTTCTCATCCAGGACAAAGATAATTTTCATCACCTGAAACATCAAACATCATGGTTATACCAAATCACAGTTCCTATTCATAATCATGCTAATAAATCCATCTTCGCACTACGGCCAAAGATATTCATCAACAAACTATCTTTGTACTACGGGCCAAAGATATTCAACAACAGTTCATCTTCGCACTACAGGCCAAAGATATTCATCAATAGTTCATCTTTGCACTACAGGCCAAAGATATTCATCAATAATTCATCTTTGCACTACATGCCAAATATATTCTTCAACAGTTCATATTTGCACTACAGGCCAAATATATTAATATCTCAAAGAAATATATAATCATTTCAGAATTTATATAAACAATAATTATAACCATGTTGATCAATTCACCTTTGCACTTAAGCTAAAGATATTCACTTATAAATTCAATAGTCATGATCATACCAGTCAACAATTTAACTTTGCACTACTGGCCAAAGAGAACCCATGGTCATGATCATACTAACAATTTACCCATCTTTACACTCAAGCGAAAGAGAATTTTAACATCAGGGTTATAAAAATGTTATATATGATAATAAAAATACTATGATCAACAACTGCATTTATTTTCAAGAGCAACAATCATAAATCAACGATAATTTGGTCAGAAAAAGAAACCAATTTTTGTCGTGAAAAGCATCCTTGAATAGTAACTCATGAATAGTAACTCGTGAATAGTAACTCATGAATAGTAACTCCGACACCAAAAGGTAGAAATTCCACAATAAAATTTATACCAATATTTCAGTATAATGATATTGAAAGAATAACATTTCTTAAATTTAGAAAACAATTTATTTTAATTGTGTATACTTTACTAAAATAATACATTTAATCATTCTAAAATGTCAAACTCATAAGATTTCATCACCAATAACCAAAACCCTCATCAAAAATCTGCATATACCTTATATAGGATTCTCAAGTCATAAAATCCTATTTATCAATTTTCTTACTTCACATAACATATTTAATTCATTTACTCATAACTAGACTATTTTCATGAAAAATACCAAATCAGTTCTAAAAATATTTTTTTTCTGGGATTTAGCATAATATAGTCCCATAGTGAACATATATTTTTCTCAGAATTTTTAAAAGTCATTTACTATTTTTCATATGGCCAAAACAGCCGAATATTTAGACATTTATCAAAAATTATACTTTTGTCCAAAAATTCTGAAATTCACAGAGTATACTGATATTATATAGATATACTTCCAATAAAAATTTCATCAATTTTGGAGTTAACCACGAGGAGTTATAAGCGGTTACTTTTAAAATAGTCTTTTCTCATAAAATTCATAACTCTTAATCTATACATCCAAAAATCACCATTTTTGGACACAATCAATAAAACTCATCAAAATATCATTTCAAAATTTTCCAGAATTTTCTGAAGGTCAGAAGAATTACGAACTAAAAAACATAATAACCCTTAAAATCCCTTACAATTCCTTACTTCAAAAGTGCAGTATTTCTGACTGGAATGCAAAGCCGAAGAAAACTTGCACTGAATAGCAACTCTCAAGGAATCTAAATACTCACAAAATATGCTTCATAATATAGAGAGAGAACGAGAGAAAGCTTATGTTTATGGTGTGATTTTCAACTCTAACTTAGCCCTCTATTTGTAGGAAAATTTTAGTAAGCTTGACCTACAACCTGATGGCTTTACCTGCTACTATTCCCACCCACCATATTTGAAATATATTTCAGCACATTTCTTCACCAACTAAGAGTGGGGCCCACTAATTTTAGAATTTTCTACCAAAATGATTAACTCCGAAAATTCAACAATTTCTGAACCAGTCATCTCGTAAAATTCATAACAAATCATACGTTCATTTTTAACTGTTCAAAATTTGTGGACATATACTCAACTTATATATGTATAACATATCCAAAAATTACCACGATCCAACGGTCGGATTAAAAATTATAACCCCCGTAAAATATTTCATAAATTCTAATTTGATTTTCAATACCTCCGTTCCGACAAAAATACAGATAAAACACCTCAATATTAACTCCTTCATTTTTAACCACAAAAATATATCCCTCATTTATATCCACATAAAATAAATATTTTCTTATTATATGAATCAATAATTAATTATTCACAAATAATATTACAGAATCACATTTATGACAACCAGGCCGTTCCCAGGAAAGAGGGGGCTTTCCAATAAGGATTTATCCTTACTGGCGCGCAATTAGATGACCAAACGTCTCCTTAGACAGAACTTTCTAGACATTGCCAATAATGTTATCTAATAATATTATTCAAATAATATGATTTATTGATCTGATAATGGAAAATACTGTGCAGCAACAATTATTGAAACAACAATAATATAAAATATCAACGCAGCAATTATTGAATCAATAAAATAAAATATTGAACAGTAACTACTGTAACAATTATTGAGTAGTGCCTTCCTTCGTAAGAATCAATAATTGGTGCAATACCGTGTGCTACTGTATTTTAACCACCGGGTATTCCAACAGTATTAACGGTAACAACTACGCCGTTAATTTTAAAAACTCAATTTTTATCGTTATCTTCATCCGACCGTTTTCCGTTATGGGGCCCACAAACAGTTATGCCGTCGTACGAATATTTCTCGACAGAAAGAATATTCCACGACCAACGAATATTCCCCGACAACAATGATTATTTTATAACCACTTGTTTATTTTGAAAAAATTTCATATATCACCCTTAACTTTAACTTTTATCAATTTAATCATTTACTGAATAGAAAAATTGAATACTTTTATTTCATAAAATTCGGGGTTTTACACTATATATATTTCGCCCCACCTGGAGTTTACTTCGTGGTGGTTGATCGCTTTTACAGCTTTATTTACATTTCGTCCCACCTGGAGTTTACTTCGTGGTGGTTGACCGTCTTTACAACTTTATTTACATTTTGTCTCACTTGGAGTTTACTTCGTGGTGGTTGACCGTCTTTACAGCTTTATTTATATTTTGTCTCGCCTGGAGTTTCCTCCATGGCGGTTGACCGTATTTACAGTTTTATTTACGTTTCGTCCTGCCTGGAGTTTCCTCCGTGATGGTTGATAGCTTTTACAGCTTTATTTACATTTCTGATCCCCCATGGAGGTGCTTCGTGGTTGGTGATCATGTCTATATATATATATATATATATATATATATATATATATATATATATATATTTACACCTTTTATATATATACATGCTTACTGCTTTATATCAAATTGTGGCATCATGTGAGCATAGGAATCATGTGATCACCACAGATTCAACCCATTGGATCTAGATTCGGTTCCCGTGATGGACCTTTTCAGCTGTAAGCAGCTTATAAATTTATCTGCGGTATCTGAATTTCCTCAGATATTTTTCATACCCACGAGGAAGTCGGAATTATTTTGTACATTATTTTCTGATAGATGCTTCGCATCTCGATAATAAAATCAATCAAGCCGAATATGGAATAAAATGGAAGTGTCAAAGGCCTCAATTACTATTGAGCACAAGGGTTTGAAAAACCTCTTTTTTATAAAAAATCATTGCTATATCTTGTTTAAAATTGAATTTTTACATAAATTCAAACCCTTTGCATATAGGTGCGAACGAGACATAGCACTACTTCCAAATAACAGCACATTGACCCACAAACACACACATTCAGATAATAGTTTCTTGAAAAGAGGCGGTCACCGTGGTAACACGGATGTCGGGGGGTGCCTAACACCTTCCCTCCGCATAAGCAAGTCCCCGGACCCTAATTGAATCTCGGTTTCACTGACCCGTTTAGCAGTGTCACATCACTGGGTCAATGTGCAAACCTTTTCTCGGTTGTGTTCGTACAACCATTTAAAAAACCAACTGGCGACTCTTAACAGTCCATCGTCGACATTATACATGTCGGACCTTTTTCACTTATTTTTTCAAACAAATCTCACTTAAAATGAGAACACCAAAGAACAAGTAACGGAAAGGGACATCTAAAAAATCCCGACGTCGACAGGTGGCGACTCTGCTGGGGACTCCAGTAAGAGGACTTAAGCCGCTATTACAATCTTTTCAAAACTGTTATCTACTTGTGTATGGATGTTGCATTTACATTTGATGAATGTGTACGAATGCATTTCCTTATTGCACTTAGTGCTTCGCACCATATCTGCTTGTGATATTAGTCCTTCGAACATGTCATCATTTTCATACGGTGAGACGCGATGTATGTGAATGTATGTTTTGTGGTTCCTCCACCAAGAGGCTATCCCGTCGGTGTTTGATTACTGGACTCGTGGAAAGACTAATTCCCCGAGGCTCAGGAAAGGCACCACCCAAATTCACTTCAGTTGAAAGACCGGATTAACTTCCCGTTGAGTAAATTGTGATGATTTAGGAACCTTCATGCCAAAAAGCCGCGAGAGTAACCTAAGATAGGTCAGCCTCTGATAAACCCAACATGGAGGAAAGTCTCTTCATGCTTTTGCATTACTTACAATATTCATGCCATATTCATCTCCATGTAATGAGAGATATGAAGAAATATGTATACATACATGTTTAAATTGATATGCTATTACGAACAGCTAATATTCATTTTTGCAGGATAAAATTCCTAAAACGAACACATCACATAACATGTTAATTTACATTCCTTAAAGACTAAACTATGCAAGTCTTTCGCAGGGAATCAATCGGACCTACTACCCGGTTAAAATCCAAAAAGGCCGCAGGCCTACAGTCAATTATGTCATCATCCGACCAGACTGACCTTAATCCAGTTTCTCGCAAGGAATTCGACGGATTAAGCAAATAAATTACAGATTTGGCTGTTCTACTCAAAGAACTACACCAGTCTACTCAGGGTCCAAAAATACCCATACATGCTGAATCCTCTACCCAAGGAGGAGCTCAGGTCATTACAATACCTGAACTACAGTTAGATACGACCAATAAAACTCATGATGCCACCCATGCCACTGGAGATCTAGACACCGACGACATCAGAAAGAAAGTCCTCCAAATGGAAGAGACCCTTCGTGCTATCAAAGGAATTGGAACGCACGGGAGTGTTTCATATGCTGACCTTTGTATATTCCCTGGCATCCATTATCCAAAAAAGTTTAAAACTCCTGACTTCAAAAAATATGATGGGTTAGGAGATCCTTATACCCATTTGAAGGTGTTCATTGGAGAACTTGGATCTTATGCAGAGGACGAGAAGCTCAGAATGCAGCTGTTCTAGAAAAGTCTGACTGGAGAAGCCCGTTCATGGTATACCAGATTAGACAACTCCAAGATCCATAGCTGGGAAGAGCTAGCACACGCCTTCCTTACACAATATAGCTTTCATTCTCAGATGGCTCCTGACCGGTATCAGATTACCAAGGTCAAGAAACAGTCTACCGAGTCTTTTAAAGAGTATGCCCAGAGGTGGAGATGCCTGGCTGTCCAAGTTATTCCTTCCATGACAGAATCAGAAATGGTAATGACCTTCATAGACATACAAGAAGCTCCTTTCTATGAGAGTGTTAGCCGGCATCGGTAAACTATTTTCTGAAATAATTAAACACAAGGAGATGGTTGAGATGGGATTGAAGTCAGGAAAGATTCAAGACCTAACTGCCCTTAAAGCTGTTGCTGAGCACATCCAATCTAGAAATTATGGAAACAACCCCCGGAAGGTCCATAAGAAGAAAGAGGAAGATGTTTCCCTGATACTGCAGGGTCAAAAAGGCAATCAGAACATGCCTATTCAAAGGAGAAACTACACTCCCTTTCAAGCTTAGTCTTCCAATCCTCTATTGCCAAAAGGTGGAGAAGTCAAAAGCCCTCGAGTGTTCACACCGTTAGGGGACACCCTCGAGAATATTCTCATTCTTCTGACAACGCAGAAGAAAATCACGCATCTTCTTCCACCAGCCAGCCCTAATGGACGGGGTTTCAATGCTGCTAAGAAATGTGCATATCATGCCGGGGCACCCGGATATGATACTCAAGATTGTTGGGCCTTGAAACACAAAATCCAAGACCTGATAGACAACGGGGAAATCGTGGTCACCAAACCAGATCAACCTCACGTACAAGACAACCCTCTTCCTCAACACAAAGAAGAAGAGGTCAACATGATCAATTGGAGCAATGGACAAAGTTCTAATTTTAATGGCGAATCATCTCAAACCACTAGAGACAGAGTGGGCAAATGGGATTGTGCCAAGTTCCAGTTTGCAATGGAACGTAAGATGAAAGCTCTATGCAAGCAGATCGAGCAATTGGCAGAACTGGTGACCTACCAGCATCAAGTTACACGCCAGTTAGTAAGCCAGGAGCATGCTAGTCTCCTCCCTCTTGTTATGAATATTCTCACATAACCTGCAGAAAGTGAAACTCTGGAGGACAAAGTGGCAAAGAGAGGGAATGCTAAGGCTCGTCGTGATTTTGCCAACAGAAGGGAATTTACACATCTGAGCCAACCTATGGAGGAAATCCTTCAGATGCTAATCAATGAAGGAAGGATCAGTTCCCTTCTACCTCCAATCAACCCCCGTTCAGGAAGGTACAATTCTGATGGAGTATGTCAATATCACTCCCATTCTCGCGGTCACAGCACAGCAGAATGTTGGGCACTCCGCCACCTAATCCAGAATCTCATTGACAGCGGTACCCTGTAACTAGCAGATGATGATACTGTGCTACGTGGGAGTGAGAATACATGTCCTACTAAATGGAAGGGATTGGTAGCAGTTATATCTGTTGAGGCTGATGACATTATCAAGCCACTCACTATACCAACAATTCAACTCAGAGGAAGCAACAATCCTTTGAAAGTGGTCGCTCCTGAGCCAATCAACTTACCATGCAGAGCATAATATCCTATTGTTAGCTTGCACACAGTTTCATAGAATTATGGAGAAGGTGAAGGGCCCACCTCATATACAACAGCTATAGTGTCGAAGGAAAATCCACTGTATCTTCCCCAACCGGTGATGAAGTCTACCATCAAATCATAGGGGAAAATACCCATGGAGAAGATTAAAAAATTCCTCCGCACTATGGGTCATCACGAAGCCAAGGTGGTTTTAAGCTTGAGAGAAGCTCCACATCAGATTTCAATTTTGGACTTAGTCCTAACTTCCGAGGATCATCGGAAGATCTTGCTAAAGGTTTTGGAAGAAGCCTATCTACCAGAATCAGTGGATACGAAAAAGTTTCAACACTTGGTTAATCACATTTTCAACAACAATGTAATATCCTTCACTGATGACGATATACCGCCCGAAAGGACCGGTCATTGCAAGCCGTTACACATTGTGGTCTTGTCCTCCGGATATATGCTGGCTGAAGTCTTGATAGATGGAGGCTCATCTCTAAATATCTGTCCATACGCCACTTTATTGAAGATGAATGTTAATCTCAATCGAATCCGGAGCAGCCATATGGTCATCAAAGCTTTTGACGGAGCCCGCCGGAATTTAGTCGAAGTAATTGAGCTGCCAATTGAAATTGGTCCCCACACATTATGTGTATCTTTCCACGTACTCAAGATAGATTCAGGATACAACCTGCTGTTGGGAAGACCGTGGATTCATATGGCTAGGGTAGTCCCCTCCACCCTTCATCAGCAACTGAAATACATTATCAACAATAGCCTGGTCACGGTCAATGCTAAACCAGAATGTCCTCAACACGGGGACATGCCATTCATCAACGCTAATGCAGATGTTGAACCGGTCAGTTTTCATGCCTTGGAAGTAAGCAATACCCAGTACCATGCAATTAGAACGCCATTTCTTGAACCCAAGATTTCTACCGAAGTAATGTCAGCTACTCAGGAAATGATGTCATTGGGTCATCAGTCGGGACAAGGGCTGGGTAAAGATCACCAGGGTATCAAGTACCCAATTCAATTATCCAGGCAGACTGGAACAACTGGACTAGGCTATTCTGCCAATTCTAGTCAAAGGAATCCTCATAAACATCAACAGATTCCTTCAACTTCAGCCACGCGACGTTTATCTTCGCCTTCAAATCCTAAGTCCGCACAACCTTCGATAAAGGTGCTAGCCAACGTAATGACTATGTTATTTTCCAAACCGGTACCGGTGAAGGAGAAAGAAATCTTTGTTCCAGATCCCGCAGTGGAAGAAGAGAAACAAAGAATCAAATAGAACGTCGTCCGGATAATGTGGGACATGCGCATCATCGTCCATGATGAACATACAAATAGATACACCCCAGACGATGATTGCCCAGACATATTGGCCATCATTCGAGAGAATGAGGATGATGACAACTCCTCCATCACTGCGGTCCATCGGGACTTTGCCCTTGCCAATTGGAGCAGCACTCCTTGCATTGGTCGACAAGGGTAAAACGGGCAGAAACTCTTTTTGCCCTGTAGATATCATAACTGCTTACTTTTCTGTACAATATTAGCAGTTTATTTTGTCAGTACATGCTAACACTGTGTATGATCAAAACATTTCATATATACTAAGTGAAAGCATATTTTGTTTCAGGACCCTGAATTTAGATGTGTCTGTACTTGCTGATACGGTGCCTCTTCTCCACAAGGATTGTACCTTTGATGTAGAGATGAATTCAGCCTTGATGGATATACATGAGGACATTGAGATGCCTCCAAAAATTCAAGAATGGGTCAAAGATAAACCTAAACCCAACCTTGATCAAACCACTTCTTTCAATCTCGAAACCTTAGAAAGCCCTAAGTTAATCCAGATTGGTTCAGACCTTACCCCAAACCAAAGGAATGACATGGTTACGCTACTAACCCAATTTCGAGATGTGTTTGCATGGTCTCATGAAGACAAGGTGGGTTTGTGTTAGGTTTGTAATATTCATGAACGCAATCAAAATGTAAAAATAAGCAGAAACGTGAAAATTAGAGTTTTAAAATTTTACAAACCTTATACCCGGATCATCCTTTATGTACAATTATTAATTAAACAAAAAAGAAAGAACAAGAATCATACCCTTGAAGATCCGAGCTTCCTCAGGTACAAGTTCATCTCCAATCCTTTTCGCGTTCAACTTGAATCCACCAGGTTTGGTTCCTTCCTTCAATCAACGTTAGCCACCCAAGTGTTTGGCCTCTAGAGGTGATCTACCAAGGAAGAAGAAAAATTCAAGAAGATGGATATTTAGCAAAATCTTAGTTTTTCTATCTCATAAAAAAAGAGCGTACTCTCCAACTATTGGAATTATGTCTGTTGTGAAAAAGTCAACAACAACTATTTCACCCATAATAAGACTCCTCTTATTTATAGATGTGGGCAACCCTCCTTAACAATTAAAGAATTGGATTTTATTTTAATTAATTAAATTTCTTTAATTAATTAGGCTCCCAATCTTATTAGAAATAATTAATTAAACTTTTTTAATTAATTAGCCTCCTAATCTTATTAGGATATTTGAGAGTACTTTATTAATTAATTTCCAAACTCCTTTAGAAATTAAATAATAATAATAGTAATAATAATAATAAGACTCCTCTTATTAATTTATATTTAATATTTCTAAAATATTAAATAATAAATATTAAATTATTTAATTTATTCTATCACCATAGATTAAATTAAATATACTTAACTTATTATTATGATTATGTCATTTGCTTCTTAAATAATTATTCTTTCTTTTATGGTGTGACCTTTTAGGTTCTCCATATTAAACTGGTTATGAATAAATCAATTAGAACAATTGTAATCTTATTTAAATAAACAAATTAAGATATTAATTTATTTAAATAAATAATATTTATTCTACAATAGGGATAAGCCTCCCTAGCGATTAACGACTTTTCAGATAATATAGATTTTAACATTAATCATAAAAAAACCTTTGAGTAAATAGTTACCGTACAATTCAATCCTTGCACCATACAATGTCCCAATTAAATATAAGACATGAAATTACTGTCAAGTCTTAATTTATTTAATTATATGTATTTCGACTCTTAAATGCACAACTCTAAATAATACAAATTAAAAACTCCTTTCTAATTTCATTCTGCCTTGGCCAAGGACTACTGAGTTGTCATTTATCGAATCACATAAGACATTTTTCTTCTTTTATTAGAAGTGGTAGATTCTTTATTGATTATACATTATCTCCATGTACAACTTATTAAACCCAAGCATACTCTTTGATATACCCTAAGGGTTTTAAGGAATAAGTCAAAGTATAACTCATCATACACAAGATACTATGATGATCTCAAGTCTAAGGATCACTTGTACTACTATCACTATAGGAATTCTTATTGACAGACAAGTAAAACTCCATTTGGTATTCCTTAGCGAGACACGTTCAGTGAACTTATTCTCTAATAAGCACCTACATACTTGTTTTAGTGTCTCCACACAAATGATCATGAGATCAATCATCCTCATCTAATGGGCAAGCAACGTATGTACCAATCTATCCGGATTCACTAATCTCCAATTTAGTAATCCAACGATTGGGAACTATTTTAGTTTTAACCTTTCTAAGAATTTAGATCCCATAGTTTTATTTACATGATGTTGTTTTTGAGAGTCCACTATCTCTATAGTGATTTCTCATCTTTAAATGATTCTTATAACCAAATGAAAGTGCCACAACACATGTTTAGATCCAAGATGAGACTTAGAAACTATTCCTAGTTCTGTAATGAACTTTTCATCTAAACAATCAACTTGTAGCTTCATTTATAGTTATATATTTTGTCTTTATCACTAAACCAGCAACTCTTTGTTGTTTAGAACCTTTCCAATTCACTGCACCACTATTCAAGGTAACGCTTTACCTTAAAGTGGATTTTCTGTCGTCTTGGTCTGTCTAAAAAACTTGAGTCTGTTAAGCCCTCTAGTTTTATTTTAGACCCACCATGAATTTTAATCACATCCTTAGTGCCGGTTAAGTACTTTAAGATGTTTTTCACTGACTCATAATGAACTTCTCCAAAATATGACTGATCAACATCGGTCTCGTACATTTCATTGCATACATGATAGTTACTCATGCGATCTCTCTTTTCTGAGTCTATGGGGACTATTAAGAGAGATACACTCCAGGGTTCATCAACATGAGACATCCCATAGAGTTTGTCATGCTAAACGACTTTAGCATCAAATGAATATACGTTTCTTGGGTTAAGTCGAGCATCCTCTTAAATCTATCTATATAGATTTGTATCCCCAATTAAGATATTCTACCCAAATCATTCATGGAGAAATATTTAGACAACTTTATCTTTACTGATTGTAGCATTAGTATGTCATTTCTTATCCATAATATATCAATATATAATATTAGAAATGTCACGGTGCTCCCACTGACCCTTTTGTACACACTAAGCTCATTCTTGTTTTTGATAAAACCAAACACTTTTGATTATCTCATCAAAACGAATGTTCTATTTTTGAGAAGCTTGCTTCAATCTATTTCTCTGAGTGTCTACATCTCTTACCTCATCGTATGTAACTGGTTCATCATCTTCTATGATGTGTACCTCATCATCATCACATATGATGAATCCATACCTCCTAGGTATCTTCGGTACTATTCCAGATTTACTATTCGGTTGTGGTATAATAGGTCTATCTACAGTTTCCTCTTATTTGACTTATAGTGTTTTGTGGTTCTTGAACTCTTCAAGATCTATTATCCTCCCACTAGCCCTTTTAATAATAAACACATTTATCTTAGAAGGTAACGTGTTTCGCAACAAACACCTTTTGCTA